>OX439473.1:56204718-57571113 GCA_949320105.2 Crepidodera aurea | reverse complement strand
TTCTTCGAAAACTAAACATACTGACAACTTCAAATTTTGTGCAAATATAGTACACTGCAAGTACATTCGGAGGGTATCAACGAAAATCTCTCCCAAAGCTCACTACAGGGTGGAACATTAAAAAATTTAGGAAAAAATAATTTCCTCGAAAACTAAACATACTGACAACTTCAAATTTTGTGCAAATATAGTACACTGCAAGTATATTCGGAGGGTATCAACGAAAATCTCTCCCAAAGCTCACTACAGGGTGGAAAATTAAAAAATTTGGGAAAAAAATAATTTCCTCGAAAACTAAACATACTGACAACTTCAAATTTTGTGCAAATATAGTACATTGCAAGTACATTCGGAGGGTATCAACGAAAATCTCTCCCAAAGCTCACTACAGGGTGGAAAATTAAAAACTTTGGGAAAAAAATAATTTCCTCGAAAACTAAACATACTGACAACTTCAAATTTTGTGCAAATATAGTACACTGCAAGTACATTCGGAGGGTATCAACGAAAATCTCTCCCAAAGCTCACTACAGGGTGGAACATTAAAAAATTTAGGAAAAAAACAATTTCCTCGAAAACTAAACATACTGACAACTTCAAATTTTGTGCAAATATAGTACACTGCAAGTACATTCGGAGGGTATCAACGAAAATCTCTCCCAAAGCTCACTACAGGGTGGAAAATTAAAAAATTTGGGAAAAAAATAATTTCCTCGAAAACTAAACATACTGACAACTTCAAATTTTGTGCAAATATAGTACACTGCAAGTACATTCGGAGGATATCAACGAAAATCTCTCCCAAAGCTCACTACAGGGTGGAAAATTAAAAACTTTGGGAAAAAAATAATTTCCTCGAAAACTAAACATACTGACAACTTCAAATTTTGTGCAAATATAGTACACTGCAAGTACATTCGGAGGGTATCAACGAAAATCTCTCCCAAAGCTCACTACAGGGTGGAAAATTAAAAAATTTGGGAAAAAAATAATTTCCTCGAAAACTAAACATACTGACAACTTCACATTTTGTGCAAATATAGTACACTGCAAGTACATTCGGAGGGTATCAACGAAAATCTCTCCCAAAGCTCATTACAGGGTGGAACATTAAAAAATTTAGGAAAAAAATAATTCCCTCGAAAACTAAACATACTGACAACTTCAAATTTTGTGCAAATATAGTACACTGCAAGTACATTCGGAGGGTATCAACGAAAATCTCTCCCAAAGCTCACTACAGGGTGGAACATTAAAAAATTTAGGAAAAAATAATTTCCTCGAAAACTAAACATACTGACAACTTCAAATTTTGTGCAAATATAGTACACTGCAAGTATATTCGGAGGGTATCAACGAAAATCTCTCCCAAAGCTCACTACAGGGTGGAAAATTAAAAAAATTGGGAAAAAAATAATTTCCTCGAAAACTAAACATACTGACAACTTCAAATTTTGTGCAAATATAGTACATTGCAAGTACATTCGGAGGGTATCAACGAAAATCTCTCCCAAAGCTCATTACAGGGTGGAACATTAAAAAATTTAGGAAAAAAATAATTCCCTCGAAAACTAAACATACTGACAACTTCAAATTTTGTGCAAATATAGTACATTGCAAGTACATTCGGAGGGTATCAACGAAAATCTCTCCCAAAGCTCACTACAGGGTGGAAAATTAAAAAATTTGGGAAAAAAATAATTTCCTCGAAAACTAAACATACTGACAACTTCAAATTTTGTGCAAATATAGTACACTGCAAGTACATTCGGAGGGTATCAACGAAAATCTCTCCCAAAGCTCACTACAGGGTGGAACATTAAAAAATTTGGGAAAAAAATAATTTCCTCGAAAACTAAACATACTGACAACTTCACATTTTGTGCAAATATAGTACACTGCAAGTACATTCGGAGGGTATCAACGAAAATCTCTCCCAAAGCTCATTACAGGGTGGAACATTAAAAATTTAGGAAAAAAATAATTCCCTCGAAAACTAAACATACTGACAACTTCAAATTTTGTGCAAATATAATACATTGCAAGTACATTCGGAGGGTATCAACGAAAATCTCTCCCAAAGCTCACTACAGGGTGGAAAATTAAAAACTTTGGGAAAAAAATAATTTCCTCGAAAACTAAACATACTGACAACTTCAAATTTTGTGCAAATATAGTACACTGCAAGTACATTCGGAGGGTATCAACGAAAATCTCTCCCAAAGCTCACTACAGGGTGGAACATTAAAAAATTTAGGAAAAAAACAATTTCCTCGAAAACTAAACATACTGACAACTTCAAATTTTGTGCAAATATAGTACACTGCAAGTACATTCGGAGGGTATCAACGAAAATCTCTCCCAAAGCTCACTACAGGGTGGAAAATTAAAAAATTTGGGAAAAAAATAATTTCCTCGAAAACTAAACATACTGACAACTTCAAATTTTGTGCAAATATAGTACACTGCAAGTACATTCGGAGGATATCAACGAAAATCTCTCCCAAAACTCACTACAGGGTGGAACATTAAAAAATTTAGGAAAAAAATAATTCCCTCGAAAACTAAACATACTGACAACTTCAAATTTTGTGCAAATATAGTACATTGCAAGTACATTCGGAGGGTATCAACGAAAATCTCTCCCAAAGCTCACTACAAGGTGGAAAATTAAAAAATTTGGGAAAAAAATAATTTCCTCGAAAACTAAACATACTGACAACTTCACATTTTGTGCAAATATAGTACACTGCAAGTACATTCGGAGGGTATCAACGAAAATCTCTCCCAAAGCTCATTACAGGGTGGAACATTAAAAAATTTAGGAAAAAAATAATTCCCTCGAAAACTAAACATACTGACAACTTCAAATTTTGTGCAAATATAGTACACTGCAAGTACATTCGGAGGGTATCAACGAAAATCTCTCCCAAAGCTCACTACAGGGTGGAACATTAAAAAATTTAGGAAAAATAATTTCCTCGAAAACTAAACATACTGACAACTTCAAATTTTGTGCAAATATAGTACACTGCAAGTATATTCGGAGGGTATCAACGAAAATCTCTCCCAAAGCTCACTACAGGGTGGAAAATTAAAAAATTTGGGAAAAAAATAATTTCCTCGAAAACTAAACATACTGACAACTTCAAATTTTGTGCAAATATAGTACATTGCAAGTACATTCGGAGGGTATCAACGAAAATCTCTCCCAAAGCTCATTACAGGGTGGAACATTAAAAAATTTAGGAAAAAAATAATTCCCTCGAAAACTAAACATACTGACAACTTCAAATTTTGTGCAAATATAGTACATTGCAAGTACATTCGGAGGGTATCAACGAAAATCTCTCCCAAAGCTCATTACAGGGTGGAACATTAAAAAATTTAGGAAAAAAATAATTCCCTCGAAAACTAAACATACTGACAACTTCAAATTTTGTGCAAATATAGTACACTGCAAGTACATTCGGAGGGTATCAACGAAAATCTCTCCCAAAGCTCACTACAGGGTGGAACATTAAAAAATTTAGGAAAAAATAATTTCCTCGAAAACTAAACATACTGACAACTTCAAATTTTGTGCAAATATAGTACACTGCAAGTATATTCGGAGGGTATCAACGAAAATCTCTCCCAAAGCTCACTACAGGGTGGAAAATTAAAAACTTTGGGAAAAAAATAATTTCCTCGAAAACTAAACATACTGACAACTTCAAATTTTGTGCAAATATAGTACACTGCAAGTACATTCGGAGGGTATCAACGAAAATCTCTCCCAAAGCTCACTACAGGGTGGAACATTAAAAAATTTAGGAAAAAAACAATTTCCTCGAAAACTAAACATACTGACAACTTCAAATTTTGTGCAAATATAGTACACTGCAAGTACATTCGGAGGGTATCAACGAAAATCTCTCCCAAAGCTCACTACAGGGTGGAAAATTAAAAAATTTGGGAAAAAAATAATTTCCTCGAAAACTAAACATACTGACAACTTCAAATTTTGTGCAAATATAGTACACTGCAAGTACATTCGGAGGATATCAACGAAAATCTCTCCCAAAACTCACTACAGGGTGGAACATTAAAAAATTTAGGAAAAAAATAATTCCCTCGAAAACTAAACATACTGACAACTTCAAATTTTGTGCAAATATAGTACATTGCAAGTACGTTCGGAGGGTATCAACGAAAATCTCTCCCAAAGCTCACTACAAGGTGGAAAATTAAAAAATTTGGGAAAAAAATAATTTCCTCGAAAACTAAACATACTGACAACTTCACATTTTGTGCAAATATAGTACACTGCAAGTACATTCGGAGGGTATCAACGAAAATCTCTCCCAAAGCTCATTACAGGGTGGAACATTAAAAAATTTAGGAAAAAAATAATTCCCTCGAAAACTAAACATACTGACAACTTCAAATTTTGTGCAAATATAGTACACTGCAAGTACATTCGGAGGGTATCAACGAAAATCTCTCCCAAAGCTCATTACAGGGTGGAACATTAAAAAATTTAGGAAAAAAATAATTCCCTCGAAAACTAAACATACTGACAACTTCAAATTTTGTGCAAATATAGTACATTGCAAGTACATTCGGAGGGTATCAACGAAAATCTCTCCCAAAGCTCATTACAGGGTGGAACATTAAAAAATTTAGGAAAAAAATAATTCCCTCGAAAACTAAACATACTGACAACTTCAAATTTTGTGCAAATATAGTACACTGCAAGTACATTCGGAGGGTATCAACGAAAATCTCTCCCAAAGCTCACTACAGGGTGGAAAATTAAAAAATTTGGGAAAAAAATAATTTCCTCGAAAACTAAACATACTGACAACTTCAAATTTTGTGCAAATATAGTACACTGCAAGTACATTCGGAGGATATCAACGAAAATCTCTCCCAAAGCTCACTACAGGGTGGAAAATTAAAAACTTTGGGAAAAAAATAATTTCCTCGAAAACTAAACATACTGACAACTTCAAATTTTGTGCAAATATAGTACACTGCAAGTACATTCGGAGGGTATCAACGAAAATCTCTCCCAAAGCTCACTACAGGGTGGAAAATTAAAAAATTTGGGAAAAAAATAATTTCCTCGAAAACTAAACATACTGACAACTTCACATTTTGTGCAAATATAGTACACTGCAAGTACATTCGGAGGGTATCAACGAAAATCTCTCCCAAAGCTCATTACAGGGTGGAACATTAAAAAATTTAGGAAAAAAATAATTCCCTCGAAAACTAAACATACTGACAACTTCAAATTTTGTGCAAATATAGTACACTGCAAGTACATTCGGAGGGTATCAACGAAAATCTCTCCCAAAGCTCACTACAGGGTGGAACATTAAAAAATTTAGGAAAAAATAATTTCCTCGAAAACTAAACATACTGACAACTTCAAATTTTGTGCAAATATAGTACACTGCAAGTATATTCGGAGGGTATCAACGAAAATCTCTCCCAAAGCTCACTACAGGGTGGAAAATTAAAAAAATTGGGAAAAAAATAATTTCCTCGAAAACTAAACATACTGACAACTTCAAATTTTGTGCAAATATAGTACATTGCAAGTACATTCGGAGGGTATCAACGAAAATCTCTCCCAAAGCTCATTACAGGGTGGAACATTAAAAAATTTAGGAAAAAAATAATTCCCTCGAAAACTAAACATACTGACAACTTCAAATTTTGTGCAAATATAGTACATTGCAAGTACATTCGGAGGGTATCAACGAAAATCTCTCCCAAAGCTCACTACAGGGTGGAAAATTAAAAAATTTGGGAAAAAAATAATTTCCTCGAAAACTAAACATACTGACAACTTCAAATTTTGTGCAAATATAGTACACTGCAAGTACATTCGGAGGGTATCAACGAAAATCTCTCCCAAAGCTCACTACAGGGTGGAAAATTAAAAAATTTGGGAAAAAAATAATTTCCTCGAAAACTAAACATACTGACAACTTCACATTTTGTGCAAATATAGTACACTGCAAGTACATTCGGAGGATATCAACGAAAATCTCTCCCAAAACTCACTACAGGGTGGAACATTAAAAAATTTAGGAAAAAAATAATTCCCTCGAAAACTAAACATACTGACAACTTCAAATTTTGTGCAAATATAGTACATTGCAAGTACGTTCGGAGGGTATCAACGAAAATCTCTCCCAAAGCTCACTACAGGGTGGAAAATTAAAAAAATTGGGAAAAAAATAATTTCCTCGAAAACTAAACATACTGACAACTTCAAATTTTGTGCAAATATAGTACATTGCAAGTACATTCGGAGGGTATCAACGAAAATCTCTCCCAAAGCTCATTACAGGGTGGAACATTAAAAAATTTAGGAAAAAAATAATTCCCTCGAAAACTAAACATACTGACAACTTCAAATTTTGTGCAAATATAGTACACTGCAAGTACATTCGGAGGGTATCAACGAAAATCTCTCCCAAAGCTCATTACAGGGTGGAACATTAAAAAATTTAGGAAAAAAATAATTCCCTCGAAAACTAAACATACTGACAACTTCAAATTTTGTGCAAATATAGTACATTGCAAGTACATTCGGAGGGTATCAACGAAAATCTCTCCCAAAGCTCATTACAGGGTGGAACATTAAAAAATTTAGGAAAAAAATAATTCCCTCGAAAACTAAACATACTGACAACTTCAAATTTTGTGCAAATATAGTACACTGCAAGTACATTCGGAGGGTATCAACGAAAATCTCTCCCAAAGCTCACTACAGGGTGGAAAATTAAAAACTTTGGGAAAAAAATAATTTCCTCGAAAACTAAACATACTGACAACTTCAAATTTTGTGCAAATATAGTACACTGCAAGTACATTCGGAGGGTATCAACGAAAATCTCTCCCAAAGCTCACTACAGGGTGGAACATTAAAAAATTTGGGAAAAAAATAATTTCCTCGAAAACTAAACATACTGACAACTTCACATTTTGTGCAAATATAGTACACTGCAAGTACATTCGGAGGGTATCAACGAAAATCTCTCCCAAAGCTCATTACAGGGTGGAACATTAAAAAATTTAGGAAAAAAATAATTCCCTCGAAAACTAAACATACTGACAACTTCAAATTTTGTGCAAATATAATACATTGCAAGTACATTCGGAGGGTATCAACGAAAATCTCTCCCAAAGCTCACTACAGGGTGGAAAATTAAAAACTTTGGGAAAAAAATAATTTCCTCGAAAACTAAACATACTGACAACTTCAAATTTTGTGCAAATATAGTACACTGCAAGTATATTCGGAGGGTATCAACGAAAATCTCTCCCAAAGCTCACTACAGGGTGGAAAATTAAAAAATTTGGGAAAAAAATAATTTCTTCGAAAACTAAACATACTGACAACTTCAAATTTTGTGCAAATATAGTACATTGCAAGTACATTCGGAGGGTATCAACGAAAATCTCTCCCAAAGCTCACTACAGGGTGGAAAATTAAAAACTTTGGGAAAAAAATAATTTCCTCGAAAACTAAACATACTGACAACTTCAAATTTTGTGCAAATATAGTACACTGCAAGTACATTCGGAGGGTATCAACGAAAATCTCTCCCAAAGCTCACTACAGGGTGGAACATTAAAAAATTTAGGAAAAAAACAATTTCCTCGAAAACTAAACATACTGACAACTTCAAATTTTGTGCAAATATAGTACACTGCAAGTACATTCGGAGGGTATCAACGAAAATCTCTCCCAAAGCTCACTACAGGGTGGAAAATTAAAAAATTTGGGAAAAAAATAATTTCCTCGAAAACTAAACATACTGACAACTTCAAATTTTGTGCAAATATAGTACACTGCAAGTACATTCGGAGGATATCAACGAAAATCTCTCCCAAAACTCACTACAGGGTGGAACATTAAAAAATTTAGGAAAAAAATAATTCCCTCGAAAACTAAACATACTGACAACTTCAAATTTTGTGCAAATATAGTACATTGCAAGTACGTTCGGAGGGTATCAACGAAAATCTCTCCCAAAGCTCACTACAAGGTGGAAAATTAAAAAATTTGGGAAAAAAATAATTTCCTCGAAAACTAAACATACTGACAACTTCACATTTTGTGCAAATATAGTACACTGCAAGTACATTCGGAGGGTATCAACGAAAATCTCTCCCAAAGCTCATTACAGGGTGGAACATTAAAAAATTTAGGAAAAAAATAATTCCCTCGAAAACTAAACATACTGACAACTTCAAATTTTGTGCAAATATAGTACACTGCAAGTACATTCGGAGGGTATCAACGAAAATCTCTCCCAAAGCTCACTACAGGGTGGAACATTAAAAAATTTAGGAAAAAATAATTTCCTCGAAAACTAAACATACTGACAACTTCAAATTTTGTGCAAATATAGTACACTGCAAGTATATTCGGAGGGTATCAACGAAAATCTCTCCCAAAGCTCACTACAGGGTGGAAAATTAAAAAATTTGGGAAAAAAATAATTTCCTCGAAAACTAAACATACTGACAACTTCAAATTTTGTGCAAATATAGTACATTGCAAGTACATTCGGAGGGTATCAACGAAAATCTCTCCCAAAGCTCATTACAGGGTGGAACATTAAAAAATTTAGGAAAAAAATAATTCCCTCGAAAACTAAACATACTGACAACTTCAAATTTTGTGCAAATATAGTACATTGCAAGTACATTCGGAGGGTATCAACGAAAATCTCTCCCAAAGCTCACTACAGGGTGGAAAATTAAAAAATTTGGGAAAAAAATAATTTCCTCGAAAACTAAACATACTGACAACTTCAAATTTTGTGCAAATATAGTACACTGCAAGTACATTCGGAGGGTATCAACGAAAATCTCTCCCAAAGCTCACTACAGGGTGGAACATTAAAAAATTTGGGAAAAAAATAATTTCCTCGAAAACTAAACATACTGACAACTTCACATTTTGTGCAAATATAGTACACTGCAAGTACATTCGGAGGGTATCAACGAAAATCTCTCCCAAAGCTCATTACAGGGTGGAACATTAAAAAATTTAGGAAAAAAATAATTCCCTCGAAAACTAAACATACTGACAACTTCAAATTTTGTGCAAATATAATACATTGCAAGTACATTCGGAGGGTATCAACGAAAATCTCTCCCAAAGCTCACTACAGGGTGGAAAATTAAAAACTTTGGGAAAAAAATAATTTCCTCGAAAACTAAACATACTGACAACTTCAAATTTTGTGCAAATATAGTACACTGCAAGTATATTCGGAGGGTATCAACGAAAATCTCTCCCAAAGCTCACTACAGGGTGGAAAATTAAAAAATTTGGGAAAAAAATAATTTCTTCGAAAACTAAACATACTGACAACTTCAAATTTTGTGCAAATATAGTACATTGCAAGTACATTCGGAGGGTATCAACGAAAATCTCTCCCAAAGCTCACTACAGGGTGGAAAATTAAAAACTTTGGGAAAAAAATAATTTCCTCGAAAACTAAACATACTGACAACTTCAAATTTTGTGCAAATATAGTACACTGCAAGTACATTCGGAGGGTATCAACGAAAATCTCTCCCAAAGCTCACTACAGGGTGGAACATTAAAAAATTTAGGAAAAAAACAATTTCCTCGAAAACTAAACATACTGACAACTTCAAATTTTGTGCAAATATAGTACACTGCAAGTACATTCGGAGGGTATCAACGAAAATCTCTCCCAAAGCTCACTACAGGGTGGAAAATTAAAAAATTTGGGAAAAAAATAATTTCCTCGAAAACTAAACATACTGACAACTTCAAATTTTGTGCAAATATAGTACACTGCAAGTACATTCGGAGGATATCAACGAAAATCTCTCCCAAAACTCACTACAGGGTGGAACATTAAAAAATTTAGGAAAAAAATAATTCCCTCGAAAACTAAACATACTGACAACTTCAAATTTTGTGCAAATATAGTACATTGCAAGTACATTCGGAGGGTATCAACGAAAATCTCTCCCAAAGCTCACTACAAGGTGGAAAATTAAAAAATTTGGGAAAAAAATAATTTCCTCGAAAACTAAACATACTGACAACTTCACATTTTGTGCAAATATAGTACACTGCAAGTACATTCGGAGGGTATCAACGAAAATCTCTCCCAAAGCTCATTACAGGGTGGAACATTAAAAAATTTAGGAAAAAAATAATTCCCTCGAAAACTAAACATACTGACAACTTCAAATTTTGTGCAAAGATAGTACACTGCAAGTACATTCGGAGGGTATCAACGAAAATCTCTCCCAAAGCTCACTACAGGGTGGAACATTAAAAAATTTAGGAAAAATAATTTCCTCGAAAACTAAACATACTGACAACTTCAAATTTTGTGCAAATATAGTACACTGCAAGTATATTCGGAGGGTATCAACGAAAATCTCTCCCAAAGCTCACTACAGGGTGGAAAATTAAAAAATTTGGGAAAAAAATAATTTCCTCGAAAACTAAACATACTGACAACTTCAAATTTTGTGCAAATATAGTACATTGCAAGTACATTCGGAGGGTATCAACGAAAATCTCTCCCAAAGCTCATTACAGGGTGGAACATTAAAAAATTTAGGAAAAAAATAATTCCCTCGAAAACTAAACATACTGACAACTTCAAATTTTGTGCAAATATAGTACATTGCAAGTACATTCGGAGGGTATCAACGAAAATCTCTCCCAAAGCTCATTACAGGGTGGAACATTAAAAAATTTAGGAAAAAAATAATTCCCTCGAAAACTAAACATACTGACAACTTCAAATTTTGTGCAAATATAGTACACTGCAAGTACATTCGGAGGGTATCAACGAAAATCTCTCCCAAAGCTCACTACAGGGTGGAACATTAAAAAATTTAGGAAAAAATAATTTCCTCGAAAACTAAACATACTGACAACTTCAAATTTTGTGCAAATATAGTACACTGCAAGTATATTCGGAGGGTATCAACGAAAATCTCTCCCAAAGCTCACTACAGGGTGGAAAATTAAAAAATTTGGGAAAAAAATAATTTCCTCGAAAACTAAACATACTGACAACTTCAAATTTTGTGCAAATATAGTACACTGCAAGTACATTCGGAGGGTATCAACGAAAATCTCTCCCAAAGCTCACTACAGGGTGGAACATTAAAAAATTTGGGAAAAAAATAATTTCCTCGAAAACTAAACATACTGACAACTTCACATTTTGTGCAAATATAGTACACTGCAAGTACATTCGGAGGGTATCAACGAAAATCTCTCCCAAAGCTCATTACAGGGTGGAACATTAAAAAATTTAGGAAAAAAATAATTCCCTCGAAAACTAAACATACTGACAACTTCAAATTTTGTGCAAATATAATACATTGCAAGTACATTCGGAGGGTATCAACGAAAATCTCTCCCAAAGCTCACTACAGGGTGGAAAATTAAAAACTTTGGGAAAAAAATAATTTCCTCGAAAACTAAACATACTGACAACTTCAAATTTTGTGCAAATATAGTACACTGCAAGTATATTCGGAGGGTATCAACGAAAATCTCTCCCAAAGCTCACTACAGGGTGGAAAATTAAAAAATTTGGGAAAAAAATAATTTCTTCGAAAACTAAACATACTGACAACTTCAAATTTTGTGCAAATATAGTACATTGCAAGTACATTCGGAGGGTATCAACGAAAATCTCTCCCAAAGCTCACTACAGGGTGGAAAATTAAAAACTTTGGGAAAAAAATAATTTCCTCGAAAACTAAACATACTGACAACTTCAAATTTTGTGCAAATATAGTACACTGCAAGTACATTCGGAGGGTATCAACGAAAATCTCTCCCAAAGCTCACTACAGGGTGGAACATTAAAAAATTTAGGAAAAAAACAATTTCCTCGAAAACTAAACATACTGACAACTTCAAATTTTGTGCAAATATAGTACACTGCAAGTACATTCGGAGGGTATCAACGAAAATCTCTCCCAAAGCTCACTACAGGGTGGAAAATTAAAAAATTTGGGAAAAAAATAATTTCCTCGAAAACTAAACATACTGACAACTTCAAATTTTGTGCAAATATAGTACACTGCAAGTACATTCGGAGGGTATCAACGAAAATCTCTCCCAAAGCTCACTACAGGGTGGAACATTAAAAAATTTGGGAAAAAAATAATTTCCTCGAAAACTAAACATACTGACAACTTCACATTTTGTGCAAATATAGTACACTGCAAGTACATTCGGAGGGTATCAACGAAAATCTCTCCCAAAGCTCATTACAGGGTGGAACATTAAAAAATTTAGGAAAAAAATAATTCCCTCGAAAACTAAACATACTGACAACTTCAAATTTTGTGCAAATATAATACATTGCAAGTACATTCGGAGGGTATCAACGAAAATCTCTCCCAAAGCTCACTACAGGGTGGAAAATTAAAAACTTTGGGAAAAAAATAATTTCCTCGAAAACTAAACATACTGACAACTTCAAATTTTGTGCAAATATAGTACACTGCAAGTATATTCGGAGGGTATCAACGAAAATCTCTCCCAAAGCTCACTACAGGGTGGAAAATTAAAAAATTTGGGAAAAAAATAATTTCTTCGAAAACTAAACATACTGACAACTTCAAATTTTGTGCAAATATAGTACATTGCAAGTACATTCGGAGGGTATCAACGAAAATCTCTCCCAAAGCTCACTACAGGGTGGAAAATTAAAAACTTTGGGAAAAAAATAATTTCCTCGAAAACTAAACATACTGACAACTTCAAATTTTGTGCAAATATAGTACACTGCAAGTACATTCGGAGGGTATCAACGAAAATCTCTCCCAAAGCTCACTACAGGGTGGAACATTAAAAAATTTAGGAAAAAAACAATTTCCTCGAAAACTAAACATACTGACAACTTCAAATTTTGTGCAAATATAGTACACTGCAAGTACATTCGGAGGGTATCAACGAAAATCTCTCCCAAAGCTCACTACAGGGTGGAAAATTAAAAAATTTGGGAAAAAAATAATTTCCTCGAAAACTAAACATACTGACAACTTCAAATTTTGTGCAAATATAGTACACTGCAAGTACATTCGGAGGATATCAACGAAAATCTCTCCCAAAACTCACTACAGGGTGGAACATTAAAAAATTTAGGAAAAAAATAATTCCCTCGAAAACTAAACATACTGACAACTTCAAATTTTGTGCAAATATAGTACATTGCAAGTACATTCGGAGGGTATCAACGAAAATCTCTCCCAAAGCTCACTACAAGGTGGAAAATTAAAAAATTTGGGAAAAAAATAATTTCCTCGAAAACTAAACATACTGACAACTTCACATTTTGTGCAAATATAGTACACTGCAAGTACATTCGGAGGGTATCAACGAAAATCTCTCCCAAAGCTCATTACAGGGTGGAACATTAAAAAATTTAGGAAAAAAATAATTCCCTCGAAAACTAAACATACTGACAACTTCAAATTTTGTGCAAATATAGTACACTGCAAGTACATTCGGAGGGTATCAACGAAAATCTCTCCCAAAGCTCACTACAGGGTGGAACATTAAAAAATTTAGGAAAAAATAATTTCCTCGAAAACTAAACATACTGACAACTTCAAATTTTGTGCAAATATAGTACACTGCAAGTATATTCGGAGGGTATCAACGAAAATCTCTCCCAAAGCTCACTACAGGGTGGAAAATTAAAAAATTTGGGAAAAAAATAATTTCCTCGAAAACTAAACATACTGACAACTTCAAATTTTGTGCAAATATAGTACATTGCAAGTACATTCGGAGGGTATCAACGAAAATCTCTCCCAAAGCTCATTACAGGGTGGAACATTAAAAAATTTAGGAAAAAAATAATTCCCTCGAAAACTAAACATACTGACAACTTCAAATTTTGTGCAAATATAGTACATTGCAAGTACATTCGGAGGGTATCAACGAAAATCTCTCCCAAAGCTCACTACAGGGTGGAAAATTAAAAAATTTGGGAAAAAAATAATTTCCTCGAAAACTAAACATACTGACAACTTCAAATTTTGTGCAAATATAGTACACTGCAAGTACATTCGGAGGGTATCAACGAAAATCTCTCCCAAAGCTCACTACAGGGTGGAACATTAAAAAATTTGGGAAAAAAATAATTTCCTCGAAAACTAAACATACTGACAACTTCACATTTTGTGCAAATATAGTACACTGCAAGTACATTCGGAGGGTATCAACGAAAATCTCTCCCAAAGCTCATTACAGGGTGGAACATTAAAAAATTTAGGAAAAAAATAATTCCCTCGAAAACTAAACATACTGACAACTTCAAATTTTGTGCAAATATAATACATTGCAAGTACATTCGGAGGGTATCAACGAAAATCTCTCCCAAAGCTCACTACAGGGTGGAAAATTAAAAAATTTGGGAAAAAAATAATTTCCTCGAAAACTAAACATACTGACAACTTCAAATTTTGTGCAAATATAGTACACTGCAAGTACATTCGGAGGGTATCAACGAAAATCTCTCCCAAAGCTCACTACAGGGTGGAACATTAAAAAATTTGGGAAAAAAATAATTTCCTCGAAAACTAAACATACTGACAACTTCACATTTTGTGCAAATATAGTACACTGCAAGTACATTCGGAGGGTATCAACGAAAATCTCTCCCAAAGCTCATTACAGGGTGGAACATTAAAAAATTTAGGAAAAAAATAATTCCCTCGAAAACTAAACATACTGACAACTTCAAATTTTGTGCAAATATAATACATTGCAAGTACATTCGGAGGGTATCAACGAAAATCTCTCCCAAAGCTCACTACAGGGTGGAAAATTAAAAACTTTGGGAAAAAAATAATTTCCTCGAAAACTAAACATACTGACAACTTCAAATTTTGTGCAAATATAGTACACTGCAAGTACATTCGGAGGGTATCAACGAAAATCTCTCCCAAAGCTCACTACAGGGTGGAACATTAAAAAATTTAGGAAAAAAACAATTTCCTCGAAAACTAAACATACTGACAACTTCAAATTTTGTGCAAATATAGTACACTGCAAGTACATTCGGAGGGTATCAACGAAAATCTCTCCCAAAGCTCACTACAGGGTGGAACATTAAAAAATTTGGGAAAAAAATAATTTCCTCGAAAACTAAACATACTGACAACTTCAAATTTTGTGCAAATATAGTACACTGCAAGTATATTCGGAGGGTATCAACGAAAATCTCTCCCAAAGCTCACTACAGGGTGGAAAATTAAAAAATTTGGGAAAAAAATAATTTCCTCGAAAACTAAACTGCAAGTACATTCGGAGGGTATCAACGAAAATCTCTCCCAAGGCTCACTACAGGGTGGAAACTAAACATACTGGTAAAGTCTGATGCAAAATTAAAAGTCAAAATTAAGACTCGATATTTTGCTATAGTATGTATTTTTATGTGTTCTTCAATTTTGTTCAAATAAGTTTTATGGCTAATTTTACCGTTTCGTTAGAAATTGTTGTTTTATATCAAGAAATGCTTTTTTTTGTTTACTTTTGCTTATCTCTAAGCTAAAAGTTGAAATTGAAATTTGATATTTTTATATCGTGTATAATTTTACGAGGCCTTTGACTTTGTTGAAATAAGTTTTTTGTTAGATTCACGGTTTTTTATAAATCGTTGTTTTCTGTCGCTAATTTCTCGTTTTTCACCTTTGATGTTTACTTGGTAAAGTCTGATGCAAAATTAAAAGTCAAAATTGAGACTCGATATTTTGCTATCCTATGTATTTTTATGTGTTCTTCAATTTTGTTCAAATAAGTTTTTTTGCTAATTTTACCATTTCGTTAGAAATTATTGTTTTATATCAAGAATTACTTTTTTTTGTTTACTTTTGCTTATCTCTAAGCTAAAAGTTGAAATTGAAATTTGATATTTTTATATCAAGTATAATTTTACGAGTCCTTTGACTTTGTCGAAACAAGTTTTTTTGTTAGATTCACGGTTTTTTTGTAAATCGTTGTTTTCTGTCGCTAATTTCTCGTTTTTCACCTTTGATGTTTACTTGGTAAAGTCTGATGCAAAATTGAAATTCAAAATTGAGACTCGATATTTTGCTATCCTATGTATTTTTATGTGTTCTTCAATTTTGTTCAAATAAGTTTTTTTGCTAGTTTTACCGTTTCTTGAGAAATTATTGTTTTATATCAAGAATTGCTTTTTTTTGTTTACTTTTGCTTATCTCTAAGCTAAAAGTTAAAATTGAAACTTGATATTCTTATATCGTGTTTAATTTTATTGTGTCCTTTGACTTTTTTGAAATAAGTTTTTTTATTCGATTCACGGTTTTTTTATAACCTATTTGAGTTTTGCTTTTTTTTACAGTAGAATAGAATTCATAAGAAAAAAGTCTCCATTGTTAAATTTATAGACCAGACTGTTCGGTTGGAATTGACGAGACTCATTGTTCCGTATTTTTTTTACGTTGAATTTGTAAGTTTAAGTTGATTAATTTTTGTCATCATGGTTTACAAAAAAAACAAGGAATATTTGTTGCGGAAACTTGTAGAATCCACTTTGCTCGAGTTTCCCGATATTACATTTCAAGAACTTTTGCACAGAAATTGTAAAGACGTGTTGTATGTGAGACTGGCTAAAATGAATAGTGAGATTCCAGATCTCAAATATCCTAGTAATATTTTTAAATTAGTTCAACGACATCAAATAATTATCCGAGATATGCTAGAAGGTAAAATTTCTTCATTTGGAACAGAAAATCTAGTTCTGGTCCTTAAGGAAACAATTGAAAATCTCGGCATTGAGTTCTTTGAATTAAACAGTGTTCGAGAATGTTCAGTTTATAAGCTTCTCTGTCACAAGGTTGGCATATCAAACAACCTCAGGAACAGAAAAAAACTTTATTATTATTGTATGAAATTTTTTTCTGGGAAAGTAAACGAAATTCAGAATGAACCAATGAATATAGGGGATATTTCAAATGTCAGCTTTCGAGATATACGTTGTTCGACTCCATTACAGAAAGTCTGTGAAAATATTGGAATAGATATTTCTGTGCGTTCCAATAACGGCAATATCCCTGAAATTGAACAACCAGACAAAATTCCAGAAAATCTTTCTGATCAATTAGATAAGGAGCAATTGGGTTTCATTGAATTTATGGATGATGAAGAAACGTCCCCTAAAGGGGAGCACAAAAGAGGCACTACTCTCGAAACAATCGGTGTGACACCGGAGAAGTTCGATATACCTAGTTGTATGGATTTGTCATTCGAAGAAAATCCAAAAATAAAACCAACAGGAGCTCGAAATCTCAAAGATTTGCCGGTTAAATCTTACAAACAGTGCGTATACCTGGAAGGCAGTTTTTACATTAATGAGGAAATTTGGAATGTCATCTTCCAAGATGAAAAACTAGACTTACGATACTATCCTTATTACGTAAAAAACCGAATAAATAGATTTATCAACAATACGTGTAACATAATTTTCAAATATGTTAAATATCTTCGAAAGGGTATTATAAAGATTCACGGTATATGTCGAAATAACAATTACCACTGCAAAAAATTCAAGGCAATTATTAATGGTCGTACTTTGCACCTTTATAGTACCTCTCTTGACTATTGCCACAGTGGTCCGTTGACATCTTTCGTCAAAGGCGTTGAAAGGGAATTAGTTAAACGAGATATTTTTCAGAAGAAGCCCTCAAAATATAAAAGGTTGTCTATATTAGCTGCAAATTCCGAAATAGTTGAAGCTGGTAACCTTCAAAAGATCAGATCAGATACAACTATTAGACAAATCAAAGTAGCAGCCATGTCTAATTGGGATAGAGAGAAAAACGATATTTTAGATTTGATCAGTATGCAACGAGATCATGCTGAATACATTAGAGAGATATCTTTTCCATTCAATGTGAAAATATATAGTGAGGAACAGTTATCCGTTTTGATGGGACAAAAAAGTGACCTTTGCCTCCCAATAATATATTTTGATGCAACGGGTGGTATCGTTAAAAAAAGGATTGGTAAGTCTATAAAAAGAATATTTCTATATACAGCTGTTGTACCAATTAGCCAATCCCAAAGAATATTTCCAATTTTTGAAATGTTATCATCGTCGCATTATTCCAAAGATATATTCAAAATTTTTCACGATTTTAGGGTGTTTTGCGAAGAACACAATAAATGGCCGATTTTTGGCAGCGTCATAATAGATTTTTCATTCGCGAATATTCACGCTATTCTGAGAGCATGCAATCAAATCACTCTCACGGAATATCTTAATATTTCTTACAATATATGTACAGGGACAACGATGATGGTAGATTCATTGATAACTGTTCACTTATGTTGTGCTCATTTTTCAAAAATAGTAAGTAAAGATGTCGAGGAAAAATGCAGTAATATAACGTCCAAGCAGTTCATGAAATGCGCTATTGCTCAATGTCTAACAATGAAAAAGTTTACCGACATAGAAGGCTGGTTTAAGAATATTGTTATACTATTGAAGACCCCATACAAGAATCAGAGTGTTGAATTGGCATTGAGAAAGTTTGTAGTTGCCGATGATGTCAGTGAAAATCATCACAAACATATATTCGATAGAGTGGAAATTGAGAAAGAGATAAACAGAACGGAGAGTATTTATAAATCCAGTCCTTTTTTCAAACACTTTGTCCAAATTGCCGAAAAAACGACAATTGATTGCGACGAAGCAAAATCGGAACCAAATATATTTCAAAATGAACAGCTTTTAGACCTGATAATAAAAAAATATATGTCATATTGTTGTTTGTGGACTGGCATTATGATAAGAGATGAGGGTGTAAATCGCTTTAGTAATGCCTTCGTCGAAAATTATTTTGGCAATCTAAAAAAAAACATTTTGAATTCCGAAAAGAATCTAAAGCCATCTAGATTTTTGAGATCTAGCAGAGAATTCGTTTTGAGTTGCTACAAAGAATTCGTTCTTGATATTCCAAAAAAGAAGCTCACGAAAAACATCAAATCCAACAAAAAACAAGATCCACACTCCGAAGTGGTTTCTCAAGAATATTGGAATAGAAAGGTGAAGTCATACAAAACCCATTTCAATGGAAGCTTTCTGAAAGAAGCAGCTTTTCTTGATTTATCTTCCGATGTGTGTACGACTGAAAAGAGTGTGATTTATGCCGAAGATGATGACGAATTAGCACAATGTGCATATTGCGGCCACGGAATGATTGACGAAAGAACTTCATGGGTGAAGTGTGATGAGTGTGAGCGTTGGATTCATCAATTGTGTGAGGATTCTTCGGGTAATAAAACATATTCTTCTATAAACTTCATATGTAGAATTTGCCAGTTAGGAGGAACACATGACGGCACCACATATTTTGCAGAAAAGTTATACGAGAAGTGTGATTTATTTTTGAATAACCTCATATTGACGGAACCGCAGATAAAAGAATTAGAAAGTGAAACACGAACGCAAAGATTATGTGCAAAATGGTTCCAGGAAAGGAGTGTTAGGGTAACTGCTTCATTTTTTGGAAGAGTTTGTAAAGTAAGGAATATTTCCTCATATGAAAATATAATTAAAGATATAAGACAATGCAATAATCTGAAAACACCTGCTATTCAATATGGCATTGACAACGAAGACACTGCAATATCCCTCTACATAGAACAAACAAAATCCCAGTACCAACCGTCTGGTCTGAAAATTCACAAACATAATCAATTTTTAGCTGGTTCACCTGATGGTTTGATTGGGAAAGATGGCATCATTGAGGTAAAGTGCCCTTATAATGCAAGAAATGCCGATCCACATTCTTATAAATTTGACTTTTTGAATACTGATAATTCCACGATAAGATATGCTCACAATTACCAATATCAAATCCAGGGTTTGTTAGAAATAACGGAAAGATCGTGGTGTGATCTTGTCATATTTACTTTCAAAGGAATAAAAATTATTAGAGTTTTAAGATCTACGACATTCTGGGATACGATGTTGAAAAAATTGAAAAGTTTCTATTATTTTCATATGTTACCAGAATTGGTATCTCCGGGAAATTTATTTTCTGTGGCTGAAAAAAAATGGACCACTTCGAGTCAATTGGTTTTTCTGGATAATGGTTTGGTATCAGATGTAAATTACTACAAACAACTCTCAGATAACCGTGGATATGTCGTTACTTCGAATCCTGATATTGGATTTTCCATCAAAGAGATTTTAATTGATGATTATTTGACTCTCAATGGTAAAAGTTGGCTCAGCAGTTTCATTATAGATCATTGTTTACATATATTGAATATAGAACAACAGTATCAGATTATTTCAGTTGCTAAATCATCTATAATATTCGGCAATGAAAATTTAACGAACAATTTTGTCGGATCTGTGACTTTCAACAGAAATAAGCTAATATTTCCGATTGCCAGATACCAACATTTCATTTTGATAGAAGTTAATCAATCGAAAAAAAGAATTACTGTGATTGATCCAATGGGCAATGAGGCACTTATTGGAGAGTTGTTGCTGAAAAGATTCGTCACGTTTCTTCGTTTAAAGGGTTCAGATAACTCAAAATGGACGATCACTCATTTGGATCACGAAATGCAAAAGGACAATTATAATTGTGGTATATATGTTATACATTTTTTCATGAAAATGATTAAAAAGCAAAGTTTATTAGAACCTTTTGATCCACTAGAAATTCGCATTAAAATGAAAGATCTGTTATTATTAAATAGTCAAAACATGCACAAAAAATGCCTCTTTTGCACACAAACCGTAAATGATATTCAGTTTCCACGAACCATATTCAAATGTAGAATTTGTTTAAGAGTTTTTCATAAAAAATGTTTACTAACGGTTTCAGATATGCAGAATGGAATTGACGTTAATGCAAAAACTATAAATGACATGTGTGATCTCTGTCGAGAATATTGAGATGAAGAAAGTTGACTGAAATAATGTTCCACCCTGTAATGAGCTTTGGGAGAGATTGTCGTTGATACCCTCCGAATGTACTTGCAGTGTACTATATTTGCACAAAATGTGAAGTTGTCAGTATGTTTAGTTTTCGAGGAAATTATTTTTTTCCCAAATTTTTTAATTTTCCACCCTGTAGTGAGCTTTGGGAGAGATTTTCGTTGATACCCTCCGAATGTACTTGCAATGTACTATATTTGGACAAAATTTGAAGTTGTCAGTATGTTTAGTTTTCGAGGAAATTATTTTTTTCCTACATTTTTTAATTTTCCACCCTGTAGTGAGCTTTGGGAGAGATTTTCGTTGATACCCTCCGAATGTACTTGCAATGTACTATATTTGGACAAAATTTGAAGTTGTCAGTATGTTTAGTTTTCGAGGAAATTATTTTTTCCTAAATTTTTTAATGTTCCACCCTGTAGTGAGCTTTAGGAGAGATTTTCGTTGATTCCCTCCGAATATACTTGCAGTGTACTATATTTGCACAAAATTTGAAGTTGTCAGTATGTTTAGTTTTCGAGGAAATTATTTTTTTCCCAAATTTTTTAATGTTCCACCCTGTAGTGAGCTTTGGGAGAGATTTTCGTTGATACCCTCCGAATGTACTTGCAGTGTACTATATTTGCACAAAATGTGAAGTTGTCAGTATGTTTAGTTTTCGAGGAAATTATTTTTTTCCCAAATTTTTTAATTTTCCACCCTGTAGTGAGCTTTGGGAGAGATTTTCGTTGATACCCTCCGAATGTACTTGCAATGTACTATATTTGCACAAAATTTGAAGTTGTCAGTATGTTTAATTTTCGAGGGAATTATTTTTTTCCTAAATTTTTTAATGTTCCACCCTGTAATGAGCTTTGGGAGAGATTTTCGTTGATACCCTCCGAATGTACTTGCAATGTACTATATTTGGACAAAATTTGAAGTTGTCAGTATGTTTAGTTTCCGAGGAAATTATTTTTTTCCCAAATTTTTTAATTTTCCACCCTGTAATGAGCTTTGGGAGAGATTTTCGTTGATACCCTCCGAATGTACTTGCAGTGTACTATATTTGCACAAAATTTGAAGTTGTCAGTATGTTTAGTTTTCGAGGAAATTATTTTTATCCTAAATTTTTTAATTTTCCACCCTGTAGTGAGCTTTGGGAGAGATTTTCGTTGATACCCTCCGAATGTACTTGCAGTGTACTATATTTGCACAAAATTTGAAGTTGTCAGTATGTTTAGTTTTCGAGGAAATTATTTTTTTCCTAAATTTTTTAATTTTCCACCCTGTAGTGAGCTTTGGGAGATATTTTCGTTAATACCCTCCGAGTGTACTTGCAGTGTACTATATTTGCACAATATTTGAAGTTGTCAGTATGTTTAGTTTTCGAGGAAATTATTTTTTTCCCAAATTTTTTAATTTTCCACCCTGTAGTGAGCTTTGGGAGAGATTTTCGTTGATACCCTCCGAATGTACTTGCAATGTACTATATTTGGACAAAATTTGAAGTTGTCAGTATGTTTAGTTTCCGAGGAAATTATTTTTTTCCCAAATTTTTTAATTTTCCACCCTGTAATGAGCTTTGGGAGAGATTTTCGTTGATACCCTCCGAATGTACTTGCAGTGTACTATATTTGCACAAAATTTGAAGTTGTCAGTATGTTTAGTTTTCGAGGAAATTATTTTTTTCCTAAATTTTTTAATTTTCCACCCTGTAGTGAGCTTTGGGAGAGATTTTCGTTGATACCCTCCGAATGTACTTGCAATGTACTATATTTGGACAAAATTTGAAGTTGTCAGTATGTTTAGTTTTCGAGGAAATTATTTTTTCCTAAATTTTTTAATGTTCCACCCTGTAGTGAGCTTTGGGAGAGATTTTCGTTGATACCCTCCGAATATACTTGCAGTGTACTATATTTGCACAAAATTTGAAGTTGTCAGTATGTTTAGTTTTCGAGGAAATTATTTTTTTCCCAAATTTTTTAATGTTCCACCCTGTAGTGAGCTTTGGGAGAGATTTTCGTTGATACCCTCCGAATGTACTTGCAGTGTACTATATTTGCACAAAATTTGAAGTTGTCAGTATGTTTAGTTTTCGAGGAAATTATTTTTTTCCCAAATTTTTTAATGTTCCACCCTGTAGTGAGCTTTGGGAGAGATTTTCGTTGATACCCTCTGAATGTACTTGCAGTGTACTATATTTGCACAAAATTTGAAGTTGTCAGTATGTTTAGTTTTCGAGGAAATTATTTTTTTCCCAAAGTTTTTAATTTTCCACCCTGTAGTGAGCTTTGGGAGAGATTTTCGTTGATACCCTCCGAATGTACTTGCAATGTATTATATTTGCACAAAATTTGAAGTTGTCAGTATGTTTAGTTTTCGAGGGAATTATTTTTTTCCTAAATTTTTTAATGTTCCACCCTGTAATGAGCTTTGGGAGAGATTTTCGTTGATACCCTCCGAATGTACTTGCAGTGTACTATATTTGCACAAAATGTGAAGTTGTCAGTATGTTTAGTTTTCGAGGAAATTATTTTTTTCCCAAATTTTTTAATGTTCCACCCTGTAATGAGCTTTGGGAGAGATTTTCGTTGATACCCTCCGAATGTACTTGCAATGTACTATATTTTGACAAAATTTGAAGTTGTCAGTATGTTTAGTTTCCGAGGAAATTATTTTTTTCCCAAATTTTTTAATTTTCCACCCTGTAATGAGCTTTGGGAGAGATTTTCGTTGATACCCTCCGAATGTACTTGCAGTGTACTATATTTGCACAAAATTTGAAGTTGTCAGTATGTTTAGTTTTCGAGGAAATTATTTTTTTCCCAAATTTTTTAATTTTCCACCCTGTAGTGAGCTTTGGGAGAGATTTTCGTTGATACCCTCCGAATGTACTTGCAGTGTACTATATTTGCACAAAATTTGAAGTTGTCAGTATGTTTAGTTTTCGAGGAAATTATTTTTTTCCTAAATTTTTTAATGTTCCACCCTGTAGTGAGCTTTGGGAGAGAATTTCGTTGATACCCTCCGAATGTACTTGCAGTGTACTATATTTGCACAAAATTTGAAGTTGTCAGTATGTTTAGTTTTCGAGGAAATTATTTTTTTCCCAAATTTTTTAATGTTCCACCCTGTAGTGAGCTTTAGGAGAGATTTTCGTTGATTCCCTCCGAATATACTTGCAGTGTACTATATTTGCACAAAATTTGAAGTTGTCAGTATGTTTAGTTTTCGAGGAAATTATTTTTTTCCCAAATTTTTTAATGTTCCACCCTGTAGTGAGCTTTGGGAGAGATTTTCGTTGATACCCTCCGAATGTACTTGCAGTGTACTATATTTGCACAAAATTTGAAGTTGTCAGTATGTTTAGTTTTCGAGGAAATTATTTTTATCCTAAATTTTTTAATTTTCCACCCTGTAGTGAGCTTTGGGAGAGATTTTCGTTGATACCCTCCGAATGTACTTGCAGTGTACTATATTTGCACAAAATTTGAAGTTGTCAGTATGTTTAGTTTTCGAGGAAATTATTTTTTTCCCAAATTTTTTAATTTTCCACCCTGTAGTGAGCTTTGGGAGAGATTTTCGTTGATACCCTCCGAATGTACTTGCAGTGTACTATATTTGCACAAAATTTGAAGTTGTCAGTATGTTTAGTTTTCGAGGAAATTATTTTTTTCCTAAATTTTTTAATGTTCCACCCTGTAGTGAGCTTTGGGAGAGAATTTCGTTGATACCCTCCGAATGTACTTGCAGTGTACTATATTTGCACAAAATTTGAAGTTGTCAGTATGTTTAGTTTTCGAGGAAATTATTTTTTTCCCAAATTTTTTAATGTTCCACCCTGTAGTGAGCTTTAGGAGAGATTTTCGTTGATTCCCTCCGAATATACTTGCAGTGTACTATATTTGCACAAAATTTGAAGTTGTCAGTATGTTTAGTTTTCGAGGAAATTATTTTTTTCCCAAATTTTTTAATGTTCCACCCTGTAGTGAGCTTTGGGAGAGATTTTCGTTGATACCCTCCGAATGTACTTGCAGTGTACTATATTTGCACAAAATTTGAAGTTGTCAGTATGTTTAGTTTTCGAGGAAATTATTTTTATCCTAAATTTTTTAATTTTCCACCCTGTAGTGAGCTTTGGGAGAGATTTTCGTTGATACCCTCCGAATGTACTTGCAGTGTACTATATTTGCACAAAATTTGAAGTTGTCAGTATGTTTAGTTTTCGAGGAAATTATTTTTTTCCTAAATTTTTTAATTTTCCACCCTGTAGTGAGCTTTGGGAGATATTTTCGTTAATACCCTCCGAGTGTACTTGCAGTGTACTATATTTGCACAATATTTGAAGTTGTCAGTATGTTTAGTTTTCGAGGAAATTATTTTTTTCCCAAATTTTTTAATTTTCCACCCTGTAGTGAGCTTTGGGAGAGATTTTCGTTGATACCCTCCGAATGTACTTGCAATGTACTATATTTGGACAAAATTTGAAGTTGTCAGTATGTTTAGTTTCCGAGGAAATTATTTTTTTCCCAAATTTTTTAATTTTCCACCCTGTAATGAGCTTTGGGAGAGATTTTCGTTGATACCCTCCGAATGTACTTGCAGTGTACTATATTTGCACAAAATTTGAAGTTGTCAGTATGTTTAGTTTTCGAGGAAATTATTTTTTTCCTAAATTTTTTAATTTTCCACCCTGTAGTGAGCTTTGGGAGAGATTTTCGTTGATACCCTCCGAATGTACTTGCAATGTACTATATTTGGACAAAATTTGAAGTTGTCAGTATGTTTAGTTTTCGAGGAAATTATTTTTTCCTAAATTTTTTAATGTTCCACCCTGTAGTGAGCTTTGGGAGAGATTTTCGTTGATACCCTCCGAATATACTTGCAGTGTACTATATTTGCACAAAATTTGAAGTTGTCAGTATGTTTAGTTTTCGAGGAAATTATTTTTTTCCCAAATTTTTTAATGTTCCACCCTGTAGTGAGCTTTGGGAGAGATTTTCGTTGATACCCTCCGAATGTACTTGCAGTGTACTATATTTGCACAAAATTTGAAGTTGTCAGTATGTTTAGTTTTCGAGGAAATTATTTTTTTCCCAAATTTTTTAATGTTCCACCCTGTAGTGAGCTTTGGGAGAGATTTTCGTTGATACCCTCCGAATGTACTTGCAGTGTACTATATTTGCACAAAATTTGAAGTTGTCAGTATGTTTAGTTTTCGAGGAAATTATTTTTTTCCCAAAGTTTTTAATTTTCCACCCTGTAGTGAGCTTTGGGAGAGATTTTCGTTGATACCCTCCGAATGTACTTGCAATGTATTATATTTGCACAAAATTTGAAGTTGTCAGTATGTTTAGTTTTCGAGGGAATTATTTTTTTCCTAAATTTTTTAATGTTCCACCCTGTAATGACCTTTGGGAGAGATTTTCGTTGATACCCTCCGAATGTACTTGCAGTGTACTATATTTGCACAAAATGTGAAGTTGTCAGTATGTTTAGTTTTCGAGGAAATTATTTTTTTCCCAAATTTTTTAATGTTCCACCCTGTAATGAGCTTTGGGAGAGATTTTCGTTGATACCCTCCGAATGTACTTGCAATGTACTATATTTTGACAAAATTTGAAGTTGTCAGTATGTTTAGTTTCCGAGGAAATTATTTTTTTCCCAAATTTTTTAATTTTCCACCCTGTAATGAGCTTTGGGAGAGATTTTCGTTGATACCCTCCGAATGTACTTGCAGTGTACTATATTTGCACAAAATTTGAAGTTGTCAGTATGTTTAGTTTTCGAGGAAATTATTTTTTTCCCAAATTTTTTAATTTTCCACCCTGTAGTGAGCTTTGGGAGAGAGTTTCGTTGATACCCTCCGAATGTACTTGCAGTGTACTATATTTGCACAAAATTTGAAGTTGTCAGTATGTTTAGTTTTCGAGGAAATTATTTTTTTCCTAAATTTTTTAATGTTCCACCCTGTAGTGAGCTTTGGGAGAGAATTTCGTTGATACCCTCCGAATGTACTTGCAGTGTACTATATTTGCACAAAATTCGAAGTTGTCAGTATGTTTAGTTTTCGAGGAAATTATTTTTTTCCCAAATTTTTTAATGTTCCACCCTGTAGTGAGCTTTGGGAGAGATTTTCGTTGATACCCTCCGAATGTACTTGCAGTGTACTATATTTGCACAAAATGTGAAGTTGTCAGTATGTTTAGTTTTCGAGGAAATTATTTTTTTCCCAAATTTTTTAATTTTCCACCCTGTAGTGAGCTTTGGGAGAGATTTTCGTTGATACCCTCCGAATGTACTTGCAATGTACTATATTTGCACAAAATTTGAAGTTGTCAGTATGTTTAATTTTCGAGGGAATTATTTTTTTCCTAAATTTTTTAATGTTCCACCCTGTAATGAGCTTTGGGAGAGATTTTCGTTGATACCCTCCGAATGTACTTGCAATGTACTATATTTGGACAAAATTTGAAGTTGTCAGTATGTTTAGTTTCCGAGGAAATTATTTTTTTCCCAAATTTTTTAATTTTCCACCCTGTAATGAGCTTTGGGAGAGATTTTCGTTGATACCCTCCGAATGTACTTGCAGTGTACTATATTTGCACAAAATTTGAAGTTGTCAGTATGTTTAGTTTTCGAGGAAATTATTTTTATCCTAAATTTTTTAATTTTCCACCCTGTAGTGAGCTTTGGGAGAGATTTTCGTTGATACCCTCCGAATGTACTTGCAGTGTACTATATTTGCACAAAATTTGAAGTTGTCAGTATGTTTAGTTTTCGAGGAAATTATTTTTTTCCTAAATTTTTTAATTTTCCACCCTGTAGTGAGCTTTGGGAGATATTTTCGTTAATACCCTCCGAGTGTACTTGCAGTGTACTATATTTGCACAATATTTGAAGTTGTCAGTATGTTTAGTTTTCGAGGAAATTATTTTTTTCCCAAATTTTTTAATTTTCCACCCTGTAGTGAGCTTTGGGAGAGATTTTCGTTGATACCCTCCGAATGTACTTGCAATGTACTATATTTGGACAAAATTTGAAGTTGTCAGTATGTTTAGTTTCCGAGGAAATTATTTTTTTCCCAAATTTTTTAATTTTCCACCCTGTAATGAGCTTTGGGAGAGATTTTCGTTGATACCCTCCGAATGTACTTGCAGTGTACTATATTTGCACAAAATTTGAAGTTGTCAGTATGTTTAGTTTTCGAGGAAATTATTTTTTTCCTAAATTTTTTAATGTTCCACCCTGTAGTGAGCTTTGGGAGAGAATTTCGTTGATACCCTCCGAATGTACTTGCAGTGTACTATATTTGCACAAAATTTGAAGTTGTCAGTATGTTTAGTTTTCGAGGAAATTATTTTTTTCCCAAATTTTTTAATGTTCCACCCTGTAGTGAGCTTTAGGAGAGATTTTCGTTGATTCCCTCCGAATATACTTGCAGTGTACTATATTTGCACAAAATTTGAAGTTGTCAGTATGTTTAGTTTCCGAGGAAATTATTTTTTTCCCAAATTTTTTAATGTTCCACCCTGTAGTGAGCTTTGGGAGAGATTTTCGTTGATACCCTCCGAATGTACTTGCAGTGTACTATATTTGCACAAAATTTGAAGTTGTCAGTATGTTTAGTTTTCGAGGAAATTATTTTTATCCTAAATTTTTTAATTTTCCACCCTGTAGTGAGCTTTGGGAGAGATTTTCGTTGATACCCTCCGAATGTACTTGCAGTGTACTATATTTGCACAAAATTTGAAGTTGTCAGTATGTTTAGTTTTCGAGGAAATTATTTTTTTCCTAAATTTTTTAATTTTCCACCCTGTAGTGAGCTTTGGGAGATATTTTCGTTAATACCCTCCGAGTGTACTTGCAGTGTACTATATTTGCACAATATTTGAAGTTGTCAGTATGTTTAGTTTTCGAGGAAATTATTTTTTTCCCAAATTTTTTAATTTTCCACCCTGTAGTGAGCTTTGGGAGAGATTTTCGTTGATACCCTCCGAATGTACTTGCAATGTACTATATTTGGACAAAATTTGAAGTTGTCAGTATGTTTAGTTTCCGAGGAAATTATTTTTTTCCCAAATTTTTTAATTTTCCACCCTGTAATGAGCTTTGGGAGAGATTTTCGTTGATACCCTCCGAATGTACTTGCAGTGTACTATATTTGCACAAAATTTGAAGTTGTCAGTATGTTTAGTTTTCGAGGAAATTATTTTTTTCCTAAATTTTTTAATTTTCCACCCTGTAGTGAGCTTTGGGAGAGATTTTCGTTGATACCCTCCGAATGTACTTGCAATGTACTATATTTGGACAAAATTTGAAGTTGTCAGTATGTTTAGTTTTCGAGGAAATTATTTTTTCCTAAATTTTTTAATGTTCCACCCTGTAGTGAGCTTTGGGAGAGATTTTCGTTGATACCCTCCGAATATACTTGCAGTGTACTATATTTGCACAAAATTTGAAGTTGTCAGTATGTTTAGTTTTCGAGGAAATTATTTTTTTCCCAAATTTTTTAATGTTCCACCCTGTAGTGAGCTTTGGGAGAGATTTTCGTTGATACCCTCCGAATGTACTTGCAGTGTACTATATTTGCACAAAATTTGAAGTTGTCAGTATGTTTAGTTTTCGAGGAAATTATTTTTTTCCCAAATTTTTTAATGTTCCACCCTGTAGTGAGCTTTGGGAGAGATTTTCGTTGATACCCTCCGAATGTACTTGCAGTGTACTATATTTGCACAAAATTTGAAGTTGTCAGTATGTTTAGTTTTCGAGGAAATTATTTTTTTCCCAAAGTTTTTAATTTTCCACCCTGTAGTGAGCTTTGGGAGAGATTTTCGTTGATACCCTCCGAATGTACTTGCAATGTATTATATTTGCACAAAATTTGAAGTTGTCAGTATGTTTAGTTTTCGAGGGAATTATTTTTTTCCTAAATTTTTTAATGTTCCACCCTGTAATGAGCTTTGGGAGAGATTTTCGTTGATACCCTCCGAATGTACTTGCAGTGTACTATATTTGCACAAAATGTGAAGTTGTCAGTATGTTTAGTTTTCGAGGAAATTATTTTTTTCCCAAATTTTTTAATGTTCCACCCTGTAATGAGCTTTGGGAGAGATTTTCGTTGATACCCTCCGAATGTACTTGCAATGTACTATATTTTGACAAAATTTGAAGTTGTCAGTATGTTTAGTTTCCGAGGAAATTATTTTTTTCCCAAATTTTTTAATTTTCCACCCTGTAATGAGCTTTGGGAGAGATTTTCGTTGATACCCTCCGAATGTACTTGCAGTGTACTATATTTGCACAAAATTTGAAGTTGTCAGTATGTTTAGTTTTCGAGGAAATTATTTTTTTCCCAAATTTTTTAATTTTCCACCCTGTAGTGAGCTTTGGGAGAGAGTTTCGTTGATACCCTCCGAATGTACTTGCAGTGTACTATATTTGCACAAAATTTGAAGTTGTCAGTATGTTTAGTTTTCGAGGAAATTATTTTTTTCCTAAATTTTTTAATGTTCCACCCTGTAGTGAGCTTTGGGAGAGAATTTCGTTGATACCCTCCGAATGTACTTGCAGTGTACTATATTTGCACAAAATTCGAAGTTGTCAGTATGTTTAGTTTTCGAGGAAATTATTTTTTTCCCAAATTTTTTAATGTTCCACCCTGTAGTGAGCTTTGGGAGAGATTTTCGTTGATACCCTCCGAATGTACTTGCAGTGTACTATATTTGCACAAAATGTGAAGTTGTCAGTATGTTTAGTTTTCGAGGAAATTATTTTTTTCCCAAATTTTTTAATTTTCCACCCTGTAGTGAGCTTTGGGAGAGATTTTCGTTGATACCCTCCGAATGTACTTGCAATGTACTATATTTGCACAAAATTTGAAGTTGTCAGTATGTTTAATTTTCGAGGGAATTATTTTTTTCCTAAATTTTTTAATGTTCCACCCTGTAATGAGCTTTGGGAGAGATTTTCGTTGATACCCTCCGAATGTACTTGCAATGTACTATATTTGGACAAAATTTGAAGTTGTCAGTATGTTTAGTTTCCGAGGAAATTATTTTTTTCCCAAATTTTTTAATTTTCCACCCTGTAATGAGCTTTGGGAGAGATTTTCGTTGATACCCTCCGAATGTACTTGCAGTGTACTATATTTGCACAAAATTTGAAGTTGTCAGTATGTTTAGTTTTCGAGGAAATTATTTTTATCCTAAATTTTTTAATTTTCCACCCTGTAGTGAGCTTTGGGAGAGATTTTCGTTGATACCCTCCGAATGTACTTGCAGTGTACTATATTTGCACAAAATTTGAAGTTGTCAGTATGTTTAGTTTTCGAGGAAATTATTTTTTTCCTAAATTTTTTAATTTTCCACCCTGTAGTGAGCTTTGGGAGATATTTTCGTTAATACCCTCCGAGTGTACTTGCAGTGTACTATATTTGCACAATATTTGAAGTTGTCAGTATGTTTAGTTTTCGAGGAAATTATTTTTTTCCCAAATTTTTTAATTTTCCACCCTGTAGTGAGCTTTGGGAGAGATTTTCGTTGATACCCTCCGAATGTACTTGCAATGTACTATATTTGGACAAAATTTGAAGTTGTCAGTATGTTTAGTTTCCGAGGAAATTATTTTTTTCCCAAATTTTTTAATTTTCCACCCTGTAATGAGCTTTGGGAGAGATTTTCGTTGATACCCTCCGAATGTACTTGCAGTGTACTATATTTGCACAAAATTTGAAGTTGTCAGTATGTTTAGTTTTCGAGGAAATTATTTTTTTCCTAAATTTTTTAATTTTCCACCCTGTAGTGAGCTTTGGGAGAGATTTTCGTTGATACCCTCCGAATGTACTTGCAATGTACTATATTTGGACAAAATTTGAAGTTGTCAGTATGTTTAGTTTTCGAGGAAATTATTTTTTCCTAAATTTTTTAATGTTCCACCCTGTAGTGAGCTTTGGGAGAGATTTTCGTTGATACCCTCCGAATATACTTGCAGTGTACTATATTTGCACAAAATTTGAAGTTGTCAGTATGTTTAGTTTTCGAGGAAATTATTTTTTTCCCAAATTTTTTAATGTTCCACCCTGTAGTGAGCTTTGGGAGAGATTTTCGTTGATACCCTCCGAATGTACTTGCAGTGTACTATATTTGCACAAAATTTGAAGTTGTCAGTATGTTTAGTTTTCGAGGAAATTATTTTTTTCCCAAATTTTTTAATGTTCCACCCTGTAGTGAGCTTTGGGAGAGATTTTCGTTGATACCCTCCGAATGTACTTGCAGTGTACTATATTTGCACAAAATTTGAAGTTGTCAGTATGTTTAGTTTTCGAGGAAATTATTTTTTTCCCAAAGTTTTTAATTTTCCACCCTGTAGTGAGCTTTGGGAGAGATTTTCGTTGATACCCTCCGAATGTACTTGCAATGTATTATATTTGCACAAAATTTGAAGTTGTCAGTATGTTTAGTTTTCGAGGGAATTATTTTTTTCCTAAATTTTTTAATGTTCCACCCTGTAATGAGCTTTGGGAGAGATTTTCAGTAGTAATACCCCTAGGGCCTTGATAATACGGAGATAATTTTGTCATAGAGAATGCTGAAAGCGTGTTGCTTGATAATGGCCCGAGGCCGAAGGCCGAGGGCTATTATCCTTAAGCAACACGCTTGAAGGATTCTCTATGACAAAATTTTGAGGATTTATCAAGGCCCGAGGGGTATTCGATAAGATAATTTTTTACTTTGTAGATTTAAACATTTTTAAACTAGTTGTCAGTTTGACGTTTAATTAATTTTTAATCAAAAACTTGACTTGCTGAAAACACCAAACTGAAAACACCACATGTAGGGTGTTATCGCTGTAATCCATAGCTGATTGGATGAAATTTGACACATGACTCTAAATTAAGTAATTTGATTGGTTACAATAGTTAGTAAAAAATTATCGTTGATACCCTCCGAATGTACTTGCAGTGTACTATATTTGCACAAAATGTGAAGTTGTCAGTATGTTTAGTTTTCGAGGAAATTATTTTTTTCCCAAATTTTTTAATGTTCCACCCTGTAATGAGCTTTGGGAGAGATTTTCGTTGATACCCTCCGAATGTACTTGCAATGTACTATATTTTGACAAAATTTGAAGTTGTCAGTATGTTTAGTTTCCGAGGAAATTATTTTTTTCCCAAATTTTTTAATTTTCCACCCTGTAATGAGCTTTGGGAGAGATTTTCGTTGATACCCTCCGAATGTACTTGCAGTGTACTATATTTGCACAAAATTTGAAGTTGTCAGTATGTTTAGTTTTCGAGGAAATTATTTTTTTCCCAAATTTTTTAATTTTCCACCCTGTAGTGAGCTTTGGGAGAGATTTTCGTTGATACCCTCCGAATGTACTTGCAGTGTACTATATTTGCACAAAATTTGAAGTTGTCAGTATGTTTAGTTTTCGAGGAAATTATTTTTTTCCTAAATTTTTTAATGTTCCACCCTGTAGTGAGCTTTGGGAGAGAATTTCGTTGATACCCTCCGAATGTACTTGCAGTGTACTATATTTGCACAAAATTTGAAGTTGTCAGTATGTTTAGTTTTCGAGGAAATTATTTTTTTCCCAAATTTTTTAATGTTCCACCCTGTAGTGAGCTTTGGGAGAGATTTTCGTTGATACCCTCCGAATGTACTTGCAGTGTACTATATTTGCACAAAATTTGAAGTTGTCAGTATGTTTAGTTTTCGAGGAAATTATTTTTTTCCTAAATTTTTTAATGTTCCACCCTGTAGTGAGCTTTGGGAGAGAATTTCGTTGATACCCTCCGAATGTACTTGCAGTGTACTATATTTGCACAAAATTTGAAGTTGTCAGTATGTTTAGTTTTCGAGGAAATTATTTTTTTCCCAAAGTTTTTAATTTTCCACCCTGTAATGAGCTTTGGGAGAGATTTTCGTTGATACCCTCCGAATGTACTTGCAGTGTACTATATTTGCACAAAATGTGAAGTTGTCAGTATGTTTAGTTTTCGAGGAAATTATTTTTTTCCCAAATTTTTTAATTTTCCACCCTGTAGTGAGCTTTGGGAGAGATTTTCGTTGATACCCTCCGAATGTACTTGCAGTGTACTATATTTGCACAATATTTGAAGTTGTCAGTATGTTTAGTTTTCGAGGAAATTATTTTTTTCCCAAATTTTTTAAGTTTCCACCCTATAGTGGGACAATGAATTATTTTTATTTTTGGAAATTTCGAGTTCACCCTCTCTAATCACCATTTCAAAAAAAAAATACCTTTTCGTATCGAAAATGTGGACATTAGCAATTTTCGTTTCGATACCTGTAGCTCATCTAAAAAGCATGTGTAAACTATCATATTTCCATCAAAACATGTATTTTTTTAATAGGCCTAAACCTTCATCTCGTTCCTCTTAAGATCTTTCTGCGAGTGAATTTCAATATATATCATAACCCCCCTATGAAGAAAAAAGCCGCCGCCCTATGGTAGTCGGCAATCATCGGAGATTTTAGCTGCTGACTTTGGCCGCTGTCTTCACACCGGTTAGGATGTCCCCTTCTTCGACACTAACGGTTTATGCAGCTGCCGAAGAAAAATAACTAAGGGACTGAAATAACAGTGGAATCCTTTTAAAGGAATCAGATTTGCATATATAGGCACTAATATTGACTGAAGTGAATTTTATTTCACGTAGTAGACCCTAATACATTTTTTAAATAAATCATTTTCATATCGGTTACTAGTTTTATTTTTTCAATTTGATAGTGACTAATGTGTAAATAATTTTAGCAATCTTTGAAATGAAATAATAACTGTTCGATTGAGAATGGTCACAATATCCCATTATTTTTTGAAAAAAAGTTATACTGGATTTGCTGTCAATATTTATCATTAAAATTCAATTTTTTTAGAATTCTATTGCTTAGTCCACCCCTGAAAGTATGCCAATTATAACAGTCAAGATTTATTATTGTATTGAATTACAATTATCCATATATGTTTAACTAATTAATAATTATCGACATTTACAGCCCCAATTAAAATAAAATAATGGATCGACTACTACAATTTGGGCCAAAATAATAAACACCTTTAATAAGGTTAATTCACTTTCGTGAAAAATATATGTTTACAGTAAAAACATACGGTTTGTCGTGCTTCAAAATGTAAATAAACTTATACATAGTTTTAGATAAACTAAATCTAAACAGGAAGTGTTGAAAATTTATCACAAGAGGAAGTAAAAATCGGTTAGCTATAACTGTCTTATTACATGCTTTCTTATCGAATATCAAACCGATTTAATTATTGAATAAAATAATGAAGGATTGTCTTAAAATAATATATAAATAATTAATTTAATAAAATCGTTGTGTTAATGGTAATAATAATAGCTATTTATATTATAAGTACATACACAATGACTTTATTGAACGAATAGTTTTATGGCCGAGCGAGCTTGCGAGAGAGGCTATAAAATGATGATATTTTGACGTTTGTTGAATATTGCTGTCAGTGTTTCATTATATTTATTGAATGTAATTGCTGCTTTGTGTTGTATACGTCTTATAATAATGGAAATAAATACTGATTTATCAAAAAATATCAAAGAAAATGCAGCCAAAGCAACCAAAAATTTATTGCCGGAGAAATCCAGACCCTCCTCGTACAATGAGCGGGCGTTATTAGTGTATTTATAGCAACCGTATCCAATGTAAAATAGACAAATAATATACAAGTGAAAAATAAAAAATATAACTGTCACAAAAGATCCTCGTTCTATAAGAACAATGAAACTATATTGAGTGTTATATCCCGTTATAGTAGAATAAATTCGAATGACAGTGTATGACTCATGCAATTATTTTAGACGTTGTGCTTTCCTAAATATCTTAATAATAATTTTCGATATTGTCAAAAATAAAGGTACTTTAGTCTTGCAAAATTCATATTTTTTTACTAACCTCGTACACGATTAAAAACAATTTTTAGAAGGTCATCATTGGCATCGCTTCATAAATAATGTATCAAATAAATTTGTTATGATTTGAAAGCGGTATCTCTATTTGAGAGTAAAATAAAACCTAGCAAGTGTTTCAAATTTATTAGACACAGATCATTTCTATGAATAGAGAACTCTTAAGATGTATAAAAATTTGTTAAGTGACTGCAAACAGGAAAAGTCATACACAGTAAATAAAAAGCAGTTTAAACATTACATAAACGATTTTATTGAAAACCAACAGTTAGTCTTTGATGACGATACTTAGAAACAGAGATAACAGTGAGTATGTAAAAATAACCATGTACATAATATGCGTTATGTTACCAATTATTAAAAGTGAAATATTAGTAAAATAATTTAAAAACAAATTAACCTATGAAAAACCTAGAAAAGTTGAAATTGGACACATTTTGTTTTAAACAATATTCTTTCACATTTTGAATTTCTAAGTTTCACAAGAATTTTTTAGGAACAATCCATTTTCTTTCTTAGATGTAAAATCGAACGAGAGTGGCTCCAAAAAGTCGAATGATTTATAACCCTCTCTATCTAAGACTGCTTGACATACAAGTTTAAAATTTGGAGAGAATGTAAAGAAAAGATTGTAGAAATAGTTTCGTGAAATCATAATATTGATTTCCTGACCGGTTTTCAAGAAGCGAGGTGTCAAAGTTGAAGTTGCGATTTTGGGGATTTGACATGGTTGTCTCTATAACCCTCTCTATTTAAAACTGATTGACATACAAGTTTAGAATTTAAAGAGGATGTAAAGAAAAGATTGTAGAAATAGTTTCGTGAAAACAGAATATTGATTTCCTGACCAGTTTTCAAGAAGCGAGGTGTCAAAGTTGAAATTTGCGATTTTGGGGATTTGACATGGTTGTCTTTATAACCCTCTCTATCTAAAACTGCTTGACATACAAGTTTAAAATTTGGAGAGGATGTAAAGAAAAAATGTAGAAATAGACTCGTGAAAACAGAATATTGAATTCTTGACCGGTTTTCAAGAAGGGAGGTGTGAAAGTTGAAATTTGCGATTTTGGGGATTTGATATGGTTGTCTTTATAACCCTCTCTATCTAAAACTGCTTGACATACAAGTTTAAAATTTGGAGAGGATGTAAAGAAAAAATGTAGAAATAGACTCGTAAAAACAGAATATTGAATTCTTGACCGGTTTTCAAGAAGCGATGTGTCAAAATTGAAATTTGCGATTTTGGGGATTTGACATGGTTGTCTTTATAACCCTCTCTATCTAAAACTGCTTGACGTACAAGTTTAAAATTTGGAGAAGATGTAAAGAAAAGTTGTAGAAATAGTGTCGTGAAAACAGAATATTGATTTCCTGACCGGTTTTCAAGAAGCGAGGTGTCAAAGTTGAAATTTGCGATTTTGGGGATTTGACATGGTTGTCTTTATAACCCTCTCTATCTAAAACTGCTTGACGTACAAGTTTAAAATTTGGAGAAGATGTAAAGAAAAGTTGTAGAAATAGTGTCGTGAAAACAGAATATTGATTTCCTGACCGGTTTTCAAGAAGCGAGGTGTCAAAGTTGAAATTTGCGATTTTGGGGATTTGACATGGTTGTCTTTATAACCCTCTCTATCTAAAACTGCTTGACGTACAAGTTTAAAATTTGGAGAAGATGTAAAGAAAAGTTGTAGAAATAGTGTCGTGAAAACAGAATATTGAATTCTTGACCGGTTTTCAAGAAGCGATGTGTCAAAGTTGAAATTTGCGATTTTGGGGATTTGACATGATTGCCTTTATAACCCTCTCTATCTAAAACTGCTTGACGTACAAGTTTAAATTTGGAGAAGATGTAAAGAAAAGTTGTAGAAATAGTGTCGTGAAAACAGAATATTGATTTCCTGACCGGTTTTCAAGAAGCGAGGTGTCAAAGTTGAAATTTGCGATTTTGGGGATTTGATATGGTTGTCTTTATAACCCTCTCTATCTAAAACTGCTTGACATACAAGTTTAAAATTTGGAGAGGATGTAAAGAAAAAATGTAGAAATAGACTCGTGAAAACAGAATATTGAATTCTTGACCGGTTTTCAAGAAGCGATGTGTCAAAGTTGAAATTTGCGATTTTGGGGATTTGACATGGTTGTCTTTATAACCCTCTATATCTAAAACTGCTTGACGTACAAGTTTAAAATTTGGAGAAGATGTAAAGAAAAGTTGTAGAAATAGTGTCGTGAAAACAGAATATTGATTTCCTGACCGGTTTTCAAGAAGCGAGGTGTCAAAGTTGAAATTTGTGATTTTGGGGATTTGACATGGTTGTCTTTATAACCCTCTCTATCTAAAACTGCTTGACGTACAAGTTTAAAATTTGGAGAAGATGTAAAGAAAAGTTGTAGAAATAGTGTCGTGAAAACAGAATATTGAATTCTTGACCGGTTTTCAAGAAGCGATGTGTCAAAGTTGAAATTTGCGATTTTGGGGATTTGACATGGTTGCCTTTATAACCCTCTCTATCTAAAACTGCTTGACGTACAAGTTTAAAATTTGGAGAAGATGTAAAGAAAAGTTGTAGAAATAGTGTCGTGAAAACAGAATATTGATTTCCTGACCGGTTTTCAAGAAGCGAGGTGTCAAAGTTGAAATTTGCGATTTTGGGGATTTGACATGGATGTCTTTATAACCCTCTCTATCTAAAACTGGTTGACATACAAGTTTAAAATTTCGAGAGTATGTAAAGAAAATATTGTAGAAATAGTTTCGTGAAAACAGAATATTGATTTCTGGATCGGTTTTCAAGAAGCGACTTGTCAAAGTTGAGATTTGCGTTTTTGGGGATTTGACATGGTTGTCTTTATAACCCTGTGGATTTTTCTAACAACATACATTCATGTTATAGAAAAAATTTAGAATAGTTACGTAATAATGTGGTAAACATTTAAGAATAAATTATGGTAAATTGAATTGCGATAACGTAAGCTTTATCACGTGCGACTACTTACATCTAGAAAACAAAATGTAAATTTGTTTTGTTGCTGCTTCGGTACATTGAAAATGTCATTGGTGTGTTTACGTTTACCAAACATATTTGAATTTATGATTGGAAAGTGGTATGGGCAATAAAAACTTGGGTGCGAGTCGCTACCGACATGTTTGTAGATGAAAATGGGGTTAATAAATACTATGTAAATGTTTACTTTTACTTTCTATATAAAAATGTACCAGGTGGTATTAATAATTAGTCGACATTGGGAGTTTTTCTTCAACAAAATCGAAAACGGTTAACATGACGACTATCAACTTTTATCACCTATATATACGTATATATAGCTCAAAAGATTCCAGAAACCTTTCAAATTTCTTACAAAAATGAGTGGTTTCCAAAGTTGATATGGGACTCCCGGAAAACTTAAAAAAGGCCTATTTTTTCCATATTTTTCCATACGAACAATTTTTTCCATACCATCTTAAAGTCGAGGTTTTAACGAAGAAAATGAGCACTAATAAAGTTAAAAAATTGAAAATTTTTAATTAATTTCTGTAGTTCACAGTGGTTTCCTTTTAATTCAATTTCTCTTCTAATGGAAGAAAAACATTAGAAGAGAAATTGAATTAAAAATTTTTAAACCAACTTTTCCGATTGAATATTAGACATTTTTTTTTTAATTTAAAATCGTATAAAAACGAAAAATAAATATTTTGATTTGAAAAAATTACAGCTTATTTAGAACTTGGTGAAAACGTTCTTTGTTTTCACCAAGTTTAATAAAAAAATATTTTTGCGGGAGATAAAAATTAAAAAGGAAAAAACGGTTTTTAATATTTTCCTCGATAATTTTAGTTTAAGTTGAAAAATGATCAATACAAAAGTTATTGATTTTTTAATTATCTACAACTTTTACATTAAACCCAACAAACAATTACTACAGTCCTAAGCCAGCTTTTTGTGTGTAACTCAACACCCTGTTGAGTTACATTATTGCCCAACAGATTTCTTCTGCGTAGCTAAAAAATTAACAAAAGTTTAAAAATATCGTTTCAAATGAGATATACTTATATAGGAACAAAAAACATAATTATGTGAATGCATTGAATATTTACTGCTCTTTTTGAATAATAAATCCATTCATAAATAAAAAATAATCAAATCAAGTTCAACACTTGACTTTTCCAGTTTTCTGATATATTTTAATAAGTTTCATCCTAGTTTGATTAGTATTTTTCTTAAATTTATTAGGAAAACAACAAAATTAGCTCACAAAAGTTAGAGCTGGATTTTCTGACTCAACTTCATATTTACTGTGCTGCTTTCGGGATAGTCTTTCTTTGTGGAGGATTCTTCGGTAAAGGTGGTACTCTTGGTAATTGAACATTATGAGAGGAACTAGATAAGTCATCTGAACTTAATTTTCTAGACCACTGACTAGATCTTTTTCCTCTGCCCTCTTCATCAGATGGGAGGTTTGATTTAACTTCGTTTTTTCAACTCAGATACTGTTTTCTGATAATCATCTAAAAAATATTGTAAATTAAATATTGGTAACTGTATACATTTCCATATAAAAAGTAAAACATGAACTAAACTTACTTGTTTTGTATTTTACAGATATCAGAATCTTCTAAAGATATGTCATTTTTATTTATAATGGCCTTAATATATTATTTAGTAGAGATTCACTTTCTACATGCATAATCGCGAATTTAATTTCAGTACTTCATCTTCTTATTATTCCTTATTATTATGATTTCGTTCGTAGGCAGTGTTGCCGATTACGAGAATTTTACAAGAAATGCGGGTAAAATCGGGGAATTTGACTTTGGCTCTTAAGCACCGTAAGTCAAGAACAAGAATGATGAATAAATAACCTGTAATTCGTAAGACATACTTTTGTGATGTGACGTCATCTGCCAGCCAAGATATTAACAAAATTATCATCTAGTGGTGTGCGGGTATTTTCACTTGTTCGTAGTAGTATTTTGATATGACGAGTCCGGAACACTGTTCGTAGGATTGTAAAATAGTGTGGACAACTGCCGGTTTGCCCATAGTGGGCCACCGTTAATTTGCGTATGTCGGCCCATCATGAATGTGGGCCAGCAACAGTTTTGTATCAAAAGTCAGTTTCCCCTCACTTACACCACAAGGCTAGCAGTTTCCCGGCACTTGATTGTTTGTTGGGAACTTTTTTTGATAGGATGCATATTTCAGCCACAAATCATAAAAAACCAATATTCAACCCTCAAAACGTATAATTAGCTACCCCCATTACTCTAAATTTTCCGACCATCCACATACTGATAAGAATTTTTTTTTTTGTTTCAAAAATGATTTTTTTTTGCAAGACATTTGTTGGAGCTTTAATTGGGTGTACTCACATTCTGGCCTTTATTTATTCTTAAACTCTTTATGTCCATTAAATCACGGGGTTCCCAGCACATAGTTTCGAAAATACCCTCCCCTTCGTTTCCATTCGAGAGCCGTAAACTTTGATGATCAAAGAATGTGACTGCCAAGTAAGTTTTTATACTGAACTTTCGTGAAAGGAATAAAGATATTTGTTTTACGGGAAAGAATACGAAGTATAATTAACGAATTTAAGAAAAAATAGAAGTCACAAATGAATGTGAATACACTCATTGATTAAATCACTCACTTTTACTTAGATTTAAATCCTTTAGATGTTTTTAAAGGACTTAAAAAACTTTTCGACAGTTATAAATAAAAATTTCTAACGTTTTCTATGAATTAATCGATACGCCCTCGTAATAGTTCACGAAAATTAATTTGTTATAGTCAACACACTATATTAGTTATATTGAATTCCAGAGTAAAAATAGTTGATCAAGCCTATTTATTATTCATTGGGTTATAAATAAAGTGTTATGTAAAGCTTTGCTGCGTCTTTCCATTGTATAATATTAGCTTAAAATAACTAAGGTAGCCGGGTATTTATTTATAGTTTAATTATAGTGTAATAAATGTAAAATTTGAAACTCATACGAGTCATACGTACATAATTGTGCTCATTAAATTCTAGGCACGAACCGATAATTAATATTTTTAGAATGTTGGCCACAAATTTTGACATTCTTTTAATTTAAAAACTCATACAACTTGGGGAACGATTTCATTCAATTTTCCATGAAACTTTGCATCTAGCGGAGTACCTACATTATTATCAAAAAAAAATTTTGTAAACATCGGGTATCACATTTTTGAGAAAAACTAAATTATCAAGTAGTAATTTTATCTTGACTCCAAATATTTTGTTCAAAAAAATCATACATCATCGATATCTCAGCAAATTTTATCATCAGGTCTATACGGCACCATTTTTTTTAATTTGAAGGTATTCATGGGTACATTCACCCCCAAAAATCTCAGCTGTCTGAAATTTGTGGAAGGGGGGGAAATTGGCCCATTGTTCTCAAAAATGTGTTTTTTTTTCGCCTATTTTCGCTGATATTTCCGAAAATATGACATTTAGAGAATTCTTGTTTGGTCGAAAATGAAGATCAGTTCATTACCTACAAAAATGATCCTCATCATTTTTTTCAAAAATATGATACTTTTCGACATAACCGGCTCCAAAACGCACCCCCATTTTTAGGTCATGCCCTGCATTTAGAGAGCACGCTTTAAACCAATGACACTCCTAAGCGGATTATAAATTTTTCAATAAAATTAATATTGAAAATTATTATTGAAAAACCGGGCCAAAGTTTGTTTTTGCTCGATATTTTGACCCTCCTATAAATTTATTCAAATTTTTTTTATCAAGACTAATTTCACCGAATCCTTTTGATAATGGGGCTTTGCAAGGTGTTAAAGATATAAATTATTTTCTTTTCGTGCTAAAATTTTTTGGGATTAGGAATTGTACTAAATAAAAGATCACATTCTGACCTTTTCATCAATATACAATGTTTCCCAAAAAGTTTTATACAAATGGACAAAAAGTTTATCTTACCTTTCACAAAAAAAAATATTCTTGATAAAAATCTCTGCATAACTTGTTGATACATAATCAGGTACACAATTTTTAAAACATTGTATGGAATATAGGGAAAACCAAATGTAATGATTTGGACGGAGAGAAAAATACGTACAAACTGTAGTGGAGGGCAAAATGTTCATTGGAATTGTGATTAAGTAGCAAAAAATTATGAACAATTGTAGATTATTGATATTCCCAGATAGAAAAAAGACAATAAACACTTCAGAAATTGTTAGATAACACAGACTCACAAAAAAAAAATTTGTCTGCGCAAAGAACTTCACTACTGTAACTAGTCAAGTAGTCAAACGGAAATTCTGTTCTCTTTAAATGCATAGGATCGAATTGTTCTATCACAGAATTTAAAACTAGTCTAGATTCTAAACAAAACTTTGTTAAAACCTGTGAAGCTAAATTTGAAGGTCAAATTAATAACGATGTATATATAAATTAGGTGGATAAATTGAAACATTTAGGAGCTTATTAAAATAAAAATAGACCGGATGAAATAGAAATAGAACACAGAATCCACCTAATCAGGAAAATAATAGGATGTCCCATTTTTTTTGGTGGGCTAAGAATATCTCAGGAATAAAATACAAAAATATATTCATAGTTTAGCGCAAGTTTGAGAACAAACCATCCAAACCTCCTTGGTAAGCCTGAAAATATTTATGGCTTCTTCTTTTGGCTCTTAATCATCTTGTTTATTTTAACTGTTAATGAATATGCTTTCAGCGGTCGTTTAATACAAAGTAGTGAAATGAAATTTTCAAGTATCTCAACTCTTAACTTGTATTGATTACGTACAATTAAATCGTAGACTAATTGAAAAGTAGATGAACGATAAAATCATTCCCATAACAGTTTATAAAATAATTTAATAATAAACATAAACATTTTCGGATGTGATTCCCACTCGACCATTCAGTGTTGGGTGCTGTTCTTAAAGTGGCGCTGGGAAATAATCCCAAAGCCTACACAGAACACGAGGCTAATGACCATAGTAGTGGATGTCCTTGACGCAGAAGTACAAAAACAAAATCAGTCATTTTTATCATGTTTTTCTAGGCCTGATGATAGTCTTGCAAGGCCGAAACTAGTTGCGCTTTCCATACACATTTGTTTTAATAGAACAAGGTTCTTGCTTCACAAATAATGTGAAATAAAATCACAAGCTCCCAAGAAAAACGAGATTAAAAATGTCATACACTGCACCAACGCCTGGACTTCAACAACTACTCCTTGGACTATATGCCCCAACAGGTATTGAATTACGTAAGTCCAGACGCGGGTGGAATCCGACCATGTCGGGACTTAAACCCAACAACTTTGATTTTGTCATTAAAGGAGCCTGTCATTCTTAGACCGGTTTCGGCATTATTGTGCCTCATCAGTAAGAAGTAGACAAGCTCAACATCGTATCTCTAAACGATGCTGAAGACTGCATTGGAGCCACCAGATACTTAAAACAACTGGTTAAGTCGAAGTAAGTGGAGGAGAGCCCAACACCATCTTCACTTTAATACAAAATCAAAATAAAGTAAAGCACGAAGAAATGTAATATTTTGAACCAAAATATTTTACCTTGCTTATTGTCGATTTTTAAAAAAAATTGGGTCCAAAAATAAAAACACATTTAAAAACCTTTGGCTTGTATCTTTTGGCCTCATTGTAGAGGGTTCCTTTCACATAATGAAAAGATAAATTGTGTGCTCAGTAATAGAACAGGTTGTTTTATATTTGTAGCTGGGAAATCACACGTTAAAAGGTAAGACTCCGTCATTTCTAACTCGCACAAGCCTGTGGCTTTTGAGGGTTGCTCGTAGGGGTTGGGGCAACCAGGAAAACCAGTAAAAGACATTTAAAGCTTTAACATTAATATTTTGTAGACAATACTAAGTTCTCTATTTTGACTTCAGAATTTTATAAAGAATTTTTTTTGGTTCAATACAAACATTTTAATATAATGAGACGATTTTTTAATAGAAAATTCTGAAGAGTCAAAGTTTCACTTTGGAAATGTAGTTTTCTAGTTTTCACATGCCAGCATCCTAAATAAACTTTTAGAGCTCCCAGAGAAGGCCGCTAGTGCTGATGAAATAACTACGTCTTTCTTAAAGTCCTGTGCAAACGAGCTGTCAGTAATACTATACATCTTATTTAACAAATCACTTCACGAATGCTGCTTCCTAACAGTTTGGAAAACAGCTTTCGTTGTTCCTATTTTTAAATCTGGCAAGAAATATATGGTTGAAAATTATACACCAATCTATATGCAGATCTGAAATCAATTATAAATTTGGAACAGCATGGCTTTATGAAGAGACGTTCCATCGAATCCAACTTAAATATTTATATAGATTATATATCTGAAAGAACACGGGTTATCAGGTAGACGCCATTTACACCGATTTTAGTAAGGCTTTCGATAAAATCGATCATAGCATCCTACTTAGATAGCTTTCCGAAGTCGGTATACATGGCAATCTGCTTAGGTGGTTTGGTTCCTACATCAGCAACAGATCCCAATCTATATCCATTGGAAAGTTTCGTTCTCCTATCTCTAGAATAACCTCAGGGGTTCCTTAAGGGTCACACCTGTGCCCCCTTCTGTTCAACGTATACATTAACGATATCTCCTCTTGTTTCATTAAAACAAAATTCTTGGCGTTTGCTGACGACATGAAATTTTTTCGAAAAATATCTAATTCTTCCGATAAACTCCTGATCCAAGAAGATTTAAATCGTCTGACTCTGTATTGCCAGCAAAACCATCTTTATCTGAAAACAAAAAAATGTCAATGTATAACATTCTCAAGGAATAAGGACACTATCGAAATCGAATATTTCCGTAATAATGAACTTTTAACAAAAAGTTTCAGTGGTCAAAGATCTCGGTATTTATATCGATTCCAAACTCTTTTTTGACCAACATATCGAATATGTTTCAAAAAAAGCTAATAAAGCACTAGGATTCCTAATGCGCGTTTGTCACGTCTTCAAAGAGATAGAGTCTGTTAGAAATCTATACATGGCATATGTCAATAGTGTTTTAAGCTTCGGTTCTTCTATTTGGAATCCCTATTATAACTGTTGTATCGACCGATTACAAAAATTCCAAGATAATTTTATAAAATGTTTCAAAAAAATTTCATACTTATGCAGACTTCGATATTTGCAAACGAGAACTGAAGCTCAAATCACTAGTCGTCAGACGTCAACTTTCAGATGTTAAATTTATCTACCAAATCGTCAACGGGCAAATTGAATTTAGCAAAATTTTAAGTAAAATTAATTTCATTATTCCATCCTATAACACGCGAGGGAAAAATCTTTTCAAACTAACTACTACTACCTAAATTCTCCTCTGCAAAGATGCAGTAAATCATACAATACAATATCGTCACTCACCGATGTGGATATCTTCTCTACCTCTTTGATAACTTTTATAAACACTATTAAAAAATTATATCTACCTCATCTTGACTAGTTTCTTTTTATATAATATCTAGAATATATTGTAATGGTATTGAATATAAAGCCTTTTTTAAACGTATCAATAATAACTTAGACAGGAAGAAAATATTATAAAATTTAATATTGTAATCACATAAGAAATTTAGATTAACAGATTTAAATTATTTACTGGCATTTTAACGTAGAACTGAATAGAAAAATCCATAATAGAATGATCACAGATAAATCTGCTCATATAATAACACTAAGAACGTTATTATATCAAATCCTAGCAGAGAAAGAAAATCAAAAGTTAACCTTAAAATTCAATCTAATAATAATTCAACATAATTAGTTTAAGTTAAACGAAACGATGGTAAATTAAATGAAAAAGAGTTTAGTATTTCTAAAATTAAAGAAATTTAGTAAAAAAGTACAATAATAATAAAGTTTAATGATATTTAGAAAATCAATGATGACGAACAAAAAGTGTCTTTGTACAAAGTTATACTATATTTGAAAATCAAGAGAGAGTAAATTCCCAGAATAAAAAGTAATTCGGTATGCAAAACTATAGTACAGTACGTGCGGTAAAACTTCAATATTTGTAATGCATTCTAAATTGTTTTTGTTAATTTCAATACAAAATTTATTAAATTTCTTGGACTATCACATTATTTTATGATCTTTCATTGTTACTACAGTAGGCCTAAGAGGATTAACGTGCGTCATAGGCGTAACCAGAATAGAAAGGGATAATTGTTATTTAACGACCTCCGAATGGCAACAGCTTCTAATGACAGATATTTTGACTTAAATAGTTTCTAGAAATGCAGTTATTTGATTTTCGATAAACGTGACAAATAGTAGTGACTAAAAATGGAAGCAGTTTGTGAGTATACGCCAGTGAAAAAATTAAAACTAGACCATTTATCGCTCAATGAAAAGAGTGCTGTAGTGAATGTGTACCACTATTTTAAACATCAAAATCCCTCAAACACTATTGACAGTGTAGTTGAAACAACATCTAAGGCAATGGGATATGGAAAATCTACAATATATAGACTTCTAAAGGAGGAAAAATCAGGTGGAGTAACCTCACCAAAGCCGAAACCAGGTAGACCAAAACTATTAAAAGTCAACGTGGACGAGTTTTTTAAAAATGCTATTCGTAAGCTTGTTCACTCATTTTTTATAAACAAGCAAATACCAACTTTAGATAAAGTTTTGCAAGCCATTACGAATGATGTTGATTTACCCACAATAAGCCGGGATAAACTATGGAAAGTGTTACATGAGTTAAACTTTAAATTTGAAAAAATGGGCAGACACTCAATGCTAATTGATTCTGAAGAAATTGTATGTTGGAGAAGACAGTACCTCAGAAGAATACAACAAGTTAAAGCTCAAAATAAAAACATTTATTATTTAGATGAAACATGGGTTAATGAAGGACATTGTGTAGGAAGAGTTTGGAAAGACAAAAATATAAAATCATCCCATCAAGCTTTTCTAGAAGGATATACTACTGGTTTTAAGGAACCTATAGGAAAAGGTAAAAGATTAATTATTTGTCATATTTGAATAAAAAAAACCGTTGATTATCACGAAGAAATGAATGGAGACGTGTTTGAGGAATATTTTGAAGAGATGATTCAATTCATACCAAAAGGATCGGTTATTGTAATGGACAATGCAAGTTACCACTCCAGATTACTTGAACCTTTACCAACCACTAAATGGAAAAAGGGTGAAATTGCAAAATGGCTATCTTCTAAAAATTTAGCCTTTGACAATACAATGCTGAGGGCAGAATTGTTAACTATTGCTAAAAAACATAAGCAAAATTATAAAAAATATAATATTGAGGAGATAGCCAAAAAACGAGAAATTGAAATCCTTCGTTTACCACCCTACCATTGTGAGCTGAATCCGATAGAATTAATATGGGCTCAAGTTAAAGGTTATGTTGCCAGAAATAACACTACTTTTAAATTATCAGATGTTAAAAATCTCTTCAATAAGGCAATATCTGAAGTAACAAGTGAAAATTGGCAAAAATGTATTAGACACGTTACAGAAATAGAAAAAAAAATGTGGGAGCTAGATAACATAATTGATATTACTATAGAGCCCATTGTAATTTCTCTAGAATCAGATGGTGAATCTTCTGACACAGAGTGCGAGGAACCATAACTTTAAAATTATTAATTTATGTACTTTAATTTTATTTTTAGATTTTTATTTTTTAAGATTTAATATTGTCGTATTTTTTGCATGTTGCTCGTCAAATTTTATCCTTGCGGTTGGTTTTTTTTTTCTCATATACCTACTTAATTGTTTTTTTAGCTCCTCATATTAATTTATAAATAATTGTAATTATCTGTACATATTATATACATATTTTGTAAATAAACATATGCCTAAAATAATATTGACTTTTTCTTCATTTTACCCAAATTAAATTACTACTTACGAATTATGTTTATCTATCTAAAATTGGTAATCTAGGTATAAATAACTAAAACAAATTAAATATTTCTATTTCCATATTAATTTAATTTTGAAAACGCACGTCTATGGTTTACTGCCTTTAACACTGATAACTGCAAAACATTTCTGGGAATTTACTCTCTTGATAATATAATTCGAAATTATATAAAATGTATATCAAAAATTTTCTTTTAATCTCTAGAATAAGATGTTATTAGTCAAAATTTGCAATAAAATCAATAATTTTTTTAATTTTGTAAAAATTTAGGTTAAGAAATGTCAAATTTTCATCTAGAAAGCTATGACATTGTACTTTATAAAAACCATTTTGTGTGTCAAAGCGAGGCTTTTTACCAAAATCTTTTGAAGAGTTCACGTCGCTCCGTATCATAAAAACAAAAGAAAAACTCAAAGCAACGCGATTTAAAAGAAAAAATTGTTACCTGTCAGAAAAAGTGAGGTTAATGAAAGATAAAAATAATTCAAGAAGAACAACAATCTTAAAAGGTGGCTTTATCCAAAATTATCCATCCTATCCTGTGTTCCTGTTTGGACATCTTCAGTCCCAGCTGTATTCCTGTATAAAAATATCCAGATCCAACTATATTCGGCGTAAAAATATCCATCCTGTTTCCTGATTTTGGTGTTATATTAAAAAACGATTTTATAGAATCCCATTTATTTTGAACAACTAAATTGAATAAAAGGTACCATTTTAATTACTAAATATCGATATTTAAAAAGTTTAAACTATAAAAGGCCATAATAATAAAGTTAAATTGAAAACAAAAGTTTAATTATGTTAGGTTAGAAAGTGAATAAGGTAAGAAGTTGAAGAAAATTTCGTATCACACTTGCAAATATTATTTTAATAAAAACTACACTTACCGTATTCCACCAAACAATTGTTCCTGTACAGATAAAGTTTATCGTTAATTTTTTTTCTTTAATCAATGTTTATAATTTTTCACTGTGTTCGTTGTCATTGACTTTCATAAAAATCTAACCTCTTAGAGAACCCTGGAACCTGAGATTGAAATTGTCTATACTTTCCTACGTAATAAAGACAGATGGCGCCCAACTACAACAACAATATTTATAAATTTACGAAAGAAGGTAAATTAAATAAAAAATTAATAATAAACAAAAGGAAAAATCACATACCATTATAATATATGTTTTCTTATTTTTATTGTTAAGCAACATTTAATAAGGATTTATCCATTTTGTATTAGTTTAGTAAACAGTGAATACTGTACTGGGCTCGTCCTGTTTGTATTTTCATATAAATAATTAAATAAATAAAAATAATAATTAAAAATTGTGACAAAATGAATTATTTATAAACACGTACACTTAGTAAAACAGAAACTACAGTTAGTACTGTCATTTGTATGTGTGCTCTTTAATAAAAAACGTGAGGTTTAACTGTCCCAACAGTAAAATATAAAGTTAAAATAATCTGTTCTTGCTAAAATTACCGCAAATTTGGTTTTATGCGATAGTGATTCCTACGTACAGATATATTCCTCTATATTTTTATATCTTTTTCATTAAAATTGGTAGGAAAACTATTTTCCTATTTCTCAACTAAATCGACAAAAGCAATAGTTTATCTATTTTTTGATACCATATCTATACAGGATACTGGATGTATTTCAAGATAGGCAAATTGTAAATGGTAAATCATAGTTAAATGCATACTGTAGCCTTCAAGAATTCGCCAAAAATTTACTGTATATTTTCAACATGCTTTTTTGTGCTACAATGTTTTAAAATTATTATTATAACAAGTTTTTTTTAATGAAATTAAAGAACGTGCTTGAGTATCATCAATATTCACTGACGTAAACCAGATCCTCAATATTAATTTTTTCTAGATATATTTGTTGATATTAAACACCATCCATCCGTTTTTGATAGAGGGCAATCACTTTATATATATCCTGAAAGATAATTTACTCAAGGGGGAAGGGATAGTGGTGTTTTATTTACTTTGGTTTAAAAATAACTTCATGTACTCAGGTGAAATTCTTTCTTTAAAAATGTTTACCAGTTCTCCAGGCAATCTTTGTGTATTTTTAACGATGCTATGAAAATACACGTCGGCTACATTTTATTTAATGTATGTTGAAAAAAATTTATATAGTTTGACAGTTGTTACCAGTCGTAAAACTGACCGTAGAGTAAATGGCAGGGTTGGATTGTTTAAATCGCTTTTTACTTTAAGAAAATTGGTTGCATAATAACTAGCCCAGTTGCCAGAGCCAAATTTAGACCAAAATCTCTCATAAAATGTGATGCCGCTGAAACTAGACTCTTAGGTACTTTTTTGGATGTAGAAAACGAGGTAAAAAATTTCCAGTAATAATTTTATTGAAGCTCTAGTGGTATTATAAGTGAAAATTTATCTTTTACGTAGACATTTCTATTTAACCTCAAATGATCGAAAGACAATATAAAATAATCGGTAAAATGACTACCCACGGTGACATATTTGACCATAAAAGTGATACTCAGTCGTGAGGTACACTATTAAAAAAATGATAGAATATCCGCCCAAGCTACTGACGTCATAGGTACAACATGTGGATGCGGTATTGATAAAAGATCATGCGGTTTATTATGTGTTACAAGTTTTGTTTTCTTGAATGTGCCCTTTTAAGGTCATGAATTTATATGATTTTAAGTTTGTCGACTAATCTATCTTTTATAAGGTTCACAAAAAAATCGTTTAATGTATACAGTGTGATTCATAAAGAGTGGTAAATATTTTAACCGCAGCCTAGATTCAGAGTGTTTAAGTTTAAATATATTTTTTTAAATAACAGGAGTTTGAAATGACGGGGCTTTAACTTTTAACAGGACAACCCGATCCCCATGCAAGTGGTCACCAATCCACAGTCTAACCGATAGCGAGAGCGAGAGCTGCATAACTATTAGATCGATGCTCAAGAACCTTACGAATTGAGTTGTTCTGACGATGTTACAATAATATTAATTTAAAACAGATCTTAATTTAAGCCTTCCAAGATAAAACTTTTTTAGAGATTTTTATTAATCACAAAGTTTATCTTTATTACCCACATAAAACTATTTATACCTAAATTAACCCTGATGAAATGGAAACAACTAAAAGGGTGATAACTTTCGTTTAATGTTTAACATCTCTTTGCCGTCATTGTAAACTTCCACTTATTGGTTTTACATCGAGGAAAATTTTATTTTGTAATTTATTTGTAGAAGTGTTTTTCCCAATATTGTTTTATTTAAGGGGTTTCATTAACGCGTCATAACTTCATACGATATTTCCCCTTGACCCGCGCAGCAAAAGTAGGCGTGCCTAAATTTAAATATTTTCCAAACTTTGGCAACACAGTAAAATATATTTACCAAAAGATATTGCCAGCGAATAAATAAATCATTTATGCATTCTTAGTAGCCATTGGCCAGAGGCGTGCAGAACATAAAAATTAGGTGACCAAAACAGTCCAATGTTTTAAATTGGTAATGAATTGAGGTATGTTTTCTTTGATTCAACCTACAAAAATGCAAGATTTTGAATCTGTTACTCACAGAAAAACCTAGGTCTAACAATTAAAGAAATTATTTTTTCTTCAATGCATTATATAAAATCCTGTTTTTGTCAAAATATTTTTAATTTTTTTATTTTTATTGCACTTGTATAAAAGCTTGTTTTTAATTTTTTTAAGCAATTTTATTCATTGATAGGTACCGTTGATTTAAAACAGTCATCAATAAATTGTAACCCAAAAATAATGGAATAGAAAATTGGAGAATAAAATAAACGTGGTAGAAAAAATCGAGATTTATTGGAATTTCACTCAATAATCCTCAGATATTGTAGGGAATTGTTCCTTATTTCGAACCACTTGCTGTTCTTGGATCCACTATCTCCGGTAGAAAATAATTGAAGAAAAAAATTTTCAACTAAATCTAAAAAAAAATAATAAGAGAAATAAGTACATTTTGAATTTGAAAATTATGTATGTCCCTCTTCAACTAGACAACATTTCAGGCTCCATATAACGAAAAAGCATTTCTTGTGTATTTTGAGTTAACAATTTATAACAATTTGTTATAAAAAAATTCTGACCAACATTTTTTTCTGTAAGTAATTTACAGAAACAGCGATATGTAACAAATTGCTGAAAAAATTTGTCTTTAATAATTCCATTTCATCCTTATATCATATAGAATAATTTTTAGATTAAAAGAAATGTAATTTAAATTAATTATTATGAAAAAAATAAAAATATAGTTATTGTATAAAAATTTTGAAGATAGAGCCAAGGACATCTATTTATTTTTAAATAAACAATAGCAGCACTTTCAGTTAGAAATCTATTATAATGAATCCAGGAAACTATATTTTTTCTGTCAAAACTGCATTATAAAAATTGTGGCAAAGGATACTGTAAAAACGAGAAAATCGGCAATTCCTATAACATTACTCGATGTCGGCGTCGGGACAATCTTTTGGTACTCAAGCATTTTTCTCGTTTACTGTTTTCTCCCTTTTCTGTTTTTCGAACCATAATTTTGTTCAACTGTATGACTCACAACACCAACAATTGCCCTAATATCCCCATCACCACACTAACTCACTTAACACCTAGATACGTATTTTTATCCCCATACGAACTTAAATTTAGAAAAAACCTAATTTTTCCATATCTATTACTTATATTTTTTTCACACCATCTTAAAGTCGAGGTTTCCACGAAGAAAATGAGCACTGATAAAGGTTAAAAAATGAAAATTTGTAAAATAACTTTTTCGATTGAAAATTAAGCTTTTTTTAATTTAAATTCGTATAAAATCGAAAAATAAATATTTTGCTCTGAAAAAATTACAGCTTCCTTAAAACACAAAAAAGAAAGTTTTTACTAAGTTTCATAAAAAAATATTTTAGCGGAGAAAAAATTAAAAACGGCTTTTAGCGATTTTCTGGATAATTTTGGGGTTGTATTTATTTTAAATTAATTAAAATCAATGTGTTCGAGACTTTCTCCGAATAAATTTCAAAAAAGTACTAACTTTAAAACCTTAAATAAAGTTAAAACAAAAAAGCAAGAAAGTTCTACCACACCGATCAATAAAATCAAAAATAATTTGTGGGACGCTCCTGAAAAATGATTAAAACTAAACTAATAGGATTGTATATTAATCTGAGACACACCGAGACATACGGCGACGATCATGTAATTCGGGTAGAGTAGGCCTTAAACAAAGGCAGCGACAAATATTGTTCTCGAAACTAGGTCGCGTAGTAATAATGACAATATGCGGCGTTTCATTTCTATCCAAGAATGTTTGAATTCTATAAACTTAGGAAAGGTGGCAGCATAAATCAGATGAAGATTTTCAAATCTTGGCTGCGTTTTTAGTCAAAAACAGAAAAGATTTCATGAAAATTGTTATTTTTTAGCTAATTTTTTTAACGTAGAAGGAAATCATTGACTTTCCGGAATTACAAAAAATGAGACATTTTTTGTGATACGACGGTTTTCACTGAAAAAATTTCTGGGACATGAGAAAGCACAGGCAGTTTCACGAAGGTAGTGAACGCTCTTAAGAAAGCACATTTTAGAAACGTGTTTTGGCAAAAATTAAAAAAAAAATTATGTTAATTTTTTTTTCTTAGCTTTCGTATTGTTATTTTCATTCTCGATTATATTCGAGTGCGAAAATTACAGCAGCACAAAATACGACGCCGCTCGAATTATCTCGAGTGTGCATAGTTTTTGCCTGTTTAGCGCGCTCGATTTAACTCGAGCGGGTGTGCTAGACTCAAAGAGAATTTAATATCGTTAATTGTTGTGATTTGTAGAAATACATGACATTCCGTCTCTGGTAAACAACATGTGTTGGTAATTATGAAATTCTCTAGTTTTGTTCCAACATTATAAATTCAATATTTGCAGGCAAATACATAAAAGAACAACACACAAATGGAACCTGAAAATAAAACCAAGGACAATTCAATAAAGTGGACGAGTCGATTGGCACAAATTTAAAAGGCGTCAGACATGTAGAAAATTATCGATTCTACCAAAAACTGGGGAACTGTGTAATGTTTTTGATGTTGTTTTGGTCTATTTATATTTTACCTCGGATCTAAGTCTCGGTTTAATGCTTGACCTGGATTAAAAGATGGGACATCTCGATAACTGTACATAAATACGCTAGACGTTATTGCGACAATATCAAGGAAGAACCTGGTTTTGTAACGAATATATCCTGGTTCGTAAAAACAGTGCAATATAATTCAAAATTTGCTAAAATATTTATAAATATTTTTTAATTTTCTTGGTAGAGAAAGTTTGCCTTTCTTTTTGCGTAAATTGAAAATGTGTTATTTATACTTTTCCCACAATTTCCTTTTCTTTATTGTGATTTAAAGTCGCTATCTTGGCAACTAGACCAGATCCAAACCGATTTTAAATTATAAGTAAATTACGGAGAAGGGGGTAGGTTGAATATTGGTTTTTGCAAGTTGTGACTGAAATATGCATCATAATGAAAAAAGTTTCATGTAAAAGTTGTAGATAATTAAAAGATCTAAAACATTTGTTTTAATCATTTTTCAGTATAACATCAAAATTATCAAAAAAAACGCTAAAAATAGTTTTTTTCGTTTTTAATTTTTATCTCATGCAAAAATAATTTTTTTTTATGAAACTTGGGGAAAACGTCCTTTTTTGTGTTTTAAAGAAGCTGTAATTTTTTCAAAGCAAAATATTTACTAAAAATAGCCTAATTTTCATTCGAAAAAGTTGTTTATAACTTTAAGATAGTATGAAAAAAATATATTGTTCGTATGGAAAAATATGGTGCGTTTTTTGTTCTCTGGTATTATATTTTATTCTTGAATAAACAAATGTTAAAGCTTACAATCCTATGTAAATGACAATTTATTGTCTTAGTTTTTATATTGTTATTTTCAATTCTCGACTAAATTCGAGTGTAAAAAGCTGCAGAGCATAAAATACGACCCCGCTCGAATTATCTCGAGTGTACAAGTTAAGTGGTTAAAATGTAATCTTTTAGGATTACTAACAAAATTGAAATGAGCCTTAACTAAACGAAATGATGTACTATTTTCACGAAGGCAAATCAAATTAAATGTATCGGTTCAAATACGATCGGTTCGATGACCTGAAATATTACTTTTGATCTATTTCTTAGCACGCGTCCCAGATTTACACTCTGTTAGCAAATAGGTCAGAACAGAACGAAAATAATAATTGAATAAATAATATCTCTTTTGAACGTCGTAAAATGCTATATATTAAATACTGATTATATTTTGAAGTGTGGAGACAATTGTATGTTAAAAATGTTCAACGACACAAATTATTTTGTTTATGACTCTTTAAAAATTTTTGTTTTACTTATATCGATGTATTTAGATGTGTATTTCATCTTAAAGTTCGAGGAATTCGTGTAAAACTCCATTTCCATAATTTTCATCAAATAAATCATTAAACTACTTTCATTGTATTTCATATTAAATATTACCTCTAGTACGGTGTAAATATTGAATTAAAAAAAATTAGAAAATTATAAAAGCAAAGTTTGTTAAAATGCTGTAATAATTTTGACATGACTTCAGAAAATCGTCTATATCTTTTTTAAAAAACATCATATGACTTTGATACTCTCTTCATTGGATTTCTCATTAAATTTTACATCTAGTACGGTATTAATATTGAAAAAAAAAGTTAGAAAATTACAAAAACAAAGTTTGTTAAAATTCTTTAATATTTTTGACAAGACTTCAGAAAATCGTCTATAACATTTTTTAAAAACGTCATACGACTTTGATACTATCCTCCTTGGATTTCTCATTAAATTTTACGTCTAGTACGATATGAATATCAAATAAAAAAATTCTAATGCAAGTTAGAAAATTACAAAAACAAAGTTTGTTAAAATTCTGTAATATTTTTAACATGACTTCAGAAACTCGTCTATAACATTATTTAAAACGAAACTCTATCCTAATTGGATTTCTCATTAAATTTTACGTCTAGTACGGTATGAATATTGAATAAAAACAATTCTAATGAAAGTTAGAAAATTACAAAAACTAAGTTTGTTAAAATCCTGTTATAATTTTGACACGACTTCAGAAAATCGTCTATAGCATTATTTAAAAGCGTCATACTACTTTGAAACTCTCCTCATTGGATTTCTCATTAAATTTTACGCCTCGTACGGTATGAATATTGAATAAAAACAATTCTAATGCAAGTTAGAAAATTACAAAAACAAAGTTTGTTAAAATCCTGTAATAATTTTAACATGACTTCAGAAACTCGTCTATAACATTATTTAAAATGGTCATACGACTTTGAAACTACCCTCATTAGATTTATCATTAAATTTTACGTCTAGTACAGTATTAATATTGAATAAAAAAAAGTCCAATGCAAGTTAGAAAATTACAAAAACAAAGTTTGTTGAAATTCTGTAATATTTTTGACATGACTTCAGAAAATCGTCCATAACATTTTTTAAAAACGTCATACGATTTTGATACTATTTTCATTGGATTTCTCATTAGATTTTACGTCTAGTACGGTACGAATATTGAATAAAAACAATTCTAATGCAAGTTAGAAATTTACAAAAACAAAGTTTGTTAAAATCCTATAATAACTTTGACATGCCTTCAGAAAATCGTCTATAACATTATTTAAAAGCGTCAAAGGACTTTAAAACTATCCTCATTGGATTTTTCATTAAATTTTACGTCAAGTCTAACGTTAAAATTATTTAACGGATACTGCGAGATAGTAAAAATACAACCATTATAACAATATACTTTCAAACATATTATCTCGCTGCATCCTACTCATTTCCTTCTTCCCCTGAAACCTCACCTATAATTATTGTACCCTAAAAATAAATCTTCCGAACCTATATTTACATTATGGTACACCAAAATGTAAATACAGCCCATTGAAAATATCTTCATTCAACGCCTACTTGTAACCGGGTGTTCGGCGCCCACCGATTTTGCGAATATACAGGTGGGCAGGAAAAAATGTCGAGAATTATGTTATCGTAACTTTCACGGTTTTTCGTTACGCCGTACAACCCACTGAAGCTGCTTGATCGAAATAGAATAATTAGAGAGCGGAAAACATGATTAATTTTCTGTCACTTTTGAATTTTTGTCGCCTTTCGTATTACTTACATGAATCAATACAAGAGTGTACCTACATACTGTGTGGAATAATATTATATTTTCTTCACAATTTGGGAAATGCATTTGTATGGAGACAAACTACGATAAACTCTCACAAACAAAAATTAAACAAATCGCTATTGTTTCAATTTTCCGAAAAAAAAACAATTTTTATTGGACAATCTGTAACTTGGCTCTTGAAATACTAAACTTGGCAACGGGACAAATTCTAATCTGAGAAATTACAAAATAAAGTTCTTATTTAATATGCTAATTGGCATGTAATCTTAAAATAAATATTTTCAAAGATCATTCATTTATTTTCTGTTAACTAAAGAAGACAACCTTGATAAAAATTTGATAAAAAAATTAAATAAGAGTTCTTGAATGTCAGATACAGATTGACCTTCGTTCAGATTGCAATACATTTTTTTTTAAAGAAATCTCAATTTTTTTGGTCACCTATTACATGTCTTAAGGGGTTTCATCAACGCTTCATAAGCAAAAGTAGGGGTGCCTAAATATAAATCTTTTCAAAACTTTGGCAACACAGCAAAATACATTTACCAAAAGATATTGCCACCGAATAATTAAATCATTTATGCATTATTAGTAGCCAGTGGCGTGCAGAACATAAAAATTAGGTGACCAAAACCATCCAATGTTTTAAATAGGTAATGAATTGAATCTGTTACTCACAGAAAAACCTAGGTCTAACCATTAAAGAAACTATTTTTTCTTCAATGCATTTTATAAAATCTTGTTTTTGTCCAATTATTCTAATTTTTTTATTTTTATTGCACTAGTATAAGCTTGTTTTTAATTTTTTTAAGCAATTTTATTCATTGATAGGTACCCTTGATTTAAAATAGTAATCAATAAATTGTAACCCAAAAATAATGGAATAGAAAATGGGAGAATAAAATAAACGTGGTAGAAAAAATCGAGATTTATTGGAATTCCACTTAATAATCCTCAGGTGTTGTAGGGAAGTGTTCCTTATTTCTAACCACTTGCTGTTCTTGGATCCACTCCGGTAGAAAATAATTGAAGAAAAAAAATTTATAACTTTTTAAATCTTAAAAAAAAACGAGAAATAAGTACATTTTGAATTTGAAAATTATATATGTCACCTCTATGAAAATTATATAACGAAAAAGCATTTCTTATGTATTATGAGTTAACAATTTGTTATAAACAAATTCTGACCAACATTTTTTTTCCGTAAGTAATTTACAGAAACAGCGATATGTAACAAATTGCTGAAAAAAATTGTCTTTAATAATTCCATTTGATCCTTATATTATATCGAATAATTTTTGGATTAAAAAAATGTAATTCAAATTAATTATTATGAAAAAAATAAAAATATAGTTATTGTATAAAAATTTTGAAGATAGAACCGAGGAAATTTGATCAGAACATCTATTTATTTTTAAATAAACAATAGCAGCACTTTCAGTTAGAAATCTATTATAATGAATCCAGGAAACTATTTTTTTTCTGTCAAAACTGCATTATAAAAATTGTGGCAAAGGATACTGTAAAAACTAAAAAATAGGCAATTCCTATATTTTAAAAATAATCAAATTCTTACCGTAACATTACTCGGCGTCGGCGTCGGGACAATCTTTTGGTACTCAAGCGTTTTTCTCGTTTGCTGTTCTCTCCCTTTCTGTTTTTCGGACCATAATTTTGTTCAACTGTATGACTCACAACACCAATTGCCCTAATATCCCCTTCACCACACTAACTCACTTTACACCTAGATACGTAATTTTTATCCCCATACGAACTTAAATTTAAAAAAAAAAACCTAATTTTTCGAAGTTTCCACGAAGAAAATGAGCATTAATAAAGGTTAAAAAATGAAAATTTGTAAAATAACTTTTTCGATTGAAAATTATTCTTTTTTTAATTTAAATTCGTATAAAATCGGAAAATAAATATTTTGCAATGAAAAAATTACAGCTTACTTAAAAACACAAAAAAGAAAGTTTTTACTAAGTTTCATAAAAAAAATATTTTAGCGGAGAAAAAATTAGAAACGGTTTTTAGCGATTTTCTTGATAATTTTGAGGTTGTATTTATTTTAAATGAATTAAAATGAATGTGTTCCAGACTTTCTCCAACACTCATATTTAATAAAATATACAGGGTGTCTCATTTATCAAGGGATAACATTGCTATATCAGAAACGGTAAGAGGTACAAAGATGATTAAATCGGAAAAAAGTTACCTATTTTAGAGCCCATTAGAGTTCTACAAAAACATGCATTGTATCTCTTGCCGTTACCAAGTTATACAGGGTAAACCGAAAATGTCACTTTTCGTTTTGTGCGTCTACCAGGCTTATTTCAAAAAATATTAAAAAATTGGAAAAGGAATTTTTTTTTTGATTACAAATTCTAAATAAAATGTCATTATCAAATCTTATCGGCGACGTTTCGTTAATTTAGGGCTACCCTCTACTTCATTTTTTTTAAATACGGACCTGTATTTTTTTATTAAAATTTCGATAAAGCATTAAAAAACCAATTCACTGATATATCATACAATACGATGTATACAACGTTTCGTGACAAAAATAATCATCAATCTTAAAAATCCTTTAATACGGTCCTGCTTCTATTTGGGGTTGTGCGTTACTTGTGTTGGGTTAAAGTCAGATACAAATAAAAAGATCAAAAATAAAAATAAAACGTGTATAAAGAGATGTCGCAATTGTATTAGAAATCGCGGACGCCAATTCGAACATTTATTATAAGTAATGTAAGTGTAGTTCTTGTGTAGTATTTAGGATTTGATGCTGTTATTCTTCGTATTGGTTGTAAAAATACAGTGTTGATTATTATTTTTTATTGTTGATCTCTTTATTTTTAACTGACTTTAACCCAACACAAGCAACGCACAACCCCAAATCGAAGCAGGACCGTATTGAAGGATTTTTAAAATTGATGATTATTTTTGTCACGAAACGTTGTATACATCGTATTGTATGATATATCAGTGAATTGGTCTTTTAATGCTTTATCGAAATTTTAATAAAAAAAAACAGGCCCGTATTTAAAAAAATGAAGTAGAGGGTAGCCCTAAAGAAACGAAACGTCGCCGATAAGATTTGATAATGGCATTTTATTTAGAATTTGTAATCAAAAAAATTTTTCCTTTTCCATTTTTTAATATTTTTTGAAATAAGCCTGGTAGACGCACAAAATGAAAAGTGACATTTTTGGTTTACCCTGTATAACTTGATAACGGCAAGAGATACAGTGAATGTTTTTGTAGAATTCTAATGGGCTCTAAAATAGGCAACTTTTTTCCCATTTAATCATCTTTGTATTTCTTACCGTTTAGCAATGTTATCCCTTGATAAATGAGACACCCTGTATATAAAAAAGTTTAAAAACTAATAAATTTAAGAAAGTACTAACTTTAAAACCTTAAATAAAGTTAAAACAAAAACGTAATAATTTGTGGGACGCCCCTGAAAAAGAATTAAAATTAAACTAATAGGATTGTATATTAATCTGATACACACCGTATGATCATGTAATTCGGGTAGAGTAGGCCTTAAACAAAGACAACGACAAATATTGTTCTCGAAACTAGGTCGCGTAGTAATAATGACAATATGCGGCGTTTCATTTCTATCCAAGAATGTTTGAATTCTACAAACTTAGGAAAGATGGCAGCATAAATCGGATGAAGATTTTCAAATCTTGGCTGCGTTTTTATTTAAAAACTGAAAAAATTTCTGGGACATGGAGAAAGCACAGGCAGTTTCACCAAGGTAGTGAATGCTCTTAAATTTCTCATTAACTTTTACAATCACAATCACTCACAACTTTATTTTGATAAGTACAAATAGACGACTAGTTTCGGCTAAAAAACAATCATCAGATCTAAAATGAAAAATACACGTAAAAACTAAATAAAAAAACAAAGTGGCTGTTGACATGTGACATGTCTCAATCGGTTTTTACAAGAATTATAAAATAACGCAGTTCTTTATTTATAGACCAGGGCCAATCATTTTTGAAACAAAAAATTCTTAGCCTTATGTGGATGGACAGTGAGTAAATATACTTTTTGAGGGTTGAATATTGATTTTTACGATTTGTGGCTGAAATATGCATCTTATCGAAAAAAGTAAAAATGTAAAAGTGGTATTCAAAAAATCTAAAACTTTTGTATTGATCATTTTTCAACATAACCTCAAAATTATCGAGAAAAACGCTAAAAAGATTTTTTTTTTTTTTTAATTTTTATCTCCCGCAATTTTTTTTTTATTAAACTATAGTAGGTATAGTAAAGTATAGTACAGTAAACTATAATATGTTTACTGCAATCTCCAAATAAACTCATAAATTACATAGAGAACGAAGAATTTTCAAATAGTTAACAAAAATAATAAATAAGTCTTGAGTATGTTCCTATAAATATACCACTTAATTGGCTCCAAGAATTTCAAACATCACAGAGTTATAAATATTGTTACAAGCATCGTATTTCAACAATAAAATCATTGTTGGAGACGTAATTACACCTAAAAAAATGTGATATGCCATCGGATATCCGGCGTAAAGCAATAGCATTGGCGACTAAGTTGACAACAGGCTCACCACAAGCTTGTCGGTTTTATTGATAACTCGGAATTTAAAAAAAATAATATTCCTTGTTATTGAATGAATCAGACTGATGAACCAGTAATTAAGATATTTATTATTAGTAATACATTTGATATGGTGAAGGTTTCAAATTACTGTAGATCAAGGTACAAAATAAATGATTGGATTCTAAAAACTTTTATTATTATTATTATTATTATTATTATTATTATTTTTTTTTTTTTTTTTTTTTTTTCTTCAGTGTCAACGGCATCGACTACTCTGGTCATTAGCCTCGTGTTCTGTGTAGGCTTTGTTACTGTTTCCCAGCGCCACTTTAGGAACAGCACTGTTAATTAGAACCCAACAGTGAATGGTCGAGTGGGTATTATTATTATTTTTTTTTTTTTACTTCTGTGTCAACGGCATCGACTACTATGGTCATTAGCCTCGTGTTCTGTGTAGGCTTTGTTACTGTTTCCCAGCGCCACTTTAGGAACAGCACTGTTAATTAGAACCCAACAGTGAATGGTCGAGTGAGGAATCACACCTGGTATATGAAAATCAATTTCTAAATTTTTAATTAATTAAAAATCAGAAAATGATTTCTGCCTTTGGTGTGATTCGAACCCACAACCCTTGGATTATGAGTCCAGTGCTCTACCGCTGAGCCACTCACCCCCCTTATTATTATTATTATTATTATTATTATTATTATTATTAAATGAAATTTGGAATGGAACTCGAAAATCCACCTCTATAAAGTTAGCACACCCACTTGCAAAAAAATCGATGAAACCTATTCCAATAATTGTCGAGAATTTGTCGTGAACGAAAAAAATTTGTCGCGCTCTTAGTTTTTTTTCTAACTTAATATTAAGTTAGCAGAGCCACTGACAAATAAACATCAAATATCATAACAATTGTTATAAACGATTGTCGAGTAATTGTCGAAGTCCATCTGACGTAAAAAAATTGCAAAAAATCCATTGCTTATGGCATATATATTCCTTTTTCTTGGGATTTCCTGATTTCTGGGGAAAATTCGAATTTTTGACAACAGCGCATTTGTATAATGATCTTTTACGGGTTTTTTTCGTGTCATTATTGACAAATATAAAGTTTTTTATGAAACCTCCTATTTCCCAAAAGCAAAAATACTACATTTTCACAGTAATACACCCACGTAACTTTGTTGATTTATTATTTTTTTATCTAGAAATGAACTGAACAATTGTCGAACGACCGAAATGTATTTGTCGTGAACGCAGAAAAAATGTCGCGATCTTATTTTTTTTTTCTAGGGGGTCGCGACATTTTTTCTGCGTTCATTAAGTTAGCAGAGCTCCCTAGAAAAAACTAAGATCGCGACATTTTTTCTTCGTTCACGACAAATACATTTCGGTCATTCGACAATTGTTCAGATCATTTCTGGATGAAAAAATAATAAATCAACAAAGTTACTTGAAAACATAGTATTTTTGTTATGGCAAATAGGAGGTTTCATAAAAAACTTTATATTTGTCAATAATGACACGAAAAAAACCCTTAAAAGATCATTATACAAATGCGCTGTTGCCAAAAATGCTAATTTTTCCCAGAAACCAGGAAATCCCAGAAATAGGAATATATATGCCATAAGGAATTGATTTTTTGCAATTTTTTTACGTCAGATGGACTTCGACAATTACTCGACAATTGTGATGATATTTAATGTTTATTTGTGAGTGGCTCTGCTAACTTAATATTAAGGTAATATTAAGTTAATAGAAAAAAAACTAAGAGCGCGACAAATTTTTTTCGTTCACGATAAATCCTCGACAATTATTGGAATATGTTTCATCGATTTTTTTGCAAGTGGCTCTGCTAAGTTTATAGGGGTCGAAAATCCAACCGGGGTGCTTGTGGATAAAAGTTTGCCAATAATCGAGTTGGAAATTAAATGTTTCTTTCCATAAGTAATTATTTATTTTCGACTGTTTTAATTTTAGTTTTGCTTATATCGAAGTATTTTGATTCGAGAATAACGAAGTTGATACTAAATTTTTTATATAAAAAAAAAATTGTGAGCCTAAAAAAATTAAAAAACAAAGTTTCCTAAAACCGAATTTACAAAATGTTTCGAAAAAAACATGGCAAACTATTAGCTCAGTTAATTTTACAATATGCACAAGTTCACTTCGACTAATATTAATGTTACCAAGTGTAAAAACTTTCGCTATCCATGGTTTTTTGACATAGGTTCAAAAAATTTCACCACTTTTGAAATCTTTTTTTTTTTCGACTATTTCCCTCGTCTCAATTTCCACCAATCACAAACGCGTAATTTTGAATTACAAATGGTTTTTAGATGAAAAAACTGTATGACATCTCCTGTCAGCAGTTTTTTTGAGTTTGCTCGCGGCAAAACTTGACAGCTTTGATAACAAGTAATTATGGTCTCCTAGGAAACCAGAAAACGACGCTAAACAATTTTTCTGATTTTATTGTCAATAAATTTGGGCGTGGAATATGAAGAAAGAAAACGGTGAAAATTACAAAGAACTAGTTGTAAAGACAACGTGGAACTCCGTTGCAAAAAAATGCAAGAGATGTATTTTATGAAGTGGAAAATAATTTTTTAATCCATTTAAAGATATTATCTTTTAAGTCTAGTAGGGAAGCTCGTAATGCGAAACGAAGGAATTTGCAGATGTGCGCCAATAAAAGGAAATCGAGCTCTGCTTCATTAAAATTGAAAGAATAATACTACGCAATGGTTTTATTTTGGGACGAAGACACTTCGGCGGGACTCCAGCGAAAATTTTACCATATAACTTCAGTAGAACTTGCCTGGAGAGGTGGAGAAGCACTCAATTGCAGAGTTCATTATTTTAAAGTGGAAGTGGATAATTCTGGGATTAAAGCAGGTAGATTTTAAAATAACTGATTTTCAAAAATCCTACTTTTTAGGAAGAGTAGAATATAATCCTCTCTTCAATAAAACGGTCCAGGGTGGAGAAAAAAAATGACCGATACTAAATGGCTGGTCCCAACACGAAGAACCCTACCTTTTGTCCAGTCCGTCTTTTTAAAATTCTAATGGTTAAACGTTCATGTAGAATAACAACCGATAGATTATTCTTAACAGTAAACCCATCATGGAACAAAGAACGATCAAGTGGATGGTACAAAAACACTCCAGTGGGAAAAACGAACTTTCGAAATGGACTAAAGAATCAGCAGAGAAGGCAGGATTAAATACAAAAGAAATAAAAATAACAAACCACTCTATGCGGTCGATAGCAGTCAGTAACCTGGCTAAAGGAGGGCTGGGTGAACAACATTTAATTAAAATGACTGGCCACAGTTCAGCTAACTCAATTAAGCCTTATCTGCAAATGGATAATGAGCATTATTCCAACATCATAAGCACCCTTAGAAGTGACGCCTCAGAACCTCCAGCTAAAAAACAGAAAACAGAAAATCCTGCAGCCACTCCTCGAGCTTCTCACTGTACAGCGGGAACCATCAACAACATTAATGATTTACCTATACCCAACGTTATCAATGAGTTAACAAAGATTTCAAACAATACTCCTACTGTGTACCAAAATTGCAGTTTATATTTTAATTGTACCATAAATAATTAAGTTTGTAGTATTTTGTGATTAAATACATTACCAGTTTTTCAGTTTTCAAATTAATACCTGCATATTTATTATGTATGAATATATAATAGATAGTATGTTTTGTAAGCTATGTGTATGCAGAATAATCTGTTACTCATGAAATAGTCTTGTCAAATACCATTCAGGCATCTAATTTTTCCTGTGAAAAAAATCGAAAAAACACAATGCAAAGTCATACTTTTTTAACAAAATGCATTCGTGCAGGTGCCACCAGCACTCATGCTTCTTGTTAAAATATTACTTAGCAATGTGTTTTTTCGCTTTTTTCGGAAAAATTAGATGCCCTTATGATATTACTTACGAGAAAACGTAAAGTTTTCGTCGACTAACAGGTGCTTGCCGTGATTACTTTTCACTACAAACGTCTCCATAATTATTTAAAAAATTGTGTGTCGTGTATAGGTACACTTTACAAATATTGAATAATTTGTAAAATTATACCTAAATAGCTTGGGAGTTAACACGGAAAAAGGGTATGGTGCGCAAATTTAATCTAGGATTGCAGGACCATTTCTAGTGACAGGTAGTACACCCTTTTTGATCCGCATTTTGGACCCGCCGTTTCAAAAAACATATCGTTCAAAGATGTAAGGTTAGAAACTACAGACATTTGACCATGACCATCAATCTAAAAAGTAACAGGGCAGGACTTACAGTTATGTTTTTATTTTCAGAAATATCTATGGACTGGTCAGATCATGCATTATGGTGGCCGGTAAAAAACGTATGGTTGACAAGAACGCGATCTACCCTGGATCAGTGTGGGGTGCACGCAGATGCTTTACTCCATTTTACCCCAATGCACAAAATTCTTAGGTTGCAATTACCCGATTTAAGGTAAGAAGCTATTTATTTTTTCTTCCAAAGTTTGTTTCCGAGGATTTTTTTTTGAAAAATTGAAAAATCCAAAAAAATATATGACTTTGTTTTAGGATGTCTTTAATTTTTTTTAAATTTACGGTTTTGCTGCGTATTCTTTTTTTTTTTTTTTTTTTTCATAAAAAAACCGATTTTTCGTTTATTTTTTATTACTAAAAGTTGCTATTGACAAAAATTGATATTTTTACAGTTTAATCGTTTAATTTTTCGAAAACAAGCCATAGGATCCAATTTAACCTATTACAATTATTTTGAATTAGGACGTGAAGATCTACATTATATCGAATATTCTGAAACTTTGATGGTGACTTTTTTTATCGATTATTCAGGCTATTTCTGCATGTTAAAAATGCATACTTTGAACAAAAAGGCCTGTGGAAACATGAATCGCCCTGTAAGGAAATATATTTTGATTTTATTTATTACGCCCATGAACACTATTGATCAGGACATCTCCACATATCAAAAATTCAGACAATTTTTATATTTATTGTGTAAAAATTGTACATCCACAAATTCCCCACTTTCTATGTATTTTGCGAAAAAAGAATGTATGAAACGATTTTATAAAAAAGCAGCTTTTACTTCCATTCCATTTTTCCTCAGTTTTAAACTTTTTGTGAAAATAAATTCTCAAAAAATCATTTTAACAAACTCAATTCAGATGATGCACATAATTTTTTTTTATTTTCAGGTATCTGGACATGCGAGTAGACTTCTCAATAAAAACCTTCTCCACCGTAGCTCAAATATGCAAGGACTTAGGAATCAGGCATCCAGAAGAACTTTCTCTATCTAAACCACTGGAAAACAATCACCTAAAATACAATTACAAGGACTTACCAAAGAAAAAATACGAGCAAAACGGTACAAACAGAAATGGACATCTTCCAGCAGATACGAATACTTTTATAGCGAATAGCAGTCCGGGGGGAAGCACCGGAAGCCTGGACAAGAGTCCTTTCTTGTGTGCACCTGTTACTCCATCGAGAGGACCAGCAAGTTCTACGCCCGTTAGCAGTCCCACTGGAAATGTAAGCGTGTTTGTAAAATACAAGAAATAATGCCGAATCTTCAGCCATAATTATTTATATATATATATTTTTTAGGATACTTGGAAAAGAAACGGATTTGGAAATGACATGAATGGTACCTTAAACTATTCCCCGAATGTAACAAACAGCATAAGTCTGGAACAACTCGATAGCAGTTTTGATAATTCCCTTGCACATAGCCCTCCATCACCAAGCCAAGAAGCCAGGAGGCATCTCATAAGACCTAAATCTTTAATAGAAAAGGCTCGAATGAATGTAGCGTAAGTAAATCAAGATTAGATAAATTGGAAGAAAATTTTCTAATATTTTAAAAGTGATTTATTTATAAGCAGATGAGCGGTACCGGTACGGGTTCAGTAGTTATGCTAAGAGAGTTCGAGAACACTTTGCGATGCAAGGTCAATTACTTATAAAATAGTTGTTTCTGTATATCAATTATTTCATATTCAAAATACTTAAATAAAATGTTTCAACAAATGTTTTTATTAAAGGTGGTTGGATTCTTCACTATCAATTATGGAACAAGGAGTTAGGGAACACGACACCCTGTGTTTGAGGTTTAAATTTTATTCTTTCTACGATTTAAATCCAAAATACGATGCCATCCGTATAAATCAAATATTCGAGCAAGCAAAATGGCATTTGCTTAACGAAGAAATTGACTGTACTGAAGAAGAAATGCTAATGTTTGCCGCATTACAGGTAAAAATGTATTTTTATTCGTGGCTAGGGTATAATCAAAACACAAAAGTGGTATCAGGATACCGATTTTTTTTCTACCAGTGTTGGCGGTGAATGTGCTCCTAAAAACGTAAAAGATTTGCTTCGAAGACCTAATTTGCACTTAAAACAAAAAATTGTTCTAAAAATAGCACTGGTTGTCAAAGGAACATATAACAATAATTATAAAATGTCTTTGAGCACAGAAAAACAATTAGTTTTCATTTTTTAAACATTTTAGTGAACAACAAAATATTCAGCTTATTTCTCCCTTAAATGTGTGACGATAAACTTGCTTAAGTTGTTTAATTTTTTAATTTCTGGCTCGTCACCATTAAGAATGAAATAGTGCCAGTTGTGAAAACAAAGAAGAAAAAAAAAGAATTATCAGCGCCGCTTAAAATAATTAACTTTAAATTAAATATAATAATAATTCATATTTGTCAATTGAGAACCTTGAGGAAATCAAATACGATAAAAATTTAATGGGATTTATTACTAATAAAACAAAAATTACAAGAGCTGAAGGCTTTTAAGTAAATAGACAATAATATAGCTGAATGCTAGAATTACTAGGACTATATTAAAAAAATTAAATAGGATAAAAAAATATGTTTTAAAAGTATCTTTACAAAATTTATGACAATGATAACTGATCTTGTTTTCTGTGAGTTGGATGGATCTCACCGTTTATCCTGATGGAGGTTGGATTTTCAGATGGTTGACGAAATTGGTATTGGTTCAAAACTTTGTTTGTGACCACGAGCCACAACTACTTTGGCTCCACGGAGATTGGGGTCAGCTGGACAGACGATAACACTGATTTCGAGTGTTTTAAACTGTGTTCTGGCTACAGGATATCTAGTCTTTTAACATCTGGATTGGTTTTTTCCTCCCGAACTCATGAAAATACGAGATAAACAAGCGGTTATATTTGTCTTGTACAAATGATAAATTCGAGTACTCGAGGGCGAACAGATACTCGTAAAAACTGGTTTTTAAAAGTAAAATGTTAAAGAAATATATTAGGAATACGTTTCTTAACAGTTAAGAACGAAAAAGATTTAGAAACAAAATTATTAAAATATGAAGAAAAAATGAGCTTTACTTAAATTAAATTAATTTTAGTTATTTTAAAACTAACGTACTTAGTAATTTATAGTTGTAATTAAATTTAAAACTAAATTACTAAAAACAAAATATAATTTGGATATATATTAGTAACTTATATCAGTTCTGTAATTGAAATTAATTGAATGTACGTTAAGAAACAGTGTATCTATGGCCTTAGCCTTAAAATCGAAATTTTCCAGAAATGACAAAAAATATTAAATTAACCGGTGAATCTGGCGATAATATTAACCAGGGGAGTGTGTTTCAACTATCTTTATGTTTGTTGGATTTAAAAATAGAATATCCTTATGCACAATGGCGGTATCTCCGCAGAATGTAATTTAAAGCAAATTGCAAATCATCAGTATGATTTGCAAATAAATATAAGCATATATCAATGATATAAATATTGTTTAACAATAATTCGTTATAAAATCTATCAAAAGTGAATCGATTGAGAAAATATTCTAAGATTAATTATAACGAATTATCAAAACATGATATTTTTAAAACGTTTTCAACATTATAAACACACTTACCATCTTGAAAATCACACCAAGACTGATCTAAAAGATTAGTTCAATATCTATCAATCTGTACAAGAAAGAGGTCGCACGTCACTTCGAAATTTCATACTAGTTCCTTAATCCAGTTGTCAAAAACGTTATCAAGGTAACGCTGAGATTAAATAATTTAGTTTTTAATGTTAAAAAATGAACATTATTCCTAATATCCGTTACAAATGTTTATTTGTCGTTAATAATAATTTTTCTAAACTAATAATTTGCAGCTTCAAGTCAAACTACAAGCAAATCAACCTCAACCCCAGTTGGATAATGGTAGCGCGCCTTCTCCTGTTGAAGATGATATTGATGCTGCCCTGAACAATCTGCAGACAACCCTCGAGGGTTCCAGTATCAGTAATTATTCCAATGACATCACTCAAGTGCCTGAATTAAGAGATCAATTGAGGTTTTTGAAGTAAGTAATAATACCTTTTTAAATAAGGTTTATATATGTTATCCTTATTTATTTTTATTTTATGTTTCTTTCTTCACTTCCATGTAGCGCGAGGTCTGAACTAATTAAAACTGATAATTTTATTCGATCGCAAAGTCGGAACAAATAAAAATTTAATTTTTCATGCGACACTGAACCAATTTCCGCCCGGTCCAAAAAGCGAGCTAGGCGTGCAAGAAACATGGATTTCTTGACGCATTGCAGTCGCTCCTACGCATTCAAGAAGACAACACGTCATAATCAAATTTTACATAGAGATAGCAACCTATCATTTTTCATTCATTTAAGCTCATAAGGTTTTTCATAAATACATTCTATTATCAGTGAATAACAAATTCGTTCCACATGAGTTCGTTTCTCTAAGCAATTGCTGGCTAATAACTAAGCAAGAATTGTAACTTCCTTACTCCTTTTTCATTGCAACTTGTTGTTAACCTGTTCAGACATATATGGAGTTTTGTTAAGTGTCGCATTTTATTCCACCTCTTCAAAGTATAGGAAAACGAACAGGAATGCATATACAGTTCACTTTTCTCTTGGCTGTCATTAGCCAGCTATCAGCTAACCAGCTATAAGTGCAGGTACAATTACACAGGTTTACTTTTAATTATCTCACACTTACTCAGCTATAAAAGTATAAAAGAAAATACTTATATTGCCTGTAAAAGGTTATGGTTGAATACGGAATAAAAACTAAATTTGTTTTACATCAACTGGTTGTCGATGGAGTTAAGGTAGTACTCTCGGTTTTAGAATTACCGTTCAGAATTTAATGAAACATGGCATATTGGTACATTATAATAAGATAATCAAAGAGGATATGACGGGCACGAAATTGAAACGTATATCTATAATACCATTATTTTTCGCCCATCTCTAGTGTGACATTTCTAGATTTTTTGGTATTTTTTTCCTGTGACTTTCTTGCCTTTCCAATGAAATATTGTTTTTGTGTGATTTAATAATTTAGAGTCGGACATTTTGGTAAACAAAGCCTATAAATTGTTAATGTTTAACGATAGCTTCTTCTTCTTCGTTTCGAGTATAGCTTGCATACTAGTCCATTTGCCAGCACATATGTTTGTGACATTACTGAAAGCATACTTCTGTCTCTTTTCCTTTTACGCGGCGTTGCCAAATATAAATACTTCGTTAATCAAATAACACAGAGCACATATTTGACTAGTGTGGTATCGAGAGCACTCCCTTAAATGAAGACTGAGTTAAAAATTCCTCTATGTATTCTGGATACATTTAATTGGTCACGTAGGCTAGTTGTGACGTAATCAATCATCCGAGCGATTTTGACCAAAAGGATTGTTTTCTATAGTTTTTATGTTATTAACTGTACTTTGCCACGGCTGTGGTTTTTTGCGTGTTTCCGAATATTAGACTTTATTACTTCCGTGAATGAGATGCGAAATGCTTTACTTCCGCGAGCGTGAACGTTTTTATGTATTGTAGTATGTTCAATTTTTTGAGATATCTAATATCGTTTTTGATTCAAGGCCAACTGCGACGGTTTGGCTTACTGGCGTAGAAGGAGATTTTAGAATTTTTAGGCATAGGCATAGAGTGTCGTAGAGTTTTGATATTTCAACATCTTTTTTCTCATTCTTTCTTTTCTTTTCTCTCTTCTTTTGTTCCTAAACATTATTCCTAGCAATAATTATGTATATATTTTTTTACTTTAACCGAAACAAGTGTCTAGACACATCGGTATTTTATGCTTTATAAGTGATATTTATTTTATATAGTTTTATTGTATTTTTTTTTAAATAAAGCACTTATTATTATTATGCTTATATGCTTATGCTTACTTTTTTTTCAGACCAAAACGATTTACGCTAAAAGCGTATAAGAAATACTGGTTCACTTGCCGCGACTTGCATCTTTACATGTACAAAAGTCGAGAAGAAATGGTTCACGCACAAAATCCCGTATTTAACATTAATTTGAAAGGTTGCGAAGTCACGCCCGATGTTAACATCACCCAAAACAAGTACGTCATCAAATTGGAAGTACCCAGCTCAGAAGGGATGTCGGAAATGTACATACGATGTGATGATGTAAGTAAAAATGGCTTAAATTATAATATATATTTCAATTTTATCTTTTTAAATTAATTAAATAAAGTCGCTAATTCTATTCCTACAATTGTCTAGGGATCCCTAGAAAAACTCGACTCTTCAAATCCTATTCTGCTATTATAATGAGCATCCTTTGAGTGGGAACCCATTATTATCTAACCAATTGTCGAGTTAGAATTTAGCGCACTGTATGGGCGATCGCTGATTTTGTAATAAAATTCAACACTTTACTAAACTGTATATTAAAATTTTAAACATCAACAGACATCCAGTTAATAGGTGGATATTACAGGAATAATTAACTTCTTAAGTTTAAAATATGTAACACATTTGCTCAGGTTACGAATAGAATAAGCATTTATTAATGTAATTTGAATTATTTGTTCAGTTTTTAGTCTGAATAAAAGAGGAGTGCAGTAAAAATGGGGATATAACGTCACATTCTATAGGCGTACTCTGCAAAATAAAAATAAACCTTATTGTTGCACTTTAACATTGAACGAATTAAATTTAACCACTAAATAACACGGAGGATTTATGTTGTTAATGGGATTAAACTTTTTTTAATCTCTTGGCATTAAAACACTTCAGTACCTAAAATCAAAGATTAAAAAAATAAAAAGTATATGGTTGCTTTTGCCGTATGAAAGAAGCTCTACGCTCTATTGCGAAAAAACCGGAGGATGGTCAAAAATTTTGCAGTTTTCCCCCCCCTCCTCTTTTAGCACAGGGTCCTCGAGGTCGAAAACTTGAGAAAATGTTAATTAACCATCCCTGAACAACATCCCAAAGTTTCAATAACTTCCGACCTTTTTCCACCTGAAACTACCTGGTCGACTGGACTATAGTCTGTAATATATTTTTTGAATTTGTTTTTATGTTGCTTTATGCGATATAAGCTACTTTCGCATATAGCCGTAGGAAAAATGAATTAGATGTTTTCACTTAAGCTACAATTTTTCTTCTTACTGTGACGTGGTTTTTATCACACAACTAATTTTTAACCAGTCAGGAGAGTTGCTCTATTTATCATGCACCAACCTGAACTCGCCTTGCAAGTTAGTTCGCGCGTGAATTCCTAGTCAATGTTTTTTGGTCTATGTGTAAGACAAAGAAATACACTATCCGCTCGTAAAATTTAAGACCCCCAAACTTGTTTGACAAACTTGGCTTGTCAAGTCAGCTTGACAAATTAGTTGTGGTGAAGTTTGTGAGTTTGATGGCTTGATTATAAGTTTGATACTTTTCTGTTTTTGCCTGAAAAGTAGTTTGCTTGTCAGTCAAGTTTGAGGGTGTGTGGTCCCATTAAGCCCAACTGTCAAACTTGTAATTCAATTCCCATCCGTAGGAACAGTTTAGTATATGTGATAACTGATAACCACTGATAATACTTTACATTTCTGTTTATGTGTTTGTTGTCTAGTGCTGTTTGTGCTTAATTTAACGGATTAGTAATAGTTCTGTTTGGTTTTAATAAACAATGGACGTAAGAAGTTGGAATAAGGATTTTTTTTACAGAATTTTTTATTTGTATAAATCTATGCCTGAGTTGTGGAGGGTAAAATTAAAAAATTACGCTAATAGAGAAAAGAAGGGAGCTGCTTATGAAATGCTGCTCGCAAAACTTCATGAGATTGAACCTGGGGCCAATATTGAAGTTTTGAAAAAGAATAGTATATTCTGTAACAAGGTTGGAATGAGAATACACGAGTGGAGGAACCGCGAATGACGGATTTTCATTCCAACAGTAACAGACTGTACTTTCTCCACGGCCACAGAAAGTAGAAATTAAATATAGTACAATGAAACCTCAATCTCTCAACATTGTGAAGTATTTTTATATTCAAGCTTGGATTTTTGCGATAGCAAATTTTGAGTTATATTATCGGCATTTTTTTTTTATTTCTGGATCGTTTGATTTCCTTCTCCTTTTTTTTACAAACCAATATTAAGACCTCGTCATCTCAACTAATACTGACAGTTAATTTGACATTCATGGCAAACCTTATTTTTTTAAACAATTACGGAATGAAGATTCTGTCTCTAGTGATAGAATGAAATGCGTATAAAATACATAAGAGACAAGTGTTTCAGAATTTTCTTTCAATCTCAAGAGCGAGAATGTTTCTTTTCTCTTCTTATAAGTGGTTTCAGAATAACTACATTCAGTAGTGGCTGTGGAGAAAATTAATTCCGTACGAACTTCATGGAGAAAGGAATATAAAAAAGTATTACTAAAAATGCAGTTTGACAAACTTTTGATCAAATTTAGTTTGACAAACTTGTTTGATCGTGTTTGGTGACGTTTAATGAGATATCTGTGGACCAGTAGTACATCAAACTTTGATGTAGGACAGATTCGTCAGTGCGCGTTTATGTGTCGAATTCGAGGCCATATTATGTGTGTTATTTAGTTCATTGGCGTAGAGGGGTTCATTAATTTGAATTTTATTTACTATTTCTATTCGTTAGAGATTCACCAGTGTCGGTGTGTACATTAAATATGTTCGTTTTCCAACATCTATTTTTAAACTTAAATTCAAAATGTTCTGTTATTAAACGTTGACATTCTGTATAATAATTTATTTGCATAATGAAAACAAAGCTGGAATAGTGCAGGAAAGCTTTGCAGGAATAAGTTTAATATTCTTACATTAGATTTTTGTTACCAAATCACTTAATATTACTATTTTCATCTATAACGTAAGATTCAAATTATATTATAATTTTTATATTTCAAAATTAAATATCGAAAAAATCTCCAAGTCGGTACCAACAAATAATATAATAAAATTATATTGTAATGCAAACGCGTCCAAATCGAAAACAACTACTCCTGGGACAAAGGCCCCAACAGGCGTTGGATTACATCGATTTAGACGCGAGTGGGAAGGTTGTTAACCAAACCAACACTTTGATTTTGCTATTTGAGGAGTTTGTCATTCCCAGACCGGTTTCGGCATTTTTGTGCCTCATCAGTGAGAAGTAGACAACCTCGACATCGTTTAAAGAGCCTATGGGGGCTTTTGTCCCAGGAGTAGTTGTTTTGGATTTGGACGCGATTGCATTACAATATAATTTTATTATATTATTTGTTGGTACCGACTTTGAGATTTTTTCGAATTTTTTTCGATATTAAATTTTGAAAAATAGTGCCACATTTGATATATGGAAAATCTGTTTCATTTTTATATTTGTTAAATTTTTATATTCCTTACAAATTTATACACGGAAAACTAAATTAGCCGAACAAATTTAGGAGATTGACGAAAAAGGGACAATATGAATTGCACTCAAATGTGACCATTTAATTCAAAGACTAAAAATAAAATTGGAAATCAATATCACGGCGAAATGACTTGCTCCTTTAATAACAGAATCACAGAGTTGATATCTCGACAGTAGTTGGAACAACTTTTTGTCCTAGGAATAGTTATTTGATTTTCAGACTACATCTTTCAGGTGTTCGTTTGATTTTTCGAAGGATCGCTGTGATACTGATTTTTGGATTTTTTTAATCTTTAGACTAATAAATATTGAATTAGTTTCGCCTTGAACCAAAATAAAGCTCGCCAATAAATGCGATAACACTAAAAACATTAAATATTATACACACAAAGAAAGTAGACAGGAAATGATTTAAGGTCAATCGTTTAGAAGTTCGTTGCTTGATTTCTGCAAGGGTGATCGCTTTTTCATATTTTCTATCATAATCAGTATATATCTGATTTATGATACCACTCTCTTTTAAATACTTTAACTTTTTATTAAACCTGTGGAATAGTGGATGCCCTTTTTTAAAACATAATCCAAAATACTCAGTTCCGTATTCATCGTTTTTAACAACATATAAAAGTGATTTTTCATTTTCATCTAAATAATATTTCGGCAAAATATATTTGATTAACCTGTTTAGGCTTAAAATCGTTATATCTTTTTTAAATGCGATTCTTTCTAAACATTGCGAGTGGTTGTTACCACACACGGTTAAAAGATCATTTTCTGTTAATTCGATATGAAAAGGGGCGCGTGATTTTTTTATTGCATCTACTTGAGATTGCTGAAAAAATCCGACTTTGTATTTGTATTTAACAATATCTTCTTTATTCCGGAGGAGTTGATTTCCACCAGTGGTTTGCATTATATCAAACATTTTACTTTTATAAACGGTCGTTAGGCATAAACAAAATACTATGTAGTATAAAAAAAGCATTTTGAAAGATGCACTTTTCAATTTGATGTATGTACAACTCTCCAATATTAAGTTCAATATTAAAAGCAGTACCGACGTTTTACATGGATTCGGCATTAATTTAATCGATACATAAAATAAACTATAGAAAATAGGAATTGACGCATAAAAATAAAACCACACTTGAAATTGATATTCTTTGTAAAAAATATCCCAGTAATTTGTTGTTACCACTATGGGCGTAACATAAACAACATTATCTTCTGTAATAGAAACGGTTCTTTCAAATTTAGGAAAATCAGGACCAGTAGGACTAGCATACAAGTGATAGTGTTTACTATTGAATTTTGGAGAAATGGTATAAGATGAACTACCCAAAAAACCATCTGGAGTAGAATTTACTGTCAAGTTTAAATGTGTCGCTATTAATCTTACGATTTCGTTATGAATACCTTCGGTAGCGTTAATTGTATATGGAGGATATTGAGTGTATAGCACGTTGAGTGTCGTAAAAGTTTTACCTTTGACGTGTTGAAAAAAATCTGTAATTGAAGAAATATTTATTGGTTCAACAGTGTTGTTATAAGTGTACAATCCATATGTATCTCTTTTGGTATATTTAATTACTAGTAAAACTTTATAAATATAATATTCGTCTAGGATTCTAAGTAGTTCATTTGTAGTTTCGTTTAGAATTAATATGAATTTACCTCTACTGTTTAAAGTAAGAGATTCTGAAATAGTTTTTAATGTATCGTTAATATTTTCAGATAAAATATAAATTGTAGGTTGTTCTAATTGGAAAGCTTTCATTTTCATGTTGGTATTGTAGTAAATAGCAGGATAAGCAATTTTAATATCAGTGTTTATTAAATATATCACTTCATTTTTATTTATTTTTGTTAACACTTCATTTATTGTATTGTCCAGTTTAAATGTTTTATCTTTTTCAACAAACAAAGTAGAACTATCTGATAAATAACTCATAATAAAAAATAGCTGTAAGAACATGTTAACACTGACGAGAAAATGTAGATAACAAACAATATTTTGAAATTGAGCTAACATATTTTTCCATTAGTGATTAATAAAAATATATTAATTATTAATTTATTTATATTGTAAAATCATGTTCTTACTGTTATTTGATAAATTACCATTGAAAAAAACAGTCTATAATAATAAACATTTTATTACAATAACTATTTATAAGTGGATATTTTCGTGACTGTTTAATAGTAATTTATGTAGAAAAAATTAGTGGGAATCAGTCAATAGTAAATAATTAGTGCGATTTCTTCGTTTTAAGTTGAGCTTTCGAAAATGTTTATTTTCTTTATCAAGACATGAAATTCAGAAAAAATTAAATACAAAAAGAAACATCAAGGTTAAAAAGTACGCATAAATATATAAAAAATCAATTCAAGGAGGACGAGTTAAGAAATTTTCTTTACGTTTTTTTAACAGATATGTGGGTGATTCTATCAAAAGAAGCAGATTTATGATTGCAAAATTTCAAAAATTAAATAGGCTTTTTCAGATCTGAAAAAAATATGTATATGAGCTAGAATAACTAAGATTACCGTGGTTTAAATTAGCATATTTTGGATTTTTCAAAAATCTGTATCCACGACAAACACTAAATTGACACGATTTCACTGCCATATATCTCTTATATTATCGGATTTTTCTTAATTTTGTCTCTTCTCCTCTGTTCATACTCTCTTTTCCTCTTCTTCCTCTCCTCACACGTCATTTTTTTAGGCGACATCGTCAGGATTATATGAAATTAAACAGAAACATTTGAAGGTGGTCATTGTGGTGGATAATTTGTCATTCTCGAGGATGAGAAAGTCCACGACAATGACAGTCAACAACATCCACGACAATGGTGTTTTGTGGTTAAAACATGTACAATAAGTAGGTACATAACACGTCTACACTCCAATATTGTCTTATTTTTCAATACTTACTGTTGTCTAATGTTACTGTCACGTCAATGAGCCTTTATTAAAATACGCACTACAGTTAGACAACGTTTCATCTTATTTTATCAATAACTAACTGGAATGGGCGATCGCCAGTTCCCGCTCAGGAACTAGTGCTCTTTTGTCAATGCATGATAGAATTCGTGGTTTCTTATATGTTACCGACGACGAGTTTTTCACTATTTTCTACTAGACCACGACAATGATTTAACACCTCGTGGACAAAACTTTTGGATCTTATAAATTGTTCCTTTAAGACTTATTTTATTTATGTTTGCTACGTATTGTAGTTCATACTTTAATGTATTATGCCTTACAGTAAATCGTATCTGACAAAATTGTAACTGTTATAAAATTGCAATTTTATAAATAAAAATAAGGTTGAGGACAACCACAACAATGATTTTGACGTACTAATTATGTTTAGATTTATGACAAATAGCAATCTAATGCAAATGGGTTTTATTCGTCGAAAATATCGTATTTTTTGTGAAGTCATTGATTTATGTTCTTTTATTCATTGATTTTTCATCCATTTTAAGAAAGGGACGCTTATTGAGATTTCGCTCATTATCGAGAATTTTGGCATTATTATAGTCAATCACATGATCTTTATCTATTACATGTTCAGCAAGGCGACATGATCTCACATTCCTTCTGCAGTTACTTTTATGAGAAGTTATTCTATCTTTAAGCATTCTACTTGTTTGACCAATGTTTACTTCCTCACAGCTGCTGCATGGGATTTCATAGATTATATTTGATTTGTTTTTGACTGGTATAGGTGTTTTCAATTTAGAATGTATTTGTGAAATAGTTTTCAAATTGGTTTTAGCTATTTTAATATTGTCTTCATTTTTGAACAAATGTAAGAGTTTTGATGTCAAACCATCTATATGTGGTAAAGATTTACAAATTGAAATTTGATCAGTTGTTGGTGGATGGTTTGAATTTGAAACAATGAATAAAAGAACAGATATCAATGACCTCAGTACAATATACACATATCTGTTAAAAAAACATAAAGAAAATTTCTCAACTCGTCCTCCTTGAATTGATTTTTTATATATTTATACATACTATACATTTTATAATCTCACTCTGTATGTTTCAACTGTATACTGATTTTTTAGTAATTGTCATTTTAAATTTTAACCTTGATGTTTCTTTTTGTATTTAATTTTTTCTAAATTTCATGTTATTCATCTTGATAAAGAAAATAAACATTTTCGGAAGCTCGACTTAAAACGAAGAATTTGTACTAATTATTTACTATTGACTGATTCCCACTAATTTTATATACATAAATAACTATTTATAAGTAGTTAATCCAAAACTGTATTAGTACGACCGACCGGCAGAACAAGCGAAAAAAATTATTATATTAGTTAACGAACAAGTGTATTAATAAGGGCGATTAACAATCGAGAAAATTTAACGCGCGAGCAGAGCGAGCGCGTTAATGTTTGAGATTAATAGAAAATCATTCATTACTAAGGGTCATTAATAAACGATTTTGAGTGCGTTAAAATACATCATAAATGGTCGGTCGACGTAAATACAATTTAACACACTTACGCTGTTGACACACACAACGATTTTGGACGTCCGATATTTTTTACCGTCCGTCCACATTCCTTTTTATTAACCTATATGACATAATTAAATGTACCAAATGAGTCAGACACCAAAAAAGAAAAGAAAAAAATAAGTAATTATAATTATTGCGATTTTAGGTTTAGAAATGAAAATAATATAACAGTAAAGACAAATGAGATAAAGTTCATTAAATATTGTACAATAAAAACAATGAAAACAGGAGTAAATAAGTTAAACATTGTCGTGTTTTGACACCGAAACAGGCCCTGTATTAAATAAGTTAAACATTTGACTGCCACCTAAAATATTAGCCCAATCCCCATGTGCCAGCAACGCGACTCGCGCGTGCTATGCATAATTCATTTTATGGTTGTAATATTCATCTGGCAACAATAACAAAGACTGTTTGTGTGAAGGCACACAATACTGACTACTGTGTCTACTGAGTGCCTTCACACAAACACAACGCGCTAGGCGCGTTGATGGCAGTGATTAAATAAGTTAAACATGATTATTGCGTAGTTAACAGCTTTTCTTTTAAGATTTTGTTTTCTCGGCCCCTCGCCAAGTGAAAGTATTGTGATCGCGCTAAAAAAAATGAGATAACGACGGATATATCCATTTTGAGGTCCCCTGAGATGATTAAAACGATTTCCAGATGGAAGTCTGTGCATGTGTCTGTCTGTATTCTTCCACGATGGCGTCCGCACGCTTAATCCGATTGAGCTGAAATTTCGTATATGGCTTTCGGGTGATCGGGGAATGAACCCATTAGTTTTTGGTTGAAATCGCCCCACCAGGGGGCGCAGTAGCCCTATGTACATTACAAAAGAATAAAAGACCTAAAGTTTTTATTTGGTATTTGGTGCCTTATTGGCTTGTAAATACATCCTGAAATTTTCTTTCCTTAATTTTAAAACTAAGCAATGGAAAAAAAATTTAAAATTCAAATGACATTTGACATGTCAAAGAAAAAGTAAACAAAATTCCGACCCTAAAAAACTAAAAAATTGTTTTATTTTTTTTTTGACATGTGAAATGTTTTTCCTTTTATAATATTTAAAATATCATTTTTACTTTAAAAAAATTAGAACGAATTTTTTTTTGGGATACCAAATATCATTTGATTTGGACTTTAAAAAATTTTAACACCAAATTAATTTTTTTAATTTTTATTTTATAACTGCTGGAAAAGTCTTGTGACGACACAACAGATTTTTTTTAAAGTTTTCACAGACGACGCTTTTTCACTGTTGCGTCCAGGTTATTACTACCGAGTGGTATTTTTTTGAGTAGTTGGGATATTGGTTTTTGATTAAATTCAACTTGATATTGGATTCATAATATAAAATTTATGAGGAAAATTTAAAACATATTTTTTTATTTCCGTTTTGTTAAATTGTTAAATTTCTTATAATAAAAAGCAGTTGTATAAGATTTTAACACTTTGACGACAGAAATGTAAATAATAAATAAAACTATTATTAGTGGTTTTATTATCCAGAAAAAATAAAAGAAACAAATTATGCTTTGAAATATTTTTTTTAATAATTCGTCAACATTTAAAAAGTAATTACAAAAATATTATTAAAGGACGTGTTTACTAATATTTGATAAATGACCATTGACAAAATAGTGTATCATTATTTTTATCATCATTTTATTTGATTAATTATAGATTGGGAAATATTTCAAAACGAAAGTGTAGATGTGGGTCTATTTTTTCCAAGGGGATGATTAAGTATTTATTTATTAAAAGGAATGAAACAAATTGTATATTTTCAATTGTATAAAAGGTTATTTTTTACACGCTTAAAAATATACAATTCTTTCTTTTCTTCGCAAATAGATAAATAATGCTTAAATTTCAACATGACTCCTAATTTTGCTAAAGTTAAGGTGCTTCCTAATTTTGCTAAAGTTAAGGTGCCTCCTAATTTTTCTAACAAAAATTCTATATACTTTTCACACACTTGAAAATACACAATTTATTTTATTTCATTTACATTCAGTATGTACTAACCCCCACTTTTGATTTCCTCTGCATTATTTTTTATAATTCATGTCCTTAGTGATTTCAAATTAACGGCTGGAGTATTTAGTTAAAATTAAATATTAACAGCCTGTCTATTGGAAAATTACCAGATGCCTTTAGTTTTTTACCAAAAAAATGATTGAAGAATTTCATGTCTGTAGGATTATCTGGATGCCTTTTTCGCTAATTCTTATTTTGAAATAATCATGGACTTTATTTTAGCTTCATTAAAATAACATACATTAAAAACAGGACCAGTACAACATATTTGACATTATTTTACAACTTCTTTACAATTGCTATCAGTAGAGTTACTTTGGCACTGAATGTGAACATTATTTATTTTGCCGCTGGCGGGCTACAAATAAATTAACTGCTGACTCTCTACAAGAGTAGACCAGTGCAGATGCCTTTGAAAATGGTCAAATGTGAAATAAAATAGTAGTAGGATGAAACCCATTGGAAAAGGAAGAGAATATAACAAACATGAAAGGAAAAATAATTTACGGGCTATCTGGGGTCGGGAAGTGGAAGGGGGGAGTTTTTAAGGGTAGAAAACTGTTTATCTCGATTTCCGCAAAACTACAAGTCCTATGGAAAAAAGTTAAATGGCAAAGTTGTAGGTAATAAAAAGATTTACAACTTTTTATACTTTTTTCACATAACCTCAAAATTTATGTGAAAAATTCAAATAACCAAGTTTTTGGTTTTTTATTTTTATCTATTACAAAAAAAATTTTTTTTCACGAAATTTGGTGAAAACTTACCTATTTATGTCCCAAACACACTGTAATTTTTTTCTTTTAAAATATTTATTTTTTTAACCTTATTTTGACTTAATATCGAAAAAGCAGTCTAATTTTCAATCGAAAATTCTCACGTTAAAATATCTGCTTTTTTAAAAAACTCGGTGGGCTTTTTGTTCGTTGAAATCTCTACTTTTTGATGGTGTAAAAAAATACATTACGTTCTCAAAAAATGCAAAGAAACGAATAAAATTCGAATCCGATTTTTTTTTTTAAATCATCATGTACAATTTTGAGCTATTTATTTTATTAAAATTTATACTTTAATTACTCGAAAAACGTAAATGTAACACGGTATCTTACTTTTTTCGAGTAATTAAAGTATAAATTTTAATAAATAGCTCAAAATTGTACATGATGATTTAAAAAAAAATTCGGATCGAATTTTATTCGTTTCTTTGCATTTTTTGAGAACATTTACCATAGTAATGTATATTTTTTTACACCATCAAAAAGTAGAGATTTCAACGAACAAAAAACCCACCGAGTTTTTTAAAAAAGCAGATATTTTGACTTGAGAATTTTCGATTGAAAATTAGACTGCTTTTTCGATATTAAGTCAAAATAAGGTTAAAAAAATAAATATTTTAAAACAAAAAAATTACAGAGTGTTTGGGACATAAAAAGGTAAGTTTTCACCAAATTTCGTGAAAAAAGAATTTTTTTTTGTAAAAGATAAAAATAAAAAACCAAAAACTTGGTTATTTGAATTTTTCACATAAATTTTGAGGTTATGTGAAAAAAGTATAAATACAAAAGTTGTAGATCTTTTTATTACCTACAACTTTGCCGTTTAACTTTCCATAGGACGTGTAGTTTTGCCGGAAATCTAGATAAACAGTTTTCTACCCTTAAAAACTCCCCCCTTCCACTTCCCAACCTCAGATCGACCGTAAATTATTTTTCCTATCTTTTTTGTCATATTCTCTTCCTTTTCCAATGGTCTATAGATGGTATTTTCGGGGATGCCACGCTTTTATGTGATCTCTAACCTAGACAAATGCTTTTTGAGGAGCTCCTTATAAAGAAGTACTTTGAATTCAGTGCAAGGAGGTGACGTGTATTGCATTGCTAAATTCAAACTTCTTCAGAGGATGCCAAGATAGTTGCAGAAGTACATATCGAGTGTATAAAAAAAATAGGTTTGCTAAGTGTTTCAAATAACATTTACTCAACAAACTTTTAAAAAATTAAGAGAATTAAATAATTATTTTCGTGTTTAACCAAAATAGAGCTCGCCAATAAATACGATTACACTAAAGATATTAAATATTATATACATAGAGAAGGTGGATTCCAAACGGTTTAAGGTCAATATTTTAGAAACTCGTTGCTTACTCTGGATAAGGCTCATTGCTTTTTCATATTTTTTATCGTATTTACTATTAATCCAACGTATTATTCCACTCTCTTGTAAATATATTATTTTTTTATTAAACGTGTGCAATAATGGATGACCTTTCTGAAAGCAAAAGCCAAAAAACGCTGTTCCGTATTCATGGTTTTGAATAACATATAAAAGTGATTTCCCATTTTCATCTATATAATATTTCAATAGCAAATATTTAACCAACCTTTGGAGGCTAAAAGTAATTAAATTTTTTTTAAATGCAATGTTATCATAACATTGAGTTAGGTTACCGCACACAATTAAAAGATTATTTTTTATTAATTCCTTATCAAAAGGAATGCTTGAATTTTTGACTGCATCAACGTAAATTTGCTGTACAAATCCAACTTTGTATTTGTATTTTACAATATCTTCTTTAATCTGGAGGAGTTGTTTTCCATCACTGGTTTGCATTATATCAAACATTTTACTTTTATAAACAGTAGTGAACCATAAACAAAATAATACGTAGTTCATAAAAAGTATTTTCAAAGATACGTTTCTCAGTCTGATATAAGTACAATTTTCCAATAATAGATTCAATATTAGAAGCATTAACGATGATTTAGGTGGAGTCGGTATTAATTTCATCGATAGATGAAATAAAATATACACAATAGGAATTAATGTGAAAAAGCAACACCACACTTGAAATTGATATTCTTTGTAAAAAATATCCCAGTAGTTTGTTGTTACCACTATGGGCATAACACCAACAACATCATCGTCTATAATCCAAGAAGTTTTCTCATATTCAAGAAAATTACGACCAACAGGACTAGCATACAAATCGTAGTATTTACTTTTAAATTGCGGAGAAATGACATAAGATGCAGTAGGAGCAGATTCATCCAAAGTAGAATTTACTGTCAAATTTAAATTTGCCGCTACAATATCTACGATTTCTTGATGAATACCTTCGGTAACACTGATTACGTATGGAGGATACTGAGTATACAGCACATTGAGTTTGGTATAAGTTTTACTTTTGACGTGTTGGAAAAAATCGGTAATTGAAGAAATATTTATTGGTTCAACAGTGTTGTTATAAGTATACAATCCATATGTATCTGTTTTGGTATATTTAATTATTAGCAAAACTTTATAAATATAATATTCATCTAGGATTCTAAGTAGTTCATTTGTAATTTCATTTATAATTACTATGAATTTACCTCTGCTATTTAAAGTATGAGAATCTGAAATAGTTTTTAATGCATCGTTAATATTTTCAGATAAAATATAAATTGTAGGTTGTTCTGATTGGAAAGCTTTCATTTTCATGTTGGTATTGTAGTAAATAGCCGGATAAGCAATTTTAATATCCGTGTTTATTAAATATAACACTTCATTTTCATATATTTTTGTTAAAACTTCATTTGTGGTCTTTTCCAGCTCCAAATTGTTATTTTGTTCTGAAAACAGAGTAAAACTGTTTGTCATATAATTGATAACAAAAAGTAGTTCTAAAAACATGTTAACACTTCGCCAACAAAAATGTAAATAACAAACAAAATATTATTAGCTGTTCTTATTATCCAATAAAAATAAAGGAAGCAAATTAGGTCTAAGTAATTTAATTCAATATTTATTATATTGATAAAAATTGTTTCATTATGAAAGAGTGTTATTATTAATATTTGATAAATTACCATTGGCAAAATTAATCCTTGTTTACCTTATTGAATATAAAAGGTGTTACGATGTAGTACATATTGTACAACAAACGTGAAATGATACATATTTCGTTTACGCGAGTTGTACACTATACTTTTTCTACGATTTCTTATTTGCGAAATAGAAGCATACAAACAGTTTATATTGACTATTAACATTTAATTACTATTGTTAAAAGTAAACGTTACATTTGAACAGTGCCTTGAAGCTACACCAGCCATTTTAGCCCACCAAAAAAAACCTATGGGGGAATTTACTAAATTTTTATTAGAAATTTATTACGCAAAAAAAATGTATTAACCCTCCCCATCAAAAGTTATAAACAAATACAAACAGCTTTAAGTTGAACTTAACACCGCCCACTAGCCCACAAAAAAAAACCTATGGGGGAATTTACTAAACTTTTATTAGAAATTTATTACCCAAAAAAAAATTATTAACCTTGCCCTAAGAAAGTTATAAGCAAATACTCTAGCTTCAAGTTGAACCTACATCGCCCACTAGCCCACAAAAAAAACCTATGGGGGAATTTACTAAACTTTTATTAGAAATTTATTACCCAAAAAAAATTATTAACCTTGCCCTAAGAAAGTTATAAGCAAATACTCTAGCTTCAAGTTGAACCTACACCACCCCTAGCCCACCAAAAAAAAACCTATGGGGGAATTTACTAAACTTTTATTAGAAATTTATTACCCAAAAAAAATGTATTAACCTTGCCCTAAGAAAGTTATAAGCAAATACTCTAGCTTCAAGTTAAATGAAAGGTATAGAAAATAGAATAGAAGAAATAACACAGGACTTAAAAATGTATACAGATAAAAAAATAGAAGAAACAAGGAAAGAAGAAGAGAAATGATAGCTAGAATAGAAGAAGTAGAGGTGTCACAAGAGATAAAATTAAAAGAAACTGAGAACAAGTTAAAGAAAGAGATATAAGAAAACAAAAGTAACATCAATTCAAGAATAGGAAAAATTGAAACTAAAATAGAAACAAATAAAGATGACTGTAAAGAAGCATTAAAGCAATTAGTAGAAAATTTGGAGAAAAAGCCAGAAACAAATGAACAAAAAGTGGTTATTATTGGAAGTGAACAGGATAATGAAATACAATTTTATGGTGATAATAAAATTCATCCCATTAGAAAATCAGATGAAAAATTAAAAGAAGTAGGATTTGAATTTTGGAAGAAATGGGTGGTTAAAGCTATGAAAGGACAAGCACCACTATGGTGGAGTATCAATGAAGAAATAAAACAACAAGAAAAGGAAAGAGAAACGATGTTTAGAAATAAAAATAAAAGAAATTATCACAGGTGGAAGATTAAATTAAAAAAATATTCTGGAAAACTGAGATTCTAAATTAAGAATTATTGAGGAATTTATGAACAATATTCCTAGTACAGTTATAGAAAATCCACCAATCACGGTAATAAAAAAAATTTATCCAAAAAGACCTTGGAAGTTTGAAAATGAAGAAAATTATAAAGTATTAATAGACAAAGTAAACAATAGGATAACAAATCATGAAAGATACAAGAAAAGAACAATAAAAAAAATTGAATTTAAAAAAAGGAGATTTGGTTAATGTTATGTGTAATGTGTTACTTATCAACAAATGATAATAAATAAAACATTTTTTCAGGGGATATTATAACGATATAAAAATTGTAATTTTTTTTATATGGGTTGTTTGTTTGAAGGAAAAAATTATGTGTAGTGGACTTTAAAAAAAAATTGACAGTTTTGTTTTTGATTGATATTGTAATATATAAAAAAAACGTCAGAATTTTTGAAAATAAATAAAACTAAAGTTAAACTTTTACATTTATTTAAATACATTATAATATATATAAAAATCATACATATATTGTTCACCTAAGTGATTGAACACATGTTGTGCAACTCTAACGGTTTAACAAATATTTGTAAATTTGTGTTATTGACATAAGTGTTGATTTCATTTGCTATTTCTATTTTATATTCCAACGAATCATCTATGTATGATTCAGCAACAGTTTCAACCCACTGTGCCGTTTTAATTAAAGTAGTTATATACCCCCTACCGACATCCTGAACTTTTTGAAAGCAATAGGACTGGAGGAACTGCTCTAATCGTTGAGACATCCTCAACGATTGGGCAGCAGTAGGGGGCACAATAGATTTTATAGGTCGCAGTGTATCGACACCCCCATCACAGATAGATAGATAGATACCCCCTGCGTCTACAAGAATGATTGTACGCATTTTCGTATTTTTTCTTTGACTTTTAAGGAAGTAAATTTATACAGGCATTTAGCCCATTTCTGTGAGGCAAACGTTTCATATGTATCTTTACTACTACTATCCATATTTTCAATTTAAACGTACATTTTCATATTTATTGATTACCTACTCTTGCAGAGGTTTCTTGTGCCCCAAACATTCTACTATCAGTAAACCAGTAGATGGTAGCACATTCTACTATCAGTTTCGTTTCAAACGTAAAACAAGCTCTCCAATAAATACGATTATACTAAAGAGGTTAAATATTATATAGATATAAAGGGTGGACTCCAAACGTTCAAAGCTTAATCGTTTAGTAACTCGTTTTTTAATTTGGGCAAGGGTCATTGCTTTTTTATATTTTGTATCATAATGACTATATAACCGATGTATAATTCCGCTTTCTTTTAAATACATCAACTTTTTATTAAACGTAGGGAACAAAAGATGCCCTTTTTGAAAACAGAACCCATAAAACAAGGGGTCATAATTACTGTTGTTAGTAATATATAAAAGTGATTTCCCCTGTTCATCTAAATAATATTTCAATAAGTAATATTTGAACAGCCTTTGTAGGGTTAAGGTAGTTAAATCTTTTTTAAATGCTATTCTATCAAAACATTGAAAGTAATTACCACACACCATTAAAAGATTATTTTTTATTAATCCCTTTTCAAATTGATTACTCGTATTTGTCATTCGATCTATGTAAAATTGCTTAGCAAATCCAAGTTTGTATTTGTATTTTACAATATCTTCTTTATTTCGGAGAAGTTGAGTTCCACCACTGTTTTGCATTATATCAAACATTTTACTTTTATAAACAGTCGTGAACCATAAACAAAATAATATGTAGTTTATAAAAAGTATTTTAAAGGATACATTTCTTAATTTGATATAACTGCAATTTTCCAATAGGAGATTCAATATTAAAAGCATCAACGATGATTTAGTCGGAGTCTGCATTAATTTCATCGAAAGATGAAATAAAATATATAGAATAGGAATTAATGCAATAAACCAACACCACACTTGAAATTGATATTCTTTGTAAAAAATATCCCAGTAGTTTCTTGTTACGACTATAGGCATAACGAAAACCACAATATCTTCTGTAATTGAAAAAGTTCTTTCAAATTTGGGAAATTCAGTACCAACAGGAGCAGCATACAACCCGTAATTTTTACTATCAAATTCTTTAGAAACTACAAGAGAATTTGGAGCAGCAAACTCATCTAGAGTATAATTTACTGTCAAATTTAAATTTGACGCTATAATATCTACGATTTCATTATGAATCCCTTCGGTAACACTGATTACATATGGAGGATACTGAGCAATCAATACGTTAAGTTTGGTAGAAGTTTTACCTTTGACGTGTTGGAAATAATTTGTAATTGAAGAAATATTTATCGGTTCAACAGTGTTGTTATAAATATACAATCCATATGTATCTGTTTTGGTATATTTAATTATTAGCAAAACTTTATAAATATAATATTCGTCTAGGATTCTAAGTAGTTCATTTGTAATTTCATTTATAATTAGAATGAATTTACCTCTACTGTTTAAAGTAAATGATTCTGAAAGAGTTTTTAATGTACCGTTAATATTTTCAGATAAAATATAAATTGTAGGCTGTTGTAATTGAAAAGCTTTTATCTTCATACTGGTATTGTAGTAAATAGCCGGATAAACAATTTTAATATCAGTGTTTATTAAATATATCACTTCATTTTCATTTGTTTTTGTTAAAACTTCATTTATAGTCTTTTCCAGGTCTAAATTGTAACTTTTTTCTGACAACAAAGTAAAACTATTTGTTAAATAAATCATAACAAAAAGTAGTTGCATCAACATGTTAACACTGTGACGCCGAAAACTTACATAAAAAAATATTATTAAAGGTTTTATTATCCAGTTTAAATAAAAGAAACGAATTATGTTTGAAAGTAATTTAGTAAAAAGTTATTTCATTTCCTTACATTGTTATGATAGGGTGTTATTACTAATATTTGATAAATTACCATTGACAAAATAGGTCACTTTTTTATTCTAATAATTGACTATATATAGGGAAATACTTCAAAATGACGGCATAGGTGTACGTATATTTTCCTCTTAAATTAAATTGTCTTTTAACGAGCAACCCTCAAAAGACAACAGGCTTGTCCGAGAAATGTCGGGGCCTTACCTTTTAACGTGCGATTTCCCAGCACGTTAAAAGGTACTGCTTTATGATACATCTGTCAAAATATTGGTAAGATCTATCAAAGGGAATATACACTTTAGTCTACAGTCCGTAAAAATAGGCGGATGTAACGTCACATTTCGTATGCGTAGATCTATCTATCTATCTGTCTGTTGATGCGGGTGTCGATACACTGCGACCTATAAGATCTATGTGTCCCCATCTGCTGCCCATTCGTTAAGGATGTCTCAACGATTAGAGCAGTTCCTCCACCTATTGCTTCCAAAAAGTTCAGGATGTCGGTAGGCTTCAGGTTAGGTATATCTCCCTTTTCTATTTGATATTCTCCGAGGTATCGTACCCTTGTATTTTGCAGGGTTGCGCATTCTGAGAGAATGTGGATAGAGGTTTCCTCCTGTTCCTCCCAAATCTGCATTCTTCTTGGTTTGATCTCATGGGTTTTGAGATAAAATGTTGCAATTATTTAGGAAGACGGCCGATGCATTGACAACACCGCTTTTTTAAATAATTGTCTGTGGCTTTCAAAGTGGACTGTAGTTTGTTTGTAGTTAAATTTTTCCTTTTTAGAATTCCGAAATGATACGCACATGTTACTTGTATTTAACGGTTTATTAAAAATTTCCCAAAAACAACGACAAGAACAGATAACACAGAAACAGCATTAAATTGGCTTACACTTTATGTTACCAATCAGAAACTAACTTGCATTTTTAAATGCGTTGGTTAATTAATTATAAAAATGAAACAAATTTGCACTGCACTTGGACAGTGGAGATGAAAAATATTTTGAGTAGCCTGGCTTGATTCGCGGCCAGTCTTATCTCTTCTCTTTTGTCAGAGAAATTGTAACATTATATACGTCGTGTTTGTGACGACGGAGAAGTCTTGCTTGATTCGCCGCTAAGATCTTAGTGAATAAAAAATTATTAAAAACTGTTCAGGAACCTTCTTGTTTAAGCCACGCCCCCCTAGTGGTGTACGTGACAATATTTGCGTATGTTATATGAACCGGAAGTTTGCGTACGTGTGAATATGTGATGGTACTATGGCGAGTCGGAAATCCGTTTCGATTCTCCGTCTCAAAAGTAACAATTCTGCCCCACTCGCTCTCGCATGGAACGAAATATTTTTTAACGTTATTGTAAATGTATTTGGCGATTCGCAGATGCGCAGTTGCCAATGTTGCCGATTTGTTTAAAATTAATATATTGAATTTTACGTTTAATTTTGTAATTAGAAAATTAAACACTTCTTCCTCTAATAATCCGAGTTTCTTTAGGTGCCCTCTCAACCGGCAGTGCCCTGTTAGGATATTCGACAGTAATATCCCAAGACCTTGACAAATAGCCGACTATTTTTATTGTATCTAAATTTCGAGTTTATTTTAGGATCAATTCGTCGAGACTTAATTTTGGCATTAATAATCTGAATAACTCCCGAGAACTTTAGCTCGAGGGAGTTATTCTTTGATTATTAATGCCAAAATTGTCGAGACAAATTGTAAAATGTACGAGAAATTTAGTAGCAATAAAAATAGTAGCTATTTGTCAAGGTCCCGTTATATTTAATAAGATTATTTCCCGAGTCACAAAAATTCTGTACGTACGTATAAATTATACTAGTTTTGCTCTTTACTGTCTTGGCAGGTACTTTAATTTAATTATATTATCAATTTCTTGAAGATATTTACTCCCGAATCTACTCATTGTTAATACTTTTTAACAGAATGTGTCAAATTTAATTCTCTAATAAACTTTAATGGCAAACTGTCAAAATTCAGATTGACAGTAGCGTATGTTTGTGTAAAATGTACGGTATTACATAGAAAGGAATGAATGAATATATTTATAGTTTCAGAAAAAGTGCGAAATCAGTTGGATTTGTGTATTTGCTACTAAAAATAGGTAGTTTATTAACTATAAGCAATTTTATAATACCATTAGTATAGGTTTTATTTGAAAAATTTGAAATTTACGGGCGGCTTCTTTATTGTTGGATACCGTCCTTCAGGTGAATATTGAGGACGATGATCAAATAGCCGAATATTTACCACCAAGGTGAATAGTCGCTTTATTTTGTTTTGATTGGCTGTGTCAAATCAGTTTCCAAGCACGTGATTGGTTAAAAATTGATATTTGACAGGCAAGGGAAATAATCGTTAGTATTCTGAGTTTGTTTTTACTTTTGCTGATGCAGTCGTCTGATCTCTTTGTTATTTACTTCTTTTCTGCTTATTCAGCGGAAGGGTTCAGGTCCAAGAAATGGTGTTCAGTCTCTTTTTTTGGGAGTACGTCTGCTATTTCATTATCCTCCACTTCAGTGTGTCCCGGAACCCATAGGAGGGTAACAGTGTTGGTCTTGCCTAGTTCGTTTAGTTTCTCTAGGTACTCCCAAACCATCTTGGAGTTGATTACGTGGGAGTTCAAAACATTAATAGCTGCTTGGCTGTGTGACATGATGATGATGCTCTTTTCTCTTGTCTTGTATGCGTAGATATTTTGCCATAAAATTTCACAATACAAAATAAAGTCTCAGTAGCCTGACATGCTATGATTTTTTCGGGGGTTTCCTCATACGCAATAGGCAAAAAATGCTGGAATTTCGAATTTAGATCCCGTTTGTGGAGTGTTAACAAAATAACAGCATACAAATAGTTCATATTTTTATTTGACGACTATTAACATTTAATTACATACATTATCAATATTGTTTTCACTTTTCGAGGAGATTTATTTATTTATGAAAAACTATTACAATACAAACTTAAAACTTTTTTTTTTAAATAACACCGTTTTGAAGTAATAGTAGATTTTCTAGCGCTCTACAAGCACACATATTTTGGTCAGGATACAGACTCCTGGAAACTTATTGAATTTATTGCGTTTAAGAACTGTTTAAAAAATCCCTTCTATAAAATTATTTAACAATGTAGTCAGTACGAAGTAAACTACTTCACCATTCCAAATATAAAAACATATATGAACAAAATATAATAGTATAGATTATTTCATTCACACATGGCTGCACCATTGAAAAGTCATGAATTTAGTCACATGATATGCAATATGATCGGATATTTAGGTAAATAAAGAAATATGAGCGGCTATTTTAGTCGATTGTATAAGCGTGCTATTAAGTGTCAAAATTTGACATTCACCAAAAATTAAAAATGTCTCGTTTTGGTTCATGTTCCACTACGGAAATCAGTGAAAATATTAGCAAATCTATCCCAGAAAGTACCAAAAAGAGAAAGGGGTCTATTTGAAGACAATCTTAGCGAATTATTTTGTGGGGTTCATGAAATAATCTTCCTGAATATCACTCGACTATGACAAATAGAGACTCTTATTTTCTTTAATTCATTTCGAGCAACTTGCATTTCAAGACAATTCAATTCGACCATATGCACTTTAATAACCGACAAATAACTCCCTCGAGCTAAAGCTCTCGGGAGTTATTCAGATTATTAATGTTCATATGGTCTCATCAAATTCTCTCGAAATACAAGATACTCTCGATAGAATTAGACCGAAAATAATAGTCGGCTATTTGTCATAGTCTTAGGATATTACCTCCGACTATTACTTTTGGGACATATGTAAATATGGACCAGTTACGCTTGATCTAAGGATATCTTAACAAGAATAGAAGCATTGTCCAATGTCCGTTTAATGGAAGCGAAGAGTCAGTTTAAATGCGATAAGGATTAAGGAGTAAAAATTACTCAATGCTTCCATTGAATGCTGCATTGAAACCGAAATAGTAATTATTCTGTTTGAATGAAATTTGGATAGTTACCAAGGGTGAAATACATATCGAGTGTATAAAAATTTAAACTTTTTACTATATTAGTTTCGTTTCATCCGAAAAACAAGCTCGCCAGTAAATACGATTATACTAACGATACTAAATATTATATACATATAAAAGATGGCCTCCAAACCTTCAAAGCTTAGTTTAGTAACTCGTTTTTTAATTTGGGCAAGGGTCATTGCTTTTTTATATTTTGTATCATACTGACTATATAACCGATGTATAATCCCACTTTCTTTTAAATACATCAACTTTTTATTAAACGTATGGAACAAAGGATGCCCTTTTTGAAAACAGAACCCATAAAAGACGGGGGGATAATCAGTGTTGTTAGTAATATATAAAAGTGATTTCCCCTCTTCATCTAAATAATATTTCAATAAGTAATATTTGAACAGCCTTTGTAGGGTTAAGGTAGTTATATCTTTTTTAAATTCGATTCTATTAAAACATTCAAAGTAATTACCACACACCATTAAAAGATTATTTTTTACTAATTCCTTTTCAAAATCATTACTCGTATTTATTAGTCGATCTATGAAATATTGCTGAGCCAATCCAAGTTTGTATTTGTATTTTACAATATCTTCTTTATTCCGGAGAAGTTGATTTCCACCACTGTTTTGCATTATATCAAACATTTTACTTTTATAAACAGTCGTGAACCATAAACAAAACAATATGTAGTTCATAAAAAGTATTTTAAAAGATACATTTCTTAATTTGATATAACTGCAATTTTCCAATAGGAGATTCAATATTAAAAGCATCAACGATGATTTAGGTGGAGTCGGCATTAATTTCATCGACAGATGAAATAAAATATACAGAATAGGAATTAATGCAAAAAAACAACACCACACTTGAAATTGATATTCTTTGTTAAAAATATCCCAGTAGTTTCTTGTTACGACTATAGGCATAACGAAAACCACAACATCTTCTGTAATTGAAAAAGTTCTCTCAAATTTGGGAAATTCAGTACCAACAGGAGCAGCATACAACTCGTAATTTTTATTATTAAATTCTTTAGAAATTATATAAGATGAAGTAGCAGCAAATTCATCTAGAGTATAATTTACTGTCAAATTTAAATTTGCCGCTATAATATCTACGATTTCATTGTGAATCCCTTCGGTAACACTGATTACGTATGGAGGATACGGAGTATACAGCACATGGACTTTGGTAGAAATTTTTCCTTTGACGTGTTGGAAATAATTTGTAATTGAAGAAATATTTATCTGTTCAACGGTGTTGTTATAAGTATATAATCCATATGTATCTGTTTTGGTATATTTAATTATTATCAAAACTTTATAAATATAATATTCATCTAGAATTCTAAGTAGTTCTTTTGTAATTTCATTTATTATAAGAATGAATTTACCTCTACTGTTTAAAATAATTGATTCTGAAAGAGTTTTTAATGTACCGTTAATATTATCAGATAAAATATAAATTGTAGGCTGTTGTAATTGAAAAGCTTTTATCTTCATGTTGGTGTTGTAGTAAATAGCCGGATAAACAATTTTAATATCAGTGTTCATTAAATATATCACTTCATTTTCATTTGTTTTTGTTAAAACTTCATTTATGATCTTTTCCAGATCTAAATTGTTACTTTTTGCTAACAACAAAGTAAAACTATTTGTTAAATAAGTCATGACAAAAAGTAGTTGCAACAACATGTTAACACTATGACGTCGAAAACTTATATAACAAAATATTATTAAAGGTTTTATTATCCAGTTTAAATAAAAGAAACGAATTATGTTTGAAAGTAATTTAATAAAAAGTTATTTCATTTCCCTACATTATGTTATGATAGGGTGTTATTACTAATATTTGATAAATTACCATTGACAAAATAGGTCATCTTTTTATTCTAATAATTGACTATAGATAGGGAAATATTTGAAAATGACGGCGTAGGTGTACGTGTACGTATATTTTCCTCTTAAATTAAAGTGTCTTTATACCAGTCCTAACAAATAAAACAAAAAAAAAAATCTTTATTTCTCTACATTGTTTTGATGAAACAAAACTTTCTTTAATGTGCTACCATCTATAAATGGTTAGAAGAGAGTTTTGACACTTTACAAAGCAACGATTCCCTTGTTGCATACATAAACTTTTCGTCACTTGGAACTTGTACTGACAGACTGATTTTTATTGTTTAAAAAATCATTTCTCTAAAATTATATGACGATCTAGTCAGTACGAAGTAAACTACTTTTTTTACCATTCCAAATATAAAAACATGTAGGACCACTGTTTGAATTTGATTTGTAAAATGGACTGTAGTTGTTTCTTACATCCAGTTCCTCCCAAATAAAACATACACTGAGTTTAACACTTTTTATTAAATTTTCAATAATTAAAACGTAACTGTGAACAGGTCTAACAATAACAGTGGAATGGCTTACACTACTTATCAACCACTCAGAAAGAATGTTTAGGTCACTTAAATTCTGACCTTAAAAACTGAGTTGTAAAAATGAGACAAAATTTTACGATGTTGATGAACAAAGAAGTTGTGCTCTGCTTGAGAGTTTATCACACACTAAAAAGAGTTCTGCTAGATTTGATTGTAGCGAGCGTGGGCTTGTTAAGTCACGCCCACATTTTTTATGTACTGGAATGCGGAAGTGTTTAAGTAAGCGAGAGATGCTCGTCTTGCATCTCACTCATGGATAATGCCGTCCCATTCGCACTTAAGTCGGATGAAATATTCTACCGTTATTTTACAATGTATTTGGCTAATTTGCAGTCATGTGGACTGTGGTCTACGTGAGGTTTTTTGATGATATAATGGCGTGAGACGTAAGTCCGTTTTGTTTCTTAGCCGGCTGGACCTTTCCAGATAAAACGGAACACGTGACTGGTACCGGATGGTACGAGCGCGGGAACGAAGATATCTTGTGTTTTAATGTTGTCCTTCTCGCTCGCATGGAGAAGGAAAAGTTTTGACTTTATAATATAATATAATTTACATATATCTAGCAGATTAATATTGCGGCGTTGCCTATTTGTTTATTAAATGAAATGAAAATGAATTATGTTTAATTTGTAATTGAAAAATAAACAAAACAGTATAATAGTAGACTATTACTTTTGGGTCATATGTAAATATGAATCAGTTACGCTTGATCTAGAGATATCTAACCCTAGAATGGAAGCATAGTTTGACTCTGCGCCAAAAATGAATAAGAAACATATAAAAGCAGAAAAGTATAATTAAAAGAAACTTATTTATAAAAAAAATAAAATAAAATAAAATTGTGTCGGAATTTATCCCTATAAATTATATAAATCTTGTTTCGATAATACTTAAATTTTCTTTATTAATAAAAAAGCCGAAGAACAGGTGACGCAGATTTCAATGAAATCAACGCCTGTTCATCACAATACCCACTTGATATGATGGAAAACGTTGGAGAAAACAGGCCAACAGCTCCATCACTACTGATAAATCCTCATCTTTCCATTATCCTCCATAGGATGTAGTGACACCATTTATATTTGATTCAGCAGTTGATTCCATGCTTGCCTATCTTGTGCAATCCCTTCAGCATCATGCAGTCTCATATTTATTAAGGGTTTTGTTTGGTCGACCTAACTAGTTGGAGATCTGCCTCAAGGGCGTTTGTCTTCTACTTTCCCTTCTATGATTAGTCGTTCCATTGTTCCTGATCTTCTAGCTATATGCCCAAGGTACTGGAGATACATGCGGTTTATTCTAGTTAGCAGCCTTGTACGTGGACCAATTTCTTGTAATACGGATACGTTGGTTCGGTGTTCTGTCCACGATACTCGTAAGGGTCGTCTATAAATCAACATTTCGAAAGCCTCTATTCGGTTTTTATCTGCTTTGTTTAAAGTCCATGTTTCCGCTGCGTACGTCGCAATGGGGAAGATAAGAGCATCAACTAGACGTAGTTGATCTGATAAATAGAGATGTTTAAATTCGATAAGGAGTCAAAATGTCTCAATGCTTCCATTCTAGGGTTAATTGAAAATGAAATATTAATTATTCTGTTTGAATGAAATTTGGACACTTAACAAGGGTGAAATACATATCTATCGAGTGCACAAGAATTTAAACTTTTTAGTTTCGTTTCAACGGAAAAACAAGCTCGCCAATAAATACGATTATACTAAAGATATTAAATATTATATACATATAAAGGGTGGCCTCCAAACGTTCAAAGCTTAATCGTTTAGTAACCCGTTTTTTAATTTGGGCAAGGGTGATTGCTTTTTTATATTTTGTATCATACTTACTATATAACCGCTGTATAATCCCGCTTTCTTTTAAATACATCAACTTTTTATTAAACGTATGAAACAAAGGATGTCCTTTTTGAAAACAGAACCCAAAAAACACGGCGTTATAATCATTGTTGTTAGCAATATATAAAAGTGATTTTCCCTCTTCATCTAAATAATATTTCAATAAGTAATATTTGAACAGCCTTTGTAGGGTTAAGGTAGTTATATCTTTTTTAAATGCGATTCTATTAAAACATTCGAAGTAATTACCACACATCATTAAAAGATTATTTTTTACTAATTCCTTTTCAAAATCATTACTCTTATTTGTTATTAGATCTATGTAAAATTGCTGAGAAAATCCAACTTGATATTTGTATTTTACAATATCTTCTTTATTTCGGAGAAGTTGAGTTCCACCACTGTTTTGCATTATATCAAACATTTTACTTTTATAAACAGTCGTGAACCATAAACAAAATAATATGTAGTTCATAAAAAGTATTTTAAAAGATACGTTTCTTAATTTGACATAAGTGCAGTTTTCCAATAGGAGATTCAATATTAAAAGAATCAACGATGATGTAGGTGGAGTCGGCATTAATTTCATCGACAGATGAAATAAAATATACAGAATAGGAATTAATGCAAAAAAACAACACCACACTTGAAATTGATATTCTTTGTAAAAAATATTCCAGTAGTTTCTTGTTACGACTATAGGCATAACGAAAACCGCAACATCTTCTGTAATTGAAAAAGTTTTCTCAAATTTGGGAAAATCTTTACCAACAGGAGCAGCGTACAACTCGTAATTTTTATTATTAAATTCTTTAGAAATTACATAAGATGAAGTAGCAGTTAACTCATCTAGAGTATAATTTACTGTCAAATTTAAATTTGCTGCTATAATATCTACGATTTCATTATGAATCCCTTCGGTAACACTGATTACGTATGGAGGATACTGAGTATACAGCACATTGAGTTTGGTATAAGTTTTACTTTTGACGTGTTGGAAAAAATCGGTAATTGAAGAAATATTTATTGGTTCAACAATGTTATTATATGTATACAATCCATATGTATCTGTTTTGGTATATTTAATTATTAGTAAAACTTTATAAATATAATATTCATCTAGAATTCTAAGTAGTTCTTTTGTAATTTCATTTATAATTAGTATGAATTTACCTCTACTGTTTAAAGTAATTGATTCTGAAAGAGTTTTTAATGTACCGTTAATATTAGCAGATAAAATATAAATTGTAGGCTGTTGTAATTGAAAAGCTTTTATCTTCATGTTGGTGTTGTAGTAAATAGCTGGATAAACAATTTTAATATCAGTGTTTATTAAATATATCACTTCATTTTCATTCGTTTTTGTTAAAACTTCATTTATGGTATTTTCCAGCTCCAAGTTGTTACGTTTTTCTGACAACAAAGTAAAACTATTTGTTAAATAACTCATAACAAAAAGTAGTTGTAACAACATGTTAACACTGTGACGACGAAAACTTATATAACAAAATATTATTAAAGGTTTTATTATCCAGTTAAAATAAAAGAAACGAATTATGTTTGAAAGTAATTTAATAAAAAGTTATTTCGTTTCTTTACATTATGTTATGATGAGTGTTATTACTAATATTTGATAAATTACCATTGACCAAGTAGATTATTCTTATTAATTCTAATAATTGATTATAGATAGGGAAATATTTCAAAATGATGGCTTAGTTATACGTATATTTTTCTCTTAAATTAAATTGGCTTTTATCGTTATCCTGGTTGCCCCCCTACGAGACTGGGCCTTACCTTTTAACGTGCGATTTCCCAGCACGTTAATAGGTACTGCTTTATCATTCATATCATTCATCTGTCAAAATATTGGCAAGTTCTGTCAAAATATTGACAAGTTCTGTCAAAGGCAATGCACTCTTTAGTCTACAGTCTGTAAAAGTGAGGGTGTAACGTCACATTCCGTAGGCGTAGATATTTTGCCATAAAATTCCATAATATAAAATAAAGTCTCGTTCGCTTGACATGCTATGATTTTTCGGGGGTTTTCTCATTTAAAAAATATCGATACTTGTCTTCATCCAGTAGAGTGTAAGTGGCGCCCTCTTTATCTAATCTCAAAATTGAAAACACTCTTATGATTTACTATCTTAAAAATATAACCGTACCAATTTTCAAGTCAATATATTCAATAATAAAGAAATTATTGCAAAAAAACGAAAAATAAATTGTATCTTAGTAGTAGATAACATTTGACCCAGAGTTATTTAGTAAAATATTAATATTTGGAGGTCCGGAACCTATGATTAAAATATTGACCATTCCTTATGATACAGCCTGTATATTGCAATGGGCAAATGCTGGATCAATAACATCCCCTCAGATACCTACCACCGTTGCTTCCACCCACGTCCCCTCTGATCCCTCCAGTGTGACTGAAGAAAACAGAGAATTTCGAATTTAGATCCTGTTTGTGGGACGTTAAAAACAAAAGAAATATTCTATAAAATAAAATACCATTTTAAAATCTTAAAGTACAATTACTCACAATGCAACCGTACTAACATCTGTCAACAAAACTAATAAATGAAGTCCAGAAGAGAGTTTTTACAACTCAACAAAGCAAACAATTCCTAAAGTAAGGAAACTAGCAATGAATTCAATATGTTCTTTGTTTTTCTTCCTTAAAGGGTTACAAGAACTGGTCAGAAATTTTTCTGGGCTTCGTTTATCAGTTTTGCCAATAAGTGGTAACAAGGTTGCGTAGTTTATCTTTTATCTGTTCTAACTATTGATCTTACGCGTGTTTGGAATTTAATTTATTGAAAGAATTACTATAACTAACTTTTTCTTTGCAGGAAACTCAATACGCCAGATGGATGGCATGCTGTAGATTAGCAGCAAAGGGAAGGTCGCTAGCAGACAGTTCATACGAAACAGAAAAACAGACAATCTTGGACTTCCTGAACCTACAAAGGCCATCCGAGCAACCGGTACTCAATCCCAATAATTTAGATCTACAAATCGAGGATTACATCGCTCCTAAGTACCTGAAGAAGTCCAGAGGAAAGGTAATTGAATTTTATCTTATTCACCTCTAAAGAACTTTTTTATACGCTGAAAGGCTTTTTCTTGCCACAAAGAAAATTATGCCTTACGAGTGACGCCTTAATACGGAGATTGCTCGGGCGCCAGTTTATTAATGTGGCATGCTCCACAACCCTTAGAAACGGCGTCTTAGGGGCACAGGTAGCTTCAGATGGAGATACGGTATTCTACAGGGGTCTTGTTGATTTCAGACTCAATACTTTTTATATACATTATGTTTTTTAACGCTCTGAAAAGAGGTAAGGTCTGCGATTATAAACCAGAAAATAACGTTGACACGTTTATTGCTTAATAATATTTACAATTCAAAAAGAAATCAATATTTCAAAGCCCAACCCTCAAAACCCTGAACAAAATAAATAACTTTAAAACAAATGCTCGATTCGGACTTTACTAACGGATTTGAATTAATAAATGGAATGACTCAATTAGATTATGTTAAATTTATCAAAATATAAATTAATCAAGATTATTGAATGATTTAAACTCGAATATTCGGCGGAAGCATTCATTAAATTTATTAATTTAAATTAACCGGAAAAGTGTATTGAACAGATTTATTTATTAATTTAACCGAGAGAAACGGAAATACGGACTAACGGGCGAATTTACCAGGTTAAATAAAGGCAATTCTAGCCGAAAATGGAGACTTGTCCTAGGCTTTATAAATAAAACTATTCTTTCGGCTTAAAATTGACGACGGACTTATACGGTGAAAAACTTATCAATGTTTTCCTCTGTTTTTATTTAACGGCGGAAAATGAAAGCTAACTAATCGGATTTTACTTTTGCTCGGAGAATTCGTAGAACAAGAATGAATCTTATTTTAAAATTCTGACACCATTTAGGCTCTCAACAATCCCTTCTTCGGATATTTTCTCCTTCTATTTCTACATAGGTATCGCGCACAGCCAGCGATCAGGCCGTAATTGTTTCGTTAAAGAATTAAAAATGTACCGGGTGAGCTAGCCAAAAGATCGAATATTTTATTTCATTTTAAATAAATTTTCAATTGATCTAAACTTGAATGCTTGATAATAAATAACTTCATTACAACGCAACTATATTTACCGAATTTCATTTCTGTTTCAGTTGACTCAAAGAATAATAGAAGCACATGCCAACGTTAAGGACTTAAGTCTTATCGACGCAAAAATGAACTACATCAAAGCTTGGCAACTCCTTCCCGAATTTGGCGTTTCCCTATTCGTAGTAAAATTCATGAACCACAAAAAAGAAGAACTTTTGGGCGTTGGGTACAATCGTTTAATGAAGATGGACATCAACACCGGTGATCACCAAAAGACGTGGAGGTTTAACACCATGAAAGCCTGGAATGTCAACTGGGAAAACAAACACATGATGGTGCAGTTCGAAGAAGAAAACATCGTATTTAGCTGCCTTTCGGCTGATTGTAAGGTTGTACACGAATTTATTGGAGGGTATATATTTTTGTCGACTAGGTCGAAAGATGCCAGTCAAACGCTTAACGAGGAATTATTCCATAAGTTGACAGGGGGGTGGTCATAGATGTTCAATTAAAGTGCCTTTTTACATAAATATGTCAATTAATTTTCTCTTTAAACATATTTTGCAAGTTTACAGTAGAGCCAGATTTAACTATTAGTACATTTATTTTGCTATATCTTTTCTATATGAAGATTACTTTTAATTATCTAATAACAAGAAACTAAACAAATGTAGTATGAGATAACCAGATAACCAAAAAATTTCCAAATTATAGGAATTATCCACAATAACCCCCATTATAGAAAAGTTCTCAAATTATTCGAAATCTTTTCTGATTAGTTGCGTTTGGGTACAATTGCTGGTTCGATCTAGAGACAACATTTCGAGCAGGAATAATATTTGAATAGTTGTCAGTTATCACTTGTCGAAACAAGAAAACATGAATGATAATTGACATTTCGCAGCTGCGTTCGTTTGTCATTTTAATAATATAAAAGTTTCTTAAGCAGAATATCATGAATTACTCAAAATCAAAAAGTTTAGAAAACATTTTACGGATCAAAATATCTTTGAAATTTATTTTATAGAATATTTTACCAAGTTTTTATTAATCAAATTGTCCCTTTTTTCATTACAATGGAAGTAATGACATTAGAAACCATTTAAACATTTAGTAAAAAAAATGTGTTTTTTAGGTAAGATATTTTAATGGATATACCGTTTTTAGACATTAAAAAACATTGTTACTCGTTTAACTAATAAGTTTTATCATTAGCTACTTTTTTATGTATAAAAATTCTAATAAACTATTTTTTTTTAAATTTACTGCTTACCTTGATGAATATGTTTATTTTGTTGATTTTTGTAAATAATAATTGTCAGTATTTTGGTAAATTGGAAAAGTTGAATGTTCTTAACACCATTTCAATGAATAAAAAAATGCACAGAAAGTAAAAACCTCATACTTTATTTTTATATGAGCTTTTAGTGGTTGTAAGAGCGTTTGACTAATTTTGTGTCTTAATTTTTGATTTTATATTTATTCTTGTAATTTGTAATATAATGTAGGAGCTTACATTGATTATGCAATCCAAATTGTTGCCTTTCATGTTATATATTAATGTTACTAAATATTTTAGAACAGTATATTTTTACCACGTTTATATTTTAACTTTACATGCAATACTATAAATTTACATACAAATATTTTATATAAATGATTATATGTAAAAACGTTATTAATAAAGAATAACAACAGTTATTTGTGTTTCTTATATTATTTACTACACCCCATACTATATGGCAGAAGGGTTTTTAATTATATAGGTATCTATTGTTATTTGTTTGAAAATTAAAAATAATTTAATGAAATATCTCAGGGATTATTTACCTTGGGTTCGATTTAGTAGAACCCCTTTTTCCCACACCACTGTTTGTGTCAAAGTAAAATCGTACTGCTAAGAAATAAAGCAACTGTTGAAAACTATGAGAACAAATTTACTACATTATTAAAGAAAATGGAACAATGTATCAAGAAAAATGGAACTATTATTACTATTTAAATCATTCATGCATACCAAATTAAATTAAAAAAAAAATCGAAATTTAACAGATTATTTTTTTCATCCATCAAAACAGTCAGATTTTGTGGTTTCAGCCAATAACTGCTCAGGATCCTAACCAATCATTGTGTTTTATACTGATAAAACCGCTTCGTCGTTTTGTTTTTTTATTAAACTATGTTTACCTTTTTTGAGATGTCAAATGTAAACATTTATCAATTATTATTATAGTAAAATGTATTGCAAATCTATGTTAATACCCAAATTTCAAAATATATTTGTAAACTAACCTGTTTTTATTCGTTTATTGTCAATACAACACAGCTCCATCCATAAATTCGTTTAAAACTAACAATGTCAGAACGTCTAAACGTTACACTTAATAAATAATCTTAAATGCCTACTACTAGATAGGCAACTTATATTACGTTTGTAATATTTGGCGTTTAAATGTAAAAGAAAATATCGAACTTTTGAGTGTAAAGTGTCTTTCTCTGTTTTTAATACAAAATGATTCAAAAAATAATCCTTTCAAATACGACTCGTCCTCTGAAATTTTATAGATTAAATTTTTGATCTTCATACTCGTCCTGCGGACTCGAGATTTTATCAATCAGTTTGTTTTCGTGGTTTTTCCAAATAAAGCCGTTTTCGTGAAAACCAAAAATTTAATCGATAAAATTTGGAGGACTCGTGGTATTACCTTTTATAAAACCGCTTCTTCTTAATTGTTTTTTGATTAAACTGTGTTTACCTTTTTTGAAATGTCAAATATAAACATTTAACAACTTTTATTTAGCATTATCAATTATTATTATACTAAAATGTATTGCAAATCTATGTTAATATACAAATTTCAAAATTTATTTGTAAACTAACCTGTTTATTCACACACATATCAGTTTTTGAATACCCAAATACTTGAAAACCCATAAATCTCTTTAAAACTGACAAATGTCAAACTCTATATCCGAATTAAGCCAAACGCAATCACGTATGCCTTGGTGGCCCTGTATTTAAAACTATAACAGCTCAATATTTTTTGATGTTTCAATTTAATTTGATAAAGAAAATAATGAACATTTGTGTGTAAAGTGTCTTTTGCATAAATGACTATATTCTCTGTTTTTAATACAAAATGAATCAAAAAATACTTCTAAATACCACACGTCCTCTCAAATTTTATAGATTAAATTTTTGGTCTCCATACTCGAAACGCCTTTATTTCAGGCAAAACCACTCAAACAAAGTGATTTGAGATAAAATCACTCGTCCTGCTGACTCGTGATTTTATCAATCAGTTTGGTTTCGTGGTTTTTCCAAATAAAGCCGTTTTCGTGAAAACCAAAAATGTAATCGATAAAATTTGGAGGACTCGTGGTATTGCCTTTGATTACACTTTATACAGTTGGTGAAACTCTCTAACCTTTAAAAACAAATATCAAAACGTCAGTTTGGTTTTTAGAATTACTTGAGAGTTAAGAGTTTCTTTTCTTTTTTAGTTTTATTTGTATTTGAGAATATTTGTTCAAGAATACCTTTTTAAATGTTTGTTCTTGAAACCTTCTATGTTAATCGTTGTTAGTGTTGGGAAAAAATCTAGTGTTGTTTGTGGACACTCAATAGAATGTTGTTGGCTCCTTTCCAGTCCTTCCTCCTTGGATTGAAGACAGTATGGGTGATGAATTTTGACACCACGTACTTAATGTAAGTTCACTTCTTAAGTATTAGCTTATAATACAAGAAACAGCTACGCTGACAATAACTTTCAGAGCAGAAAAGTTAACTTATTTGAATACTTGGTTTTTATAAATTTTTACAAAAATTCTTCACGTCTTGTTTATAATAAAAAATTTTTTAACCCCTTTTCAGTTGTTTCAACAAACTTTTTTTCAATTATGTACCTGTTGCTAGGTAACGAACAAAACCAATCAAATTGTTTTATTACTTACTTAATATTGCACAGATTTAGTTCAGTTACATTTTATATTAAATTTTGTGTTTATTAGCTTCTATAATTTTTATTATTAAAAATAAAATACTTCTCTTTTATACTCTGGTAGTTAGTTTTATAAAATTTTGTTACATTATTAATTAGTAACCTAAGTTGGCAATATTAGTTTTCTCTTTTTATAGTTGTCAACCGTTTATCTTTGTCAAATTAATTTTTAAATATACAGGGTATCTCGAAATTATAATGGTAATAATAAATTTAGAAAGGGGAGTGGGTGGCTCAGTGGTAGAGCACTGGACTCATAATCCAAGGGTTGTGGGTTCGAATCCCACCGTCGGCAGAAATCATTTTATGATTTTTAATTAATTAAAAATTTAGAAATTGATTTGCATATACCAGGTGCGATTCCCCACTCGACCATTCACTGTTGGGTTCTAATTAACAGTGCTGTTCCTAAAGTGGCGCTGGGAAACAGTAACAAAGGCCTACACAGAACACGAGGCTAATGACCAGAGTAGTCGATGCCGTTGACACTGAAGTAAAAAAAAAAAATAAATAAATTTAGAATGTTTTGTTTAATTTTAGGTCATCGAAGAAGCTACCCGGAAGAAGTTTTACGATAACTGTAACAAAATTCTACTAAATCCAAATTAAACCATTCCCAAGGTAAATTAAATGTCCCATGAGACATCAATTAAATTATGGATCTTTTATTTCTTTACAATATATATTATTTAAGAGTATTGAATTGTCTTGCTCAAGACAATGGCGCAATACGCCAATGCTCAAAGCGACATCATGCGGCGCGGCTCGTAAGTGATTAGTGTTAATTTATGACAGGTGACACATGTAATACATAGAAAAATTCATCTGTTTACAATAACAATAAAAATAATGCCATTAGACGGGTGCTCGAAATCGAATCGGCCTGGCGTATATTATAACTTCACGGTTTATACAATGTTTTAAGATTTTCTGTATTACGTTTAATTTGGTTAGTGTGCACATACTGGGGCACAATAGAGATAAAATTGTTCAGTGTCTACTTAAAATAAATCATTTCATTTCAAATGTATTTTATAAATATTTTATTATTAACGAAAATGTAACTTTGAGATGGAAACAATTTAAACAGTGAAGTTGGCAATAATATAACTTTTGGTTATCAAAATGTCATTAAAACAGTAAATTTTTTTTAATATTTCAATCAATCTTGAATTTTTTGTTAAAAATACTGTTTGTTGGAAAAAGAAATGGGTTGTTTATTAAATAGTTTATTTTTCTAATATAAATTACTCTGATGCTAACTATAACAAAAAATCAGCACAGCCTTAAACCTAAAAATGAATACTTAAAAAGTCCTATTTAATCATTTGTAAAAAAAAAATCACTCCCTTTGTATTTGCCGCAAAATTGTGAATGGCATTAAGTTTAAAAAAAATACAAGTGTACATAAAAGTGAGCAAATTAACTATTTTGAAGCCCTTCTACTAGATTCTACATTTTCTGCATTATCATTTTTAATATGCAAGCTTCTCCTATTATCTTCATTTTTTAATTTACTTTTCTCAGAGTTTTCTTCCTCTTCACATTCTTCTGCAAAACTACTTCTCACTGCTTCTGAAAATGCTTCTGGATATTGTGCTGACAGTTTAGTCTTTATTACCCTAATTTTTTTAAAGATATAATCTAAATCTTTTTTGGTTTCTAGTAAAAGATGTACATGCTTTTTGAATTCGGGTCCTACAGTTTTGAGTCTAGAAGCACTTAATGCGTTGCAGTTTGTAAGCATTTCATTGGTTTTCTCGAACCTCTGCAACCTTAAATGTGACAAAATACAGTTTACCATATGTTTCATATTCTCAACTTATTTTGTATTAAAAACATTGTTTTTCATTTATATGAAAATATGAACTCCCTAATCAATTAAAACATATATAAATAATAATAAACCTCACATCTGTTTTTGAGCCCTAATCATCAGTTCTACATCCTGCTGATCAACTATTCCTGCCAGGCCTTGAATAAAAACTTCTGGTGCGGAGTAATTTTGAAAGCACTCTATACTAAAATCACTTTCTGGTGTACCTTTGCTTTCATCCATTTTTGTTCAAGGCAAAAATTAACCAGAAAAATTAAAAAACAAATATTTGTTTTGACATTTTTGAAATAAGGTCTCTTCTTCTTTTTAAAGTTTAGTGTCATCTTGACAACGATCTCGGAGCAATGCAGCATTCCTAAATAATCGACGACTTCTTTGAAATACACATGCGCGAAATATTCGCCAAGATACATTTAATTTCTCAGTTTTTCTTATAGAAGTTTATTTTTTATTTTTTTATTTTTTAATCATTCACAGAAGTTTGTGCAATTTTGCAATACCATTAAAGATAAAAGGCCTTTAAGCAGCAGCAGTTGGTAACAATAGAGATTTTTAAAAGTTGCCATATTTATTTTAGCAAGGCCATGACGTCACACGTCAAAATTTTTGCGGCGTTGCCAGGTAGAAGTTTTTTTCGTTGAAAGTTAAACTAAATAAAGTGTTAGATTCAAATAAAAAATAATAGTTATATAGTTTTGGACTTTTTATTGTAATAATAATAACACGTTGGAGGTCAATTTGTAGCTACTCTAAGTGAGAAGCCACATTGATTGATAAATCAAGAATTTTCGTTTGTCACATCGGCAACTTCGTGAAATGTTGCCAATCTTTAACTGTTAATTTCCCTTGCACATTAAGTTTAAATTCCAATGTATGATCATCACGTTAAACCCTTGTGTCGTAATTTATTGCGTCACTGCCTCGCTAAAATAAATGACCTTTATATTTGAGTTTGTAAAACTTTTATTATTAAAAAATCTATAAAACCTACAAATCATTCTTATTTTTGTTATGGTAACCTAGAATAATTACATTAATATTTGATGTTAATATTTTACATTTCTCTTTTCGTAAGCTTAAATTTTAATGGTTGCTCTGGAACGTAAGTCGGTGTAATTTTATAGGTTAAGGGTCCGTAGTTATATTCAACTTTGTATCTTCTAAAAATCTGAAATAGGAAATTATGAATGAATATATATTTGCAAGATTTAAATTATTATATTATATATTTAATTTGGCACTGACGATTCATTGGATTCTTAAAATTTCATGTTCTTTACATTCGAGAACTACCTACAAGCAGGAATTCGATCGATCGTTGTTTAAGTTACTATTTCCGCCGACCGACCATTTATGATGTATTTTAACGCACTCAAAATCGTTGATTAATGACCCCTATTAATGAATGATTTTCTATTAATCAACGATTTTATTATATGCAACCCAACGTACATTGCTCTTATTATACATTTATATTGACAGTTACCTATGGTGTAGGCAACCAAACATACATATACATTTGAAATCAAGATGGTGTGTTAATACTATCTGCCATTGTACGTCATTATTTAATTTCTTAAAATTCAAAAACTATGTATAGAGTTTTTGAAAAGTACGGTCGACGGAAAAGTTCTGTAACGAACTCGTGAATTAAAATGGCGATTAAATACACTTGTTCGTTAAATAACCATTAAATGATACTAATGGTAAAAGAGCATAAAAAAGTTTAGAATGAATAAATAATAATCGTACTTTTGCCAAAAGAATGTTGAGCTCCACCTCCGCAAATCTTCTTCCCAAACAGGATCTTCTTCCATATCCGAAGGGTAAAGCGATGAAAGGGTGAATTTTTTCTTGTTTTACAGGACATTCTGAGTGGGCCGAATGTAACCATCTTTCTGGGATAAATTTGTTTGGTTCTTCTACATATTCTTCTACGTTACTAACTACTAGATGGGGAAATATCACGTGGGTCTATACAAAAAGAAATCTGTTAAAAAATATAAATGGCTTAAAAAAATATATAATTCTTGTACAGTTAACTCTGGGGACAAGGTATTTTACATTAAATGTATGGAAATTACCCCTTTAGGAACTTTATAACCATCTAGAACAGCATCTGACTGCAGACTTCTACCATTCGCAATTATCACAGGATACATTCTGAAATTCAAATTTTTATTTAAAATGAAATTGCAAACGTGAAAACATATTAAATGAATTGACTCATTAAAAGCACAATTTTTGAAAATATATTTTTTTTGTCAGTTTTTGGCATTGTCAAGAGTATATAGTTAATTGTCAATCATCGATCATCGATGGAAATCATATCATATTTTTGTGCGAGGGGTGTTCCAGAGCAACGTTCAGTAACGTAGTCGCGATATATATAATGTTGGTCTAACAGTGGCCGGCGAAAACGTTGGTGGAGTGATGATGGAAAATCGTCATAAGAAAATAACCTATTTTTGTAAATATCAACGTCAAGGTTTGACTTTATTTAATTTCTGGCGTTTCAATCTGAAAGAATTCAATTTTAAATTTGCCGCTTTTTACAATGCAATAGAAGATTCCATAATAAGCTACAAATTTTGACAACTACTGATACGCTACTGAAACGTTAAGAATATGGGGCCGGCTGGGATTTTCATGAAATTTTCACAGATGCTATAAAACATGATGAAATCAATATAGCAATAGAAATTTTTGCGCGGAAAAATAATTTTTTTTTGAAAAAATATATATTGGGATACTTACTCCCAAGACAAACAAGTTCAGTGTGTTGAAACGATTATTTAACATATTTTTCCAATACAAAAGCATGCATAACTTTTCTACAAATGCCCAAGTAGCAATTTATAACCAGAATAAGCCTGAAAAGTATTAAAAAAGAAAAAAATGTTCATTTGACGGACATAAATAACTTGCTTGTCAAATGACAGCCATTTCATAAATTCAAAGTTGAAAATACAACGTTGCCAATTCAATTTCAGAAATCATGGATTTAGGTAAATATTTTATGGAACGTTGAGTAACACTGTTAAAATGGACACTTGTCAAAATGTGCTAAAAATATGTGTAATAGTTTTGGTTTTAATAATTTTTTTCCGAGTTAAATATTCGTATGTCTATGCTAGACTTAATATTGAAACTCAGTTTGTTAAATTTAATAAATTTTCGGGCAAATATCGTTTTGGCGAAGAACATCGGGACTTTTTTTTTAAATGAAAAATGTAAATGTTTGTTATACGAAATGTATGGTAGAATCAAAAAATTTTGTAGGTCCAGATATTGGAGGTATTAAATGCACAAAAGGACAAAAGAAGGTTCCAGTTTATTTGATATTTATACAAAATTGGAGTAGGCACGTACCTTAAAGTTTCTTTAATGCAAGCCCGTAGGTAAGGCATTCTTTCCTGAGCAGCTAAATCTACTTGAGAATTTGGACTAGGCATAATATTTGTAAGTTCTTGGTACAGTTTCTGTTGTTTCTCCGGATTCTGAGATAATTGGTACATTGTGGAGGCTGCAGCTATGGATGTCTTAAAAGTAACAAAATTACTAAGTTCGTGCATCGAAATTACACTATACAGCGCGAATCACGAAAAACGATCCAAAAGGGTAAAATGATCAAAAACATAATTGAAATTTGTATCAGTGTATAGTTTTTCCATTTTGAATTGCAGAAATATAAAAACAACATTCCCAGATGTGCCGACAAATTGCTTTGATGTGCCGACAAGCTGCTTTGATGTGACGACAAGTTGCTTTAATGGGCCGACAAGTTGCTTTGTCGGTATTGGCGGCTTGTATAAAGCGTGATCAGTTTGTTCTGCAATTGAAAATAGATAAACTATAAAAAAATAAAATGTTGAGAATTTCCGAGAAACAAGTTTATAAGAAGTTAGTAGATGAAAAATAAATTTATTTAGAAAAGTGTAGATAGTATTACATCTAAATTCATTTATTTTTTTCTATTCCAACCTTTGGGAAAAAATATTTTTGACATTGCCCCGATTTGTTTAATTTTTCTTACTGTATCCACTCCCACCAAGAAAAGATCCAACGCCAAAACAGCAGCTAGTTTTGTGTTTCCAGTTTTCAAAAGAATTTGTTCCAATATGGAAATATCTTGTTCTTTTACATTTTCGTACGATTTGGTTTTCATCTCTTCGATACATTGCGTGATGTATTTTAAACATAACCTGAAATTAACACAATAGATATTTTGTAATTTTGTCAAAAGCGATTGGGATAAATTACGACATAAGGGTTTAATGTGATGATCATACATCGGAATTTAAACTTAATGTTAAAGGTTGGCAACACTTCACGACGTTGCCGATATGGCATAGCGAAAATTCTTGATTCATCAATCTACATTCGTTTGTAGATTCGGTTGTTGCGTTTGATTTTTTGTGTATTCGGTTTTCTTGTAAATTTAGATTACTAAACTACATAACTATTAATTTTTATTTGAATCTTAAAACACTTTTCTTACTATTGAAAATGCTTTATAGCCAAGATTCTATAGTCTAGCAGTGCTTTTTACATCAATTCTGGGAAAAAAAGAACACTGACACAATTTTATCTTTAAGTGAACGAAAAAAAATTCTACCTGGCAACGCCGCAGATTTTTGACGTGTGACGTCACTGCCTTGTTATCGTAAAACTACTATACCTTTCCTTTTGCCTATACCAATATTGTTAGATTTCTAATAATAATATAATAATAAATAAAAATAAACATTGTCAAAATTTTTATGGGCTCATTACATATTTAAGAAAGCTCTGTTGTCTCTCAAAGAAGCAATGTTTCACCAGTTTGTATTACTAAAACAATAAAATTTGAAAATATTATCATACCAAAATTCGTACCTTCAGGGAGAATGTTTGAATATCTATCAAATTTTTTCTTTTCAATTAAATCAGCTGTTTATTTAGATATGTAAATTGATAATGAGGAAAAATATATTGTGATAATAAAATACGCCATAATACACAAATTTTTCAATTTACGGGAGAGAAGAGGTTAAAAATATTACATATATATTTTGTGAGTCAACATTCTCGATTTTCTTAGTATTTATTGTAATAATTTAATGTTTATTATAAATTATTTTGTTATTAAAGCAGCTGCAAAGTAATTATTTATTTATCTTTTTTTGGCGCCAAATTTGTAGCACCACAATGAGGCTTACCAGTAGGTCGGAAATTCTAAATGAATTTATGCAGAAACGATAAAGAAGGGGACTTAGTGTTTCTAGGTAAAAATATCTCAAGATATAATTAGCCGTTTTCAGAGAAATTGCAATTTAAAGAATAATTAGTATTAAATCTCCCGGTTAAATCTAACCAATCTGGGTTAAATTCTGTTAGCACGGCTTACACCCGTTACCGGTTCAACGTAAGTCTGTTATTGTAGAATTTGAAATTCTGGATTGCTGTTTGCTGTGTAATTTTTTTATTTCTTGACTATTTTTGTGATTTTTAGTGTAATTATTTGTTTCAATAACATTAGAAATAAATGGGGTTATATTTATATTAAAATGTCACGGCCATCACTGCCGTCAGCTGATAGATCAGCTGGTTCTTAATCCATGTTGTACTTTTGACAAAAAGGTTCCGAAAAAGAGATTAGTAAATAATTTTATAAGTTTACTTTGAAGGTTTAGCTTTTGGGTTTCAAAAGTCTCGACTTTATACGTACGTAACAGTTTTTAATTTTTTTAATCCTTTAATTATACTACTTATAATTGCACATATTAATAGGGTACAATGAACATTATTTTTTATCTCTGATACCTATCAAATTAATAAGAACATTTTTAGTAATATTTTACAAACTTTATTTGGTTTTTTGCCTACAAATATAAAATCAGAGTTTAACATCATGTAGCGCTATCTACCTTTTTCGAGAATCCACAAACATGATTAATAGTCGTATGCTGTTAAAAGAAGTCTAGTGTTAGCTACGACTACTCTTGAAGTATCTATTTCGCTCTTTTTGTTAATTAGAAAAAGATGATGCCAACGGGAAAAAACTTTAGAAATGTGGCAACTGAAATTATTTTATTGGTCCATGTCATGATTCATAATACGTCACGATTCATAAATTTAAATTTAATTTCCCAGGCGCCCTTTAATAGTGAAGCGGAATTTTTTTTCCAAATGTATTCTACCGGTCTTAAAGTTTCAGAAGGCTAATAAAAAAATTTCATTGCTAAGCCTCATTATTTTTACTTTAATCTAGAATTTGCGATTAAAAAACTGCAATAGCTCCGGCATAATATGCAAATTTGCCACAGTAAAGTGAAGACGAGCACAATTTTATTAATATTTTTTGAAAAATATTATTTTTCCATTAAAATATTTGCTGTGTAAATGTATTTATTTGTAATACAAGAAAAAATATACAACTTTATAGTATAAAGTATAGTTTTTCCATTTGAAGTTGCAAAAATATAAAAACAAAATTCCCAAATATGCCGACAATTTGCTTTGATGTGCCGTCAAGTTGCTTTGTCGGCATTGGCGACTTGTATAAACCGGGATCTTTTCACTGAATTCGATCTGTGTGTATGTGTGTGTTGATTCTTTGTATTTAAGAATTTTAAAATTCTGACTTCAGATTTTGATAGATCATCAAAAAGTAAGCTTAGGGTTTGATGTATCCCTCCGTACCACTTCGAGAACACCTTCAAAATAGGGTCCAAAATATGAACATTTTGAAGTTTAAAATGACATTGAATTTAAAGTAGACACATAGTGAATGACGATTTTGGTAAAAGTGAGTAGACTCTGGCTGAGTTGATTAGAATGAGAACTGTCAGAAAAAAACCATGAAAGGATGTTGAACATGATGGCGGTATCAGAATTTCTCTTTTCGCCAGCCGAACCCCCTAAAACGGCCAAAAACTACCCCCTAAAGGGGTTAGACGGGCATCGCATCATTTCTCTGTAAATAAAACGTCTTTCTTCCCGTTTTCGACCCTCACCAATCCCTCCACAGGGCAAAACTCGCCCCCGATAGGGGTGTTTTTTAAAATTTTTTATATTAGCGGCAAAACGTCTGTCCCCCAGTTTTCGACGATGCTGAACATGATGGTGGTGTTCAACAGGTCAAAATTCAGCCCCGAAAGGGACAATTTTTTTTATATTAGCGACAAAATGGGTATCCCTTTCAGAGGTGAGTTTTGACCTGTGGAGGGGTTGGTGGGGGGTCGGAAGTGATATTGAACACCACCATCGTGTTCAGCATCCTCGAAAACAGACGTTTTGGCGCTGATATAAAAAAATTTAAAAAACGCTCCTGTCGGGGGTGAGTTTTGGCCTGTAGAGGGGTTGTGAGGGTCGGAAGTAATCTTCAACGGGGGGAAAGACGTTTTTTTTACAGGGAAATGATGTGCTGCCCGTTTAACCACTTTAGGGGGTAGTTTTTGGGAGTTTTAGGGTTTCGGCTGGTGTAAAGACTGTAAAGAGAAGTTCTGATACCGCCATCGTGTTCAGCATTCTAGATGCTCTTCTAGCATTGCCAAAATTTACCTATATCGAGAGTACCTCTCTCTTCCCCGTTTTCGAGGATGCTGAACACGATGGCGGTATCAGAACTTCTCTTTACAGTCTTTACACCAGCCGAAACCCTAAAACTCCCAAAAACTACCCCCTAAAGTGGTTAAACGGGCAGCACATCTTTCTCAACTGGTTTTATTCTACAATTGAAAATAGATAAACTATACCTGTAGAATTTGCGATTTTTTTAACATTTTAATTATTGTTTTCTACGAAATTAAGGGTTACGATAAATACAACTAATATTAACGTTTCTTTCCTGAATAATTAAGAAAATCCCAATCACCTTGAAAATGCAATAATTACATAACTTCAAGAACAACTTCATGGTGTCGATCATAGTAAGTTCAATGCCGTGCGTTTCGCTTTTACGAAAGAGAACGTTTTTAATCTGTGTCATCTCGAACAACGTTGCCATATCTTTCATAGAGTCCGGGATTGTTTCAGATGTCTTTGGTGGTAGAACAAATTTTAGTATATTAAAGTGTTGTGTCTTACACGATTTTCTTATAAATGTCACATCTGATCTAAATTTTGTGATCACATTCGTTATTTTCAGATCAAAATACATTGTTATAATGCCCGTATTAACGTTGGCAAGTCTGTTGACAAATGACAGATGTCAAGCGCATATGTTACATGTTAGTGCTGCAAATTAATATTGTACACTTATTAGCTGCTTATTTAATAAATCTAATAGCTAGTTATAAATACTGAATAAAATCAATTGAAACATACTTCACGGATCATTTTCAATTAGAGATGTTTTAATTATTAATCAGTGAATATTATTGGCGGTAAATGATTTATTATACATCTGGCAACATTCTACAGCATGTTTTACTCATAAGTAGGTCAATAAATTAAGGAAATTATAAGGACAATAAAAAAATTACAATTATTTTTATATTTGCTGTAATAAAAACAATGATTAAGTAACAGGTATTTTTTTTTAATTATTCACGGACCACCGAGCAATTTTAAAGTAGGCCAATCCACCACAGTTAATTTTAAAGGTTGATGAAAAGAATGTTGACAAAGTCTGATTTTTTACATTTATTTTTGGATGAAAGATCGATTGGCGCTATCAAAATTTACCAAAAATAAATCTTAGTGGGATGGGGGAAAAGTCACGGAATTAGTGAAGAGGGGTGGAAAATAAAGCCAAATATGAAAATCGAGGCCAAAATATTTTTTTAGACAAAAATACATAAAAATTGTGAATTTTTCCAAGAAAAAAGAAAATGTAAGAAGTTAAATTTTGGATCCTTTGATAAAGGAGAATTTAAAAAAAAATTGTTTGATTATTTTTCATCTGTCAAAACAGTCAGATTTTGTGGTTTCAACCAATAATAGCTCAAACCGCTTCTTCGTAATTGTTTTTTGATTAAACAGTATTTACCTTTTTTGAAATGTCAAATATACCCATTTAACAACTTTTATTTAGCATTATCAATTATTATTATACTAAAATGTATTGCAAATCTATGTTAATACCCAAATTTCAAAATTTATTTGTAAACTAACCTATTTATTCATTTATTCACACACACAACATCAGTTTTTGAATACCCAAATACTTAAAAATCCATAAAGCTGTTTAAAACCGACAAATGTCGAACTCTATATCCGGAATTAAGCCAAACGCAATCACGTATACCTTGGTGACCCTGTATTTAATACTATAACAGCTCAATATTTTTTGATGTTTCTTCAATTTAAATTGATAAAGAAAATATTGAACATTTGTGTGTAAAGTGACTTTTGCATAAATGAGTATATTCTCTGTTTGTGATACAAAATGATTCAAAAAATTATTCTTCCAAATACAACTCGTCCTCTGAAATTTTATAGAGTAAATTTGGAGGACTCGTGGTATTACCTTTGATAAAAAATGTATCGAAAAATGTCGAGAAATCTAGACGTAAATGAAAAAATTATATAGTAAATTTCTGTTAAAATTCTCGAAATATATTTTATTGAAGAAAAATGTTTTGTAAAAAAAATTATCAAATGATGTCGAAAAATTTAAAGAAAATAAACAATTTTTTTGTTAAAAGAAATTGTTGTTATAGACAAAAAGAAAAATTTGGTTGGAAAAAAATTGTCGAAAAAATTTGTTTGAAAGTGACAACAAAATAAACAAAAAAATTGATAAAAAATAAAAAACAAGCATACAAAAAAAGTGTCGAAAATATCTAGAAGAAATCGAATAAATTGGGGAAAACACCAATAAAAAAATTTTATTAATTTTTTGTAACTTTAAACATTGAACACTATATTTTTTATTAACAAAAAAAATTTACTTACGTTCTGAAATCCTCTAACGCTCCTATATACTTCCTAAAAGATTTGTTTTTGTAGAACCTCCAAACAGGAAATTTTAATTCAACTTCTGCTACATTCCAGAAGAAGGTATTAATTGAATTGATCATTTTTTGAGATTCTGAATCTTCTGGTAAATTTGGATCCAGGCAGCCAAGTCTTTTATTTAGCGAAACTCGGGCTACAGCTGCAAATATATATTTGTATGAAAAAAATATTAAAAATTCTTCTGCAACTTTAAAGTTGACAAGAGTTTACCTCACTTGATTTAGTGGAGTGAAATTAGACGAAAATATTCTGAAAATTGATGTAAGAGCTAAAGTCAAATTTTTCAATAAATTTGGGCCTGAGCTTCGCGAGATATGTTCTAATTTCACTCCACTAATTAGCGAAACACATGTTGAAGAGTTGATTTGTTTGGGTCAAATTTAGTAAGAAATCGAATGAAAATTGGATACTGGCAAGACTATGATTTCAATGATTATTTCCCGCATCTGTCAAAATTTATTCGTGGATAAACCCACCTTCCTACCTTTTCGAATAAACTACATCGTCATCCTTAACAGCTCCTAAAATATAGGCAACACATCATACATGCACCGCTTATTTTATATTTAATAAATAAAAATACATGAGTTGAAATATTTATTTTTGGCTTATTAAACTATTTGAGAAATAATCTGATCAAATATAACTCGACCATCGTTTATGAGCGAATAATTTTTTTTTTCGATTTTTCCTTAAATAGTTTTATTTTAGAAAATTCAACTCGTTAAATTCGAAGATTGATGTTCAAAGAATAAAACCGAATTATACTCGTTAAGTTTTCAAACAAAACTATTTTTGGAAAAATCGAAAAAAATTATTCGCTCATAAACGAGGTCTTGTTATATTACTGTCGATAATTTGGTATGATCGTGATCACATTACAAATATTGTAGAAAATGCCATATTCAGGGTGTTAAGTTCGTTACTAAAGAAGATATCAAAAAAGTTATTTACGAAAATTATAGGCACCCTTAATCGTCACGGTTCAAAAGTTTTTTGGAATGTACAGGGTGTTTAATAATACCAGTGTAAATTATATGTTCTGAAGTCATGTCAAAAATTTGTTTCGAAAATTGATAGCAAACGTAGTATTTGGAGTGTTTTAACGTTCACAATTTTTTTTTGAACCAACACTAATATAATTCTTTTCTATAACTCATCAAATACCTACTCTTTATGGATATTAAAACCACTTATTTTATTAAAAAGTTTTTTAATTTTGACGTTTCGACTTTCTTGATCGAAAGTCGTTTTCAAACTGACATAACAAAATATATAATAAAAAATTTACTATAGAAACCAAACACGGAGAAAGATTTTGTGACGTTTCTGGGAACGAATTTTAAAAAAGGATAGCGCATTTGCATATTATAAAAGAATTTATACTTCGTCATAAATGATGTTTTCTTAATAATTTTATCATAAGAAAAAACCAGATAAAAACTTATGATACTATCCGTATATAGAGGGTATCCTAACTCTTTTTGAGTCCCTATCCAATATAGACTAGAAAGGACAAAGAAATATTATATTGAGCTATACAATATACTACCACTTAATTTTAGAAATCAGCCTATAAATAAATTTAAATATGCATTAAAACAAATGTTATCAAATAATTGCCTATATAGCTTAGATGAATTTGACTCCATACCAATGGAGGATGGATGCTGTCACTATGACCTCTGAATGATTTTTTAGTGAACTATATTGTAAATTTTATATTATTATATTTAGGTAAAATTTATTACAATTGTAAATTGACGAGCTCTAAAAATGTAAATTTTCTAAGGTGAATAAAGATATTATTATTATTATTTGCAAAATAGGCATCCAAATTTTTGAAATATTTAAGCACAATCTAGTTGAAGAATTCCATTGTATTTTAAGTTTTTATCTGGTTTTTTTCTTATTAAGAAAACTTCATTTATGACGAAGTATAAATTCTCTTATAATATGCAAATGCGCTATCCTTTTTTAAAATTCGTTCCCAGAAACGTCACAAAAATATGATGGAAACAGATTTTGACATCTTCAATTTCGAAATCTTTCTCCATGTCCTATGTTGCTGTCATATTTTTGTAAGATTATCAAGTGTTCTATTTTTATAGTAAATTTTTTATTATATATTTTGTGATGTCATTTTGAAAACGACTTTCGATCAAGAAAGTCGAAACGTCAAAATTAAAAAAACTTTTTAATAAAATAAGTGGTTTTAATATCCATAACGAAGAGTATTTGCAACACAAATATCTCTATAGACGTAAAATTTCATGAGAAATTCAACGGGTTCGAGTTCCACACGCGTCTGGACCAATGTAATTCAATGCATGTTGGTGCATGTAGTCTAAGGAGTAGTTGTTTGAAGTCCAGACGCGGTACAGTGCTTGTGGACATTGTTATTTGTCTTACTTTGAAAGATAAAATGCACAAAATTGGTAAATTAATTTTATATCTGAATAAAAATAGTTTCAATATTGTACGATTTTTTTAAAGATGTTATGGGCGATTTTCTGAAGTCATATCAAAAGTTGTACACGATTTTAACAAAATTTAGTTTTGGAAAATTGTAACATTCATAAGAAATTTTTTTGTTTTAATATGCACATGTTTTTGAAAGTGAAATTTCGTGAGAAATCGAATGAAAATGGTACTAAAGTCTTAAGATTTTTTTTTAAGAAAGTTATGGACCATTTTCCGAAGTCATTTCAAAATTCGTGCTTGAAAATTAATAGCAAACTTTTGGAATTTTTTAACGTTCACAATTTTTTTAACATCTCAATATAAGTAAAATGATTTAAAAAAAAACTTATGGGCCATTTTCCAAAGGGTTTAAGCAAACAATTTTTAACGTTCAATTTAATTGATATTAAATATTAAATACTTACATTCCAATGCCCATTTGTAAATTTCTGAGAGGAAATTACCAGGTAATTCTCTATTTTCGTCTAACATATTTTCCATTCTAAAAAAAAGACTTTAATTATATTTAATGAATTCAAATGTTTGTACTTATAGTAATAAAAAAAATGATTCTACAAAACTTTTTTAAAATGTGCGGTATGATGTAAAATACGTGTATCTAATATATTTCAGCATTATTGCAAATCAATTTGGAGGGGAAATTTCATTTTTCTTATAAACAAAATTAAAAAATCCTCGAAAAATTCGTTATTCGTAATATTAAACATTGGATTTTTTAAATTAACAACTGTTAGAATTAAACATGAATGTGTAATACATGGTTTTATTTAGAATGTTAAGTCCATTTAGAAGGCGAATAAATAGTCCAGGGCCACATTTAAAAAAGTAATTGATGGTGGTCCAGTTTAAAAGAAACACCCAAGACAAAAATTAAATATGCAGTATTCAGCGTAATTAATTATCAATAAAAAAAGATAATTATAATTTTTTTTGTGTGTCAAATAATAAACGCACAATTATTAAAAAACGAATATAGGCGAATATCGTTTTAGAAAAATATCTCACAAGCCACCCCTCAATTTTTGGTTTAAATTCGTCAATTAATTAGTTTTAAATATACACATTTTTTTCCCCATTTAACATTTTTTCTATCTCTTACGACATCCCAATGTTAATACCACTTAGAGGAGCATATTTAATTTGAAATTAAATATGTCAATATTTTTGGATTCTTAGGAATCTTAGGCACCAAAATGTGTGTCGGCTTGTGTTATTAGAATAGAATAGAATCTTTATTTAATATAGGAAGTCCTAATACAGGGTGGCCAAATAAGAATGCGAGGTACTGTATCTGGGAAACTATCCATCGTAGAGGCTTGCGGAAAAAAGTTATGACTAAAACGGCCAAGAGAAAGACCTGGAAAATATTTTCAAGTTTCTGAAATGGCCGCTAGGGGGCGTAACTGCAATCTTGAATCTAAGAAAGTGATATTTCTGTGAATTCCGTTATATTAACCTAACAAAAAAATACCTGATCTTTAAAGTAGAGGATAATCTAAATCTTTTTTGTTTGACAATTTTTGCTGTATCTCTAAAAATAAAGTAGTGGGGTGTATTTAGAGGTTTCAGTAAAAAACACCCTGTATATTCGAAACCGCTGAGCCGATTTTAACAAACTTGAGCTAGTTGAAAAGAGCTATTCTTGGGCTACAAATGTTATAATATTTGAAGTTTTGTTAGTATCCCATGTCGCCGCCAGAGGGCTTTTTTCGACATTTCGACAGGAATGGTTAATTTTCTCAAAAAAATGAAATACATTGGTATGACTTCTTTTTCATGAAAAAGTAGCTAAATGTTGCCTAAACAAGCTCGCGAAAAACGCATCTCGATATCTTGTTCCTAACCTAAAATTTAGGCCATAGAAAATTTTATACGGATTTTTTAAACTAATTAATTCCTTTTATGTAAGTGGCTCTAAAAAGGACCGATTTAAAAAAGAAAGGTTTCTAATGCTCTAAAAGCTGATCATCACGCTCTATGCATTACTGAAGCCTCTCATGGGTAGACAAAATTGTAGCTTCAATTTCGGCTCTAGGTATGTTACGTAATGCATTACGAATCCTGTTTTTCATATCTCTCTGGTGATCGTGCAGGCCATGGAAACAGACTTCCTCTTCCAATTCACCGCTGTTGTAATACTGCATTAATATGCTCTCAAAAGCTCTAGAAAAACTGATATTAAATATCTATTTTCATCAAATACTTGCTTCCATTTAGATATAGTTAACTGTAAAGATGTTTCACATGAATGGCTTTCCCTAAATCCTGACTGATTTCCCACAAACAGACCATTATTATTAAAGTATTCTAATAATTTTTCAATTGGCAAGTTGGCTGCATCTGTACCGTTTGCAATTTTTTGGACTAGAATTATCTTGCTGGCTTTTAATCGATCAGGAAATGTTTCTGTTTCTAGTGATGTGTTTATAAAATTTAATACTGCAAAGCCAGTTGTATAAAATGAGAGGAAGATACTTTTTTATTTAACGTATGCGCTCGAGTTAATTCGAGCGCTCTAAACTGGGCACACTCGAGATAACTCGAAAAATTTTTACTAATTTTGTATTTTTTGTTAATTTTTGCCAAGACAAAGTTCTAAAATGTGTTTTTTTTTCAAAAAATGTGTGCGTTAAGGGGTTAAGAGCCTCTGCACTCTATACGCGTTATGAATATGAATTTGCTCTGTATATCCCAGTAGTTTCGAAATGGTTAAAATTATTGGTAAATTGGGAAATGAGTTTATTACAAACTCTTTAGAATGACATCCAATAATCGTTCTAAACCTTTAACATTTTAATCATAAAAATTTGATTACGAAAGACGTTTTGTATCCTTTAATATTCGCGAAGTTTGTAAATAATTTATCTATATAAGATAAAGATAAAATTATGCAAGAATAACAAAATCGTGATACGATTCCGGGCAATGTATCTTTGTATTGTTAAGAATATTAACGAAGTGCGTTACTTTCTATAAATAATGAGGTAGGTAAGTCAATATTGTTATAGTTTATTATCGTTTACTTTCAAGGTTGCTCGTGTTGAGAAAGTAGGTACGCATTGGATCGTGTTTATGATTTTTGAGGTAATTATCGACTTTTCTTTGTTATGAAAATATCTTGTAAACCAGCAAATTTACGGCTAAAGAGGTTACATTTTTTTGTTTACGTCGTATGAGTAATATTTATTTACTTATAATATAACGTCAGTTCTATTATCGAATTAATGGAATAAGTATATAAACGAGGAGGCAGTTGCAGAGTTGCAGCCGCAGAGGAAGGATCTGGGGATTAAATCTAAGGGATGGGGTGGAAGGAATGGGGACGTTACTGTCCCAGCCTACTGCATATGAGAAAACCCCTGACAGGTCAGGCGGCCATGGGAATCCAACCATCGCATCGCTTGGTTGCCGAATTGCCTCCCGTGGTCACGTTTATAGATAAAAATTTGTAATACGAGTTGCATCCCGTGGTAAAAAAATGACAAACCAAATGCATACCAGTTATTGTAGGTAACAGAAATCCGAAATAACTCAAAAAATTAAATGGTGCATGCTTTCATCTCGGAGTCAAATTCAAAGTCAATTAACGATCTTATTAAATAGTATTAAAATTTTCTCTCTCCCTCCCACTCCTATTATTTTCCCTAGCACATTGCAGAATTGAATCGCTGATTATTAAAAGATAATTATGTCGCATTTTTTGTGAAAATGAGTTAGGGTCAGATATGGCATCTAGAACTGTATATTTATCGATGAAATATAAAAGGAATGAAAAACAACCACTCCTTGACTATTTTATTGACGATTATATTTAGCAATGGTTATTAAAAGGTACCTATGCTTAAATAGGTTTTTCGCGATTATCACGAAAACAATTTTTTGTGACATAAGTGCCTTTTAATAATCAGCGATTCAATTGCACAGTATCTCCCCTTGAAATACCGTAGAATAATATTTATGTACCGTTGGCATTTTAGACTTCTATACTCCGTTTGAAAATGCATGATAGCTCAGTTTTTATGGCAAAGGTCTTTATACCGGATTGTTCAATGCAGAAAAAAAGAAAATCTTATCTGAATTTTCATTAAATTTTAGTATGACCACCCCGAAAAATCTCGAATACAATACATCATAAAATGTAAATAAGCAAACCCTCAGGGATGAACCAATAATTCTATACCTCAGTGACGGGAAACACGAAATTACTTTAATATAAAAAATAGTCAATATTAAGAATTGGTCGGTAATAAATCTATCATTTGACTGAAATATTCCTCAAAAACATCAGCAGTCATTTCTTCATGGTAGTCTTTCGTAGAATTTGAAACAAATTCTAACAAGCCTATATCAACAAATCCTTTATCTCCTTCAATATGAGTGATAATTAAACGGCGACCTTTACCATTTAGAAATTTTAAGCCAGTAGACAAACCTTCTATAAATGCCTGACGAGCATTTGTAACCTGTTTATCTTGCCAAACTTTTTTTACTGTCATTCATATATCCATGTTTCATCTAAATAAAAAATATTTTTGTCTTCTCTTCTTAATTTTCTAATTTCCCTTAATAATTGCCTCATCCAACAAATAATTTTATCTTTGTCTATGAGCGCAGATTTTCTATCGTTCTTCTCCCAAACAAAGTCTAATTCGTGTAAAGTTTTCCTCTTTTAACGTTTGGTAAAGTTTCGTCTCCATTAATGTCTACTAAAAGTTTATCCAAAGTAGGTATCTTTTTTTGTAAATAAAACGAACGCACTTTTCTTCGGATCAGTTGTTTCATAGTACCGTCTATTTGAGTGGGTTTTCTCCCAGTTGACGTTTTAGGTGCTGCTGTAATACTTCCATCCTTTCGTTGCTTCAAAAGTCTATAAATGGTTGCTTTTCCAACTCCGGTCATATGTGATTTCAGCTTTCTAGGACTTCCGGTTTCAAAACTGGTTTTAAAAACTTTAACCGGAAGTGATAGTTTAGAAGTCCATTGTTCCCGCTCTCTAGCAGGTGCCTTTACTACTTGTTTTCTTCTTTCGAATAAGTCTCGCTTATACTATCAAAAAACTTTTTTATACAACCATGCCTGTAGCCATAAAAAAAGTGTTTCCGAATTTTAAAATAACTGGATGTCTTTTTTATTTAGGCCAAAAAGGGTTTAGGAAAATCAGAACTTCGTAATTATCTTAAATTATTTTTTGGGCTACCATTTCTCGATCTCTTTAAAATTGATGACTGATTTATTGACAATTCAGCCACAAGATGATTATTTTTTGTATACCTATTTTGAAAATCTTCTCCATTTCTTCCTAGTGTATTAACAAAATTTTCCAATTCAATGTTACGGACAACAAATTCCCACTATTTGCATGCTTACATCATTTGAAATTAGTTGAAGGTCCATTAGAAAAAACTTTTCTTTGCTGCTTGCTTGCTTAATTTTAAAGTCTCCTTTCTACAACTAAGGCTAATCTGGACGGGACCTACAGCTTATCATGGACTCCGAACCACGGTCCTCAATCACCAATCTCAATCTCAATCACCAATCACCCAGGACTATCCCTTTGTCATGCAGGTGATCTACCGACTGACAAGTGTGTAAATGTGCCACCAACCCCTATCAGTTCCAAGAGGTATCCGATCTCATCCGGCCTGTTTACCGGCATGAATAAAACTGCGTATAACACAAATACCTTTTTGCACTTGCCAAAGTTTTATCTGACTTTTAATTCCACTTGAGTATAAATAGTATAAAGACCGAGGCCACGGTGTCCGGTAAAACTTTTCTTTACGATGGACAAACTAGAGTTCCTTCGATTTTTTTTAATGACTATTTCCCTCGTCTTAATTTCCACTAACCACAAACGCGCAATTTTGAACTACAAATGGTTTCTAAATGAAAAAACTGTATGACAGCTCCTGTCAGTAGTTTTTTCGAGTTTACCGCGGCAAAACTTGACAGCTGTTGTCACCAAAAATTACAATACCGTCGATAACAAGTAATTATGGTCTCAAGGGACACCAGAAAACGACGCTAAACAATTTTTCTGATTTTATTGTCAATAAATTTTGTAATATTGTTTTTAAACAGTGCTAGTCAGCTTATGTAGTGAAAATGAGTCGCTTTGGAAGTGATTCTATGACTAATATTGATGTGGCGATTGAGAAAAGTGTACCGTACAATACTGTTAAAACCCATACGTCAATATGGAAACAGTTTACGGAATTCTGCAAGACAAAGAAATACGAGCTTTTGGAAACTAAACCTAATCCTGAAAGATTGGGCGTGGAATATGAAAAAAGAAAATGGTGAAAATTACAAAGAACTAGTTGTGAAGACAATGTGGAACACCGTTTCAAAAAAAATGCAAGATATGTATTTTATGAAGTGGAAAATAATTTTTTAACCCATTTAAAGATATTATCTTCAAGTCTAGTAGGGAAGCTCATAATGCGAAATGAAGGAATTTGCAGATGCGTGCGCCAATAAAAGGAAATCGAGCTCTGCTTCATTAAAATTGGAAGAATACTACGCAATGGTTTTATTATGGGACTCCAGCGAAAATTTTACCATATCGCTTTAGTAGAACTTGCCTGGAGAGGTGGAGAAGCAGTAATTTGCAGAATTCATTATTTTAAAGAGAAAGTGGATAATGCTGAGATTAAAACAGATAGATAACATAGTTACATATTTTTTTGAATAACTGATTTTCAAAAATCCTACTTTTATGTAGAGTAGAATATAATCCTCTCTCCAATAAAACGGCCCAGGGTGGAGAAAAAAATTGCCGATAGTAAATGCCTGGTTCCCAACACGAAGAACCCTACGTTCATCTAGAATAACAACTGATAGATTATTCTTAACAGTAAACAATCAAGTGGATGGTACAAAAACACTCCAGTGGGAAAAAACGAACTTTCGAAATGAAGGCAGGATTAAATACAAAAGAAATAAAAATAACAAACCACTCTATGCGGTCAACAGCAGTTAGTAACCTGGCTAAAGGAGGGGTGGGTGAACAACAATTATTTAAAATTATTGGCCACAGTTCAGCCAACTCAATTAAGCCTTATCTGTAAATGGATAATGAGCAATATTCCAACATCATAAACACCCTTAGAAGTGACTCATCAGAACCTCCAGCTAAAAAATAGAAAACAGAAGATCGTGCAGCCACTCATCGAGCTTCTCACTCTACAGCTGGACCCATCAACAACATTAATGATTTACCCACACCCAAATTAATTAACAAAGATTTCAAACAATAATTCTCCTGCTGTGTACCAAAATTGCAATTTATATTTTAATTGTACCATAAATAATTCAGTTTGTAGTATTTTGTGATTAAATAAATTACCTGTTTTTGAGTTTTCAAATTAATACCTACATATTGATCATGTATGAATATATAATAGGTAGTATGTTTTGTAAGCTATGTGTATGCAGAATAGTCTGTTACTCATGAAATAGCCTTGTCAAATACCATTATGATATTACTTACGAAAACCCTCCCCTCGAGCAAATCCTGCACATGGGCCCGATGGATTCAAACGTTTGCCTGAGATTTTAGAGGATTCCATTAAAATTAATAATACAGAATACCGTTTTTGATTAAAAAATTTAATGGGCTACTAAAAGTTACATTTTTAAAGGATGTTTTACAGAATAAATCAATTTTTAGAAGCCCCTAAAATTGTTTAATGTAAAATATATGTCAAACTTCGCAGCACAAAAGTAGTAAATTTTGATTAAGCAAAAGGTTCTTAAAATTCTGTAAATCAGGGTCACCTTTTTCAGGTACATAGATAAAATACAGGATTTTCCCATAAAAAAATGCAAATTTTATCTGCTCGGAAAAAATGTAACTCTATAAATAAAGATATCGAGGAACTAGGTAAATCAACACACGGTATATTTAAATGTTAATGTTACGAAAGAATACAATTTTTTCAGCTTTTTCTTTTTTTCTCAATTTAATTATCCAGATAAAGTAAATATATGGTAATTAATAATTCAATAAAATTTTACTACTTCTCGTCCCCAATAAATTAAACGTGTTTGAAAATCTATTATGAAAATGCAATCGTAAGACATTTTTTATGACTTTTAAATAATTCAAAATTTCAAAATATTCAATTTTCAGTAAACCTTTATGCATCGATTGAACTTAACCCACTTGCATAGTTTATATGCCTATTAGATAACAAGCCTTAAAGCGTCAAGTTACCAGAGAACGTTGACTATAAAAGAGACACTCCAGTCATTTATGATGTAATATCCAGACTGAAACTTAAAACGTATGAAAACTGTTTATCTTAGATAATTTTTAAGTAGGCACGGTGGTTATATAATGAGTGCAGAATTCTGCAATCGTTTAGTAGACCTACATTTGTATCTATTTTTTTTTACTGAAATTGAAAGTGCATTTTACCCAGTAATTGCACACTTAACTCGGTTTCCTTATTTAGTAAAATTCTACTTGTATTTCATTCTCGTTTTTATCTCATTTATCCGGCAATGATTTTATCAATACTGACTGAGATTTTCTGGATTATATTGCTACTGATTTAATTGGTCAAGCCAATGGAGTAGTCGAGGGAGGATCACCGGGGTTTGATCCCCCTTACGAAGATATATTAATTATATAACCACAAGAGAAAAAAATTATTTCATGTCCCCCATTTCTGGCGTCGTTGAATCCGAAACCTATGCCCATTCAACCCCATCAGGTCCAACAAAATACCTCAAATCTTCACTCCAGGATTTTTTCTTCAATTTCTGGCGTTACTCGGTATTCTATTGATTCCTCTGCTCTTTTTCTTCGTCCTTCAGGCGGTGACACCCCTTTTGTTAGAATTACGACCTCGAAAATTTTTAGAAATGGGGAGGTAGACATGAATTCGTTTTTTTCCGTTTCGCGCGCCGGCTGCACTCGTGACGACTGACTGCGATCATCCGTCGTCGTGTTTTCGTGAAATTACGAATAGGGTAAGTTTTTCATGCATGAGTCATTGCCTCCTTTTCTGCTAGCATTTTTCATTATGTTTATTCATTGTTTATTCGTAAGTAATATCATAAGGGCATCTAATTTTTTTCACAGGAAAAATTAGATGCCCGAATGGTATTTGACAGGACTATTTCATGAGTAACAGATTATTAAGCATACACATAGCTTACAAAACATACTACCTATTATATATGCATACATAATAAATATGTAGGTATTAATTTGAAAACTGAAAAACAGGTAATTTATTTAATCACAAAATACTACAAACTTAATTATTTATGGTACAATTAAAATATACATTGCAATTTTGGTACACAGTAGGAGTATTGTTTAAAATCTTTATTAACTCATTGATAACGTTGGGTGCAGGCAATTCATTAATGTTGTTGATGGGTCCAGCTGTAGAGTGAGAAGCTCGAGGAGTGGCTGCAGGATCTTGTTTTCTTTTTTTTACCTGGAGGTTCTGAGGCGTCACTTCTAAGGGTGTTTATGATGTTGGAATAATGCTCATTATCCATTCGCAGATAAGGTTTAATTGAGTTGGCTGAACTGTTGCCAGTAATTTTAATTAATTGTTGTTCACCCTTCCCTCCTTTAGCCAGGTTACTGACTGCTGTCGACCGCATAGAGTGGTTTGTTATTTTTATTTCTTTTGTATTTAATCCTGCCTTCTCTGCTGCTTCTTTAGTCCATTTCAAAAGTTCGTTTTTTCCCACTGGAGTGTTTTTGTACCGTACACTTGATTGTTCTTTGTTCCATGATGGGTTTACTGTTAAGAATAATCTATCAGTTGTTATTCTAGATGAACGTTTTACCATTAGAATTTTAAAAAGACGGACTGGACAAAAGGTAGGGTTCTTTGTGTTGGGGACCAGCCATTTAATGTCGGCCATTTTTTTTCCCCACCCTGGGCCGTTTTATTGAAGAGAGGATTATATTCTACTCTTACTAAAAAGTTGGATTGTTGAAAATCAGTTGTTTTAAAAAATATGTAACTATGTTATCTACCTGTTTTAATCCCAGAATTATCAACTTCCTCTTTAAAATAATGAACTCTGCAATTCACTGCTTCTCCACCTCTCCAGGCAAGTTCTACTGAAGGGATATGGAGTCCCGCCGGAGTGTCTTCGTCCCATAATAAAACCATTGCGTAGTATTCTTCCAATTTTAATGAAGCAGAGCTCGATTTCCTTTTCTGTATCTGTAAATCTAGAAGGGTGGGTCACCCCACAGCACGTAGGCCTCATTTGGCCCGTTCTGCGTCCTTCTGAGGTTGAGCCTTCCTTCTAGCTCGTCAGCCAGCCTACTTGTTTAAAGTAGGCGATGACGTCGCCTGAAGGTAGCTCACTCATGTTGGCATGTGTTAGCCACCGCTCGCCGAAAAGAAAATGTCTCATTTGTGAGAGTGTCGGGCATTCGCAAAGAATGTGTTCGACAGTCTCGTCTTCCTGTTCACATCCTCTACACAGTGGAATATCAGATAACCCCATCCTGTAGAGGTGTTTCCGTAGATGACAGTGGCCAGTCAGGATACCTGTGGCTGTGCGCAGGTTCTGTCTGTTCATAGTCATGTATTTTTGGCTGTTCGGATACTGTAATAGTTCCTTGGCCAGCTTGCAACCTGTTTCGTCGTCCCATCTACCCTTAAACTTGTCAAGGGAGTGTTTCTTCAGTAGGTCAGCCACAGCTGATGCCGATAAGCTTATGAAAGTGCCAGGTCCCAAAAGTTTATGGAAGGCAGCTTTCTTAGCTAAAGAGTCAGCTGCACGGTGGCTTTTTGATTTTCCATGACCTTTGATCAAAGCTAACGTGACCACGTTGCTGTTGCAAGCTTCGATCAGAGCCTGGTGACATTCTAGTACTAGACCTGATGTAATGCGTGGTCTATCCAGAGCTAGTAGTGCCTGTCTGCTGTCCGTGAGGATGTAAATATTATTACCAGTAATGTTTCTACTGGTAGTCTCTTTTGCGGCGATGGAGATAGCAGTGAGCTCTGTTTGAGCTACGCTGGCATTAAAACCCATTGCCCATTTTATATTGAGATTCAGGGATCTGGAATAAATTCCACAGCCTGACCCCTCATTTGTTTTAGACCCATCGGTGTAGATGCACAAGGCACCTGCTGCCAATGTAGCCTCTTGTACGTTTTTTGTTATTACCCTGTAGGGCCTGTGAAAGGCATATCTTGGTGCAATCGAATCTGTGTTGACTTGTAGCAGTGGGACCTCTCCAAGGACCTCGTGCCACAAGTTACACCTCGACTGACCAGATCCTACGTCAGGTTGTATACCAGTAGAGCGTAGCCGTGTCATGGTCATCACCACAGCCTCCTTAATAAATATATCAAGAGGGGGTGAGATCAAGGATCACCTCCATTGCTCTAGTTGGTGTGGTTCTCATGCCCCCTGTTATGTTGAGGCATGCTATTCTTTGGATTTGATCCAATTTGCGTACGACTGTCCGCTGGCTAGTTTTGACTCTCCAGGCAAACGCACCGTACGTTAGCATAGGTCTTATGATTTCCTTTTATTGGCGCACATCTGCAAATTCCTTCGTTTCGCATTACGAGCTTCCCTACTAGACTTAAAGATAATATCTTTAAATGGATCAAAAATTATTTTCCACTTCATAAAATACATCTCTTGCATTTTTTTTGCAACGGTGTTCCACATTGTCGTCAAAACTAGTTCTTTGTAATTTTCACCGTTTTCTTTCTTCATATTCCACGCCCAATCTTTCAGGATTAGGTTTAGTTGCTCTAAACTTGTAGTTTCCAAAAGCTCGTATTTCTTTGCGTTGCAGAATTCCATATTGACGTATGGGTTTTAACGGTATAGTACGGTACACTTTTCTCAATCACCAGATCAATATTAGTCATAGAATCACTTCCAAAGCGACTCATTTTCACTACATAAGCTGACAAGCACTGTTTAAAAACAATATTACAAAATTTATTGACAATAAAATCAGAAAAATTGTTTAGCGTCCTTTTCTGGTGTCATAATTACTTGTTATCAAAGGTATTATAATTTTTGGTGACAACAGCTGTCAAGTTTTGCCGCGGGTAAACTCGAAACAATTGCTGACAGGAGCTGTCATACAGCTTCTTTCATCTAGAAACCATTTGTAATTCAAAATTGCGCGTTTGGGATTGGTGGAAATTAAGACGAGGGAAATAGTAATCTGTAAATAGTCTCAAATAAAAAAAGTAGTTAGTATATTGTCTTAAGTATGTGTTGTCTCTTTACGTAGATTTTTATTGAGGCATTAATTTTTTTGTCAAAAGAAAATATATAAATATTACGAATTGTCTTTCTCATACTCTAATTACCCCGAGAAACTATTATTGAAATAATTATATCCTTATAAAAGTGAAATGTCTCATTGGATATTTATGGTTTTTATGTAATGGTTTCATAATCACCGATATTTTCTTTCGTAAGCCACATATTATTTTAATCTGATTTTTCTTCAATCTACGCAGTTTACTTGTTCGTTGCGTGACCCATAAGGACCCAATAAACAAGATTTCTTGTTTATAAAATAAAAGCAAATACTGCCGATGCGAAATGTCTCTGGGGCGCCCCATTTCCTGCCAATTTTTGAAAAATAATCAAAAACAAACTGTCATTCTTTTCACTTGCGATCAATTTAATTTAACTTTGATGTAAAACGATGAAATGGGGCCTACATATTCCTCCTAAAACCTGTACGACAGTTGTCATGGCAACCACCGAGCGATTGCACGTGTGGGAGAACAAAACGCGTGATTTACTTCACGGCTTGTAGCTCCGATTAGTCCGCCCACGTCTGTTTGTTGCTTTTCAAAAAATAATATCGCTTTAACTTTATATTTGTGGACTTTTCAAATATTTAAATAGGAATCAGTGAATTAGCGACTCAAACAAAGGAAAATTATGAAAATTTGCTTATCAATACACTTTCCGCATCTGACTACCTGTTGCTTAGTAAAGATTTCGAAATGTTTGCGATGAACAAACAATCCGATAAATAATTATACTAATTACAATTTTCTTTTAAGAAGATCCTTTGATATCCAATTCTCACGTATGCAATATGCACTCGTGTTATTATATTAGCGAGACGCTAATCAGTAATGAAACCGGGCAGTTGCCAAACCGCCAGCGGTCCATGTCCTAGATAACCGCTGGCGCTGTGTTTATTTCTTATTGTTGATAATATAAAATTAAACACAAAATTTAGAATAAAACTATTTTCGCCATGATTATTCTTCATTATTATGTGACGAACTAAATTATTTTTTACATGTATTAAGACCTATTTGAAGAGGACGTATTTTCCAAAAATATTTCTTTAAATAAATAAATAATTTTAAATCGACAAAAGTAGATAAACAAACCCTATCAGCATAGGGATTTCAATGTCGTAGAGAGAGATCGCGATATTATGTGACGTAAAGAAAAATCATGCGCAAAGATGTTGCCAGCTGGGCCGTAACGTCTAACTTCGTTGTTATTGGTTCGATTTCAATGGGATAAACGGTATTGTAATATAGATGGGGCAAAGATTACATACGTAAATAAAAATCATGCGCAGAGACTTTGTCAACAGAGTATCACTAAAAAGTTAAAAACTGTCAGATGTGGGATTCGAACGATACAATGCCGTTTTCCACATTTAAATCGGACCAATAACGATGAAGTTAGGCGTTACGGCCAATCTGGCAACGTCTCTGCGCATGATTTTTCTTTATCTATCTAATCCTTAACCCATCTATATTATAATGTCGTTTGTCCCATTCAAATTACACCCCTAACAACGGAGATACGTCACATAATGTCGCGTTCTCTCTCTAACGCATTGAATTTCCTATGCTGATAGGCTTTGTTTATCTACTGACAAAATTTGTGTTTTGGTGTAAAATACGATATAAATTTATATTCTAACATTTAAAAAAATGTGTGATTTAGGGTTTAGGGTATTTTTTTTTCAAGATAAAAACATAAACTTACTTGTTTAAAAAGTCCATTGAAATTATATCCAGAGGTTCAATATATTTTTTAGCACTAAGTGGAGGTAGTAAAAATTGTTGAACTTGTTTTCTAAAAACTTCCCATTTTGGACCATGTCTGAAATAAAATATCGGTAAAATTCAGTATTACCTAATTTAAAAATTATCAAGCTTATTTAAAACACCAAGTTTCATAAAAAAAAATTATTTTTGCGGAAGATAAAAATTAAAAACGAAAAAAAACGGTTTTTAGCGCTTTTTTCGATAATTTTTCGGTTATGTTGAAAAATGATCAATACAACGTAATAGTTTTAGATTTTTTAATTATATACAACTTTTACATTAAATTTTTTTAACAGGATGCATATTTCAAAACGTATATTTACCTACCCCCACCCCCCCTGTTCCGGAACTTTTACTTAGTCCTCTTGATTTTTCTTAATTTACTTAATATTCGAATATCGAAAGTTTGCCAGGTCTATAAGAAAGATGATAGAAACGCAATTAAAAATTATTGCCCAATATCCATCATATGCAACTTCTGCAAGGTATTTCAAATGCTTTTATCTCCTAGTCAACACGGTTTCATGAAACACCAACTTAGTCACAGTAACGCAGTACATTGCTGAAAGTATCGATAGGCGATCCCAAGCAGACGTAATTTATACAGATTTCTCTAAAGCCTTCGGCAGGCTTGACCATGGGCTTTTATTTCACAAAATCTCTCTGTTTGGTCTTTCAGATGCTCTCCTTGACCTCTTTAGTTCTTACCTAAATAACCGAAGGCAATACGTTCAGATTAATGGTTTCAAGTCTGTCGAATATCTATCTACGTCCGGCGTTCCCCAAGGATCCAATCTGGGTCCGTTATTATTCAACATCTTTATCAACGATATATATAGTGAAATAGATGTCCCATTTGATATATATGCTGATGACTTTAAAATATATTACGCTGTGACGTACTTTAAGGACTGTGAACGTTTGGCTAAAAACTTGGACAGGGTAGTCGTATGGTCTAAGGATAATAAGTTATCTTTAAACATTGCTAAATGTAGTGTCATGTCCTACACTATAAAAAATAATCCGCTGATATATAACTACATGATAGATAGCGAAACCATAGAGAGGCCTAATACTGTTACTGACTTAGGAGTGACATTTGACTCGAGACTCTCATTTAATTTGCACATCGATACAATCCTTAATTCAGCATATCGAATGTATGGATTTCTATATAGAAACTGCGCGGAATTTCAAGAAGTCGGAACTTTAAAGCTATTATATTATGCATTTATCCAATCAAAACTAGAATATGCCTCGGTTGTCTGGAGTCCCTATTATCACGTTCATATTGACCAATTGGAAAATCTTCAACGTCGTTTTTTGAAATTGTTAACTTTAAAAACTGACGGAATTTGTCCTCAAATCGGCATATCGCATGCAGACTCACTTCTCAAACATAACTTCATTAATCTTGAAACACGTCGTAGATATTACAGCTTTCTACTCTTATTTAAATAAACTCATAATCTAACAAATTGCTCTAACTTACTGGAGAAATTAAACTTTTGTATTCCCCGATTATCGTCAGGAAACAACAATACCTTTTATCTCGAAACCCCTCGTACCAATATTTTAAAAAATTCTCCGTTATATGTCATGATGTATTCCTGTAATTCGGTAAATGAAGTAGATTTATTTTGTTGCAACTTGTTAAGTATTAAAAATCATTTTCTTAGTTAGTAAGTAAACCAATATGATGTTATTATTTTTATATTGTTTGTAAATTCAATTCCGTTCTGTAGTTACTATTCTATAAATGGATTCTCTGTAGAATAGTGTAGTAAATAAATAAACAAATAAATAATGTACTCTAAATTTTCCGACCACCCACATACTGCTAAGAATTTTTGAAGAATTCGGTTGTTTGGCTCTGATCTATTATTTTCATTCATCTAATCAATTATGCTTTTTTTAAATAGTGAAGTAGAAAAAAATAAAATTTACTTACATTCCGATAACTCCTTCGTTTCCTTCAAAAAAATCCTTTTTCAACTGTTGTTTATAATAATGTAAAGACGGCATAGAAGGCCTATGAGGCATGGCTTCTTCATTTTTGAAGACCTTTTTAATTTCATCGCCATCGTATATAAACAATAAATCCGGATGCCCTATCAAACCGCTCACTTTTACTATTCTTCCGTATTTTTTTCTCAAGGACCACATCACCTTATCTAACTCGTGAATTTTATAATGACCTAAATTAAAAGAAAAAGTTTTTGTCCATTAATTTTCATCTCTATAATCACAAAAAATTATAGTTACCAATAATGGGTGCGAATCTCCAAGAATTTCCAATAAAAGGTAATTCCCTAGGACCAGGAATCTGGCTGTATTCCTTAGGAATGATCCCGACTTCTTCAATTTTGTATTCAAAATCGTTTTTTTCTCCAATTTCTTGCAAAACTCCCATGGCTGTAGAATATGGTCGATCGGTTGAATAGGTTCTCAGCATTTGGATGGTTATTGGTGAGAGATACCTTCTAGAGAATTCCCTAGACATTGTTGTGAATGTTTTGGTCTGAAAGAAATATATGCAATAATTCCAAACAAAACAGTCCATCTTTAATGGTGAATAAAATATACCTGATTATAGCTAACTTTGTTTTATAATTTTCAAATGCTCTTAAAACTTTTTATCGGTACTCCATTGTGTACGTAAAGTACGCCTCCAACTTTTAAAAACGCGCGTTTTAAAGTTACCATGGCAATATAAACAACCCGACAAACGTGATAACGTGAAGTGTAAAAAATGTCAACTATATAATTATTGATCTGGCAGGAGTACCTTGTGACGTCAAATAAAATATTACTCGCACGTTTTAAAGACCTTAATATACTATTTTTTAGGTTAAAACATTTATCTAGAAAGTTATAGACGATTTTTTGAAATTATGTCAAAGTATTTGCAAATTTACATTTTTAGCTATTTTAAACCATTCAAATCTAGAAAGATTTAAAAAAACACTTCCTAATTCCTAATTGTTTATGTAAAAAAGATTGTGCAAAGTTCCAGTGAATTATTCATGAACATAAAATGACACAAAATTCGCCAACGTTTTTTTTTTTGTTGAAATATACATATATTGCCAGACGAATCATTTTGGGCTTTGAATTTGAGCCTAAAAACACTTTAATATTTTAATACTAATCAGTTCCAGATAGATGTAAAATTTATTTGAATTTTTATAATTCATTCGTGGACCGTTGACATGAATGTCAGCATATAGAGGTCTTCAATTTTCGTTGAGTTGCATTTCATCAGAGTTATTCTGTCAACAATTCCATCTGTCATTATATGAAACGACTTTAAATATTCAGTTTTCCGTTCGACTATTTCATTTCATCTTTTTCTATTGTTATACTTAAAAAATGTTTATTATTATTCTCAAAATTTAAGAAACCAAATTTTCCAATAAAAAAATTAATTCATTTATAACATAGATAAAGTGTATTGGAATTTTTATATAGGCCACCTCGAAAAATCTTGGAATGCAGTCCTGGGTTAATGTTAATTAGCATCTTTTAAGTTATTCAAACAAAATAAAACGCATTCATTTGTTTGCATCTGTACTCAAGGCGGTTGAATAGTATATAATAAAAGATCAATATTTAATCATAAAAATAATTGTCACGACTGCAATATGCATTATTGATTAATGTAAGCATAGCTGTACATTAGGGAACTCAAAACATTATTATGAAGAGTTAAATTGAGAGAAGTATTGCTATTTATATCTCTAATTATTTTTTAAATATACCAGAATTTTGTTTATATAAAATTAATTAAATTATAGACAGGCGGTTACAAGTTAAATTAAATAAATTATAAAAATAAAATCATTTCTATTCTGTTGATGAAATTTTTTATTTTTATTTTTTAACACTCAAGACTTATGTCTTGAAATTTTTAAATTTATTGGGGATCTTTTATTTTCATTTAACATTCTTACAAATTTTGTGTTTTTTTGATTAAAGTGCAAATGAAGTGAACAATTCGAAAATATTCTTTTAAATATGGCCCTGTAAATACTTTACTTTTACATTAATAGCATTTTCCCCTGTCTCTTACTTTAAAGGAGTAATTGGATTTGTATAAAAAAATATATGTCGAAGGTGAGATTGGCCAAAAAACAATTTTTTAATTATCGAATTCTTGAATTTTTTTAATACAAATGTATTTTTAATTGCGTTGTTGGCAATGTCAGGCAATAATACAAAGATGTTGTAAATAAGGATGTTTGATATAATGGCAACTTGAAAGCATATTTAATGCGAATGTATAGCTAAATAAAACGGCATTGAATTTTTTTTGTATTGCGTTATTAAAACTGTTTAAAATGATCAACCTTTAATTATCATCTGATAAATCTCTAAACTAAATACACAACAGTCATAAAGTACACCAAATTTAAAACATATAAAATGTTTTATTAATAATCTGAAAAAATTGAGTTATCATGGAAAAATTTTGACAAAAATTGACCACAGCTTTCTCGATTTTGGAACCATTTTCTTTCGATCTCTCATTTTACGCCTTAAGTGGGTATTGACAAAAAAAATCATGTGAAAGTTAGAAATAACAAAAGTAAATATCTAAAAATATGTTTTTTTTAGTATTCCTAATATCCTAGTTGTTTCCATAAAAAATTTGTAGGAATTCAAAAAGCTACTTTCAACTTTGGAAATATGTTGAAAAAATATAGTTTGAAGAATATTTAAAATAATGTTGTTTTATAAACTATGTATTGTGTCTCAAATAAATCGTTTTTATTATTTTCTCTAACTAGTTTTCCCCAATTTAACGCAATATTGCTCCTTAGAATCCTTAGATGACGCGACATCATTTCTCGCGTTTTTCCTAAAGACGAACCTGCACAGTCTGTAAATCGCCGTTTTGGACCAAAAATCTTGATAGATAAATTTATTTCTATTTGCAGCTTGATTTTACATAGCCATATTTTAACAAAACTTGATAAAAAAAGTTATTTAAAAAAATGGAATTTTTAAAAATCCAAATAGTGAATATTTCAAAGATTTTCCATTTTTTCACAAGAATTATAAGATAAGCAGTGTTAGATAAACATTACAAGTGTATAGATTAAGAAGATTGTATGTAATACAATTTTTAAAGTTATCAATTTTTGTTTACACGGCCTATTTTATTTTTTTATTTTAATTTTACAAAACTCTTAGTTTCCCTCGATTTTTTCACAGGAAAAATTAGATGCCCGAATGGTATTTGACAAGACTATTTCATGAGTAACAGATTATTCTGCATACACATAGCTTACAAAACATACTACCTATTATATACATATGCATTCATAATAAATATGTAGGTATTAATTTGAAAACTGAAAAACAGGTAATTTATTTTATCACAAAATACTACAAACTTAATTATTTATGGTACAAAATATAAATTGTAATTTTGGTACACAGTAGTATTGTTTGAAATCTTTGTTTACTCATTGATAACGTTGGGTGTAGGTAAATCATGAATGTTGTTAATGGGTCCAGCTGTAGAACGAGAAGCTCGAGGATTGGCTGCAGTATCTTCTGTTTTCTGGTATTTAGCTGGATGTTCTGAGGCGTCACTTCTAAGGGTGTTTATGATGTTGGAATAATGCTCATTATCCATTTGCAGATAAGGCTTAATTGAGTTGGCTGAACTGTGGCCAGTAATTTTAATTAATTGTTGTTCACCCATCCCCCCTTTAGCCAGATTACTGACTGCTGTCGACCGCACAGAGAGGTTTGTTATTTTTATTTCTTTTGTATTTAATCCTGCCTTCTCTGCTGCTTCTTTAGTCCATTTCGAAAGTTCGTTTTTCCCACTGGAGTGCTTTTGTACAGGGTGGCCAAATAAGAATGCGAGGTACTGTATCTGGGAAACTAACCATCGTAGAGGCTTGCGGAAAAAAAAGTTATTACTAAAACGGCCAAGAGAAAAACCTGGAAAATATTTTCAAGTTTCTGAAATGGCCGCTAGGGGCGTAACTGCAATCTTGAATCTAAGAAAGGGATGTTTCTGTGAATTCCGCTATATTAACGTAACAAAAAAATACCCGATCTTTAAAGTAGAGGATAATCTGAACCTTTTTTGTTTGACAATTTTTACTGTATCTCTAAAAATAAAGTGGTGGGAGGTATTCAAAGGTTTCAGTCAAAAATACCCTGTATATTCGAAACGGCTGAGCCGATTTTAACAAACTTTTATTTTTTAAACTAATTAATTCCTTTTATTATGTAAGTGGCCCTAAAAAGGATCGATTTAAAAAAGAAAGGTTTTTAATGTCCCCGTAAATGCTCTAAATGGTGACCATCACGCTCTATGCATTGCTGAAGCCTCTCATGGGTAGACAAAACTGCAGCTTCAATTTCGGCACTCGGCATGTTACGTAATGCATTAGGAATCCAGTTTTTTTTTTATCTCTCTGGGCGTAGGTTGAGTCTGAAAATCAAGACAAGTTAAGTCTGGTGATCGCGCAGGCCATGGAAACAGACTTCCTCTTCCAATCCACCGCTGTTGTAATACTGCATTAATATGCTCTCGCACAATAATAGCATAAATGTGCTGGGCAACCATCCAAGTGTAAAAACAAGTTTTGACGTGTTTCCAGTGGCACATCCTCCAACAACAACGGTAATTTATTGGCCAAAAAGTCAAGAAAGATATTGCCGCTTAGGGATTGCTCGAATAAATATGGCCCAATAATTCGGCCTCCCAGTATGCCACACCACACATTTAAACTCCAACGTCCTTGGTGCTGAACTTCACGCAACCAATGCGGATTTTCTGCAGACCAATAATGCATATTGTGCAGATTTTAAAGGTGGCTTCATCGGTCCAAATAATTTGTAATCAAAATTCTCCATTATAGTGCGAGAGCATATTAATGCAGTATTACAACAGCGGTGGATTGGAAGAGGAAGTCTGTTTCCATGGCCTGCGCGATCACCAGACTTAACTTGTCTTGATTTTCAGACAACCTACGACGAGAGAGATATGAAAAACCGAATCCGTAATGCATTACGTAACATACCGAGAGCCGAAATTGAAGCTGCAGTTTTGTCTACCCATGAGAGGGTTTAGCAATGCATAGAGCATTTACAGGGGCATTAAAAACCTTTCTGTCATTTCTAGGGCCACAACTTACATAATAAAAGGAATTAATTAGTTTAAAAAATAAAAATTTAAGGGATTTCCGTATAAAATTTTCTTTGGCCTAAATTTTAGGTTAGGAACAAGATATCGAGATGCGGTTTTCGCGAGCTTGTTTAGCTACTTTTTCATGAAAAAGAAATCATACCAATGTATATAATTTTTTTGAGAAAATTATCCATTTCTGTCGAAATGTCGAAAAAAGCCCTCTAGCGGCGACATGTGAACCTAACAAAACTTCAAATATTATAACATTTGTAGCCCAAGACTAGCTCTTTTCAACTAGCCCAAGTTTGTTAAATTCGGCTCAGCCGTTTCGAATATACAGGGTGTTTTTTAATGAAACATTTGAATACCCCCCCACCACTCTATTTTTAGAGATACAGTAAAATTTGTCAAACAAAAAAGGTTCAGATTATCCTCTACTTTAAAGATCAGGTATTTTTTTGTTAGGTTAATATAGCGGAATTCACAGAAACATCACTTTCTTAGATTCAAGATTGCAGTTACGCCCCCTAGCGGCCATTTCAGAAACTTGAAAATAATTTCCAGGTTTTTCTCTTGGCCGTTTTAGTAATAACTTTTTTTTCCGCAAGCCTCTACGATGGATAGTTTCCCAGATACAGTACCTCGCATTCTTATTTGGCCACCCTGTACCATCCACTTGATTGTTCTTTGTTCCATGATGGGTTTACTGTTAAGAATAATCTATCAGTTGTTATTCTAGATGAGCGTTTCACCATTAGAATTTTAAAAAGAGAGACAGGACAAAAGGTATGGTTCTTCGTGTTAGGGACCGGTCATTTTTTTTTTCTCCATCCTGGGCCGTTTTATTGTAGAGAGGATAATATTCTACTCTTCCTAAAACGTAGGATTTTTGAAAATCATTTATTTAAAGATGTTATCTACCTGTTTTAATCCTAGAAAATAATGAACTCTGCAATTGACTGCTTCTCCACCTCTCCAGGCAAGTTCTACTGAAGCGACATGGTAAAATTTTCGCTGGACTCCCGCCGGAGTGACTTTGTCCCATAATAAAACCATTGCGGAGTATTTTTCCAATTTTAATGAAGCTCGATTTCCTTTTATTGACGCACATCTGCAGATTCGTTCGTTTCACATTACGAGCTTTTCTGCTAGACTTGAAGATAACATCTTCATTAATTACAACTCTTGCATTTTTTTTGCAACGGTGTTCCACATTGTCTTCACAACTAGTTCTTTGTAATTTTCACAGTTTTCTTTCTTCATATTCCACGCCCAACCTTTCAGAATTAGATTTAGTTGCTCTAAACTTCTAGTTTCCAAAATCTCGTATTTCTTTGCCTTGCAGAATTCCGTAAACTGTTTCCATATTGACGTATGAGTTTTAACGGTATGGTACATATTCCTCAATCGCCAGATCAATTAGTCATAGAATCATTTCCAAAGTGACTCATTTTCACTACATAAGCTGACTATCACTGTTTAAAAACAATATTACAAAATTTATTGACAACAAAATCAGAAAAATTGTTTAGCGTCGTTTTCTTGTGTCCTAGGAGGCCATAATTACTTGTTATCAAAGCTATTGTAATATTTGGTTACAACAGCTGTCAAGTTTTGCCGCGGGTAAACTCGAAAAAACCACCGACAGGAGCTGTCATACAGTTTTTTCATCGAGAAACCATTTGTAATTCAAAATTGCGAGTTTGTGATTGGTGGAAATTAAAACGAGGGAAATAGTCCATATAATCAACGACTTATGTGTATGAAATTAAGAGCGTCTAGGTGGCTTTGACAGCAACTGACAGTTATTAAGTAGTAGCGAAGATACAAATGAATCATATAATTCAACTCCTCCAAACATCACAGAAATGGCCCAAATAGCCTTTATAAATTTACTTCCTCAAAACTCAAAAAAAAATACGAAAATGCGTACAAAAATTTGATAGATTAGCAACTATTTTATTCCACCAAGTATTGTATTAAATAATTGTTCAAATGTAGTAATTAAACGTTAATAGTCGTCAAATAAAAATATAAACTGAAAGAAATGAATACTTTACTGGTGCCAATTGCGTATCATTTCGCGCTTGTTGTACAATATATCAATTAACATAAGTGGAATGTGTCCTAAAAAATGAGAAGAAAGTGAAGAAATTTCGATGTAATAAGAATTAATTGTTTCTGCATCGTAGGCAGATAAAATATATGTAAAACTTGGACTTAACTTTTCTAAACCTGCGTAATCCAAATAGCAAATTTTACTTCCAATCAAAATTAATATCCCACAATAAAAATAATTCATCTCGGAAAAGTGTGAGAAATTGCGACAATAAGACTTACCATTGCAATGGTAACAACCGTAATAAATAGTCAATTGAATCATTGTATCACTTACGAAGTTCTAACATTATCACAACACAATCTCACTACCTTACGAACAATCGACATGATGTTCTTCGTCGCGTTAAAGGGTCGAGGTTGAACCGATTCTGTGTTTACTTCATGTGACGTCCTTTTTTTTTATAATAATAATAATAATTTCGGAAAGTAATCTGATTTATTCTTGAATTCACGAATGTTTTACGAAAACTAATATATTTTCTGTTGAATGCGTCCAGTGAAAGTTCTTGGGTCTCCAATTAAATAATGGAGATAGTAGATATCAACGTCATATAAAAATTAGAATACATTTTACTTTTGATGCGGTCTCTTTTTTACTGGCGATATTTTTATCTAGGTAAACAAAGACGAAGAATGTTTGAAGAAATTTTTAGATGTTGTAAATGTCTTGCTTGCATTTCTTTTGTTTGATAAGTAGCATAGATGGCGCCACATATGCTAGTTAAATGTAGAAATCAGCCGTACATTTTTTGTCTTAAATTGCTATAATTCTGAATAATAACATGAATTTCATAAAAATCGAAAAATAAATATTTTGCTTTGAAAAATTACAGCTTATTTAAAACACGAAAAAGAACGTTTAATAAAAAAAATATTTTTGAGGGAGAATAAAATTAAACACGAAAAAAGTAAGATTCCAATGGTCGAAATCAGTGTTTCCCAAACTTATCTAAATCGCGACCCCGTTTTTGTTAAAAAAATTGTTCACGACCCCATATTTCCCCCTACTCATCACCCAAACCAAAAATAACGTGCCTAATTTAGAAGTAATCTACGTTCGAAAGTGGCAGTTGGTAATGTTGTTGCAACAACAACGACAAAATATCTGGTTTTAGTTTTACCTTTATTTCCAATAAACCACAATGAGTTATTTGTGGAGAAGTCTTGTCAAAAGAAAGCATGAAGCCATAAAAGTTACTTCGACATTTAAATAGCAAACATCCAAATAAAAAAGACAAACCCCTAGAATTTTTTGACAAACAACAAGATACTTTTTCATTGGCAACGACTACTAATGAGAAAGCATTATTAGCAAGTTATAAAGTTGCTTATCGCGTTGCCAAAACTAGTAGCACGCGTACATGTTTGGTGAAAAAGAGGATGCCAAGTTAAAATCAATACCTCTGTCAAATAATACTATTCAAAGAAGAATTAATGATAAGGCAGAAGACATTCAAGCGCAAGTTGTGGAAAATCTTAATAAATGCACGCACGCACTTCTCTCTTCATTTGGCAATCCATGAAAATGGAAAATTAAAATTAATGAGACGAAATCCCAACACATCACATCCACAACAAGAAAAGAACAGTGTCCCCCAGTATACATCAGTAATATAGAAATTCCAACAACCCCCTGTGTAAAGTATCTAGGGATTCATCTTGACAGCAAGCTGATTTGGAGAGAGCATATAAGAAAAAAGCGAAAACAGATCAACATAAAAACAAGAGAACTCAATTGGTTACTTGGTAGAAAATCCGAAATGTCGCTAGAAAATAAAATTCTTATATACAAAGCCATAATCATACATATGGGGATGTGATAGCAGTTCCAAGATTGACCTCATTCAACGCGCATAGTCAAAAAGTCTTCGCACTATCACCGATGCTCCATGGTACATGATCAACCAGATGCTTACGGATACAAACAGTTAAAGACATAATTAAAGAAAGAAGCAACAAACCACCATAGACTAGAGTGACATGAAAACATAGTCATCCTACAAGAATACCCTCAAAGAAGACTGAAAAGGAAATGGCCAGCTGACCTGAAGTAAGGTGCAAAAGGTTTTCTCAATGGAGAAACCTCATCATGTCAATTCAAGGAGCTTTACGTATTGTCTTTGTGCCAACAAAATAGCTTAAAGAATAATTGTATTTTTCTGATTGCTGTTCAATAAAGGAAAAAAACTTCTCTCTTCAAATAGACGAATCCACAGATATATCTAACTGTGCCCAATTCATTACATTTGTAAGATAAGATACAAATAATGGCATTCAAGAAGATATTTTATTTTGTTCCCCATTGGAGATCAATCCCACTGGAAAATGTTTATTCCACACTTTTGTGAAACGCACAAGTAATTATGATATTGACCCTTCTGCGGAATAAGCACCCGTACAATACTTGATGAACTTGGAAAAGAAGTAAATATCAAAAGATCCCAATACTGGATAGCACTACAAGGAATGAGGCAGGCCAAGACACTACTGGGAAACTACAGAAGGGATCAGACGACTGCATCAGCAAAAGTAAAAACAGGGCACTGCCGGTTGAGAGGAAACCTAAAGAAACTTGGATTAGTAGAGGAAAAAGAATGCGAGGAAGAGGAGGAAACCTCTATCCACATTCTCTCAGAATGCATAACCCTGCAAAATCCAAGGGTACGATACCTCGGAGAATATCAAATAGTAGAGGGAGGGACATCTACCTAACCTGAAACCTACCGACATCCTGAACTTTTTGAAAGCAATTGGATTGGAGGAACTGCTCTAATCGTTAACGAATGGGCAGCAGAAAAGGGCACAATAGACATCCGACATCCTGAACTTTTTGAAAGCAATTGGATTGGAGGAACTGCTCTAATCGTTAACGAATGGGCAGCAGAAAAGGGCACAATAGATCTTATAGGTCGCAGTGTATCGACACCCCCATCAACAGATAGATAGGATGATAGAAATATGATAATCACTGGGGAAAATGTATTGCTATATGCACAGATGGCGCTAAAGCTGTGACAGGCCATCTATCTGGTATTGTCGTCAGACTACAAGAAATAATGCCTAATGCTACATGGTGACATTGTTTTTTACATCGAGAAGATCTTGCCTCCTGAAATGGACTGTGTTATGAAAACCACTAAAGGAAAGGCTTTGCAGACCCGTATTTTTCGAAAAATCTGCGACGACATGGGTGTTTTATTTCAAGGGGCAACGTCTTAAAAAGAGTATTTCCAGGAAATTTCCAGCGACTCCGCCCCCTAGTACCTCATGGCCCCAGGGGTCGCGACCACAGTTTGGGAAACACTGGTCTAAATAGTGAGTTTTGACGATTTTCGGTTCAGCAAAAAATTTTTACTTTTGAATTCACATGTATTTTCGCAAAAAAAATATGTTGACCAAAAATAATTCTTAGAAATTGTAGACTGTTCTATTTACATTTGTTTATTTTTTAATTTATTTCGTATGAATAAAATACTTTATTATTAAATGTTCTTCTTTTTGGATATTAAAACCAAAAATTGACGTAGCAAAAATATAATAATAGATCACTTGACAATCGTCCAATACTTCATTCAAACATAGTAAAAATCTCTTATTTTCCAAAATTATCGAAAAAAATTAGAAGGATTGGCCATAAAAATTTAAGAACAGTTTTTCAAACAAATAATACATTAAAATCTTTAATAAAAATACAAAACTATGAAATGCAAAATACAAAAATTGTGTTTACAAAATTCCATGCGAATGTAATAAATTGTATATAGGATAAACATCTAGACCTTTTCATATAAGACTTAATGAACACCAATCATATATTAAAAATAAACAATTCGAAAAATCAAAAATATGTGAACATGATTGGATTTTGGCCATAAAATACAATCAAATTCTTCAACTAGAGTATTAAAAGAAACTAATAATTATAACCACAAAGTTAAAGAAGCGGCACTGATATGGTTAAATAGTATTGAATGTGTTTCTAATTGTTCGGTCGATATTTCAAAAATTTGGATGCCTATTTTACAAAAAGAGTTAATTGCAAAAAGGTTTTTATCTGGATTTTTTCTTATATTATTTAAAAACTTCATTTATGACGAAGTAGAAATTTTCTTACAATATGCAAATGCACTATCCTTTTAAAATCGTTTCCAGAAATGTCACAAAAAATATGTAGGCAACAGATTTTGACATCTTAAATTTAAAAATCCATTTATTTGTTCCATGTTGTTATCATATCTTGTGAAATTATCCATTGATATGTCTCTGTAGTAAATAATTATTATATATTTTGTTATGTGAATTATTGAAAACGACTTTAGAAACAAAGTCGAAACTTTAAATTAAAAACATTTTTAATCTAAAGAGTAGTTTTAATATCCAAAAAGCAGAACATTTAAAATAACAAACCACTATGAATTACAGAAATGATTTTCTTCGTTCTTCCTATTTTTTCTTGCCAATTATTTAGTCCTGATCTACGCAGTAAAAAAAGTCGAAACGTCAAATTAAACAGATTTTAATAAAAAACGTAATTTTAAGTATATTGGAGGTCCATCAATAGTTCAAGGAACATAATATTCTTAAATTTAGTTTTTTCATATACACGCATTATTCGATCTTGAGAACGTTGCAGAATTATAAATGGACCTTGATATGATTTTAATGTCTTCATTTTTTGCGTAAAATCGTTAAAACAAAACATTAGGAATTAACAAATCTGACATTGTATATTTAAATAATAAATATCCTTAAACGAACACAAATCACCACAAATGACGACAAAGAAAAAAATTGTGAAATTTCTCTCAAAACAATGTTTGTAAAAAGCGGAATTTGTCAACGTTCCTATCAACCTTGAATGTTAAATTTGGTTGATTGGCCTACTTTAAGATTGCTCTGCGGCCCGTGAAGAATTAATTTAAAAAATACGAAACGTAAGAAAAGTGGATGAGAACAATATTATGGCACCGATTTAAAAAAAAAGAGGAAGAGTACAGAGTCAACAAAACAGGGAATTAAGAATTAAGCAGCAATTGAAGAAGATATAATAACGAAAATAAAGCAGCAAGAACTAAAATGGTTGCTGCAGACGAGGAATAGTTTCAGGAAGTAAAGGAAAAAACGCAAGTTAGGAAGAAATGGCGGGACCTAGTAAGCAGTACAAATTACTTGAATGGGACTGGTCCACCCATGATAAAGATTTACAGAACTAAACGCGGCTTAGCACAAAAAATTGCACGTTTACTATTTTTTTAAATCTCCTTCGCTATTAAGAGTGAAGTGAAATTAGAATTTTATATGGATGTAAGAGCTAAGTCAAAGGACCCCGCAATAATTTTATGGAAATTTGGTTCAGGTCAAATTTTCTGAATTTTTGATATGTTGTATATTTTGTCATCCTGAACAAAAGTCTCCATGGGCACAAAGCTCCAAATTAAATATTTTGGCAGCTACGGAGCTCCAAAGCTCCACAGATCCGTTACAAAACTATTCAATTAATTGTCAAAGTAGAATAAAAAAGTAAATATTCTCTTTTGACATTGAAAGCTTATATTTTTGAGGTCACTGAATTCAAATTTGATGTCAGATTTGAAAAATTGACAGTTGACAGCTGTCAATTAACTGTCAAAGTAGAATAAAGAAGTAAATATTCTCTTTTGACATTGAGAGTTTATGTTTTTGAGGTCACTGGACTCAAACCTAATGCCAGATCGGAGAAAGTGATAATTGACAGCTGTCAATTAAATGTCAAAGAAGGATGAAAAAGTAAATATTCTCTCTTGCCATTGAGAGTTTACGTTGTTGAACTCGCTAAATTCAAAACTTATTTAAAATCGGAGAAAATGATAGTGTAGCTGTCAATTAGCTGCCAAGGTGCAATAACAATGTACAAATCTTGCATTTACAATATCTAGTTGACAGCTGTAAACTTACGATGTCATCAATTTTATGACATATTTGGATTCAATGATCTAAAAAGCATAGAAATGTAGCAAATAAGTAAGATTTAACTTAACCGTATTTTGACGGCTAGTTAATTATACCTTGTTAATAGCTACTAACTCTCAAAATCATTGCAATCATTTAATATATGAAATGAGTTACCTAAAAAATATAAACTCATATTGTAAATATAAGATTTACACTTTATTGTGGCCCTTTGGCAGTTAATTTACAGCTGTAAACTATTATTTTCGCCGACTTTACATCAGCTTTGAATTTAGCGAGCTCCAAACATATCATTCTAAGGTCAAAAATAATTTCTTTATCCCACTTTGAAAGTTAATTGACAGCTGTCAACTGTCAATTTTTCAAATCTGACATCAGATTTCAATTCAGCGACCTCAAAAACATAAACTTATATAATTAAATAATTAAAATATGCTTTTGACATCTATAAGTATTAAAAATGAATAGTTTTGTAACGGATCTGTGGAGCTTTGGAGCTCCGTAGCTGCCAAAATATTGAATTTGGAGATTTGTGCCCATGGAGACTTTTGTTCAAGATGACAAAATATACAATAAATCAAAAATTCAGAAAATTTGACCGAAACCCAATTTCCATTTTTTTAATTTTTTCGATTTTATACATAAAGAGAAGCTTGTAAAAAATGTTTCAATAAATTTGGGCAGGAGCTTCGCGAGATATGTGCCAAAAACGGCATTTTTGGTATTTTTCGAGTGGATTACTTCACTATTTTTTAAATATCTCGGGCTCTAAGAGTCGTGGAAAAATAAAAAAAATTAAAGTGACCGTGATGAAGTAGAGTATCGATCCGTATAGTAGGGTTTTTTAAAAATACATCCTTACCTCAAAAAACGAATTCGCGCACATTATGAAAATCGAATTTTTATTTTTTATTATTCCCTAAATTGGGCACTTTAAATAAAGAAATAAAATGTTGGATTTTCTTATACAAAAGTACACACAAAATCCTTCTTTTTAAGATAAAAATTTTTTCTCTACTATTGTTTTTCCAAAAAGGGCGGCCAATTCAATTCTTTTTCGAAAAATGCCGATTTTGGCTGGACAAATACATTTTTTTTTAATTTTTACCATGTCTTCCCTACATAAAAATACACATTTTCTCCAATTTTTAAGAAAATTCGAGGATTCTTCGGTTATTTATTGCCTATTCAGTAAAAAAAAATAATGTGCGCGAATTCGTTTTTGAGGTTAGGATGCATTTAAAAAAAACCCTACCCGATACTTTACTTCATCACGGTCATTTTAATTTTTTTTTGTTTTTCCACGACTCTTAGAGCCGGAGATATTTAAAAAATAGTGAAGCAATCCACTCGAAAAATACCAAAAATGCCGTTTTTTGAAATTTTTGTTACAAGCTTCTCTTTATGCATAAAATCGAAAAAATTAAAAAAATTTGACTTAGCTCTTACATCCATTTCAGAATATTTTCGTCTAATTTCACTCCACTATAACCTATAATTAAATTTATAAGGAATAATCAATGTATAAATTTTTGGTAAATAATTTTTTTTTCATATAATATTTTTTTAAGTCTAAACAATTGCATTAGAAAAACCATTTTAGGTTAACTTGAACTGTCAAAAAATAAAACAATTTTTATGTTATTTTCTATCAAGTTTGTTAGTTGTTTGTTCTTTAATAAGCGAACTTTTTCAATTCAATTCAACAAACTTGCTAATAAGGTTAAATTAGGTTAAACTGTCAAACAATGAAGTTACCGGCATAAGGCGACTCGAATGTGTTTACACTAGAATGCGATAGATGGAGACACCTTGACAATGTAAATTAAATTGACATTCATTATTGTACATGGAGTATAAAATTCAGAAATTTTTACACGTGATATAATAGATTGCTTCTCAATAAATGTATATGATATATAATATTCTTATTTTGATACGATATACAATACGGCCAAGAAATCATATCAGAGTTTTGCACGGCAAGTCGCCTCGGCTGCAAACTCTTGACTCAGCTATAATAAGAGATTTCTCAGCCTGTCAGATAATAAATATACTATTACTGTTTGCCACTTAATTTGTTTTCGCGCTATACCCTCAGAAATTTAATCATTTATTAAATACAAAAATTTTCAATAAAGATAAAAATCTTAAAAAAGCAACTTATTTTTTTTACTCGTTATTATTCTTTTCATTTTGAAGAAAATTAAAAAAATAATTAAAAAATCCAAAGTGGTGACGAAGTTACAGCGATTTAACCTACGCGTGTATCAGGTTGTCAATCAAGTAAACGTTAAAAAAATTTAAACTACAGAACCATTTATCAAAGACAATTTTTGAATGCGAATGTGAGATTCTCACCCAAAACTTTAAACGCGTTTTTCTTGCAAAATATCAGCTATGGATGCGTTTTGAGACATTTACCTCATTAAAAAAAAAGTATTATTTTTTTAAATTAATAATTATATAACATTTTTTGAATTAATTTCTTACATTCCACAGATACATTTATCACATATAGTAAACCAACTAACGTCGAACTTTCCAAAAGTGAAAAAAATCGTTTCAAAATAGTCTTACTTGAGTCAACGTTTTGAATACAAATTAAAATCACATATTAACGAACGCACCGTTCTCGTGAGGGACATACATGAATCAGCCACCAAAACTAATCAAAGATTATCACGATATCATACTAATCGGCCAAATTGTAATGAAAGGAATTTTATTATTAAGTACAGTGTAGTGGGGTTAATTTTGCACAATAGTCAGCTGGGTAGGTGTAGCCACAAAGCCAGACCGATGGTGTTTATGCAATTTTACGAGTCTACTATGTTACCATGGGCGTAGCTAGTTGGAGGGCAGCTCTCTTTTCTTATTATCAGGGACATATTTACAACGCAACTCCTACCTGCGATGCAAATGACACAAATACATCAAAACAAAATTTGAATTTTTCCTTCCTATGATTTTTTCTAAATTTTTCTCTTTCTCAAAAAAAAAACAATTGGAAAATCCTCTAAAATAAAATTTGTTTAAAGAAATTCGTCAAGGGAAGTGTCTATTTTGGATTTGACGTAATTTACCACACCATCTCAACATTTTCTCGATTTTTCTACAATTTTAATAATGTATCTTTATTTTTTTGTTCAAAATTAATCCATTGTGTGAATTTTGAAGTTCGTATGATTTTAGTTCAATTTCTCTTCTCATGGAATAAAACCACTCATTTTAAAAAAGTTTTTTAATTTTCGACGTTTCGACTTCCTTAATCGGAATTCGTTTTCAAAATGACTTAACAAAATGTATTTTAATTACATTTAAATCAAAAGTAAAAGTATAACGATGATAAATGTACAAGGATTTTTTTTGTTATGCCTCTATTAATAGATATCTTCAGTTTTATAAAAATCAATGAAAATTTTAAAAATTATTACTTCCGGTCAAATTTTCTATGAGAAAACAAAAAAAAATTAAAAACTAATAACTTCCTGAGAAAGCTTAGAGTCTCCTCTTTAAATCGCTTTCTTTTTTTCTTTGCGTACATTTTAGACAAAGATACTTTAATTTTTCCGAACGCCTCGCCTGAATATTTGTATTCAACGGCTCGGCACGGGTAGAGTTTTCGAATTTGCTTTCTTATTTTTAATAATTTTTAATAGTAATACAAATTCTTTTTTAAAATAACTTATAATATTACTTTTTTAGTAAAATTTTCCGCTCTTCCACGTGTTGCTATTAGTTTTTCGATATTTTTTTTTTCGAGATATAATGGAAAAACCAAATTTTCGATTTTATTTTCGAAATTGTGAAGTGAGCATACACTTTAGAGCAGCAAAGATTTTTTTATTGTTTTCTACGCCCTTTCAAGTACTTAAATGACGAAATTTAAATTCGGGCGATTTTGGGAGAGTTATATGCATTTTTGAGTGATTTTCGAAAAAATACATGTGTCCTATCTCCTTTATTATTGACGATATCGAATGGTACTAAAGGGCATTTTGTAGTTTTGGATTAGCAGATTCCGAATATTTTTTAATTTGAGGTTTGTTGTCCAACCCAAATAAAATTAGATCTTCACAATATACCAAACCATGACATATGGCGTGGGGCGATATAACACATTGAACGCCATGTTGGTTATTAATAAAACTCTACTACACAAAACAACAAAACAGGAACATTTAATTTTTGACATAAAAAAATGTATTAAAAAACTGTGAACTTTAATTAAAAAGGTGTAATATATAAAAACTATTCATGCATATTTCTAAAACAGTTCAGACACATAAACGGCAGATCAGGACATCCAGGGTAGTACGTCATCACTTTTTTTACTTTATTTTTCGCCTCAGATGTTTCGCTATTATCTGCCAAGTTCTTAACATGATTAGCAAATGTTACGCCCTTTTTTTCAATTGCCATCAGTCATCGTGGACAAAATTACCTTTTATTGTCCTCGTACTACTTACTACAATAGTACATATATTTCATTAAATGTAATTATTTTATTCTGGCCTCCCACGACTATTTTATAATATTATATAGTGGCCTCCTACATTTTACATTACATGGCGGTCAATGTGTTAAAATTATTATTATTGCTTAACTTCATTTATAAGCAAAGGAACAAATTAGAAAATCGTTTTTAACTTCATAGAAATCACATTTTGTGCGAGCTTTTGGTCAATATCCTTCTTTGGCAACTGGGCTATGATTTTAATATCAAAAATTTTCATTTTTTATTAATATTATATTATTAGGTATTGTATTTTTAAAATTCACAATTTTCTACGTATTTGTATACTGAAAGAAAGAAACTTCTCGTCCGCGTTATGATACAATATTTTTTATTCGAATATAAAAAATATTAATAAAATAAAGAAAAATACTAGTTGTACCTATAATAATTATAGTTTGCCATTGTCAATTAATCTTGTGTTAGAAAGAAAGAAAGAGCTACACAATTTTTAAAAATCGCGTTTCAGTAGATACTAAAATAAATAAAATATACACAATACTTTTCGAAGCAAAATAGCATTTAGAATTTATAAATACAAAGTTTTGAGTTATGATAAACTAAACCAGTGTTATCACAACTTTTTGAATGTGAGGGTTGCGAATAGCTGATCGGTTCTGTCCGTGTAATATAGACTACACTAGAAAGCAACGGAACACAAGAATAAGAAATGTCAAATTTCAAACATTATTTTGACATTGTAACATAACCTACAAATGTCACTTGGTTTAAAAAAAACACGTAGTTAATATGTTATTCCGATAATAAAATAAAAATTATTAATTTAAAGCGAAAACAAAAAATACCTACATTTTACTTTTCCGGACAGTTCACAGTTCACCGCCCGAAAAAGTATGAAAAAAGTCCTACGACAGAAAATTTCTTCTTCTTGATATTGTGTACAATTTGACGTTTTTTGACATATTCGAATAAAAAAATATTTTGACACCCATTTTGAGATTTAACGCTACTTCCGACACCTGTTCATTATTTTCCCGAAATTTTCCACATCTTTCATACTTTTCCTTCTAAAATTCTAGTAATGCTAATTGATTTTGAAATTTGAAACTAAAAAACATTTTGTTGAACAAAATATCCATTGGTCAAAAAAAGTAATTTGGCAAAAAAAATTGAAAAAAAAAATTAAAAAAAAAAAACTATCAAAATTGTTTTAGAAAATAAATGGATAATTAGTGGAATCACTTGAGTCGCCCTTTTTATATAATGGAATAATGACATAATTCTTAAAAATTTAAAATAATTAGTACAGTATAAATATAAACTAATGCAAATGATCTAAAAAAAATAAGAATCTGCTGGTCTAGGAAGGCGCTGATGAGATTCAGACGTCAACTATTTCAAGATATAAATTTTGACGTTTCTTTTGATTTTTTTTTTGTTTAATTTTCGAGACTGCATCCCAAGTTGCGTTGGTTTTTATTGTATATAAGTAAGGGTATTGTATATTAAATAAATAATGAATAGAAATAACACCTTGATAATTAGTAGTTGCAATATCCTTTAGGATTAGTTAATCCTATTATCGTACCGTGATGATCAATTGCAATTTTTTTATTGTCATCAAACAGTTCACCGGATCAGAACGACCATTTGCACAACATTTTGTTAGAATAAATAATTGTGCGTGCATCTACATAATTCCGTTTTCATTGCTAAATCATCTTAGTGATCGTATCCATAAAACACCTTGAATTTTCTAATTATTATCTTAGATATGCCAAGTGTTTCATTGATGTGTGCGGATTAATGTTTTGGTGACCCCGGTTTAAGTTCTACTAGGTTGATTCTTATTTTTTGTTTTTTTTGGACTGGTAACAAACAGTAATTATTTAATATAAATATTAGAAATCGTCACCCGGATGCAGAAACATCCTAACTCCATTTTTGCCAAAATATGTTTTTTATGATTGTCTTTAGAAGAAGAAGAATCCTAAGTTCAATTTCCTATTATGAAATGTCTTTAGAAGCAGAAGAATCCTCAGTTCAATTTCCTATTATGAATTTCATATTTTTTACATATCCCATCCAAATTTATAACATCTGTATTAGTTAATTTTAAATTGGTGGAGATGTAAATACAATGATGTCAAATCTTTAAAAATGCATTTATTGTTTTGGCGCCTTGCCAGTTGAACACCAATAAAAATTTGGCCTGGAGGAAAACATTTCTACATCTTTTCCACATTACTTCTTTAAATTAAATTTCATTGTTACATTAACTGGTTTTAAATTGGAATGTCAAACCCCTAAATATACAAATTTCGACTTGTGACACCTCACCACTTGAGAATTAATCAACATTAAAATTTGGTCAAAAAAAAATAATTCCGATATTTTTTTTAAATAACCCATTCAAATTTCTCATTTCTGCTTCAACTAGTTTAAAACTGGTAGGGAGGTAAACGTAACCATGCCAAGTTGAAAACAATTTTCCAAAGTTTTGTAAAAACATAAGTACCATCCTTATTATATACAACTTCACCAGAATTTATGTGGACGAGACTTTCAACGGAGGTTAGACTTTTGTTTGGAGTCTTGAAAAAGTTTAGGAAGATGATGAATTCTTTAAATATGTTTTACGACAAATTCACTTTCCACAACAATCGATTAGTAAACCGACATAACTTTCATTACTATGATACGGAAAACCGTCACCGCCAAAATTGGTGGTGCCTCAATTTATTTGGGGGAATTGTAGGAGACCACGTGATTGGTCCATATTTTTTTGATGGAAACTTGAACGGCGTAAAATTTTTACGGTTTTTAATACAAGAAAGAATTATTCTAATAGACAATTCCCCAATAAATGGATTAGAAGGGCAGGTTCACATGAATTTCCACCTAGATCTCTTGATTTAACCAGCATGGATTTCTTTCTTTAGGATTACATTAAAATAAAGGATGCGTTTGCTAGTAGAACACCAGATATCCTGAGAAACGTTTTGAGAAACGAGTGCGGTTATGCATAGAGAAACCAATATTGAACATTTATTGAAGTATTTTTTTTCTTAAATGTGTACGTCTTGATTTTAGTTTCATTTTTAATTAAGTTTTGATCCCATACCTATTTATCAACTACAATAAAAAAATCATTGTCTACTAGAATGTAAACAAAAAAATAGAAATTTTAGAGAAAATTCCTAATAACTTTGTAATCGTAGGTTTTATACATATGCATTACCTACTCATAGTTTTTGATAGAAAATGAAAAGTTATTTCACATTATTTCACATAAGATAAAAAAATACAGGGTGGTCCGTTTAAGTTAAGTGGGTTTTTGCGGTTTGAAAAATATAAAATTAGCATCCCTTTTCTAAACACCCTGCGCAAAATATCGAAATCCTACACAGTGCAAATGAAAGCCCTAAAAGTAAGAATAAATCGATATAAATTTGTATTACTGAAAGTAAGAGGTTTCCGTGTTTTTAGTTCTTGTTTAAATAGAATATTTTTCTTAAAATCGCGATTTTCTCAAAATTAGTAAGGGATAGATATAGGGAACTTTGAATAAAGTTGACTTAGTTTTTAACGTGTAATCTAAAAATGTAATAAAATACAGGGTGTTGCATTTAAAAAAAACCAATCTTTGATAAATTACAGTTTTCCGGATCACCCAGTATAATTGCAAATAATTTAAACAAATAGATCTTATCACCAAAAAATTAAGCTGATATCTTGTAATGTAGGTACAAGAGAACGAGGGAATAGTCGTGGGTCACCCTGTATAATCGTCCAGCTGTTTTTGTTTGTATATATTTGTAACATCCAAAATTATATTCAGATTATAATTAGATAAAGAAATAATTTCTACATCTTTTCATTACATAATTTCCAAATTGTAAACTTATACAAAAATATATTGATATTGAATCACAATTTGCCTGAAGCTGTTTTGCATTTCGTATCAAATTTCAAATAACTATATTTTTCAGAATCCCAATAACCGAAAAAATTGATATTGTTATTGTCTCGAGCTGTTCCGAAACTTGATACAGATGTACGTCGAGATCGTTCTAATTAAAAAGTTACATAAAACCAGTACCTGAAGAATTTATGTTCGCCGACCTATTACATAACGAACAGCGTGGTATTAAAGATTTGTATTTAAAATAACTGTGTTATCAGGTTACTCTTAAAACACGAGTTGTGTTGTGACGGAGAGGCCGTTTATTTATTGTATGAATTTAATATACCGGACGTCTCAATTCAAGCGCTAATTTCCCACTACAAATATACAATGGTACATAAAAATTACCCCTGCGCGTTCTTTTACCTTTATCTTTATTAGGAATGTTATTCAGGGTAAATAAAAAGTGAAATTCAAGTATAGTCTAATCAAATAGTAGTTTTTCCAAAACATGAGTCCGGTAGAACATTTTCACAGTAAAACAATCCTCAAATCCTTTTTTTCAATATCAAATTTTCGTCGCTTGGCAAAAATAGTATATTACATAACGAGTGCGGAAAGTGACACTTTTCACACGAGTAGGAAATATCCCACGAGTGTGAAAGAACACTTTCGAACAAGTTATGTACACTATTTTTCCTACGACCACGCTATAATTTTACCAAATATTATGAAATGTGATGGTTTTATTTGAGACAGGTTCTATGTCTGTTTGTATTTAGTTTATATTATAAATAATGTGCGAAAAGTACCACTTTCCGTCGGTGTTACTTTCATATGTGGTCGTAGGAAATAGCTATTTGTATTACTAGGGAGAAAAGTGCAACTTTTCCTCCAGCAGGATGTAGGTTACTGCCGGACGCGAAGCGGAGGGCAGTAAACATCCAAGGGAGGAAAAGGCACTTTACTCCCGTGTAATACATATGATTTTTCCTCCTACCCACTTATTAAACCTTTTTTTTTGAAAATTTATTTACGGCACAAATAGCGAAGTTATCAATAATATACGATATAATTAAGCACACAAGTATTATTGTTTATTAAACAAATTTATAAAACATCATCGAGAGCTTCCATTAAGAATGTATTTATTTCTTCTCTTGTAAAAGTTTTAGCTTTATTTGGTTTGTATCCGGCATTTTGACGTTTCAAATATTCTATCAACTTTGAATATTTAATATCGACATTGTCCTTTATTTGTATCATTGAATATTTGGACCAAAGTGTTGAAGCTTTTAATGATTTTCCTTGGAGTGAAAAATATGCCAGTAAAACATTTTCTGAATAATTATTTATCTTATTGTCTTCAGCCCGTTGTTTATATTGGGTATATTGTTTTTCATACCTGTCTTTAGATTTTTGTGGTAGTAATGTTAATGACGCTATGTTAGCTTGTTCCTTAATATTAGGTGGCGTATTTGAAAATTCAAAGTCACTTGAATCGCTCTCCATTTTTCAAAAATTCAATTATATTTTATAAACGTAGCGCACTAAAGTCAATCGTAGTGTTTACCTACTGTCAGTGAGCCACAGCATACTATGATTTTCTTATTCTTAACCCAAAAACATATCTAAGAATCCTTAAGTTGAGACTTTTATTTAAAAACCTGACGTTAAAGTAACACTCATGTTTAGTTTTTCCAGAATACAGGATAAACAAGATGTTCTAGAAATTACGGAAACAATTTGAATGTAATAGATTCACAAGTTTCATCATTTACAACATACTCAAACTGAGGGGGTGGAAAAGTACTTTTCCTCCCTAGGGTGGGAAGTATGAGTTTCCTCCCTGATGTGAGGGAGGAAAGTGTGTACTTTCTACAGGCGTAGGGGGAAAAATATTTTTTCTACAACTGCTATGAAAAGTAAAGAATTTCTCATAGCTTACTTAATTTCAAAACCATGTATTGCTCATACCGTGCGGGAATACTTTTCCTCACGACATTTTGCCCACACCACATACATTTATATGGAGAATCAACAAAAATCTTAGTAGGCTGCTGTTCAGCTTTAAATAGTTGTCATAACTGTCAGATTACAGAAGTTTTTCAATTTCTTAAGGTAGTTTTCATTCATGCCTTGATAAAAATAGCAATTTCCATTAAATATTATTTTAATAAGACATACCTATTTATAATAAATAGATAATAAGGGTACTGACAGTAGTGACGATTTTGATAATACTCCGCCAGAGATATTGGAAAGAGCCGCAAAAGTAACGTTAGATTTGTTGCCGGTAATTTCAAGAAAAAGTTTGAATTGGCATACGAAAAATTTATGGAATGGAGAAGAAATACCAAAATAAAATTAAAAAAATTATTTAACTGTTAAGAGGTAGGATACTTTCATGTTATTTTAGTTTTGCTAACCATAAAAATAGATATTAAGTTACATTACTTGTATTCTTTAAATATGTGCAGTTGTAGAAAAAATATAGTGTGCAACACGTGGGGAACACTCGTGTGTTTGCGGCACTCGCCCTTCAGGCTCGTGCCACAAACTTTCACACTCGTGAGAAAAGTTGAACTTTCCCCACTTGTTGCACAATATATTATCTCGACTTGACTCGTCGTAATGCGAGCTGTGGTATTTTTTCCAGAAATTGGTGTTTTCGCCCATTGGATAATTTATAAAATTGTTTTGGTATTTTCTATTGGTTGGGTTTTCACGGGTATCTGGAATCGGAAAAGTATAATCGAATATTTGCTGCAGATACGAAACCTTTGTTCGGAAAAATCCCGACTCCTGATCTCAATTATTACGTAAAAGTGACATCATGCGGCGCAGCCCGTAAGTAATTAGTGTTGTGTTAGGACAGGTATTTTGGAAAAATGAATGGTCGAGCTGTGTGCCAAAATGCCCAAATAAAGACAAGATTAAATCCAAAAGGTTATCCATGTCTCAAATGTGGTCAAAAGTTTTCAAAAATAAAACACAAAGTCATGTACCACAATATTTACGTATAAAAAAAGGAGGCGGCGACTAGTTTCGGCTAAATAGCCATCTTCAGGCCTAAAAATACACACTATATGTTCATATTATGTTCCTATACAAAGAACTAACTTACCAACGAAAAATTAGTCCTGACCTATTTATTTTCACTTTTTCTTTCAAAAAATCTTCCCACTCAACGTAATTTGGGTACTGACCTATTTATTTTTACCTTTTCTCTTAAAAAATCATCTAACTCAACGAAATTTTGGACCTGACGTATTTATTTTCACTTTTTCTTTTAAAACTCGTCTAACTCAACGTAATTTGGGTACGTTAAAACATCAAAAACATTTTTTTTTATTATTGTAACAATCACATTTACAATTTAAATCAAACCCTTAAGAAAAACATTTTTAAATATTTTTTTTTGCAGTTTACATAATATAACTTCAATAATTAAAATTTAAGGACACGTTAAAGGTCCTATTATTTCGTCCATTTCACAATTAATTTTCTTGCAAACTTGATTCCCGTTGTCATCAACACATCTGCATCTTCCTCTCCTGCACTGTTTTGGGGCATAATTTCCATTTTCTAAACATTCCGGTTTCTCTTTGGTAGATAATAAAAGGGATGCTCTTGCGCATTCTGTAAAGAAAGTTGTTATTCCAAAGTATACATGAAGTTAGTAGATTTCGATGTTCTTTTTAACTCTTACAAGTTATATACAATAAATAAAATAATTTAAAATAAATCTTACTGCAGTCCATGGCACTGGCTAAAGAAGCGTTAGCTGCTTTATCTACGGCAGTCAAAACAATTCCTTCCTTATCAACACAATATTTGCTAAAAAGAAATAAAATGCAAATAAAGAAAAAAGTAAATCGAATTTTCATTACATCAAAAAACTAATAAATACAATTACTTACTGCGTAACATTTTCTTGCACAGCTTGGTACGTTCCGTCTATATCACACTTTGGATATTCGAATCCAAACAACATATTGTAACCGTCTTTTTTGAACGAATTATATTCTTTTAAAACTTCCAAATACTCTTGTTCACATTTTTCGTAATATAATCCGGGATCTTCTTTCTTATCTAAAACCATTTTAATTGGACGTAAAAAGAATGGGTTTATGACAGATGGCAGGTCGACAAATGACAGCAGACGTATGACACGGTGACAGATGTAGGGTTATAGTTGACAGGATAACAGCATAACAAATCACAAGATGACTTATGGCAGGTTGACATGTAGCTTGATGACAGACGACAGTTAATAATAGATACATATATTTATTGACCAATTTACATTTATTTTACTTCACAGTATAATAGTAAAGAATATTTGAAAATATATTTTTTTTATAAAATCAATAAATATAATATAGTCTTGAACATACTAAAAACGATGGGCAAGTAGCAATTCCTTACGGAATTTGTTAACAGTCATAATCTCTTACATAATTAAATGTAAAATAATAAACATATTTTCAATAATAGAGGTGATAGAAAATTGAAGAACTAACGCAATGCCATTTTATTATTATTTTTTGATGATAGAATATTTTTATATTAAATACCTGCAGGTAAAAAAATATAAAATAGTTATTTTTGTATTAAGTGGTAAAATGAGTGTTTTTTTAATGGTACATGAGAGTGTTAATTTCTGTCGAATGTGCCACGAAAACACGAATTTTATACACGAAATACAAACAACATTTTTTGTACAACTGAATGTGAATTTACATCGTCTGAATCAAGAAGATGGATGTTGATTATGATAGTGGTAGTAATAGCCTATCAGATATAGGTATCTGCAAATGCAATAGTATCTAATATGTTACCCTCCAAATCCAAGATAGTATATGAGAAAACATATGACCAATTTTGTGAATGGTGCGACAAGAAACATGTAAAAAAGGTTTCTGAAAATGTGCTTATATGCTATTTTGAGGAAAAATCAAAAATTATAAAACCTCCTACGTTATGGAGTGTTTAGTCAATGTTGAAAAGTACATTAAATGTTAAGGAAAATATTGATATAAGGAAGTTTTCAAAATTGGTCCCGCTCATTAAGAGCAAAGAAATCTAAAGTTTTATCAAGGGATGATATCAATACATTTATTCAAGATGCTGATAACGAAACAAATTTACTTTATAAGGTACAGATATAATCATAATTTTGTAAGATTAGTAGTAATTTCAATATTTTTTATTTGTAGGTTGTCCTAATTTTGGGTATCAGCGGTGTTTGTCGCCGTGAAGAATTATTACATATAACTCTTGATGCCATTGAAGATGCTGGATCTATATTGATTCTTAAAATATCTGATACGAAGACCTATTGCGCAAGAATTCTGATTATATTGAGATATCCCGCAAGTATAGAGGACTATGGCCGCCTCATACAAAAAGTAACAGATTATTTTTGAAATACTCGAGAGGAAAATGTTTTATCCAACTTGTGGGGATAAATAAAATAAGAGAAATTCCCAGCTTGATTGCAAAATGGCTTGGAAAAGACATTATAAGAGCTACACAGGTCACTGTTTCAGGAGAAGCACTGTAACTCTTCTGGCCAATGCAGGGGGCAACATTACATCCATAAAACGTCACGGTGGCTGGACATCTACCTCCGTAGCAGAAGCATATATAGAAGATAGTTTGAATAACAAAATTGAGATTTTTAACAAAATATTGAATTGTCCATCTTCTTCCAAACAAATTAAAATATCTGATAAAATTGTGGAATCAACTCTTCAAGAAATATCTAACGTTTCTGATCAGCAGCAACATGGAACATCTTCGGGAATTTATGTTGGAAGTAATTGTTCAAACTTTACTATCAATTATTATTCCAATAATTGAAATTGAAGATATGGAAGAAAAAGTCCTTTTTATCTCACAAGTTATTTATTGAGGGTGGGACCGGTTTCGGCGATCAAATCGCCATCATCAGGCCCTGCGTGGAAAAATTATGGAGTTAGAATTTTAACCAATAGGAAAATGGTTAGATTTAATATGGGTAAAACAGGAATTAATTAATAAGATGATAAAGTAATCTGTAATAAGAAATATCGAAAACGTATGGTTTGTTGAATATGAGGTAGGTGGCGTTAACATATATAAAAATAAGAAATTGTAATGTAACATTTTAAACTGAAAACATTTAATATGAAAATTTAATATTAGAAGCTTTTGTATTTCGCCAAGGGTTAGACAATAAAAAGAAAAATTAATTGTAGGAGAGAACAAACCGTTTCAGACTGAAAAGAATTGGAAAAATGACAAGAGTGGGGGTTCGCTGATAAATAGCATGAAAAGGAGCAATGATGTTCTTTTTAAGTGTGCTAAAACAATGGAAGGCTGAAGTTATTTGACATGAGAAAAGTAAGTTATAAAATTGGAAAAAACTGTACGGATAAGTAAATTATGATTGAAAAGATTTTAAGGAAATTAAATAATTAAATGATAAAGTATTCTTAAATTAATGCTGAAAAAGTTGGGGTACTATTGAAGTTAATTTGGGCGTTTAATGAACATGTGGGATTGAATTTGACGTTTTTTTGCAATTTCCAGATTTTCAAAGTTATCAAGAAGAAATCTATTACTCACTGTATGTAGAACTCTAAAACCAGAGATAGAGTCGAGATCATGTCCAGTATCTAGAAGCTGGTTAGCGAAATGGGAGAAGCCCGTGGTGTTGGTATTAAGGCATCTTGTATGTTCCCTCAAGCGCACTTTAAAATTTCGGAAAGTCCTTCCAACATAGGAACAAGGGCAAGTGGAGCAAGTTAATTTATAAATTCCGGATTGGTCCATGATGTCGACTTTATCTTTGTTTCTGATAAAAAGTTTAATTATGGAATTGGAAGATTTGGAAGAAACTTTAAAGGAATCTTTGAACAAGTTTGCTATTCGATAAGAGAAGCTACCTATAAAGGTAAGTGATAAATACTTACGATTGTCTAGCTCGACCATTGGGGGGTTAGTTATATAAGCATTATTCTGATTTGTTTTTCTTTTTATTAAGCATTTTGCATTTGCTTTTTTGAAATAAAATTAAATTAAGTTATAAATTAAAAAATTCCTTAACATCATGTAACTTAACAATTTTGTTTTTAACTCCATAATTTTTCCACGCAGGGCCTGATGATGGCTATTTGATCGCCGAAACCGGTCGCACCCTCAATAAATAACTTGTGAGATAAAAAGGTCTTTTTCTTCCATACCTTCAATAATTATTACTCACATATGGCCTACTTTAAAAAAAAAATAATTGAAATTGTTTTATGATAAATAATCAATTAATAATTGACTCTGTTAAAAATAAATCCTTCATATAGTAATATTTCATATTTATTTTGTGAATTATTTTGGCAGTGAAAAAAGTCTTTTTTTCACGGTGAAAAAAAGTATATATTTACACGCATCAATAGAGATGCAGAAATGTCAAGTTTTTTTGACAGTTGTATAAAAATACATTTATGACATGATGATAGGTAACAGAATGACACAAAACATATAACGGATGACGAGTATTACGCCATGATAATCTGACAAAAAGATAGTTCATAGAAATTAAAATCAATAAAATTTTCAAATTTTGTTAAAAAATAGTTTTTAAAAGAATAAATTTCCTTGAGACATGACACGACAGGGTGACGTATGACAGGATGTAAGGATAGCAAACCACCTTGTACTTTACTATATATATATATTAGTGGTCTGTTTGTATGAAGAATATTGAGATCGGCACTAGGATGGACGCCATCGGCGGCGAATACCCGAACTAAGCAAGATGGCCGGCAAGTCCCAGCACTGTAAACATAGGGAAGAAGGAAGTTTTTTAACGATACGATAATATTAAAATCCGTTTAGTGGTCAAATTTGCAGGACATTAATAAAATGAATTGTTAACGTTTGTTTTCAGCAAGAGAAAATATGAAACTCCAACCCAAATCCTCGAATATTTATTCTGAAAATACGATTTTAATTACAATAATTAGTTGTGCTAATTTTTATCCACAATAATTGCACTCAAAACAAGTTGTCAGTAAATACCTGTTGCAGAATAAGAGGACAGCCATAACATGTTTGCAACTAAGGCTGTTTCCAGCTTTGCATGACTTGCATGAGCATGTCATATCTCGAATTAACAAATTTTCACTCCCGTTGTTAAATATCTCTCCGGTAATTTTATGAGGTTATCTTTGGTAATCCCATTTGTTTGTAAACACAGTGCAAATATCACTGTGATCTCGTCGATCTTCTCGCTTTCACCACACAAAATTAACGTATTAGAATGCAATAATTGTTATCCTTCCCTGATATTTCAAGATTGAAAGTTAGACTGCACATACTGCGTAATAGTATCTAACATTCACTGAAAAAATATTTGTACGTAAAATCAATAAAGTATCGTCGTCAATTTTTTGGACATTAATGCTATGATTGGGAGAATAATTTCAAGTCATAAAACAATTATCTAGAGCATTAAAACAATAACCGAAAAATCGTTAAGCAGTAAACGCAAAACATCAAAAACTAATTAACTGTATCCTTAATATAATACAAATATTAATCAAATCAATGTTTTGCGATTATAAACATATGTACTTTACCATTAAAACCATACTAACTTTTTATAAATCAAAGAACTGCAAACTTTAAAAATTAATTAACGGTTTTCATTGTTTTGATGAACACTAAACGTTAAATCTATGAATGCCACCATTGACTGCTTAAAAACGCGCCAAAATAGTGCTACCTAATAGTAAATTAATCTCTACGAACATTAATATTACGAACAACTAGCGTAGATGTTTAACTCTTCGCGCCGCGCCCATAGCACTTATAAGTGCAACCACATGCAGAGGTTAGGTGTTCCGATAAAGTTTGTGTTTTGTGGACAGTAAAATAATAATTATTGTGCCAAATTAGTTAATTCTGGACTAGAGATCGACAAAGAAAGGAAGGTACATTCTGATAGTTACAAAAAACACTGGGGATACCGCTTGGTAAATATTATTTTGGCACACATTATACCTATACTAAAATTTTATGTCTAAGATGTTAAAATAAAAAATTGCTGTTTTTTTAACTTAAATATTTATTTTAGGTTGATATGGATTATAATGTCGCGCTCGAAAGTGGGGAATTATTTTTAAAAAATTGGGGAAAATGGTTTCCGCAAATACTGGCATTTTTGCAGACAGGATAAAGCTGCTAGAGCCCTATTAGATAACGCCTTCAAGGAAACGTGCAACGAAAGTAAGTGTAAATTACAATATGCCAAAAAGTAGCTTATTAATTTTTTATTTTTTTAGATGGAAAATATGCTTCACTTTTATATTTGGTACCATCGACCAATTTTTGTTCCAAAAATTCATTTGGAAAGACGATCCATATAAAATTTACAATAAAGGACTCCCAGGAATCATTTTTGTTTTGTGCTAAAACTCAACAAGTGCTGGAAATTGAGAAAATCAGCAATTCAAACCTTTATTTTATGCCTTGGAGACGACATCTCTAAAATTTGCGTCTACTTTGACGAAATTCGTTTTAAATTTTTTTATATACTTAAGGCAGTTGATATGTTTTAAAATTATTTACTTGTTTAATTTAGATTTTCCACAAGAGAGCCAAATGTTTTGGAACTTTTTGGAAAAGTGTTTTATAAACATGCTGTTCCCTTTGAAAGCCCTAAGGTACATATGATTTGTGAATCAAGAACATTAGAACAATAAAAAATAACTACCTAATACATTTTTTTGAATAATCCTCTTCCAGTTGGTTGAATCTTGATTGTTCATATCAAGGGCGGATTTAGCTTTTTTTTATGGGAGGGGTAAAACTTACCAAGTAGTCCAAGAAAGCTAGTAAATTTTTTTGTAATATAGAGCAGAAACTAGTGACTGATCAGATCGACTTAAATTTTTTTGCAAATTGCTAGGGTGTCCAGAAGTAGAAAACTTTCGTTAGTTGCGTTTTGAGGGGGCAGGGGGGTGTGAAAAAAGGAAAAAAAAATTCGCAATTGATAAATTACCTTTTTCAATTAATTAATGTTCCCTCCCGAGTTATAGTGCGAAGAAAATTACGATTTTCACCACAACAATCGTACATTTCTAAAAAAAATGTATTTTTTGCCCGTAACTTTTTTTTGGCTGATAATATTAAATAATGTACAATAATCCATTTTAAAGCTTAGGATATCGCCGAAATATCATGTTATGATAAACTTTTTCATTGGAATGCCCGTTTTTTCAATATTTGACCCGACAAAATGACATTGACGGTTATAAATGCAAAGATAAAAAAAATGGTAATTATTAGGAAGAACATTTGCTCAAAGTCTTCTCTCTTTATTTTTTTTTTTCAAAAATCAATACTTTTCACGGTATTGACCAAAAATTGAATAAAAAACAAAAATTTAGCCTTTCTGCAAAAGGATTTTTTGTCAAATACCACAGTCTAGATGGCGCTAAAAAAATGGCGAAAAAAAAATTGAAAAAAATTTATTTTGTCCATAAATTTTTTCTGCTTATGTTAAACGATTCTGGATGGTCAGGAAAAACTCGGTTTGACTACGCAATTTTCTGAGCCAGGTCAAATCAAAGGGGAAAAAATGGAAATTATTCGGAAGAACATTTGCTCAAAGTCTTTCTGTTTAAATTAATTTCAAAAAACAATACTTTCACGCTAGTGACCAAATATTGAAAATGTCTTATAAAAGACAAAAATTTTGCTCAACTTTAACAGACCAAAACTTAAGAAATAATTATGCCACAGGATTAAATATTACTGGACAATTGTAGAAACATATGTTACGTTTTTCAGCAAAAGGTTTTTTTTCAAACTACCACAGTCTAGATGGTGCTAAAAAAATGGCGTAAAAAAAATTAAAAAAACTTATTTGTCCATAACTTTTTTTCTGCTTACGTTAAATGATTATGGATGCTCTTAAAATGTTCCCCATGTTGTTCTCTCATTGAGATGTTATATACATTTTTTTGTGGAAGTTATATTTTTTCAGATATTTACGCTAGAACAGCGGTTCTCAAACTTTTCAAATTTTGTACCACATAAATATGAAACAAAAATATATGTACCACCATAAAAGCATTTCGCCGTTAAAAATCAATGTGCCACGAAATTGTTCGAAGTTTTTGGAAAAGTCGTCATGTCAATATTAAAGCTAGAGCCGTTAAAGTCAAAAACTTGAAGAAAAATATATGTGTTTCTGGAAACAAAATGTTAAATATTAAATTGTACCACTAAAACATTGTAATGTACCACCAGTGGTACGTGTACCATAGTTTGAGAACCCCTGCAGTAGAACGATGCAGTGTCTTTAAACACCCATTTTTCAATTGCCAGATCTTCCTTCGTATTAATCGTAGAAAAATAAAAAAAAAATAATTTTAATTGTTAGCTCAAGGCCATAAAATTAGTTCATATCAATTTTTACGTAATAATATCAGATTTTCGGTTATATTTAAAAAACTTTTAGAAATGTACGATTTTTATGGTAAAAATCGTAATTTTCTACGCCCTATAACTCGGGAGGGGTTTATTTTCATGAATTCATTAACAAAGGATAATTTATCGATTGCGCAAGTTTATTTTCTTTTTTTACCTCACTTTTTGATGAAAAAAACGCCACTATCGAAATTACCCCCTGTACCCTCCGTAAATCCGCCCTTGATTCATATGGGAAATTCGAAAATATAGGTTTTGGGAAAACGCGACACATTAAATCAGTAGACACAGGGGCGGATCCAGACTTCCGTTGGGGGGGGGGGTCACGAAGTTTTTATGGTATGATTATAACTGAACATCGAAAAATACTTTTTTGATTCAGATTTGACTCAACCCCAAAAAATCAGATCACGGCTTAAAAAAATTAGTTCGTTTGGTTCATATAAAAAAATTTCACCCTGTATATGGTTTTTGAAAACTCTAATAAGGATTTTACAAAGTATACAAATAGACAACAAAAATGGCGTATTTATTTTTTCCCTCACACGATTACTCAATTTCTAATAAAAAAAACAAATTTGACTATAAATTAAAAGTTTTGCAAAATGAACCATGGATTTTTAAAAATATATAATTTTTACTGCAAAAATTTAATTTTCCAAAAAGTGAGGGAAAAAAAGAAAACAAATCGAAAACAAATTAAACACAATTTTTCATGAAAAAAAAACCACTCTCGAGTTATAGGGCCTCGAAAATTACGATTTTCATCACAAAAATCGTACATTTCTAAAAAGTTTTTTTAAATATAACCGACAATCTCTTAGCGTTACGTAAAAATTGATATGATCTAATTTTACGGCCTTGAGCTAACAATTAAAATGATTTTACTTTCCCGGCCCCTCGCCAAGGGAAAGTATTGTGAACGCGCTAAAAAAAAATTGAGATAACGACGGATATATCCATTTTGAGGTCCCCTGAGACAATTAAAACGATTTCCAGATGGAAGTCTGTCCGTTTGTCTGTGTGTCTGTCTGTGTGTCTGTCTGTGTGTCTTTCTGTGTGTCTGTCTGTATTCGTCCACGCTTAATCCGATTGAGCTGAAATTTGGTATATGGGTTTCAGGTGATCGGGGATTGAACCCACTAGTTTTTGGTTGAAATCGCCCCACCAGGTGGCGCAGGAACCCAATGTACATCGCGAAAAAAATATAAGACTTAAAGTTTTTATTTGATATTTAGGTGCCTCACTGGCTTGTAAATACATCCTAAAATTTTAATTCCTTAAAAAATCGCAACCCGTAGCGTCCAAACGCTTGATCCGATTGAGCTGAAATTTGGTATATGGGTATCGGGTCATCGCGGAATGAATCCGTTTGTTTTTGGTTGAAATCGCCCTACCAGCTAAGCAATGGAAAAAAAATTTAAAATTTAAAATCCAAATGAGTTTGTCATAACATGACATTTCGGCGATATCCTAAGCTTTAAAATGGTTTATTGTACATCTCGATATTATGAGCAAAAAAAAAAGTTACTGGCAAACAATACATTTTTTTTTAGAAATTACGATTTTTTTGGTGAAAATCGTAATTTTCTACGCCCTATTACTCGGGAGGAGTTTATTTTCATGAAAAATTGTATTCAACATTAATTCATTAAAAAATGATAGTTTATCAATTGCGCAAGTTTTTTCTTTTTTTTCCCTCACTTTTTGATGATCCCCCTCCCCCACCCAAAACGCCACTAACGAAAGTTTTCTACTTCTGGTCTGGACACCTTTCCTAGCAATTTGCAAAAAATTTCAAGTCGATCTGATTTTGCTAAACTTTTAATTTACAGTCAAATTTGATTTTTTTATTAGAAATTGAGTATCTAATCGTTGTTGTCTATTTGTGTACTTTGTAAAATCCTTATATATATTATAGGTGATAGTAGTTAACGTTTTACGAAACTATAAGACAAATCGAACTTACCGTTCAAAAGTAACGACCAAAAGAGATTTCACAACTCCCCCTGTATATTAATAAACAATGAGAGCAGACACTTTTTAATGGTCAGATCCTCATGACTTCCCCTGTATACTGACAAAATACTTATTTTCGTTTCTTTACTTATACAAAGTTTAAATTCACATCAGACATATTTAGAATAGCATATCATACAATAGTTAAAAAAAATATGTTCGTGCTTGGGGGGGGGGGGGGTCATGACTCCCGTGACCCCCCTTGGATCCGCGCCTGAGTAGACATAGATGAGCCAATGATTAGTAGGTAGGTGTTTTAATTTTTTTTAGAAATATCGTTTTGTTTTAATATTTTTGATAAAGTAATTACCAGTGCTTTGGGGGGGGGGGGGGGGGGGGTCATGACTCCCGTGACCCCCCCTTGGATCCGCGCCTGAGTAGACATAGATGAGCCAATGATTAGTAGGTAGGTGTTTTAAATTTTTTTAGAAATATCGTTTTGTTTTAATATTTTTGATAAAGTAATTACCAGTATACTTAATTTAGCGACGTCTGATAAATAAAACTTAATAATATTAATAACTGGTGATTATGAATCTATGCTTACTATTTATTGTTTTAATGTGCTGGTGTTATAGATTAATAATAATAATATACACCCTGCAATTCACTCCCTTACGAATGAACCCCAGAAGCTCTGCAGCTTGTGCGGGGGAGGGACGGCTATTATTATTATTTGCGTGGCGCTCTGGGACGACTTACTGATGCTTGATGGCGCATTTGCTTTACAGTTGTGGGAAAACCCAGAAAAACTACACAACACCATCATAAAATGTCAATCATCCCTAACGTTAATAACCGACGATCGTAGACCCGTGCTTTTTATTTATGGTTTTAATGTACAGGTTGTCCCAAATTGGTGAGTTTTGCAGGGTATCTCGTAAACTAGAAGAGATAGAAGAAAAGCAGTTAAGATGTTATGACTTCTTTTTTTGTTAAAGTAACGATAGCCTAATTAAATCTTTAGTAACTCCCTGCAGTTGGAAGATACACGGCGATTATTGAAAACTGTCGAAAACTACAAGGTACTATAACTTCTTAATTAAGAAAAATATAAAAAAACGTTATAAAAACTTTTGATAGATACTTTTTTTAAATGGGGCACCCTGTATATTTTGACGTTTTTCGTTTCCTTTTTTAATTCTCATTCACCTGATATGACATATTATATATCTATTTTCAATGGTTGCAGCTACAGTGCAAATAAACCATTTATGGATGTTATCAGGTGAAACACCCTTAAAAAATTGAACACTCAGTAACGAAATTTAACATTTTATTATAAGGATACTGATGTGTGACAATTTTATTTATCAAAATTATAATTAATAAAAAATAAAACCAGATTAAAAAAATAAAAACAATAAACTTATGAAACAACAAGAAACATTGTAAGAACTAATCTTATTAGAATGTGAAAATTACATTAAATGTTCAAAATGTCCTCCATTTTGTTGTAGTAATAATTGACACCTTTTTCTTACTGATCTTACACAATTGAGTATGTGCACTGGCTTTATTTTTCTAAATATTTTGTAATAAATCTTCCCTACTCTCGAAGTTAGTCTTGTAAATATTATTTTATGATTTTATTTTTGGTAATGCTGAATTGGTTGGAGATTATTTAAACGAAAAACTTTTTAATCGATGAAAACGGAGAGCATTTTGAACATTTAATGTAATTTTCACATTCTAATAAAATTAGTTATAGGTAGATTAGTTGTTACAATGTTTCTTGTTGTTTCATAAGTTTATTGTTTTTATTTTTTTAATCTGGTTTTATTTTTTATTAATTATAATTTTGATAAATAAAATTGTCACACATCAGTATCCTTATAATAAAATGTTAAATTTCGTTACTGAGTGTTCAATTTTTTAAGGGTGTTTCACCTGATAACATCCATAAATGGTTTATTTGCACTGTAGCTGCAACCATTGAAAATAGATATATAATATGTCATATCAGGTGAATGAGAATTAAAAAAGAAAACGAAAAACGTCAAAATATACAGGGTGTCCCATTTAAAAAAACATAAGTTTGCATTATATTTCCTTAGTGAGCCCCCTAAAAAAAATAATCTGTGCGCCACTGAACTCTTTAATATTATATCTATCAAAAGTTTTTATAACGTTTTTTTATATTTTTCTTAATTAAGAAGTTATAGTACCTTGTAGTTTTCGACAGTTTTCAATAATCGCCCTGTATCTTCCAACTGCAGGGAGTTACTAAAGATTTAATTAGGCTATCGTTACTTTAACAAAAAAAGAAGTCATAACATCTTAACTGCTTTTCTTCTATCTCTTCTAATTTACGAGATACCCTGCAAAACGCACCAATTTGGAACACCCTGTACAGAGATCATAGATGTATACTTACTTTTCATTGTTTTTAAAAACATTAACCATAGATTAATATCCATCGTTCGTAACAATGATAACCGGCTATCATAGGCCTATCATTGCGATCATAAATCTATGTTCATATTTTATTGATTTTACGTACAAAAATCGTAACTTAAGGATTAGGAAAATTTACCTACGAACGTTTATTGTATTGATTATAGCTGTCGTCGGCTGAAAATTAATGTTGACGTCCATTGATTTGATGTACTTTTTATTAATTACACGTACTTTTTTCGTTCAGTGTTAATTCCATTTTTATTATTTTTTGAGCCTAATATCTAATAAAAAACCAACTTTTCCCTATCTTCCCTGTGTTAATCGTACGCGACTGCTGGGACTTGCCACTCTTGCCAGCCATATTGGTCAGTCCTGATCTCAATATAATGTACTATACTTTTTTTATAGAGGCTAATACTAAGAAAAATTAACGATTACGTGTTCTAATCTAATTGTTTTCGTTGTAACAAAAAAGTTAAAATTTAGTGGGTAATAATAAGAAATAATTCATTATCGCCAAAAATTGATGTTTTTTAGGGCAGTAATTTGCTCAAATTAAATCTGCAAATGTCCAATATGCAATCATATACAATGAAACTACTTTCATTTATTTCCAAATTCAATTCGTTAAATTTTTCGGTAACCAACTGTCTTATAAAGTACGTATATGATGTAACAACTATTATTTTAATTGAATAGATTTATGCTTATATTTGCATGATTGCTACAATTGGAGTTTTATAAAGCTATATCGGATTTTTCACTACTTACAGCATTTTAAAGTTTCTTTGGAAATTTCTGTAATATTAACAGAAGGATCATTCGGATAGGTTGGTGCTCCATCATATGCGTCTACACAGAAACATTCGTCGTTAATACACTGCAAATTATCGTAATCTCCATTAGCGGCACACCGGAAATGTTCAGCAGGATTCAGTTCTCTGCCAATTACTACTATTGCTTCTTGGTAGTCTCTAGAACATTCTGAAACGAACATATTTTTTAAAAAATCCATCGTATGGGCGTCAGATCTCTCAACCTCGAACAATACAGTAATAGGCATATTTGGCAATCCATAAAGATCCCGCAATGGCTTCCGTAAACCTCCAAGATCACCATTTTGACATAAAGATGGCGAACGAATTAAAATCATTAAAAATAAATATTAGCGTGTGATTCTTTAATATAAAAACATATTTTGCCTACATCAGGGTAAATTTTCCCTGGTCAGAGATTTATATTTATATCATCAAATTTAACTTAAATTTTCTTATTATACAGTTGCAATAGTTCTGATTAATTAAATTATATAATAACTCTTTATATCTCACTAGTATTAAGTATGCAACAGGCTACCGTATGTCTCATACGTTTCATTTTACTTTATAGTTTGAACGAATGACGGCTTCATACGATCTTGCCACAATATGTAACGAAGCGTTCTGATTGGTTGGCAGACCCGCCTGGGAGAGTTCGCGCGCAATGGAGCAAGGCATTAACTGACCGATCAGTTTAGAATAACCAAGCGAGGTGGCTCTGAGGCAACGCAACGATATTTAAAATAGGTACCTTTAATGTTTGATCTTTTAGATATCTTTGTTTATCTACTTTCCCTAAATCGACGATACAACAAATTAGATCTTCCAAGATCCAAATCAGGAATACTGGATAAAATTCTTCTGAGTATAGTTGGAACAGGATATAGGATATTCTTCAGTTGCAAATGATGAAATATTGTTTGTAATTCGTTTAGTTATTTACTTATACGAATTTCCTCTTGAATATCAATTCTAACCTCTCTTGTGAATTTTGACAGGTAAAACTTTTACAATTATTATTTTCTTAATCAAGGTGGCTTTGACTTGATTCTTTTTTTTTACAACAGACACTGATATGAACTCGACGAGAGATTTTGAGCAAAAGCCTCGCTTGACAGCGAAAATTGGTTTTTATAAACCACTATTTCAAAGCCGCCTAGATGCTATTTTGACATAAATTTCAATAAAATTATTTCTAAATTCAAAAATTATTAATTTTATTTTACAATTTAACTATTACCAAATCATTCCTTAGGTAAAAAGAATGATTTTGGTATAATTTATTTCTCAATTAAACTTATATTAACTTACATTAAGCCTTTTTATTTTCACTATTATCGATTCTTTAATTTGCATTAAACATAATTATTAATGATCTTTTTTCAATACAACTTTGATTTTGGATATATCCACCCTTTATTCTTTTGATTTCTCATAATTCCCATGAATTTCCATCGATTATATTGTTGAATTTTGATATTGTATTTTGAGGTTAAGTTGATAATTTATTTCTTTTCTAATACTTAAAATAACTCTGTTTTCATTATTTTGATGTTTGCAGACTTATCTACAAATAATTTGTCTTGACTTACATTGTTTAATTTTTCGCTAAATTGTTTATAACTACTGCATAATCGTCGATGTAAATTCTTTATGGGACTACCCTGTTAAATATTATTATTAGAAATTTGGTGTTTTATTGTATGATTCTTGTTCTAAACTTAGTTCTAACTTTATCCTATTGATTACGTTCTGCCTAATGATTATCTGGACTGAAATAAATAGTTATTTATGATTTTTAATTCATTAATTTTGTCTAATAATTTCTTTGTCATCGAATAAACTTTTAGTATTCCCTTTGTTTGGCTATTTAGATTTGTTAACCGTTACAATATATAAAAAAAATGTGTCGTTCAATGATGAATAAATTAAAATATCTGGCCCTACAAAATTTTTTGATTCTACCTTGCATTTTGTATAACGACAACAAACATTTACATTTTTCATTTAAAAAAAAAGTCACGATGTTTTTTTTACTTCTGTGTCAACGGCATCGACTACTATGGCCATTAGCCTCGTGTTCTGTGTAGGCTTTGTTACTGTTTCCCAGCGCCACTTTAGGAACAGCACTGTTAATTAGAACCCAACAGTGAATGGTCGAGTGAGAAATTTTTAATTAATTAAAAATCAGAAAAAGATTTCTGCCTTTGGTGTGATTCGAGTCCAGTGCTCTGCCGCTGAGCCACCCACCCCCCCCCCCCCCAGTCACGATGTTCTTCGCCAAAACGATATTTGCCCGAAAATTTATTCAATTTAACAAACCGAGTTTCAATATTAAGTCTAACATAGACATACGAATATTTAACTGAGAAAAAGATGATTAAAACCAAAACTATTACACATATTTTTAGCACATTTTGACAAGTGTCCAATTTAACAGTGTTATTCAACATTCCATTAAATATTTACCTAAATCCATGATTTCTGAAATTGAATTGGCTACGTTGTATTTTCAACTTTGAATTTATGAGATGGCTGTCATTTGACTATTTATGTCCGTCAAATGAACATTTCCAACCGGCCCCATATTCTTAACGTTTACCCAGAGATGTGCGTGTCAGTCGTTGTCAAAGTTTGTAGGTTATTATGGAATCTTCTATTGCATTGTAAAAAGCGGCAAATTTAAAATTGAATTCTTTCAGATTGAAACACCAGAAATTAAATAAAGTCAAACCTTGACGTTGATATTTACAAAAATAGGTTATGACGATTTTCCATCATCACTCCACCAACGTTTTCGCCGGCCACTGTTAGACCAACATTATATGTATAGCGACTGCGTTATTGATGATCGGAACACCCCTCGCACAAAAATATAATACTACTTTTGACAATGCCAAAAACTGACAAATTAAACTAATATTTATCAGTTTCTCTTCTAATGGAAACAAAACCACTTATTTTAAACAAAAAGGGGGCTTTAATTGACGTTTCGACTTTCTTGAATGAAAGTCGTTTTCAAAATGACATGACAAAATATATAATAAAAAATTTACTATAGGAACAGGTTATATTATCTCTGTGTTGTCTGCCGTTGCTAGGAAGTAAAATTGTAAATATCTCGGAAGATCGAATTTTCACAGACATGAGACCTGCATTATTGCCGTTTTAGATAGGAATTAGTCTACCCTGAAAGTGTCATTGAATTCTGACGAGTGGATTTTGAGATCCTCCGGACACACATACACGCATACATACAAACCTTGCTCGTTTAATAGTATTTGATAATTGATTTATTAAATCCACTTACTACATTTTAAATCCATATCTGGCAAAGATGTAAAAGCCATTTCTCCAAAAATTCTATTTCCCTTTAAATCGACACAATAACACCTAAAAATGTAAGTCTGTGTAAAAGATTATTATTTATTAATTTTCATAACACCACAATTTTCAGATTTTTGTTCAATTTGGGATGTAAAATTATGCAGTTTTTTGTGGTGTATTTTTAAATTTTTATTTTTTTTGTTTTAAAACTAATTGTTTAGCTCTCTTAAAATCATGTCTCTTGCCAAATTTCGTTATGATGCTGGCCCCTATGGATGTGCCATCGTTTCTACAGTGCCAATGTCCATCGATAATTTTAAATGCATAAACCACATAATTTTATGTCCAAAATCAAACGAGATTTCGTCCAATAACGTTTTTTTTTTAATTCAATACGGACATTTACTGTAGTTTCACTTTTATCAATGCAGTTTTGTTTTAGAAAACAGATGCCACGTTTATAAAAATGTTTTGTAAATTATTAACCACAAACTTACGTTTGACCTGGTATACATTTATAGGGAACAAACTGTCCCTCGCTGTCGCAGTCTTGGCGAATTTCCATTGTCCCTAAAGTACCATTTGCTTTTCTTAAATCGTAATCATCTTGTAGCTTCGTGCAGTTAGTTTCCACTAAAATATATTCATTCTTTATTTCATCCAGTAAAAAAATACAATTACTATTTTATTTTTATGTACGAGTAAGTAAAAAACTAATTTCGTATGCAAAATGTAGTATGGTCTGACAAGAAATATAGTAAGTTCATAAATCATTCAACACCTTGAGTTATCAGCAGGCGGTCTACGCATGCACGTACCTACTCTAGCCGTTAGGTTCTGTTCTATAGGTATAACGATCATAAGATATTTTAATCCGGACCTGGAAATCTTTTAAGAGACACACAATTTTATTGCTTATGTACATCTCCAACAATAGGTAATAATGAGGGTAGTCGGCTAATATTGATTTATGGCCTTACTATATATTTCTGGTTATACTATACAGGGTGGTCCTTAAGTAATTCTACATAGAAGTATGGTAGATTCCTCACTTTAAAATATTACGATTCGAACCAACTTGCTCTAATAAAATGTTGCTAATAAGGAATATACAGGGTGATAAAGGTTACATTTTAAGATTTATTTTTTGCAATAACTAGCATTTTTGGATATGTATACATAAAAATTTGGAACGGGGGGTTTTTGGGCACGAGAAATCAGAATCTGATACCTACTTCGATGTAATTTGTAGAGGGCGCTAGTTAGGCCAGTATTTATAATCATGCAGCTGATGCCTAAAATGCGACTATCTCGTAAACAGTTAATTTAAGGTTAATAACAAGGATGCTTTTTTTCTACTAAAATAACGTGGCTTTTACAAGAATCGCGCGAACTTGAAGAGCAAAAAAGTTTATGCCACAAATGTGGCCTAACTAGCGCCCTCTACAAATTACATCGAAGTAGATACCAGATTCTGGTTTCTCGTGCCCAAAAACCCCCCCAGTTTTAAATTTTTATGTATACATATCCAAAAACGCTAAAGTTATTGCAAAAAATAAATCTTAAAATTTAACCTTTATTACCCTGTATATTCCTTATTAGCAGTATTTTATTAGAGCAAGTTGGTTCAAATCGTAATATTTTAAAGTGAGGAATCTACCATACTTCTAATGTACAATTACTTAAGGACCACCCTGTATACGTTCATTTTCAAATATTAAGTGAGAATATTACTTAAATGTTTTTAATTTACAATTTACCAGAGCTAATAAAAGTTTCCCCACAGCAGGAAAAGTTAAAAGACCGAAAGCCGAGGTTATTACAGATTTAAGAAGTGGTAAAAGATCCCATAATTCCTGCAAAAATAGATTTGGTCTGAGCGAAAATATACGGAAATTATTAATTTTAAAGATAAAGTCAGGAAAATTGTGAAAAGTGTAAATACCTATACGCTTCTCGTCCTAACTGATACGCCCTCTGGTGAAAAGTGTGAAAACCGAGCTAAGAAGTAGTTTTGACTTTTTGGGTTATTTCTTTAGCGTTGTTAAGTATTTTTCATAGAGTTTTTGTCTTTTTTACAAATAATTTTGATTTGTTGGTCTTTTTTATAATGAGTCATCATTATTGTTGTGTACCTAAGTGTTCATCATGGGGAACAAGAGTTTTCATTCAATTCCAAAAGCAGGAACCTCCAAATATTTTGCTCAAGTAATGGTTAAAATCATTTTTGCACGATATCGCTTTTTGGTTGGACTTTATTACACCTTATACCTACACTTAATAAGAAAAGCTGATATATGTTTACATTTCCCACTGTTTCCTGCTTTACAAGAACATAAGAGATTCTCCACTTTTACGGTGTTGGAAATAGATAATTTCCCAGTAACTTAATGTGGATTAGATTCCAATGCACTTGTTTGTAAACACAAACAATATTTCAATCCACTCAGAAGGTTCTATCGTCTTTTCCGCTAAAATAATATGTCCTACGTTCAGAACATTTTCACCTTCAACTACACATTTCATTTCTAAAAATTAATGGCAACAATAATTTGAGACTAAAATGAATTTGATAAAACTCGTGACCAAACTCCTCCCCTAAATACAACTGTAGATATTACACTTTAAAAGATAAAATAAATGTTTTTGCATAGTTTATAAAATAAAATTAATATCACACTATAAACACACGATAAGAATAATACAAAATGTACACCTAGAAATAATTCAAAAAAAAACTGATACCAAATAAACAACTAAATACACATGAAATATCCCATAAGAAAGCACAAAATAAACAAATTATTACTCCTTAGCACAGTTCCAATTTTCACCGCAGGAGCGCTGCAATCTTAATCCGAGTTACCTATAGGCTGTATATTGGGATCTGACATCCAGCGATACGCCATCTGGCGCTTTGTTTTCGAACACAAAGTAGGGTGAAGATTCCGTAAGAAATACATTACGTGTTTGTAAAAATGTATGTACAATTTTCTGAAGTTACGTCAACATTTTTCTTTGAATAATCAACTTTCCCAGATTTTCTCTTATATTAGGTTTGTTCCAACATAACACAAAACCAGTTTGCGTACTGTCGGGATTCTGCGCAGTCTAGATTTTGTGTTCCAACAAACTTCGGACTCAAACCTGTACAAAAATGTAGTGTTCCAACACAACCAAAACTAATCACAAACCAGTTTATGTACTGTCAAATCTGTTCCTTGGTTTGAGTAGGTACAAATTGTCAAGACTTGCGCAAAACGGGTTTGAAAAACGTCATCCTAACCTGAAAATTGTATGATTGTATTTTTATTATGTAAACATTCATATTATTTAATAGGTACACTTGTGTAAACACATAATTATTATTTAGGATTGTAGACATCCAAATTTATAAATATTTTCATTAGTTTTTGTTATTTCCCACATTCAAAATTTGACATTGGTTGTGACGTTACTGACAGCATAAATTTGACAAAAAATTTGTTGGAACACTTCCGAATTGAGTGCCCGATCCTCGACAGGTCATCGACTAATAGTCGTTGACATGTCGTCGACAATGAGTTGTGGACAAGTTTACGCACAGTCACAAAATTGTTGTTGGAACAAACCTATTATTTACTACACACCCAAACACCAAATATCGAATATTCAGGTCATAGTGTCAATACTAATGAATTTACGCAAGAAAATTCTTACAAAATATTGTAAATATCATTCTGTAGGTTGAGAAACGCAATAAATGTACCTATAGATGCATTTTGTTTGCAAAAAATAAACAATAATTACTTGTCTAGACATTCGAATACTTGCAAAAGGTAAGCTCTTCATCATTGTTCATATAAATATTCAAACTTGTCGATCATCTTTTAGAGAGTGGTTAAAAGTTGCCCTCTTTACCTATACAGATTCGGACAAAATATTTCTTTAGTATACCGAAATCTACAAGAGTAAAAAGGAAAGCAATAATAATATATGGTCATATAACCGAGAGAGACGCAATTCTGTACTCCCCTCTAGGGATGTGACTCTGGAACAGTACCTGTTACTTTTGGAACAGATTCTTTAAAATATTTCTTGGAACAAGAATTATCAGAAACAAGGAACAGGTACGTTGGAACAGTCACCGAGAATCGATATTCAGATTTCCTTATGTCCCTGTTCTGTTCGATCTGTTCTTTAGTAATTTATATATATATATATATATATATATATATATATATATATATATATATATATATATATATATATATATATGTTCTGCTTTATGTTTCCACGGGCATTATATGAATAGCTGGGCTTCCGGGATCTGCTCCGTGTTGTCACTGGTTGATTCTCAATAGAATCGTTCAACTGACGACGTTTCGGCACAATCTCATGTGCCATCTTCAGGTCTTCATGGCTTCCCTTATAATACGTTTTCTTTTATTTTGTATTCCCGCTATGACTTTGGTGTTTTCAAAATCTATCTCGTGGGAAGTCTTTCTTACATGTTCCGCTAGTGAAGATGTGGTTTCCTGCTTTATCACGGCGTTGCGATGTTCCTCTCGTCTAGCACTGATTTTTCTATTCGTCTGTCCTATATAGCTACCTTTACAATCTTTACAGGGGATTTCGTAGACGCCTTGTGTTTCCAGTGGTATTTTGGATTTGGCATTTGGCAATATCTGACCAATCTTACGTGCTGTACCGAAAGTAGTTTTTATGTTATGTTTCTTTAGTATCTTGCTTATCCTTTCTGTAGTCCCTTTTATGTAAGGCAGGTAGGCTGTTGCAATTGGTTGGTCATCTTCTCCTGAGGTCGACTCTTTCTTGTGGCGTGGTCTCAGTGCCTTTCTTATGTCTCTTTCTGGAAAACCGTTTTGTTGTAGTGTTGTTTGCACCTTCTTCATTTCCTGTTTTTTGTTTTCCTCATCGGATCGGAGAGACTAAGCGATGAGGAAAACAAAAAACAGGAAATGAAGAAGGTGCAAACAACACTACAACAAAACGGTTTTGAGAATCAACCAGTGACAACACGGAGCAGATCCCGGAAGCCCAGCTATATATACATATATAAGTGGATATTTTCGTGACTGTTCAATAATAGTTTAAGTAGAAAAATTCGTGGGAATCAGTCATTATATATATATATATATATATATATATATATATATATATATATATATATATATATATATATATATATATATATATATAATCGTTGACTGAAAGCATCGCAGGAGTTAAGGGTATGCAACATGCAATACGCGCTCCATTTTGACTGTTCAGCACGAGTGCAGTTGTTTGTTGGAACTGGACCAGGTTTTTTGGAACAGGTGTATTTTAGAACTGGAACAGATTATACCTGTTATTAAATTACGGCTGTTCCACCCCCATCCCTACTCCCCTCCCCTCTGTTGACCCCACTTAGCTATTGAAGTGACTTCAACTTCGCACGGAGTCACGGAGACAAACGACAAGCTTTCCTTTGTGCTCTCGCTAAACCGTAATACCACAATTATTTTTTGTCCGAATCTGTATAACCATTAAAACAGCCAACACTAGAATGCGTTTTACGTTCCCTTTCAAAAGTATCGATACCAAACGTAATAGAATAGTAAAACTCAAGAGAATATAAAGGTTTTTCTAAGATGAAGAGTTTTTTCAATCCGATACGAAATTGTGCTCATGGCCGACCAGAGGGGGGGGGGACAGGGGGCAAAATCCCCGTGGCCCGGCTGCCGGCCCTAATTTTACGGTTATTGTACAAACAAAAAATTTCCCTTTTATAAAAGAGCCTCAATGAATGAAATTAATGTAGTTTTGCGCACCCACTTTCAGTTAATCAATTCGATTGGAAAATATATTCTGGGGTTTCTTCTCAGTTAACCTTTGACTTTTATAAGTTTACACAAAAAATCCATTAAATAAGTAGATTTTCTTCAACTAAATTTCCTATTAATAAAAAGTATTCGAGAATTTAAACTATTGCAACATAAGCAAGCGTCATATTCTCCACGGCCACTACTGAATGAAGTTATTCTGAAACCACTTATAATAACAGAAAAGAAACATTCTCGCTCTTGAGATTGAAAGAAAATTCTGAAACTTTTGTCTTTTATGTATTTTATATGTATTACATTCTATCTCTAGAGCTAGACTCTGTATTCCGTGATTGTTTACAAGAATAAGGTTTGCCATGAATGTCAAATTAACTGTCAGTATTAGTTGACGTGGTCTTAATATTGGTTTGTAAAAACTTTTAATTTATTAAAAAGGAGAAGAAAATCAACCGATTCAGATGTAGAATTTCAAAATACTCCTCCAGAAATAAAAAAATTGCCGATAATATAACTCAAAATTTGCTACCGCAAAAATCCAAGCTTGAATATAAAAATACTACCTACACAATGTTGAGAGATTGAGGTTTCATTTTACTATATTTAATTTCTACTTTCTGTGTCCGTGGAGAAAGTACAGTTTGTTACTCTGTTGGAATGAAAATCCGACACTCGTGATTCCTCCACTCGTGTCGAATTCTCATTCCAACCTTGTTACAGAATATACTATTCTATTGTAAATGAAATTTTTCCATTTACGGGAAAAAATCTAATTATGTTGACGGACAAATATCAAAATCAATATAAATATTGTCTGAAGAAATAAAATGGAATAAACACACTGACAAAAAACGAATAATAGAACCAGCGGAAAGTTTAAATTTGACGTTGACATATGTAACACCTAGCATAGCACAAGCACTTTAGTCTAATAAACGAAGGTGCCATCCCAGGAATCAGGTCTGTCCGGCACCATTTGCAGATATTCATGGGTACATTCACCCCCGAAAATCTCAGGTGTCTCAAATTTGTGGAAGAGCGGGAAAATGACCCATTGGTCTTAAAAATGTGTTTCTTTTCGTCTATTTTTGCCGATATTTCCGAAAATATGACACTTAGAGAATTTTTGTTTGGACGAAAATGAAGATCAGTTTATTACCTACAAAAATGATCCTTATCATTTTTGTCAAAAATTTGATACTTTTAGACAAACCGCACCCCCATTTAGCTCCTGCCCTGCATTTAGAGAACACGCTCAATAAATCACGTAAAATTTATATTTTTTCATGATTCAAAGTTCAGATGAAAGAAGGATACTGTAGCTATAATATCATGTTATCCTTTTATCTATTTCTCTGGATTATTGAAAATCCAGGCCAAAGTTTGTTTTTGCTCGATATTTTGACCCTTCTATAAATTTATTCATATTTTTTTCTAATTTCATTGAATCCTTTTAGATAATGGGGCTTTGTAAGGTGTTAAATATATTCAGAAAGATTCAATAAATTATTTTTGTGTATTTTCATAAACAACATGTTTTTTAGAGCGTTTTTTTTTTGGATTTTCGAAAATGCTCGGGTCTATCGGGAATTAATAGACAATCAAGGATCATATCGGTTTTCAACGCACATCATAAGAAAGCTTAGTTTGTCCCCTTGTCGATGGCATTATACAATTTTACCAATTTTCTGTTGAATTGGTGTGGGGAGGGGCCCGATGAGACTTTATCCCCGGGGCCCTGCTCAGCTCTGGGCGGCCCTGATTGTGCTGATCAAATTCGTTTTTTTAAGCAAAAAAACTTACGAAAATGAAAAGTGAAAAAAATTTATTACTTCTTGAACACGCTCCATCAGTTTCTGCTGCACTGTTAGGTTTACAAAAAAGTCCTGGTCCACAGATTTCTTTTGGTACCGGATCTGATACGTCACCTGTTGAACATTCTTCGCCTTCGCCTAAAAGAATTTTATTTTGGTCATCAGGTTTGCAGGACCTGGCGCATTTGTATATCCTTATTTATTTTAGCGAGGCAGTGACGCAATTTCTAGTTATTTCTGTTGTCAACGGAATAAACACGAAAGCACAAAGAGCAAATACGATTTAAACTTAACGACGTTGCCGTTGTGATATATCGAAAATACTTGAATTATTAATCTACATTCGTTTGTAGGTTATAGGGTTATATTTTAAGACTTTTCTGTTTCATTTCTTGTGTTTTCTTTAAAATTTACAAGAAATAGTAATTTTTTTGATTACCAAACAGTTATTTTCATAACTAATTCATTGCGTCAGTCTTCAGTGTGAGGTGAAAATTCAAAAACATTTAAAATGGCTACACCATTACCCACGCAAAGTCAATAAATGGTAACAGAGCTCTGTTAAACTATTTTCAACAAGAATGTGAAAATGGAGGGCCTCTACTTCCACTTTTACTTCTATAAGAGACGTAAGTAATGATATGTACATACAATAAATAAAAAAACTACCTACTCATTTAGGAGTAGTTACAAATTTTATCTTTAAGTGAACGAAAAAAAATTCTATCTTGCAAAGTCGCAGATTTTTGACGTGTGACGTCACTGCCTCGCTAAAATAAATAACCTATACATAACTAATCTGACAAAAAGTTTAAAATGTGGACTTACTGAGATTATCCAAACAATACTGGCAACAGTTACAAGTTGAAGGAGACGTCACGACAACTCCGTTGTGTGTAGAATTTTGAGTTTTGCATTTTAGTGATAATTCAGAACATTTTACTTCCTATAAATATTCATTTAAAGAAAATTGTACTATAATTGAAGTTTATACATACCGTGCAATAATTAGTTGTACATAAAATATTTTCATCAGAAAAAACTCCTCCAAAAACACTAAGAAAAACTAAAAACGTAATCATGTTTTTAATAATTATTGTTTGATACCTTTCTAATTATCTTACAGTAATACTTTATTAGAATAATTTGTCACTGATTTACTATCAGTTATCAATTTATGATTGATTAGATAAACTTAATCAATCTTATTTTTTACAGAGTGAATATCAAAAAATTGTGTGAAATTCAAAGAATTAAGACGTCAAAAATGTTGGAGAGGATTCAATGATTCAAATCATGAAAGTCTTTTTTTATCATGTATAATAAACTACACATCATGTATAAATCAGAAATTGATTTATATAAATAAATAAACACTATTTTGCAAAAAAACTGGCGTCGAATGAATGCTGAAAAAAAAATGATTATTTTAAAACATAAGTTTCATTAAACAAAGACAATGTTCATCATTTTAATTATTTTTACATCAAAAGTAAAAGTATAATGATAATAAATGTACAAGGATTTTTAGTTATTAATATACAGTGTCATCACGAAAGTACGCACACCATATGGGAAACTTTTTTTATTAAGGGTTTATCGACAAAAAATTATTCTTGATAAAAGTTTGTGCATCCCCTAAAACTAAACATGCACCAACAAAAGATAGTAGAACACTCATAATATACGAGGACCCTTCAAAAATTTGAATTTGAGACAAGAGTAAGTTATATTTGTTTACCAATTTTTTTTTAAATGGGGACTACGAAAAAAAATTGGTAAAACGATAAATAGACAACATCCTGTATACGACGGTTTATTTAATAAGCCTGTAATATTACAAATTACACAACTATTGTGTTAACCACGGTCAATTTTTTTGAAGAGTAAAATAGCTTTCAAACTTTTTGGTGCAAAGTTATTTTTATTTTTTGTTAACACCGAAAATTGCTCAAAATTATACGCAGTATTGTAACAAGAACTTAATATTCGATAATATCAAATCATAAAACATCAAAATAAAAGTATTTCGGCACACTCATTGATTTTCTGAAGATTTTCTTGTTTAAAGGGTAAAAAAAATAAAACTTCACTTAGATGACCATGACTTCAAATCTATATATATGTATTCTTTAATGCCGAACGACTTTTCTAAATAACATTTGCCTACATTTTTCAAAATAAGGGTACTTTACACTCTTGTCTCAAATTCAAATTTTAGAAGGTTGCACAAACTTTTATCAAGAATAACTTTTTGTCGAAAAACCCTTAATAAAAAAGTTTCCCATATGGTGCGTACTTTCGTGATGACACACTGTATATCTTCAGTTTTATAAAAATTAGTGAGAATTTTAGAAATTATAACTTCCTGTCAAATTTTCTATGAGAAAACAAAAAAAGAGTCTCCTCTTTAAAATGCTTTCTTTTTTGCATACATTTTAGGCAAAGATGCTTTAGTTTTTTCCTGAACGCCTCGCTTGAATATTTGTATTCGCATCAGCGGCTTTGCGAGCGTAGAGTTTTTGAATAATATAAATTTTAGTAAAATTTTCCGCTCTTCCACATGGTGCTATTAGTTTTTCGAAAAAACCAAATTTTCGATTTTGTTTTCGAAATTGTGAACTTTAGAGCAGCAAAGATTTTTTATCGTTTTCTACACCCAAAAAGTACCTAAGAGCCTGTTTTAAGCGATGTCACATTTTATGAGACATTTTGATCTAAATGTGGCTCTGGCAACAGGGCTAATAGTAACAGTTGGTGATTTGTTTAAATATTTTTATCAAAAGATGACGTATGAAGTTTTAGATTTTAACTGTTGGCAGCGCTGAGCGTTGACGTTTGAGCTTGACATTTCTTTTCGGTCCGGTTTAGCGTTAAGCATATCACAGGTGCGAATTTTATATTTCTTTGCCAAATTTTTCTTTTGTGCGCCCCTAAATCACTTGTTCGTTAGATAATGGCAGATTTAGACGATTTCTTTGCCAAAAAAGACCGCAAAAAGTCAAAATCTACGAAAAAATTTGCTACCACTGAAGAGGTCGCCAAAAAGTTAGAAGACAGTGCGAAAAAGACTGAAAAATTAAAAAAAGAACGTGTAAATGAGGGCGAAGATAATATAGCAAGTGAACAGGCAAGTAGAATTTAAAATAAAATTTGTATAACGGTAAATTTCAACTTCCAAAGGGTATAAAGAAGCAGCCATATTGTACTTTTTTATCGTGTGGAAAAGCCACATGTGGACACCCATCCTTTCAAATATAAAGAATTTCAATAAATTATTTGAATAAACCATATTTATATTATTTATAGAATACATCAACTGCTAAACTCTAATTAATAAGTTTTGTCTATTTTACTACTTTTTAATGTCTTAAATTCCAGAATTAATAAACATTAACTTCAAAATAGAAACAAAACGATCAATATTTGAGAATTACATCAAGTTTTTAAAAAGTAGATTGTATATTTTTAGAAGTAGTGATGTAGCTTTCCAGGTTAAAGGTCATTATAGTAAACATCAACTTAAATATGTGCTAGAAGAGGGCCACTTATTCTGATCTGTGGTCACAATAAATTCTTATCAAAGCAATCCTACACAAACAATTAGTATTGCAGACAAAACTGAACCTATTCTATATTAGGTAAACAGTATAGAAATATCTTTAATAATATTCCTGAACCTTGAAAAATAATTTTGGCTCATTAAATAATTAGTTTTTAATTACAAAGTCATTGATCTTTTCAGTTCAGGACTGGATCTAGGGGTTTTACTCGAATATATCTGTCATTATAGGTTATCCTTATTTAAAAGAGATCCTCTAACTTTTTTTAGGATCAAGATGAATGGAAAGATTTTGAGGAAGAAAAGAAAGACTATACTGGTTTAAAAATCGGAAACCTAACCATCAACGCAAATTCAGAAAGTACTAGTAGTGGAGGCAACAAAGAAAATGCAGAACAGCAACAAGAAGATGAACCTGGACAGGAAGTAGAAAAGAAAGCTGGTCCATGGAAGCGCATAGACAAAAATGCTGAAGTTGAAGTAGAAAAAGTGGTAGAAGTGGTAAGGCCAATGGAAGCAAATTTACCAAATGTGAAGAGCGGTGCTTATGTACCTCCGAGTTTGCGACTCTCTGGTCAAGCCCCAGTTCCGAGTAGAAATGTAAACCGTTCAAAAGCTGCACCAGATATACATAATGAAGAATATTTTCCTACTTTATCAAAAACAGGTGCTGATCATAAAAAGTAAGTCAAAATACCATTAAACCCTAAAATCATTCTACTAACCTTATCTGTAGATTATACAGTCAACCCTAAGGGTTTACATTGGATAACACCAATAGGCGGTAATTTGTATAATATCTAAATGAGACAAATCCACATTGTCATTGGCTTAGAGGGAAAATATGATATAATACACTAAGCAAGCCTCTCTATTACAGAAACTATTTCAATAATTAGTTTTTTCAGTTCTTTTTATTTTACCTATAACAAATTTCTTGTAAACATCAGGATGAAGGACTTATTTACTTACTTGTAATTCCCAATATATTTATCATTTTGTAGTTTCACTATTAGACTACATATATACTTATACATAAGCGCTAAAATTGAATAACTTCCTCAATTATATAGGCAGTTTTTATTATATTTTTAAACACTATATTGATTTAAGTTCTACATGCATTGTCAGACTATAATATATTTATAGACAACGGTGGTTTCTACTTATTTACTTTGATTTGAAAATTATTGATTACACATAATTACTGCTAACTAAATAGGTATTTTTTTGTAAGTTTAAGTTAATAATCCAGGGAATAAAGACATGGCACTTCGGAAAAAGTAGGGGAACATCTCAAAAGTCCCCGCCAATACACGTGCTGCTAAAAAAGTTATATGGGGTCAAGGGTCAAGAAAACGGTTTTTCGCAAATATCTCGCTAACGGTAAGTTTTATCGAAAAAATTCAAATTCTATTTTGTAGCTTAGGAAATTTCCTACAAAAAACATGTATACTTTTTTTGTAAGACTAACGCTTTTTGAGATAATTCGGTTCAAAAAGTTGTAACTTTTGAGGTAGAGTACAATATGGGTTTTTTTTAGTGGTGTCCCCAATAGACATAATCTACGTTCATTAGTGATTACAAAATATTTATTTATTAAAGAAAATAAACAAATTATAAATTATTTTTTATTAGCAGAATCATTTATAAAAAAATTATAATAAATTATTTATTTCCTTTTTCATAAAATAAAATAAATGTTAAATATATTCCTCCATATTAGGATAAAAAAGCAATGTAATTGCATTAAAGTCAGATGTGCTCTCGCACAAATTTTTTTGGCCTTAATCGTAACTAAAAACGAAAAAAATACAATTTAATTAATTATGTTAAATATAATACAATATTTACCTAGAATTAGTATGTTTCTTTGTCTGACTCCATTTCAATTAACATGCCCATCTTTCGATCATCTTCTTCTTCTGTCTCCTGCATTTCCATAGCTTTCATCAAGTCTACTTCTTCAGTTAGCTCGTCATTGTCATTAAACGCATCCGTTGATACATTTAAGCAGTTCTGACCGTGACAATTACCGCAAACTGGTGAACAGTGTAACCCAACTTTTCTGCAACCACAGTTGAAGATACATACCTTGGTGCAGTTACAAAAAATTGAGTTAAGTAGACTATCAGGAGCGGGTGGAAAGAGTTTTAACTGGCTTCAAAATTTCATCATGTAATTTCCATCACCAGTCTAGAGGGTCAAGGTCGTTACCAAGCCATACTTGTACTTGGTAGTAAATTCGATACAGATGTTGTTGAGCAGCACTAGATGTTGGCAGAAGAGAAGATAGTTCTACCGGTATTCTAAATTGTGTTAATGTTGCGAAAGTTAAATATCGATGATTATCAATGGACACTTCTTTTGCTGGTGCTTTATACATAGCCAGCAGAAACCGAATACCATTATTAAAAATCACCTCGGGAGAGCATTCTTCTTTAGTAAAAACATCGGCGTTCTTAATTAATTGCTTATTCTTTTCTATTAAATTGGGAAAATGGAACCTTTGGTTTATCAACTAAGTTGAAACATTATCGTCGATCACTAACCAAAACACAAATTTTAACACACTCATCATCAGGAGTTGATGATAGACTCAGGTCAGGTCAGTCTATCATCAACTCCTGATGATGCCAACATAGTTGGCGAAATGCGCATAGAGTGTGTTAAAATTTGTATTTTGGTTAGTGGTCGACGATAGTATTTCAACTTACTCTTTTCTACTAATTTAAAGGCATTAATTTTACCTTGTACTCTACCTCAAAGTGCATGTATTATGAGAAAAATAAAAGTTACAAAGTTATACATGTTTTTTGTAGGAAATTTTCTAAGCTATAAAATTGTAATTTGAATTTTTTCGATAAAACTTACTGTTAGCGATATACAGGGTGTTTGGTAGGTGGATGCATACCTATGAGTAGCTGATAGAAGACATCATTTTGAACATATTTAGGTAAACTTACCTTAGTAGGAAGTTTGATGGATTTTCTACAAATCTACTATACAATCTTTATTATTCAGTATTAGAATAAAAATTGAATGTGGAGGCTGTATATATTTGACTTTTTATGATGCTGTAAGTATGTACTGATGTTGCAAAAATATTTACACTTATCGATAGATACGTTAAATGATAGTAATCGAATGTTGAATTTACAAATACCATGTTTTGGTTCAATGATTTCGAATTTTCATGGAAATTCATGAAGCAATGGCGATAAATTTATGACTTAAAATACTTGTGAGAACTACTAGATTGTATGCTCTTTCAAATGGTATATCATACAAGCACGTAAGTTGTCAGTTCGTAAAGTTATAGTCCAATAAAGCAGTGCTAGTCAGTATGGCTGAAAGTGATCAATAAACGAATAAACAAATTTGGTACTTTATTATTAAATTTGAAACAGAAAATAAGTAAAAAATAATTATAACATTATAAAATAATTACAACACGTGTTCTAAATGTGAACCCGCGTTTCTAATACAGGCGCTCGCTCTACGCCTTACTTCAGTTGTTGTTACTTTCAACAACATTTCAATTCTCATTTGGTCGAATGTTGCCTGTATTCCCTCTGAAAATATGTTTGTCTCTTCATATATGGATTTGAATCTTTATCTTCCCAATAATGAAGGTTGTCAATACCTCTTCTTGTAAATCTACACTCATCTGTCCATAAAATGCTTTTGAGAAACAATGGATCATCAATATCAGAATGCAGTAATAATCGGCAGAACTCCACTCTCTTACGTGGATCTGTTTCTTTTAATCCTTGTACTTTAGTGTAATGGAAAGGATGTTTATTTTCTTTATTCAAGGTAGACCACACTTTACATTTTGACAAATGAAGATCTCGGGCTACTCATCTGATGCTGGTTGTAGGATTGTCGTCAAATGTTTGTAGTATGTGTTCTTCAACAAGAGGATCATACCCTCGACCAACCCCAGGTTCTTTATTATTCACAGTTCCTGTTTCTTTTATTCGACGATATGTGGTACCAAAAACCCTGGGGTCCGGTACCCTTCGGTTTGGGAACCTTTCATGATACAAGCGTTGAGCTTCTGCTGCATTTCCATCCGCTCTTCCAAACATGTAAATATATCGGCATATTCCGAATTTCAAATGTTTAAAATTAACACATAAATAACACAAACAGTCACCCACAGTTAAGTGTGAAACACAATAATTACTATTTTGTTACTTTTAACAATGACAAAATCTCGTAGGTTTGACGTGTAACTATGTAATCCGATCTTATACCCAAATAATCTCCATAGCAACCATAGCATGGCCTGCTAGATCTCATCAGATATGACTTCTATGAACTTTCATGTTTGGGAATGTGTGAAAGAATTGGTTTACAACGAAGAAATCCAATCAAGGGAACATCTGATTAAAAAAAAATACACATTTTGTATTTATTTTTTACTTATTTGCCATTTAAAATTTGAGAATAAAGTACTAAATTTACTGACTTGCACTGTTTTATTGTACTGTAACTTTACGAACTGGCAACTTACTTGCTCGTATTATGTCATTTGAAAGAGCATACAATCTAGTAGTTTTCACAAGTATTTTAAGTCATAAAATTATCGCCGTTGCTTCATGAATTTCCATGAAAATTCGAAATCATTGCCAAAACATGGTATTTGTAAATTCAACATTCGATTACTATCATTTAACGTATCTATGGATAAGTGTAAACATATTTGCAACATCAATACATACTTACAACATCATAAAAAGTCAAATACATACAGCCTCCACATGCAATTTTTATTCTAATACTGAATAATAAAAATTGTATAGTGGATTTGCAGAAAATTACAAAATGGCGAATATTTCATAATTCATCAAACTTCCTACTAAGGTAAGTTTACCTAAATATGTTCACAAAATGATGTCTTCTATCAGCTACGCAAATGTATGCATCCACCCACCAAACACCCTGTATTTGCAAAAAACACCGTTTTTCTTGACCTTGACCCCGCATAACTTTTTTAGCGGAAAGTGTATAGGCGGGGACTTCTGAGAAGTTGTTTAGGATCACAAAAGGAAGCATCATGCAAAAATTCAGCTTTCCCCTACTTTTTCCGAAGTTGGACCTAATTTTTGTCTAAATTCCCTGAATAATAAATTAACTAAATAAGTCTTAAACATTTAATGAACAAAAAACAATTAATTCTTTAACTGGTTTTTTAATTAATTTATAATTAATATTTCGAATTTGTACTTACAGAGGTCGCAATGAAGGATTTTTTGAAGTAGTCCAATCAAATAAATCAACCTCACATCGGCAAGCCGAGCAATCTAAGATCAACTCCAACCAGGGTCCTAAATTGACCCTCGGCAACCGTTACAATACCCTCAGTAATGACAGCTAGTGATTTAAAAACTCCATAGAGACCAATTTGTAATGTGTCAAGAAAGGTGGCCAGCGACACGAAAAATTGTTACGTTTGTTTTACAGCGACCATTTTAGTGAGGTTAGGAGATCGGGGCGTGAGATTCTATCTACATGTGTTTATTTATAATGGATGAGTAACTCTTAGGTCTTAAAATAGGGGATAAAGAAGGCCGAATTCAGGCGGGATATAGAATCTGCAACACAAACACTATTTACGAGTACAAATGAAATATTTTTTATAAGATAAAGCAAACATAGGGATCCAGTCAAATCTGGAAGTTACAACATTTAAGCTAAAAATGGTATATTAACATGGACATATCTGAGAAAATTTTGTATTTTTTTTAAGAAATGGGGTTATTTATTACAAATTGTATGTGGACTCTTTAGAATAATAATAAACAAATGTTACAGCAACAGAAGGGTGTATTTACAACAAATTATACATTAATTTTAACTAAGTAGACTTTCCCGCCACCTGGAAAATCCTAACCTTGCAAAAATGGTCGATTGGGATTGACTTTAAAAAGTTATGCATCTGTTGATTTTCCATTTGAACTTGAGCAGGTCTCTAGTGTTTGTTTGGAAAAAAAAACTGTCTTGTTAAGATTTATAAATAGTGTTTCATCGAAAATTGCATATCATATCCTCAGGAACTAATTGTCTGTTAAATAAACGTAATATTGATGTAAGAACTTTATGTGTGATTATTAAGAGTGTCCCTTTTTCAATAATGCTCCGATCGTCGTTAAATATACCAATGTATAAAAAAGTTGTTGAAACATTTGGGCCCCCTTGTGTTACTAAGTCGATCAAAAATTAGAAACCTTTAAATAATCGAACTGTAAAGAAGAATGCAATAAAATCGAATAAAAAAAAGAGGATGAAAGAACTTCCAAATCTTGAGCTGCAATTGTGGTGTAAAGTTAAAGTCTTTGTTAAAAAAATCTAATTGCAATTTAGTAGTCAAAAGCTCTGTGATTTACTTCTCCATGCAATTATCCACAACAAATGGTTCACCATCCTGCAGTCTCGTTTACCTTAAAAACTTGATTTCTGACGTGTGACGTACTTTTTTTTAGGTTTCATATACGTCAAAAGGTGCGTCAAACCTTTTACCCTTTTCATAACCTCTTATAGATTAATATTAAAATAATAAAAAACATACTATCATGATTTTTAAAATAAATATAATGTAAGTGAATCCCAGAAAGCAAACCTTGTGCGGATTAGGGATGGATATTAGCTGAGGTGACTTACTGAAGAACATAACTCTTATGGATCTCCAGACTTTGACTGTGACGAATTGGGTTGTCTAGCAAACGCTAAATGGTATATTTTTCATTGTAAATATACTTTATACAATTTTAATTTATAAAGGTCATTTTGGTATTTAGATTTAATAAACCATCGGTGTAAACGCACTGCTGTCGTGGAATGTATCCGAGACAAATCAAGGATCAACTAAGAGAAATCATAAATATTTGACAGGATTTAAGGAACCATTTTTCAGTTTTCGCGTGTTAGGTTACTTTGCGAAGCCGTGGAAATGAAATAAATAAAGTGTTTGAATAATCACAGCAAATATAACACTTATATACTTACTAAAATTACAAAAACTGGTTTTGACTACTTACAGACCATGATATAAGTTAAGAATCCCATCAATTTAAATGACACTAAAGAGCAAGGAAGGTTTGAAAACAATATGGTCTTAAGAGGGGGGCTAGGTGTAACACTATCTCAAAAGTCTAGTGTTCAGTTCAAATCGTTTTAATATACTTTTAATGTGCCATCATTTTAAATGTTTTGTTTATATTAAGATAAGTCAAAAAGCTTTTACAGCCATGATATTCTACTGATAACTTAAGTGTAAATGGGATGTGTTAGGTGTTGTAAATCTTTATAGTTGTCTGTGACATTATTGATTAATATATTTTTCTGTATATGTATTATAATATTGATGTTTGAGAAGCGTACTTGTATATTTACATCCATCGTTCATTCTTTAATATGAGCTAATTTGCTACAAAACTACGTTAATATTATTAAAAAGCTACGGTTGCACTTGCTTAAACATTAAATCTTTGATACAAATACTACTCAAATAATACAGAATAATAGGGACTTTGAAATTGGACTCATAATACACATTTTAAAGCAAAATTTAGCTATTAAATCACCTTCCTAGATATACAATTTACCTAGAAATTATTACCAATATAGCCTATTTACTGTGAAATTGTATGGAAAAATATTAATTATACAATATTTGAATTTTTACCGCTAGAATTTCAATCCCTATTAGATAATAAATTACAGATTAACTTGCTGATATATCTTTTCTAAAGCTCTTCCATACTTGCATAGTTCTATGAAGTTTTTGGTTATTACAAAAAAATAAGATATTTTTGTCACTTAAGTAAAAAATATTGAGGACTGTGAGCGCAGTTTTTGATGAAACATTTAAATTTAAAAATCGGAATATGTATCTAGTTTTTGATGTAAAAACAATTTTGATCAATTTTTTGTTTTGATATTGTAAATCGATTAACTGCATATTTGTAATTGTGAAATAACTGGATTTTTTATTAAAAGATTATTTTGGAAATTTTTATGTAAGTAATTTGAAGTCAGACAGCGGTTTAGTCAGTCTACGGTATACTATTTTTATCATTTAGTCATTGTAATTTTTTATAAAAATACATTATATTATCTTCTATTGCATTTGTTTTCTGACGGCAATTATACAATGAACATAAATTAAAAAAAACATCAAATATGATCGATCGAGTATACATTATTCACCAATGAATACGAACTTTTTTTTGTTTATACTTTTTATCGAAACTGATTTCGTCGAAAAAAAATCATTAAATTCCAAAAAATATATATACAGGGTGTTTGAGAAAGGGTTAACCAAACCAAAAAACAGATGGTTAATAGAGCCCATTTGCAACAGAAAATTTTTACGGATTTTTAGTTATGATTTTTTTAGGTTTTTTTTTCAATTTCTTCAAAATTTGGTATTTTTCGATATCGAATTTCTTTGGCGAGGGGAGTTAAGTCTGGAGACCTTGGAGGCCACAATATCTTACCATGTCCGCCTATACAAGTATTTGGAAACCCATTGTCTAAATGTTCACCATCCAAGGGCGGCTCCAGCCCAGGGAATTGGGGGGGAGGGGGCAACGTCGTCGGTTGTATATATAAAAGTTTAATATGGACCTAGAATCTACAAAAAAAATTCAAGAAAATTAAAATTTGGATTAAGCAGAATGAATTTTGTCTAAAAACCGATTAGCAACGTCAAAATTACCGAAAAAAATGTTTGGGCCATTTTTGGGGAAAAAGTAAGTTTTTTCGGATATAAATGGACCTAGAATCTACAAAAAAAATTAAAATTTGGTTTACGCAGAATGAATTTTGTATAGGAAACGAATGGCAATATCAAAATTACCGAAAAAAATTTTTGGGCCATTTTTGAGCGAAAAAGTGAATTTTTTAGGATATAAATGGACCTAGAATCTACAAAAAAAATTAAAATTTAGATTACGCAGAATAAATTTTGTCTAAAAACCGATTGACAACGTCAAAATTACCGAAAAAAATTAAAATTTGGTTTGGGGAGGGGGGGCAATTGCCCCTACTGCCCCCACTTGGAGCTGCCGTTGTCACGAACATCACCTTGATAATGCGACGGAGATCCATCGGTTTGGAACCCTATAGTAAAAAAAAATAGGGTTGTCTTAACATTTTTGTTTGGCGAATCCTCCACCAAACACCCTGTATAATGGAATATTGTTGAAAAGTACATCATCTAGGTACAAAAAAAATAGAAAAGAGGAAAGGCAAGTAGCATGTTTACTTTGTTATTTTTAAATTATAAAATATTCAAATTAAAATTAAATTAGTAAATAAGTACCTGAACAATTCCGCAAAATATGAGTTTTTATTTAAATTTCACCAGAAGACTAAAATCAAAAGAACATTTGTGCAACTTTGAGGTTTTAGAAACTGGTTTCTGTAAGTACTCCTTACTTTTCATATTCCATGACTCAGGATGTAATTATACTTATTTTTTTCCGCCATTTTCACAAAATATTTTCAAACGCTAGGCTGAAAAAAAAAACTTGCCAGACATTTTATGGAGAACAATGAAGGCTCACCAATTTAATCTATGACATGTTTATATTATTGTAGGCATCAGCTATTGCAAGAAATGTATCAGTCTAAAGGATTCAGAAACCAGTGTCGAAATAATAAGAAATTATTTTGGTAAATCAACGTTTATCTTGTATTCTAACAGTTTAAAAATAATAATTCCAATCAATTTTTAAAAAATCAAGTCTGATATTTTTCTTATCCCCACTATAAACTACAAATTTTACTGTATTACAATTTTTTGACAATCAAATAATAAACTTAAAAAAATATTTAAATATTAATCAGCGTTTAATTCCTCAATAGTGGATTCATCTCTAAAATTAAAGGTTCTTAAATAATATTTCTCGGTAATCTAAAGTTCCATCTCTTAAATACCTTTCCATGTATTTTTTTCCATGATTACCCATGCTACTGTAGCTTTCATAAAATGGTTCTTTTAATAACTTTGGGTTAAAATTTTTGATTACATAAATCCATACTTGTGAAGTTGAGTTTTCATTATTTAATAATGAAACGTCAAATTTTTCTCGTACGTAAAAATTGGGGTGATCCTCTAAAACATCTAAATCTTCCAATACTTTATCGTCTACTTCATATACCTCGCCAGTTATGTAAGTTCCATTACCTAAAAATAAAATGTATAACAAATATTAACATAATACTAAAGAGTATACATTTGTTATGTCATGTCTCTTAAGAGCAATCCGGAGCTCTTGTGAAAAGCAAATTTCACTTCTTTTTATGAGGATTTTCTAATATAAAATTGTATTTATATGCGTCCCCCTGGGACTACTTGGCGATAGAATGTTTCTCGACATCTTTAAATTTCTGAAACGATAATGCAGCACAAAGAGATTTAAGAAAAGGGTGGGAAAGCATATTATTTAAAAACTACAACAAATATAGATTTAATACAGAATGGTGCGGACTCTCCTTTTTGTAATTTTCCATTTAAAATTAACAAAATAAATTCTTTTCGAAAGTTTACAAAAAAATCAAGGGATCTCCACTCTAAGTTTTGTAATTATTAGTATTTCCTGAAAATTTCACAAAAATCAGAATAAAACTAAAGGCTTAAAATGATTTTAAAATTTTTTAAGGGGTTCGGTTTGCTCTTTACCCTAGAATGGAAGCATTGAGTCATTTTTAATTATACGTTTTCTGCATTCATGTGTTTGTTTACTACTCATTTTTGGCACATTTTTAAGGCGAGGTGTCAGACTGACTCATCGCTTCCATTAAAGGGACATTCCAAAAATGTGTACAACCCGCAATAAAATTCCTAATTAAAGTATTTCATTTTTCAATTATTGAATGTCTGTTCTTCTAGCTAGATAATTTATTATGTATTTTTTGGTTCTGTAAAATTACTCTTTTTACATCATTCTTCTTCTAGGTTATGTATAATTAATTAATATTTTGAACAAACCTGGACTTTCCAAAACAAACGGTACATTATACTTGGTCGCGATGATTAATGGAAATTTTTGTTCCGTTTTACCGCTACCAATAAATTTGTAATATCCATCAGTATTTTTTGAAAACCAAGAATGATTCGGCTCACCCATTTTTAAAGTTCCGTATACAAATACTTTATGTAATTTAGGCGACGACATACTTCCTAAAACAAAAATAATTAAAGTAAAAATTGTTACTCTAGAATAATTAACAATCATCTTTATTATTAAATATAAAAATTTCTAATCCGGCTCTGTTTATTTCCAACCCGAAAATAAACGACTGAAGTTAACGCTTTAAATTCTAAGTAATTAATCAAAATAAAATTTCAAAATTAAACGTTTTTATAAAAAATAAAAGAAGAATACCTATTAATTCTAATCATTAATCGGAAAAAAAATATTAGTTTATAATTTTTAATTAAACTCGTGTTTATAACCTCACTTAATAATAACTTTTTAGTATCTAACTTCATGTTCATCTTGAAGCGCCCCTGCTATTTTTTATGTGCCTATTCATCGGCATCAGCTGATGGGATGTCATCAAGGGGTGTGGTTATAAAAATAATAAAACGAAACTTATCTTATCAACACAAGTAAAAGACTGAAAATTGCAGTAAAATGTACGTAAGTGCTTATTTTTTTAACCCAAATAACGTTCTTTCAAACTTTTGCAACAGGTTGAAACCTAGCACTCCCACTTTGAAATACTCACCTAACAATTATTGATTTATATCTGTTAAATTTTGTTTTGTAAGCAACACTATTTTTTTTTTGATTGGTACATTAATAATTTTTATATATAATAAACTTAATAAAAAACAAATTGGCAATATACTGTTAATATAATATATCGGTAGGTACCTACTTTTATTAGATAAGATAAATATTCCTCAATTAAATATTGATATTATTTTAAACAAATTAATTTTAGTTATGTTTTCAATAATTATAATTATTTTCTTCAAAAAAGTAAGATATTTGATGATGTAAAGGAAATTTAAATTGAATTATTCATTTCACGTTAATTGAACAATTATTATTCCCATCACATACATAAAAAATACAGGAAGCGCCTGGTGTAAACTATTAGATAGAAATATATGACCAATGTATTTGTAATTTAAATTAGATTTTCAGTTTTTAATTGAAGACTTAAGAAAAGAAGTTAAAACATAAAAAATTAACCTAAATGTCAAACAATTTTTTATGTAGCAAGCCAGGGACTTTTTCTGTAAATAGGTAGCGACAAACTTTAATTGATAAGTTAGTTAATTCGTATGGTAGCGATTTTGTTGGACATTACAATTTAAATGCCGTTTTATTAGCTTTTTTTTAAAGACAGATTCTTATGAATTTACAGAGTGTTTTATATAAATTACTCCTTTATAACAAAATATTCATAAGATATTATTAGTCCAACAAGAAACGGTAATTTTTGTCATTTTCTTACCTTATTACTTACTATCTAGACTTTAACTTTGCCCATTTATATAGTTAAACAAGGTTTATCCTGCAAGTATGTTTTAATGTCCTGCAATGCATCTGTTGATATTTTATTTCCTACAAGTGACAAACGTGATATACCATTTTTGCCACTACAGATCTCCAGCCAGTTCATTTGATAATCTAACATTGTTATAATGTCGGGTACAACTTTATCTGTTATTCTGTTATCTGAAAAAACAAAATAAAATATTGTACCAAGTATGCAAAACTTTTAGACTTCAGAAAAATCTATCAAATGTGCTTTAAAACAGGCGCATCTTCACTAGGGTTAAATTAGATAGAAAACACAATTGGCAGAGTTAAAATTGACAGTAAAAAATTTTTCGATGGTGTTGGCCCCAAAAAGTGATTTTTATTGAGAAAAATATGGATTAAATCTAGAAAAAAAAATTGGCAAAAAGGGACAAATTAAGTAGAACAGTCAATTGGCAGAGTTAAAATTGACAATAATTTTTTTTATGGATTTAGATTTCTTTTAAAAATATATAAGGAATTTGAAAATTGGCATAAATTTGCAAATTAAGTAGAAAACAATTGGCACAGTCAAAATTGATAATGACTTTTTTTTTATGGATTTCGATTGCAAAATGTGATTTTTTAAGAAAAATTAGGGATAAATCTAGAAAGAAAAATTAATAAAATGGAAATTTGCCAAAAAGGAATACATTAACTAGACAACACAGTTGGTAAAGTCAAAATTGAAAAAAAAAAATTAGATAGATGTTGGCCGCAAAAAGTGATTTCCTTCTGAAAAAATTAGTTAAATAAAAAAAATTAATAAAATTGAAAGGACCCCGCAGTTTTTAAATGGGAATTGGGTTTCACTCAATCTCGCTCAAACCTGTTTAAAAAAGTATCAGTCATATCGTTCTCATTAAATGTCTCCATGGGCACGATAAAAAATAATGAAAGGAATTTGAGATACGGGCCGCCGAAGGTGGCGATTTTTTAAATATCGAAAATCTTATTTGGCCTATATTAGTGCATTCTGCATTCTGTGATTCGGAAAAATATACAAATATTTTAAGCGCCATCTCTCCCCGTCCCCACGTTTTCGAGGGTGCTGAACACGATGGCGCTGGTTAAAATTCTTTTGGAGGCTGCCCAATCCCCCAAACGACCAAAAATCACCCCCAAAATGGGGGAAATCGCGTATTCCGCAGATTCCATCGGTAAAATATTCCCTACCCTCCGTTTTCGAGGATACTGAACACGAGGGCGTTATCCAAAATTATTTTTGACTTGACCCCACCCCTCAAACGGCCAAAAACCACCACCAAAATGGTGAAATAGCGGTTACCGCGTCTTTCACCGGCAAAATATATCTTCCCCCTCGTTTTCGGGGATGCTGAACTCGACGACGGTATTTGAAATTATTTTAGACTTAGTCCCACCCCCCCAAACGGCCACCCTCTACGGGGTGAAAATTTTTCGCGGGTTTTCATATTTGCTCAAAAAAAATTTTTCACCCTGTAGAGGGTTGTTGTTGGCCTTTTAGGGGGATGTGGCCAAGTCGGTGTACAGATGTAACATCACCATTGTGCTCAGCATCCTCAAAAGCGACAGATGACACGGTTTTTCTTGTTTATAAAAAAATCTCATCATCTAGAGGGTGATTTTTGGCCGTTTGGGGGGTGTGACTAAGTCGAAAATAATTTTAAATACCGCCTTCATGTTCAGAATCCTCCACAACGGGGAGGGAAGATATATTTTTCGGGTAGAAGACGCGGAATCCACGATTCTCCCATTTTGGGGGTGGTTTTTGGCAGTTGAGAGGTGGGGTCAAATCAAAAATAATTTTGGATAACGCCATCGTGTTCAGCATCCTCGAAAACGGGGGGTAGGGAATATTTTACTGATGGAATATGCGGAATACGCGATTTCCTCTATTTTGGAGGTGCTTTTTGGCCGTTTGGAGGGTTGGGTTACCTCCAAAAGAATTTTAACCATCGCCATAGTGTTCAGCATTCTCGAAAACGGGGGGGAAATAAGATTTTCGACGTTTAAAAAATCTCCTCCTTCGGCGGCCCGTATCTCAAAATCCTTTCATTATTTTTTATCGCGCCTATAGAGACATTTAATGAGAATGACATGACATACTTTTCAACAGGTTTGAGCGAGATTGAGTTAAACCCAATTCCCCTTTAAAAACTGCAGGGTCCTTTGGCACAGAGGAGAAAATTAAGTAATTTCGCCTGTAACATGTTTATTTTAGAAAATTTGAAACATTGTTCTCAAATGCGTATCATAATGAAAAATATTGTTGTTGCAAAATATAAAAATATACTGCACAGAGGATGTGAAATAAAATCAAACAAGCTCCCAAGAACAAGGACATTAAAAATGTCCTACACTGCACCAGCGTCTGGACTTCAACAACTACTCCTTGGGCTATATGCCCCACCAGGTATTGAATTACGAAAATCCAGACGTGGTTTGGTGCCCGACCAAGTCGGGGCTTTAACCCAAAAACTTCGATTTTGTCATTAAAGGAGCTTGCCATTCTTAGACCGGTTTCGGCATTATTGTGCCTCATGAGTAAGAAGCAGACAAGCTCGACATCCTATCACTAAAGGATGTCTGAAAATGAATTCGACTCACCTCGCCCTTGATAATCTTACTTGCGTTACAAAATCGAAGTTTTTGGGTTAAAGCCCCGACTTGGTCGGTCACCAAACTACGTCTGGACTTTCGTAATTCAATACCTGGTGGGGCATATAGGCCAAGGAGTAGTTGTTGAAGTCCAGCCGCTGGTGCAGTGTAGGACATTTTTAATGTCATTGTTCTTGGGAGCTTGTGTGATTTTATTTCACATCCTTTGTGCAGTTTTGTCACTCCCATGGTCTTTTTTGGAATTTGTATGGTTCAAAAAATTCCACCTTCGTATAAAAATATACTTTTAGCAATTTTATATTTTTAAATTGAATATAAACTTATATGTATTTAACTTCGAAAATGAATTTATGAATAACAATTTTCTGATTTGATTTTGAAAGTGCACAGAATTAAGATTACTTCAAGTTTAAAAATTAAAATTTTATCAGAAAAGCTTGCTCAAAACTCTCGATTATAAACTAAAAGTTGTAAGATTATTGCAAATTTTCCACACGCTTACAAAATAAGTTTGAAATGCAAGCCGGAAATAAACTTGCAGGAAGTGTTTGTAAGTTCTAATGTTTAGTGAGAAACTATTAACTAACTTATTTACTTACATGCTAAGTTCAAATTATTTAAAACATTGTTGCCAATACAGTATATATATTCATTTTCTTCAATGCTGTCTTTTAATAGAGGATGTTCGGGTAGTTGGATAACACTCGAGCGTGCTGAGCTTACTACAGACGACTTTCCTCTAGACATCGTTGATAATCTTGTAGGCTTCTCTGTTAATACAAAATTTATTTAATTCAATTTATTATTCATTTCTGTAGTTTTTTATTTCGGATAATATAACCATTAGGCCCTGTAAGGGCTAAACAAGCTCAAGGGGGTCTACTGAGGTTTGCTTGATCGTTACTTTGCAATTTCATCAACTAATTCCAAAGACATTGCCTTTTAGAAACAAATCATTTTAAATGCGTTTACCGCGCATGCGCATTATGAGCCGCGGTCGATTTGAAATGATTTGTTTCTAAAAGGCAATATCTTTGGAATTAGTTGATGAAATTGCAAAGTAACGATCAAGCAAACCTCAGTAGACCTCCCTTGAGCTTGTTTAGCCCTTACAGTGCCCTAATTCGCATTAGAAGTCTATGTAACTGGAAATAACCGCTGAAATCTGTTTTTTCGCGATTGCAAAAAAACGACGAGCAAGCAACCGTTAACACTAAGAAAGCAATCCTTCCTGTCGTTTGCTTCTTCGAATGAGCCATCTCCCGTTAAGATCCGTTAAAGTGGCCTGTTAGTTCAAGGAAGTCGCCTTTTTGGTAGGAATTCGTAGAGATCGCCGTATAAAACCTAACCTAACTTTTTGGGGCCCCTCCCGAGACATGTATCTGACAGCTGTCAATTTTTTGAAAACGACTTTACACTAAAAGTCAAAACGTCAAATTAAACACATTTTAATATAAAAAAGTGGTTTTGTTATCAAGAACTTCTCAGTTTCAGCTTGTTTTCACGTTTCAGTTTTTTTTTCAGGCATTCCTCTTCAGGTCTCTGCTCTTGTAATCTTTATTTCTGATATCGTAAAGACAGGGGTGCTGCTCCATTCCCAATATTAATGTTCCTCTATCAATATACTCCATATTAGCACAACACAAAAATTTAAATAACACGAATTAAACAATGCAATGAAAGAGCAACGATCACGTGTTTAAATGCAGCTTCAAAAATACGCTGTCTGGCCAGCCATGTCTCCTCCATTGATGCCTATTTTTGTTGCTGAAAATGTCCTCTATTTTGTTTTATGCACTTTCTTGCGCGTCTCTTTTATAAAAAAAAGTTTTTCATATGGTTCCAACTTAAGTAGACACCGTGTATATCAACATAAACAGAAAAACTGAAGCAGACAAGATAAATAAAATAAAAAATGTTCCTATAAAGGTCTTACCTTTTTTAGCACTTATGATGGAAGCGCTAACGAACCTTTGTTTTTGCTTCACATAAGCTCGACTACCAGTTATCTTCACCTAAAAAATACGTAAAAAGGGATAGTTCCAAAAAGAGCGAGACATAAATATACAAAAAAATTCTTATATATCTTAGAAAGCCTATTTTTATGGTCTTTTCTTTAAAACTACTTGCAGAGTTTATTATTATTATTATTATTATTATTATTATTATTATTATTATTATTATTATTATTATTAACAAGATCAGTAAACGGAAAACCGATGAGACTGATCTAGAATTGTAAAGTCACATTAAATAACTAAACCACGTTATAGAATACAAAACAGAATATCACAAAAAAAAACAATTATTATCACAGTATGTTAAATTCAATCACAATTCCTTGCCTAAGCGATTCTTAAACTGGTTCACCGATATTGCTAAGACAGTGTCCTCTTACAGGTTGTTCCAGGTGTACACCACTCGGTTGCTTATGTAGTTTCTTCTTGGAAGTTTATTACATTTTTCTTTTTCCAGTTTTTTGGAGTGACCTCTGTGTGTCCTGTTCTGATAAACATTGAGAATATTCTTACAAAAGTAATTCCTACTAGCCCATTTGTACGTTTCAATCAGGTCACCTCTAAGTCTACGATCTTTATGCGTTTGTAGTTGTAAAATGGAAAGTCTTTCCAAATAATTATAATCCTGAAGTTCCGGAGGAATTTTAGTTACCTTTCTTTGTACATTTCTATATTTTTGATAAAATATGGGTTCCAAACTGACATTGCGAATTCTATTTTGGGTCTTATATAAGTTTTGTATAGTTTGGAGATCATTTACTTCGAATGGTCTCTGAATGCAATTCTGATTTTGTGGTTTTAGAAATGTGCGTTTCCCATTTTAAATCTGAAGATATAAAAATACCAAGATCTTTCTGGTCTGTAACTGCTTCAAGGGTTTCTCCTTTGATATAATATACATTCTCTGGGTTATTTGGGCCTATGTGTAGAACCGCATATTTATTATGATTCAAGAGGAGTAACCATTCATTTGATCAGCTGCTAATTGTCTCATATCTCTTTGTAAGACTTCTTTATTTTCAAGTGGATTGCAATAATATTTCGCATCATCTGTATTCTACAGGTGAAATTATGGTACTGGCCAAGTCACTAGTATATAGGATGAATAACAATGGTCCCAGCACGGAACCCTGTGGCACTCCACTGATAACAGGATGATTTTTTGATACTTGACCATTAACTCTGACGCAAAACTGCCTATTTCATGAAAATCTTTCAATCCACTTAAGTAAGTTTCATCTAACTCCTAGGTGTTCCAATTTTAAGAGTATGTGGTACTTTGTCAAAGGCTTTTGCATGGTTTAAGTAGATGACATCTGTTGGTTCACCATTATCATGCCAAATTATCCACTGATTCAAAGATGACAGCAAATTTGTTACTACTGATCGTTTTGGTAGGAAGCCATGTTGTGATGGCGGTATTAATATATTACTCAAACAAAAATCAGTGATTTCTCTGGTTATTATTTTCTCCATTACTTTGCAGATATTGCTAGTAAGACTTACCGGTCTATAATTTTCTGGATCATGTTTGCTTCCTTTCTTGAACAGTGGTGTCACAATGGCATGTTTCCAGGTGCTCGGTATTACTCCAGTGTCCATGGAATGGTTCATTACCTCAGTTAAAGGTACTTTTAGTGAATCAACACATTTTTGTAAGAAAATTGCAGATATTTCATCGCTTCCAGGACTTGAATCGGTTTTCAAACAGTGGATAGCTACACTAACTTTTTCTGGTGTAAAAAATACTGTTCGTATGTTTGTATTTCCCCTATAGGAGTTGTTAGTTGGCCGATAACTTGTACAAAGTTTTGCTAGAGTTAACAATTCGCTTTCTGTCACTAGAGGAGTGTATTTATTTCACTGGAATACAGTTTTGACAGGTATCCACAAACATGGTAATCGAGTGGGTTAAAGTCTATTAACCTTGCAGGTCAGTTATGAGCCCTAACATGCTGCCTATCTAGTGATTCAAAAATTTTTTATTAATGAAAATTGGTTTAGAATGTTTTTAATTTCATCCAAAGCCTTTAAGTTTCGTAAGAGGTTACGTTACGTATGTGCCTTTTCCAATGAAACTCCCTATATATCATTTTTTTTAATTTTTAGTTAATTGTTCCTACTTCATTCTTAACAAACTCTAACAGCATGATTTTCTCACTTAATATCTTATAAAAAATAATTAAATCTTACGTTTAAAGTGGCACCCATCATCTTTTTATGAATATCAAATTTTAACCGTCTTCTATTGATCAATTCGTCAAGATTGAGTTCAAATTTCTGCAGTGGCTTCAACAGAGTTAGCAGACCTTCGTCCCTTATTTTGTTGTCTGCCAGATTCAACGATATTAATTTTCGATTCAGTCTTAACATGTTCGCAAAGTGAACAGCACCTTCATCGAAAAGGATGTTACTGGATAGATTTAAGTGTAACAAACCGTTGTCGGACGGGGTTGACAATTCCTTACATAGCTTTAACGCTCCTAAAAATAAATTTTGAAGATAGGTATAGTCCTTTATGAGAATGAAAAAACAGCAAAGGATTACCGCCAATAGAACAAATGCTCATGAATCTGGACATTTTTGAGCATTTTAAAGTCGAAAACACCGTACACTGTCCATATACATAAAAATAAAATAATATTTTGGCTATTAGGACCACTGTGCAAAGATCCAATAACCAACTTAGCTGGATATCGTTATAGTGGAGAATGGGGTATAATTATTAATTATGAGTTTAATATGAATTTACATTTTAATTTCTATAACGCATATTAGATTTGAATTACTAATTAAAATTTTCTCTTAAATTGATTTAACTAAACTGTGAGGTTACACTCATAAGAGGCGACAATGGAAGTGTGGTTATAGTTTTTACATTTTCAATTGGAAACAAAATTCTCAGATGTGCAGACAGGTTACTTTGGAGGCTTGTAGATGTGCCGACAAGTGGCTTTGTCGGTATTAGCGGCATGTATATGTGCCGACAAGTGGCTTTGTCGGTATTAACGACTTGTATAAAGCGGGATCATTTTGTTCTGCAATTAAAGTAGGAAGTAGGAAGTTAGACAAATATTGTCTTCAGTAGTGAGGGCTAGGAAAATATTCATACAGTGATACACTGTGCTTGTGTTCGCACTTGATTTTTGATTTAGTGAATAGTAGGTGGTAGGTGATTCGTGGCGTTAGTTTATTTCAATTAATATTATTCTTGGCTTCCGTGTATATACATACTTTTTTTTATTTTGACACATAGTTACAGTGTACTTCTTATTTATTTATTCGGTGTCAATATGTTTCGTCCTTGGGAAAATACAGTTTCTTTAAGTGGATCTAAAGAATCGGAACAATCACTAAATGATATTCCAATGGATTATGTGGTATCAGGTTGTAGTCCCAAAGATTCCTGGCATCAAAAAGGGGCCACGAGGTATTGCGCCTTCCGCCCTATTTTTGTGTATTTAACCCCATAGAATTAATTTGGGACAACTTAAAAAAAAAATTAGGCGTTATAACGTGTTTCCCAAATTTGATGGGTTGATAGCAAATTTGGTAAAAGAAGAAATTAACAAAATTTCAGCTGATGATTGGCAGAAAAAAATCAAACATGTCATCAAAGAAGAAAATTTTTATATAACGAGTCCGACCAAATTTATTATCAATGTTGATGACAGTGATTCCGATGGTGAGGGTTGAGATAGGGTAGGTAAGCTTAATTAATTTATAATATTTATGACTTTATTCACCGTGTTTTTAATTTTAGAATTAAAATTTGAGACAAAATTTTAATTAGCAACGTTTCTGAATCTCACAAGAGATCAGAAAATGAAGCTATAGGCCAGGTGGAGTGGTCAACCTCTATTCAAATCTAATATGCGTTATAGAAATTAAAATGTAAATTCATATTAAAGAAAGTTAATCAATATAGAAATTTTACGCAAATTACCCCTAACGATCTCCAGTAACTTGGTTATTGAATCTTTGCACAGTGGTTTTAATAGACAAAATATCATTTTATTTTTATGTATATGGACAGTGTACGGTGTTTTCGACATTAAAATACTCAAAAATGTCCAGATCAATCAGTATTCTTCTATTGGCGGTATCCTTTGCTGTTTTTATAGCGTTTTTTCTTTCTCATAAAGCGGTGGGTTCTACTATACGTTGAAAATGAATCTAGCAACATTTTTTAGGGATTTTTTTAGAAAATAAATGACTAGACATATAGTCCAGTAACTGAAGGGACAAAGCTGTAGATAAGTCTGTCCTTTGTGGCTTAATTTCTAGGTCTTGACGGTTGCTTCCAAGGGCGAAAAATTTCACCACGATTCCGACTTGGGAGAGGGCTGAAAATGGCCCCGAAAGTCTGAAAAAATGGTATCTGCCAAAATATACAAATTAGACAATTTTTGTTTAGATAAAAAATGAAGATCATTATCTACAAAAATGGTCATTTTTTTCGGGAATTCGATATAACCGGACCCAAAAGTCCCCTCATTTCAGCGGCTGCTCTACCTCTATAGGAATGCTGCTGTCTATGCATTAACTTGTAAACGGGCGGACGAATTGTTTCAGAACTCGGGCAAAAATTGATATTTTTCGATGATTCAAAGTTCATTGCAATGGGAAAACCCATAGGTATCGATCCATGTGCCTTGAAGGCCATTCTTTCCTGTCAAGAACATTGAAAAAAGTGGTCCAAGTTTATGTTTTCCCAATATTTTGGACCATTTTAGTAATTCATTCATATTTTTTTTTAATAGTTTTTTATCCCATTTTTTTTAATGGAATCTTGAGATGTCTCGAATGATCTCATAAATTTTTTTTCAGTATCTTTCTGGCGTCTTAATAAAAAATTGATTTGTTTATTTGCATCTTTCAGACGTTTTCGGAGTTCTAGAAATCTTCGAAGCACGAATTAAAAAATCATATTCCATTATATTGTTATTCAATGCACGCCATTTTAAAGCGTACAGTGTCCACTTTTCGAATGTATTTTTTTATTTCGAATAATGGAGGACCCTCCATTTTCCAGAAATCGGGAAAATTGATCACACCGGTGAAAACCGGACTTTTTTTTAAATACTTCTTGTTCCCCGCCGTTCATTTTTTTAGGATTAATACCCAGACCGAAGTGAAGCTTATATTCTGACCTTTCCGTTTATATCAATTGATCCCTATATTCGAGCGCGGTTATTAAATGTTCGTTAGAATTATGTCCCACATTTTTACGCTCTCCGCCTGAGATCCATGATATTCCACATAACCTAACCACGTGTACCCACGCGCCCACATTAGTCGTCTGGTTTTGTTGCTTTTTTTGGAGTCGTTGGCTTGCCCGTATTATTGAAATATTGATAGTATTTTATCAAAGGTAATACCACGAGTCCTCCAAATTTTATCGATTAAATTTTTGGTTTTCACGAAAACGGCTTTATTTGGTTGAGTGGTTTTGCCTGAAATAAAAGTATGGAGACCAAAAATTTAATCTATAAAATTTGAGAGGACGTGTGGTATTTGGAAGGTTGTTTTTTAAATCATTTTGTATTAAAAACAGAGAATATAGTCATTTATGCAAAAGACACTTTACACAAAAATGTTCATTATTTTCTTTATCAAATTAAATTGAAACATCAAAAAATATTGAGCTGTTATAGTTTTAAATACAGGGCCACCAAGGCATACGTGATTGCGTTTGGCTCAATTCGGATATAGAGTTTGACATTTGTCAGTTTTAAAGAGATTTATGGATTTTTAAGTATTTGGGTATTCAAAAACTGATGTGTGTGTGTGAATAAACGAATAAACAGGTTAGTATAATAAAATAGTAAAAATCGATTGATGCCCAGATTTTCATTCATAGGCCCCAAAATTTAGCGAGCAGAGGTATGCCGCTGGCGCCATCTACAATTGGTCTCCAAAGTCCAAAAAATGAATATCAATGTATTCCCAACTCCCTCGAGCGGAAATTCACTGAGAAACTAACATATCTATTCAGTGCAAAAATTTGGGATTTTTTGAAGGCCGTTTTTGCAAAAAATATTCGTGTTGCGAAAAAAATGGTAGGGACCATTTTTGTAGATAATGATACGATCTTCATTTTTTATTTCAACAAAAATTGTCTAATTTGTATATTTTGGCAGATAGTAGCGGGAAACCATTTTTTCAGAATTTAGGGGCCATTTTCAGCCCTCTCCCAAGTCGGAATCGTGGTGAAATTTTTCGCCCTTGGAAGCAACTGTCAAGACCTAAGAGTTAAGCCACAAAGGAAATCTGGACCGACTTATCTACAGCTTTACATATTTTCAGGTCTTCAGTTACTGGACTAACAATCTCCAAAAGCAAAATAATTCTTACTAACTAAAACTAACTAAAGAAAAGTTTGTGAACTAACGGTTTGACGGAGAATCCTTATCAGCAATCTGTTTTTCGACATCCATTATATCTTTTGCCCTAATATACCTGTTAACCGTCAAAGTGAAACAAAAATAAGAATTACACAATAAATAATTATTAAGTTTTTCTTTATTAAAAAAATATATAATCTTACCATCACTATTTATTCCACATAGTTTAAGCGATAATGCCTTCAGGTTATGTCTACACATAAGGTAAAAATTCGTTTCATTAATTGGATTTCCATTCATACTAAGTTCTTCAATTGTAGGATAATAATTTAAAAGATTATCTATGACTGTGATTTGTGTGTGAGACAAACCACAGAATTCAAATCTGCGGAAATAAATTTTCGTATTAAATAGTAGCTACAGCTCATACAACCCAGGTCCGTAATGCATTGGCTTGTTTCTCGGGAAGTCCGGGTTCAATCCCCGGTCTCTTCGAAGGCAATAAAACGCTTTTCCGTTCAGATTCGACGTTATGGTACGTACACAAAGAAAGCAGGTTAATCAGCGCCTACTTCCGGAGCCGAAAACCAGCGCTTACAAGTCATCTCAGTAATACCCGATGAACGCCGGTTTAGCCAGTTTAAAAGTAACGTATATATCTACGTATATATACGAAGACGTCCATAACAAGTTCCGCCCGGCTTTGTCTGCGTGCGGGTGCATTTAAAAGCGGACTTAATTATTGGCGCTTATAAGCGCTTGTTACCAACAAGCAGGCAACCTGTTTTCTTTGTGTTTGTACCTTTAAACTGTAAGGCTCATGTAGCTGTGTATCCTTAAAAATACGCAGTACAGTCATATGAGGAGTTGTCACTAATACCCTTGCTAATTAACAAATCTAGCTTGAAAACTTGAGATTAAGTTTATGCTTACTTGACAACTGACAAATACTTGTATCCCTCCAATGCTTCTTTCAACACTCTAAGTGTATTATTTTCTAATATTTGATTTTTATAAGTTACTGCGCTCAAAAATTGATCGCAAATTTTGCCTTTAAATTTTTTAAATGAAAAAAACAAATTGGGTTCGATAGATTGGTCTTCAGCAGTAATTGGTTGACCCTAGAATCAAAGAGGTAGTTTATTGATTTCTTGAATTATTTGTTTTTATAAAATTGGTACGGATAAATTTTTTGGTGTAAAAAATCGTAATTTTTTTTTATCAATTTTGAGATCCGACAAAGAAGAAAATTACCTAAAATTACCTAAGATTACAATCAACTGAAAGAAAATGTACTTTAGTATTTACAATTTACAAACCTCTTCTTCAAACCGCCGCCTGGCTGTCGGTCTCTGTCCATAAAAGGTGTATTTGTCAGAGATTCTCCCAATTTTCTCAAATATATCTTCTTGGCTTAAATCAGCGTCACCAAACGTGGACATTTCTGATCTTATGAGTAAAAATAATTTGGAAATAAATCAAAATTGTATAAAATTGTCAATGTGGCGTTTTGTAAATTGAGATATTTGACAAATTACAATTATAGATAATACAGTAATGAAATTTGAGTCCACACATTTACTCTATAGATGGCAGTAGTTCCATATTCAATAAATTGTATCTTAAAGCAAACGAAGAATTTAAAATTACCACACAAGGAGTTGAATATAATACTTTATCTACTAATGTCGAGAAATAATATCTAATTTATACCTAAAAAATATTTATTAAATCAAATCAAGAAACTATTTGTTTAATTTCCAATTAAACATAAATTCAAATCATTCATTTTTAAACAAATCGCCAACATCGCCATTGGAAAGCGATACGGCAACAGGGCACTAAGCGGCTAAACAAATATTTTAATTATACGATCGAAAGTCCATACGAGAGCGAGTGAGACGGGTGAATCGAAACGGATTTCCGACTCGCGCCTTAGTACCATCACGTATTCACGCATATGACAGGCGCATTCCTTTGTAGAGCCATGTATATATAGTGTCACGTACACAAGAACAGTTGTCTGGCATGCCGGATCAATCAAAAAGCTCATGAACATAGGTCTCCCCCTTAACATCTCCAAACTCATCCACTCTTATCTCTTGGACCGAACCATCAAAGTCAAAGTAGGCAACGCCCTGTCCGAACCTTTCACTCCCCTTGCTGGAGTGCCCCCCTCCTCTATCTCATCTACACCTGCGACCTCCCGCCCCCAAACCACCCATCGTCAACCCGCCTTCTATACGCCGACGACACTGCTCTGATTTCGGTAGCCTAAAACTCTAACCAACTTAGCATCAGAACCCAAAACCTACTGAATCAGTTCACCAGCTGGAGCAATAGGTGGAGGGTCTCATTGAATCTTCAAAAAACACAATTCATCATCTTTAAACATCCGAATTCAAAAAGACCCACCCAGCTCCCCCAAGACGTCATTGTAAACCTCCAGGGAGTCAGGCTCGCTCAACAAAGAGAAGTAGATTATTTGGGTGTTCGATTCTCTCAAACACTTAAATGGTCTCCTGACCTTGACAACACGCTTAAGAGAATGCGTAAACGAGCCGGCCTCCTTGGTGCTTTATGTAGCCGGTTTGGACGGTGCAACACCAAACCCCTTATACACACCTACAACTCCTTCATCCACCCCGTTGCCGAATACAGAGCAGTCCCATACGGCGTACTACCCCCACATCTAGCCCGAAAAATCTCCTCACTCGAGAGACGTATCGTATCCTACGACGATGCCAATATCTCCCCTATCTGTTTCCTTCTAGAGAAGTTTACAACAACGTCTCCAGCGCCCCAATTCTCTCTCGTTTCCAACTCCTACGGAAAAAATACGTCTCTCGCACTCTGAATGGCTCAAACACCCACGCCCAAAACACTCTCCTCACTCCCTGGCGACCTCGTCGTCTCCCCTCTCAGGAAACCCAAAGCAAAACTCCCACAACCCAACCTCAGGCTTCTGGCCGACGCCCAAGACCTCCCCCTCCCCCCCGAACACCAGGATCTATTGGACTCCGCCCCGCTCACCATAAGGTAACCCCCCCACAAACCCCAACCCCCTCAACATACAATACCATAATAAATAGAACATAAGAACCACCTGTACAGAATCGTGATTTAGGTTTTCGTGGTTTTCCTAAATCATATTTTCCCCCTTAGATTGGGCACCGTTTTCCCCAAACATAAGGGTGGAAATAGCAAAATTGGCGATTCTTAGATAAAAAACTGGGAAACAGCTCCTGCCCACACAGGCCCCAACCAGCACACACAAAACATAACACACCAGCGCGCACAGATACCTTAGGAAATAGGTTACTAATATTGTAATCAGGGCCTCACCCTGAAAAGGAGGAAAACTCCTATAGCAGGGAATTAGGAAAATGAAATGTCCTAGAAAAATGTAATATATACCAAAAGAAAATAAATAATAAACTAAAAAAAAAAAAAAACTAACAAGGACAGTTTTTAATAATTTTTTTTTCAGTTAGATTGTCGCTTCCATCGAAAGCACAGTGCTCCGGTGTTTTGTAAAATACATCGTAAACTTCGAATCAGTTCTTTGGAATATTATATTTTATTATTTTTCTTTTTGTTTAGTTAATGAAACAGCGAAATAAAACAATTTTTTTGTTTAATTTTTGTGAAACTATAATTAGTTTGCTTTTTGCTTAAATCAACCAACAATAAATAAAAATTTGTTTTATTTTTACAGATGATTTTGGTGGTATTTTAAAACTTGCTTCTGTTACACATGAAACGCCATCATGCTATATCTCATCGTAACAGCCCGTAGTCTGTTATGGGTTCTCCTGAGTTTGTTTTCTACGTTATTGATGCTGAGCGCTTTTCTGAGTCCATCTTGGCTTCTGGCAGCACCAGAAACAGTCAAATTTGAAAATGAAACGATTATTTACAGGTAGAACAATTAGGTTTATTTTTAAGTGGCGTTTGTACATATACAGGGTGTCATAAGAATGGTCAATATTTTAATGATAGGTTCGGGACCTCGAAATATTAATATTTTACTAAATAACTCTGGGTCAAATGTTATCTACTACTAAGATACAGGGTGTTGAAGATTAACTTTATTTTTCGTTTTTTTGCAATAATTTCTTCATTATTTAACATATTGGCTTGAAATTTGGTATGGTTATATTTTTAAGTTATTAAATCGTGTTATCAATTTTGAGATTAGATAAAGAGGGCGCCACCTACACTCTACTGAATGAAAAAAAAATCATTTTTTTTTATTCCTGACCTTTTTTGAATAAGTCTTTATGATACACCCTGTAAATTTGGACCAAAAAGGTATACTTGTTTTAATAGCATAAATTCAGCTCATTTCGAGATATTTGCATTTAAAATATTCTAGCCACAGTATCTATTTAATTTACTTTAACATATTTCAACATAGTAGGCTTTGAAACTGAAATGAAAATGTACAGCTGTCAAATAATTAATTGTTAGATGGCAGCGAAACTCCAGAAAAATTTATTTCTGCATAAACACAAATCATATCTCTCATTTCTGAATTAGAAAAATGGTTGTGCCGTGGCATTTTCATTACCTACTTAGATGGAATTTAGTGAACAAAATTACATCTAACAATTAATTATTTGACAGCTGTACATTTTCATTTTAGTTTCAAAGCCTACTATTTTGAAGAGAATTAAAAATTTGATAAACAAATATTTTTTTTTCAAATTTTATTTGCAGGCCTAGTGTGGGAGTATACGCCAAATGTAGCAAACCTATCAGATTTGAATATCCTATCTGCACCCTTCTAGCTCTGAGAGGTTTGGCTACTGATACGCATATTTATCCAACGCCTTGGAAAGCCGCAACTGTCTTTTTAGCTCTGGGTAAGTAGAAAAACCCGTTTTCCAAATTTCCGGCTTTTTCACCACCTTTTCCTCACATTTTTGTAAATTTCGTTTACGCCAATCTTTTATGTTCTGTTTTGTGTAGATTTTTAAGATTTTTTATTTATTTTTGTAAGAAAAATTGGTAAAATCTTCGAAATATCCATTATTTTGATTTTGAACTATTATATTTTCCAAAATATCTGGAAAGTATGCATCAGTCCCTTAATGGGAAACTTCTTTTTCTTTCGAAAGACATTTTTAGTAACGGAACTTTTTTGTCGATTGATGTCACTTAAAGTACAGTCATTGAAGGTTTTCACCTCCGATTTCGTTGAACCTCCATCGATTTTCATGAAAAATGGTGAGTAGTTAGAGGATACCTCAAGAATCAAAAGTGATGTGGTGCCAACTTTCGCTTTTACCCGGATGCCTGGATGCCACCGCTTCCTGGGGGGTAGAAATTATTTTATTAAAAGTAACCCCAGGAATCGATAACGGTACCAATTCTAAGCAAAATTTGTTATATAAAGTTATTAAAATAAATCAATACTTTTTGAGTTATTAAAGATCAAAGATTTTGATTTGATTTAAAAATAACTCAAAAACTATAAGTTTTTACAAAAAACTTGTTATTACCAAAATTGAAGCTGATTATTTTTTTCATCTGTCAAAACAGTCAGATTTTGTGGTTTCAGCCAATAACAACTCAGGATTCTAACCAATCATTGTGTTTTATACTGATAAAACCGCTTCTTCGTATTTGTTTTTTGATTAAACTGTGTTTACCTTTTTTGAAATGTCAAATGTAAACATTTGTCAATTATTATTATACTAAAATGTATTGCAAATCTAGGTTAATAACCAAATTTCAAAATGTATTTGTAAACTAACCTGTTTTTATTAGTTTATTTCAACATTCATTTAACATTTTTAGACACCTCACTTTAACACTAAACTTAAAATTAATTAAATTAAGAAAGACATCATTTCATTCTTCTTCTTCACTTTTATTTAAGGCGCCGTTTCGCGGGGTAGCCAGTCAAAAAATCGCCTTGGTGGCCCTGTATGTAAAACTATAACAGCTCAGGTTTCAATTTAAATTGGTAAAGAAAATTTTCAATATTTGTGTGTAAAGTGTCTTTTGCATAAATGACTATGTTCTCTGTTTTTAATACAAAATGATTCAAAAAATAATCCTTTCAAATACGACTCGTCCTCTGAAATTTTATAGATTAAATTTTTGATCTTCATACTCAAACGCCTTTATTTTAGGCAAAACCACTCAAACAAACTGATTTAAGATAAAATCACTCGTCCTGCGGACTCGTGATTTTATCAATCAGTTTGTTTTCGTGGTTTTTCCAAATAAAACCGTTTTCGTGAAAACCAAAAATTTAATCGATAAAATTTGGAGGACTCGTGGTATTACCTTTGATAAAAAATCGAATAAATTCCTTACTTGAAAAACCTTTTAATATTAATTCAAAGGGCGTTATAGGTAATTGAATGTATATTTTTTTTCGGCGAGTACTCAAATCTAAGTATTCAAGTTTAAATAACGGGAAAACGATGCATTTTATAAAATATACTTACTGAACACTTTTCAGAAATACCTATCAAATGAGCTCTAGAAGAAGTTAATAGCATCAAAATTAAGCAAGTTATGATGAAAAAAGAAGATCCTTTCGAATTTTTTAGGAAAAAGTGAAAAATAAAACATACGCCGTTTCCACAAAAATTAAAATTTATAGTAATCCCTATAAGACTTTCTTTATTTTAGCATAAGTAATGACCCCAAAAATTTTGACCGGTTTAGAATGCATATTTTTGAAAAAAAATATGATTTAATAAAATCAGAATTTTTCAAATTTTCGTAAATTTCATTTTCTTTTGATAATGACTCCAAAATTACTCAATATACGTAAAAAATGATAGATAAAAGAGATTTATTTTTTGAAACTTGGAAAACAAAATGTTAACTCCGTGATATATTCTTCAAAAAGCTTTGAACTAAATTATCCATGCGTAGGAGCATATATTCTAATCTCTCATTGTTTCTCTGGGCCCCGATGTTTGAAATATGTGAGTACAACTCGTCTGCGAGAATGTACCACGTGACCATCTCGAAATCGGTCAACGTTGCCAAATTTAAATTTAGACAGTTCAACAAAAAGTAGAGCAAAACATATATTTTAGTTCACTTGAAACCTTCGTACAAGAAGAAATAGAAGAAGTGATTAAGACAGACAGCCAAATTATTGGATTCAGACCAATTATAAGCTCTTTAGATCCGTTATGGAAATATTAATTCTTTTATTAAAAATACAAAACATTTTTTAGAAAAATTATCAAAAATTAAAATGACAATTTTTCAAAGCAAAATATTTCAATCGAAAAAAAAAGTTAGTTTAAAATAATTAATAATTTAATCAAATAATAATTAATAATTAACAATATATATTGTTTAAAAAAGCATAATAATTATAATATTTATTTTAATATAAAATCGAAAATTCAATGTTTTGTCTTGGCAAAATTACAGGTTATTTAAAACACAAAAAAGAAATTTCCAAATGTTGCTGTCGAAAAATAAGTCTCTTAATCTTATGAGAAAAAGTAGACAAGTTATAACATTAAAATTATAATTGAAATTGAAAATATAAAAAAATTACCGTTTCTTGATGTACTAATAAACATCAATAACAATTTGTTTTAAAACATCAGCCTTTAGAAGGTAAAATACAAATACGATAAAACCATGTTTTTCGTTTTTAATTTTTATCTCTTGCAAAAATAATTTTTTTATGAAACCTCTGGTGAAAACGTTCTTTTTTGTGTATTAAAGTAGTAATTTTTTCAAAGCAAAATATTTAATTTTCAAATTTATACGAATTTAAAATAAGAACAAGCCTAATTTTCAATCGAAAAAGTTAGTTTATAAATTTTCAATTCGTGTGCGAGAATGTACCACGTGATCACTCCTCACTCTCTCAGCGTCACAAAATCGGTATGTTTGAAACCAAGAGAAATCATCTACAAGTTCGCATAGAAGTGCTCTACTGGGTTGTACCAGTAGAGTTGAGTTTAGTAAGAGAGGAAACATGCGCAATAGTGCCGTGAAGGCGTTAAGTGCAGTGTTGCCGATGCCAATTTATCATATTCCCCAATATCCCAAGTCAAATTCCCAAAATTTGGGGACAAAAATCTGCTGATTCCCCAAAAATTCCCCTCAATAGGTTAAGTACCTTACCTTAGGATTATCTTCTTTGTTTTGACCTTTTATTAACCATTTATCCATATTTGCACAAAATCGTATCGTTATTTCGCGACAGAATACAAAATTAACTTATCTAAAGCAAAGCTAGCAAATTAGAAGCGTCTAAAACTAAGGGAATCACAGAAAGGTTTTCTCTATGTGTTCGCGTTCACATCCGCGCGGAGATAAACGAACTTACCCGATTATAATATGATATAATATAACAAAAGTAGGTACAATGGACAAATGATTTGCTGCTGTGCAAATGGTCTTGAGTTCTACGCCCAATCTGAACTGTTTTTTTATTTTAATTCCTGCTGATTATTTATTATATTGTTTAACGATGAGATTTCAAAATCCCCGCATTTTCCCCGCATAATGCCAATCCCCAATCATCTTGAGATTCCCCGCAGTTTGGCAACGCTGGTTAAGTGTCAAGACTGTCAAGCCAAATTTAATTTAATTACTATATCTTTGATATTAATAGTTTGGTATGTGATTTATAGTTTTCTGTTTAGAGTGTTTGTGTATATTTCGTTAGGACTCAATCATTAGCTGTTTATTTTGCTGATTTGCTTATTGTTGTTTGAAAATATTAATTAATATTTAAAATTAATAAAATCTATAAAATGAAAAAGTTCTATTTGAAAAACAAACACCAAATAAAAAATATATTAAAACTTACCAGACTGAATCTACAAAACTGGAAAAATATTGGTAAACGCAAAAAAATATATTTATATTGGCTGCGAACTTCACTAAACACTATTTGTTTTAGGAATAAATAAAATATTTATTGGAAAAGAGAATTTACAGATTTCTTTCCCTTAAAGTAGGGTAAACCAGGACTATTTTTATTATACTAATTTCCGTGTATACAGATAAGCCATATTAAGCCTAGACTAATGCCGATTTACCCTAAAACAAATTTCAAAAGGTCCTATTTATTATAATCCTAAACAGATTTGAATGTACTTTATTGCCAACATATTCAAAGATTTCCTGTAATATACTTTTATGATCAATTCTGATGAAATTTCAGATATCAAAACAGGTAACCGAAAGTTCATACAAAAAAATACTCTTATATTATTATTATATTAAAAAAACTTTTATAACAGTTTTTTATTTAAAAACCTAAAATGGAACTATCTCATATCAAATTTTTTCAGTCGTATACGAGATTTGCCAAAAAATATGAAATTTACTCAGGAATAAAGCACCTTTATTTTTGAAATACTGGGTGTCCCAGAAGTTTCTGACCCATTTTAACTGCAAATATCTCGGAACTCAGAAACGATAGGAAGGTGCGGTTTTCACTGAACAGTTTCTTTTTTTATATAAAGTTTTTTTCAGTATAAATGTTTATTTAGTAAAATCTTATATAGGGTGTTTTAAAAAAGCGGTCTTTTTAAAATGCAAATAACGTCGATTTTTTTAACGACACACCCTATATATTTTTATACTATCTGAAAGGTGAACTCTTTCCCTTTACGAAAATGTATAATGTTGAAGTTTAGATGAAAAATAAGTGAGTTATTTGATTTTTAAGGATAGGCAGTTACGTAGACATATACCATTAGATAATTAACAAATGAGCTCTGGATAAAATTATAAATTGAAAATGTATAAACTAATTTTTTCGATTGAAAATTAAGCTTTTTCTTAATTTAAATTCGTGTAACTGAAAAATAAATGTTTTCCTTTGAAAAATTGTCATTTTAATTTTTGATAATTTTTCTGAAAAATGTTTTATATTTTGAATTAATATTTCCATAACGGATCTAAAGAGCTTATAATTGGTCTGAATCCAATAATTGGCTGTCTGTCCTAATCACTTCTTCTATTTCTTCTTGTACGAAGGTTTCAAGTGAACTAAAATATATGTTTTGCTCTACTTTTTGTTGAACTGTCTAAATTTAAATTTGGCAACGTTGACCGATTTCGTGATGGTCACGTGGTACATTCTCGCAGACGAGTTGTACTCACACATTTCAAACATCGGGGCCCTGGATGTGACTCGACTTCTGCTTTTTATAATAAGGGGAAGAAAAAAATTATCGATCTTCTAGGCAAAAGGCCTGATTTGAGAGAGAAGATCGATATATTTTATAATAAAGCTGCTGATATCGATGCCATTTTAGAAGCTGGCAGGTACTGCACAATATTATTGTACGGAAGTGCAAAAGATGTGAATATGAGTAAACTTCAAGCCTATCATCTCATCTGGAACAGATGCGTTACGAGTCCTTTATTAAGGCTACCACTAAAAATAGTGCAGTAAAGTTGTCATCTCTCGTCCCAACGGTTGCTGCATTGGATGAGCACACCAAAGGAGTTTATTTACAAACCCAGATATGGCTTGGAAACAAAGACATTCGTCCAGTTGACTGGGGATGGTGCAAAATTGGATAGTCTTTGTGTCCAATTAAAAATCCCAATCCACCTGCTCCAGAAGAATTGTTAAAAATAATTTTTTGCAACTGCAAAAAAGGGTGCGGTGCTTCTTTAGGGTGTCGAAGAGTAGGGTTATTTTGCAATGCAATCTGCGGATCATGCAGTGAGGACAATTGCCAAAATAGCCCTCCAATTAATGAAGAGGGAGAAATTGGTGAAGAGAGCTCTGATCAAGAGTGAAAAATTAAAAATTAGTTTACTATTAATATTTGATTAATTTATGAAACATTATTTAAATAAAAAATGAATAAACTTTTCGTATATTTTAATATTTATTTTAATACATTCTCCTCTTAATTAATAAATTAAATTTTATAAGTAAATAAGCACTGAAAAAATTGTTTGCAGAATGTGGAAAGAATAATATTAATAAAGTTTTAAATATATTAATAAAGTTTATCATAACCAATAAAAAAGGTTCTAAATAATTAAAGCTGATAAAAAAAATTCCATTATTTTAATCATGCATATAAATGTTGAAAAATATTTATTTTATTTAATTAAACGAGATTACTTACGCCAGAATGCTTAAATCTGCATTTTTTACCATTTTTAACAAAAGGGGTGGATTTCACCCCTAAAATGCAAAAAGCGCAAGTCGAGCATATGTCATTTTTGAAGTTGAGGGTAAAATATACTCAATCCCAAATTTTCATGCAAATCGATGGAGGTTCACCGAAATCGGAGGTAATAGTAGATTTTTACCTTCATTCACTATACTATTATAAAATATTTAAAAATTGTTTTTTTGTATATAAAAATTTTTGAAATAATTGTAAAATGATATTTTTTTAATTAAATTAAAGCATTTCACTTGAGAAAATGTTATTATCATATTCCCCCCATTTTTTTTTACAGGTTTAGCAATTATGTCTCTCACAGTTTGCACTGGCCTGTTGAGTTGCTGTTTTCAAAGTATTTTTAAAAAAAGTATATTTAACATATCAGGAGCAGGTCAAGCTATTGCAGGTACGTAGTTTTCAACAAGTTACTTTCCTACCAAAAAGCTTGCATACTCCTAATTTTTTCACAAAAAAAATACTTTCAAAATTCCAAAATATATTTGCAAAATTCAAATCTAGCAATTCTGCGTGTTTATTGTGCCAATTTTTACTTAAATCAAATCACAAAAAAATACTTATATCAATAAATAGATATTATAGTGATTATAGAAAACAACATATGAGTATGGGACACAATTTTTAATAGCTGCATTTATAAGGTTTAAAAAAAATATAAAAAAAATAATAGGATATGGGATAGGGAGCAGTATTTCTGCAACACCTCATCTTTGTCAATCTTAGTTATGATTGTATTTGTACCATTGCTCATTTTTGTAAATCTTAGTTATAGTTTTATTTGTATTTTTATTTTTTTAATTGCAATCTTACATAAAATCATGTATATAACGCGTACATAAACAGGCTTTATTGACTTATCATTTTATAGCCTCTCTCGCAAGCTCGCTCGGCCATAAAACGATTCGTTCAATAAAGCCCTTGTTTACGTACTTGTAATATAAATAGCTATTATAATTTTAGATTTCTGGACCATTTTCAATCTAAAATCAATTTTGATTAATTTCCTTTAGCTAGACCAAAAACACTTCGTAACTTTTGACTGTTCGGATTTTTAATGTGGCAAATTTTCAATAATATATAACTTTTGTTACTATGAAAATAAATGAATGAACAAGGCCTTTTACAAAAACAATATTTTTTTTATTATGTATAGCGTGAGACAATACAATGGGCAATTTTTAGGCATCTTCTATATAATAGGGGTAATGCTACATCCCATGGCATGGGGAAGTGACAGAGTGCAAAAACTATGTGGAAGAGAAGCATCAGCATTTTACCCAGCGGATTGTTCGTTGGGAATAGGGATTTGGTTGGCGGTCTCAGCGACGTTTCTTACTTTTGTAGCTTCCTGTTTGTCACTTCCCGCGGAAAAATCCACGAGCAGCGATAAGGTCCAAGATAAGATTTACGAGGGACAGACACTTATATGTTTAACTTAACTGAAAGGTTTGTTGAATTTTCATGAAAATATTATAATAATATAGTTCTTATGCCTAAATTGATCTGTGATTTTTCGCCAACTTCTCGAAAACCTTAATTCAAATTTGGTCTTCAACGAGACTTCTACAAATTTTTGGAACTTTTGCACTTACGTATTTGAAATTTGATTTATTGGATTTGAAAACCTAACTGACGAAGCCGAAAGGCAGAAACCGGTCTTAGGATGTCGAAACGAATAAATTAAATTCCTAACTCGTTTTGCTTAACTCCTACATATTTTCTGCGAATTCTAAACTTCATTAATAGGTTTTAAATCTTTAGTGTTGCAAAGACAATCATGTTAAACGATAAAAATGCAAATATCGAACTTGACGCTTCGCTATTTAAAAACTAATCAACGTATTCAAATTTGGTTTTTAAGAAAACATTTCTACATCTTGTTCTAATGTTTCTTCTAAATTTTATACTTCTACATCAAGTAGTAATATATTGTGAGGTTAAAAATAATTTTTCTGGGATAATAAAAAATAATATATTTGCTAATATTTTATTATACATAAAATAATAAATTAATAAAAACATTTAAAATACTGTCATGTAAGAACAAAACCTTCAGGTCCATTTTAATTCATTATAATTTTATACTGTTTTTTGCCAGATTAAACACTTATTATTGGCTGGCATTTCTTCTACATGTTTCAGCTGAATACCATACGTTTCTGACACCTTAATTAAATCCTGAATATCTCTTACTCCACAATTTGGATCTCTTTGCTTTATACTTTTATCAAAATCTCTATTAGATTGTGGCTCTAAAACCCCGTTATTTGCATAAGCCCCGTAAGTAATCAACAAACCTCCTGGTTTTAAAACACTACTAATACTTTTAAAAAGTCCAATTGAACAAGAAAAAGGCGTCACATGAATCATATTGACATTAATAGCGTAATCAAAATCATTTGGAATATTCCATTTTGTCCAATCATCCAGAATATTTATAAAAATAGGATCTTTTACGTTTTGCGTAGGTGTGTCTGCAGCATAAGCTCTAATACTGTCCATAAGTGATTCTTCATACTCGGATGTATAAAAAGTTAACTTTGGAAAATGGGAAGCAAAATATGCTGCATGTTGACCAGTACCAGATGATATTTCGAGAACTTTACCGTCTATAGATTTATCGAAATATTTCTCCAATACTTCTAGAATTGCTGTCTTATTTCTATCTGCTGATGGGAAATTTATTTTATGTCTAAAAATTGTGCCTTATTAGGGTCAATATCATAGAAAAAAATTGCTACATTTGGATAAAAATATTTTAGTATGTCTAGAAAATACTATCAAAGCAGAGATGGTTAATACATATTTTGGATACTTTCTTAAAATTTTAAATATACGGGGTGAATTACGACTAACAATATTTAAAAAAAACATATTAGAACTCCAAACCTTCAAAAACTCAACATAGCGATTTCTGTCAAATACAAATTATTTATTCAAAGACCAAGTTTGATAAATTCCATTAATTAAAAATTAAAAAATAGTTATAACCTCCTGTCCCTAGCAGTTTTTCTTTTCCATATAAAGAAAAAGTGATTGATAAAAGTTAACTCCAGATTATAATTAATATTCGCAAATGTGCAATACAAAATTACCTTGCTATGGGTTTCACTGGTTTTTTCTTGTATGTATACTTAAAACGTTGTGCCCAAAAATTTACTACTTTTAAAGTAAAATATAATTTTCCATTGCTAGTTCTACAAGACCTGTTAAAAATAAATGTATAATAAATATTCTTCTTTCTAGATAATCAATCACTTTTTTATATTAAACGTCACAAAAAATATGTTGACAACAGATTTTGGCATTTTAAATGTAAGCAGTCAACATATTTTTATTATCAAGAAAAAAGAACAAACCACTATGAACTACAGAAATGAATTACAAATGTCTAATTATCTAAAAAAAACGACATTCCAAAGTCAAAAAACATTCCTTTTTTCCAATTGTAGCAATTTTCAGACATTTTACTGATTGTTTTTATAGTCTTAATTGTGATATTTTTATAATTTCTTTATAAAAACGGATTTAAATATTGGGAATTTTACACAGACAAAACAAATGTATAATTTCTTCCCAATATTTTTTCCTATCATCTGAATGAATTCTTTTAGATTACTCACTTCAATTTAGACATTGTTTCAGCTGAATACTGTTTCAAAAAATCCATCTGAAACAAAAATACTCATGACTTTTTTTAACACTTATACCAAATATTTTATATGTACTTATTTAATTATATAAAATGAAGCTTTATTATTATTATTAGTACTATATTAGCTTTTGTACCTAAAACATTTTGTATTGTATGAATAGTTTTTATATACATTATATGTTTAATATAAAAAAAAGTTTTTTTATAACCTCAAAACTTTTAAAACAATTTATCTTTTTGAAATTCTGAAAATAAATAAGCGTTTGCAGTAGTTGTGGTTTGTTTCAAAGATTCAGAATAATCCGAACTTGAATTTGTAAATATTGGGGTTAGTAATATAAAGGTAATTAAAAATCCAAGAATTTAAATATTATTAAAGAAGTTTATTGTAAACAAACTTACAAAGGACTATTGACCTAGGTCCTCTTTTAAATGTAACTTCTAATTTATTAAAAAAAATTAAATTGGTGAAGTATTAAATAATTTTATTAGATTGTGCTAGAATTTACATTGATTAAAAATTGGTTTTTGATAAATATTTAAATATCGTACCTTTCTCACTTATGTATTATGAAGTACGGTATATAAAATGCTGGGTTGGATTCAAGGACAGTAAAATATATAAATATTTTGTCCTTGGGTTGGGTTGGATTCTTTTTAAATAGGGAATTGGGGTTATGAGTCGTTTGTTTGAAACTCATGCAAAACGTCAAATAAATGAACTTTTTCTTGTGTTGCACTTTTCAACGTATTTGTCGTCATCTGAGATTTAGCTCGAGTCTAATTAATTTACAACTTATTTAGCAATAGGGTATATCGTAGCTCAAAAATCATTTTCTCTAATAATTTTGGTTAATAAATAACATTTTCATTATTATTTTTCGTTTGCATTAATAGTGACAAAATGCCAATACTGTCAATTAGACATGCTGAAGGTTTACCAACATTTTAATAAAAAATGAGCTAGGCAAAAACTATCTAAAACTTGTTGAGCACCAAAGTTTGGTGAAAATGTACTTTCCTTGAAAGAAAAAACAAGTATAAATTTATTAACAGAGTAACATTGAAACGTTCTCTAGTGTAATCACTAAGAACTGACTACATATCTAACAGGTGGTAACCCTGCAACAACAACAGTTTCTTTTTCTCTCTTTTCTGTCGTATATACCGAGAAAGGTACTTATGATTTTATTTAATCCAATTTTTTAAATATCAAATTAAGGCATCGAATATTTAATACATAATCCAATAAAATATACTTTTAATATGTTTCATTTAATTACATTATTTTTATTTTTTTTAGTTGAACGACCAAAATGTCTGATGTCGAAGTGTAAGTATAACCTTAAAAAACAATATTGTTTCAAACTAGTTTAATCTGAGTTTCAGCGGTTCTCGCTGCTAAGTTTATTCGATTTACATGTCTGTGATGAATATCGCCAGCTGACAATAAAATAACTTGTTAAAATGATGTTTTTGTGTCCTCGTGTTTATAATATAACTTTTTTAGTGATGATGCACCCCCAGTTGCCCAAGTGCAATCAGGAGGACCAATGGACGTTAACCAAGCACTTCAAGAAGTCTTGAAAACAGCCCTTATTCATGACGGAGTTGTCCATGGTCTCCACGAGGCTGCTAAAGCTTTAGACAAAAGACAAGCTGTACTATGTGTACTCGCCGAAAACTGTGACGAACCCATGTACAAAAAATTAGTATCTGCTCTATGTTCTGAGCACCAAATCCCCCTTATCAAAGTTGACAACAACAAAAAATTAGGCGAGTGGTCAGGGCTGTGCAAAATTGATAACACCGGCAAAGCACGAAAAGTTGTAGGATGTTCTTGTGTTGTAATTAGGGTAAGTCAAAAGATATTTGGATATTATTTTATTTGATCAGGAATAAATTGTTTATTTTGTTATATTTCGGGTTTTTAATAACCAGAAAGGTAGATATGATTTCATGGTTAGAAATATCAAGAACAGACCTTAAAAATTAACTTTATAATTTAATAAATCAAAATTTCAAATAGTCAAATGAACTATTATCCTGACTGCAACTAGGTAAATAAAAACAATTTGATTGTTTAATTTTATTGGAAAGGACCCATTTTAATGATGATTTCCTGGTGGCTCCCTCTTCTGAGGTGTTACCCAATAAAATCATTTGGTGCTGATAATCGCCATCTGAACAAATTTAAAATATGATTTATTTTGTTTTTAGTTAGAATTGTTCTTATATATTTTTAAAATTTTTAGGATTATGGAGAGGAATCACCTGCTTTAGATATTCTCAGAGAATATCTTAAGAATGCTAAGTAAAATTATTTTTAATAAATAAAACATCAAAACATTTTTATATTTTTATTTCATATAAGTTAGTAATGTTTACACATTTTAAATACAAAAGCAAATAAAAAGGAAACAATCAGTGGTCTGTCTGTGATTTTCAGAGTACCACACACTTTTAATTGGATATTAGTTAATATGTGTGCCATTTATTTTGTGACATCTGAACTACTAAGGATCAAAACAGTTTTATTATGGAAATAATACTTAACTAATCTTTCCCTACATATATTTTTTATAGTAATTCTTCTTTAACCAGCCCATCTAAAAACGTTTAGGCTTTTCATAATTGAAATTAATTAAAAGTTTTTACAGTAAGTAAGTAAACCTTTGTGAATTATGTTTTACAAGGTGGTAATTGAATTTGCAAACATTTAAAAAACAGATCTTTTACTCTTTCACTGACTGATTTCCTTTTAAAAAATTAATTGGATGAGCAATCGGTACTATGCTCAGTCCAATGATTCACCTGACACTCCCTGTTGCAATACCAGACCTTGTGGCACCGAGAACATCTCTGTATTGCATCTTTACCACATAAAGCACATTTTGCATCTTCTTTGGCTTCAAATTTTTCCAGTAATTCTGTATTGTATGCATCAGACAATCTAAAAAGCAGCAAAAGTAACATATTTTTTATATCTTTCAAGCGTAGATAAAATGGGCGATGATTAATGAAATTAAACAAAAATAACTGGTCTTAAGATATTAAATTATTGGAAAACGTCCCAACATATTTAACGAATCTAAATAATAAAAGTCAATGCTATACACTAAACAAAAAATAAAATAATTAAAATTCTGATAAAGAAAGACATGCAACGCTTATGGTCTTTTGCAAGTTAACACAGTGACCGTGAGATCGGATGGGTCCTGTATTTAAGTGTTATTTTGTTTCACCTCTTCAAAGCCTAGAAGAATGAACAGGAAACAGCAAATGCAGGTAAGCTAATTATACAGTCCACTTGCAAACCGTTTGATATTTTAAAAATAGTACTAATATAACGTTTACATTTAGACATTCAATAGTCCAGATATGAAAAAACAAAGTAATAAAATTTACTTTACGTTGATTAAAGAACAAAAGATACTTACATTCCTGCAATTTCGTGCAATTTGTCGGCTCCAGTAGGAAAAACATCGGGAAATTGCTTTTTGGCAATTTTCTTCCATTTCCCTTCAGTTTGTTTGAGAATTCCCTCCTTGATTTCAAGTATTGTTTCTATGAGAAGAGGTTTCGGTTGTGATGCATGATTTTCAACAACACTTAACCGATGCAGCCAATGCTTCAAGTCTATGAGAGGGGACAGTTGATCCAAGAGGGTAGGCGTTAAAAGAGGGATCAATTTTACCAGTCGAGCACAATGTCTGTCGGTAAAAGAATAGTATTTTGGGCATTCATCGTCTAATAAGAGATGTCGCAATGTCAGCCATACCTAGGAAATTAAGAATTTCTACAGAGAAATCTAATGAAATGTGCTGCTGCTTAAGGCTACAGTTAGTATCTGGGAAATGTATTAAATTCACTTAAAATTAGAAACTTACTTGAGCTTCATTTTGTCCCAACTGCTCCCTATCCCAGTCTCTCCATTTGCCTCCAGCATAAATTTGATCACCCTTGATCCATGGCGCCACTGACAAAATCTCGGTAAATAGGATAGGTACATCGTACTCTCCATAGATCTTAGACTTAACGTTTAAAGGTAATCCTTCCAAATTTTCTGATATGTACCTCACTATAGTCAATGATCTTATCCCGACCTCAAACATCAAATTATTTTTTTGCCGATGAATCTCTTTCTCCGATTTCTCAGTTAACGTAGGATCCATTGGTTTGATAGCAAGTAGTTGAGACACGTTGCTGCAGGAATATTCCAGCAAGTCTGCTGCTGCGTCTTCGAGAGTTTCGCAGCAATTTGGATGAAACAAGACGATCTCTAATAACGCCACACATACGGCTTCGTGGTACAAGATTGAATAGACAACAAAGGTGGTTTCTGGATGTGGTTCCAGTTTCAAGAGGTGAGGAAGGACTTTCTGCTTCCAAATATTTATCAGGACAGCTTCATGGACCAGAAGGGGTACCTAAGAATGATCGAAGATTGTAATGGGCGTTTTCAGTGTCAGGTCTAGACTTATTGAGCACAATCCTATGATGATATATTGTTGGTTCTATGTGCGTAACCGTTCCATCACCCTGTACATTCATTCATATTTTCAATACAGTTGACAGTGTAAACTGAGTACATATTTTCTTTTTTTAACATCCTAAGGGTAGAAACCCCAACATATTTTGAATAAGCTTATATGAATGTCAACATTTCTCATTGGATTTTCAATTTTTCTTAATATCTAAATTTTGAGATCAAATTTATTAATTTTCGGAACAAGTAAAACTAAAAATAAAAAATTTGTCCTTCCATGTAGATAAAATTAGTGGGAATCAGTCAATAGTAAATAAATTAGTACAATTTCTTCGTTTTAAGTCGAGCTTTCGAAAATGTTTATATTCTGAAGATGAAAATGAAGAAATTGTATTAATAGTGGCGTTTGTGAGTCGGAAGGACCAAAATTTATCAGGATTGAGAGTACCCCCCCCCCCCCCGTTTTCGAGGATGCTGAACACGATGGCGATATCAGAATTATTGTTTTCGATTGCTGAACCGCTTAAAACGGCCAAAAACTACCCCCAAAGGGGTTAAACGGGCAGCGCATCATTTCCCGATAAAAAACATCTTTCCCCCCCGTTTTCGAGGATGCCGAGCACGGTGGTGTTAAAGATAACTTCCGAACCTCACCAACCGGGCAAAATTGTGTTTTTTTTTTCCTTCTTTTTAACAGCGGCAAAACGTTTGATACCACCATCGTGCTCAACATCCTCGAAAATGGGGGGAAAGACGTTTTTTTACAGGGAAATAATGTGGTGCCCGTTTAACCCCTGTAGGGGGTATTTTTTGGCCGTTTTAGGGAGTTTGGCTGGCAAAAAGAAAAATTCTGATACCGCCACCATGCTCAGCATCCTCAAAAACGGGGGGGGGGGGTACTCTCAATCCTGATAAATTTTGGTCCATTTTTCATGGTTTTTTCCGACTCACAGACGCCACTACTAATTTATTTACTATTGACTGATTCCCACTGATTTTATCTACATAAATTACCATTGGACAGTCACGAAAATATCCACTTATATAATAATATGTATACGCGATGTTTATAGGTATGTTTTATACCCATTAAAACTGACTCACTTTTCCAAAACAAACCAGAGTTTCCTTTACGTGTTCTTCTTTAAGACCCGTAGCTTCAATAAAAGCTTCTTGGTTCAGTTTTTGAAGTCGTTGGTGCCATTCTATCCATCTTAAAAATAAAATAAAAACATTAAAATTGTTTATTGATGGGCATAAAAAAATCTTACTGATGCGATCCTAGGTTTTGCATTTGTTGCGGTTTCATTGTATCTATATACATTTCAATTTCGTTTGGTAGTAAAATAGAATCCATTTTCGATAATTAAAGAGAAAATGTATTGACCAAACTTTCTGATATTTTTACAGAAATTAAACTGACAAACAGCAATTAGTTGACAGTTTCGTATCGAAAAAATTATTTAGGATAACGCTATAAATTAAATAGATTACAAAATTGATTGTCTTTTGGTTGAATTTCAAAAAAAAAATAATTTCCATAATTACTAAGTAACCGAACAATTGAGACTAGTTTTTGAAAAAAAGAAGACGAATAGAGTTTCTAGGTTATGACGATTGATGTAGGCGTAAATTCAATTATAAATAATACATTTATGTTTTCTATTATGTATCATTAAATATTAGAGTAATGGCAGAGGCGAATTTAATTCAAGAAGGATTTTTATGTCCCATTTGCCACAAAGATTTGCGTTCTGCAAATAATTTAATAACTCATTTTCAGGATTTGCATTCAGAAGAAAAAGATATCCTCACTTCGATAAAAGGTATTTATTAACAATTTTTTTTACTAAATACCTAGTTTAGGAAATTTTTTCAGATATTTATGGAAAAGTAAAAAAAAAAATTCTAACAGTAGATGACCAAGATCTTGAGCATTTTAAAAACGAAATTTCGTTACAAAAAGAAAAATATTATTTAGAATACAGTGAACCTCAAGATCCTGGTCCAACAGTATCTCACACAGAATATTTTAAGTCTGTGAGAAGAGATAGACTTGATCACAAGACTGCAGAAACTAATAAATTAATAATAAGATTGGATAGACTTTTAAGAGTATTTGCTCCTGACCGCAAACAGCACGAACAAGAATTAGTGGCGTGGTTAGATGGTTCTACAGTAACTAGATGCCCATCTTGTGCTTCCTCATTTAATATTACGAGACGGCAACACCATTGCAGATTATGTGGAAGCATCATGTGCAATACTTGTTCATATTTTTTACTTTATGAAACAGCCCGTAAGTTATTTTAATTTTATATTTAAAAGTTTAAAACTACAACTACTTTTTATTTAAAATTATTTATGCTAGATCACTGAAAATTACTGTAATAGGAGAACCTAAAAACTCTCAATAGAAATAATGAAACCACGACATCCCAACAGCGGCTCCAAGGGGGGGCAGTAGAGGCAATTGCCCCCCCTCCCCAAAGTCCGGATATTTCTCATATCTGCAAAAACCAAATTTTAATTTTTTTGAATTTTTTTTTGTAGATTCTAGGTCCATTTATATCCTAAAAAACTCACTTTTTCCCTCAATTAGGGCCGAAACATTTTTTTCGGTAATTTTGGCATTGCCAATCGTTTCTTATACAAAATTCATTCAGCGTAAACCAAATTATAATTTTTTTGATTTTTTTTGTAGATTTTAGGTCCATTTATATCCTAAAAACTCACTTCTTACCTCAAAAATGGTCCAAACATTTTTTTTTCGGTAATTTTGATATAGCCAATCGTTTCTTATACAAAATTCATTCTGCGTAATCCAAATTTTAATTTTTTTTTTGTGTAGATTCTAGGTCCATTTATATCAACAAACCCAAAATATTAAACTTTTTTTATATATAGCCCTGACAGCCGACGACGTTGTTAAAGTTTTTGGTTTTAAACAAGAATTAGGAAGGGACTTTTTTTGTTTGATTTAATTCCTGTTATATCACTGAAAATTACAGTAAAAAAAAACTATAAATTCCCACTAAAAATAGAAGAAGACATTTTTAAGTGAAATTATTCAATTTAATTTATTTTTGAATGAGGCCTCCAAGGGGTCAAAATTTGTACCCAAGATATTGGATACAACCATAATATAATGAAAAAACATCAAATTTAAAAATATGTCTAAATAAAAAAACATATACCAAACTTGTTTTTTAATAATTTAGAAACAATTGTTACACCCCTCAACAGTGGGAGTAGTAAAGACCAGCCAATAAGTAAAGAATCAGAAAGTCTTAGAATATGCTATCACTGTTTAGACATGCTGGAAAGCAGAAGAAGGGTACAAATAGAGCAAGTTTTACAACCTATTATTTGTCAACTATACTCTCATTTACAAAAAATGAAGACACAAGTTCAAGGATCTGTTGATATGTATTACAAGGTAAATAATTTGTTTTTAAATGAAGGAACTAACATTACCTAGGAAAATTATTTCAGATATATAATTCACTGAAATCTGGTGAGACAACCTACATCTTACAAGATCTCCAATCTCTTAGAAATACTATTGCAGATAAAGCTCAGATGATTGACACCATTAGCAAAAAAATAGCATTGTTACCAAATGATCCACAAACACCGAAGGCCTCAGTATTACAAAACAGTATCAGAAAAGCAACTTCAACCTACATCAAGGAAGAATTAATTATTCTTCCCCCACCTCCAAGTCATCAGGACCTTGAAAAAATTAAAAATGAACGTCTAGCAAGGGTTGTTGATGATGACATTCCAGTTTCAAGTACCAGTATAAAAAAAGTTACTGTTACCACAGGATGGTCGCCTGCAAATGTTACTAACGAAACTACAGTAACAGAAGAAGCGGATCCGCTTTTGGAGCAAATGAATATTGTTAGAAGTTACATTAAGCAAGCCAGAGAAGCCCAAAGGTTTGAGGAAGTTGGTTCTTTGCAGGAAAATCTTAATATGTTGAAAGAAACATATAAAAAGCAACTAAATAAAGATAAAAAAGGAGTGTGATTTTTATTATTGGTGTAGTCAATTTTCTTATCTTGTAAGTAAGCTCGCAATAAATTGGGCGGTAACCAAAGCGCCAGTGATGTGAACTACTGGCGTTTTGGATACCGTCTTCTTCTATTGCAGCTACTGGTTAACATACAAAGCAATTTTTCTATAAATTAGGGGTTAAAAATAGTACTTCTGTTAAATATAAAAGTTTATTTATTATAGCTTTATTATTGTTTAATAGTATTTGTATATATGTAAACCACTATTCATTAGTACAGTCAATAAACTGATTTTTATTAAATATATTTTTTATTTAGGGCTCTAAAAATCGCATATACAATATTCAATAGTTTTATTTAAAATAACGAATTTGATCTTAAAATTTAAATACAATCTCCCCTGGAAGACAATTCTCCATCCCTCCTAAAATCATAGTGAAAAAGAAGTGAAGGTGTGGTACAACGAAAAGTAAGAGAAAGCAGTAATTCCCGGATTTACATTGATACCCTCTAGAAAGAATGATAGCAAAACATAAACGAAGCCTAGAAAACGTATTCCTAATTTTTTTAAATGACAAAAACAAATTCTATTGCACCCTTGATTAATTTACTTTTAGAGGAAACTCTTGTTGATATCAAATTATATCTGTGTCATATAAACATAGCAATTGTATTGGAGTCGATCTGGCCTTCGAAAACAGACTGATGAAATCTAGTATTTTTTTTGCCCAATCGATGAAATCAGTTCCCCCCATCATTCTTGCATGAAATGTTCCAACCAGGCGGTGGTGGAGGTGGGGGAAATCCTCTATCTAAAGAACTTGAAAATGGTTTTTCCGACAAATCTCAGCCGGGTTTGATCCCACAAAAAAATATTCTTACCAAATTTGAAGAGCTTGACAAAATACGTAATCTCGTTCCAACTTGAACCCGATAACTCGATTAGTCCGCGAATTATCGCGATTTGAAATTGCAAAAATGAAAAAAATTAATTATTTCTCGAGAGGCCGTGGAGATAGGGCCCTAATTTTTTGTGAATAAAAGGGTAATAAAGTGTACTTTTAAGTGCCGGAGGGTGGGGGTGGTGGTATAAATGGGGGGGGACAAATATTATTGAAACTTTTGTAACTTCTGTCTCCCCCATAACATCTCCAAACTCATCCACTCTTATCTCTCGGACAGATCCATCAAAGTCAAAGTAGGCAACGCCATGTCCGAACCTTTCACTCCCCTCGCTGAAGTGCCCGGGGCTCCGTCCTAGCCCCTCTCCTCTATCTCATCTACACAAGCGATATTCCTCCCCCAAACCACCCGTCTTCTATACGCCGACGATCCTGCTCTGATTTCGGTAGCTCAAAATTCTAACCAACAGCATCCGAAACCAAAACCTACTGAATCAGTTCACAAGCTGGAGCAATAGGTGGAGGGTCTCACTGAATTCCCTAAAAACACAATTCATCATCTTTAAACATCCTAATTCAAAAAAACCCACCCAGTTCCTCCAAGACGTTAATGTAAATCTCCAGGGAGTCACGCTCGCTCAACAAAGGGAAGTAGAATATTTGGGTGTTCGACTCTCTCAAACATTTAAAAGGTCTCCTGACCTTGACAACATGCTCAACAGAATGCGTAGACGAGCCGGCCTCCTTGGCGCTTTATTTGGTCGGTGCAACACCAAAACCCTAATTCATACTTACAACTCCTTCATCCGCCCCGTAGCCGAATACAGAGCAGTCCCATACGGCGTACTACCCCCCCATCTAGCCCGAAAAATCTCCTCATTCGAGAGACGTATCCTACGACGATGTCAATATATCTCTCCTATCTGTTTCCTTCTGGCCGACGCCCAAGACCTCCCCCACCCCCCTACCCGAACATTAAGATCTACTGGACTCCGCTCCCCTTACCATAAGGTAAACGGCCCCTCAACACACCATACCATAACCTAATATAACATAAGCTCCACTATGTACATAATAGTGATTTAGGTTTTCGTGGTTTTCCTAAATCATATTTCCCCCCTTAGATTGGGTACCGTTTTCCCCAAACCTAAGGGTGGAAATAGCAAAATTGGCGATTCTTAGATAAAAAACTGGGAAACAGCTCCTGCCCACACAGGCCCCAACCAAGCATAACACACCAGCGCGCACATATACCCATAGGAAATTAGCTAGCTTGTAATCAGGGCACTCTACCCTGAAAAGGAGAAAAACTCCTATAGGAAAATGAAATGTCCTAGAAAAATGTAACACAGTACCAAAAGATAATAAACTAAAAAAAAACTTCTGTACTAATTGAACTAGCGCAACCAGCCGGGGCTGAAATTGTTCACTTTTTCATCCGTTAAAAGATAGCAATACGGAAAAACATTTTCTACAACCACTATGCAAAACACGCTTTTCTTCACAAATTTTTATACGCAAAGCAGGCCTTTTCTTAATTCCTATGATATCCGTTGGAAAAGTAATAATTTAAAATGGTAAAAGTACACGCTATGGCACTTTTCCCCACAGAAATGTCAAACTTTTATAGTTACAAACAGCAAATGAATTCATTTTCTTAGGTACATAAACTCAGCTATGACCTGTCAACATTTTTTGACAATTTAACATTATCATTGTAGTGAATAATTTCTACGTGTTCAAATTTTAACTAACAATTCTGTAATTGTTAGTACACGGGTCATTGTTTTCGCCGATCTTCAGCAACAATTTTAGAAAATTCAGGCAGAGACTTATTCACATTGAAATGGTGGATGGCGCTCAGATACAGTGGCGGAAGGATATATTGACGATTCGATCTCCAACAAAATTGAAATTGCCAATAAAATAGAAAAATCTATTATACCTGGGGATTCTAATTCATATGATATTATTACTAATGAAGAACAAGCATCAACATCTTCGTTGACAAACACCAATATTACAATTAATAAAAAGTTACTATCAAAAAAAGATACACCAGGCATAACAATTCAAAATTGTTCAAATTTCACTATTAACTATAAGTTTAACTGATTTTTCTATATTCAAAAATTCATTTTTTAAATTCTTTCTGTTCAAAGTTTAAATAAAATACCTATATAAGTTAGTATTTTTCTTTCATCAATAAACGTGGTTGTAGAAAAAATATTGTGTACAACTCGTACGCAAAGCACTTTTCCCAATCGCTGGATTTGCGGCCTTACGGCTCGTGCCACAAACTTATGCGCTCGTGGGAAAAGTGGCGCTTTGCGCACTTGTTGTACAAACTACTATTTTCTCGCAAATGCGCAAAATAAAAAATGGATAATTTTTTGAAGAAGTAGGTTGGGGAAATTTTTTTTTCATCTCATTTTTTTTTATCTTTCATTTGAGCCCTGCAGTAACTCGATCCGATAATTAGGAAGGTCACTACGGGCCGGAAAAGTCTTTGCCATATAGCGGGAGAATGGAGAAGAGTAGGGGGTTCTAATCGAGCTCAAAAGAGAGACGAGAAAATGTTCATTTTATTATTTTGCCACATCAGAATCTTGCCCGCCCGCGCGAATTACAAATGGAAAACGGATTTCATCAGTCTGTTTCCCAGCTGTTTTTTTCGCCAGATATACTCCATTATTGTCTTTTATAAACACACTGTATACCTAAATGTCAAAAAGTTGGTAAAGTTATTTAAAATCAAGTAAGCCGTTTTGATTTGAGTTGTAAATGACGCTAGTTTCTATAACCTACAAAATGGAGTTAAAAAGATTAAATTCAGACGTAATTACAAAAACAAGAAGTTCTTTCACTTTGAATACTGTGTGCCAATGTATTTTAGAACTGGTAAGTAATAATTTTAGTTACCTATATCGCAAAATAACGTAAGAATTTGTAGGTTTTAAATAGTATAGATGCAAAAGCAACAGCCATAGCTATTAGAGTCAACTTAGTTACCTTCAGAATACAAGTTGTAGACAATGGTGAAGGTATTGTTAGTGAAAATATGGAACTAATCGGTTTCAGATACTTTACTAATAAATGTAATAATTTGGAAGAGTTAGAAAATCATATTAAATATTACGGTTTTCGTGGGGAAGCTCTCGCAAATCTTATAGAGATTTCTAGAATTGTTACCATCATCTCAAGACGTAAATCTTCTTCAAACACTTACAAAAAAACTTTAGTTAAGAATAGTAAATGTGAAGTAAGTCTTAATAAAACTCGACCCAGTGTTGGAACAACGGTTACAGTAGAGGGTTTATTCGATAATTTTCCTGTAAGAAAAAAACGCATCGTTAAAGAGTTGGAATTAGACGATATTAAAAAGAATATTAAAAGTCTTATTATAATTCATCCAGGTGTGACGTTTTCTGTTAGGGATGATGTCAGTGGTGAATTGATTTTAACTGGTCGTAAAAGTGAAGATATTCCTACGGCATTTAAATTTTTGTATCCTGATACTAAAGAGGGGACTGTTATGAAAATTTCAAAAGGGAAGATATCGATTAATGCATTATTATTTAAAAGCTATTGGGAAAGTAATAAATTACAATATATTTACGTAAATAAAAGGCCTATTTATAGCTCTAAAATACAAAAATTGATAAGTAAAATGTTTAATAAAAATATAAAGAGATATAACGTGGAAAATAAAAAAAAATATCCGTTGTATGTTTTAAATATAAAATGCCCGTATTCTGACGTGGATATTCTATTAAATCCGTCTAAAACTATGGCCGAATTTAAAGATTGGGATCGGATAGAGCACTGTATTGAAAAACTACTCAACTGTTATTTTGGTACAGATCAGGAAAAGATAAAAACTATAGAAAAAGTCAGCGAAAAAAAGCTAAATTGTGGTGTATCGCAAATTAATGGAGTTGTTCAAGCTTATGGCTATAAAAGAAAAAATATTGAAACTCATAAACCACAAGAAAAGCTTAAGAAAGGTGAAGGAACTGTGGTGTCGAAAAAATCTATTTTAAAAAAACTCGCAACAGAACAAAATGTTGCTGTAAATGAAAAGCACGATGAGACTTATGATATAATCGAGCCAAGTTTTTGTAATGAAGAAATACAAAGATTTAAACAACCTCTACCAATAACTATTGTACCAAAAGAAAAAGAATTATACAAGAGAAGCTTAAATCATGAAGTGAATAAGAAAAAAATCGTAGAAGTAACTGATAAAAATAAAATTGAAGAAGATACTTTATCGAAATTCACCAACGATGAAGATAAAGGTAAAAACTTAATCCTAGACATGTTTTTAAAGTCGACACAAATTTATAAAAGTGACGAAAATATTTATAATTCCACCCAAGGTAGTGGAGAAACTATTTACGAAGAAGAATCAAATATCCTCATGCAAAATAACATCCAAACGAAATGTAATGGAAGAAGCAAAACCATGTCAATGTCTATTAATCTTAAAAGCACTAAGAAAATTAAAAGACACAAGAAGTTATTGAGTGAAAAGTGCATTCAAACTACTTTATATAATAATATGACGTCGAAAGGTCTTCAAACTACTTTAAAAGAAGATAAATCAGATAATTATACTTTAGTTTTTGATAATAACGCGAAATTTGTGTTTAAAAAGGGGGAATCTTCGAAAAATTTTGAGTTTGCTTACACACAAGGCTGCAGTTGTAGCTGTCATGGTAACTATTTCAATTTTGGAAAAGACGAAATTTTTAACAAACGAAAAAGGGATTTTGACCACACACATTTCGAAAACCATTGTAGAAACAATTTTGAAGAAAGAGAATACAATTATAAAGCTGGAATTAAACCAAATATTTTTGATTTAAATAAAAAAGATACTCGAATAAATCCATATAAACATTTAACGAATAATAAAAATTATCTACATGATCATGGTAAAAATGTTACAAATTTTTTTAGTAAAAACATTCAATATACATCAAATACAAACCCATGCAAACATTTAACAACAAATCATAAAAACATTCCTACTAATTGTACCCCAAATCTAACTGTGTTGACAAATAGTTTAGTTCAAATGAATCCAGGTATGGATTTTAATCAACATGCACTTGGTAACCAATGGAATATAAATAAAAAAATAAAATTGGACAACAATCCAATTTATGAACAAAGTCCCTACTTTAAGCCTAAAAATAAAACTGAATATTGCAAAACAAATTATTTTAATCCATACCACTCACCAGTTGAAAATACTCGATGCAATTTTAATTTATTCAAAATACAAAATGAAGATAAATTTTGCGATATGAATCCCAGAACATTTGGTCAATTCAAACCAATATACAAAAGTCCACAGACAAATCTACATTTGGATGTAAATACAGAAAATAACGTAAATTTTCTTTTTGGAAAATATGAAAACAATCAAGAAATGTTTCAGCACAAAATCTGCGACAATTGGGAAACGACAATTAGATCATTTGAACAGTTTAGACCTGGCCATAAAAGTACCCAAAAAAATCCATATTTAGAGAAAATTGTTGAAAATCATAACACAGATTTGACTTCGCGCAGTGCTTTCAATTTTTCAAAAAAACTGGATGTTCAAAAATATTGCAAAACCAATTATTTTAATCCATATCACCCACCACTTACAAATACACAATGCAATTTTAATTTATTCAAAATACAAAATGAAGATACATTTTGCGATATGAATCCCCGAACATTTGGTCCATTGAAACCAATATACAAAACTCCACAGAAAAATCTACATTTGGATGTAAATACAGAAAATAACGTAAATTGGGAAACGACAATTAGATCATTTGAACAATTTAGACCTGTCCATAAAAGTACCCAACAAAATCCATATTTGGAGAAAACTGTTGAAAATCATAACACAAATTTGTTTTCGTTCAGTGATTTCAATTTTCCAAAGAAACTGGATGTTCAAAAATGTTTTGAGGCGGAAAATTTTCAAAGCGCTAAACATCTTTTTCAAAAACCACAAGAACGTACAGTGGAAGCTACAAGTGCAAGTTCTGCAAATGATATTAGCAAGATTAACATCGAAAATCAAAATGAGGGTCCAAATAAAAATGTACCAGACTTGGTAGTAACTTTGTCGGAAAGTGAAAAACGAAATTTGTTGGAGAGAGAATTAGGGGCGGAAAAAAGTCTTTTGATGAAGGAATTTTTAGAATGGGATAGTCAGTTTACACACGAAGAAAATGAAAATCTTAAAGAGGAATGGGGTTGGACAAAAAGGGAACATTTTGGTAGGAGTTACTATGTTAATAAAAAGACAGGTGGGTACCAAAAAATATATTATTTAATGTGCTGTTGAACCAAACTGAACCAAAGAGAATGTTTTTTATATACAGGGTGGTTCGTAAGGAATGGTCAATATTTTAACCATAGGTTCAGGACCTCCAAATATTAATATTTTACTAAATAACTCTGGGTCAAAAGTTGAAGATAAAATTTATTTTTCGTTTTTTTGCAATAATTTCTTTATTATTTAATATATTGACTTGGAATTTGGTACGATTATATTTTTAAGTTTGTATAAATCATAAGCGTGTTATCAATTTTGAGATTAGCTACCTACACTCTACTGGATGAAGAAAAGTATCCATTTTTTTTAGTCCTGGACTTTTTTTAATTTTTTTCAATTCTTTATGATACACCCTGTAAATTTGAACAAAAAAACTATACTTGTTTTAATAGCATAAATTCAGCTCATTTCGAGATATTTGCATTTAAAATATTCTAGCCACAGTATATATTTAATTTAACATATTTCAACATAGTAGGTTTTCAAACTAAAATGAAAATGTACAGCTGTCAAATAATTAATTGTTAGATGTAATTTAATGACTGCAGTGTTAATTTTGTTCACTAAATAAGAGCTTTCCCTTCTAGGTATTATTTTTATATCTACATTACTACTGATATACTTTATACATGGACCCTTTAATTAACTAACATTCAAATTACTTTTTAAGGCTATTCTACGTACAACATTCCAAAATTCCAAAACAGAACAATTTATTTAAATTAGGTGAACGTCATGCATTTTTACCAAAAGGTATGTCTCCTATACTTAAAGAAATAAAAAAAGTCGATAAGTCTTTGAGTCAAAATGGAAAAGACACACTTTTTGAATATATTTTAGAAACATATAAAGATGATTTGGTTTTTGTCAAGTGGCAACATTATTTAAAAGATTTGGGTAAGTTTTTGTTTTATCTCATTTTTATCAGTTTCTTTAACCAGGGACGCGCCTAGTAATTTAAATTTTAAAAATGTTATTTGTACTTTCAGAACAATTTTACAAAAAACCAAAAATGATATATTGATACTAATAGTGAAATTTTACGGAATACACACAAACGTAAAATAGAACCAGAAATATTCTAAGGTCATATAGACCCTCATTATTACCTATTGTTCGAGATGTAGTAAAGCAATAAAATTGTGTGCCCGTTAAAATCTTTTGAAATAGTTTTTAATAATCGTCAGCTAATTTGACATTTTTCAAAATTTCATAAGAGGCCCGAAGAAAAAGTTACTTATTATTTAGTTTTTTGCTCATATAGCAACTTTCTTCTTTTGTTTTTTTTTCAATTTCTTTACCAATTCATGTTTAGGTTACTTGAATGAAATAATAAGCAACTTTTTCCATATGATGCGTACCTTATGTGTGACGACTGTATACATATCTAAATAAATAATTCTAAATTATATTCAAGCGATTTTTTTAAATAATTATTTTAATCCAATTTATTAATTATAGGCGACCGCCTGCTGGATAACTCAAGTGGTTGGTGGTTTATGACCTTACAATATTTCTGGTTCTACTTTACCTATCAATACGAAGGAGCGAAAGAGACTTGCGCGTCCCTGTCATTAACTCATAGTATTTACGAATTCTATAGATATTTCTTTGTTACAGACGGTAAAACATTTTTCGAAAACATGTACAAAGAAAAACTGAAGATGTACGAAACTGGCATACCAAATATATGTACAGTTGAGAAAAACCAGGATATTATCAATTTGAACAAAGACATATTTGAAAATTTGGAAATTATTGGTCAATTGGACAAAAAGTTTATCGTTGTAAAAGAACTAAATGAAAACATGTTGATCATTTTTGATCAACACGCTGTACATGAAAGGATACGATTAGAAAATTTAATGAAAAGTATGAAATTAAATCACCCAAAAATCTAATTATTTTTAATTAATTCATCGTAAATTCTCTTTATATATATTTTTTTAGTTTATAAAAATGCTAAATCTGTTTGCAAAGAAAAGCTGATGTTCTTCATCCCACAAAATGAATTATCTGTGCTAAAACGACATGAATCTTATTTAGATTATATTGGAATGACCCTGGAATTTTTTAGTAACGGGGTTTACGTCACTGAAATACCACTTTGTCTCAATCTCAAATTTAATAAAGAGGTGTGTATTTCTAAATACCGATGTTACATTGTATTTTACTTGATGAATGATCAAAAAAAGTTCTCGAAAAAAAAATTTGTCCAAAAAACGTTTAAATTTTGTAAAAAATTGACGAAATAAAAATTCTGTAAAAAAAGTCTAATAAATTGTGGAAAGAAATTGTCTAAAATAAACAAAAATTTCCAAAACAAAACTGCCAAAAAAATTAAAACTAATATATTTTGAAAAAATAAAATCAGCAATTATGTAAAAAATAATAAACTTTTAAATTTGGAAACAAAAATTCCATTTTTAAAAAAATTGTCAAAAATAAACGTCTAAATTTTGGGAAACCGTTTAAATTTTGAAAAAAAAAACATATCCAAAATAAACGTCTAAATTTTGAAATAAAATTTCCCGAATCAACAATTCTGTCAAAAAAAAACGCCTATAAATTTTGTAAAAAAATATCCAAATCAATTGACAAAAAAAATTACAAAATCTGAAAAGTTGTAAAAAAACCTCAGGTATACATTTTCTGAAAATGGCATATGAATATGTTCATCAAGTAAAATATTATTTTACGGATTTGTTTCGTAAATAACTATTTTTTTTAGGATTCAACAAAATCATTAAACAAAATGATCCTTGTCTTAATAAAAGAGATAATAGAGCTCCTCAAATCAACGAGAGATGTTTCTTTAAAAATACAACCAACTTTGATTCAAAATGTAATCAACTTGGAAGCTTGCAGAGGTATATTTTCAGTAAATCAGTTATACAAGCAAAATAACGACAATTAAACCATTAATGCACACATTTTTTGAAGAAAAGAAACCGGCAAAAAAATCAATTTTGTTTTAATTAAGGAAACACATTTTTGGAAACTTGTTTTGGCAAAAATTAATCAAAATTTTTATTTTAATTTTGGATTTCGATACACATTGCAGAAAAGAAGAAAAATGTTCGATATATTTCGAAGCAAAGTCACGAAAATACGACAATGGATCGCAATCAGTCGTCACGAGTGCAGACGTCGCGTTTTTTTTGTTTTATTCTTGAACAAATGTTACAGCTATGTAAATGAATTTTCTCATTCCAGCATACATGAAACTTTTTTCATTTATTTTGACTTAAATAATCCATTTTAATTATTTTGATATTTTATATATTTTTTTGTAGGAGCTATTAAATTTGGAGATCCGTTGACCCATAAACAGTGCTCAGAACTGTTAAAAAAACTTTCAGCAACCGATTTACCCTTTCAATGTGCTCATGGGAGACCAACTGTAACTCCTTTATTGAGATTATCTTCAGAACCAATTGAGCATACTGTAAGTATATTTTATTGGAATCAATAGTTTTTTATTGCAAGCCAAAAACTCACCACGTATATTTTCAATTTATACTTATTTTAACCCCCTTTTTTTTGGCTTAAACGCCCAATTTCAGTTTTCTGTGGACTTTTCCGATGCAGCCTTTGGGTGTAGACGAATCATCTTAGGGTTGATACCTTTTGAGGGACTCGAACCAGTTTATTGAGTGTCGGGGATTAGACGGGAATTGTGCTGTTCCAGCCCTAGTCGCCTTAATATTAGATTATCTGACAAGTAGGCTGGCTGACGAGCTAGAAGGAAGGCTCAACCTCAGAAGGATGCACAATGGGCCAAATATGGCCTACGGGCTGTGGGGTGACCCACCCTTCTAGATTTACAGATACAGAGATAGGTTATCTGTGAACAGGCTAACAACAAGTAGGGGACGATATGATATATCATCAGATTCTGAGAGAATATTCTCATTCAGTAGATGAAAGCCGAGTAGCCTTTGAAATATTTGTCGTTTCCAACTAAGCCAGTAATGTCATACACTGTCAGACATTTTCCTACTTGTTCGGGTGTTTTATTTTCTTATTAACTGAGAGGTCGAAATATTTTTGTCGAGTGCTTGCATGTTACAGCGTATATGTGGATGTAGTGTAACTATAATGAGCTCATTCTGTTTTGGTAGCTGTCTTGCTGAAACGGAATTATCCACTCATTCGATTATCCCTACGAAGTGTCAGGATTTTTTTATTCGTAACTCTGGTTTCTACTTTTAATAAATTGAAATATTTTTTTCAGGTAAACATTCTTAACCTCAAGGCTTTGAAGAAAATGGTAATTTAAGTTATAATTTGATGCAATTAAGCTCCGAAGAAAATGGTAATTTAAGTTTTAATTGGTTGCAATTAAGCACCAAAGAAATTAAAACAAAACAAGTTTTACGAAAAATATCAGTTTTTATTTAACACGACATTTAATGCAATAAATAAAAGTAAAAGTTTTCCGTTTGTATATTGAAATAAACATTTTTTATTCATGTTCTAATCGTATTGCGGATACCTTTGAAAAATCTTGAGATGTTAACCACTGAGATGGAGAATAGAGTCGTCTTACTTTCTTGGTGAGTTGCAAGGAGATGAATTTAGGGCCGAGTTTAAAACTATCTTCTACTAAAACAAATAATTGTTAAGGTATTATTCTCGATACTACAATAGTCAAATGTTAAAAAAAATTTATATTAATATATTTTTTCTGAACAGTAATTCTAAATCCGAGAGTACTACCTTAAAAAAACCTCGCACCAAAAAATGATTCTACATCTTAAAAGTTTTAACAACTAGCCTAGTAAGTAATTTATTCGGATATAACTTACAGCATAAACTCTTGTTAGGCTTCATCCAGTTTCTAGCTAAAGGTTTAACAATATTTCCGGGTAATTTTCGCTTGAAACTACTTAAATCTAGATTTTCTGAAATAAAATGGCAAATATTTATATTGATGATTCATTAGTTTATTTAATAAGAAGAATAAACCAGTTGAGAATGCTCTTCTAGCATTGCCATAGACCGAACAAATTGTAATGAAAATTTCACACCATTTTTTAACCAATAAGAAGCTTTCGTTTCAGCTCGTTACTGTAGCAACCAAAAAACTTGGCGATAGTATTTTCCTACCCTGGGCTGTACCAGCGATAGTATTTCTGTCAAGTGTCAAATTATAAAAATACACCCTTCCGTTCACTGTAAAATAATACAGATTGGTTGATAGCTAATAGATAGATTATTTTAGACCAACAAATGTTTATTTCATACTACTAAAATCCTAGGAACGTATTCTTTTGGTATATATGAAGGTATCTTACGAAAATGTCATGTTATAATTTATTATATTACTTTGGTTTTTTTTAAAAAGTATCCCTCGTCTTCGTCTCGGGATAAAAAATTCATGCTTTCGGAAATATTTCCGATAGTAATTCAAGCTCTAGGGAGATTACTAGTGAAAGTATTAATAAAATTTTAGATTGACAGTTCTTATTCTAATCGCCACAGTCCACTCACTTTTACCAAAATCGTCAATCACTGTGTATCTACTTTAAATTCAATGTCATTTTAAACTTCAAAATTTTCATATTTTGGACTGTTTTGGGAAGTTCCAAATAATGTCAAATTTGGAGACCCAAGATGTGCATGTCCCAACTTATTGTAGATTTAAGTTGGCAGAGAAATTGATGTGGACTGTATTATATATAGGTTATAGCGAAATTATACTCTGAGTACTTGGATTTTATATATTAACGATAACGTAAAACAAAACACTTTACAACAAACAAAGAATATAACAAACTTAAAACTGTGTTTGCAATTGCTCAAAAAATACTGTGAATACGAATTTGTATAAGTTAAAATTGATGAAGTTATTACGTAAGAAACAGTTTAATGATGCGACCTGTTCCTTACGGAGTCGGATGTGCTACTACTTTAAATTTATTACGTGTGGACGGTCCAAAGATTACGACCTGATCCACACGGAGTCTGATATTCTACTGATTTGATTTGATTTATTTTAGCCGCGTGTCGACAGACGAGGTTCTTCCTTGGCCAATCACGGGTACGTATTTTCGGCGTTATTGTTGTGCCTTTTTTTTATGCAACTTCCAATCTTGCCCCTGGCCGCGGAGCATATAAAAGCGGTAGCCGCTAAAGGCGGCTTTTAACTATTGATGTTTATATGGACTGTGAGTTACTTCCGTGTTGGTTATCTGCGCTCTGGCCTTGATTTACGATGTGTGCTTACACTGTTGCTATGCGCGAGGTTCGGTTATTTTATTTCCCTTATTGCCATGGGCGTAGTTAAAAATGTTCGATTTCGAACATGGACCCCATTTTGAAGGTGTTCCCGAACAGGTACGGAGGGCACATCAAACCCTAAGCTTACATTTTGATGCTCTTTCTGAAGTCAGAATTTTAAAATTCATAAACACAAAGAACCAACACACACACACATCACACACACACACACACACACACACACACACACACACACACACACACACACACACACACACACACACACACACACACACACACACACACACACACACACACACACACACACACACACACACACACACACACACACACACACACACACACACACACACACACACACACACACACACACACACACACACACACACACACACACACACACACACACACACACACACACACACACACACACACACACACACACACACACACACACACACACACACACACACACACACACACACACACACACACACACACACACACACACACACACACACACACACACACACACACACACACACACAGATCGAATTCAGATACCGAACAAATTTGTTCAGTGAAAAGAAGAAAATTTCATTTTGTAAACAAACTTTTTTATACGGCATTATTTAGAAAAATACAACTTTATATTTTACAAAATACATTTCACTTATAATGGAAGTAAATTCAAAAATTCCATGAACAACTTAGGGAATAACTAAAATTGTTAAAATGTTATAAAAGCGTGTTTTTTTTTCTTCAAATTGTTTTTTTTTTTTTTTCAAAAAATAAAGGAACTTTCTTATGGGAAAATGGCTTTCCGTCAAATTTTATGAAAAGTTGGTATGATGTAGAACTCGATGCTCTGACAAAAAGTGTCCATTGGCCCAAACCGGTCCTATGGCTAGTTTCAGAGGTACAGGGTGTTAAAACATCGGAAATGCCACTTTTTTGCAACTAGATTTCTCATAACAGATCTGTTTTATTCGCATTTGTTGTAGAAAACATGAATTATAGATTATTTGGCAACAATATTTTATAAACAATTACTGTACAATTTGGTTATTTACAGGGTGGTTCGAAAATAAGTAATATGGTTTTTTTGAAGAAATCATTTTTTTATAACAGCTTTAAAAATGCAAGCAAATACAATTGCATCATGAATATATAGTTTAACTAATTACTTCTTGCTGATGAATCATATTTTATACAGGGTGACTCATAAAGGTAGTTACAGAAGGCATATAATGCATTTTAGCTTTAACGAACCACCCCGTATAAACGATGTGTTATAAAAATTTTGTATTATCTTAAACAAATGTACGACCTGTCACTCTACCACCACTATATGTCATACAGCGTGTTAAACTGATTACAAACACTTTAAAACTTAGAAAACCTGTGTTTTGTGCACCACCCTGTATTTTAAAAGTTAAACCGTCAACTTTATAAATTAATACATTTTCACATTATTTAATATTTAACTGAGCAAAATTTTGTTGTAATCCTATGACCAGTTTTCCTAAAATGTGTACCCATCCTTCTGTTTTCATAATTAGTAACCTTTTTTTATATTATTTTATAACAACTAAGTAGTAACTATGGGTGCCTGGTCCTTTCAAATTCGAGTTATTTTTCGACAAAATTCTTCGTTTTTTTAAACACAATGTTTTGTTCACAAAATTGTTTTCATCAAATTTTCTGAACAAGATTTTTCTCGATTATTTTTTCCTCAATTTTTTTCATTACAATTTTTGTTTTGTAACAAAAAATTCTGGGCAATTTTTTATAAATAAGCACAGACGTACCGAAAATTAATAAAATCATACACAGAGTTCTCTTGGACACTTTTTGCACAGATTACCATAATTTTTTCATAATTAAGGTTTTACAAACATACAATTTGTAAATGCGCTACCATCTAAAACTTGAGCGTAGTAGTGAGTTTTGACAACTTTAAAAAGTGTTCTCCTATTTTCCCACTTACCGCTCCATATGTAAATTTACAATATATACTTTACCCGAGTCTCCTCTAAAAGGTTTTTTAAAAGGTGGATCCTTATCGTCAAACATTTTTGTGGATGAAAATAGACCGGTTGCACGCCTGCGCCGAGCTAAAAAAGGATAAGCAAATTTGTATTATCTCAAACACCCTGTATATCAGATTTTGAAATTTCATATTCGAAAAAAGTAAGTTACAATGAATACTTACTTTTCCGTCAAGAATTTTACTGGTACAAAGTCCAAGATAAATCTCGAAATATTTTGGCAATTTCAGGTTATAAAATATAGCAAAAAAAATTGTTATATCGTAGGAGAAAATACCTTTTATCAAAAAAATATAAAACTTGTTCCCAAAGAAGAAATTGAAGGGTTTTATCATATTTAGTATTCTGCAAAGCAATATCTCACATACAAACATATATATTCATTTCTGTATTTCATAGTGGTTTCTTGTAATTCAATTACTCTTCTATTTAGAAATAAAACCACTTATTCGAATCAAAAAAAGGCCTTAATTTAACGTTTCGACTTTATGTCGAAAGTCGTTGTCAAAAATTGATAACAAAATATAATTTACTATAGAAACAGAACACTGGATAATCTTACAAAAATATGACAGCAACATAGGACACGAAGATAGAGTTTTAAATTGAAGATGTCAAAATCTGTTTCCATCATATTTTTGTGACGTTTCTGGGAACGAATTTTAAAAAAGGATAGCGCATTTGCATATTACCGCGCAAAGTACCGCGCAGTTTTTGATTCGGTCGATTTCTTCCAAACTTCGGAAATTTATTCGTCAAGTCAAGTCAATCCTATGTACAAATTTCGAGCTAGCGCGAGTTTAACCTGATAGAGCGAACTCGATATATGCACATTTATCGGTAAGTTAGGTGTTCAACGCTTTACGTTTATGGTTTATATGATGGATATATGCCATACACACATATGCACATATACAGCGTCTTTTAGAGTATTTTATTTTGAATTCTAAACTTTTTTTAAGAATTATTTTTTATTGACATTACATTTTTCAATCACTTTTTTGTTTTTTTTGTTACCATGAATACAGCTAAAATAAAGTATATAAAATATAATTACAGTTTAATTTAATTGTTTCAGACTTTATCTTATCCACCCCAACCACTTTCCCATTTTTTAAATCAAAATAGTTACAATTAGGATAGATTTTCATCACTTTTTATTTGGTTTGCTGAAGCTTTTATTAAATTCATTAGCAATGTTAATTTTTTCCAACAATAGTTCATTTGTATCTACACTCTTTATTTTGTCAATGTTATGTTTCTTTTTATTTGTATTACTAATTTGATTTATAACTTTCCATTTTCCAATAAGCAATGTCGTTATTTCGCTGATAGCAAGATGGTTTTTCGCATGTTCCTTTTTAAACAAATATGATGAGTTGATCTCCCAAAGACTACGCCAAATTGTAGTTAGATTAATATGTGCCATAAATAAATAAGAATAATAAACATAATCATTATGCTGCATTTTTGTTACTTCACCCTTGACCATTTAGTTTTGTATTTCTTTCAAGGTGGCCGGCTATGTTTAACCCCGTTAATGAAACGCCCATGTCGGACATAGTCTAGCTGTATTCATGGTAACAAAAAAGTGATTGAAAAACGATATAAAGTAAAAAATGTAATGCCAATAAAAAATAAATTCTTAAAAAAAAGTTGAGAAATCAAAATAAAATCTTCTAAAAGACGCTGTACGTGTGCGTTTGTGTGTATGTGGGTCTGTATGACATATATCCATTATATAAACCTTATACGTAAAGCGGTGAACACCTAACTTAATATAAATATTATTATAAATAAATGCGCATATATCGAGTTCGCTCTAATCGGGTTAAACTCGCGCTAGCTCGAAATCTGTACATAGGATTGACTTGGGTCCGTGGACACTTTTGATCGGTATGGGATGACGAATAAATTTCCGAAGCTTGGGAGAAATCGACCTAAAGCCATTTCCGTATCAAAAACTGCGGGGTACTTTATACTTCGTCATAAATAAGTTTTGCAATTAACTATTTTTGTAAAATAGGCATCCAAATTTTTGAAATATCGGCCGAACAATTAGAAACACATTGGTTATTATTTAAGCATATCAATGCTGCTTCTGTAACTTTGCGGTTAAATTATTAGATTCTTTTAAAAATTTAGTCTAATAAGAAAAGATCTAGATGTTTCGCCTATATAAAATTTATTACATTCGCATGGAACTTTGTAAATACAATTTTTTCTAATTTGAATTTCATTAAAAGGTTTTGTATTTACTATTAAAGATTTTAGTGTATTATTTGTTTGAAAAACTGTTTTTAAATTAAATTTATTGCCAATCCTTCTATATATATAGTTTGTGTCAACTGCATATGACATAATATAAAAATATATGGGGATTCCGGTGGAGCAACAGTTTTCCCTTGTAACAATAAACAAATTATCTTAAGCTATTAAAAATGCCGCGGACGGCTATGACACGGTTGCTTGTGTATGATCTATAGGTAGAAATCTTTATTTATATAAAATAAAATACATTATTACCTGAGCTTACTACGTCAAAAGGTCTTTTAAAAATTAATTCATCATCATCCTCATCATCAGAAGTTTGTGGATATGAAAAAAATGTTTCTATTTGTTTTCGATCTAAAAAAAAATAAATAAAATTCATACAAGCCACTGATGACGAATTTTTTTGTTTCACTAATTTTAATTTTATTTTCACTTAAGTCGCATTTTGATATAAAAATAACAAGTGTTATCTAAAAATTTAGTTGAGTATCATAAATCAAGTAAAAAAATTTAGACCTCAGGTTATCAAATAAAAAAGAGAATTTCTAAAATAAAATTTGACAAAATTAAAAAAATCGTCTATGAACATCTTAAAAAAGTTCAACGAGTTTGGGACTATTTTTAAAGTATTTATATTACACCAAAACAAAATTTGGACATCATGTTTTGAAGAAAAACGGAATTTCTAAAATAAAATTTGACAAAACTTCAAAAAATCTTCTATGACCATCTTAAAAAAAGGCCTACTACTTTGGGACTACTTTCAACCAAAACAAAATTTGGACGTCACGTTGATTTGATTTGATTGATTTGATTAAGACGATGTGCCTGACTGAGGTTTTTAAATGCCTCAATACTGCAGCCTTAAGACTTATTGTACTATGTCAGTTACATCGTTATGTTCAGGTGAAGAGGTTTGTTACCTTTATCAGGCTGAGTAGCCTTTTCACCAGATTTTCTTTTGGAAAGTCCTCCTGTGGGTTTACCGGCCCCAGTAGGTTATACCTCCAGTGCGTGAGTGCCTGGCACTCTAGTATGATATGAGAGGCTGTTTCATCCTCCTCATTGCATAGTCTACATATGGGTTCATCTTGAAAGATGCCTATTTTATGTAGGTGTTCCCTAAGGTGACAATGTCCGGTTATTAGTCCCGTGACATGCCTTATTTGATTTCTGCTTAGATTCAGAATATAACCTGTCAGTACTTTTGATGGCGCTTTAACCATTCGTTTACTGTTTTGTTGGCCCGTCACGTTACCAAGAAGAAAACTTAACATAACCCAAAAAAAAAATCGTCCATAATAAAAAATCATACCCTGCTTTTTGACCATTATCTTTTTCATGGAATTTTTTTTTATGTATAGTTTAAGTAATCGCTATAGTCCAGCGATCTGAAAATTTCTTTAAAGTCGATGCCCGAGTGTTCTACTTTAATATATAGCTCGGGAGCCAGAGAATATTTCTCGAGTTGATAAAATAGAAACATGCATTCAATAAGATATAATCGAAGCGACTAATGGCTCGGCCACCCAACCAAATCATAGTATAACTGGTCTTTGCGTCCTCGGCAACGTAGCGGCATCCTTTGCAGCAGTCTCAAAGTTTTTTTGGTAGCAACAAAGGCACCGCGTTAAAGCTGTTAACTATATGTATTACACGAACTATGCCTACATTTATTTTTTCTTTATCAAATACGCATTATCTAAAGAAAGTAATATATATTTTATTTTTTATTTATAACGTCGCTAAACATTTACTTACAAATCTAAAGATAACCAATAAATTATTGTAATTTTTCAAATATTTATTCTACAACAGTAAATAAAAACACTTTCACTGATATGATGGGAAGAATTAAACTGAACTTCTTGAATTACAAATACATATAATGGTACTTTTACTTCACGACTGCTTGAATTATTTTGTTTCTAGATCAGTAGTTTATTCTTTGAATAATCGCTTTGACTCTAATAGCGAAACTAAAAAAGGAATAAAAGGCAGTTTTTTTTTTAAATAAATTCAGTAGGTTTCCTGTAAAAAATTGTAGTAAACAAACATTTTTTTTACTAAAAATTAATCATAAAATCACATTTAAAACCCTATAAATATAAACAAATTAAGTGCATAAACAATATGGACAAATATTTGCCCCCTCATCCCGATTTCTACACCCTACACCCTATTTTTATATATCCTTTTAAAAGAAATATAGAAAAAATGGAAACTAATACTGTAAGCTGAAAACAAAATCTCCTGACCCAAAAATTATGAACACCTTTTGTCAAATTTCAATTAACTTACTTGTTGCAGATCTTCTGTTTGATCTTCTCTGTGATTTGTTTCCGCTGTCATCATGTTTTTCATTATCCATTTTATTCTTTTTATCTATTTTTTTTTGTGTTTTAGGAGGTATACAATTTTCGTCTTCACTGAATTCAAAATTCTTTCTGTTTATAGAGGCCCGTTTTTTAGCCATTTTATTTTTAGTTGTGGAAACTTTGTTTAAATCTCTTTGTCCATCGCTTTTTCTGTTTCTAAGATTATATGCACAAGTTTAGTGTATTGTCCAATAATTTATTAATTATCATGGAAATAGTTTAATACATTACGAGATATATTGTTATAGAACTAATAAAAATACACACCTCTGCATATGTTTTTGAGGTTTTTTCATAGCAATTTGTTCAAATTCACTATAAGTATCTGAATCATCTCTAGGAAATGACTGCTTTGCAATAAATCTTTGACAACTTTCAATTATTTCTTTAAAATCTTCAGCATTATCTAAAGAACAAATTTTTTTCAATTAATAATGATACAAGGCCAGTTTTAGGCTATCATTGTCCACTGCAACTAATTTACTAGATAATATAAGCAAAATGCTAAAGGAGAATTTACTACTAGAAATTGGCTCATATCTTCAGTATATACTGTTTTCTTGTAAAATATTTAGATTATCAAGAACTAATACATTTTCAACAACTGAAAATATATTGATGAATATGTCAAATCACAAGAAACAGTAAAAACAAACTATTATTTTAAATTAAACATTGTCTTGATGTCCTGGAAAGAATGAACAAAATCATTAGCTAAAAAGTGCTGAGCATTTTGTGAGACCATTAAAAAACTACTTTACCCAATTAGGAAGGAACATGTAAGAAGAAATTTGAATAAAGATTAATCAAAAGCAATACATTTTGGAAAATAAACTGTTAAAAATAATAAAGAACTATTTAAGAACATCAACACACTAATTGGGCTTTCCATGATTTCTGTAGAGCATGGCATTTTTTAAAAGAGGCGACAATTTGTGTTGCCCCTAGCAGCAAGAACCCTAGTGCTGGCACTGATGTTATGGTGGACCTTCCGAAAAGTTAGCTTTACCGCTTAAAATATTAATAATAGGATAAACATACCCGCTTGTAACTTAGAACATTGATTAATTAAGCCAAAAATAGTCATTTTTTCATTTGTTAATATATCACATTGAACTGCTGCTTCGCAATATTTATTTATAACAGGTAGTGGTGTACCAAAAACTGCTCTAGTATATTCCAGTTCTTCTTCAGAATCTGAAAATAATGGTTCTTCGCCAAGAATAATCATACTGGATGTTAATCTACCCTTGTGATGAGAATGGTCAATTTTAGGTTCCTCGATTTGAATATTTTGTAAAACATTGATACGTTTATCTGTCTTTACTTTCGACATCTCATACAAACATGAATTTTATTAACTCCCTAAGAATTTGTCTTTTGAATTAAAATGTACAAAGATAACATTTAAATTTCTTCTGCTTTTCGTTTTTTTAGTTATATGTAGATGTACGTACTGTGGATTTCTTCTTCTTTTTTAATGGCTTGCAGATATAACTTCACGTAAGCCAGCACATTAGCACAGAACACCTAACTATAGATAAGATGTTCTGTGACATTAGATTAGAACAGCGGTTCTCAAACTTTTCAAATTTTGTACCACATAAAAAATATGTACCACCATAAATAAAAGCATTTCGCCATTAAAAATCAATGTGTCGCGAAAGTGGGAATACGTTCGAAGCTAGAGCCCTAAAAGTAAAAAAATTGAAAAAATTGTACAACTAAAATATTGTAATGTACCACCAGTGATACATGTACCACAGTTTGAGAACCGCTGGATTAGAAGGCTTTGTAATATTGTGAAATGTGATGGTTTTATTTGTAACAGATTCTATGTCTATTTGTATTTAGTTTATATTATAAATAATGCTGTTTTATTATTTACAATCACTTTTGTAGTAGAATAAATACAAATATTGATAATTAACATTTATTTGAAAACAAAACAATAACCATGACTCTTGTACAACAGAGAGGAAAGTAACTTACACGTGTGCGGAATAGTATATTCTGTGACAAGGTTGGAATGAGAATTCGACACGAGTGGAGGATACCGAACGCGAGCGAATGCGAGTGTGAGGAACCACGAGTGTCGGATTTTCATTCCAACAGAGTAACAGACTGTACTTTCTCCACGGCCACAGAAAGTAGAAATTAAATATAGTAAAATGAAACATCAACAAAATCAACATTGTGTAGGTAGTATTTTTATATTCAAGCTTGGATTTTTGCGGTAGCAAATTTTGAGCTATATTGTCGGCATATTTTTTTTATTTCTGGAGGAGTATTTTCAAATTCTTCATCTGAATCGTTTGATTTTCTTCTCCTTTTTAATAAATTAAAAGTTTTTACAAACCAATATTAAGACACAACTAATACTGACAGTTAATTTGACATTCATGGCAAACCTTATTTTTGTAAACAATCACGGAATACAGATTCTAGCTCTAGATATAGAATGTAATACATATAAAATACATAAGAGACAAATGTTTTAGAATTTTCTTTCAATCTCAAGAGCGAGAATGCTTCTTTTCTGCTATTATAAGTGGTTTCAGAATAACTACATTCAGTAGTGGCCGTGGAGAAAGTACTTTCCGCACACATGTGGAAAGTACCACTTTCCGTCGGAGTACAGAACGATATCTGTTAGTTCCGTTATTTTCTATGTAGCTGCCGACAGTCCCACTGGCCGGCTCCATCTAAACACTTTTGTGCTCGTCCAGCATTGTCTCGAATAGAAGGCTGATTTAGACGTATCTTAGCTGGCGACAGTCCCACCTACCGGCAGCGCTGGCACCGTATGAACACTTTTTCGTGCCAGTCCAGCGTCGTCCGACCGCCCTGTCTCGAAAAGAGGTCTATTCGAGAAAACGCTGGACTGCCACGAAAAAGTGTTTACACGGGGGTCAGCGCTGCCAGCCAGTGAGACTCTCATCGCCAGCTACTGGGCCCCGATGTTTGAAATATGTGAGTACAACTCGTCTGCGAGAATGTACCACGTGACCATCTCGAAATCGGTCAACGTTGCCAAATTTAAATTTAGACAGTTCAGCAAAAAGTAGAGCAAAACTATTAGATTCAGACCAATTATAAGCTCTTTAGATCCGTTATGAAAATATTAATTCTTTTATTAAAAATACAAAACATTTTTTAGAAAAATTATCAAAAATTAAAATGACAATTTTTCAAAGCTAAATATCTATTTTTCAGTTATACGAAGAAAAAGCCTAATTTTCAATTGAAAAAAAAGTTAGTTTATAATAATTAATAATTTAATTAAATAATAATTAATAATTAACAATATATATTGTTTAAAAAAAGTATAATAATTATATTTTTTTTAATATAAAATTGAAAATGCAATGTTTTGTCTTGACAAAATTACAGGTTATTTAAAACACAAAAAAGAAATTTCCAAATGTTGCTGTCGATAAATAAGTCTCTTAATCTTATGAGAAAAAAGTAGACAAGTTATAACATTAAAATTATAATTGAAATTGAAAATATAAAAAAATTACCGTTTCTTGATGTACTAATAAACATCAATAACAATTTGTTTTAAAACATCAGCCTTTAGAAGATAAAATACAAATACGATAAAACCATGTTTTTCGTTTTTAATTTTTATCTCTTGCAAAAATAATTTTTTTATGAAACCTCTGGTTCTTTTTTGTGTATTAAAGTAGTAATTTTTTCAAAGCAAAATATTTCATTTTCAAATTTATACGAATTTAAATTAAGAACAAGCCTAATTTTCAATCGAAAAAGTTAGTTTATAAATTTTCAATTCGTGTGCGAGAATGTACCACGTGATCACTCCTCACTCTCTCAGCGTCACAAAATCGGTATGTTTGAAACCAAGAGAAATCATCTACAAGTTCGCATAGAAGTGCTCTACTGGGTTGTACCAGTAGAGTTGAGTTTAGTAAGAGAGGAAACATGCGCAATAGTGCCGTGAAGGCGTTAAGTGCAGTGTTGCCGACGCCAATTTATCATATTCCCCAATATCCCAAGTCAAATTCCCAAAATTTGGGGACAAAAATCTGCTGATTCCCCAAAAATTCCCCTCAATAGGTTAAGTACCTTACCTTAGGATGATTATCTTCTTTGTTTTGACCTTTTATTAACCATTTATCCATATTTGCACAAAATCGTATCGTTATTTCGCGACAGAATACAAAATTAACTTATCTAAAGCAAAGCTAGCAAATTAGAAGCGTCTAAAACTAAGGGAATCACAGAAAGGTTTTCTCTATGTGTTCGCGTTCGCACCGCGCGGAGATAAACGAACTTACCCGATTATAATATGATTTATTATAACAAAAGTAGGTACAATGGACAAATGATTTGCTGCTGTGCAAATGGTCTTGAGTTCTATGCCCAATCTGAACTGTTTTTTTATTTTAATTCCTGCTGATTATTTATTATATTGTTTAACGATGAGATTTCAAAATCCCCGCATAATGCCAATCCCCAATAAATCCCCAATCATCTTGAGATTCCCCGCAGTTTGGCAACGCTGGTTAAGTGTCGAGACTGTCAAGTCAAATTTAATTTAATTATAACCTATATCTTTGATATTAATAGTTTGGTATGTGATTTATAGTTTTCTGTTTAGAGTGTTTGTGTATATTTCGTTAGGACTCGTTTCAATCATTAGCTGTTTATTTTGCTGATTTGCTTATTGTTGTTTGAAAATATTAATTAATATTTAAAATTAATAAAATCTATAAAATGAAAAAGTTCTATTTGAAAAACAAACACCAAATAAAAAATATATTAAAACTTACCAGACTGAATCTACAAAACTGGAAAAATATTGGTAAACACAAAAAAATATATTTATATTGGCTGCGAACTTCACTAAACACTATTTGTTTTAGGAATAAATAAAATATTTATTGGAAAAGAGCATTTACAGATTTCTTTCCCTTAAAGTAGGGGAAACCAGGACTATTTTTATTATACTAATTTCCGTGTATACAGATAAGCCATATTAAGCCTAGACTAATGCCGATTTACCCTAAAACAAATTTCAAAAGGTCCTATTTATTATAATCCTAAACAGATTTTAATGTACTTTATTGCCAACATATTCAAAGATTTCCTGTAATATACTTTTATGATCAATTCTGATGAAATTTCAGATATCAAAACAGGTAACCGAAAGTTCATACAAAAAAATACTCTTATATTATTATTATATTAAAAAGAAACAGTTTTTTATTTAAAAACCTAAAATGCAACTATCTCATATCAAATTTTTTCAGTCGTATACGAGATTTGCCAAAAAATATGAAATTTACTCAGGAATAAAGTACCTTTATTTTTGAAATACCGGGTGTCCCAGAAGTTTCTGACCCATTTTAACTGCAAATATCTCGGAACTCAGAAATGATAGGAAGGTGCGGTTTTCACTGAACAGTTTCTTTTTTTATATAAAGTTTTTTTCAGTATAAATGTTTATTTAGTAAAATTTTATATAGGGTGTTTTAAAAAAGCGGTCTTTTTAAAATGCAAATAACGTCGATTTTTTTTAACGACACACCCTATATATTTTTATACTATCTGAAAGGTGAACTCTTTCCCTTTATGAAAATGTATAATGTTGAAGTTTAGATGAAAAATAAGTGAGTCATTTGATTTTTAAGGATAGGCAGTTACGTAGACATATACCATTAGATAATTAACAAATGAGCTCTGGATAAAATTATAAATTGAAAATGTATAAACTAATTTTTTCGATTGAAAATTAAGCTTTTTCTTAATTTAAATTCGTATAACTGAAAAATAAATGTTTTCATTTGAAAAATTGTTATTTTAATTTTTGATAATTTTTCTGAAAAATGTTTTATATTTTGAATTAATATTTCCATAACGGATCTAAAGAGCTTATAATTGGTCTGAATCCAATAATTTGGCTGTCTGTCCTAATCACTTCTTCTATTTCTTCTTGTACGAAGGTTTCAAGTGAACTAAAATATATGTTTTGCTCTACTTTTTGTTGAACTGTCTAAATTTAAATTTGGCAACGTTGACCGATTTCGAGATGGTCACGTGGTACATTCTCGCAGACGAGTTGTACTCACACATTTCAAACATCGGGGCCCTGGATACGTCTAAATGAGCCCTCTTTTCGAGACAGCGCTGGACTAGCACGAAAAAGTGTTTACATAGGGCCGGCCAGTGAGGCTGTCGGCAGCTACTGGATACGTCTAAATTAGCTTTAAAACACTTTTTCGTGCTAGTCCAGCGCTGTCTCGAATAGAAGGCTGATTTAGACGTATCCAGTACCTGGCGGGAGTCTCACTGGCCGGCAGCGCTGACCCCATGTAATAGTAGTTTACATGGGCGCCAGCTACTGGATACGTCTAAGTCAGCCTTCTATTCGAGACAGCGCTGACCTGGCGCGAAAGTTTTTACATGGCGCCAACTAAACCATCCTTTAAGTTAATCGAAATTGTTTTTTTCATTCTCGGTGGTAACGGTGTAGCGATTTTATTTTTTCTTATATAGTTATGAAATTTATTTAGTGCTTTTTCTCACCACTAATAACGAAAATGATCGGTTGTTTTTGTGAACGCTTCGGGGTGATTGTAGAAAAAAAACACCCCCAATTATAAACTACAATTTATTGCAACAACTGGCTATGTGAACATAACAAGCTATAAGTATATACATAATTTCTAGTTTTCTAGATATAAATCTCATTATAGAAATAATAATAATAATAAATATATTAGTAAAACCGTAACTTAAACTTTTAATATTTGTACAAAAAACGACTTAGAATTCATAGTTTTAAAAATATTACTGCAAAAAAATATTGCAAAAATTACTGATTTCCAATATCGAGAAACTTTAAAACCCAAACCGATTTTTTAAAAATTAATTATATCCCAACTTCACAAATTTTGTGCCAAAAATATCATTTTTGTGGAAAATTTTCCGTATTTTAAATTTTCTTTAAGTTTTGAAGTCTACTTTTCACCGTTTTTCGATGATATGACTGGTTTTTTGTACTGATGTAAGGGTAAAGGCCCCCATACACGATCAAACAAGTTTGACAAACTAGCTTGTCAATTTAGTTGGACCGTGTGTGGGTGAAGTTTGTAAGTTTGATACTTTTCCGTTTTTGCCTGAAAAGTAGTTTGTGGTGTGAAGGCTTGTCAGACAAGCACGACGATGTGTGGACCATCAAGCCAAACTGCCAAACTTGTAGTTCATTTCCAATCAATTTTCGTCTACAAACACTACTAATGTAGTTTGACAAACTTAAATGTATATTGTGTTGGCTCGCAGAAGCCTCAAACTTCATTGACAAACTTTTGATCAAATTTGGCTTGTCAAACAAGTTGGATCATGTATGGTGTATTGGGGCATTAATATTGGAAAATCTCAACTATAAAATCTCGAAAATTCCTTAAAATTATCAAAACTAAAGGCCATTTTATTTACAAAAATTCTAATTTTTGATAAAAAGTACAATATTTATATTTTTTATAAGAATGTTGTAATATATTTGGGACACCATGTACTACAGTTTATACTGAACCAGTGCGCTTGCGCATGACACTATGACATGGTCATTATTTGAGTAGTAATATAGTAATTAGCAGATGAAGAAGTGTTTAATTTACTCATACATATTATTTGGTTATATTTATATTCCAAGCATATTCTTGGTAAAACCAAAAGATATAACAAATGTCTGAATCATTTTTTATGTTTTTCAAAATATTTTAATGTTTTCTTTAAAAAAATATTTTATTTTTTTTATATGCAGCAGTAAATATTTTTGTCTTGCAGTTTTCCACCAAAAAATAAAACTGTATAATGATCATTTTATTCCTATATTTTTTCCGGACTAGTTCAATTTTCTATCACTAGAATCTATATTTAGTTATTTCCATCTATAACTATTCTTGTTCCAAATATTCCATTAAGTGGCAACCGGAGTTCTTGTGAGAAGAAAATTTCACTTCTATTTTATGAGGATTTTCTAATATAAACTTGTATTTATATGCGCGCCACTGGGAACACTTGGCCATGGAATATTTCTCGACAGCTTTAAATGTATGTATGTGTGGCAGCACTTTACAAAGATATTTAAGAAAAAAGTGGGAAACCATATTATTTAAAAACTACTTGATATTTTTTTAAACAAATAGGAGCAAATTTTCATAGATTTAATGCAGAATGGCGCGGATATTTCTTTTTGTGATTTTCCATTAAAAATTAACAAAATAAATACTTTTCGAAGGTTTACAAAAAAATCAAGATTTCTCCACCCTAAGTTTTATAATTATTAGTATTTCCTGAAAATTTCACAAAAATCCGACTAAAACTAAAGGCTTAAAAGGTTATTAAAATTTTGAAGGGGTTCGGTTTGCTCTTAAAACAATCTAGTAATATTCTACTACTAAGTTGCCATTTATTACGCCAGGTAATTAGGCCTTGTTGCCAACAGCAAGTGCATTCACTCTCTTTACTTCCTCTCTCATACGGCCCCTTTTTCAAAACACCTTGACCTGAGATCATATATGCTTCGCTAGATACGGCATCCTGTAGTATTTGTTTGGCGCTAGAGGGGTAATGACGAGAGGGGGTGAAGGGGCAATAGCATTGGGAATATTTTGGTACAGTGTAATATATTGTTATATCTATACAACACATATTTCAATTTCATTTTCTAAGGAATGAGTGACTTCCATTGTTTGGAATAGAAATAATCTGAGAGGTTGAATACCATCTTGCGCTTATGTTTATTTCAAATCTAGCGTAGCATATATGATCTAAGAGTGCGCTATTGTCACGCTTAACTTTACTTCTTCTTTTTCTTAAGACTAATCCTAATTTGGCCTTAATTAACATCCAGCCTTGTGACTTTTCCTAATACCTGTTTTGCTCCACTTGTACCCATTTTTTTAAATAAAATTAATACTGTTAATAACTCGAAGACAATAAAGTTTATTTAGCCTAAATAGTAAAGATTATTAGGACTTAGGAACTACACCATTACATAATAAATTAACTTTGGTAAATTGCTATAAATGGTAATTAATGATCAATTTAGACGTTTTCAATCACTATTTGAATGTTACCCTGTTCAATACTATATATATACAGAGTGCCCTTGAATTAGACGGCAAAAAATTAGTCAAAATCACATAGTTCATATAAGTTTGTTTGCTTGAACAAAATAGCATTTCCTGACGGTCCGTCAGTCACTGGATAATAATAAAAATAATTGAAATCTAATAATTTAGAATCAAAAAATTTATTTTCTAAAGACTGTCAAATATTCACCTATATTCGATTTTTATTATAGTCCAATAAACGAAGGTGCCAGCCCTGGCATTAAGTCTGTCCGGCTCCATTTTTTTTTAATTTGCAAGTATTCATGGGTACACTCACCCCCGAAAATCTCAGCTGTCTGAAATTTGTGGAAGGGCGGGAAAATGGCCCATTGGTCTCAAAAATGTGTTTTTTTTCGCCTATTTTCGCCAATATTTCCGAAAATATTACACTTAGAGAATTTTTGTTTGGACGAAAATAAAGATCAGTTCAGTACCTACAAAAATGATCCTCATCATTTTTGTCAAAAATATGACGGATTTTCGGAAACTCTAGAGCCATTTTCCGACCCTTCCACGTAGCTGAAATTTTCGAAGGTAAATGTACCTATGAATACCCGCAAATTAAAAAAAAATTGACGGACAGGCTTGATGCCCCAGTTTGGGGTTTTTGTGGCGTTAATTTACTGGACTATTAGCAAATACTTTCCAAATGGTGCGATTTAGGAAACTATTTGGAACGGATGTACCCTCTATTAAATTTTTGCACTCTAATTCGGGCATACCCTTAAATGTGATGCTTATATTTCTAAATCGCTTAAGGGGGCATTCTCATTTAAAATTTTCAAAAAATCGATTTTTTTTATTGAATAACATGAAAGATATGTGTAATCCGGAAAATAGTTTAGCGTTACAGCCTATTGTATGCACCGGTGTTTCGAACGCTTATTAGAATCTTGTTTTGACGGATTATTTATTGGGCTTAAGATGAAAATAACTCTGATATAGTAATAGATCCCTTTAGATGGCACTGGCTGTCCGAAATTCGTTCTAAAGAGCTAAGTTTGATGAACAAGATATTATTTTTAATGGAGGGTCAAACACAGAAAAAAAAATGCGAAAATGAGACTTTTTCAAATGACCGCCATTTTGTTAGATTGCGACCTATTTCATTGAACTTAGGTATAAGCTCCAGGGAATTTAATCTAGTTTAAAATGACTAGAAAAGGCCCGGGAATCGACGAAGTGCGCCAATGCTTGGCGTGCAGCGGTATAAAGGTCATTATTCATAAAAATACGTTTTTATAGTGAAAAAATTTAACTTTCCGAATATACAAATCACATGCTCCTACGAGTTTTAATTTTCCCGCAAAAAAATTCCAAAGTTTACCCATTTTTTTGGGTCTCCAAATGAGAATGCCCCCTTAATAAGCAAACAAAATTCAATATTAACAATTTAATACGTGTTCCCCAGTTTTAATATAGTTTAGATAAAGTAGGTCATACAGGATTATGGACGACATATCTATCACAGATATTGCTAAATCTATTAGTACTGAAGAAAAAAATTATTTGAGTTTTTGTTTGGAAAGCTTTTTGGCAAGATTCGTTTCCTATTAGGCAAGTTGTAGTATTTATTGCATTTCAGCAGAAGTCTGAGATAATTACAAATATTTCGTTTGAAATACTCCAAAATTTAAATGCAAAGAAAAAATGATGTCTGGAAAAATCAAATAACATTTTCCCATTTTGTGATTTTGACCCATAACACAGTAAACACAGGATATCCGATGGACATCCATCAAAAGTCCATGTCCATATGGACCAGAAAAGGACGTCCAATGGATATCCTTTTCCGGTCCATGTTCTTATGGATTAATTATGGACCTCTGATGGACCAATTAACTTCGAAATAAATTTAACCAATTGGTAGCATTGTTAGTGTTGGAATAATTTCAACTTCACAACTGACAATTGACAGGTTATTTATTTGGTTCCAAGTTCTAATGTATTAGAATACATTCAATATTCAGTTCCATTTTCCATTGTTAATAAGTTCTTCAAAAAAGAAAAGAGATTTGAGTTTTGACCGCCAGGTAAGAATAGAGAAAAACGTCGTACGAAAGAAGTACTTATAAGAGAACTCGAAGAGAGATAAACTTATCTTCTACCAGTGACGCACAAATCCTTCCATCAAGTTCTGCTTTTGTTTCACCACCTGCTTCGAGCTTTCAGTCTGATCCCAATATATGTGATTTCAATAATAGTAATTCTGGGGAAAGTAGTAAAGATTGTGTTCAACAGTCAACAAATATCCTAAGTGATAGTGTTCAGTCTCCATTCACAGAAAACAAGCATCAACATAATAGTAGTGAAGCTGACTCATCGTCATCAGAAATGTACGTTTATTTCAGTTTTATTTTTAAATTAATTATTTATTTTAGAATATTTTTATTTCATTCGACATTCAATGGATATACATATTGTACGTTTTGGATATACATTGGATATCCTTGTGTTTACTGGGAAAATGGGCAAAATTCACGACAACATTGGACAAAACTTCGCACATCACTGTAGCTCAGTTGGTTCTACGCGGCCATTTTTATTACCACCTACAGGAACGTCAACTAAAAAATGTTCTACTAATTTGAGTAGAGATGAACAGCAACAGCTGCTCCTTTGGCAGCATCACCACCGTTGGTGAATACCAATGGCAGTTGATATAGTTGTTGTACTTCTTTTTGTAATATTTTATTTCTAGATAAGCCTGACCCGTTGCCCACTATTCTGTTAATTCCTGCATTTTGTAATACTTCCCTGGGTATCATTCTGGAAAAAAAAAAAAGAAATACAAAAAAAAACATACTATAGTTTGTTTCAAAAATAATAAATAATAAAATATAGATCGGGCTAATTTTTAGATACTGACTTATGCAAATTTTCCATCATCCCTCTACACAAGGCTCTAAACATTTGTCCTAATCCCAAATTACCAACATGGATGTTTGTAACAGATGCTGCTAAATCTGGATCATATCTTTCACCAAGACATGTTGGCTGAATAGTTAAGTCTGACACAGCTGAATCTTCTATGCCAAGAGCCAACAACTTTTCCCAAACTTTGGCTAAAATATTGCTTATTAAATTGATATAATTTAAAAAAAAAATACTATGCTTACATTGTGGCACGCTAAATCCTAAATCCATAACCCATTGTTGCAGCATCTTGACAAAAGTAGCCAACGTGTTACCCCCATTTAAAGAAGCTGCTACTGCAACGTACTGCTTATTGAAATAAGGCCAATAATATAATGGAAGAACTTGAGGAGGACCATCACTTGGCACGTGCCTTTCAACAACAAACGAAATTTGTGCTGAAGTGGATATATTTAAGATTGCATCATGTGGGGTTTCCACTGTCGAAAGGACAGAGCATTGGAGATCTCCCATGCCTACTCCTGAAAACGCAAATTTTGTTGTGAAATCGATCTAAATTTAAAAAAAAAAAAAGTTTTTCTCATCAATCAAATGAGAATGACGCCAAAGTCGTACGACTTTTGAAAAAGTTATGAATGATTTTCAGAAGTAAAGTCAATGTGTTCATTCAAAAATAGTTGAAAATAAAGCACAAAACTCCCTAATACTGTCAAATTAATTAGTCGAACCTACTGATTTATGAGAATGAAAAAAAGATATAAAAACAGCAAAGGATACCGCCAATAGAACAAATGGTGATGTATCTGGACATTTTTGAGTACTTAAACCATACACTGTCCATATATATAAAAATAAAATAATATTTTGGCTATTAGGACCACTGTGCAAAGATTCAATATCCAAAATTTCTATATTGGTTAACTTCTTTAATGAATTTACATTTTAAGATTAGATATTAGATTTGAATAGAGGTTGACCACTCCACCTGGCAGGTAGCTTCCTTTTCTGATCTCTTGTGAGATTCACAAACGTTACTAATTAAAATTTTGTCTCAAATTTTAATTCTAAAATTAAAAACACGGTAAATAAAATCATAAATAATATAAATTAATTAAGCTTACATACCCTATCTCAATCCAATAATATTAATTGAAACGCAAAAGAACATAAAGTAACGCCACGAATCACCTACCACCTACTATTCACTAAATCAAAAATCAAGTGCGAACTGCGAACACAAGCTCAGTGTATGAATATTTTCCTAACCCCCACCACTGAAGACAATATTTGTCTAACTCCTACTTCCTACTACTCAACCCAAGAACGTTTGACTCAACTAGTAAAGTATAGTTTGTCCATTTTCAATTGTAGAATAAAATGATCTCGCTTTATACAAGCGGTTAATACCGACAAATCCACTTGTTGGTACATCTACAAGCCGCCAAAGCCGATCAAATAATAATAATAACCACTAACCAAAAATGAAGTTCAACAAGAAATTCAACATTTAAACACCAGAAAAGCTCCTGGGCTGGACAAAATAATTCCTATGATGATAAAGAAACTACCAGAGAAAGGAATTATGCTCATTACTCTTATCTTCAATGCCATTTTACGCTTAAACTACTGGACAAAGCTCTTCAAAACTGCTGAAATAATACTAATCCCAAAAGAGGGCAAAAATCCAAACGAAGTTTCTTCATATAGGCCAATAAGCCTACTACCAATCGTATCCAAAATACTTGAAAGACTACTGCTACAAAGAATTAACTCAGACCCTGAAACAGAGGAATGGATACCTCACCATCAATTTGGTTTTCGAAAAGAACACTCTACGGTCCAGCAGGTTCATAGAATAGTACACAATATAAATAGGGCAATGGAAAATAAACAGTAATGCACAGCTGCTTTCTTGGATGTTAGCCAAGCCTTTGACAAGGTTTGGCACACAGGTCTGGTTTTCAAAATCAAGAAGTATCTTCCCCATCACCTACCTGAAATTGTTAAGGTCATATCTGAGCGATAGAGAATTTCGAACAAGAGTAAATGAAAGTATTTCCAATAATTTTCCAATAAAATCTGGCGTACCGCATGGCAGCGTTCTTGGATCTACCAATAAATAATGAAACCATCCCTGGTACCTTTGCAGATTATAACGTCATCCTTGCAGTCCACGAAAATCCAGTTACAGCGTCTACCATTCTTCAAACACAACTAAACAATGTCCAGATGTGGATACATAAGTGGAGAATCAAAACTAACGAATCAAAATCCGTCCAAGTCACTTTTACCTTGAGAAAAGACCAGTGTCCTCCAGTCTCACTTAACAATATCCAACTTCCACAATCCATTAGCACCAAATACTTAGGAATACACCTCGACTCAAAACTCAACTGGAAAAAACATATACTTAAGAAGCGAAAACAAATTGACTTAAGGATAAAGGATCTACACTGGTTAATCGGCACAAAATCGAAATTGACTCTAGAAAACAAAATACTCATCTATAAAGCTGTCTTAAAACAGACTAGAATCACACAGTAACCCGTTACTCCATCCTCTATATGAACCTCAAGCCGACAGCCTGGAGCCTGGAGCCTGGAGAAGACCTTACAACGCTAATAGGAGCCCACCTACTCCTGAGCCAACCAATTAGCCTATAAAACTTTTTTTGTTTTGATTGCTAAAAAATATGATGATATAAAAAAAAACATCTGAGAATTTTGTTTCTGCAATCGAAAATGGAAAAACTATAACCACACTTCTATTGTCGCCCCCACAGTTTAGTTAAATTAAAATTTAAGACAAAATTTTAATTAGTAACGTTTGTGAATCTCACAAGAGATCAGAAAAAGAAGCTATGGTACAGATGGAGTTACCTCTATTCAAATCTAATATGCGTTATAGAAATTAAAATGTAAATTCATATTAAAGAAAGTTAACCAATATAGAAATTTTACGCCAGTTACCCCTATTAGAATCTCCAGTTAAGTTGGTTATTGGTTATATGGACAGTGTACGGTATTTTTGACATTAAAATACTCAAAAATGTCCAGATGCATCCCTATTGTTCTATTGGCGGTATCCTTTGCTGTTTTTATATCTTTTTTTCATTCTCATAAAGCAGTGGGTTCGACTATATGCATAGTTGGTTTTATGGACAATGTTGTAAATTGTATTGTAAAAGTATTCAGGTGTTAATAAAATAAAACTGTAAAGATAATCGAAGTTTATTTAAATAATCTAATAAAAATATAAAAAATTCATTGTTCCAGTATTTATCAAAAAAAGAATGTCAAATGAAATAAAATTTTTAAACTTTTAATCTTTTTAACATAAATAAACATTCTAATATTAGACATCACTGATTATGATAAATCAATTTAAATTTTTTTAAACCTCATATCGAGTCTTACGTAAATACCACCATCTATTATTTCATAAATATTTCAACTGAAAGTTTCCATCTAAACAGATTCTAAAATTATATTTTTGTATATACATTTTCTTTTTTTGATTTAGAATATGGATTCAATATATTTATTAAAGTGCTTTGCACGAAATATTTTTTCTGTAACTCGTAAAATAATTATGTAATTGAAATTGATATAAAATATGTACTAATTTGTCATATGAACATTCTTAAAAAAATTAATTGTTTTCGTAAAAATGTTTTATTTTGGCGCAATAAGATAATTTATATATCCTTATAATCTGCTAGCAATAAAAAAATTCACTGTCACGGCAGTAGTGTCACAGTCTCAATCATAACGAGGCAGATGATCCTAATGTATATCTTTTTATATATAAATAAATAAAATATTTTTGAATTGATCAATTTAATAAAAATATGTAAACTCACCCACAGGCGTCCCTTGTGGTACGCTATGCCAACATCCTGCCAATTTACCCGCAATATCTCCACTGGATCTAACTTCGGGTAGCAGATCAATCGGAAAATTGGCATTTTTCAAAATTTCCAAATTCCACTCGGAAGTTCGACAATTAAAATAACCCCAACTGGCTGCCACTTGATAGGACATAATTGGCTGGTTGAGATTGCATAACATGGCAACGGCAAAATCTGCTATAGTACCAGAACAATTATACCTGTTCAGTTTTCCCGGTCTAAAAAAATATCTTTTTGAAGCTAGGTATTACTATATGTTACCGAAAGATTGGCGCAGTCGGGTGTTAAGCGGCTCCCAAAGAGGGACAGTTTAGGTTTGGTGAAGATAAATAGGGACAGTTTAGGTTTGGTGAAGACAAAGAGGGGCAGTTTGGGTTTGGTGAAGACAAAGGGACAGTTTGGGTTTGGTGAAGACAAAGGGACAGTTTGGGTTTGGTGAAGACAAAGGGACAGTTTGGGTTTGGTGAAGACAAAGAGGGGCAGTTTAGGTTTGGTGAAGACAAAGAGGGACAGTTTAGGTTTGGTGAAGAAAAAGTGGAGAGCCGGGGATCCCCGACGACGGCCTCCTACGTGGTGGTGACTAAACGTTATCAAACCAGGCTAGGTTAGGTTTAGTGGGAAAGAAGAGTTGGGGAGTGGGGAAAAAGTGAAGAGGGGTGTAAAAGATGTAGAAAAGATTATAGAAAAGACCAACTAAGATGATAATAAAACGAAAATAGCGGATTGCGAAGGTAGTGATTGAAATAGTCCAAAAAAAATATGAAGTAAGTTTTTAAAAGACTTATGAGAAAGAAGTTTTATATTTTTAAATAGAAAAACGAACTTTGATTGCAAAATGGGTAGGTGAAAACAATTGTCTATTGATTTCCATTTACCATTCTTTAAGATCACTCTGTATACCTCACTAGGGATAAAATTTTTAAATCTTGAGATTAAAATCGTTATTTTCAGTTCCATATTAACCTAAGTGAAAATAAATATTCATAAATAAAAAAGTATATGTATACGATTTTTGGCCAACTTTGTTTTTGGAATTTTTAATATTTTTTGCATTCCTCGATTTTTCACTGATGAATTATTGTTTAGTTAAAATCAAAAGTAGGTTTTAAATTTTAAAACTTCACTAAAATTTATTCAGACTCTGTAAAAACAAATCAATTTAGGAATGCAGACTTTAATGGCTCTCTAAAATAAAATTAACTGAAAATTTATTTCAGCAACTTAACCAGCTGTATGTACCTACTTTGCTTCCAGTTTATTATCTAATAAACATTTTATTTTAGTGGGTGGTTTAAAATTTAACCACAATGATTTTAAAGTGATTGATTACATCTGCAATTTTGATAGTTAAAAACAATCCCTACTTTTTTTTAAGCCTAATTTTATTGCTTTGGCAGAGCCAAACGTTTTTTGTACTATATATTATACAGACGCAGTTTTGTTGATTTTTTTTATTCTTTGTGGTTTGTGAAAAATCATTAAAAAAAGATGGGGACCTAAATGAGAAATCATGATAATAGCTAACTTTTTTAATTTATTATAATTAAAAAATAAAATTAAAATTTTTAAAAATTAATTAAAAAATAGCTTACTTCGTGCTGTAACAAATTTATTTAATTTTTTTTATCTCTAATAATAGTAATTAAAATTAAATGTCAATGTAAGCTTAACTTTGACACTACGCGAATTGAGTGAAATAAAGAATATTTTGAATTATTTTTTTACTTATTCTTTGTCATCCAAAACATTGTGGCAACACCAAACCCAGTGGAAACATTCAAATGAGATTCGGGTACAGGCAATGTGGCCAAAAAATTCGGATCACATCTGTTATCTTGCCAGGTATACAGAGCTGAGACTCTGTCTTGTAAGACATCATATCTCACTGATGTGTCTTTTTCGAGTATTTCCCAGGCTTTCTTTTCGTCATCATTTTTCCAAAGCATTACTCCATGCATTTGGCCACATATTCCAATTTTAGATACCTAGAAGAAAAAATAAACGTACAGATTTTGATATTTTTTTTTTTAATTTTCTAACGCTCACAAGAATTTTTTTTGGTCAATATGTCACTAGACAAAAAATCGAAAGTTTACGACATTTTTTAAGAAAGTTATGGACGATTTTTTGAAGTCTTAACAAAAATTTTTATTGAACGTGTTGCTATCATCACATCATCAGTAAACTGAGAAAGTAATTAACTTTTAAAGAGTTCCCATATATAGTGTACAAAATATGTCTCCAGTGGTTATTCCCCTTCTTACAGGAATTTAGTTTGTTCAGTTAGTTGCTAATTTACTTTATTTAATTGCCTATTTTATTTCTGGATTCAAATATCATTTATTTATTTATTATAAAATACAATTAAGGAATTATTTTTACACTATCAGAATGTAAAAAGACCTGTGCTATATTGTCTTGTCGAATTAATAAATTAGTTAGTTTTTTTTTGTTTTCCTGTAGTATATAATTTATTGCAAATATATTGTTTTATAATTATGCTAATATAGAAAAAAAGACATGACTATTATTTTTTTTGCCCGTTTATTTATAGTACTAATTATTCATTCATCATTAATTAACTGACTATATATACATTATGAAATTATAATAGAATCTACTCAGATATTTTTAGTTATTTAGCCTATATATTATATGCCAAATCTTGATAATTTTTATGGCGTAATCTTTAAAACACTAAAAATGTCAATTTCGATTTTTAACTTGGAGAAAATCATATAGGCTCATCCTGTGATGAAATTGGTTTTGGGTTTTTACACTGACCTTGAGAATTAAAAGTAATTAACTTCCTACAGCATTATTAAAAAAAGGAAGAAATTATATCGTTATATGCGAGTCTATTATTAGTTCACATATAATTTTTTTTTCATATTGGCAATGGGCACCGGTCCTTCAGCAATACAACTTGACTTAAGTTTAACTAATTTATTAAATATTTATATTATTTTTACCTATATAATTGACCAATAATTCATGCACGAATTTATATCTCCAGTCACGGTTGATTCAAATATAGTCTATAATGTATAATTAATTAAACCAAAACTAATTTTTATTTATTATAACAAAATTCTCAATTAAAAAAACATTTGCTCCTGTTTTCCAAATATCATAATAGGGGTTACAAGAACACCCAAACATTTTCCACTACAAAACAAGATCAAAAAGACCAGATCCATTGATCTTTGAACATTATAGACTTTCAAATGTCTTCGCAGACTATTTCTAGCACCGCAAACAGACTTTTTTGTTCTTATATAAGCTATAGTACAAGTGAAAAGCTAACGGAAAATCTTCCTAGAATGGAATTAAATTCTAAGGGAGCATACAGAAATAAATTCCTGTACACCAGGGGTGAAAACTATAGTGTTCCACCGATGTTGTAAAATTGACTGTCAATCTCTTAACAGCTAAATATATTGTTTTGTAAAAACAGATCGAAATAATATTGCCGAAAAAAAAGAACCACCAAAAATAAATTTTGGCTCTAATAAGAATTAAAAACAAAAATTAAAATAATAATAATAATAATATACGCCCTGCAATAGAAAAGATAATCTCTAGAATCAAAATAAATTTTTAAATTTTAAATTTTTTTATTAAAATTATGAAAAAGGAATTTAAAATTTTTACCAAAAAAGTAAGTTTATATTTAATTTAGATTTAAATGTATTAAATTATTATTTATTAATATAAACAATTAATTTATATAATATAAAAAATTAATTTACCTCTTGAAGTAATTGCTTAGGTAATTTAGACACACACAAATTCAAAGCATAAATAATCTTGGTAACATTTTGCTTATTGCCCCCTGGTCCAGTATCACTGGGTATATTTGATTGGGTGTCTTTAATATGTTGAGCTTCGACTTCATTTGTATCTGTATTAACAATACACACTTTTACTGAAGTTGTACCAATATCTATTCCAAGATTATATTTGCCCATGATTATCTACAAATAGTTATATATTTTTAATAAACTAAATGAAAACATGCGTTTTATTTATACCAGACTATTTACTAACACTTCAGATAATTCATATATTTACCTTTGCTTTCTAAACGGAAACCTCACTAAGTAGTAACAATTTTATATCATGTTATTAGTTTATATTACCCGCTTATATGACGTAGAGCTTCCTGATAATGAAAACGATAAACTAGGCATGTATATGATGTAAACATGCCGGTATAATTTAAAGCTCGATTCTGGGAAAGAAGTGGGGCATAATAAGTTCGCTCGAGATACTTGAAAGCTGTCTACCCACGCGGTATATGGGTCACAAGCGCGAGTTTGACTATAATATTCGGTCACTTTTATCGATGTCACATTTCCCTTTTGCAAGCTAAAAATAGTCTATTGAACGGCTTTTGCAATATTGAAAAACATTATGTAATTCGGGTAATAAATAATTCGCGAATAATTGAAATATTTTTTTATCAAGATAATTCATTTTAAATTTGTTCAAATTTTTTCTTCGTTCATTTGCATTTGCGAGCCCGTTTGTTGACAAATTATAAATTATACACGTAACGTCAAAGTCCAGTAAATATCACATGTTCATATGTTCAAATGAATTACATGTTCTATGTCAAAATTATCTAGAAGTTCTTTTTATAAATGATCAACAAGCTAGAGTGGGGCAACTCAACTGATTATTTAGGGTGATTCACCAAAAATGATAAATATTTTAACAAAGATACCCGTGTATAAGTTGAAATATTTTTTGTTTTTTGACAATATTTTTATTAATTTTTGAATTTATTTATGATTGGTACAGATACGTTTTTTGTAAAAAGTTCTTCATTTTAACGTTTCGACTTGTAAATCTAAAGTCGTTATTAAAAAATTAATTTTAATTAATTAATTTTAACGTGCGATTTCCCAGCAACACCGAAAAGACTAGAATTCCTTGCACCCTGTGACTTTTAAGATTTACATTAAAAATGTTTTGGCTGTGTCTAACAAAACAAGAATTAAATTGCCTTGGTGAACTCTGAACTAAAATGTCTAATGTATATTTTTTATTAATCATTATTATGCATACAAAAAAGTATAATTTCTCTTCGAAATTTATTGTCATTGTGTTGTCCCACTTTAATCTCGCATAATGAATATTGAATATTTATGATATATACATGTTAGATCTTGTATTAAATCATAAAACCTTGAGATGTTTTGTACAGTATAGCCAACATAATAATAGTTTCCTAACTAGCTATTTTCATACTCGATAAAGAGAGAGAGAGAGATGCATATATTCTGTAACCTGTAACTGATGTTGTTTCTTTAACTTGTTGGTTGTTGGTAGCAGTGCTTTTCCCACTAGTTGTCGAGCACCATTTTTCTCTGTGACAGAGGTGACGCCGTTGTTGTATAAATTTAGTACGTTCGTGAAATATAATCCCATATTAAAATGGTTGATAAAATCGAAATGAGCCTTGATGATATAATAAAATCAAATAAATCACATAGAGGACGAGGTGGTGGTAGTTCAAGACGAGGAGGAAGAAGTCGTGGCGGTGGCGGCGGTGGTCCACGCCGAGGAAATTTTAGAAATTCAGGTCGCCAAAGTGCTGGAAGTGTGCAGAGAGGTCGTGGGCGAGGTGGAATATCTCGGAATTTTTCGCGGGTAACTACATTTACTATTAATTTTAATGATTTTTTTATTTTTGAGGCTCGGGCTGGAATGTCGTGGAGTCTGCATTAAAAAAATACCCACGAAGGTATAGGTCCTGACCAATTGTTTCTTTAGGGAGATGTAAACAGTGCATGGAAGCATGATCTTTTTGAGGGTTATGGCACACGAAAAGTTGCAGCAGCTAGAGCTACAGTACAAGCTACTATGGGTCCCACAAAACTCATGGTATCAAATTTAGATTTTGGAGTCTCTGACTCAGATATACAGGAATTATTCGCGGAATTTGGTCCTCTGAAAAGTGCAGCAGTTCACTATGACAGGTCTGGTAGGTCTCTGGGTACAGCAGATGTTATTTTTGAAAGGAGGAGTGATGCAATCAAAGCTATGAAGCAATACAACGGAGTCCCACTAGATGGAAGAGCCATGAACATTCAGCTTACCACTTCAGAAATTCCAAGTCCCATGCGAAGAAGTATAGGAGGTGGAGAGAGAAAGTTCCAAAGCAGAAGTCCCAGGGGAAGCAATAAAGGGCGACCCACTAGAGGTAAGTTTATTTTGTTACATAAACTTTTTTTAATATCCGGAATCTATGATTTAAATTGAAACCTGTTACTTTTTCATATTGATTTAACTTTTTTTATGCAACCAAATATTTTACTTCTGTGATAGTATACTTGGCAAATTCAAATTCTTTGTAGTTTTTAAGTTTTGATAGAATTTCAAAATAAATTTGTTCTAATTTTGTTGCTTGAAATTGCGATCTTTGGTCATCCTATATACCTAAGTTTGTGTGAAGTTTTTTTAGTATAAGAATACCATCTTTTTTTATTCAAAATATTTAGTATTGTTTGTATTTTACTGGTTATCTTTATTTCAACAAAATCTATATACACAGTACTTAGTAGGATTATAAATATTAATGTTTTGTTTTTTGTTGTTGCTAGGTCGAGGTGGTGGACGAACCCCCAGAGGAGGACAAGGGCAAAGGAAACAACCAACAGCAGAAGAACTCGATGCAGAATTAGATGCCTATTCTAAAGATATGAAGTAGCTTATTAGATTTTTTCAAATTTATGATTTATAAGTTTAGAACCACGTGTGACATTGTGTGAAGCATTTTTTGTTGATTAACTTCTGAGAACAGAACAGAAGTTCCATCTGATTTTTAATTTAACGTTTAGTTTTATAACTTTCAACCCTGAGATGAAAATCTGATGATTTATAACTTGTTGAATGTAAATTTTATTAGAATAAATGTAAGTTGATTTAATAAATTTTTATATGAAGAGTAATTTTTTATTAAAATTTCAGGGAACTGAGAGAAAGGAAAAACCAATGCATTCATTTATAGCCCAGTTGTCAGAGAGTTTGACCTCTCACAAAATCTGATATCAATGAAACTTGGCATTTAAGAGTACTTGAATGGGTGTAGAAAACGATAAAAAAATTCTTTGCCGCTCTAAAGTGCATGCTAACTTCACAATATCGAAAATTTGGTTTTTCCATTATATCTCGAAAAAAAAAATATTCGAAAAACTAATAGCACCACGTGAAAGAGCGGAAAATTTTAGTAAAAATAAAACAAATTCGAAAACTACTTGCCCCGAGCCATTTAATACAAGTATTCAGGCGAGGCGTTCGGAAAAACTAAAGTATCTTTGTCTAAAATGTACGCAGAGAAAAAAAATTTTAAAGAGAACACTCGGGAAGCCAATAGTTTTTAATTTTTTTTGTTTTCTCAGAAAATTTGACCGGAAGTTATAATTTCTAAAATTCTCACTGATTTTTATAAAACTGAAGATATCTATTAATAGAGGCATAACAAAAAGAATCCTTTATCATTAGTATACTTTACTTTTGATTTAAATATAATTAAAATGAAGAACATTATCTCTGTTTAATAAAACTTATGTTCTAAAATGATCATTTTTTTACAACATTCATTCGACGCAATTTTTATTTTCAAAATAGTGTTAATTTTTTTTAAATAAAGTTAAAAATAATTTAGAAATTGATTTATATAAATAAATAAACAGTATTTTGAAAATAAAAATTGCGTCGAATGAATGTTATAAAAAAATGATAATTTTAAAACATAAGTTTTATTAAACAGAGATAATGTTTATCATTTTAATTATATTTAAATCAAAAGTATAAGTATACTGATAATAAATCTACAAGGATTTTTTTTGTTATGCCTCTATTAATAGATATCTTAAGTTTTATAAAAATCAGTGAGAACTTTAGAAATTATAACTTCCGGTCAAATTTTCTATGAGAAAACAAAAAAAATTAAAAACTGATGGCTTCCTGAGAAAGCTTAGAGCCTCCTCTTTAAAATGCTTTCTTTTTTTTCTTTGCGTACATTTTAGACTCTTTAGTTTTTCTGAACGCCTCGCCTGAATATTTGTATTCAACGGCTTGTGGCGCGCGTAGAGTTTTCGAATTTGCTTTCTAATTTTTAATATTTTTTTTTTAAACTAACAATATAATTTTTACTAAAATTTTCCGCTCTTTCACGTAATGCTATTAGTTTTTCGAATTTTTTTTTTCGAGATATTAATGGAAAACCAAATTTTCGATTTTATTTTCGAAATTGTGAAGTTAGCATACACTTTAGAGCAGCAAAGATTTTTTTTTATCGTTTTCTACTCCCATTCAAGTACTTAAATGCCAAGTTTCATCGATACCACATTTTGTGCGAGCTTTTGGTCAATATCCTTCTCTGGCAACTGGGCTATTATTAGTTTTGGGGGATTTAAGAGACCCTGTTTGATTCATTTAAAGTGGACTATTATTTCTAAATAATTTAACACGTTGACTGACACGGTAATTTACAGCAGTCTTGGTTTTAAGCCAATTTAATTTAATCATATATTATTAATAACTCTAACAAAGACAAAAGTAACAGTTATGCCATATGCATGCATATGGATTTAGGAGCAGTACGATACATATCTTCTTATATCATTTTTAACACGTAAATGGAAAGAAGGTTAGTTTTAACCGTCGTGATTTACGGTTCAGCATCTGATTGGTGGTGGATACAGCAATGCCATGAACGCTAGTTCCTATTGGCTGTCTAGGAATGGCATACTTGAGAAAATACAAAACTTGCTGCTACAGAATATGTTATGTGTTAAGTCGAAACGTCAGTAAAACCTTTAAGAGTACATAAACGAGCAAGTTACAGAAATGAATAAGATTATATTCAGTGAAAATAACACTGCTGAAAACTAAATACTTAAATACGTACGATGTAATGTAATTTTGATTGTAAAATGGTAAATCGCAGCGGTTTTTATACTTTTAAAATTTTGTACCACATAAAATAAATATGAAACAAAAAATATGTACCATAAAAGCATTTCGCCATTAAAAATCAATGCGTCGCGAAATTGTTCGAGGCTAGAGCCAAAAAATTGATAAATATATATGTTTCTGAATAATAAAGATTAAAACAACATGTCAAAAGGGGCGCAATTTTACATTTAATTTTTTCTGTAAAAATTGTACTACTAAAAATATTGTAATGTACCACAGTTTGAGAACCGCTCGTAAATCGGGTTAAACAGTTATTCGTTGATAACTAGTTACTTATAACTGTTATCGATATATCACCCAACAGCCATCTCTAAAATCGAATCAAAGAACTATGGATGAAGAATGACGATTAATTCGATTCCGATCCTTAAAATTCTATTTCTATCTTGAGTTGAATGGAGTTTTTCTTGAAACTGAAAGAAATAAAAAAATATCACAAATAATAAAGTTCATCTTTGTGAAATTTGTCATTAAAAATACAAATATGACGTGTCCTCATTTACGCAGGCGCACGGATGAAATTTATTACATGATGGGACTATTTTCTATTTTGTTTCAGATTCAGATATTTTATGAATGTAAAAGCATGTATAGATCGGTTCTTTTTAACGATTTAATGGCTCCTAATAAAAAATCCTCAGAGATATATTTTTCACGTTTTCAAAATATAACTACATAAATTTTTAAACCCTTGATCGACAGCCTTGAGCCATCAACTGTTTGGTTTGTATGCAAGGAGCGCCATTTTCTTAACCTTTAGGCGGGGATATGTGAATTTTGTTATTAAATATGTGCCCGGAACTAGTTATTTATTTTGGATATTTCCTTCAAACAAGACAGCAGATGTCGTAAAGGTATGTTATTGAAATTTGTAACAAAATGCAAAAAATTTAACAACGGGAAGAATTTTGGCTGTAGACAAGCCAAAATGCTTCAGTCTGTAATTTTGTGTGATTGTTTTGTAACATTACGAAAAGTTAAACATCAAATATTTTTTCAGATTAGTAATTTCTGTTGTTAAAATTGCAATACAGATTAATCTGACATTTAAAATTAAATAAAAATTAAAGTCTTTTCTTGTTTGTTAGATAACTGGAATTCAAGTAAATTCGTTATGGAAAATGGTCTAAATGGCCCACTTGCAGATGAACAGGTGTCTGAGCACACAAAGAATGGAGTAGTGGCCCCCATAATGGCAAAATTGCCAGAAGGGAATATTACTATTAATCAGGACAAAATAAATTCCACTGAAATTACAAAAGTGAATGGAGGTAGCAGTGCTGATTTAAATGAGGAAAATTCTTACAGTTCAGAGAGTGATGCACTTGTAATAGACGAAAGTATTAGTAAAAAAGAAAAAGTTGGAAGAAAAAAAAATAATCAAAAATTAAAACTAACTGGTGAAGAAGAAGATACAGAAAGTATCAGCAATGCAGTGACTCATTCAAATCCATATTTTAATGAATCCTTGTTTGAATTATCTCAGCTTCACCAAAATAATCAAGAAGTTACTCTACCAAATGAAAATTTAGAAACTTTGGTGGATAAGGTGGCGAAAAAGTTAAAGAAAAAAGGTAAAGCAAAACCTAAAATAAGAGAGTATGCACAATATTTAGGACTACAACCATCAGTTCAGTTTAAATGCCCAAAGTGCAATAGATCAGGTTTTGAATCATTATCAAGTCTACAAGATCATGTTGTCCAATGTACTGAAGAAACTGTGCAAGAAATCTCACAAGATAATTCATATTCTGGTTTTAAATTAACCAGAAAAGTATTTCTGTGTTCTGCCTGTGGTACTTACTATGAAAATTGGAACTTATACATTCATATGCTAGAATTCCACAAAAGGTTTATATGTTTGTATTGTTTAGGAATGTTTTCAATTCTAGAAGATTTATGCCAACACATTCAGTCTAGACACAATCTTGAACCGGGTTATAAAAATACTCCCGATGAGTTTTTTAATGTTTATAACGAACCGTGCTATATAGCTTGTTGTGAGTGTAACAAACTTTTCAGTGAACAAGACAATTTTTTCTACCATAATTGCATTAATAATAAAAATAAGTGCAAAAAAACGGTAAAACAACAAATTACACCTGAGAATCACGTAACTGGGGAGTCTGAACCATTTGTGGAACCAAATATGGAAGATACAATGAAATCACAAAATATGGAAATTACTGATAACACTATAGAACAACATTATTCAGACAATGTTGAAATGAATGAAAAGCAAGAAATTGATGCCATGGAAACAAATTTAAATGAAATAAATTGTCAAGGTAGCACAACTCCTATTAAAAATAATACAGTATGTAACAATGTTAAAGACAATTTAACAGAAATTCATGAACACACTGTTATAAATAATGAAGATACTTCAATTCCTAGTGATAGTCTGATGTCTAAATGTGAACCTAATGATGTTAATAATGAGTTAGACAATGAAAGTGTTATCCCAATGGAAGCTAAAATCAGTGAAGATGATGAAAGTTCTGAGAGAGAAGTTATTAGAGATGAGTTCCAAGATACCAGAAAAGTACCAAAATTATCTCTAAAACTGCCTAAACCCAATTCTTATGAAGCCGAAGCAGAAGATAGTGATGACAGTGACAAATTGACAATGGAAATAGATCAAATAGAAAGTGAATATGAAAATGAAAATAATGAAACTGTAAATGTAAACACTTTTAATAATCCCAGTGAAGAATCAGAAATGATACAAAAGTCAGAAGTTGATCTGGAAAAAGAACCACTTAAAAGAGATTCCCAGTTTCAGGTTGCTGGCACAGATGTTTCTATTATAGAATTACAACTCGAACAACCTTTGGATAAATTTGACCCTAGAAATTTGCTACAAAAATGTCTTAAAATGACCATTCCAACATGTATATATTGTAACCATGCCAGAAAAATTGCTGTAAATGGTAAACAATTGGGATTGCATTGTATAGCAGAACATAGATTTTCAGCTGTGGTAAATAGTATAACTGCTGAAGAGTTAATACCTGAAAATTTTGTCAACAGGTAAATGATATTTTCTATTATTTTATTTAAGTAATGTCTATGTAGTATATCTAATATGATCAGTTCCTATTTACATTTTACTTTATTTATTTCCATGTTTTCCAATTCAATGCCAATTCTTCATATTCTTCCAATACCTGTTAATTTCACTCTTGTTTAATTTTTGTCTTTTCAATGAAAAATAAAGTCCAACCCACATGGGAAGAAGAAAGTTTTTGCTTTTAAAATTAGTGCCGAATGGATCGATAAAGAAAAATAATTAAAAAGTAGAGTATTTATTTAATGTTAATAAATATTTTGAAGTTTCTGCATAAATTGTACTATTTTTACACTTTATATTATAGATGAGTTTTATTGACACTTGTAATTGTTGTGGATGGTGTGGGATGGAGTTAAAGTTAAATTTGAATGGGTACTGGATTATATGATATAAAATTTTATTAAGAAAATAATTGTAAAAATGTACTCAGTTTTCATATTAAAGATATTTTTGAATGATTTCATATTCACCAGTGTTAAAGAAAGTAATATCACACTAAAGGTTATCAATCTATAATTCTTTAGATATAAAATATCTTACATCTACAGCTAAATTTAAGGGAAAAGTTAAATATTTAGAGCAATACTGTATATGTAAGGATTACATTAAGAGCAATCTAGAGCTCTTGTGAAAAGCAAACTTCACTTCTATTTTATGAGGACTTTCTAATATAAAATTGTATTTATATGCGCGCCACTGGGAACACTTGACGATGGTATGTTTCTCGACAGCTTTAAATTTCTGAAACGATGAGGCAGCAGTATGCAAAGATATTTAAGAAAATGGTGGGAAAGCATATTATTTAAAAACTCCTTGATATTTATTAAAACAATTGTGAGCAATTTTTCATAGATTTAATACAGAATGGCGCGGACCCTTCTTTTTGTGATTTTCCATTTAAAATTAACAAAATAAATACTTTTGAAGGTTCACAAAAAAATCAAGGGGTATCCACCCTAAGTTTTGTAATTATTAATATTTCCTGAAAATTTCACTAAAATCAGACTAAAACTAAAGGCTTAGAATGATTTAAAAATTTTTTAAGGGGTTCGGATTGCACTTAAGTTGGCAACCACAATTTAACTTGTTCTATATTTTTTATATTTTAATTGAAATATTTTAGCAAATGTGCTACCATCTATTAGTAAAAGTGATAAATGAAGCTTAGAAGTGAATTTTGCCAACTTTACAAAGCAAAGAAAAATATGAATCTATCTAAGCTATAACATAATTTTTCCAAGTTTTTAAACAATTTTTTGTTCTTACAGGATAAAAGAAAGCTTAGATGAGCTATCAACAGTTTTCTTCAATTTGGACTCTAGTTTTAGTAATGAAGCAGTAACATTCTCTCACCTGTTTGAATGTTTCCAGTGTCACTTCAGCACAACAGTACATAAAGAACTTTATTTACACAATAGGAAATATCACTCGAAGAATCTTTTATTGTGCATAATGTGTAAATCGAACTTTTATAGTTATAGTGAACTTATTTGCCATTTGTGTCCAGGAGTGTATGTGTTGGACTACGAGTTACAATTCAGGTGTTGCATGTGTGTACATGACGACTTACCTAGTTCATTTCGTTTAATGGTACATCTTAGGAAAAAGCACAACGTGTGTGATGTTTGTTTAGAGACCTGTCATACTCAGCATAGGTTATCAAATCATGTTTGGAAACACAAGCTTCATCATTTTTGCTATAGGTGCGGTATAGCTTATAGAAACAAACCGGACATTACTAGACATCTTTTCTGGAAACACGGGACAGAGAGTGTAATGTGTAAAAAATGTTTACAAAAGAAATGGCCACATGTTTACCACTTTTGCGTTCCTCCGGCTAGCTTCGTTTGCGAAGAGTGTTCATTAATGTTTACCAAAGCGGTATCCCTTAAAGTTCACAAAAGATTACATAGTGGTGAAAAGAAACATGCTTGTACTTTTGAGGGATGCGAAGAGAAATTTATTTCTAAAAAGTTATTTGAAAAACATTATAATAGGCATCTAGAACCACCAGAAGAACCTAAAGTTGAAGAACAGAAAATAAATATTGAAGAAGTCAACAAAGAGGTAAATTTTTATGAATTTAAAAACAAAAAATACTTATTTTCAATGTGTTTTAAAAGTATAAACTGTCAAGAGAGTTAAAAATGTAACTAACATTTTGTTTAATATAGGGTTACACTAATACGGATTTTTTGGCGATGTCGATAATTTTATCGACCAATATACATCGCTTTTGTTTATACAAATTGATTTTAGAAGCCTAAAATTAAAAAATATTGATTAAAAAAAAACAAATCATACTTATAGTCCCACTCAAAGTAAAATTCCGAACGCCCAAAAAAAAGTTAATTCCTCATAAGATGTTCTACCATTCTTTAATATCAAATTTACTACACAGACTAAAAACCATATATAGATTTGAGGAGTGCTTTGAATCCCTGACCACAACTCTCTTCTTATTGGTCGACACATTGACGACAAGTAATGTGTCGTTATTTGAATGACTTTCACCTGCAATGTGTTCACTTTTTCATTGAATAACAACTTATTTTGTAATTTGTTTAACAAATTATTTACAAATTGTGTTGTTTTAATTAATAACGGGTTCGTTGAGTAAATTTCAAATAAGAGTTAGGACTTGCGGTTCATTTTTCATAAAAAAAAATAGTAGCTCGTTATCTTTTTATAAAAAAACCTTTCCCTTCCACAATTATAGAGTGAAGAAAATGAACCAGAACTAGTGAAGGAAGACGAAAAACTTGAAGAAAAACCCAAACAAAAAATAGACGTTTTGGAAGACCTACCAGCCCTCAACCTTTCGGAGAGTGATAGTAGCAGTGAATCAGAATCTGAAGATACTAAAGTTGAAAGCGAAAAACCAAAGGATGGTTGTTTAAATCCTGAAACTGAATTGGAACCTCCTGGTGATCTACCTCCGTTGGATATTCTTCAAGAAATTAAAGCGGCTGGTGAAGTACCAGGAGAGGAAAGCAGCAACGCCGTTATGCAGAATATTTGGGACAACTTTAAGACTTATCAAGAACAACAACAGAAGTTGGACAACATGTTCGGTGACCAGGACAAATCGGAGATGTCTAATATACCAATTCCGGAAGTTGAGGAAGAACCCAATGTTGATGTTATCTTACAAGATCATGATTACTGCGTAAATACCGAACCAAAAGCTGTAGATACAACTTTGGTGGAAGTTAAACCAGCTTTACAAGAAAGCGTCGATCATGATTACTGTTTTACAAAACCTAAAGGTATGATTTTATTTAATTTTCCACAAATTTATTAATTAGCATAAGAAAAACTAGAAAAAAATTTTGTGAATTGTTGTCAAAAATTTGGCCGAAAGAATGTCGATGAAAAAATTATTTCGTTGATTTTAGTTGTAAAAAATATCCAAAAAAAAATTGGATTTCAAAAGTAAAAAAATATCGAGAAAGCAAATTCATGAATTTTAGTTGAAAAACTTTTATCCTAAAAGAGATGATTTATTTTAAGGTATTATTCAATAGTTTTTCAGAACAAATTCATAAATTATTTTTTTACAAATTTAGTTAATTGTAACTATTTTTTTTAAGATGTCGAAGAAGTTCAACCATCCACAGAACCACCTTTAGAAGTAACAAAAAATAATAAGAAGGAAACGAAGAAACCTGGTAGCTCATCTAGTAGCAGCAGCGATTCGGATTCTTCGAGTTGTTCTTGTGGATCGAATTGTAGTTGCAGCTCCAGTTCGGGTGGTAGTTCGAGTTCATCGTCAGACAGTTCGAGTTCAGAGAGTTCATCGGAAGAGGGAAAACAGAGACAGCTAGCGAAAAAACAAAAAAGAAAGGAGAGAGCAAAGAAATTGAAAGAAGAAAAAGAAAAGAGTGAGTGTTTATTAAATATTATTCCGAGTCTATTTCTATTATATTCTATTCTATTATCTGCAGAAAGCAAAGTAGATGTGGTGACAACTACAGCTCCTATCGTAATCGAAACCCCGATAAGAGAATCTGATCTCGAAACGACCGAAAGTGAAACTGACGAAGAATTTTACGATGAAGCACCTCAAAAACTCGCGAAAAAAATCCTCGAAGAGAAACGCCAACAGCTATTAGAACTAATGGGACCGAACAGTATACCAAATGGATCATTTATTGAAAGTACAAGTAGACCTCCTACTCCGCCCGCCGAAGTGCGAGAGCCGGAAGAAAGGAAGAAGAAAAAGTCGAAATCGAAGAAGAAGAAAAAGAAGAAGAACGAGAAGAGGGCGTTGCAGCTTATGGAAACTGAAGTAAATAGTATTATTCCACCTGATATTCCAATTCCCCCTTATTATCAGCAATTCCATCAACAGGTATTTCATTAGGTTTTTACTATTTAATTATGTTTATTTTTATTTTTTGGGCGATATTAAATTACTAACTCACGACAGACAAGTGTTTACATTGTTTTTTACTCAATGATTATTTAAAAAATGTTTATTAAATGATAGTTAATAATCCTTTATTTAGCTCTTTTTTTACATTTAGGTTTACAAAAGTTTTACAAAAAAAGTAAATAATATAAATAAATGTAACAAACATAAATAGTTATAATTACAACCTAACATTCTGCTTAATATAGTCAGTACATGATCTTTTAAAGCTCATTGAAGTATTGCAGTTTTTAACAAAATCAGGCAATTCATTGTATTGCTTTAATCCCTTATAAAACAGACTGACTATAACTAGTGCTTACTCTGTCTAAATAAAAATTGTTTCTTGATCCTGTGTGATATTTATGTATATCTTTAACTAACCTACAATTATTTAAAAGGTGTTGAGGTACTAGTTGATTAATCATTTTGTATATAAATAACATGGTGTTAAGGGTCACTGTTTGCCTTACACTTAACAAATTTCTGAGATTTAGCATATCGGTTCTTCTAGTAATCTGTTACATCCTAATATGATTCGTGATGCTTTATTTTTTTTTTTTGTAAAGTATCAACTTCAGAATTGTTCATTAGAAATAACAAAGTAGAACAGAAGTAGAGATGTGGCGCAACAATTGTTTTATATATATTTAGTCTGGTCCATGAACTTAGTTCTTTTGATATACGTCCTAAGAAGTTAATTCTTTTTGCCATTTTGTTTGTGATATATTTAAAATGTTGTGAAAAAATTAAATGTTCATCTATCATGCAACCAAGATATTTGAAACAGTTTACAGTTTCTAACTTTTCATTATTTATACTTTATATTTAAATTATTAACTAACCTGTGATTCTTATTTCTAATAAACATCACTTTGGTTTTATTTACATTTAATTGAAGGTAATTGTTGTTCAACCACTGATATAAGTTGTTAAGTTCAGTATGTATTACGTCTGCTATTTCCCTAATATTGTCACCTGATAGATAAAGGATGGTATCGTCTGCAAAGAGTTGTATTTTACAGTTCTGGACATTTTTTACAATATCGTTTATGGATAGATGGACTCCCTCTCACTTGACGTTTCAATATATTTGGTTATTTGTATACGACCACTTAAATAATCCTCAAACCATTTCAAAATAACTTGACCGAACACATACTTGTTTAGCTTCAGTATAAGTAACTTTCTATTAATAGTATCAAAAGCACGTTTAAAGTCTAAAAAAACTACACCTATAATTTTTCCCTCTTCCAGTACAGATTTCCAATCAAAAAGTACAGTCTGTCAAGCACTTTCACAAGAGTTTTTGCTTCTGAAGCCAGCCTGGTATTTACTCAGTAAATCGTTATCTTCTATGAAAGTCCTTATTTGCTCATTAACATACATTTCTAATAATTTTTCATAAGGGGGAACCATATTAATTGGCCTGAATTCTTCACACTTCACAGTACCCTTTTTCTTTTCAATTGGCACAACCATACTTTTCTTCCACGTATCTGGAAAGTCTCCTTGTTCCAAACTTTGATTGATTATGTTCAAAATTTTATCTCCCATAAAATTTTATTTCATTTTTTTAATTTTCATCTTCCTTTCTTTGTACTGTGAAATTCTTCCAATCTTCTTCAGTGTGAGTAATTGCTGCTCGCTGATAGTTTAAATATAACATTTTTGTAGAAAAGTTTTCAATTCGAACCCGCTGCGCTGTTGGGTTATGGTGCGCTCAAATTTTATAATATATTTATGCAAAATTTTATTTTTCTGATTATTTCGTTAATTGATGAAAGTGTAAAAACAATTATATTTACAGCAACAAATTCAACCCCAATCCGTCGCCCCTATAACTTTGACAATATCGAGGAATTCGCCGATATCTAGTCCCTCAGCATCCATTTCTACACCATCTCTACCTTCTGCATATCATCATAAAGTGCAGAGCGAACACGCTTTCAGCAAACACGCTTTCAGCAAACACGATTCTGCAGAATCCAAATTGAGAGCGTCGAAACGTAGGAGAGTACCAAACAAATTTTATGGATACTCGAGCGATGAAGAGCAGGAAAAGCAACATGCTTCGAAATGGAGAAAAACCGAGGTACTTATTGTAAAACAAGTTCAAAAATAAATAATTACAAAAACACTTTTTTCAGACCCCTCAACCACCGCCGCGCTCACCTCAAGTGGTTCCACCGATAACCATAAAAACTCAACCTCCTCCGCCACCACCTCCGCAGCCTCCCATCGTCGAACCCATTTCAATACGAACAGGGACTCATCTGAGTGATTTCAGGGTAGCGCGACCGAGGCCAAAACCTTCTATTCCACCCATACGGTTATTGAGTCGGGGACATGGAGATGAAAGCGCTAGCGATTCGAACGATTCTAGTTCTGAGGAACCTTCAATAACACCGAAACCTGCTCAGCCGCAGCTTTATTGCTACTGTCAATGCCCGTACGATGAGGTAAAAAATGCTTTCAAATTAAAAATAATTGGAAAATTTTTGATAGGGATTACGGATTTTATTTTGCCACCGATATATTTTGTTGACATACCTCGGATATACAAATATGACTTTTTTACAGGTTTCGGAGATGATAGGTTGCGACGCCACAGACTGCGAAATTGAGTGGTTCCATTTTGAATGCGTAGGTATCATGGTACCGCCTAAGGGACAGTGGTTTTGTCCTGATTGCAGAAAGAAAAAAGCCAGGCGAGAGATAATACAGAGCATGAAGAGTCAAAGTTTAAATTGAAAGTATATGACAAAGTTTTCATGAATTTTTTTATGTGAAATAGATTTTAAAAGGTTTTGTTTTTGATGGTTGGCAATCGAAAAATAAGTTTCGAATATTTTGTTATAATTGGGTTCTCGGTTTATTGGAGTAGCGATTTAATTATCCATATAAGTCTGGCGCATTTTTCCAGCAGAATAAAGTAATTTTTCGGTATTTACCATGTTCAATTTTTATAGTTTAAGTGGGACGTCTGAAATTTCTCGCCGCGCAGTTTATTGTAATTATAATTCATCCGCTGCTCTGAATCTCGCCAAATTGAAAGTTTTTTTACTGCGTGGTATTTTTTTAATTGTTATTCATTGTTTAGCAATATTTAATGCTCAGCCATACGCTCAATTATTTTCTTTTTTTTTTGCGAAATAGTTTTGTTTAATTTTTTAATTGCCAACCTTTAATAACAAATATTCTAAGTGTGTACCTAAACTACCTATAAATTTCTGGACCTGTGTAACAAAACAAATAATATTCTGCAACAAATACGTTAAAATTCCAGGCTTGTACATAATTTATTTATAAACTGATAATATGGGCACTAAAAGATTTTTTACCCTTTTACTAACAGAATTTTCATCTAGAATGTCTGCGAGGAGAATAATTTAGTTAAAACAAAAATTAATGTTGATGATATTAATAATATTCGTTAACTTTCTTTATAAAGATGAAATTACAGCCCTTTTATAAAAAAAATCGAACAGAATGATTTTAGATAAAAATTTCTTTCTAATTCCTATAAAACTGTTTCTCTGTTCTCTCATTTAAAAATTATCAGTGACATTACTGACATCCGGCAGTCTGGTAATTACTTAAAAAACTCAACCAGTATAACTACTCCAGTAATTTAGTGACCGCGTTGTATAAACAATGACATTACTATATTCTATTTCCGTTTAGACACTAAAAATTGGCTTTGAGTTCTTACAGATAAATCAAAAAGACTGTAGGTATCATTTTATAACTAACTGTTGGGGTAGTACATAAACATACATATTGCATTAAAAAAATTTTGTCCAAAAGAAAAAGAATTGACAAAAAAATTGTTCAAAGGAAAAAAAATTGTATTTTGAGTAAAAAAAATTGTTTAAGGTAAACCTGCCTGCCTCTCTGGAAGATAAAAATCATACTAATTGGGTTTCATCTCGGAGAATGGGCCATACCTATAACACCACACATTGTTTTGACCTTTTTGAACTTTTGGACGTTCTATTAAGAAAATTGTTTTAAATATTCAATATCCATTCTAAAAAAAAAAGCATTCAAAAGCAAGAGAAATATCATTCATATTAGGCGAGAAAATATAGCAGAAAAATGTGGAATTTTGGTGCAGTAAGTCGGATTGGGATGAGGTTTTTTGCATTCACTTCGTTAGCTCGTCTATAAATTTTGTGCCATATTATGATCATGTACTTTTTTGAAATGGCACCTCTTCATCAAGAAGTGCATTCTTCTTTCCAAGTGTTGAAGAAAAAATTCGTATCTTGCAGTACCCGGGGGTGTTTTGGGTTGCTTAATCTGAATATGATGGCCAAATGAGCCCCCCGTGTAACTGGAGGTCAGGGCGGCACCAGGAAACTCATCACCTGGCGTTCCCTGTTAACTCATCAAAAATCGATCGAAATTCTTTACCCATGGGTTTTTCAGGTTGCTAGTCCCAGATCTGGCATCGATATCGTCCTCCGGAGGACAATGTAATACGAAAATTTTGTAATATATTTTTTTTACATTACAATTTGATTCAATTTTTGTATTTTAAGTAAATAAAGTGTTGTGAAATTTATTAATAATATATTGACTAGTATTCATTAAAGCAATGTTAGACAGTTTGACGACAAAATTTCAGTAAAACTCCAGGAGATGACGTTTTTAGCCAGGGCGCGTGCACCATGTCCTCCGGAGGACGATTTCGATGTCAGAACTGGGACTAGCAACCCGAAAAACCCACGGGTAAAGAATTTCGATCGATTTTTGATGAGTTAACAGGGAACACCAGGTGATGACGTTCCTGGCGCCGTCGTGACCTCGAGGTACACCTGGGGCTCATTTGGCCATCATATTCAGGTTAAGCAACCCAAAACACCCCCAGGTACTGAAATTCGTATGGTTCGGATGTTTTATTGGAAAGAAGAATGCACTTCTTGATGCAGCGGTGCAATTTCAAAAAAGTACAAGATCAAAATATGGCACAAAATTTCTAGACGAGCTAGCGAAGCGAATGCAAAAAAACCCCATCCCAATCCGACTTACTGAATCAAAATTCCACATTTTGGGCTACTTTTGTGTTAAATTTTCTCGACTACATGGTCAATTTTTATCACGCGGTCTGGTTTCCCTTATTAAATGTTTCTTATTGAATTTTTGCCCTTGTGTATCCTGTTAAAGGGGATTGTGACATTATGAGCCAAATTTTAACTCTTTTGTTGCAGGAACGTCATCGACAAAAAAGCTAAGTCTGAATGAAACCCTTAAAATGTTGAAAAAAAAATTAAAATTTATTGTAAATATAACGCAAATTGTAGTACCTGTATATAATAGTATAAAAAAGCCGAGATCTACTTAAGTGATATGATTTAAGTAATTGTGAAATAGTGTGATAGATTTAAGCGATTTTTCTCCATTTTCTTGTTTTTATAAATCTAGGGGTTTGCCAAATTAGTTTTGTAAATGTGTAAATATAGTGTGTAAGGATTTGCTTTAGTTCTCTCTTGTGAGAGAATTTCCATTTACTAAGTTGTTAGAGTATTCGATCTGACAGCTCCTGTTACTTTTTGAAATTCAAGAAAGTTCTCTATATGTACATTTCCAAATATCTTAATAAAAAAAATGAAGAGAAAATGTTTGTTTTTTAATGAGAATTTATCACAAAATAGGTAAACAATTTGTCGGGGATTAGACGGGAATTTTGCTGTTTCAACCCTAATCGTCTTAATTAAATAGTTGGTTAATGACAAAAATGAACTGTATAATTAGGTTACTTGCATTTGATGCTTCCTGTTCATTCTCGTAGACTTTGAAGAGGTGGAATAATAATAATATACCTTTAATCCGGACGAAATTGGTTTAGTGTCGCGTGCAAAATTAAATTTTTATTTGTTCTGACTTCGCGGTCTATTTAAATTATCGATTTTTATTGGTTCAGATCTCGCGTTATATTCAAATTTACCGTAAACTCGATTCCGAATAATAACGAACCTGAGCGATCTTGATTTCAACGTCACTGTGAATTGTTTGTTTGCATAAATACCATACATTCTTATAGGAAATTTAAATATTTTATTTTAACTTGTGTATGCAGGATTGGTTTCTTATTATTTTAAATATGTTCGATGTTTTCAGACACAATTTTTACAAATAATTGGTGCGTGCCTAGTCAGAAAAATAAATATTCCTTAAAAGAACAGTAAAATTTAGGAATTCGTAAAGATATTAAGTGGGCAACCGGAGTTCTTGTGAGAAGCAAATTTAACTTCTATTTTATGAGGATTTTCTAATATAAAATTGTATTTATACGCGCGCCACTGGGAACACTTGGCCATGGAATATTTCTCGACAGCTTTAAATGTCTGTAACGATGTGGCAGCACTTTACTTTTCAAAGGTTTACAAAAAAATCAAGATTTCTCCACCCTAAGTTTTGGCATTATTAGTATTTCCCGAAAATTTCACAAAAATCAGACGAAAATTAAAGGCTTAAAAGGTTATTAAAATTTTTCAAGGAGTTCGGTTTGCTCTTAATAACATACGAAGTCAAACATACGATTTTATCAAAAATGGAAAATTTTTAAAAAGTTATTTCAACAATTTTGACATCTTTTTTCTACCTCGATTATAACCCATTGCTACCGAATTTTGTGATTTTTTTCCAGCAATATTCAATTGTGACCACAGATTCCGATTTTTTTACGATTGCCCTTTTGTGTCAAATTTACATTTTTTCAGATTTTTATATTTTCCACACCAAAGAGGGTATAACATAATTAAACAAAGCTATAAAAAAAATAATGTATTATTTAAAATAATTTACATTAAGTAATATACAACGAGATGATACATTTGAACTACTTCAAATCGAAAAAAAACCGTAAAACCAACCATTTATATTTCAAATTTTAATACTGAAATTTTTATTCTTCATCATTTAATCCAACCAATCAGGATATAACAATTTTGCGATTTTGTAATTTCAACTGGAGATACGACGACGATATTCTGTACGTTTTATATTATTCGGTTAAGAACGGAATTTTAATTACTCCTCTATCTGAAAATAAAACCACTTATTCAAATAAAAAAAAGGCCTTAATTTGACGTTTCGACTTTACTTCGAAAGTTGTCAAAAATGTTTGATTTAAATAAGTGGTTTTATTTCCAGATTACAAGAAACCACTATGAACTACAGAAATGAGTCGATTTTGTATGTACAAAGACGGCATATTGTCAAGTAACTATGTCAATATCACAAAAGTTACCCATTTCAAACATGGTAGATCAAATGAACCAAAAACTGACCAGATTGCTCGTCGAAAAAGTTCTACAAATTCGTACTTATTACTTAAGAGTTAAATTGTTTTATTAGTTATCTTAACATTAACTTTATAATTAGTTCAAATAAAATAGTTGGTTCTAAGTAGTGTAATAATATTAAAAAAGAGAAGAGCATTACATTAGGATATCTAATTTGAATATTAGGATAAAAGTATTTTTGTTGTTAATTTAGTTTTGAACTAAATTGTTTGTAAATAGTGCAATATTTAACTAAATTCATTCGACACTGTTTAAAAACCTTTGTAGTTCAATATTTACGAGAATTCTTTGGCAATTTTTTTTCCTTTATTATTACAATTTTTATTCCACAAAACTACATTCTAATACAATGCATATAATCATAAGTTTTTGGAATATATATATATATATATATATATATATATATATATATATATATATATTTTTTATCAATACTTGATCAAAGTCACAATTTAAACCAAATTCATATGTTCTTTCCATTATTATCTTTCGTATATAAAAAGTAAAGGGCTGCAAGAATTCTGCCTTTTTTCCATCTAAATCCCCATAAGAAAACGTTCATTCTGGTATGATCGCTGACCTCACGAGTATCAATTAAAAGCGTACGTCAAAAACTTAAAACGTCAATGTCATTTCAATTCAAGTACGAACTTGACGTTTGACGTATGTTAAGCCAGAATTAACCTTATCGTATTTTTATGAAAATTTACAGGTCAAGATAGATGAAACAGCTAATGGATACTTTTGAATTTACATCTCAACATTCCACTCCGAATCTAGTCAAAGTCTCAAATAATCGCATTCTCTTAATTCAACTAATTAACACAATTTTAACTAGAGATTTCCTTTGGCACGTTTAATAAAAATAATAAACAACGTTTAACTAACGAGTTAGGTTTCTCTTTTATATGACAAGAGAATAATTATGGATTGCATAAACGACCGATTAAGATATAATAGATTAATTGGCAAATGTCAGCCATCATCAGGAACTTCTAATGTACTTATTTTTTTAAGAATCTAAAATTGCAGATGCTGCCAATTCAACGTTCCAATTGGTTCGATGTAAAGCTGTTTCGCATCGTGAATGATCTGCTACGCCTAACCTGAAAATTCAAATATTACTTATTAACGCGCTTGTTATGGGGTATATCACGATCACGTCAACATTTATTCAATATTCAATATTCAGTGGATGATAAACTCAATTTACCGACCAACTAAAAAATCCAACGAAAGGGAATGTTTTGTCACTGATTTAATCAAATAAGAATTTGATTTTTTTATTCATTAAATGGGAAAATACGTCAATCATAAAAAAATTGTGTAGAGAAAAAAAGTTGAAAAATATTTTTGACAGACACATTTTGTTGAACAACAAATTATGCGGAATTTTTTTTGTCTAATCTAAGTAACAAAAAAAAAATTATCGATAAACATTTTATAAAAAAAAAAAATAAAATAATAAAACGACTAAAAATAGATTAGTTGCCTTAAAAAAATAATGGAAAAACGATTTCGTTAAAAATTTTGTTTTTTTTATGGGAAAATAAATTCTGCTATCGTTGGGTAGCGGTCAGTCTGTCTTCTGGCAGCGGTCGTAGAAGATTTCCAGTAACGGTTATGTCCATTTAGATTGCGGTCACGTCAGTTTTAATTAGCGGTCATGCCCATTTGTATTACTGCGCTGGCAGCTTCTATTAGCTAAAATTTTGAAGAAAAAAGATTTCGTTAAAAAATTTGTTTTTTTTATGGCAGCTTCTATTAGCTTAAATTCTGCTAACATCCTGTAGTAGTCAGTCTATCTTCTGGTAGCATCTTCCAGTAATGGTCATGTCCATTTATGTTGCGGTCTTGTCAGTTTCAATTAGCGGTCATGCCAGTATATTAGCGGTGTTGTCAGTTTCGATCAGCGGTCGTACTAGCGTACGTTAGCGTCATTAAATAATATTTTACTGGAATAGACACTGTGTAGGGTTGCCACGTTTTAAAATAGACACATAGTACCTAAAATAACTTGACCCGATTACTTTTAGGAAGAGGATTCGTCATTGCAAACAACTACCAACTGTGACACTTGAGCGTACATTGAAATAAAAGGATTTTATGGTGCATGTTATTTTGGTCTTACCTTACTAATTTGTTAATCTTTAAAGTTTTTACGGAAGACCCTACATCCCAACCTTTCGATTGCAGAACCGAAAGACACTCATCTATGTCTACGTCGGGTATACAATCTCTTACTTGACTAATTTTATTGGTACGATACTCCGGAGTCATCAATCGTTCCGCGTCCGCACTCAACTAAAATAGACAAAAATAATTTTCCTAGATAAATAAATCGGTTAAAAATAAGTAAAAAAATGAGTTACCGTGCCCTGTTGAATTTTCCTCTGTATTTGCTGCATACTCAAAGGCTGCATCAACCCCGGTTTGGTAGGAGCGGGTCTGTGAGGTTTTAATTCATCATTTGCAACGTCGCTGTACAAACTGTCGGGTATTTCATGATATAAACAATCTCCGGCTACTTCGCTGTACTGCCTTCCCGAAGTACTGCCGGATACGCTTCCGGCAACGCTGCTGTAGCCGTAACTGGAGGATTGGTTGTATAAACGAGTTGAAGAGAACGGATCTTTGTCGGAAGGTACAGAGTTGTAGCGGTTCGTTTTGTAGAGAGTGCTAGCATTTTTAGCGTGAGAGGAGGGGGTGATGTTATTGTAGATGGTATGAGGAAGAGGATTATACAAGGTTTGAAGGGCATCTGAAATAAAACAGTTAGAATTAAGAAAAGAAGGCGAAATGTCACGATTTTTAGCTATAGGTAAAATTTCACTTATAATACCACTAGAGCTTCAATTTTCTATTTTTAATTGAAGCCAGATTGGTATTCGGTAAGAAATTTCACACCAAAATATTATTAAAAAAGGACTAGGATAATGACGGTTTTTGATGGTTTTGATATTTAAATAGTATGCTTTTTTATGTTAATTCAAAAGGATTCGACATAATCTGAAGTTAAATGTAAATGTCATTTTACCTATAAACGTCAAAAAATTTCCAGTGTAATTTCATGCTCCTTCCAACAAGGAGGAGACAAAAATTTCCGGAAATTTTTTTAGATGCTATGGTAACGATACAAAATAAAGGCTTTTTTTAATTGCTTGAGAATGTTATAATGGATTAGATCTGGCGGAAAAAACGGCTCGAAAATAGACTGATCAAATCGTGAATTTTTTTTTCCCAATCGAAGAAGTCAGATCCCCCCATCATTCCTGCATGAAATTATCAACCGAGGCGGCGGTGGGGGAGGGGAAATCCTCTAACTAAAGAACTTGAAAACGGTTTTTCCAACAAATCTCAGCCGGGTTTGATCCCAAAAAAAACAAGTTCTTACAAAAATTAAGAGCCTGACAAAACACGTCATTTAGTTTCAACCTGAATTAATTAATTATTTCTCGAAAGGCAGTGGAGATGGGGCCTCAATTTTTTGTGAATAAAAGGGTAATAACCAAGTAGGGAGCGAGATATGGGGGAAAAACAAATATTATTGAAACGCTTGTAACTTCCTTACTAATTGAGATAACGCAACCAGCCAAGGCTCAAATTGTTCACTTTTTCATCCGCTAAAAGATAGTACTACTTTTTTCACAAATGCGGGCTTGGGGTGCAAAACTTTTCCCTGACTTTGTCAACACTTTTTGAATTCCCTGACTTTTCCGTTTTCCAGGTTTTCTAGGTCTGTGGGAACTCTGTATTAGAAATCCCGACTCCTCTCCGTTCTCCAGCTATACAGCAAATACTTTGCCGGCCTGTACTACGTTTTTCAAAAATGCAGGTTTGGAGAGCAAAATAAAAAATGGATAATTTTTTGCTCGCGATTTTAAGCATGAAGACGGGGGTTGGGAAAAATTTTTTTTTTTCACCTCTCGACTGCATTTTATTTATCTTTCATTTGAGCCTCGCAGTAACTCAATTTGATAATTAGGAAGGGAGCTACAGGCCGGCAAAGTATTTGCTGTATAGCGGGAGAACGGAGAAGAACGGGATTTCTAATACAGGGTTCCCACAGACCTAGAAAACCTGGAAAACGGAAAAGTCAGGGAATTCAAAAAGTGTTGACAAAGTCAGGGAAAAGTTTTGCACCCCAAGCCCGCATTTGTGAAAAAAGTAGTACTATCTTTTAGCGGATGAAAAAGTGAACAATTTGAGCCTTGGCTGGTTGCGTTATCTCAATTAGTAAGGAAGTTACAAGCATTTCAATAATATTTGTTTTTCACCCATATCTCCCAACCTACTTATCCCACCACCCCCACCCTCCGGCACCTAAAAGTACTCGTTATTCACAAAAAATTGTGGCCTCATCTCCACTGCCTCTCGAGAAATAATTAATTATTTTTTTTCATTTTTGCAATTTCAAATCGCGATATTTCGCGAACTAATTGAGTTATCGGGAACTAGTTTACGTGTTTTGTCAGGCTCTTCACTTTTTGTAAGAACATTTTTTTTGTGGGATTAAACCCGGCTGAGATTTGTTGGAAAAACCGTTTTCAAGTTCTTTAGATAAGAGGATTTCCCCCTCCTCCACCGCCGCCTGGGTTGAAAATTTCATGCAGGAATGATGGGGGGATCTGACTTCATCGATTGGGAAAAAAAATTTTCTCGATTTCATCAATCTGTTTTCGAAATTCAGATCGACTCCACTATTAGGTGTGGAATTTTCTGCTAAATTTAGCTGTTTTTATTAATAATTTTGAGGAAAAGAATGTCAATTATTAGCAACTTTTCGGCGTACCTGCATCGTCGCCGTAATCAAGTGTTAGGTCATAACGGGTGCTTCCTTCAAAAGTAGAGTTTGCAGAAGAGTAAACAGGATCGTATCGTCTAGTTGACCTGTAGGGATCGAATTCCGGAGCGGTTACATAATTTTCGTTTTTGTTTTGATTATCTATCTGAATATTTTTGTTATTTTGCTTTAGATTACCGTTAGCAGTAGTAGTCTCGAACCAAATATTGTTTATCACAGAGTTAGTGTCATTTTTTTGAGAGTTATCCATCGTTTTGGCGTAGATTTTTCCTATATTCGAATAAGTTTCTGAAAAAAATAAGCAAATCAAAAGTTGTAACTGTCTATTTAATTAATTATTATTACGACGTGGTACTTAAAAATGGACATCAAAATCTGTGCCAAAATACAGAAGTATTAAGTAGTCCTCTAAATATGGCTGAAAAATAGGTGTTTTTCGGATTGTTTTTTATACTAAAACAAAAGGAAATGATGACTTTGAGTATATCCATTTATTAATAATACAAATAGCTTTTGGGCACCATTTTTCACCCCTTGTCCTCGAAAACGCCCATTTTCGGTGGCCGGCCTGGGGGTCCTTCAACAAAATAGATGTTTTTAAGTTATTGTCAATTGGTAAATCTAGTCCCCTACGTAGCCGTTTTTCGAACCGTTGAAAAGTCTGTGCTCGGTGCACATTTTTATACCGATTTTTAGGGTGAAAAATAAAAAAAAAATTTAACACGTCGCCATTTTGTTTCATTTTGGTTTTTTTGAATTCTCCTACCTAGGGGACTAGATTTACCAATTAACAATAACTTAAAAAGATTTATTTTGTTGACAGACCAATCGGAGGGCCCTCAGGCCGGCCACCGAAAATGGGCGTTTCGAGGACAAGGGGTGCTTTCACCTGGTGCAACGGTCACGGGAAGCGGCTGATGGCGTAAAAAAAAATAGTGCCCGAAAGCTATTTATTTGTATTATTAATAAATGGATATACTCAAAGTTGTCATTTCCTTTTATTTAGAGGACCACCCCCTTAATAAAATTACAAAAATTCTTTCATTAATTACAAACTTGGAAAATTCAAAAGAACAAAAAAATTAACTCTTTCAAATACAACGTAAAATTATCATAATGTAAATAAAGGGCTATTCTATCCAATTTAAAGTTTACTTACCATTTTGTACTTTTGGAAATGTCCCTACCACACCGTTATTATTCCTCTTTTTCGACGACTGAGGTGGATCCAAAATCGGAATCTCGTTCTCCTTATCCTTTCCCAACAAACATTTTTCCAAATCCGCTAAGAATTTCTTTTCGTTCTCCAACTTCTCGGGCGAATCCAACTTCAAAGACGTTATCCCGTTCGCGAGATCGTTTTCAGTCTTGTTAAAGGGCATGGCTAGATTTTTTTGAGCAACAGATACTTGTTTTGACACAGCGACATTGGTTTCTTTCTCGAACATATTCGATTTGAAGTAATTCAGACCTCTGTTCGAGATATCACCGTGAACGAAAGTTAACCTCTGGAAGGAATTCTGGTTCTTTGTAGGGCTGGTTTCGAATAGATTCTGGGTGATTTTGTTTATGAAAGTGGTTGTTGGGGTAGAAGCGGTGTAGATGAATGTGCTGGGAGGGGTAGAGATGGTAGGCGAGAGGGGTTTTTGGGGACTTTCTTGTTTAAATATGTTGGAAGTGTCGAATGGATCGTTTGTTGGTTCGGGACCCACAAACGCAGAAGAGTTTGAGTATGAGGGGGGTGAATTGTAGGGTGGAGGTCCAGTATCTGGAATATTTGGATTCTCTGCTATCCAAGAGTCGTGATCTATAAAGAAAAAATAGAAATTTGTTTTTTGGTGGTGGATGGTAATATATCTCGTATTTTTAATACAAAAAAGCCACTAAATCCCTGGTTTATATTGCTACGTACTATCTTTTGTGTAAAAGAGAAAAATTATTTTTGTTCAATATTTAATTTCGTTATTTTATTTATTTGAATTTTAGTTTTAGTACATAACCTATTAAATTACTGTTGATTTTTTTTTGCCTTCTGTCGTAATCTCAGTCAGAATGTAATTATTTATTGTTGATAATTTTGGGTGCCATCTACTTTCCAGTAGAAAAATTGAGAGTCTTAATTCCAGGTAGTGCTTCAGCTATTGGCCGCGTGATTGTAAAAATCGATAATAACGACTCAGTAAATATGAAAACATTTATTAATAATCATAAAAATAACGGTTAACCTTTTAGTTTATGTGAGAATAAGAGTTGTTTGCCAGAATAAGGTAAGCGTAATAAATTTCTTATTTATAAAATCAACAATTTATACAAATCTTACAATTACTCTCTTACCTTATTCTAATCTAGATTATTTAGTTATTAATTAAAATATAATCTAACCTAATTAAGTAAAATACTTGTGAAACGTTTTTAAATATCGATATTTAATATTGTGAATTGGTACCTTTAATTCGACTTAGATTTTATTTCTAATTCTGGTTACTTTCCTAGTCAATTCAAAATGGGATGGAAGCAATATCCTTTTTTCAATTAACTCTTTTTGTAAAATAGGTATTCAAATTTTTGAAATATCGACCGATCAATTAGAAACACATTCGTTATTAAAAAATAATAATAAGAGTTAATTGCTACCCCTCTATATCGGGATAGTATCATAAGTTTTTATCTGGTTTTTTCTTATGATATTAATAAGAAAATTTCATTTATGACGAAGTATAAATTCTGTTATAATATGCAAATGCGCTATCCTTTCAAAATTCGTTCCCAGAAACGCCACAAAAATATGATTGAAACAGATTTTGACATCTTCAATCTCAAAATCTTATTCTAAGTGTATCATGTTGATGTCATATTTTTGCAAGATTATCAAGTGTTCTGTTTCTATAGTAAATTTATTTATTTTGTTATGTCATTTTGATAACGGCTTTCGATAGAGAAAGCCGAAACGTCAATTGAAAACTTTTTTAACAAATAAGTGGTTTTAATCCAGTGAAAAAAAAAAAGAGAAAATGTTCTCATTGTTATTGTGATCGCAGACTTATCTGAGATTATATTACTTTAAATTTTGCTTTTGAAATCTTTACTAAATTGTTTGTAAATATCCTAAAATTGTTGGTGAAAATCTCTTATGGGATTAACGTGTTAAAATCTGACATCTGGAATTTTATATTTTCTTTTGAAATTACAACGTTAAAATTAGTTTCAAACATTATTTTCGAAATTACATTCTGTCCTGTGATTTATTGAAGTAAAATAAATAGTTATTTAATGGTATTAATAAAATTATTTGTTTAATTTTTTCTCTGCGTATTGAACATAAGTTTTGTATTATCTTTAATTAGTTAGTCAACTTAGTCAACCGTTACAATATATTAATTACATTTTTACACATAACAAGTGTTATTGACACATGAAGCATCATTTCCATTTGTAACTGCTAAAATTGGTATACATTCGTGAATATCATTCTGTAAGATCTACATGATCAAATTTAACTTCTTAGTGCTTTATCACCAAAATCTGTTTGAAGTCTTTTGAGACTGTAAATTCACCAAGTTAGAAATCCACTAAAATTCAACTTTCACGCTAATAAAAGTTTGACATTTATTTGACGTATGACGCATGTTTTTGACGTATGACGCAACGAACATAGACATAAAAATAGAAATTGAAAATATTTAAATTTCCATACCGTATTTGAAGAAAAATGGTCAAACAAAATAAAGAGAGATTCAAATTTGCTAACCTTCTTGTGGCACATCAATCGGTTCATCCAATAGAGAAACAGCCCTAGATTCCGGACGGCTACCTACAATATCTTTCATCCTTAGTACAGGCATATTTTCAGGTGAGATATCCACCAATACTCCTTCCCTAGAAGTGTCTACCTTCGGATCTGGAGGTCGTTGAGGTTTATTTTTTGTTTTAAAACTATCTTGGTTCGTCAATTTTTTGTAATTGAATTGTTTATCCAAAGGCCTCCTCAAAGAACCGTTTACTAAAATGAAAAACATGGATATTTTGTCAAACGTAAAGAGAAAAAGACTTACCTGGTTTTGGAGATTTTCTCCTATCATAGATTTCCGGCAATGGTTTCGGTTTCGATTGTCTTTGTAAGCCCATAACGTCCGGAGGGTCCATGGGATTTTTTAGATACATTTCGTCTATGTAAGAAGGGCTGCCCCAAGAATCCCCGAATGCTGATCCGTGGCCGGTGTGGATGAAAGAATGTTGCAAAGGTTTGCTACAAATGGACGAAGGGGAAGTAGTTGAAGAAAACTTTCTGAGGTGCATTTGCAGTGTCTGATCTTACTTAATACAAAATTTTTTACCTGATGTCATCTACTTGTTTGGGCCTCATGGGATCCACCAAACATCTTGGTATAAGTCCAATTTTGAACGTCTGTTGATGCTGACCCTTCCACCAGTAAAGTTCCGCGCTACCATCTATGATGGCTATTTCGTCGCCTTCTTCGACTTTCAGTTTACCCGGTTCATCCTGCCTACTGGTCGCTTTCATGACAGGTGTCACATTTTTGCGGAAGAAGTTTTTTAAAGATGCGAATGTAGGCCGTTCTTGAGGATCTTTCGCCCAACAACGGAGAAGGATTTGGTAGATGGCTGGCGGACAGGCGTCGGGGTGTGCTAGACGTTCATTCTCCTTTTCAATTTTCCGGAGAATTTCTGAACCTGAAATAAATGTTAATAATGGAAAATGATCTTTATTAGGACGTAGGACATAAAAACGTAAACAAGTACTTCGAAATAATGTATAGGGGTCAAAATCTGAGGCGTTATCTAACGGAAGATAGCAATTTATAACATAATGTAGAGCATAAAAAAGTAAATGCAAGTACGTCGAAATAACGTATACGTCATTTTTGTTCACGATTTTTTGTTACATATGACAAGTCGACTGAAGAGTAACGAAAATAAAGACACATTTCTAGTTGTGATGTTTTTAAATTAATTAATATTATAATATTGAAATGTATTCATTTTTTAAATACTAAAAAATAAACACATTTTTTATCGGTTTCCAAAATTATGGATCATGGATTAACCTAGATACAGGGTGGTAAAGTTTATATAGAACAACTAAAATATTATTTGGAATACCTCAATTTTTAACAAATATTAAATAATATTCAATTTTATTCTCATAAATTTATTTTTATGAGAAATCGAACGTGAATGGTCCCAAAGCAGTAAGATTTTTACTCCAGACTAGCAACTACTAATAATACTTTAAATATTTCAAAAGTCACGAATATATGCAAAAAACGTGAATAAATAACTGATTATTTATAAATTTGGACTTTCCATTTTATGGCATAAGGTGTGACAACTCAGGTTTGTAAATATCATTATAAAAATAACATACAAGCAACTGCAATAAATGTAAGTATTTAAAAATTTATTATGCGGCAAGATTAAAAGACAAATAATTTATATATTCATTTAATAAAATAGTAATTTCCAAATGTGCTTAGAAGTGAGTTTGACAACTTTACAAAGCAAGGAATTGCATTGGGGGATGCAAAGTTTTTTTGACCTATTGTGGTCTTCGTATCCCTTTAAGAGAAAAATACAAAGTTAAAAATTCAATTAAAAACGTTGCATAGCAGTTTAAGTTTCCAATGGAGCCAGATATTTCAAATATTCGAAAATCAAGAGATTTTTCTTTAAAAAAAGTATATTTTATACAGAGCGATTTTGAGATGAAACTTTTTTATATTAGAAGAAATTTTTTTTTGGTGAATGCTTTGTATATACTGAAATGGAATTTGTTATTAATGAGGGTTGTTTGGAGAATCTGGGAACATAATCAAAATTTATAATGAAGTGGGGTTTGTGGGGGGACTTAAAAATGTGACAGGGTTTTTTAGGATATTTGTTATGTTTTGTTTTGGGTTATGTTGATTTTTAGTAATTAATAGATGCCACAGTCAGAATTGTAAAAAATAAAATCCTTGAAAACTAAAACTTCTAATTACAAATATATTAAACTTATAATTTCAAATTTATTACAAATTTGGCGCCCAACGTGGGGGCCTATTGTAAATTATACTTTAAAAATGTCTGAAAGAGCTAGTCATATGATAATGGATGCTCTGACAATGTTCTTTAACAGAATTGAACACAGAATGGAAGGAAACTTTAGAAAAATGAAACAAGAATTGAAGCAAAATAATGAAATAATGATAGAGAAAATGAAACACAAACTAAGAAATGTGGAAAAGAGATTGGAAGAATCAAAATTATAGAAGGAAAATAAAATAGAAGTCACTAAACAGGAGATGAGGGAAGAATTGATTGGAAGAAACATGGAAATAGAAAATTTAAAATAAATAGAATAAAAGAAATACAAGAAAAAGAAGAGATTTTCAAAGAAAAAATTGAAAAAGAAGTCAAGCAAGACATTAAAGAAGAAATGAAGAAAAGTGTGGGAAAAATTGAACAGAAACAGCAGAAAATTGAAAAAGATGTTCAAAGTATCATGAGGGATACAGAAGAAAAAATAAAAAATACAGAAAACGATGTGAGTGATAAAATTGAAGAAATAAAACAACAACAGGAAAAGGAAAGAAACGATTTTGAAAGAAATAGAAAAAAATAAAAATATAAGAGAAACGGTTACGGGAAATGCTCTAATTTGATTCTCATTAAAGAAGACAACATAAATAATTTTGAAGATTTTGAAAAGATGTTTTATAATTGGAAAATGAGGAAGAAAATAAAGAGCTGTATGAAAAGAAGAAAATTGGATAATATGAAGACGAAAGTAGGAAAATATTAAAGGAAATTATAATTAAACATTGAGACGTAGGTTAATTAATAGTTTAGTATATCTTTGAGAAAATTATAAATTTTAATTATGTGGGGGGAATTTGAAATGGAATTTGTTATTAATGAGGGTTGTTTGGAGAATTCGGGTACATAATCAAAATTTATAATGAAGTGGGGTTTGTGGTTTGGAGTGAAATGATTAATGGGAAAAATTATGTGTAGGGGTCTTTAAAATGTGACAGGATTTTTTAGGATGGTTGTTATGAGATGTTTTGTTTTGTTGATTAGATAGTTATGAATAGATGTCAAAGTCAGAATTGTAAAAATAAAATCTTTGAAAATTAAAACTTCTAATTACAAATTTATTACAATACATACCAATTAAGCCCATCCAGGGATCTTCTCCGAAGGTAAACATTTCCCAAACGGTGACTCCAAACATCCAGGTATCAGAAGCGTGACTAAACTGTCTAAATCTTAGAGATTCTGGAGCGCACCAAGGAAATGGAACTTTTTTGTGTTCCGTCATGACGTAACAATCTTCTTCTTGAGGAAGGGCTCGCATTAAACCGAAATCTCCGATTTTAACCTACATTTAAAAATGCATAAATGAGGAAAAATATTTGTTAATATAGAGGGTGTTTTTTTCACATGACCAATTTTCATAACGTCAAAATCAATTTTTCTATTTTGTTGTTTCCAATTATCTTAAATTTTCTAGTAATTATTCCCGAGAAACCCTTTTTATATTTTAATTTCCTAACTCAAGTTTCCCCACGTTTGTTTTAGTGAATAAAAATTAATACTGAAATCGAATCCTGACTAACAAGTTCAATAAAATAGAAAAAAATCCAAAACTTGTGCATGAAAGAACCTCGGAAACCCAACAGAAACAGCGAATAAAATATCCAAATAACTTATATTCAGATTTCAAACTCATCCACCATAACACAAAAAAAAATGAAATAACATCACAATGATTTATAAGGAAATAAAATCAAATTACAGAATGTTCAGTATTTGTTATTTGAGTACGGAAAAACTTACCTTGTCTACAGCCGCCAATAGAACGTTTCTGCAAGCGAGATCTCTATGTAGAAATCTTTTATTTTCCAAATAAGCCATACCGGTGGCTACCTGTGTGGCATACTCACAGAGCATCGGTACAGGAGTATGTTCGCACTGTTTCCTTAAAAAATCTAAAAGAGAGCCTAACGGAGCAAGCTCAGTTACCATCATCATTGGCTGAGAAAGAACTACCCCGTATAACCTAAAATAGGGATAATAATTATTGTATATGAAACTTTTTGTTTGCATTTTTGTCAGTACCTAATTAAATTTTGGTGACTCAATACGTGCATTGCTTGTACTTCCTTTATAAAATCCTCAAAGATTCCTGGTTGGCTTAAAGCGTCAGCTTTTAGGACTTTCACTGCAACTGGTATCGATTTCCCGTTCGGACTTATCCATTCTCCTTAAATTTGTTTGAAATAAATCTAAAGTTAGAATTCATAACTTTTATTTATAAAAAAAATACACTTTACTTTTTTGCTGCCACTCTTATTTTAAATACCCGTTGGAATATAAAAAAATAGCTGGAGTATATGGTCTACTAACTGCATATAAGAGCAAGAAGTCAAATTCCAAACTGCTTGATTGATCCCATCATAAGCAAAAGTAATTTAAAAATCATACTTTGTATGCCTTCCCGCTTGGCTCTTTGCCATATAATAAAATATTTATTTATATTTTATGAACAGGTCATTTACTGACAAAATATATAAATCCGTATCCCCCTCTATTCATTATATTAAAAAAGGAGGTTTAGTTTATAAAATATTATTTCTTTGCCTCACTAAATTTTATGGTTCTGAGCCATCACTGGATGATATATTTATTGCCATTTGACCACAAACCCAGCCCCACACTTGCATTTTGGTAAAATGTTTTCTTTTATAGGAGGAAGAAATAACAGTTTATTTGACAAATAACTCTTCAAAAAATAAAATGTAAACGGTAAATAATGATATTAATTAATTTCGTAAAAAAACTGATAGATTATTGTTGCCAAACAGGTTGTTTAATAAAATTGAAATTTCAATTTAATTAAAGGTCAATTATACAATCTATGATTTTGGTTTTTCCAATTGCAATCAGAAAAATAGAATTATTTCAAATAATGATAATAATACGCATATTTTAGATTTGTCTGTTTCAATAATTTAAGATAACGTTTATATTTTTAATTGAAGTATACTGTTTAGTGTCATGCAAAATTAACAAAACAATTATACAATTATCATTACAAGCAAAACAGAATTAATTACATTGATATAGAAAATACAATTATTTTTTATTAACTATAAAATTAACGTTGATACAATAAACATTTGTAAATGATTATTTTTACCAGAAGTCTTCCTTATAATTTTATATATATAAATAAACATTTTTCCGTTGATAAATTAATGTTTTTTTTATTTTTATAAAAATTATCTTTAAGAGACTAAACATTCTAATTTTACTTTCATTGATGACAAATATTTTAAAACCTGGCTTTAATGAGAAATCAACAAAATTGTTTATATGAGACAAAATTTTAGATTTATGTATTTGAACTATTTTAAACAAATAATAAACATTTAAGTATTTTACCTCGTCTTACTACACCAAAACTGCCATCTCCAAGTTTAACAGATAAAGTTATATTATTTTCTTGAATTAAACAAGATGTGAAGTCAGTAACAACGACTTCGTCATGTTTTTTGTTTGTGTGATTTTTACTAGATACTGGAATAAATTTGTTTATCAAATTTCTCTTTTTTTGTTGAGCTCTTTTTTTCTTGGCAGCTTCTAACAACCTCCTGGCACCTAAAATGGAATGTTAATAATAAATAAGTTAAAAAGACCTTGCCAACAAAAGATTTATATCGTAAAGATTTAAGAAATAATGATATTTTTCCAAGATATGTTGTTATTTAAAGATTCAGATGAAGCTGAAGTACTTGAAGAAAATAGAGAAAAAGAAGTGAAGAAAATACTTTAATTTGGTTATCCTTCTGTAAAATACTACAAATGGTATACTTAAAACCAAACGGTTTAATTGTTATTTTTTTAACATTCAGTGTGATGTTAGAAACATTACAAAAATTGAAACCGCCAAACTACTGGCTTGACCATAAACAATAAAATGGGGTTTTTAAAATATTTGATAATAAAACAATATATATAAAAAATGTTTTTAATTCTCTCACATTCATTCACATGGAATTTTGTAAACACAATTTTTTGTATCCTAGTTTTCAGTAAAGGTTTATGTACCTACTATTAAAAATTTCAATGTGTTTCTTTGTTTGAAAAACCTTTTTTTCAATAATTTTGAATATTTGAAGGGGAAAAATGATAATTCGGATTTTGCTCTTTATTTTTAGAGATTTGGTATTAAGTGCAGGGTCCATAAACTTACTTTGGTAGTTGTTTTTAATTAAGAGAAATTAGCAGGTTAATTTAAAAAATTGTTATTCATGAAAACGAATTTTAAATTTTCATAATATGTAAATTCACTATCGTTTTACAAATCATTCCCAGAAATATCATAAAAATATGTTTACAACAAATTTTGGCATCTTTAATTTTAAAATCTTTTTTTGTCCCATATTATTACCATATTTTGAGAAAAGAAAGAAACCATTATAAATATGACAAAATAAATGTTATTGGTCACTAGTTATAGTGTGGTAAATTGCTTATTCATTTAACTTAAATATGCTAAAAAATATTTCTACTGAAAGTTTTAATAAATATTGATATTCTTCAAAGATATGTTATTTGAATATTCTAAAGATTTTGCAATTCACTTTACTGAATTTCAAATACTAAAAATAATGAATAAAAATTGTGAGGAATTTAATGAATCAATATTTTTTGGAATTTTTTGACTATTATACACAAATATTATTTGATTCATTTTACAGAATCTCTTTTTGATTATTTTAAAGAAAAACAGTATACCAATAGTAACTATTAAAACTAGTGAATATGATAAACGTTTACCTGGTCGACTAAGGCCAATATTTTCCAAATCTTCAGGAGTAACAAAATCAAAATGTTCAAGCCTTGAGATTTGTAAATCATCCCTAATAGGGACCAAAAATTGAATTAGTTGAACCTCAGACAATATGGACTGTAACCAATCTAAACCTTCTTCAGACATTTTAACTAAATCTAAAACCAATAAACGGTGGTTTGAAGGCTGCTGGACAGCTATTGTAAATAAAGCATTGAATTTAAAATTACATCATATGAGAGTAGAAAGTGATTTAAAATTACATTTGTGTCTGTACTTCTGACGGTATGTGTTTCATGAATGCTGAGGTTCACACGATATTATGTATTCATGTTTAACAAAAAGACCTAAAGTTGTAGTTGAATGAGAAACAGGATATCTTCCACAGGAAATGCAGATTGTTTTAATTGAATTTTATAGTTTCTTCAAGGTGACAGAACAAAACTATTAAATCTACCGGGAATTAGCAAGAATACTATCTTTCGCAGAACATGTTTTTCACGTTAAACTAAAAGTTATAAATACATTTGATATTAAACTAAACTTTTAAAAAAATAACTATTCAGACGACAAAAACACAACACAAATGACAGTGATAGTAGTATTAGAGTGACAGTTGATATTAATTTATGTACATGTGGCGACATCTGTTGCTACGTAGATTACTTGAACCAAAAAACATGAAACATAAATTCTTTTAAAACAGAATACTTTTATGGTAAGTCCTTTCCAATCAGGGACGTGCCAAGTTTCTTTCGCATCGTCATGTGAAATACAAACGGCGCCTTTATTTGCCGTGGGCCAAAATGACTTCACCAACCCTGTTTTTTCAGGGCATGAACAACCATAACTAAATAAAAAAAAACAACTCAGAAATACTATTTATTTAGTATTTGTTTTATTTTTACTTTTATAACGAAGAAAGAATTGAATAAACAAATGTAGAGTTGCAGCTAATAAAGCAAAGTAGGAGAAATATTTAAAAGTTGGAACACCTCCATATTTCTTATAAGATAATCCAGCAAGTGAACTTCCCACGGATGTACCAATTCCTTCATAAAAAGCCCCGACTAAACTCTAAAATATCAAAAAAACCGAGTTATTTAAAAATAAATTATAAATAATATTTTAGTTGACATTTATAGACTTCACGTTTCTCGGATTGTTGATGTTGCCGTGGTAACTTTAAAATACGCGCGTTTTGAAAAGTTGGATTTAAACCAAAGAGTACACCATCTAACAAGAGGCGAAAGAAAGCTGTTTCCTGATAACAAATTTGTATGCGCATGCGCGATTAAACTAGTTTAACTGTCAATGTCAATCATCATTTCCGTTATTCCGATTGTCCCGGTATTGCCGTTTTGCGGGTAATTCACCGACATAACCTTAAACTAGACGGCTAATATCCATATTCCCACCACACAAGAAACTCATCCAATTGGACATTCCGAAAACGTCTCTGCGCAATGCGCAATGGACACCAGTACGTCTAACATCTGGGTTTCGGTTCTCGAGCTTTGCCGATTCGAGGAGACGAGACATATTGTTTTCTGTTCATAGGCGTCCACTGTTCTGTTTGGTGTTTAACCGATATTCGATAGAGAAATAGTGAATTTATTGTAAAAATGAACTGTTTTGTACTTTGGTGTAAGAACCGTTCAAGAAACCATCCCAAAGGTGTTATGTTTCATAGGTAAGTCAATATAAGAAACACAATAAAATTGTTATATACCATGCATCTATTCAACAACTTTGATTCACACGCATTTATTATACCAAAAAGTAATTATTTTACGCGAACAAATGTATATTTGCTTCACAATGATATTTTAGAATACCTGAGGACCAACGTAATGAATGGTTGAAAGCAATCGGAAGACCTTTAGAACCGCTTCCGCACTCGTCAACAAGAATATGTTCAGAGCATTTTGCTTTAGAAAGTTATTTCAATGATATAAATTGAGGATACTATATGTCTTACTCTTTTTTTTTTTTTTTTTTTTTAGTTTATTATTTATTTCATTTGGTATATATTACATTTTCTAGGACATTTCATTTTCCTAATTCCCTGCTATAGGAGTTTTCCTCCTTTTCAGGGTGAGGTCCTGATTACAATATTTGTAACCTAGCTAGCTAATTTTTCCTAAGGTTTCTGTGCGCGTTGGTGTGTTATGTTTTGTGTGTGTTGGTTGGGGCCTGTGTGGGCAGGAGCTGTTTCTCAGTTTTTTATCTAAGAATCGCCAATTTTGCTATTTCCACCCTTATGTTTGGGGAAAACGGTGCCCAATCTAAGGGAGGAAATATGATTTAGGAAAACCACGAAAACCTAAATCACGATTCTGTACAGGTGGTTCTTATGTTCTATTTATTATGTTCTATATTGTTATGGTATTGTATGTTGGGGGTTGGGGTTTGTGGGGGGTTTACCTTATGGTGAGGGGGGCGGAGTCCATTAGATCCTGGTGTTCGGGGGGGAGGGGGAGGTCTTGGGCGTCAGCCAGAAGTCTGAGGTTGGGCTGTGGGAGTTTATGTCTTACTCGAACGATACAGCTATTTATACCTATACTATACTATTTTATAAAAAACATCCTGTTCTCACAAATAATAATATTTCCAATCAGTAAATGAAAACTCCAACCTAAATCCTAAATTGTTTTCATCATTCCACTTATTTTCGTTCTAGACCCAATCATTTTACCTAAGGTACGCCAATGTCGGAACATAGACTTTAAGGTTATGTCGGTGAATATGACAAACACAATGCGCATGCATTATCGACACCAGTCATCTTCGTAATTGATCAATTTTTATCATATGGCATTAGCCGTCTAGTTTAAGGTTATGTCGGTGGGGTAATCACTGGCATTTGCAGAAAATAAGAAATGCTGCCAGGAAATATCTGAACTAAGATCCTTGAAAAAAAAAGTGTATATTCAATAGGTATATAGACCAAAACAATAAACTCTTCATTTTCTCAGAAATTGTAAGGAATACTATACTAAAATTATGTATGCCGTGAATGCAATCACAATCATGTTCAAGTTTCTCCAGTAATGTCATATATTGTCAACACTGTCCTTTCATTCAAAAAAAGGTAAATCAAATAGTCGCGGTAATTTAACACAAAAATAGCCCAGATCCGGAACTTTGGTGCAGACACACACAACGATTTTGGACGTACATTTTGAGTAGACTAATATGTTTTTTATACTGATACGATGTGTCATGCATTCTTGGTTCTTGTTTAAAAAAAAATTTGTATTGACTATGTACGTTGTATGCAATAAATTTCTTTCTTTCTTTCATGTACTTGCTTGAAAAACTGAAATAAAGCATTGGGTCATCACTACTTATCGGAGGAAAAAAAATCAAGTCTCGAAGTCACTTTCTCGAGAACCGCTAGACCGCTAGACCGATTTGGATGGGTTGAAATTCAGTTTATGCGTTTTCGCGAGCCCTTTATTTTATATCTAGAAGTCGTTTCGATCCGAATAAAACCCAGCGAGTTACATGCGAAAAACCGATTTCCCATATCTTTACATGTTAATTTACCCCCTTCCACAACTTCCTTAGCTTTCATATAGTGATCACGTGAAAGAGGGAACTCCAATCTATGAAATCGCAAATTTTTTTTCGGAAAGAGCGACTTCGTTTATCGGTTTTTTCTTCGCCAGATAAATACATATTACTTTTCTCAGTGTATCTCAAATAGTTTGTGTGTCAATGCTGTGACGTATTTCATCTGAATATAAGGTTTGTTCCAACATAAGACAAAACCAGTTTGCGTATTGTCGGGATTCTGCTCAGTCTAGATTTGGTGACACCGATTCTAGTCTGCGTAGAATCCCGACAGTACGAAAACTGGTTTTGTGTTATGTTGGAACAAACCTATTGTGTCTATCCAACATCAAAGGAACCGATCAAGCTTTCGCCTCTTGTTAGATGGTGTGCTCTTTGATTTAAACACGCCGTGGCGTACTTTAAATAAGCAAAATAAGGTACCAATAAAAAAAAAATTTAATTCACAGCAAACATTACCTCAAAGACTTAAAATTATTTGTAAACCCACCTGCATAGTAGCTTCAGTGCCCTCTGGTGCTAGGATACTAGCGTATGAGGCCATACAAGAAAAGCACAATCCAAAATCGATACCGTTCATAAGTTCTATGGGTAGGAACCACCATGGATTTGAAATGACAGAATATAAAGCCATTCGTATTCCAAAACAAAATAAAACTAAAGACATTATGTTAACGTGTCCACATTTCTTCATAATCCATCCTGAGATGAAGAAAAACGGAATTTCTCCAAAAATAGTTTCTATAAACTACAAAATTAAGAATTGAAATTACAGCTTGTTGTTGGCCATTTCTTTATTTTTTGGAAAAAATCCAAACAGGTATTACTAGGAAAATTGGCATTTTTTCAGGGTTTTCGTTAATGCATCTATGAATTTTTTAGAACATTTTATGAGTTTTTCTGCAACACATTGCAAAATTTGTTACCAATAAAAAAGGCTTTTTTCTCTCAATAAACCCCGTTGTAAGACGAAAAAGAAGCATTTCACGAAAAAATTACAAGATTGAAAAAATGTTTAAAATATAATTTTCTGGATATAGAATTTTCTTGCAACTTTTATATTTCATATTTTGTAAGATTTTCCAAAATAACCGAAACTACTATTTTTTATGTTTTTTTTTTCATTCTTTAAGAAAATATGCATTCTACAGAAAAGTCACTTAAACAGAAAGTTCTTGTATCTTGATGATATAAATGTTTGTAAATTCTTACCACTTTTGGAAAAATTCAAATGGTCCTAACTTGGAAAATATGCTTCTACAAAGGTTATTGGAAAACAAGCCTACACATATTATAATTAATCAGAATGATTGGCATTTAGAGATTTTTATTACTTACTTGAATTAGACCTTCTAAGGTTCTCGTGTAATACAGTAAATGGCAATCTTGTTTAAATAATAAATCTTCAATTAACCAGTATAAGAACTGCCAGATTAACGCAGCACAGAGCCCAAGAGATACACACCACATAAAAAACACGTTGTTTTTGACGTTTAGGAAAAATTGTCCTACGTTACGGCTGAAATTTTTTGATTCTTTGGGCTGATTGAACTAAAAAGCATTGGAAATTTTTAAAATCGCCAAAAATTATGAAAACCTGGAGTTTTAAAAACCATCAACATAAAAAATCCCCAACGTTTATGATCTTTACTGACATGGCAACGCTGCTTTGACGTCTAAAATTTTATGAGAACTTGGGTGAAAATGGAATTTGAAGAAAGTGTGGTCATGCCAGAATATTTCTTTCAATATTCCTTATTTTTAGACCAAAATACATCCATACAATTAAAATTAAAAATTGAAATATTCAGTTTTAATATCACAAGAGCTTAGAAAATAATCGGTAACTTCCAAGTCACCAGACGTATTCTGCGAAACACCACGACAGCGTTAGCGCTTGTAAAACGTTGCCATATTGTTCCAAACTTTACACGATATTAATAAAGATAAAGATGATATCATAATTGATATTACATTAACATTATTTGTATTTTAAAAATAATAAAATTAAAACAAAAGTACCAACCTTTATTTTTACACAAACGAAAACATCGATTAAAACTAAAACAAACGATGAATAAAAACTAAATGAAAAGTCTGTAATTGGTCTGCCATCGCTCAAAATATCATTAACATATCCTGAAATTACTGAAAATATACCCCACCCTAAGGCACCATATAGACGTTGTTTTCCGTAGTCGTTTGGTTTGTCTCCTAAAAATATCGATAATGAGATTTCATTTTTTCGTTAAGGGGGTTCTATACCCTCCGCCATATTGGAAATGCTAATGTTAAAATTGCGGGCTTAATACTCAACAAAAAAATATATTTTTTTGTATCCAAGCTTATTATTCATTGTAGATTGGCGGATGATCTCTTTTTTTTATATTCATAAAAGAAATAACATGAAAAAAATACAAAAAAAGTCATATACGTATATAAGTCATCATCCGCCGCGATGATTTCGAGGTTATGTATGAAATTGACAGAGTTGATGGGTATAGAACACTCTTAATTCTTTTATTCTTTATACTCTTTCTAGTTTTCTCATAATATACAGTGAGGTCCGCGCTCATATAAATATTCCGCAATAAAAATCGTACAAAAATAAATTTTTAGTGGGGATGGGGATGAAAAATGTGGAAAAAAAATAAGAAAAATAATGAAAAGGTGTGGAAAGTAAAATTAACTTACCTAATAATTCGAAACAAATTGCATCTCCCAAAGAGTTAACATTTCCATAACCCATATAAAAAAATATCATGGCAATAAAAAATAACCAACACCAGTAATTTTTTTCAAGTTCCTCAGTACCTATTTTGGGACGTGGAAAGTAATTATTAAAATGCTCATCAAGCGATAATTCGTAAGGAAAGGTTTCATTTTTTTCATTGCACCAATAAACTGTTTGATTTTTCTTTTTTATTTCTTTTATCGGAAAAATCAATGTATCGTTTTCGGCGAAAAGTTGGTAAGGAAACAGTGATACGGTTAATTCATTTTTGGTATTGTTTTCCATATAAGTAAGCTGAAATTTATTTGACAAATTATTAAAAAAGTTAAACTTAAAACAAAAATTAATTTGCAAAGTTTTAAGCTTATAATAAATTTTATTGTAAAAGTTCTTAGCCTCTAAGGTATTAAAAGTTGAAATAAAAAAAGTTCTTCTATATAATCCCCTCAATTCAGACTAATTTATTTTTATTTTTGGTTTTAATCCTATCGAATTGATTTGAGCAGAAGTGGAAGAATTTGTTGCACGTGGAAACACTACATATGAGATACCTTCCAGGAATAATGGTAAAGAGTATCATCAAAATGAAAAAAAAAAGAAATGTGACAGTGAAAGTGATGTTTTTTTGAAGAGCTTTGGAGCTCTATTTTTTTATTGAGAAGCTATAGAAGCCTTATAGACCGATACATCACCAAGAGAAAGCCTTTGTCACTGAGAAGCAGCCGAGAAAAGAGGTATGATTTGATTTGACAACTGATATTGGGGCCACTTTTCGATCCTATTGACTTTCAAACTTTATGTATTTAAAAACAAATTAAGGAGAGTCACAACCCCTAAGTAAGGCGTATTTAGCACTCACTTTTAAGCTGTTATACACATCATTATTTTTAAATCCTGATAGGGTACAATTATTTATAAATTTTCCTGCCGATACTTCTAACTCTCCTTTCTGATCAGCTAAGCATCGTAAATTTACAGCTGTATGATTGACATCTAATGCAGGAATAAAAAATATTGCCATAGAAGACAATAACAGTAGCAGTTGAGAACTAATAAACAGCTCTTTCTGACGATGCCACTTATCCGCCATCATTCCAAATAGAGGTCTGGATAATATTGAAAATATAGGCATTGCTGTAAATAGGAATCCCACGACAACGCTGGAAAACCCTAACTGACGCGCATAGCTGGATAGATAAGGTTGAACTGTAGATATTCCTAAAAATAAATATAGTAGTGGTTAAAACAAGAGTTATCCTAGTTTCAAGTATATTCTTTTTTGAAAAATTGGTAACAAGTAGGATGTTAAACTATCTAGCCAAATTCAACATAATTACTGCCTATAAGTTTACTGTATTCATCTACAATTCTTTGGACGAGAGGCGGCTTGTTGCTGGATTATGTTTTGATCTCTCACGGGCATGTCTTAATTTTAAGTTCATTGCAAATAAATTATATAACGTCGGTTTTAGAGGCATATTTTTAGATTGGCTTCGTAGTTTCATCTCGGATCGATCTAAGATGGTTAGGGTCAAGAATTGTAGACCTGTCAGCTATCCGATAGATAAAAAACATATTACTTAGCAAGATGTACTATAGTGTTGATGAATACCTTCAAGACAATGATTTTAATTATTCTGATGAATAATTTTAAGTGTATTTTATTTGTTTTTCTTATTTCTTATATTCTTATCTATAGTTTTGTACTTTTATATATTCGTAAATAGGTATTTATATATATTGTTTGCTTTAATGACCTGTCCTATACATTTGTATAATGTCTTCAAGGATCAATAAATATTATTTATTTATTTATTCATACTAATAGACCAGGGCCAAACAGATTTTAAATATCCGAATTTTTGAAAAATCTTAGCATTATGTGGGTTGTCGGAAAATTTACAGCAAATTATAAGTAAATTAAGAAAAATCCTCGGAAAAATCAAGACGACTGAGTAAAAGTTGCGGTAGGGGTAGGCGAGGATAGCTAAATATACTTTTTGAGGGTTGGATATTGGTTTTTTACGATTTGTGGCTGAAATATGCATCCTATAGAAAAAAATTTAATGTAAAAGTTGTAGATAATTAAAAAATATAAAATTTCTGTATTGATCATTTTTTAACATAACGTCAAAATTATCGAAAAAAATGCCACATAACCGTTTTTTCGTTTTTAATTATTTTATTACCTTCCGCAATAATATTTTCAAAGCAAAATATTTATTTTTCAATTAAAATAGTTGGTTCACAAATTTTCAATTTTTTAACTTTATCAGTGCTTTGAAAAAATTACAGATTATTTAAAACTCAAAAGGGAACGTTTTCACCAAGTTTCATAAAAAAAATATTTTTACGGGAGATAAAAATTAAAAACTGTTTTTAGCGTTTTGTTAGGTTAGGTTATGTAGAAAAGTTTTTAATTATCATCAACTTTTACATTAATTTTTTTTCGATATTTCAGCCACAAATCGTAAAAATCCAATATCCAACCCTCAAAACGTAGATTTAGCTACCCCCCACCCTCTTCCGGAACTTTTACTCAGTCGTCTGGATTTTTCTTAATTTACTTATAATTTACCCTAAATTTTCCCTCGACCTACATAACGCTAAGAATTTTTTTTGTTTCATAAATGATTGGCACTGATGGTTTATAGTGTATTAATAAACCATTTAACTTCGCTTTTTATTTGAATGTTCATTTGTTGCGCGTTACCGTTAATAAAACAAATTTCAAAAAATAAATACGGTGAAAATATAATCCAAAAGTACCCGAAAAAAATACGTCGCAATTTACATAGTGATTGGCACTTTTAGTAAATCAAATTAATAAAGAAGTTTTTCAATCAAGTAAAATATCAAGTAACTCACCAGCTTGCCAAAAAAAGTAATGAACTTTAATAGGCAACAGTTTTTGATTAATCTCCAAATTTTTTAAAAACATATTGAAAATTTTCAAGACTACCAAACGTAATATTGTTTAAAATCAAATGATGAATAATAAATAAATAATAAATAGTTTGTGATAACGATAACCTGTTCTTTTGACAACTAATTAACAACTAACAATGAAATTAAAATATGTGTTATCTATTTGTATCAGTGCCGGTACAAACAATTTACCAAAATTTTGTCGCCTTATTTTTACATTTTTGGTGACGTTTCTGGGAACAATTTTAAAGAGAATTTATAATTCGTCATAAATGAAGTTTTCATAATAATATCATAAGAAAAAACACAGAGAAAAAACTTATGGTACTGACCCGATATAGGGGATATTTTTTTTGCAAGATAGGCATACAAATTTTTGAAATATCGACCGAACAATTAGAAACACCTTCATTATTATTTATGAGCATATCAGTGCTATTTCTTTTACTTTGCGGTTTTAATTATAATTATTAGTTTCTTTTAATAATCTAGTTGAAGAATTTCATTGTATTTTATGGCCAAAATTCCAAGCGAATTGTTTTTTTTTAATGTATGAATGGTGTTCATCAAGCCGTATATGAAAGGGTCTAGATGTTTCTCCTATATAGAATTTATTTCATTCGCATGGAATTTTGTAAACACAATTTTTTGTATTTTGGATTTCATTAAAAAGCTTTGTGTTCACTATTAAAGATTTTAATGTATTATTTGTTTGAAAAACTGTTCTTAAATTAAACTTACTGCCAATCCTAATTTATTCCGATAATTTTGGAATATAAGGGATTTTTACTGTTTAAATGAAATTAATTAAATTTTCTTCTTTATTTTTAATATTTCGGTAAGTTTACGATCTATTTTATTTGGGTAGTTGTTCTTAATTAAGACAGATTTAACAAGTGATAATTCCTTATTTAAAATATTGTCATTTGAACAAATTGATTTTGATCTGTCGGAAAGAGATTTGAGAATACCTCGTTTAACACATATTGAGTGGCTTGAATGAAAATTTCCTACATCGCATAAATAAATACGTCAGAAAGTTGACAATATCACATTTAAAACAGTGATGATATGAACTTAAAACTGACACGATATGAATATTTCATATCAGTTTTGAATTTTTTGCACGATTGGTTATTTTTTACTGTTTACCATATCTATTTTGATGACAGTAAGTAGCATTTACTAACGTCAAAATTTTCTGAAGGGTAAATAATTCACTTACCGTTCAGAATTTTCACTTACTGTTCAGAATTTTCTCATACTGAAATTTTGATTTTTCAGGAATTATTGCGGCACATCCTTCTTCCTACGCCCTTTCTATTTCTTCAAATTTACTTTCGTCGCTCACATTTTAAAAATTATAATAATGAAAAAGCAACACTCAAAAACCACACTTATTGACATATAGTATATTACATAACAAGTGTAGAAAGTGCGGAAACGGAACGAGTGTGAAAATCACTTTCTAACGCGTTATGTACAATATTTTTCCTACGACTAATAATTAAAACAAATTCCAAATATAAAAATTATTTAACAAGAAACAACAATTAAATGAACTTAATATGTTTTAGTACTTAATTTTAAACTTTGTGTCATTGATTTGACAGTTCCTGCCTTCTAGATAGAAATGCAAAATTCAAAACTGATACGAAATATTCATATCGTAACAGTTTTAAGTTCACATCATCACTGTTTTAAATGTGACAGATATTGTCATCTTTCTGACGTATTTATTTATGCGATATAAGCTAAATATTTTAAGTGACAGCAGAAATGCCATTTTCATCCTTATTATGCATCCTAATAACTACCTAGCAACCATAATATGTATCTTGATATAATGAATCGAAATTTTGAATATGACAATTTAATTCATGTATAAAAAATCCCATAAGCCGCGTGATTTTGTCATTATGACAGCGAAAAAAGTTTGCCCTAACTTTTCCAGCGACAATAACGGAACCTAACTTTTGAAAGCATGACAACCAGCACACGAGTGAACGTTTAGCACGAGCTGCGTAGCGGAGAGTGCGGAAACGGAACGAGTGTGAAAATCACTTTCTAACGGGTTATGTACAATATTTTTCCTACGATTAATTAAAACAAATTCCAAAGATAAAAATTATTTAATAAGAAACAACAATTAAATGAACTTAATATGTTAGTACTTACTTTCAAACTTTGCGTCATAGATTTGACAGTTCCCGCCTTCTAGATAGAAATGCAAAATTCAAAACTGATATGAAATATTCATGTAGTATCAATTTTAAGTTCATATCATCACTGTTTTAAATGTGACAGATATTGTCAACTTTCTGACGTATTTATTTATGCGATATAAGCTACTTTCGCATATAGTCGTAGGAAAACAAATTTTTGATGACGTTATGTCAATTTTTCTCAAACTTGCGTTGTCAGAAAAGTTTTCATTTGTGGAAATGTCGCGATTTGGAGAGTCTTCGAGTGGAGAAATTGAAAAAGCCATCAATGATAATGTGCTTCGCAATACTGTGAATTCAACTACATCAATTTGGCGACAATTTGCGATGTTTTGTTTGGAAAAAAAATATGAATTCATTGCAGAAACTTCCACTGAAGAGTTAGCTTCTATTTTATGTGATTGGGCATTCCACATGAAGAAGAACAATGGAGAAGATTATAAAGAGAGTGCAGTCAAGACGATTTGGAACACTTCAGCAAAAATGTTACAAGAGAAGTACTTTAAAGATTATAAAAGAATTTTTATCTCAAAAACGCTTAAGATTGGGTATAGGGAAGTAAACATAAACTGCCCTCATTTTCGGCCTTAGAATTAAGTAAAAGAATAAAAATATGGTTGTTTCTTTTAAAAAAATGAAGATATTTGACATTCTTGAACTTGAAAGTTTCATCATTTTTTTAACAACCCTTTATACAAAAAAGAAGTTTTCGACATGTCACCAATTACCTTGATCGTCCTACTAATCAACCAGACAAGATGTTTTTTATTTGGTATTGGGGATGTTCACACAGAATTTTCAATATGAATGTTTGCACCTGTCAATTTTTTATTAAAAAAATTAATATCTCAATAAGTATAAATTTTAGGTATAGGGTATTCTACAGAGTGACATTAAAATTTAATGTAGAATTCGAAAAGTTAATAATATATAAAATAACAAAGTTGCTGCTCACTTCCGGTATAACCGGAAATGTCATGTCTTTCAAAATATTTTCAATCAATTAGCCATAACTTGAGACCCATATATCCCAATTTTCATAAAAATCGTGTAGGTGGTTTCCAATATACAGATAGTGTAAGCTCGTTGTGAAACACCCTGTATACTTAAGTACAGGGTGTCCCAAATTGGTGCGTTTTGCAGGGTATCTCGTAAACTAGAAGAGATAGAAGAAAAGCAGTTAAGATGTTATGGCTTCTTTTTTTGTTAAAGTAACGATAGCCTAATTAAATCTTTAGTAACTCCCTGCAGTTGGAAGATACAGGGCGATTATTGAAAACTGTCGAAAACTACAAGGTACTATAACTTCTTAATTAAGAAAAATATAAAAAAAACGTTATAAAAACTTATGATAGATATAATATTAAAGAGTTCAGTGGCGCACAGATTATTTTTTTTAGGGGGCTCACTAAGGAAATATAATGCAAACTTATGTTTTTTTAAATGGGACACCCTGTATATTTTGACGTTTTTCGTTTTCTTTTTTAATTCTCATTCACCTGATATGACATACTATATATCTATTTTCAATGGTTGGAGCTACAGTGCAAATAAACCATTTATGGATGTTATCAGGTGAAACACCCTTAAAAAATTGAACACTCAGTAACGAAATTTAACATTTTATTATAAGGATACTGATGTGTGACAATTTTATTTATCAAAATTATAATTAATAAAAAATAAAACCAGATTAAAAAAATAAAAACAATAAACTTATGAAACAAGGAACATTGTAACAACTAATCTACCTATAACTAATTTTATTAGAATGTAAAAATTACATTAAATGTTCAAAATGCTCTCCGTTTTCATCGATTAAAAAGTTTTTCGTTTAAATAATCTCCAACCAATTCAGCATTACCAAAAATAAAATCATATTTACAGGACTAACTTCGAGAGTAGGGAAGATTTACTACAAAATATTCATGCCGCATTTAGAAAAATAAAGCCAGTGCACATACTCAATTGTGTAAGATCAGTAAGAAAAAGGTGTCAATTATTACTACAACAAAACGGAGGACATTTTGAACATTTAATGTAATTTTCACATTCTAATAAAATTAGTTATAGGTAGATTAGTTGTTACAATGTTTCTTGTTGTTTCATAAGTTTATTGTTTTTATTTTTTTAATCTGGTTTTATTTTTTATTAATTATAATTTTGATAAATAAAATTGTCACACATCAGTATCCTTATAATAAAATGTTAAATTTCGTTACTGAGTGTTCAATTTTTTAAGGGTGTTTCACCTGATAACATCCATAAATGGTTTATTTGCACTGTAGCTCCAACCATTGAAAATAGATATATAGTATGTCATATGTGAATGAGAATTAAAAAAGAAAACGAAAAACGTCAAAATATACAGGGTGTCCCATTTAAAATAACATAAGTTTGCATTATATTTCCTTAGTGAGCCCCCTAAAAAAAATAATCTGTGCGCCACTGAACTCTTTAATATTATATCTATCAAAAGTTTTTATAACGTTTTTTTATATTTTTCTTAATTAAGAAGCTATAGTACCTTGTAGTTTTCGACAGTTTTCAATAATCGCCCTGTATCTTCCAACTGCAGGGAGTTACTAAAGATTTAATTAGGCTATCGTTACTTTAACAAAAAAAGAAGTAATAACATCTTAACTGCTTTTCTTCTATCTCTTCTAGTTTACGAGATACCCTGCAAAACTCACCAATTTGGGACACCCTGTACATGTATTTTTATTGTATGATATTAAAAAGAAAATGCATAAAATAATGGAATCAAAAAGTACTCAAGAAACAAGAAATAGTTGGTTCACAAGTAGTTTATTACTTTTATAGAAACATAGTTAAAATTTCGGAATCTTGGGTTGCATGATATTTTTCTGGTCAAATCTTTCCTTACAATTTTATACTTATTGTACGGAAAAAATACTTTGTTCTAATTATACCGAGTTCTTAAGGGAAATGAAATACAGAAAATATACCATATAAATCTAATTAATTAAACAACATAATCTTGTGGAACTACGTAAAAATAAAACTATATCCTATTATACCATGAGTACGGAAAATAAAATGGGATTTAACATACTATGTATATCTGGATTGAAGTGTGGTGCGTACATTACAGTCAGACGTTGAAAATTTAAAAGTATCCGAATGTCAAAAAAAGTATCCGGATACCGGATACTTTCAAATTTGGTCACGGATACGGATACCGGATACAAAATTTAAAAAGTATCCGGATACAGCATTCGGATACATCAAAAGTATCCGGATACTGTATCCGGATACTACCCAGCTCTGAGTTCAAGGAAAAGAATTATTTTTCTGTTGTGTAATGTATTTTATGGATAAGCTGCAACATATAACGATGTGGCGGTTTTATTCCGATTTGAAAAGTTGCGTTTATTCGGATGAGTATGGACGAGCCTTAAGACATTAACATTTCTAGATGTGCCGACCATAAATGTATCATTTAAAAAAAATCATATATTTGATTGATTTTAGGTTGACCCTGACAGAAACGTTTTGGATACAAACTGCACTTGCAAAGGAGGAAGAGGATTCTGAAAGCATGCAGCAGCGGTCTTTATCTACGTCAATAAAGAGAACAACAATGCAGTTGCAGGTGTATCAGAAGGGAATAGAAGTGGCAAATCTATGACCATCAAAAGTAAATCAAAAATAGGTAGTGAGACGAGGGTTGCCAACATGCGGGTATTTTACCCGAAAAGCGGGTATTTTATACTCTGGCGGGTATTTTTCGGGTAAAAACAAATTTCGGGTAAAAATCGGGTATTTTGATTTAATTTCAAAAGATTGAGCTACTGCAGGATCTACAATACTGATTAAATCGAAAACAGGGTCATTGAATATAAATTTAGATTTAATTTGGGTAACCAATTCCAAATAAAAATTCAGACAGGTCAATAAAAATTGGTGACTCTCAGTTTTTGGTACATTTAGTTTTTTTAATTCTTGAAACATCTCACTTGCTTCAATGCCTAAATAAAGTTTCTCAATTTGTACAAAATATTCGGGGTTCCTATGATTTAGTTGAAAAATATCCTTTTCTTTATATTTAATATGTTTCATGTCAATAAAATTAGAACACAGATTCTTAAGTAACTTTTCAGTCTCTGGCTTCAATTTATATAAAAGTGGAGATTCACTTTGAAATAAAACATTAAAATCTACTAATAGTCCTAAAACATAGGACATAAATTCGAGATATAACTTTGTGAACTTATTTTCCATGACTTCAAGCATATCTTTTGTTAATTTTGAGTGATCTTCAGCATCAAAAACAGTCTGCCTTAAATACGCAGTTAAAGGATCAAACTGTTCCATCTGTTTTATAATTTATATATACCTGAATATAATATTTTGTTTGTATTTGTTTAGAATTATTTTATGTTTTGTTTTTTTTATGCAATAAATTATACCATATACATATTGTCTACTTTCGAACTGACGATTACCTCTTTTCAAATTTGGCGCGCTTTAAAACCTAAAGGGGGTAAAATCGGGTATTTTCAGCTGTGAAGGTGGGTAAAACATAATTTTTTGATTGGCAACCCTGAGTGAGACCTACGGGTGTAAGGACGTCAGTAATGTTTCTTCTGATCACTTGGTGGAAAATGTTGTGCTAAGCAACATAGTGTTAGCAGAGAAAAGATGTAGAGTGGGAAAAGAAGCTAGACTGGTAGAAGAGAGACAAAAAGAAGACATTTTATTAGCGTTATTTGAAAAATGTATACGATTTGCAAAGTGTTAATGCCAAACACTACTATTATTTCATCATGGGTTTTACACCATGCAGAACTTTTTATAAAGAATAAAATTTTTTCATAAAACTAATATAATACATATTACAATGAGAATAGAATTTAAAGTATTATTAAAAAATCAAAAATTATATTTTTTTATCCAATACTTATTTTTATAACACCCATAATGCGACCCTGTGTACTAAAACTGTCACTTTTCTTTATCTTGGAAATATACCACATAATTTTTGTCGGACCCGGTCGCCCAGATGTCGCGTCGGGAGATGTGGGGTTGGCGTATACGTCATGAAAATTGACGGATCGTCTGAGATCAAAGTACACAGGGTCGCATTAAGCGTTTTATAAAAATAAGTAATCGATTTTATAAAAAATATATTTTTGCAAAGGAGGAAGATGATTCTGCAAGAGGTCTGTATCTACGTGAAGAGGACAACAACGCAGTTGCAGATGTATCAGAAGGGGCAAATCTATGGCCATTAAAAGTAAAGCAAATAGAGGTAGTGAGGACGTCAGTAATATTTCTTGGTGGAAAATGTTATGCTAAGCAACATAGTGTTAGCAGAGGAGAGATGCATAGTGGGAAGAGAGACAAAAAGAAGAGATTTTATTAGCGTTACTGAAAAATTTATACGATTTGCAAAATGTTAATGTCAAACACTACTATTATTTCATCATGGGTTTTACACCCAGGCCCGTAGAGAGAAAAATCGGGCCCGAGGTAAAAATTACGGGCCCACATAGAATTTTTAAAATTAGTAGTCCATCACATTACAAAAGTGAAGCATAGTGCGAACAGGGATTTTTCGTACGGGTCCGGGCCCCATCGAGAACTGCGGGCCCGGGCGGAATCCCCCCGTTACCCCTCCCCTCTCGTCAGGCCTGTGTACACCATGCAGAACTTTTTAAAAAGAGTAACATTTTTTCGTAAAACTAATAAAACACCTGTACATAATATACATATTAAAATGAGAATAGAATTTAAAGCATTATTAAAAAATCAAAAATTGTATTTTTTTATGAAATCGATTACCTACTTATTTTTATAACACCCATAATGCGACTCTGTGTCACTTTTCTTTAACTTGGAAATATTGTAGGTTAGAAATCGTGTAATGCTGCTATTCCCGGTTCGTAAATAAATAATATGCGAAATTCCAAGTGTCTGACTGCGGGTTCCAACACCCGGGAACACAGCAGACTCCCTTTTGAAGTCGTTTTTTAACTAAGACACTCATATCACAACGTTTTTAAACAAATAAACACGAATACGTATGAATCTGCTCACAATTTTTGTCGGCCCAGGTCGCCAGATGTCGCGTTTGCATACACGCTTGCACATTTCGATTTCTCTTGACACGAGCGCCGCTCTAACGGAATTTTAGGTAAACGGAATCATGATCCATCCATTAAGTAAATATATAGATTTGAAATAAATTAACTTCTAACCGAATTATAATCATTCCGTTTAAATAAATAAACATTTAGATTTATTTGAATTAGAGTAGATTTTCTATAAATTTTATTATTTTGTTAGGTACAATTTCCACAAATCCTCAATTTCTATCAGATAGAATGTTAAAATAATTTTCTATTGTTCAACAAAAATAAACGAATTGTAAAAACGATCAAAACATTGTTCGTTAGTACATCAGCGAAGTTCCATTATCATCGGAAAACAGTTGACGAGTTTATATTACATACAGGGGCGGACTAAAATATTTTGGTATCCTATGGAGGCTTACTAGGTCCGGTAATCAGTTTTGTACAAGACCAGTGTTTGATTCCCTCCAAAATCTTTTGCACTTTAATCGATTTTTTTCCCAAGATAGAATTTGACTTTTTTTAATGGGGCTGTAATCAAACCTTAGATTTCCACACAGACATGCACCGTCTTTAAAATACATTCTAACAGTTGGTATACTAGGCGTTTAGAAGTAAGTGAATGAATAAAATAAAGTTCTACCAAACTTCCAACAAAAAATAATTTTAAAATTTTGAAAATGCCACATTACTGTCTTTTTATTTCCCGACCTCATTTCCCGTCCCCATTTCCCGTCATATTTCGAAATTAGACTTATTATAGGCATTTATACAAATTTTAACACCATCCTCTTGAAGTTGCGTTTTAGTCCAATAAACGAAGGTGCCAACCCAGGCATCAGGTCTGTCCGGCATCATTTTTTTTTTAATTTGCAGGTATTCATGGGTACATTCACCCCCGAAAATCTCAGCAACGTGAAATTTGTGGAAGGATGATCCTTATGATTTTTGTAGGTAAAAAAATTTGATACTTTTCAACATAACCGGCTCCAAAACGCACCCCCATTTTTAGCTCCTGCCCTGAATTTAGAGAGCACGCTCTAAAGGAATGACGCTCCCAAGCGGATCACAAATTTTTCAATAAATCACGTAAAAATTAATATTTTTTCATGATTCAAAGTTCAGATGAAAGAAGGAACCTGTAGCTATAATATCATGTTACTTTTTCCTTTTATCTATTTCTCTGGATTATTGAACAACCGGGCCAAAGTTTGATTTTGTTCGATGTTTTGACCCTCCTACAAATTTGTTCATATTTTTTTTATCAAGACTAATTTCACCGAATCCTTTTGGATAATGGAGCTTTGCAAGGTGTTAAATATATTCAGAAAGATTCAATAAATTATTTTTGAGTATTTTCATAAACATGTTTTTTTATGGCGTTTTTTTTTGGATTTCCGGAGTTTTCGAAAAGGCTCGGGTCTATCGGGAATTAATAGATAATAATCAAGGTAGCTTGTCCCCTTGTCGATGGCATTTTTCTATTTTTGTCATATTTTTTGGTTTTCCGGAAAATTGAGAAAATTCTCACCCCTATGAAAAATCGACATTTTTTTTGAGGATTATTTTCTTTTCGTGCTAAAATTTTATGGAGTTAGGAATTATACTAAATAAAAAATCACTTTCTGACCTTTTCCTCTATATATTGTAACGGTGTAAACGAGTGAAATACCTAACTTTGTCTAATAATAATCATAATCAAATTCTATAAATAAATAACAATAAATGATCATTTATTTTAATCTGAACAACATTAGACAGAACGTGTTTAATCAAATAAAATTTCAAATCAATCTTGAAGTATCAATTAATTCATGAAATGTTAGATTTCTGAAGGTTAAAATTAACCTGGAAACTCCATAAGCAATTTGCATCGACGATTTTAAGACAATTACAAATATTTTGGCAAATAATAAAATAGTGAAAATCAAAACTGAATAGTCTCAGACAAGTCTGCAATCGTCACATCTAAGTGGAAGTTATTATTTTAAACACTATGTGAAAAAGAAATTCATGCTGTTTCTACTATACTGACTCGCAATTACGGGTTAGAAAAAGTCCCTCCTAATCCATCGCTGACAGTATTAAAACCAATTAACACTTTTAAAATTAAAATGGGATTCAACATCAAATAAAATACTCAATGCAAATAGTTGACAAAATGGCTTTTATGCATCAGTTCACATAATGCAAATAGTTTTCGGTCATTTCCGTGAGGCAACAACGATCGTTTAAACTTCAAATCTGCGAACTCTAAATTGGAGGGCTGTACAAATTTTGGAATAATTTAAACTACTGCTTTTTTTTATTTACTGATATTTATTTTACAACCAAATTAAGGTTGAAGTGGAGTATCGATAAAATTAACTAAAAGTTATAAAAAAATTGAAAACAAATCCCTAGACCAAGACCGAGAAGAGACTAAATGCTTGATTTTACAGGCACAGGGGAATATGGCTTTTGAAAGTAAAGACCTTTGAAGTAATTGACCAATTCGAGAATCTAGGTGTTATCCTAATCGATAAAAACGACTAGAAAAGTGAAATTGAGAAGAGAATAACCAAGGGATTCAGAGCAGGATCTAGCTCGTCGGAAATAAACACCAGAAATGTATCCAGAAAAGCAAAACTGAGTGCCTAGAAAATAATAATTAGATCAACAGTCTTGTATGATAGAAAATTATGGGTATTGAATAAGCAAGTTGGAATAATTCAAAAGGGGAAGGTTTATGGAGGAAGAAGTCGGACATGTGTCGTGGAATAAAAGAACTAATGAATAGACAGAACGAAATGATAATAAACTAGTAATCAAAGAAGAAAAGAGGTAAACCAAGAAAAAGAGGTGGACAGATGCGGTAAAGACATCGAAAAAATTGGAATAAACAACTGAAGAGAAAAGTGGATTAGAGAAATATTAGTTATTGTATGCTGTAATAAAATGTGATACGAACAATATATACGGTCTTAAAGTCGAGGAAGAAAATGAGAACTGATAAAGTTAAAAAATTGAAAATATGTAGTAGAGGTTGTCGTGTTTTTTACGTCTATGAAGCTAGCAGAGCAAGGTTAGCAGAACAAAACAAAAGTACATTCATAATTAAGTGCTAATTTAATGCCCTAATGAAAAATTTAACGCTCCTTTTTTTCTTATAAAAAACGCATGTTCTGCTAGCTACAGATGAACCTAGCAGAGCAGACTATTTAAATGTTGTTAAAAATTAATGAAACATGATGTTAATAGGTTAAATAATTAAGTGCTAATATAGTGCCCTAATTAATAATTTATTTCTCCTTTTTTTCTTAAGAAAGACGCATGTTCTGCTAGCTACAGATGAACCTAGCAGAGTAACTATTTAAATGTTGTTAAAAATTAATAAAAGATAAAGTAAATAAGGTAACTAATTAAGTGCTAATTTAGTGCGCTAATTAAAAATTTATTGCTCCTTTTTTTCTTAAGAAAAACGCATGTTCTGCTAGCTACAGATGAACCGAGCAGAGCAACTATTTAAATGTTTGCTCTGCCAGCTTCATCGACATGTGTTTTTTTGTAGTTTTCGGATGCAAGAGCATGAGGTTGTGGGCGACAAATACGAATTAAGAGGCGCGCATTTTGTTGTTAGTGATTTATTGTTAGTATTACAATTAATTTATGGAAAACAGGTACAATATTAAAAACAGGTAAAAAATTAAGTATATCACTTTTTCTTACTCTTTATCTTTTCTACATGTTCTATTCAGTAGGTTGTCGAAAGTTGATGTTATTTTCTCTGGAAACACTCAATTGATGGAACTATAGTTCTGGATAATCAGCTAGTTGGATGTTTAAACGAGTGGACTGTATTATTTTTTTACTGATTTATAGTTTTTTAAAAACTTTTAGAAAGATTCCGCTGACAGAATGCTGATGTACCTATTTTTTACAATAAACTTTGTACATTAATTTCAAATTTAAGGATCCATTCTGATTTATAGTATTTCCAATTAATTTAATATAACTTTTCAATTTTTTATATCTTTAATAATTAAATTAAACTTTCCTGCGATGATTGCACGAAATTCTAAGCAACTTAAATTCGGTCTCTACTTCTTTTGTTGAGATGCATCCAAAGTATAAAACGAGGGCATATGGTAAAAGTGATGTCTTGCTATCCAATCGGGTGAGAGGTGAAGTATCTAGGAGTTATCCTTGATAGGAGATTTACGTGGAACGCACACCTCGCGCATACTATCTCAAAAGCAACAAGGGCTCTGTGGACGTGCCGTAGGCTTTTTGGGAAAACGTGGGGTCTGACAAAGAAAATGATCTACTAACGGTGGTCAGACCAATTATCACCTATGCTGTGCTTGTTTGGTGGGACAAAACAACGCAGCAAAGGGTAATAACAGAGTTGCAAAAAGTGCAACGCCTCACTTGCATAGGGATCACGGGTGCAATGAGATCCTGCCCTAGTACAGCCTTAGAGGTAATGCTGGACCTTCCTCCACTATATCTACATGCGAGGAGGATCTATGGAAAGTGTTTATAGGCTAACGCAGGCCAAATCTTTGAAACCCGGCGACTTAACGGGGCATCTTGAGATACTAAGGGTTGGAGCAACCCAATCCATGAAGATGCCCACGGACTTTATGTCTACTAAACAAGTCACGTTAAACGTTGTCATCAACGAACTTGAGTTAACACAAACCGAAGTCGCTCTAATTACAAGAGGTGCCCTCAAAAACAAACGAAGGAGTAGGAATAGGGGTTACCGGCCCTAAAACTAGGATGTCAATAACCCTGGGAAACACTCCAACAATATTCCAAGCGGAACTATTAGCAATAGATTTCTGTGCCCAAGAGTGCCTTAAAAAAAACGAGTGTTCAAAAAATCCAACGCTGCAAATAATAGAACTTTAAAGTTTTATTCGACATAATCTAAAAGAGGAGGTGTTTTTTTTCTTCCATGAAATTTCTCGTGTATGTTCTTTGGTCGCCTCTTTGCTGATTTATCCAATAAATATGAGGAGATTCTACTTCCACACAACTCAATTAAGAAAACTAAAATTGCTGCAGCTTGTACACTTAGTAAAATTAAAAAATTTCCAAGAAGATCGTCTAAAGTTATAACTTCTTCTGGTTTTTCAGTGTTTTTCCAACGTATTATCTTGTGTTTAGGAACAGTGTATTGTTTTCTTCTGCTGATTATTTTTTTAATCGATTGGCGATACGGAGATAACTTCCGTATCATAAAAACGTTAAATCCGTCAGCAACACTTTCACCTACCAATTGAAAAACGGGGGAAAAATCATCGTATCTAATACCGTTAGTATATTCCACTGCTAAAAATTTTTCTAGTACGTAACCCACGCTAGTATTTTGATTTAGCAACATTTCGTGTATTGTAATAATGTCTTTTGGAATCAATTGGTTATTTGGTAACTTAAAAGACGCTTCATGTAAATGGTGTTTTCTACCTACAAGAACAAATTGTTTTTTTGCGACCTCATCTATTGTCGAAATTGTGTTATGATATTTTTTGGTAACGAAAACGCCGAGAAGATTCGTTTGAAACACAATATTAGCGATGAGAGTAAATGACATCCAAGCCGCCAGAGATAATTTCAAAAAATTTTTATTGTAATGAATTCTATTTACTGTTTGTTGCAGAATAATTTGATAAGATACCATAAACCAATATGTAAATGTTTTGTTCTCTTCGTAAATATTTGAGACAAGTATGAAACAACAACCAAATATAAATAGAAGACATAATAATGTTAGCCAAGTGGTTAAATCGAATATTAAAAACAGTTTTATAATGCTAAATGTGGGTTTATCCATAGGCAATACTACAACCAATCTGCTAACTTTATAATAAATATAATCTACCCAAACTTCTTCATCATGAATCTGGACCTGTAGCATAAACATTGGATTGAAACAAACATCGCTGGCAGATGCGTTTATTGCATTCTTCACATCTGCAAAGTGCACTTCATTTTCCACCAATACTGGCGTAGCGTTCAAGAGTTTAACAACATCATCGATCAATTCTTTATCCTCTCCTACCCAAGTACCGTTTATTTTGCTCAACATAAGCACATGTGCAAATATGCTGATTCTTAAAGGAAAACCATACATGTTAGTTATAATTTTATTCATATACAAACAGTTTTCGCAATCGGTGATATCTAATACTGCATCAGTGAATGGGTTATACTGTATTACTTTCAAATCCTCATATAAAACAACTATAACGTAATTATAGATCCCATTTCCCCACAGGAACTTTAAAATGTCATGCAGTTTCTTGTCTTCTTTAAACTCGGAGATCAGTATGTGTGTATCACCATCTGGGTCCCAAATATTTGCATGTAGTAAGTTTTCAACAAATAAAGGGATTGCAGATAAAGATTCTAAAAATAAAAAATCGCCTTGAGAGTATCTGTACTCATTCGTTCTTCCAGTGTTTTCTAAACTTTCATCTTTGAATATGAAGTTCGTGCAATTTATTCTTTTTAAAAAGTGATTTGCCATATCTGATGCTATAGTCGAATTAAAATAAACATACAGTGAACATATTGAGTAAGGATTTCGAATTCTGCTTTTATACAGCTTGAGATAAGTTTCTAGGTTTCGGTTAATTTTTTCTTCTCGATCATTTGGCACCCATGCGTTGGAGTTAATAATTAAAAATAGAAATAGTAACAGTTCTTTCATCGTAATCGTTTCCTTAAATCTCTTCGAAAAAATTGAAAGGATCAGGTTTTTATATCGCCTATTTTTTTTTAAATTACTATATTCAACTAGGAAGACGTCAGGATCGAATCGTTTGTTTTACTTAATGTGTTTTTAAATAAAGGTTATTTAGAAATATCACTTTAATGTTTTTTTACCGGTAGATAAGCTGAAATTAATTTAATAGCTGATTTTAATGTCTAAGATTAATGTCTATGTACAGGGGATTTTATATTTTCATAAAAATAAATAATGGAAATGAGTCTAAGCTTGACAATATTGACAAAATGAATGTCTAAATATTTCTCGCTTTTTTCCTATGATCTTTCCTTCTATAACAAGCCGAATAAATCGACACTATTCTCCTCTCAAAGCAAAAGAGTTAGGATTTCGACGTCCTAAGACCCGTTTCTGCCCTTCGGCTTCTTCAGTTTTGGGCTTTCGAATCCAATAAATCAAATTACAAACACGTGTAAGTCTATAGCTATATCCGCTATAAGATAAAATTCGAAAATGTGCTACTATCTATCAGTAAAACTGATAAACGAAGCTTAGAAGTGAGTTTTGACAACTTTACAAAGCAACATATTCCCAACTTGCATTGGAAGGGGGGAGTCAAATTGAACGAATTGTCCAGTAGTTTGTTTTTATTACAACTGTCTTTTCAATTTTCATGGCATGCTAGATTATATTACCCACCAATTTATGTAAAATATCTCCAAATTATAATAAATCTAGCAATAACTCAGAAATACGTAACTTTAGGTATAGGGAATCACTGGCGCAACTGAAGGGGGGGCCTTTTCATCAATATATATATCAAGTATTTTATTAAGTGCACGAGAAAAAACTCTCTTCAAACTTTCTCAATTGGATTTTTTTTACAATAATATTATTAATCAAGTGCAAAAAGTGAAAAAAAGTTGGTTATTATTGCCTTATCTTTTGTCTTCAGACAAAAACGGGAGGATATTCAAGATTTGGGAGGATATTCAAATTTTTGCGTTTTCACCACAATAATTTTATAATTATTATCATAAGGACAACTTTTGTAAACAAAAATGCTCTAAGGGTCATATTTCGGCAGATATCGTCGAAAAACGGATTTTCGGGAACTCTAGAGCCATTTTCTCACCCTTCCATAAATTCCACGTAGCTGAGATTTTCGGAAGAAAATGTACCTATGAATTCCTGCAAATTAAAATAAAATTTGACGGACAGTCTGGATATGCAAGTAAACCTTTTGATTGGTTTTTAACAAGAAGAAAACACACGTTATTTAAATAAAAATTATTCGTTGTATTGAATATTACTTACTCACTTAATCACTTTACTTTTACAAATTTCCATTAACTGATGCCCCCCTCCCCCCCTGAAAAACTCCCTAGATCCGCCACTGTAGGGAATGCTAATACAGATCGACAGAGCATAAAAAACTGATTCAGGCGTGATAATAAAATACAGATTGTTTAATTTGAAATTATCGACTTATTGAGAATTGAAAATATGAACATTGGACGTTCCGTTCTAGACACCCTGTATAAAATATCGCATTTGACGTTTCACCGTATGCTAGAAGGACATTCTCACAATCTGTGTATAAAATTTAAAACTAAGAAATACGTTTTTTTGCAAATATCTCGCTAACGGTAAGTTTTATCGAAAAAATTCAAATCACAATTTTATAGCTTAAAAAATTTCCTACAAAAACATGTATAATTTTTTTTGTAAGACTAACGGTTTTTGAGAAAATTCGATTCAAAAAGTTGTAACTTTTATTTTTCTCATAATACGTGCACTCCTTTCCCACACCAGCTTTGAGGTAGAGTACAGGGTGGCCAAATAAGAATGCGAGGTACTGTATCTTGGAAATCATCCATCGTAGAGGCTTGCGGAAAAAAGTCATTACCAAAAGACCAAGAGGAAAACCTGGAAAATATTTTCAAGTTTCTGAAATGGCCGCTAGGGGGCGTAACTGCGATCTTGAAGTTAAGAAAGTGATGTTTCTGCGAATTCCGCTATATTAACCTACCAAAAAAATACCTGATCTTTAAAGTAGAGGATAATCTGAACCTTTTTTGTTTAACAATTTTTGCTATATCTCTAAAATTAAAGTGGTGGGGGGTATTCAAAAGGTTTCAGTAAAAAACACCCTGTATATTCGAAACGGCTGAGCCGATTTTAACAAACTTGGGCTATTCTTGGGCTACAAATGCTATAATATTTGAAGTTTTATTAGTTTCAGATGTCGCCGCTAGACGGCTTTTTTCGACATCTCGTCAGAAATGGTTAATTTTCTCAAAAAAATTAAACGCATTGGTATGATTTCTTTTTCATGAAAAAGGAGCTAAATGATGCCTAAACAAGCTCCCGAAAACCGCATCTCGATATCTTGTTCCTAACCTAAAATTTAGCCCAAAAAAAATTTTATACTTTTTAAACTAATTAATTCCTTTTATTATGTAAGTTGTGCCCCCGTAATCCTTCACCCGTAGACAAACCTGCACCTTCAATTTCGGCTCTCGGTATGTTACGTAATGCATTAACGAATCCGGTTTTTCATATGTATCTGGTCGTAGGTTGAGTCTGAAAATCAAAACAAGTTAAGTCTGGTGATCGCACAGGCCATGGAAACAGACTTCCTCTTCCAATCTACCACTGTTGGAATACTGCATTAATATGCTCTCGCACAATAATACCATAATGTGCTGGGCAACCATTCAACTGCAAAAACAAGTTTTGACGTGTTTCCAGTGAAACATCTTCCAACAACAACGGTAATTTATTGGCCAAAAAGTCAAGAAAGATATTGCCACTTAGGGATTGCTAAAAAAAATAATTCTGCCTCCCAGTTTGCCACACCACACATTTAAACTCCAACGTCCTTGGTGCTGAACTTCACGCAACCAATGCGGATTTTCTGCAGACCAATAATGCATATTGTGCAGATTTTAAAGGTGGCTTCATCGGTCCAAAGAATTAGAAATAAAAATTCTCCATTATTGGGTGAGAGCATATTAATGCAGTATTACAACAGCGTTGGATTGGAAGAGGAAGTCTGTTTCCATGGCCTGCGCGATCACCAGACTTAACTTGTCTTGAATTTTCAGACTCAACCTACGACCAGAGAGATACGAAAAATCGGATTCGTAATGCATTACGTAACATACCGAGAGCCGAAATTGAAGCTGCAGTTTTGTCTACCCATGAGTGGCTTCAGAATTTCGAGCATTTACGGGGACATTAAAAACCTTTCTTTTTTAATTTGGTCCTTTTTAGGGCCACAACTTACATAATAAAAGGAATTAATTAGTTTAAAAAATAAAAATTTAAGAGATTTCCGTATAAAATTTTCTTTGGCCTAAATTTTAGGTTAGGAACAAGATACCGAGATGCGGTTTTCGCGAGCTTGTTTAGGCATCATTTAGCTACTTTTTCATGAAAAAGAAATCATACCAATGCGTTTAATTTTTTTGAGAAAATTAACCATTTCTGTCGAAATGTCGAAAAAAGCCCTCTGGCGGCGACATCTGAAACTAACAAAAATTCAAATATTATAGCATTTGTAGCCCAAGAATAGCTCTTTTCAACTAGCCCAAGTTTGTTAAAATCGGCTCAGCCGTTTCGAATATACAGGGTGTTTTTTACTGAAACCTTTGAATACCCCCCACCACTTTATTTTTAGAGATGCAGCAAAAATTGTCAAACAAAAAAGATTCAGATTATCCTCTACTTTAAAGATTATGTATTTTTTTGTTAGGTTAATATAGCGGAATTCACAGAAACATCACTTTCTTAGATTCAAGATTGCAGTTACGCCCCCTAGCGGCCATTTTAGAAACTTGAAAATATTTTCCAGCTTTTTCTCTTGGCCGTTTTAGTTATAACTTTTTTTTCCTCAAGCCTCTACGATGGATAGTTTCCCAGATACAGTACCTCGCATTCTTATTTGGCCACCCTGTACAAGATGGGTTTTTTTCAGTGATGTCCCCAATAGACATAATCTACGTTCATTTGTGATTAAAAAATAATTATTTATTAAAGAAAATAAACAAATTATAAATGATTTTTTATTAGCAGAATTATTATTTATTTCCTTTTTTATAAAATAAAATAAATGTTAAATTTATTCCTCCGCATTAGGATAAAAAAGCAATGTAATTGCATTAAAGTCAGAAGTGTTCTCGCACCAATTTATTTGGCCTTAATCATAACTAAAAACGAAAAAAGTACAATTTAATTAATTATGTTAAATACAATACAATATTTACATAGAATTATTATGTTTCTTCGTCTGACTCCATATCAGTTAACATGTCCATCTCTAGATCCTCTTCTTCTGTCTCCTGCATTTCCATAGCTTCCGTCAAGTCTACTTCTTCAGCAAGCTCGTTATTGTCATTAAACGCATCCGTTGATATATTTAAGCAGTTCCGACTGTGACAATTACCGCAAACTGATGAACAGTGTAACCCAACTTTTCTGCAACCACAGTTGAAGGTACATCACTTGATGCAGTTACAAAAAATTGAGTTAAGTAGACTATCAGGAGCGGGTGGAAGAAGACTTTTAAACTGGCTTCAAAATTTCATCATGTAATTTCCATCCCAAGTCTAGAGGGTCAAGCTCGTTACCAAGCCATACTGGTACTTGGTAGTAAACTCGATACAGATGTTGTCGAGCAGCACTAGATGTTGGCGGAAGAGAAGACAGTTCTACCGGTTTTCTAAGTTGTGTTAATTTAGCGAAAGTTAAATATCGATGATTATCAATGGACACTTCTTTTGCTGGTGCTTTATACATAGCCAGCAGAAACCGGATACCATGATTAAAAATCACCTCGGGAGAGCATTCTTCTTTAGTAAAAACATCGGCGTACCTACTTAATTAATTGCTTATTCTTTTCTACTAATTTAAAGGCATTAATTTTACCTCGGTGAAAAGTAGCTGATGTTGTATCACAACCGATCATTGCATGTAAAAACAAAATATGATTTTTACATGTTGGATACAAGCTTAAGCTTTGCAAGGAATAAATTGATGTTGGTATTTTTGCTTTTCCCGGTTTTAAAAAATATATGATTTTATTGATGGGTGCAATTAATATTATTAACAAATCTATGTTTTCACCTACAATAATGGTTCTTCTATCGGCTTCTTCAATTGCTGGTTCAATGATGAGAACATTAGCATCGTTTTGAGCTTGTTTTACAGTAATGTTAGCAGCTTCAAATTTTTCACGTAGCATAGAAATAAATCTATGCTTGTTAGTTGCATTTGCAAGGAATTTTTCTTGACTCGTTGAAACAGTCATGGATCCATCGAAGAGAATGTAAGCACATCACAAGTGAACGTGTATTATGTCTATTGGGGATAACACTGAAAAAAAACCCATCTTGCACTCAACTCTATGCTCAATTGTTGTTATATCTCTTAAAATTTTTTTTTAATCTCAGGGATTATTTAATTGTGAGTTCTTAGAGCTCCCTTGTAATCCACGCTACTGATATACCCTGTACTTTTCAATAAAATAAAGTGTTGGTTCAACAATTAAATGAGTTTATTTTAATAGAGAAAATAGAAAAACATGAACAAAGGTCAGACTAAATTTAATATGAGTTACTTGCACGCCCACACATTCACTCAATGATATCTTATTTCTAAAAAAAATAAAAAAAATTGAATTTGGCGCGATAAATTTTTAAAGCTAAGGTTGGCACACCGATTTCCTATGACAGTAATTGATATATCTGTCTTAGCCGCAAAACGCACGTTCCACACGTTTTTTTTAATATGAAACAAGTTACATTTGATATAATGAATTTATACCTTCAACAATCAGTTTTACTTCCTCTCTAACTCGTACAACCAGTGATATGTTACACCTAGACTTCTAGTTAGGTGATGTTTCCAAATTTCTGTTGATTCTTAAGTGATAGATGCTCAATTGAACACGTTGTTGAAACCAATATCCAGATGATACACAAATTAAGCCCAACAACTTCCAGGTAAGTTGTTGTATAAATATTGTTTAATATTATCCACTTATTAATCATAAAACAAAGTCGCAGTACTAATTGGACTTCCAGAATATAAATGCCTTTTTAATTTTGTACCTTCTTCTTGCAAAATTTTATTTAAACTTTTAAATAAAATATCTTCTTAAATTTTTTTATACTAAAAACTCCTTTCTACGATTTTATCAACTAGCTTTTAAAACTTTCTTAATTTTTATAATTTTAAAAAAATCTTAAAATTTTTATACTAGCCTCTCTTTTTCATTTCATCAAACTTCCTACCTTCTTTTTTTCTGTTGCTGTTACCTTCTGACGTTATACAGAAACTCCCAAATTGTTTCTGAATTTATTCTAATTATTTCAAAATTTTGATTCTATTATATTTTATTATCAATTTTATGTGTTTTGATTTTCATAATTTTAATTATAACAATTAACATACTTCTCCTTTATATTCTGGTGTCTAATTTTATACATTTTATTAATTTCTAATTTAGTTAACAAAGTTGGTATCTTTGGATTTCATTTTAAACAGTTGTCAAAACTTTTACGTTATTTTGCTGTACAGGTTGTCCTGACATTATAATTTGTTATAAAGATTGTCCCGAAAATAAATTATTAATAAAATTTTGAATTTTGAATATTATTTAATTTTGGTTTTAATTTTTAGGTTAATATCAGAGCTTTTAAGAAGGATTTTCACTATAATATTGATCTCACATTAAATCATTCCCTTAGGTAAGTTAAACTTTAACTTTTTTCTTTATCAATAAAATAACATTTTGTTTATTCTTTTAAATTTTATTTTAATAATACTATTTCTTTATTTTTAGGCGATGTTTCATTTAATATTTAACCTGCCAAGATGTTTTTAAGAGGAAATATTGAATTGGGCATAGTCTGGGTATTTGGTTTTCTTTAATTTTTAATTTAATCTCATCTAAATGTTTTAATAACGTTAAAATTCCATTCAAATTACCGCACATTATTTAAACTTATAATATGCTGGTCTCTTTTAAAATATTATTCTATACTCTTATGTAACATTATTAACTTCACAATATATATGACTAATGGACCATCTTCGTGACATACCCTGTATGCTAGCTCATTTGCGAATGTTATCTTATAGCGGATATAGCTATTGACTTACGCGAGTTTGGAATTCGATTTATTGGATTCGAAAGGCTAACTGATGAAGCCGAAAGGCAGAAACCGGTCGAATCGAATAAATTAAATAACTCGTTTGTTTTAAGAGAAGAATAGTATCGATTTCTTCGGCTTATTATAGAAGAAAAAATCGTAGGAAAAAAGCGAGAAATATTTAAAAAATCTACGAGAGTGGAATATTTGCTTAAATTGAAAACGTTAGAAACGAAGGCATAACAAGAAGAGAAATATTTTTCAGGCGTAGACTTCATCTCCATTATTTATTTTTATTGAAAATATGAAATCCCCTGTAGATAAACATTAATCTTAGACATTAAAATCAGCTATTAAATTAATTTCAGCTTATTTATCGGTAAAAAAAAACATTAAAGTGATATTTCTAAATAACCCTTATTTAAAAACACATTAAGTAAAACAAACGATTCGATCCTGACATCTTCCTAGTTGAATATAGTAATTTAAAAATAATAGCTCGTATAAAAACATGATCCTTTCAATTTTTTGGAAGAGATTTGAGGAAGCGATTACGATGAAAGCACTGATTCTATTTCTATTTTTAATTATTAACTCCAACGCATGGGTGTCAAATGATCGAGAAGAAAAAATTAACCGAAACCTAGAAACTTATCTAGAGTTGTATAAAAGCCGAATTCGAAATCCTTACTCAATATGTTCACTGTATGTTTATTTTAAATCGACTATAGCATCAGATATGGCAAATCACTTTTTAAAAAGATCGGATTGCTCGAACTTCATATTCAAAGATGAAATATTGGAAAACACTGGAAGAATGAATGAGTACAGATACTCTCAAGGCAATTTTTTCTTTTTGGAATCTTTGTCTGCAATCCCTTCCTTTGTTGAAAACTTACTACTTGCAAATATTTGGGATCAAGATGTTGATACACACATACTGATCTCCGAGTTTAAAGAAGACACAAAACTGCATGACATTTTAAAGTTCCTGTGGGGAAATGGGATCTTTAATTACGTTATAGTTGTTTTATATGAGGATTTGAAAATAATACAGTATAACCCATTCACTGATGCAGTATCAGATATCACCGATTGCGAAAACTGTCTGTATATGAATAAAATTATAACTAACATGTATGGTTTCCCTTTAAGAATCAGCATATTTGCACAAGTGCCTTCTTTGAGCAAAATAAACGGTACTTGGGTAGGAGAGGATAAAGAATTGATCGATGATGTTGTTAAACTCTTGAACGCTACGCCAGTATTTGTTGAAAATGAAGTCCACTTTGCAGCTGTGAAGAATGCAATAAACGCAGCTACCAGCGATATTTGTTTGAATCCAATGTTTATGCTACAGGTCCAAATTCATGATAAAGAAGTTTGGGTAGATTATATTTATTATAAAGTTAGCAAATTGGTTGTCGTATTGCCTATGGGTAAACCCACAGTTAGCATTATAAAACTGTTTTTAATATTCGATTTAACCACTTGGCTAACATTATTATGTCTTCTATTTATATTTGGTTGTTGTTTCATACTAGTATCAAATATTTACCAAGAGAAAAAATCATTCACATATTGGTTTATGGTATCTTTTCAAATTATTCTACAACAAACAGTTTATGGAATTCATTACAATAAAAAATTTTTGAAATTATCTCTGGCGACTTGGATGTCGTTTACTCTAATCGTTAATATTGTGTTTCAAACGAATCTTCTTGGAGTTTTCGTTACCAAAAAATATCAGAACACAATTTCCACAATAGAAGAGGTCGCAGCAAAACAATTTGTTCTTGTAGGTAGAAAACACCATTTAGATGAAACGTCCTTTAAGTTACCGAATAACCCATTGATTCCAAAAGACACTATTACAATACACGAAATGTTGCTAAATCAAAATACTAGTGTGGGTTATGTACTGGAAAAATTTTTGGCAGTGGATTATACTAACGCTATTAGATACGATGATTTTTCCCCCGTTTTTCAATTGGTAGGTGAAAGTATTGCTGACGGATTTAACGTTTTTATGATAAGGAAGTTATCTCCGTATCGCCAATCGATTAAAAAAATAATCAGAAGAAGAAAACAATACACTGTTTTCAAACAGAAGGCAATACGTTGGAAATATACTGAAAAACCAAAAGAAGTTATAACTTTAGATGATCTTCTTGGAAATTTTTTTATTTTACTAAGTGTACAAGCTGCAGCAATTTTAGTTTTCTTAATTGAGTTGTGTGGAGGTAGACTCATCTCATATTTATTGGATAAATCAGCAAAGAGGCGACCAAAGAACATACACGAGAAATTTCATGGAAGAAAAAAAACACCTCCTCTTTTAGATTATGTTGAATAAAACTTTGAAGTTCTATTATTTGCAGCGTTGGATTTTTCAACACTCGTAAATAAATAATAATTATTCACTGTTAAAAAATAACAGACATCATCCGTCTTTTAAAATATTTCTATATCTTTAGTGCTGTGCACCCTGTCGGTCATTAGACGGGAACTGGGCCCTAATCACCTTAATAGTTGGGTAATAACTAGCCAATACAAAAGTAGACTGTATAATTAGTTTACCTTATATTTGCTCTGTACAAGCGTACAAGCTGCAGCAATTTTAGTTTTCTTAATTGAGTTATGTGGAAGTAGAATCACATCATATTTATTGGATAAATTAGCAAAGAGGCGACCAAAGAACATACACGATAGATGGCACCACATTTACGAATATATATATATATATTTTTTTTTTAATAATAATTTATTTACTTAAATAGGAATCCTAATATAAACTAAATTTATAATAAATTGAATAGAAAAATAATTTACCAGAAATATAAATACAGAAGGAATCAGTGTACGATAATAAATAAATGTAACTTAAATTGTATATATTAGTAATTAACAGTATAGGTAAACAGCAATAAAAACTAGAGGTATCAATATAGCTAAAAGTATTGTTTGGTGTCAATTTCATGAATTTTATTAAATGATTTTTGAACTGTTGAACACTATATTAACATTCTTAATATAACATGGAAGATCATTAAATTTTATCAAACCATTATGAAACAGCGATTTTTTATCATCGGCATAATTGGTTCTTTGGACATGAAGATCATTAATTCTTCTTGTGTGATAATTGTGAATTTCATAATTAAATATTATAAATTGTTCAAAGTACTTAGGTCCTTAGGTACATGGAAAACAGAAATAGTCTATTTTTAATAGAAAACCAATTCAATGTAGAAAGCATTGAGTTAATAGGCGTATATTTCTATATTTCAATTATATATATTCAGTGTATTTTCTCTTTGGTAAACAAAAATTATTATTATTATTATTATTATTATTATTATTATTATTATTATTATTATTATTATTATTATTATTATTATTATTATTATTATTATTATTATTATTATTATTATTATTATTATTATTATTATTATTATTATTATTATTATTATTATTATTATTATTATTATTATTATTATTATTATTATTATTATATCTATATACTACATTTCAAGATTCTTCTCTTATAATGTATTCCTTTTTTTTTGCTTTCAAAGACTTTCATTAAATAACGGATGTTTAAGATTTGTATTTTATGACAAAATTTTGGTTATTAATTTATTTATTTTTTTTTTTTTTTTTATTATTAAACACCCATAAAGGCAGTTAGTATATTACAATCTGGTCATCAGTGACCAATGAGCAATTTAATTCTAACTTAATCTAATAGAGTTTGAAATTTAAAACTAAGGTATACTCATCAGCGTTCCTTAGGTTCTGTAGAAAGGATTGCACTAAACTTTAACGTGCACACATAAGCTCTGCTTTTGCACTAAAAACACTAAACTAACTCAAAGGGCTTGATCCTCTTAAGTCTTCTTTCTAACCCAGTATTGTCAAGGAGCTGGATAGCCTCGACATTGACATGATGATGAAGTCTTTCTTCATGACTCTTGGCTAATTTCTTGATGGTCTGGTCAACAGTGTCCATTTCCAGATCCCTGTGGAGGTCACTATTGCGAATGTACCAAGGGGCATTTACTATGTTCCTCAGTGCTTTGTTTTGAAATCTTTGGATGATTGCTAAGTTGCTTGCTTTGGTGCATCCCCATAGTTGGATACCATAGGTCCATACAGGCTTAAGTATCTGCTTATAAAGCATAAGCTTATTATGTAGAGACAGAGTGGAGTTTCTTCCAATTAGCCAGTACATTTTCTATATTTCAGTCCAAGTTCTTCTCTTTTCTTTTTAACATGCACTTTCCATCGGAGTTTGGCATCTAATGTAATACCTAAGTATTTTGCTGTGTTTGAATATGGAATCAGGTTATTGTTTATTCTGACTGGAATATGATCTATCCTTTTGTTTGTAAAGTTAATGTGGAGTGATTTAGTTTCATTAAGTTTAATTTTCCATCTCTTCGTCCAGTCATAGATAAGGTGGACGGCTGTTTGCAGCTTGTGGGTTGCTTCTTCATTGCTCTTTCCTACCGCTAGAATGGCAGTGTCGTCGGCGAAGGTGGCTATGGTATTGTTTTCTAACTCTGGAATATCACATGTGTACAGTAAGTATAGGACAGGTCCTAGGACACTTCCTTGTGGTACTCCAGCCTTAATTTCTTTAAGATCGGAATAGGCTTCTTCTTGCCTAATTCTAAAGTATCTTTCCGATATATATGAATGGAGGATATATGTATATTGCTTTGGAAGGAAAAGCTTGAGCTTATGTATTAAGCCTTCATGCCAAACCTTATCAAACGCTTGTGCTACATCAAGAAAGATAGTAGCACAAATGTTTTTCTCTTCTAATGATTTCTCTATAATGTTGGTTATTCTATGAACTTGGTCGATCGTAGAGTGCTTATTTCTAAATCCAAATTGGTGATCAGGGATAATTTCTCTTTCTTCGATAAGTGGTTTTAGTCTTTTGAGTAGGAGTTTCTCAAATAGTTTCGACATAACAGGCAGTAATGAGATCGGTCTGTATGACGATGCCTCATGTGGTGGTTTCCCTGGCTTGGGTATCATTATGACTTCCGCAATTTTCCAAAGGCTGGGTACATATTTCAATCTGAAGGCAGCATTTATTAGGTTAGTTATTTTAATTATTGCTTTTTTGGGTAATTGTTTTAAAATTTCTCCAGTAATTAAGTCAAAACCTGGAGCTTTTTTCGGATTGATATTTTCTTTTATTTCGGTAATTACTTCTTTGGGAGAGGTAAATTCTATTTCTTGACCAATCTGTGGCTGATCTTCCAGAGTAGGTTCTTCATCTTGATCTTCATGAGGCTGAAAGATTTTTTCTAGATGATTTGCAAATCTTGTTGCCTTTTGCTCATTATTTCTAGCCCATTTACCATCTTCCAATCTGACAGGTGGTATTCGCATTATGGGTCTTTTCAATCTCTTAGTAGCTTTCCAGAGTGAATAATCAGTACTACTGTCGTCTGTCAATTCTCTTAGGTAAATACTAATCGATTCTTCTTTAATTTATTTCTCTTTTGAGTCTTTGGGTAGCATTGTTGAGTATAGTTTTATCTTGTGGGGCTCTAGTTTGCTGCCATTTTCTTCTAAGCTTTCTTTTTTCAGAGATTAGTTCCCTTATTTCTCTAGGATAGTTGTTTCCTACCGTCCTTCTATTAATAGCAGGTGTAGTTTCCCAAGCTGCTTGTTGGATATTATCATTAAGCAATTTCACTTCGTCGTCTAGTTGTTGTTTATTTCTTAAAGGAACAGATAGATTAATTTTTTCTTCAAGAATGATTTTGAAGCTTTTCCAATCTGTTAATTTGTTAGTCAATGTAGGGTTATTTTCTTTTTTAATAATGTTTTCACTAAGTGTTAAGATGATAGGGGAATGATCAGAATTCATGTCCCATCCTTCTTCTATTTCTAAAAAGTTGACCGATATGTTTTTGATTATAAAGAAATCAATAAGGTCTGGAATCTTGTTGGGATCGGTTGGCCAATAGGTAGGCTTTCCAGTGGATAAAGCTTCACACTTATATTCTTTCATTGCTTCTAAAAGTTCTTTACCTTTAGTGGTCGTTAATCTAGATCCCCAGTGGGTATTTTTGGCATTAAAGTCACCGCCAATAATAAATGTGTTTCCCTGATTAGATAGGAAATTTATATATTGGTTTTTCTTCAAAGAATATCTTGGTGGGCAATAGGTAGCAACTAGAGTAATCTGAGAGTGTCTAATGCTCACACTTACTGCAGTAGCCTGGATATCTCTGGTCTTATATTCTATTTCTTCATGATGTAAGATATTATCCTTAATTATTATGGCACTTCCACCTCTCGCTGCATTATCAGGATGGTTAGTATGATAAATTTTATAATTTTTAAATTTAATATGTGACTGATTAGTAAAATGCGTTTCAGAAATGAGACACACATCTAGTTTATTTACATCTAGGATTACTTGCAATTCTTGTTGGTGTTGCAAGAGACCATTAGCGTTCCATTCCATTATTTTAAAATTAGCCATTTCTCTGCTTTGGAATAGCTCCTTTGGCACTATGTTCTAAACGAGTTAATCGTTCATCAAATTTTTGGAATAACTGCTCCTGTTTCTTAAGTTGTTCTAAGATCAATTGTAAAGTCGGGTCAGTAGTTGCTTTAATTTGTGTTCTAACATTATTGTTTTTACTGGCATTTGATGGTCCTGCAACAGCTTGGTTGTAGTAAGATGGCCTATTTTCACTTTTTTGAACTTGATTTCCGTTATTCGTTCTTTGTACTGAATAGTCAGTTCTTACCTGTTGTACTTGTCGTACTGGTTGTCTAGGTAAAGATGGTTTCTTCATAGTATCAGCTCTAATTTTTTGTATTTGTTTAGCAACGGTACACCCTCGATAATTACCAGGGTGGTTACCGCCGCAATGAATGCATTTTGGCTGTACATTTTCTGGCTTTGTACAATCTTTGGTATAATGTTTTCCAGTACATTTGACACATCTTGGTTCTTTACCACAGAAACCTTGTGTGTGCCCATAGCCCTGGCATCTCTTACATTGGGGAACTAATTTTGTTTTTTTAATTGGTTTAATTTCAACCCTGATTCCCAGTATATCCGTAATACTATAGATTTTATTTACATCTTCATCATGTTTAAATGTCAACATAAACATGTTTAGCGGTTGCTTAGTTTTAAATTTAAGTTTTTTAGTGGCTTCTAATATCTTATATCCCCTTCTTCGAAGGTCATCTACAATTGCCTTTGGGTCACATTCATTATGTAATTTATTAGCAATAACTCTTCTGTTTGTTCTCATAGGTATACCAAGAATACCCATTAATCTCCAAGCATTTTTGAGACATTTCTATAACATTCTTCATCTGGAACATTAATTTTGATATTATCATTACTGATAATTTTGATTTGATGGCCTGTCACCATTCTGTTTAATTCCTCGTGAAGAGCTTTAAAGTTGTCAATGCCATCTACCACTATTGGTGGGGGCATAAGAGGTTTTTTGGCTTTTATCTGTTGAGTAATTGAGACAGTTTGTGGAGGTGAGAGTGAGGTATCCATTCTTCTTTTCTTTTTGTTTCCCTGTTTCTTTCTTATCCACTCTGTCTCTCTAGCTAATTCTTCTTCATCAGTGTGATATTCTATTTTATCTTTTTCCTCTTCCTGTGGAGGAGGAGGTAATTTCTTTAGCAGATCTGAGTGATCTTTCTGCATTTGATCTAATTGTTGTTGTATAGTATTTAATTTGTTTACTAAACAACTTTTTTCATTTTCGGAATTTTTCCAAGCATTGTATAGTGCTTGTTCATTTTGCGATCTAGCAAAATTTTCCTGAAACAGCGGAATATTCTGTTGACCTACATCTACCAGCGACACACGAAACACAGGTGATTGTTGGTGCATCGAGACACTTTATTTTTATTTATTACAACACGATAATTGCGGCCGTGTCATTGACCGCCGGTATCAATGATGTAACATAATACTCGATTTTAACTTTTGTTTTCGTATCGAAATCGCTTACCGACACTTGTTTACGCTTCAACGGTGAAATGAATACTTGGTTATTAATTTATGAATTTTTTTTAAATTTGCTACAGATAAGTTAAACATGTATATTTTTTATTAATTTTGAGATCTGAAAAAGGAGGCCTCACATACACTATATAAAGTATAAAATCATTCACTTTTAATATATTACTAAATATTTTTAGTGCGACACTGTGTACATAAACAGTCCGGTTAACCCATTATCATATGCGCTCGAGTTAACTCGAGCGCGCTAAACAGGCTAAACTGTGCACACTCGAGATAATTCGAGAGGCTTCGAATTTTATACTGCTGTTTTTTTCACACTCGAATAGAGAATTGAAAATAACAATATGAAAGCTAAGAAAGAAATCGTTTTAGTGATATTTATTATTTACATAGGCTTGTAAGCTATAAATTTATGTCTATTCAAGAATAAAATATTGCCTTTTACCAGAGAACGAAAGAAGGCGTCGTCTGCGCGCCGTCTGCACTCGTGCTGACGACTGCCTGCGATATCCGTCGTCGTATTTTCGTGAATTTATATAAAAGTTTTACGATTCAGTCGTGAAATATTAAATATTTGCAATGTTGGACCTTGCTTTGAAATGTATATCACAAAATCAATACGTCTAAGTCCAACGTTATGTTATTTGGAAATGTAACTCTAAATGATCTTATCATTAAAATAGGTAACGATAAGCTAAATGCTGTTGAAAAAAGTAAAAATTTAGGAGTTATATCCCAGTAAACACAGGATATCCTATGGACATCTATCAAAAGTCCATAATTGGTCCAGAAAAGGACGTCCAATGGATGTCTAGTGGACGTCGTTCATGGACATACAATGGATATCCAATGGATATCCTTTTCCGGTCCATGTTCTTATGGACCAAATAACTTCGAAATAAATTTAACCAATTGGCAGCATTGTTACTGTTGGCATTCCTGATGGTAATAATTTCAACTTCACAACTGACAATTGATGGGTTATTTATTTGGTTCCAAGTTGTAATGGATTTAGAATATTGTTAATAATTGTTAATATTGTTAATAAGTTCTTCAAAAAAGAAAAGAGATTTGTGTTTTGATCGCCAGGAAAGAATGAAGAAAAACGTCGTACGAAAGAAGTACTTAAACAAAGTCTATAAGAGAACTCGAACATAGAAAACTTATATTCTACTAGTGACGCACAATTCCTTCCATCAAGTTCTCCTTTTGTTTCACCACCTGCTTCGAGCTTTCAGTCTGATCCCAATATATGTGATTTCAATAATAGTAATTCTAGGGAAAGTAGTAAAGATTGTGTTCAACAGTCAACAAATATCCTAAAAGTGGTAGTGTTCAGTCTCATAAAACATAATAGTAATGAAGCTGACTCATCGTCATCAGAAATGTACGTTTATTTCAGTTTTATTTTTAAATTAATTATTTATTTTAGAATATTTTTATTTCATTTTCTGTGTTTAAAACATTTTCATATTTGAATATATATTGTTATTTATATGAGTTCATATATTGAAAATGGTGCTGATTGATCTATCTATATGTAGATTGTAGTAATAATGCTAGACGTCTAGGAAAATCTAATGCATTACATTATTTTTTGGATGGAAAGGCATTTCTCAAAAACTCGGAACTGAAGTCCATAAGATGTCCATCACTGGTCCAGGTAATGTCTATTTATAAGTCCAATAAACCTCCATCAGAGGTCCAGATAACATCCATGAAATGTCCATCGAAGATCCAATTATTGTCCATTTTGGTACAATTCACGTCCAAAATATGTCCATCTATAAGTCCAATAAACCTCCATCAGAGGTCCAGATAACATCCATGACATGGCCATCGAAGATCCAATTATTGTCCATTTTGGTACAATTCACGTCCAAAATATGTTCATATTAAATAAAAAATGGACATCCATTGGACGTCCAAGTTGGTGGCCAATGGATATCCATGGGATATCCAATGGACATTCTTTGTCCAGATAACATCCATGAAATGTCCATTGAAGATCCAATTATTGTCCATTTTGGTACAATTCACGTCCAAAATATGTTCATTTATAAGTCCAATAAACCTCCATCAGAGGTCCAGATAACATCCATGACATGTCCATCGAAGCTTGAATTATTGTCCATTTTGGTACAATTCACGTCCAAAATATGTTCATATTAAATAAAAAATGGACGTCCAAGTTGGTGGCCAATGGATATCTATTGGACATCCTTTGTCCATCAAAGGACATCCAATGGATGTACATAATGTACGTTTGGGATATACATTGGACGTCCATTGGATATCCGTGTGTTTACTGGGTAATTGACTCAAAGTTACGATTTTGAGATCATGTGAGTTATATATTGCAAAAAGGTTATGTTAACCTAAAAAGTCTATACCCAAACAGACATATCCTAAGTGTTGAATTAAAAAGAAATCTTTGCGATGCAATAGTATTGTCACATGAAAGTCATTGTGACTATGTATACGATCCCTGTTTAACAGTTGTCGATAAAAATAGATTACAAAAACTCCAAAACTCATGTCTACGATTTATATTTGGAATTAGGAAATATGACAGAATCAGTAGTGGAGTAGATCTGGTTTTGAAAACGAAGTCGCTCTTTCCGAAAAAAATTTTTTGTGATTATATAGATTCGAGGTCCCTCTTTCACGTGATCAATATATGAAAGCTAAGGGAGGTGTGGAGGGGGGGGGGGTAAATTAACATTAACATATATAAGATATGGAAAATCGGTTTTTCGCACGTAGCTCGCTGAGTTTTATTCGGATCGAAACGACTTCTATATATAAAATAAAGTACTCGCGAAAACGCTTAAACCCGTACAAATCGGTCTAGGGGTTCTTGAGATATTGCAATTTGAAAATATATGGATTTTCGCCGCGGCGAGAACACACCTAGAGCCGTGTTCGCGTTTTTCTCATGGAAGAAAATGACTTAGAAACTTGATTTTTTTCCTCCGATAGATAGTCATGACCCAAGCATTATATCGAAATTTCAACCCGCTAGTTTAATTTGAGAGGGATAGGGAGGGCAAACACTGATTAATTTTTGACTCGAGGTAACTTTTTTAATTCTTGACCAATCCGGGTCAGCAAAATGGCAAACTCTTTCATAAGGACACTGCTACAGCATGTATTAAGGAGATGATGGTTTTCGCGAAAACGGACAAATGGCGACCGAATTTTTGATTTTACAAATTTTATTTTTCGATTTTCGCAACGAAAGAGTAAAGTGGGGAAAATTGTTTTTCTCTTTGATTTGAGCCCTACAGGGACTCGATCCGATAATCAGGAAGGGAGGGAGGGGGGTAAACGCGTTTAGCCCTGTAGAAGGGCAACGGATAGGGTTAGTGACTTCGTGCTAGGCTCATTTTCAAGGGCAATCAGTTCTCTTTCAAAATTTTTTTACTTCAAAGCTATATCTATATTAATGCCTGCGGGAGTGCGTGTTATATTTATAAAAACGTGTGCGCTCGCTCAGCCGTCGTGAAATTAGACGCTGGAATAGTATTTGCGAGAGAGCAGAGAGATGATGTGAGAGAGACGAGATATAAAAGGGAGCGGCATCTAATTTTTCAGCGGCTCAGCGAGCGCACTCGCTTTTATAAATATATCACGCAAACCTGCAGTCCTCTATAAACTTAGAGCTTTGTTGTAAAAAAATCTTGAAAGAGAACTGATTGCCCTTGAAAATGAGCCTAACACGAAGTCACTAACATTATCCGTTGCCCTTCTACAGGGCTAAACGCGTTTACCCCCCTCCCGCCATTTCCTGATTATCGGATAGAGTCCCTGTAGGGCTCAAATCAAAGAGAAAAAAATTCCACAACCGATGGCGAATAAAAAAATTTCTTCATTTTACTCTTTCGATGCGAAAATCAAAAATTAAAATTTGCAAAATCCGAAATTCGGTCGCCATTTGTCCGTTTTCGCGAAAACCATCATCTCCTTAATAGATCCTGTAGCAGTGTCCACATGAAAGAGTTTGCCATTTTGATGACCCGGATTGGTCAAGAATTAAAAAAGTTACCTCGAGTCAAAAATTAATCAGTGTTTGCCCTCCATCTCCCACCCAAATTTAAGTAGCGGGTTGAAATTTGGACAGAATGCTTGGGTCATGACTATCTATCGGAGAAAAAAATCAAGTTTCGAAGTCATTTTCTTCCATGCGAAAAACGCGAACACGGCTCTAGGTGTGTTCTCGCCATGGCGAAAATCCATATATTTTCAAATCGCAATATCTTAAGAACCCCTAGACCGATTTGGACGGGTTAAAATTCAGTTTAAGCGAGTACTTTATTTTATATATAGAAGTCGTTTCGATCCGAATAAAACTCAGCGAGCTACGTGAAAAAAACCGATTTTCCATATCTTTACGTGTTAATTCACCACACCTCCCTTAGCTTTCATATAGTGATTACGTGAAAGGGGGACCTCGAATCTATGAAATCACAAAAAGAAATTTTCGAAAGGAGCGACTTCGTTTATCGGGTTTTTTTCCGCAAAATCGACTCCACTACAGTCATACTCTGACTCGTAATCATTGGTTGTCTATGGCTAACATGAGAAAACTACATTCATTATCACTCTTGCATAAAGTTATATCTAAAGGTGTACCTCCATATCTTTCTGACAAAATTAGATATAGATCTGATGTTCACAACATAAATATTAGACAGAAAGACATTATAACTATACCTCAACATTAGTGGCGTCTGAGTCGGAAAAAACCATGAAAAATGGACCAAAATTTACCCGGATCGAGAGTACCCCCCCCCATTTTAGAGGATGCTGAACACGATGGCGGTATCAGAATTACTATTTTCGACTGCTGAACCCCCTAAAACGGCCAAAAACTACCCCCTAAAGGGGTTAAACGGACAGCGCATCATTTCCCTGTAAGAAAAACGTCTTTCCCCCGTTTCGAGGATGCCGAGCACGGTGGTGGTGTTAAAGATTACTTCCGAACCTCAACAACCCCTCCACCGGCCAAAATTCACCCCCGACGGAGGTGTTTTTTTTCCTTCTTTTTAACAGCGACAAAACGTTTGTGCCCCCGTTTTCGAGGTTGCTGAACACGGTAGCAGTATCAGAATTTCTCTTTTTGCCAGCCAAACCCCCAAAAACGGATAAGAACTACCCCCTAAAGGGGTTAAACGGGCAGCACATCATTTCCCTGTAAAAAAACGTCTTTCCCCCCGTTTTCGAGGATGCCGAGCATTGTGGAGGTGTTTCGGGAATGAGTTTTCACCTGTGGAGAGGTAGGTGAGGGTCGGAAGTAATCTTCAGCACTACCACCGTGCTCAGCATCCTCGAAAACAGGGGAAAAGAGGTTATTTTAAAGGAAATGATGTCCTGCCCGTTTAACACCATTAGAGGGTAGTTTTTGGCCGTTTTAGGGGTTCGGCTGGCGAAAAGAGAAATTCTGATAACGCCATCGTGTTCAGCATCCTCGAAAACGGGGGCACAGGCGTTTTGTCGCTGTTAAAAAGAAGAAAAAAAACACTGTCGGGGGTGAATTTTGGTGGAGGGGTTGGTGAGGTTCGTATGTAATCTTTAACACCTCCACCATTCTCGGCATCCTCGAAAACGGGGGGAAAGACGTTTTTTTATAGGGAAATGATGTACTGCCCGTTTAACCCCTTTAGGGGGTAATTTTTGACCGTTTTATGGGGTTTGGCTGGCGAAAAGAGAAATTCTGATACTGCCATAGTATTCAGCAACCTCGAAAACGGGGGCACAAACGTTTTGTCGCTGTTAAAAAGAAGAAAAAAAAACATCCCTGTCGGAGGTGAATTTTGGCCGGTGGAGGGGTTGATGTTCGGAAGTAATCTTTAACACCAACACGGCATCCTCGAAAACGGGGGGAAAGACGTTTTTTTATAGGGAAATGATGCGCTGCCCGTTTAACCCCTTAGGGGGTAGTTTTTAGCCGTTTTAGGGGGTTCAGCAGTCGAAAATAGTAATTCTGATACCGCCATCGTGTTCAGCATCCTCGAAAACGGGGGGATAGGTACTTTCGATCCGGGTAAATTTTCGTCGTCATTCCGACTAACATACATCACTACATAGAACGGTTGTGTTTGAGAGATCCTTTCGATTTCATTTGGCAAATAATTATAATGAGTTAAACAGGGACATGAAGACATTAAATATAAATTCATTCAAAAAAGTAATGTTTACGCATTTATTTAATGAGCAAATTAGTACCTAAATGGCACAAAAAGTAGGAAATAGAAAACAATTTTTTTTATTTTTTTTTGTTTTTCTTGGCTTATGTGTAAAGTGTAACCGTTTTCTTTAACTAAAAAGAAAATATAAGGGCTCTTGAGGAAGAACAGCTAAGCTGATCTTGCGCCTTTTAACCCATTTTACAATATTATTATAATATATTAATTTTTAATGTTCTTTTTCTAAGTTGTAAATTGTGGGTTAATAAAGACATATATTATATTATTATTATCATTAAAAGAAAATTTTGAATAATAATATATGTATATCATTAGATTTATGCATGACGGGTCACCAAAAGTCTAATTTCTCTTCTGGTTCCCTGATTTGAATCCGTTGGATTTTTTGTAAAGTGATATATTGAAACTGCTAAAAATAATTCATTTTCACAGTAAAATAATCTTCAAATGCTTTTTTTCAATATAAAATATTCGTCGCTTGGCAAAAAAGTATCCTGTCCACAGTCCACTGGCGTATACTCATTTCAATTTTTTTTAGATTTTACTATTTATTTAAATAGATCTGCGTCAGAAAATACAAAAATAACAGAGGTAAATTTCAGAAAGTGTAAAACACAATACGATTGCATTAATTTAATCAAAGTTTCTTATATATAAAAGAATACGTAATTACAAGAAAACAATAAATTCAAATTTGTTTGAAAGGAAAATACCTGGTACAAGCAATATATTTTAATTAAGAGCTGGTCGTAAAGATAATCTCAGAGTAAAAACAGGAAAACGCTACATTCTTTACATAAGTAACAGACAAAAATTGTGTTAAATCTTCAGATTACAAAAATATTTAACAAATTCCTTAACTTTTTGTATAAAACAGGGTGGAGCACACGATTTTTATTCGATTATTAAATTTGTCATTACTTTGAGGTTATACGACCAACTCAAGGATCGATTATTAACGTTTGTAGATAATTTTTCTGTCTCGGTTACAATTTTTATTCATTACGGATGGTTTCTCCATTTATAAAGTGGTGATTTTAAACAGGATTTTTGCGCAAAATCGTTAATATGAAAGACCATATATTTAAAGAAAAAAGAAGACGAGAGTTTAAGGTTAAATTTATTAGTAAACATTCCTAAAATATCTGTATTTTGTGCCAAGGACAAACTGCTTACCGTATATTTCCTGTGATCCCTTTAATTGTTAAAGTAAAAATCATTCACTATTGCGTTCTTCAATTATTAAGTGTTAATAAAAAGCTTTTTCAAAATGGCTCAATGCAAGGTATGGCTGGAGAACTATCATACAGGGCAGTATTTCCCAGGCAGTCAAATTCAAGGCAAAGTTGTTCTAAATTTTACTAGTGAAACTAAGTGCAGAGGTAAGTGTTCTCAACATATTACTTTATAATGTACTAATTGTTAAAAAAATTCAGGCGTCAAATTAAGATTATTTGGTCTTGAACATACCGAATGGATGGGTACAGAAGAATACACAGAACCAGGCTCAAATGAACGTAAAACTAGAGATGTACGAATAGAAGAAAATAATGAAGTATTTGCTACTGAGCTAGTATTATATGGATCACGTAAGTTTATTATATCTACTTGAATGGCGCCACACTATTTTCAATAGACTTTCCGAAATACATTTAAATTTCATGTTCTATTCATTTTGCAAAATTCACTAGATGTCATTTCATAGATGAACCTGAAATTGGTAACTGAGTCGGGGTTGGCTTCAATGTCAGTTATTTGTAAATTCTTTCATATTTTTATTCAGAATATACAATTATTTTTATTTTAAAAACAAAATTTTACATGAAATTTGACCCTATGTAGTTTATTTGAAAAAACCTAATTTGTTTATGCACCTTAAGATATTTTGTCTATGCTTATTGAAGCAGAACCAGAAGAATTTTTTCTCTATTGAACTTTTATAAAAACTTTCACACTTTTGAACATTTAGCAGATAATAAACGAACATATACTCATAAAAATTATTATTCATTGTGGGAGGAGTTCGGTTTTTGTGATGGCATCTTTAGGTTGGTGATTGAAAAAAATATGTTGTAGCCTGACAAAGGGGGAGATCACTCTTTTTTGCCGTGCGACAGATTTTTAAACAAATTGTCATTTCTGAAGCAACAAGAGGAAAGCATGATAAAAACACAAAGTAACATTTCAATCTGGGTTTAAACGTTTTAAATTTCTTCCTAAAAGATGTAGAGAATATAAATACAAAAAAAATATTCAAGTTTTAACTCAAGTAACTAGACAAGAAATAAAAAACTTGTTAGATTAGGACAATGGAAACTAAAAAAGATCTATTAAAAAATACTAAATAAAAATCAGACAATAAATGCGGGATAAAATTTGTTCTAAAGTGTTTTACGTAATTATTATTTTTGATTTTTATTTTTTTTCTAAGGCACAGAAAGCTTTTTTTAACAGCTTCAAAATCATGCTAGTAGTAAAAAAAATCTTTGAGAAATGAAATTGCTTTCCCGAAAACGCCACCTTAATATTTGCAATAAAGATTTTTGCATAAATATTCTCACAATATATCAAGTGAATAAATAATGTATCTAAAATAAATCATTTTAATAAGAATTTAATATTTTTATTAGAAACTGGCACAACATCCTTATCAGCTGGCCAACACATCTATCCATTTAGCCTCACTTTACCCAATGAGATTCCAGCATCATACAGCTGTGAATATGGTTCAATTTCATTTAAATTGCTAGCTATTGTCGACCGTCCTATGGCTTTTGATTACAAAGATGAGCTGATCTTTGTTGTGGTATCGTTAGTTGATTTGAACAACTTAAGGAAACCAGACCTACTGGTAAAATTATTTTAAAAACTAGCGAAACAATATTAACCGTTGCTTTTTTAGGAATCTACTTCTTATTCTGATGATAAAACAGTTTGTTGCTTGTGTTGCGCTCAGGGCCCAATTACAATGGATATAACTTTGCCTAAAAGAACACTCGTAATGGACGAAACTATTAATGTATCAGTTCGATTGAGTAATTTGTCTAACACAAATATTGAAGGACTGGAATTGAAGTTGAAACAGGTACTATTGAACTACACGGCTTTGATTATATCGAGTTATTTGTATAATTTTTAATTTTTTAGTCCATCACTTGCAGGGCTCAAACAGAAAGCAGATCAATTTCTAACACATTGGTTCAATTAAACGAAGTCGGCTTAGGAGCCCACGGAGAACATACCTACACTTTACCTGTCAGACTACCAGCCAACTGTACAATTCCTAATTTTGCTTTGTGTAAGCTGTTCAAAGTAAATTACCTCTACCAGGTAAGGCAACCCCCAGATGTATTGTACTTCAAATAAGTCTTAAAATAGAAAAAATGAAAGCAATTTTGAAGTATTATAAAATTCGTTACAATTTTCATTATTTTAATTTTATATGTCTAGGTTACTGCTCAACTTCCTGGTGTACACGCTAACCTAGACATTGTCATGTATCCCGAACTCGGTAACATAGATATAGGTCATCAAGCACCCATAGGAGGCTATCAACCACCACCGGTTACCACTTACCCCATGGCTCAACCTTCTTATCCAGGTGGTTATCCAGCTACTCAGTATCCACAAGCAGGAGGTCCTGGATACCAGCAATATCCTCAAGGTGGAGGAAATGCTCCAAATTATCCACCGTCAGATGTCCAGTCTTTTGGTCCACCTCCTGGAATATATCCTCCAACTGGTGGTTATCCCGGAGGGTCTTATCCTCCTCCTGCTTCAACTCCTTCGTTAACTGGTAGGTTTCTTATTGATTACTTTTTATGATAATTTTAATTTTGAAAATGCCAATCGTTTTTTTATCTAATTGTGAAGATTTTTAACTTCATATGACTTTTTGTGTAAAATTAGGATATGTTCTCCAAAAATCGACTATTTTGAACCTATTTATTTTCGAAAATACCTAAGAAAAATTTATTGGTATTCGAAACCTGATAGAAAATTTTCTATTGAGTTCTTTGTTTCAAGGCGTTTTAAAGTTTCGAATTTTTTTCTCAGTTAATGTAACTTTTCGGTTCAGCTTTTATTTCAAATTTTCTATTATTTCTGTATAATATATAACAAAACTAAGCAAAAAATTTGCTTCTTTTTTAGGTTATCCTTCAAAAGCCCAAGAAGCCGTTGGGTCCGTTGGATATCCTTCAGCACCACCACCGTCACAAGGAGAACAAAGTAAGTAAAAGTCTTAAAAAAACACGTCCCAAAAAAAAGTCTATTTTAGCCCAAAGTATATAAGTTTAAAAAAATATTTTTTGAACAAATTTGTAAAAAGAAACAAACATTTTACATGGAGGGACTACCAGAAAGATCGTCTAAGAAAATTATTACATTGCACTAATTTTTTTAAATTTGAAAGTGACTAAATTTATATAACACTCAAAAAGTAAGTAAAAAATAACTTGCGCAATCGATAAATTATCCTTTTTTAATGAATACTTGAAATTCTCCACAATGTCAATTCTTTCGTTTTCCATAATTAATGTTATACCATTTTTATATATATTTTTAGTTTTATTCGAATTAGAAATAATCATAGCCTTTGTTTTTTGAACATTCAATTTTAGTTTATTTATTTTCAAATAGTTTTGTAGTTTGTCTAATTCTTCATTCATTTTCTGAATAGCCAACTCCGAGGAATCATCACTAATCGCCAACAATGTATCATCTGCATATAAATTAATAAATTCACAACTGAGAGAGCAGTTGATGTCATTCATATTATAGTAAAAAAAGCAGTGGACCTATGACGCTTCCTTGTGGCACCCCCATATTCACCTCTCTCACGCTAGTGAAATTATTGTTTATTTTCACAACCTGTTTTCGTTCACAAAGGTAACCATTTTAGTGCAGTGTATTTAATACCGTAACATTCCAATTTTTGCATTAATATACATCGATCAATTGTTTCGAATGCCCGCTTCAAATCAATGAATACTGCCACAATATACTTTCCCTTTTCCATCAATTGTTTCCAACTAGTAATGGTAAGTTGTAAAGCTGTTTCACAAGAGTGTTTACTGCAATAACCCAATTGATTTCCTACGAATATATTGTTTGCATTTACATGTTCAACAATTTGATTATATGCTGCGCGTTCAATCACTTTTTCAATATCAGGTAAGGAATTTATTGGTCCGAAATTTATTGCATCGTTTGAATTTTTAACTTTTGGTATAGGTGTTATAATAGAAGTTTTCAGCTCATTGGGAAATATTCCAGTTAGAAAAGATCTATTAATAAGATTTAATAAATGGAAACCACAATATCAATGATATTTTTTAGAATTTGACCACTCATTACTTCATGTACCTTACCCTTATTATCTAGATTTCAAGGGTAGTTTCGATTCCTGGTGCGTGAATGGTAGACCATTCTTCATGATATCTATCGAGTCCATTATATCCTCTACACTTGATATGAAAAATTTATTGAAATAATTGGCAATTTCGTTCTCTGATTTGGCAAAAATAATTCTATCATTGAATTCGAATTTAATAAATGGATTTGTAAATGCAAAATTATCATTTCTAATCAGCTGTTTTAGCGTCTTGCACATTTGTTTTGAATTTGTACAGTTGGCATGAATCGCATTCTCATAATAAAGTTTTCTTTTCACTTTAAGACCGTTAATGACCTCATTTCTATATATTTTATAAATATTCCAAAGATTATGGCTAGAACGATCCAGTTTCTTTAAACACCCATTTTTGAATTGCCATATCTTCCTTCATATTAATCGTAGAAAAATAAAAAAAATAATTTTAATTGTTAGCTCAAGGCCATAAAATTAGTTCATATCAATTTTTATGTAATACTAACAGATTTTCGGTTATATTTAAAAAAAACTTTTAGAAATATACGGTTTTTATGGTGAAAATCGTAATTTTCTACGCCCTATAACTCGGGAGGGGTTTATTTTCATGAAAAATTGTATTTAACATTAATTCATTAAAATAGGGATAATTTATCGGTTGCTCGAGTTTTTTTTCTTTTTTTTCTTCCTCTCACATTACCTTCTTGTATGGCAAAAGTAAAAGCGGTAAAAAATAACATAGACTGTCAAGTATGAAGTGTCAAAAACACATTCCAAAAGAGAAAATGAAAATTCGTTCACTACCAACGGCACTCCACTATGATTACTACTATTAAATTTATTATATAATATTTTGTATTTGTTAATTTTCTCGTAAACAGTGCAATACCGCATCAGTTTAAGTTCAAACCTGCAAACGTTGACTCACTTACAGGTACAGGCGTCAATAGTCCAATCAAAGTTGTTTTAATAAATGCGAGATTGTAGTTGAATCAGAAATATAAAAAAAAAAAATTTTTTTCTCAAGAGCAAAGTAAAGTATGCCTAATTACAACTTATAATATATTATATACTAACGCAAAAGTTCACTGGAACTACACTCGCTAGTAACGATGGTCACCATATGCTGATGGAATTCGAAATGCGGATATTTGTAGAAAAGTTCACGAGAAAATCCAGTGCCTCTGTCATTTAATTTTTTCTTATATACCCTATTTTTTCAGTGCCGCCCTCTTACGACAGCGTTCAAAAACAATAAAATGTTGGGAGTCTCGGCTGACTCATCTCGATTACTGTGAATTCTCAGGATACCCAACAATTGCCTTAAGTAAGCACAATGTAAAATTAAGAAATGTATGTCAAAAACTCACGGCTTGTTAGTTAGGGATCAATATTTAGAAAACAGTATTTATAAGTTTAAAACAGTTGAATTGTTAAATCTTGTTTTTATTATTTTGTAATATTTTATTAATTGGTGAATTTAAAAACGTTAATTCTATTCACCGTCACCTATAAGTGTTCACATATTTTAAATAACTTTTTATTGTTACCACTGGAATATTTTATTGAACAAATATATTTTACTATGAAATTATGCCTAAAAAAAATTAAAGATTGTCATTGATTTTAGGATTTGTTTTAATTTTTCATACCTTTTTCACTACGTTTTAGCCCGGGAAAATTTCGGTGAAATAATTATTTAAGAAAAAGTTATTTTAAGGGTTTGAGTTTTGGAAGATTTCGTTAATTTGAAACTGCCATATCTGGGCCATCCAAAAATGGATTGTGAGAGGTGATTTTTATTCTACTCGTCGAGCTCTACAAGTTTTTATACACATATAATGAAAATCTCCAAAAATCCCGCAACTAACTCCACCCAAAATCGCAATAATTATTAAAGAAAAAGTTGTCATAGCTTTGGAATGTTTTTGCATGGAGCGATTATCAACTATCAAATATGATTTTTAATATACTCGTCGAGCTCTAAAAGTATATACAAAAATTGCGAAATCTAAAGTTTTTGAAAATCGATAAGGGAAACCTCCAAAAATCATGACTATCCAAAATTGCTCGAATTCATACCGCTAAATTTATTACCTTTATCTACCTCATTTTGGCCTAGGAAAATCTCGGTGCAATAAGTATTAAAGAATCATCAGTACCATCAATATAACACAAGAAATATTGGAAACTTTTATTAGAAGAGTCTGGACTTCTGTAATTCAATACCTGTTGGGGCATATAGTCCAAGGAGTAGTTGTTTGAAGTCCAGACGTTGGTGCAGTGTGTGACATTTTCTAATGTAATTCTTGGGAGCTGTGATTTTAACTTAATTCACATCATTTGTGCAGTTTGATTACTACCAGTAAAATATTTTGGTATTCAAAATATTTCAATTCTTCATATATAGTTTTCTATTTAATTGCAAACTTTGATTTTGTTATTAAAGTGAAGATGGCGTTGGGCTCTCCTCCATTTACTTCGATTCAACCAGTTGTTTTAAGTATCTGGTGGGTCCAATGCAGTCTTCAGCCATCGTTTAGAGATACGATGTCGAGCTGGTCTACTTCTTACTGCTGAGACACAATAATGCCGAAACCGGTCTAAGAATGACAGGCTCCTTTAGTAACAAAATCAAAGTTGTTGGGTTAAGTCCCGAAACGTATCCAAAATATTTCATTTCTTTAGTTTAAATCTGTCCACATGGGACGAAACGCCACCGTCGCATTCAAATTACTCTACACCTCACATAGTTCCACTGTTTGAGGTGGATTTTTTTTTAAATGTTCGTCTTGGATTTCCCTATCGATAACTCATTTGGGATTTTTGATTTCGGTCTTTATTTTTCTGAAATTCGACTCCAAAATTTGATTTTTATGAAAAAAACTGATTTTCGGCGCAAATGTGGTGCAAGATGATGTTTTTCGAATTTTTTTCGGCTGAAAATCTTCATTTTGATAAATACTACAAAACTGTCTGCGTGAAAGTGAGGAGAAAACATTTTGTTTCGTCTAATTTTTTCCCAGGTTGCGGAATTTTTGAGTTAAAAAATTGCTTCTCCACGAAAATTTTTGGAACATCATGGCCGTTTTTGGGAATATGAAAAAATTTTCTCCTCACTTTCACGCCGACAGTTTTGTAGTATTTATCAAAACGAAGATTTTCAGCTGACAATTTAATTCATGTATAAAAAATCCCATAAGCCGCGTGAGTTTGTCATTATGACAGCGAAAAAAGTTTGCCCTAACTTTTCCAGCGACAATAACGGAACCTAACTTTTGAAAGCATGACATTGTAAACAAATTTTTGATGACGTTATGTCAATTTTTCTCAAACTTGCGTTGTCAGAAAAGTTTTCATTTGTGGAAATGTCGCCTCGCAATACTGTGAATTCAACATCATAGAGAAATCATTGGTTCCATTCGTACTACCATCCAGGAAACAGTTACTACCACCGCTCAAAATACTAGCATGCAGCAAAATATTAACAAATGACACGAAAGTTCTGAAAATCAAGCTATTTTAATAATTGTGTTTTTAACAATTGTACTTTTCCGTTAAATTAAATAAACTAATTTACATATCATATTTTTTAATTTATTGAATTACATCATGGGCGCCGTTACAAAAAATGTCAGGGGGGGGCACATTTTTTCAAATCAAAGTATTGCATTAAATTGCAGTAAAGTGGTCGATTTCTCCCAAACTTAGGAAATTTATATTCGTGATCCCATCCCGATCAAAAGTGTCCACGGGCCCAAGTCAATCCTATGTACAGATTTCGAACTAGCGCGAGTTTAACCTGATTAGAGCGAACTCGATATATGCGCATTTATGGGCAAGTTAGGTGTTCACCGCTTTACGTTACATGTCATACAAACACACCCACACATACAGCGTCCTTTAGAAGATTTTATTTTGATTTCTAAACTTTTTTTTTTAGAATTTATTTTTTGTTGGCATTCAATTTTTTATTTTACATCATTTTCAATCACTTTTTTGTTACCTTGACTATGTCCAACATGGGCGTTTCATTACCAGGGTTAAACATACCTTGAAATAAATACAAAACTAAATGTTCAACGGAAAAATACTTTTTGTAAGAGAACGCTTAACAATTATGTCCAGCAAAGGAAAAATGGTGAAGTAGCAAACATGCAGCATAATCATTGTCTTTGGGAGATCAACTCATCATATCCCAGTCCGCAGTATCTCGTCACAATGACGTCATTATCTAGTGACTTCTGGTCAATAGACGTCAGTCGACCAAATTTCGACAACATTTTGACGTGACCTAATCGACGACTTTTTGTCGGCATTTATTCACGTCATACTGTCGACTTTATTTGGTGATGTCGGTTTATCATAAATATGTACATTTCAATTAATTTATTTTTGACAGAAAAATGTGAAAAATACCTTGTTAACGATATTTCAATACCAAATTAAATACTGGTACATTATATTTCTAGCTCGATTTATTTTCATTTTTTACAATAAACATCTAACAGCACACCAGAAACTAATAAAACCGTTAACCTTCATCCCTAAAAAATAAATACAAATAAAACCAATAAATAGCTAGTTCCTTTTGAAAACTGCGCTCTTTTCTACCAATCAATAAGCCTACATTCAAGAGAATCACAAAGTTGCCAGATGATTACAAATTCCTTTCATTATGAGGAGCGATCTTTTTTTTATTTATTTTACATCGTGTTTATTGGCACTATAAAAAGAATTTGATGTGTTTTCTATCAGGTTAATTTTCACCATTTAAAGAAAAATAAGTTATTGCATGTTAACCATCTTACAATTTCCATATTTCTAATGTAATAAATTTTGCTGGTAATTTTGTGATAATTATCGGCAACATTGCAAATCAGTCGGTTGACTGAAAGTAAACCGCCGCCATCCCGCCATTTTATAGGTTATGTTAGTAGATGAGTGAGGAGTAAGGAGTAAGAGTGATCGGCGTAGCAGAGATAATAAATATTCTTGCATATAGGTAAGTTATTTTATATAAAAATTACAGCATTCTTTAGCTATGGGTTAGGTACCTATACACACATGTAAAAATATTTAGGTACTTATCACTATAAGATGTGAAGAAATGCAACATGTGGGTATTCGGTATTCCAATATCAGTGGTGTCAGGTCTGTTAATACGAAAATGAACTGTTAATACGGTATTCATTGGAATTCATGAGATCGCTCGGAAAAAATCGTGAGATTCAAGCTAACTGAGCGCACGAAATAGATCTAATTATTATTAGGTCATTGCAGTATCTATACTTGACTATATTGTTTTGATTATCTTTATTTGTAGTTTTTGCATGCATCATTGCATCAAGTTAATAATGGCATATGTAGGAGTGGAGTTCTCCGAAAATGATACAGTGGGCTTGGTGCAACCGTCTTGGTTGACACCACTGAAAAGTGAGGTCTTTTGGCCACCTTACAAAACTTCATATAGCTTTAATAAAGCTTTAACATCAGCTGAAGAACCTGATCAGAGCACTTGGAAGCTGGCCTGTATCAAGAGAATATTTTTCGAGTGTGGTGGGTAAAATTTTAATTCAAAAGCCTCTTTTTATCAAGTTTTGTCCACATCTAATTTAAATATCCATTTATCATATTCAATAGGTCTGCATTTTGCTTGTGTAGTAATAAAGTTGTATATTATTTTATTTTATTATAGATGACATTCTCAAGGCACAGAACAAGTTGAAAAAATGTGAGGTGTCTTCTGATATCCAGTCATCTGATGTAGAGAATGTTAAAAATAAGCGTAAATGATTCTGCACAAAAAGATGGTCATCTTCCTCCTCGGGTGATGAATTACAAACTAACGAAAAAACAAAAATCAGACTTCCAAGACCATCATCAGGTTTACCTGAAATAAGAACTGTACCAACGGCTTCACCTGGAAACTCATCGGCTTATCTTGGTAAGAATATAATATTATTACAATAATTTATGAGCTGAGAACTGAAGTTCTATGAAGCTCATATAATAAACAATACTGCTATAGGTAGCACATTCTATAAATTTCTAAAATGCAAAAAAATAAACAATTAAGAAAAGTTAATACATTTATTATATTTCAACCACAGCACAGATTGCAGCTAAAAATTGCAGAACCTCAATCTACTACAAATTCCCATGTAAATATTGGTAAGTTTATAGGATGAAATTGGGATAATCAGCTATTTTATATATTTTTCTCATAGTCCCAAATTTTAAAGATATAGATATTCTCTCATACAATTATCATTCAGATGTAAATGTAAATATATGCTGCTACACTGTGTACATTTCCATGATAGAACATCTGCTGTTTGCTCATTTTAATTCCATTTGCATATTTTTAGGTTTGGAAGATATTTTTAGAGAAGTTAGAAAATTGAGGGAAGAGTTGAAAGAAATAAGAGCTATTTTAAAAACTTCAAGAAATTTAGTCGCTGCTTCTTTGCCAAATGACCTCCCTGTGGTTTTGCCATTGAAAGATATTGAGAGCTTTCAAGTTTTAGAGCAATATTTAAGTAATCAAGAAAAACTGAATGATTTGGTAAAAGTTGTAATTCATGAAATTTGTCTAAAAAGCTTATATAGGTAGTTTTGTAGCAATTCCTGTTCTGCATAGAATAATTTGGATTTAGATTTAATTTTTTTGTTTTGTATATCCGTCTGAAATATATATGCTTACCTTCCATATTAATTGGTTTTATTTAGGTGAATAATTGGTTAAAACAAAATTATTAAAAACGTGAAATGAACGTCATTTTATGCCGTGAAGTTAACGTCATATTACGCCGTGAAACTCACGTCACTTTATGTCGTGAAAATGTCGTCCCAAATATGACGTCATCGGTATGTGACATTAGGAAGTCATTTTCACGTTATATTGTCGTCATATACTGACGTCATGTCTAGTTAAAAATGACCAGTTTATAACGTCGTTTTGACGTGGTTCTGCGTACTGGGATTTGTTTAAAATGAATGATTAAAAAGAAACATGCGAAAAACCATCTTGCCATCAGCGAAATAACAATACTTCCAGCTCATTTTTATAGTGTCCCTATTAAAGTAACATGTATTTAACTCTATGTTCTAGAATCTAGACATCTATCACTCGCTGTCCACCTTGATCAATGATCAATGATTACATCTAATAATCTTGTTAACGTATGTTTCTGACATGAATTATTAAAGAGAAACATGCGAAAAACCATCTTACCCCGTGCCATGGGATATGATCGGCTAAGCTAATTTTTTTTCTTTTTTCTTCGGCGTCTTCATCATTCACACCAGCACCAGCATTGTTACCCCAATTTCCACAAAGCTGGCAGCCTATCCAACCTTCTAGTGATTTCAGAAAAGTATTTCTGTGCAGACAAATTGTGTCTTCACCATTGTTCTTTTGCGTTTTGGCTGTTAAGTTTAGTCTTTTGTTTGTTTTTAGCAGTTTTTTTGAGGAGTAGATCATGAGGATTGGATAGTTTCTTCGGCATTTTTAAATTTTCCAGCTCATTTTATGGTGCCCCTATACCCCATCATACCCTACACCCATTACCCCGTTATACCCCCCTCCCAAACTACAAAAAGTATATGAAAAAAAAAATGTCAACATTCTGCATTGAAAATATACTATTACTTCACCATTTTCCCTTCCTCTATGTGAGTCGTAGAATCCGTGTAGGAGTTTAAAAGAGTAGGGTTTAGAGAAGATAACGACGAGTGACGCTGTTGCTGGACATACTCGTTAAGCGTCCTCTTACAAAAAGTATTTTTCCTTTGAACGTTTAGTTTTGTATTTATATCAAGGTGGCTATGTTATTACCCTGTTAATGAAACGCCTTTGTTGGACATAGGCTAGCTATATTCATGGTAACAAAAAAGTGATTAAAAAATGATAAAGAATGTAATGTCAATAAAAAATAAATTCTTAAAAAAAAGTTTAGAAATTTAAATAAAATATTCTAAAGGACGCTGTATGCGTGTGTGTGTGTGTGTATGAGGGTGTGTATGACATATATTCATCATATAAACCATAAACGTAAAGCGGTGAACACCTAACTTGCCCCTAAATGCGTATATATCGAGTTTGCTCTAATCAGGTTAAACTCGCGCTAGCTCGAAATCAGTACATTGACTTGGGCCCGTGGACACTTTTGATCGATGACAAATAAATTTCCGCAGTTTGGGAGAAATTGACCGAAAGCCATTTCCGTATTAAAAAATGCGGGGTACTTTAAGTTTATCGCATCTCACGCGACGTTTTGACTAATAAATCTAAAATCTAGGGGGGGGGGGCGTCCGCCCCCCCTTGCCCTTACGTAACGGCGCCCATGAATTACATATTCATTAAATTGTCTTACCGAATTACACTCTAGCTTTTTTTTTGAGTCGAAGTAAACTTGACATTTATAATTCGAATTTTGTTGCCATTGTTTAATAATATAAAAAATTAGTTCGTTTAGTTCATATAAAAATTTTTACCATATATATGGTTTTTGAAAACTCTAATAGGGATCTTACAAAGTACACAAATTGACAAGATAAATGGCGTACTTTTTTATTATTTTCCCCACACGATTACTCTATTTCTAATAAAAAAATCAAATTTAGCAAAATACACAAGAACTAATTGAAAAAATTATTGAGTCTTGTAATATTATTAGAAATGATAAGACATTTTTTGACAAGGGCGGATTTAGCTTTTTTTTTATGGGGGGGGGGTAAAACTTACCAAGTAGTCCAAGAAAGCTAGTAAATTTTTTTGTAATATCGAGCAGAAACTAGTAACTGATCAGATCGACTTAAATTTTTTTGCAAATTGCTAGTAAAGGTGTCCAGAAGTAGGAAACTTTCGTTAGTTGCGTTTTGAGTGGTGGCAGGTGGGGGTGTTAAAAAAAGAAAAAAAAATTCGTAATTGATAAATTACCTTTTTTAATGAATTAATGTTCCCTCCCGAGTTATAGTGCGCAGAAAAATACGATATTCACCACAATATTCGTACATTTCTAAAAAAAATGTATTTTATGCCCGTAACTTTTTTGGCTGATAATATTAAATAATGTAGAATAATCCATTTTAAAGCTTAAGATATCGCGGAAATATCATGTTATGACAAACTTTTTCATTGGAATGACCGTTTTTTCAATATTTGACCCGAAAAAATGACATTGACGGTTATAAACGCAAAGATAAAAAAAATGGTAATTATTCGGAAGAACATTTGCTCAAAGCCTTGTCTCTTTAATTTTTTTTTCAAAAATCAATACTTTTCACGGTATTGACCAAAAATTGAAAATGTCATAAAAAACAAAAATTTAGCTCAACTTTAACAGACCAAAACTTAAAAAATAATTATCCATAGGGCTAAAAATTACTAATTGTAAAAATTGTAAAAACATATGTTACGACTTTCTGCAAAAGGATTTTTTTGTCAAATACCACAGTCTAGATAGCGATAAAAAAATAGCGTAAAAAAATTGAAAAAAATTTATTTTGTCCATAACTTTTTTTCTGCTTATGTTAAACGGTTTTGGATGGTCTTAAAATGTTCCCAATGTTGTTCTCTCATTAAGATGTTATGAACATTTTTTTGTGGAAGTCATATTTTTTCAGATATTTACGCTAGAACAGCGGTTCTCAAACTTTTCAAATTTTGTACCACATAAATATGAAACAAAAATATATGTACCACCATAAAAGCATTTCGCCGTTAAAAATCAATGTGTCGCGAAATTGTTCGAAGTTTTTGGAAAAGTCGTCATTTCAATATTAAAGCTAGAGCCGTTAAAGTCAAAAACTTGAAGAAAAATATATGTGTTTCTGAAAACAAAATGTTAAATGTTAAATTGTACCACTAAAACATTGTAATGTACCACCAGTGGTACATGTACCACAGTTTGAGAACCCCTGCGCTAGAACGATCCAGTTTCTTAAAACACCCATTTTTCAATTGCCAGATCTTCCTTCGTATTAATCGTAGAAAAATAAAAAAAATTATTTTAATTGTTAGCTCAAGGCCATAAAATTAGTTTATATAAATTTTTACGTAATAATGTCAGATTTTCGGTTATATTTAAAAAACTAGAAATGTACGATTTTTATGGTGAAAATCGTAATTTTTACGCCCTATAACTCGGGATGGGTTTATTCTCATGAAAAATTGTATTTAACATTAATTCATTAACAAATAATAATTTATCGATTGCGCAAGTTTATTTTCTTTTTTTCCCTCACTTTTTGATGAAAAAAACGCCACTATCGAAAGTTTTCTACTTCTGAACTAAACACCTTTCCTAACAATTTGCAATAAATTTCAAGTCGATCTGTTTAAAAAAAACTTTATTAATACTAAATTATAATCACAAGGAGACTAGGAAAGTACTTAGAAATGGTTAAAACAAAAATAACACTTTTAAACTGCTACTATTAAAAGTCTAGTAAAATAAGGAAGCTGCATACATTTTTTTTATCGCGTTATAAGAAGCACCACTTTCTTTATGATGTAAAACAGTTTTGTGTGTATTATGTTTTATAAATTTTTTTATAAATTACAATCATGGGGGAGGTAATTACCCCCTGTACCTCCCCCCGTAAATCCGCCCTTGTTTTTTGATGTTCTGACAAAGAAGTTGTAGGTATAGAAGCATGTGGATTTGATTTTGAAAATCTACTATAAATGTCAACAATTTTCCCTTTGGATTTCGTTATGTCGTTTTAGTTTTTTTGTGCCTTAAGTTCTTCTTCTATTCTTGTGTATTCTTAAATTTTCTTAAAGATGTTCTATTTTTTCAAAAGATCAACCTCTGTATTTTTTCTTTCGAAACAAAATTCTAAGAATTCGATGAATCACTAAATATTATGCATGACCATGTTTTATTATTATTCAAAACAGGTTGTACCTTTATACCCAGGGCCGCCCAGAGCTGAGCAGGGCCCCGGGGGTAAGGTCTCATCGGGCCCCTCCCCACACCAATTCAACAGAAAATTGGGAAAATTTTATAATGCCATCGACAAGGGGACAAGCTAAGCTTTCTAATGATAATTTTTCGAAAATTTAAAAAAAACCGCATATCGATCCGATTTCTCCGAAAAAAGTTACGGGTTTTCAGTTTTTTCATGCTAGTTTGACTCCACTATTGATTATCTATTAATTCCCGATAGACCCGAGCATTTTCGAAAACGTCCTAAAAAAACATGTTTATGAAAATACACAAGAATAATTTATTGAATCTTTCTGAATATATTTAACACCTTACAAAGCCCCATTATCCAAAAGGATTCGGTGAAATTGGTCTTGATAAAAAAAATATGAATAGGAGGGTCAAAAACAAACTTTGGCCCAGTTTTTCAATAATCATCTGAACTTTGAATCATGAAAAATATTAATTTTTACGTGATTTATTGAGCGTGGTCTCTAAATGCAGGGCAGGAGCTAAAAATGGGGGTGCGTTTTGGAGCCGTTTATGTCGAAAAGTATCAAATTTTTGACAAAAATGATGAGGATCATTTTTGTAGGTAATGAACTGATCTTCATTTTCGTCCAAACAAAAATTCTCTATGTGTCATATTTTCGGAAAAATCGGTAAAAATAGGCTAAAAGAAACACATTTTTGAGACCAATGGGCCATTTTCCCGCCCTTCGACAAATTTCAGAAACCTGAGTTTTTCGGGGGTGAATGTACCCATGAATACCTGCGAATTAAAAAAAATTGTGCCGGGCAGACCTGATGCCTGGGTTGGCACCTTCGTTTATTGGACTAAAGCGCTTGTGCTGTGCTAGGTGTTACATGTCAACGTCAAATTTAAACTTCTCGCCGGTTCTATTATTCGTTTTTTGTTTTATTGTTTTCCGTGTATCTACCATTTTATTTCTTCAGATAATAAAGTATTGATATTGATTTTGATATTTGTCCGTTAACGTAATTAGATTTTTTTCCCGGAAATGGAAAATTTTCATTTAAAATAGAAAACAAATTTCCGGGAACTATACTAAAATTGGGCATTGAACACATGATAGATGCTTATGTTGCAATAGTTTAGATTCTCGAATATTTTTTATTAATAGGAAATTTAGTTGAAGAAAATCTACTTATTTAATGGATTTTTTGTGTAAACTTACAAAAGTCAAAGGTTAACTGAGAAGAAACCCCAGAATATATTTGCCAATCGAATTGATTAACTGAAAAATATACTGAAAGTGGGTGCGCCTAAAACTACATTAAATTCATTCATTGAGGCTCTTTTATAAAAGGGAAATTTTTTGTCTGCATAATAACCGCTAAAATAAGGCCCGGGCCCCGGAGATTTTGCCCCCCCCCCTCTGGTCGGCCCTGTTTATACCCCATAAAAAATAGTCAAGGGAGGTTGAGTCGGGAGATCTGACAGGCCAACGCCACTGGATGTAATTGAATATCTGAATGTAACTATCAATTCTTAATAACAATTTTCGATATTGTCAAAAATAAAGGTATACAACTGAAAATTTTTTTTATCTGATATTTACATCATGCCGAACTTTTTATGAAAAACGTTTGAGAAAAACCACCATAAAAATAAGTTTTAAAACACATTTTAGAACCTTGTTTTGCCAAAAAAAAACAATTAATCAAAATTTTTATTTTTTTAATTTTGGATCTTTATTTTCGAATTTCTGTTTCAAAAAAAAACATTTTTATCAGTAAAAATATTTATTTATACTTTTTTAACAGAAATAATAATAATAGCACTATTTAGAAATTGATTTTCATATACCAGGTGTGATTCCTCACTCGACCATTCACTGTTGGGTTCTAATTAACAGTGCTGTTCCTAAAGTGGCGCTGGGAAACAGTAACAAAGCCTACACAAAACACGAGGCTAATGACCATAGCAGTCGATGCCGTTGACACAGAAGTAAAAAAAAAAAAAAAAAAAAAAAAAATAGCACTATTTATTTGAAAAAAAATATTTAAAATTTTCTTTTGTGTGATATATTTCGAAGCAAAGTGTAGCATATTGCCCAACATTGCATTGCATGTGATACTTCACGACTAAAATCGTAAAATAAAAGAAACAAGGGCCTTTACATAAATTCACGTTAAGGAGTTAGCTGGTTTAAAGTTTACGTTATCTTATGTTTTTTAGTACTTTTTCCACAAGGTTTTTTCTTTTTAACTTTATTCCTGTCTAACGTCGATATTCCACCTGGTACTAAGCTGTTAATTAAGTCATCACAAACAGTTGAATAACCTCCAGAGGCACTCATTGAAAATCCAAACATAACGATAGGTCTATATCCATTTTCATCGGCCGTATAAATTACGCTGTACCGAAAACCATCCGGAAAATAAAACGAATAATCGCCGTTAACTGATAGGCGTCCATGTTCTTCGTCTATAGGCTCAAATACAGCACTTTCGTGTCTGCTGATTAGGTCACTAGTTTGAAATCTGAAAAAAATATGTAAACTAATTAATAGAAACTTAATTTTATAACAGTAAACAAATTTTTATTCTATATAATCATTAATATTTAATGTATTACAAAATATCTTTATTACGGCTCTGCGCTTAAATCACGGCTATAGTAAATAAGAAAAATGTTTTCACTTTTGATTGTACATTGTTTATCTTCGAAAACTCACGTATGTATCTTGTTTTTGTATGCAGTTTAGACCGATATAATTTAACAATATGGAGAAATAATCATGACAACGTCTTTAGTCCAATCAGCTCCGCTTACATTAAGCTTGAACTCTCTCTTCACTGCAAAATATATTGCAAAATATATTAAGGTAACTTTGATATATATTTGAATAGTACTTACCGAAAATCATATCCATCTTTTCTCACTTCATTTTCGTATGAAAAAATCGAAGGTATGTTATTGGGACTAGGATCAGTATTGGGCCTGAAAAGTAAAACAGAATTTTAAAATTTGAGTTAATAAAAAAATTCTTTTAATTGTCTGTAGTTCCAAACCTATTCTATGCATTAAATTCAAATGTTTCCAAAATGTTTACTGCTTCTACTGTCGTTCTTACACTTAAGTTTAAACTGGAGTGTTCCTTTCTTATAGAGATTTTGACGTCACTAGCCATCCTTTGAAAGTGTTGCCCGGGGTTTAACATATTAAAAAAATATATTTTATCATGTAAGTATATCTGTTTTACTTAACAATTAAAATTATTCTAGACCTGTTCTTTTTTTTATATATTTAGATATTATTAAATGTACTCACCCTAAATTAAATCCAATATCGACATCAGCAGGAAAACACTGCACGTTTATTAAATTAGAAATAACTACAAATAAACCGATTTTAAAAATCATATTTTAGGCCACAGTTAATGAAAAAAAAGTATGCAAAATTGTGTGAAATATTTATTTTTATATCAAAAATGAATAAGGAGGGGCCATTTATTATGTAACTCAAGGATGTCTTCTTTCTTCAAATACATTTTGTTACCTATAACCTCTTTTTAATAAATTAAAATAATTAAGCAAGTTCGGTAAATATCAAAATATATTACATCTAATTTAATAATAATATTTATTTATTCTTGTACAGTTTACAAATTGTGGAAAAATTAAATGTAGTAAAGTGGTTAAAAAACAAGAAGGAAGACCCGTAAAAACCATAGTTTTTATTTTTTAGAATTTTGGGTGATTTTGAAATGTAGAATTTAAAAAAATGAACATCCTTTCAAATTTATAAAATGTTTGAATTTCTTAAAATTTTAGTAAAATTATTTTTTAAATTTAAGATTTTTTAAATATTGAATTTTGAACATTATGAAATATGAAATTAAATTTAATTTTTGAAAATGGGAAAGTATAATATTTGTAATTTTTGAATTTTGATATTTTAAAATATTAAAAATATACCTAGAATTCAGAAATTTAAAAATTTTTAAACTAAAACATTTAGAAATTAAAAAATTTAGAAATATAAAAATTTAAAAATTTAGAAATTTAAAAATTTTTAAATTTAAAAATTGAAAAATTGAAAAATTAAAAAATCTAAAAATTTAGAAACTTAAAAATATGAAAAATATACCTAGAATTCAGAAATTTAAAAATTTTGAAACTAATACATTTAGAAATTTAAAAATTTAAAATTTTAAAAATTTAAAATTTTAAAAATTTAAAAATTAAAAATTTAAAAATTTAGAAGCTTAAAAAGATTAAAAATATACCTAGAATTCAGAAATTTAAAAATTTTGAAACAAAAACATTTAGAAATTAAAAAATTTAGAAATTTAAACATTTAGAAATTTAGAAATTTAAAAATCTAAAAATTTAGAAAATTTTAAAATTTCGAAATTTAAATTTTAAATATTCTACAAAACATGTATAACATATTTAGTTATTACTGTATACCACATTGCAGCAATATAGAAAAGTCTTGAAATAATGGAGTCAGCTGGTTTATTACAGTTTAAATTTTAAAAATTAAGGTTTTTTTTTTTGGGTTTTTCCACCACATGGTTTCTTCTTTTTAGCTTTATTTCTGTCTAATGACCCTATTCCGCCTCCAAGAATGGTGTTAGTTAAATCATCACAAATACTCGAATAACCTCCAGAAGGACGCGTAGCCGTTCCAAACATTACGACGGCTCTAAATCCTTTATCGCCGGCCATATAAACTACGCTATAATGCATACCATCTGGAAAATCAAATGAATAATCACCGACGACTGATTTGTGAGCATGTTCTTCGTCTATAGGTTCAATTACAGCACTTTCATGTCTGCTGATTTGGTCACTGGTTTCATATCTAAAATTAAAAAAGATTGATACGAGGGTGTGTCAATAAATTTCTAGCCAAACATAAAAATCTTGTATTTCAAATACAAAATCTAAAATCAATAACACAAGCTTGGCCTTTTACTGCTGATTTTTGCACACACAATTTTTGAACCAGGATATTTTTTTTATTGGTGATAAAAGTCCCCGTCATTTATAACTCGCACAAGCCTATGACTTTTGAGGGTTGCTCGTAGGGGGTAACTAGGATGACGGTAAAAGACATTTTACAAGACGTTTACAAGTCTTATAGGAATTTTTTTACTTACCCAAAATTATATCCATACTTTCTCATTTGATTTTGGTATGACAAAATTTTAGCATCGCTCCTAAAATAAAGAAAAAAAAAAGTATAACGTTTAAATAAATAAAAAATATATTCTGTTTTTTGCAGTTTACAAATCACATTCTTTAGACCCTATACAGGGTGTCCCACGACAATTGTACTATGGACCGATGCCATTTCATATCTGGTATTCAAAAATGCCTTGTAGCGTTTTTGACGGATATACAGAGTAATATTTGAAAATATGTGAATTATTCTACATTAAGTATACACAGGGTGAGTCACGGTGAACGCGACGGTCCATTATGGATAAAAGGTTAATATTTTGAAAATTTGGTTTATTCATGGATATGTGGTTCGATAAAGGCTACATTTTAAAATTATTTTAAATTATATAGGTTGTCCCAAAAAAGTGTGGTGTATCAAAGTTATATTATTTCTTATGGAAGGCCCTATATTTTGTTGCATTTATAGATTATACGTTAAAAATAAGATAAACTTTCTTAAAAATCTCAGACATATAAAATTTGGCACACTGAGTATGCTCCCTGAGCTCAATAAAATAGGTTTTTAAAAAATTTAATTTCAGGTCCGGACTTTTTTTTTTAGATTTTTATTGGTTTTTTAAAAACAACACCCTGTAAGCCAGACCAGACAGTTTTTATTTTTCTCACTTTGACGTTTAAGGATGATACTAAGCAACAGTTAAAAAAATTGAACGCGGAAGTTTTTGTTTTCTGCAGAAAAAAATAAAACTTAAAAAATTTTTTTAAATAAAAATTTTAATGGATTTACATTCTTCTTATGACTGATGCGGCAATACATTGATTGCACATTATCATTTTTTAACAAAAATCATAAGGAAAGTTCATTTTACTAGATATAGTATTAGTATTCAATCAACCGTTGAAATTCCAGGGCCGTATTTTTTTTTTTTAGTTTTTATTGATCCTGTAAAAACAACACCCTGTAAAGCGAGTTGAACAAATTTTCGTAATACAGCACTACATCGGAAAAAACATTTATTTAAAATAAAATAGTTGGGAAAATATTACTTCCTCGATTGAAAGAATGATGCTACAGGTCCTAACTTAGTTTCTTTTAACGTTTTATTTGGTTTTGTAAAAACGATACTCTGTCAATTTTGCTCAAGTACTTAATATTAGCCATCCTCCAATTTTCCTCAAGTACTTAGTATTATTAGCCATCCTCCAAGGTGACAGGGTATCGTTTTTGCAAAAGCAATTAAAACGGTAAAAGAAAAACTAAGTTAGGATTCTTTCAAATGAGTTAGCCTAACGACTTTATTTTATAAATAAATGTTTTTTCCGATGTAGTGCTGCATTAGCCACAGTAGAAATAGATACATTTGCACTGTTTTCAAAAGTAACAGGTTTTTTCTATGGTAAACAGCATTTTTTTAATTTCGGTTATAGTCATAGATTTAGAACAATAAGATCGAGTTTGTTGACATTTCGGCTGGGGACAACAACACGTAACAGTCTAAACGCTGTGTTATTGAATTTATATTATCAGTTTCAATGTTGTCAAAGTTATCATATTTTTTTCCGTCATTAGCAAAATCCTAAATCTATTTAAAAATTATCTTGGAAAATGAGATATTTTGTTTCGCTAAAATAATTGTACATCTACGTTAACACTAATTTTCGAAACACAATAAATTGTATTGCTAGATAAATATTGACAAAGATACTTTACCATGATTTAAGTTTCAACCATTTCTGCGAAAATTTGACAGAAGCGGCAACGAAGCGCTATCAAACATTGTTATTTATAAATGAAGCGAAACCATTAGAATGGTACTAGTATATTTGTGTCGGCCATGTTCAGTACATTGGTGTTTGTTTACTAATGTGTTTTATATCGGGCTAGATTAAAATTTTCTTTTTCATGTTGATTTATTGGTTTAAATTGATTGAATAGACAAATATGGTTCAACAATGTGTGGTATGCCGCAAACTGGATTATTTAAATCTCGATTTATCATTTCATCGGTAAGTTATATTTAAGGTTATAAATATAGTTCAGGGGCGTAGAATTTAGTATTTTATCGACTGTATAAATTCTTTAATAATGCATAAAGGATTGTTTTAACTTATTGCAACGACTTATAATTATGTAAGTTTCATATATTGTGTTAAAAATTAAAACACATTTTGTTTTTCTGTCAAACTACCTAAGTATTTAGGTAATATTTTTCATTTAAACAGTTATATGAAGACATGACGTTTAGGATTCCTGCAAATGTTGAAAGGAGAAGATTTGAGGCAGTGAAGTTCATACCTACAAATGATTATATTTGTTCTTCATTTCCGTGATAATAACTTTGAATATAAACCAAGTGGAAGGAAATATTTGAAAACAGATGCAAAACCAATATCGAGGTAATGTACCTATGTTTATTTGTTTTTTAATAAATTTATGCTATAAGATTTAAAAATACTTTTGCGAAGCTTTACTAGAATACAAACATTTTTCACTTATTTAAACATTATCTTTTGAGAATATGTTGAATATTTTAAGCAATCAAAAACATTTCCATAATACCGACTGCTTAAACTCTAGTGATTTTATTATCTTTTATTGAAAAGTTTTGTGTTCTGTAATTGTAGTTTTAACTAATTACTTATTTGATTCGATTTGTATGTCGTTTCACTGTGAATGCCTTCTCGCCTGCTTCGTGTATTATGAATGTATATAATTTTAATGTAGCGTAGTGGAGAAAAAATAAAATAAAACGAGGCTTGCCTCACAAAAAATAGTAGATGTAGAAATTTGTTACTTCTGCCAACGTTTTCGTTAGTTGATATTTACTAACATTTTTTTTTCTGTTATAGGTTCGATAAGATTAAAACAGTTTATATGTTTTTCAGGATTTATCTAAACGTAGAAGGTTCCTACTATACCAACATTATTTTTTTTTATTTCAGGATGATACAACTAATAATTCATCAGTGTTTAATTTGTAGTTAGTTCCCTATTCCTACCTCAATCCCGAATAGCCTGATAGTCGAACAGCCTGATAAAAACAACATCGACACATTTGCAAGGAAATGATGAATTTGCCCTTGATCCTGCATTGACGAACACTAGGTGTTCAGAGCGGACTAGCGATATAACTGATCCTAAATTTTTTTACGATTAATTTGATTAAATAAATATATTTTCATTAGTATTTTAAATTTCCTATGTAACCGGTAAAATTAAAATCGTTAAAAAAAAGAAATATATTGTGTCACATTTCCCATTTCCCTCTGTAACGGTACGCCCATGCATCGAAGCATAAATTCGTTGCCATGTTCTGGACTTTTATATATCTATCTCACTTCATCCTTGGGCACGGAATATTTGAAACTTATGAATTACTTGTTGGGGATGTGGTTATAGTCCATTGAAATGTTACAATTTAAGGACCGAATATTGCATTTTTTAGAGGACGCAATTTTATTTTTGGGACATGTGTGGGGGGGTCAATAGAAGCTTAACCTCAAGATTGTGGGGTCGCCACCCTTGTCCCCCGGCCGCCATCTTGGAAAAAGGGGTGAAAACACTTTTTTCGCGATATCTCGGAAACTATGCATCTTACAAAAAATTTGTAAAGTCATAATTTGTAGCAAATTGTTTTTCCTACCTAAAAATTTTCTTTTTTGCAATATAATGTTGCTGCATGTTTCGCCAGAACAATGCAGACATACACATATGCTTCCACAGTTTCCTTTGCATCTGCAAAAAATTAATTTCATGAGATCGGGGGGTGCTGGAGGCTTGGAAGATTGTATTGGCATCCAAATGTTTGCATGCTTTTTCCAGCCCAATCTTCAGGATTTTGATATCTTCCGAGCCACGACTGGACCTGGTGATATACTCGGAGACTGTGAAAACGAGCAGCATCTTGTGTTGGAGGCAGCGATGATAAATTAAAGGAATTTTTAGTCACTGTCTTGGCAAATCGTTGGTATCGCAAGCCGTCTAGTGAGTCGTCTTTATTACCGCCGTATAAAGCTATGAAAAAACGTTCGCCAACAAGAGTGAGCAAAGATGGATCTACTTTCTCACTCAGGAATAGCGCGGTACCACCAGCTAATTCAGGATGTTTCTCCATAATTTTTAATTTCCCAATATTATAGACTGCTGATGTTGTATCACATCCTGAAAAAGCATGAAGAAACAGCAAATTCTGTGTTATGAGATCTCCATACATAAAACTTGAAGGGATATATAACTGAGCAGATGTGCGCCCTTTTGAAGGTTTTGAAAAATAAATGTTAGGCTGTATTGTACCTAATGCCGTGAGCAATACAAGAATGTCAATGCCCTCTGCCACAATAATAACAGAATCATGAGAACGGGACGCAGTAAGCGCAGCAGAGTCGATAATTGAATCTGCATCTGATTCAGCTTGGTCGACAGAAAAACCAACCTCTGAAAGAGCAGTTTTGAGAAGATCTATCAAGTTTGATTTGTTTTTTTCATTACTAAGAAATTTTTCTTGAGATATTGTTAGTACAAACTTAATTTCAGTACATTGATGTTTTTTCGTGCGACGCATACGTTCCCATGACTTTGTTCCTGCTATATCAGGATTTTCGGAGTAACCATCAAATATTATTGTTGCAGATAGTCCATAATTGTTCTTGCACATACCGGACATACTTCTCAGACCTTTTCTACCTGCTTAACATTCGATAAATTAAATTTGGTAAGTTCTCTGGTAAAGAAAAGAGTATGAATGAGAATGAATAAGTAAAGTTGTACGAATTTATTAAGAATATATATTTTTAAGAATATATTTACAATAAAAAAAAAAATCAAAAATAAGTTAAACATTTCGTTTCGACCGGATTCTCATGAGCATTGACGAACCCGGTCAACTTTGGAGCGCTGCAACAGCGTTTTAAATGAATGAAATTAAAAAAAATTATAGGGAAAAATTTTCCTCAAAAGATTATCTACAAGATTGGTCTGAAGTAATTTTTTTGTAAAATGTATAAAAAAAAGTTATAGAGCAGAAAAGAAAATTTCTATAGAAATTTTCTCATTTTTTTGCTTATAACTTCTTTAATTTTTAATTTAGGGCAAAAAGTTATATAAACATATTTGTAGGTAAAACAATTCGCTACAAATTATGACTTTACAAATTTTTTGTAAGATGCATAGTTTCCGAGATATTGCGAAAAAAGTGTTTTCACCCCTTTTTCCAAGATGGCGGCCGGGGGACAAGGGTGGCGACCCCACAAACTTGAGGTTAAGCTTCTATTGACCCATGTCCCAAAAATAAAATTGCGTCCTCTAAAAAATGCAAAGCTCATGTAACATTTCAATGGACTATTAATATCATCCGCTTTGACGTGACAGAAAGAAAAGTTGTTCAACTCGCTTTACAGGATGTTGGTTTTTACAGGATAAATAAAAACAAAAAAAAATAAATAAACACGTCCCTGGAATTTCAACGGTTGATTGAACAATACTTTATATCGAGTAAAATGAACTTTCCTTATGATTTTTGTTGAAAAATGATGATGTGCTATCGATGTAGTGCCGCATCAGTCATAAGAAGAATGTGAATCCATTAAAATTACACCATCTTTCAACGTTTTATTTTTTTCTGCACAAAACAAAAAGTTCCGCGTTCAATTTTTTAACTGTTGCTTAGTATCATCTTTAAGCTTTAAAGTAAGAAAAATAGAAATTGTCTGGTCTGGCTTACAGGGTGTTGTTGTTAACAAACCAATAAAAACCTAAAAAAGTCCGGACCTAAAATTAAAATTTTTTAAAAGCCTATTTTATTGAGTTCAGGGAGCACACTCAGTGTGCCAAATTTTATATGTCTGAGATTTTTATTTTTTTAGATATACTTAACGTATAAATAATTCACATATTTTCAAATACCTCCCTGTATATCCGTCAAAAACGTAACAAGGGATTTTTTAATACCACATATAAAATGGCCTCGGTCCATAGTACTTATGGTTGGACTACGTACAGTCCGTCGTGGGACACCCTGTATAAGAAATTGTGAATTTGAAAAATACAGACATCAAGTAGTGCAAATAACGAAGATTTATATGAAAATTAATGTCAAATCCTAAAATATGAAAATATATAGGAAATTGTGAATTTGGATAATACAGATACTCAAATATTGTAAAAAAGTTATTAAAATAATGAAAAACTGAAAAATTAGGCAAAATTCTAAAATAGAGGGCAAAAATATAGTCATCAAATAATGTAAATAGCCCAATTTAGAAATTGGTTCAATAAAATTGTACGTATTTAAAAGTCCGCAAAAAACGGTAAGAAAACCGGATAATAAAATTGATTGACAATATAGTAAGAAAAATGGTAGAAAATGATGTGATTTTTCTGAACGAAAATATTTAAAAAATGATGAAAAGTTTAGATTTATATTTATTATTATAAATATTTTTTTTTAAATTTCAGTACGCAAAAAATGGAACGTAAATACAAATTTTTTTAGAATATCTTCTTGACTTTTAAACCAATTTTTTTTAAGTTTTTTGTACTTTCCCGTAATCCCATAAGTTTGTAAATAAATTACAAATCAAATATATTATTTGCTGGCTTATAAAAATTACTCACCCCGTATTAGCAGGAAAACAATGGACGTGAATTAAATTAAAAATAAATACAAACGAGCCAATTTTTAAAATCATTTTTGAGCCACAGTTGACAACATTAAAAAAACAAATACCTAAAACAGTATGTACATATACACAATTATTTTGTAAAATTTATAGGTTTTATCAGAATGGGACAATCAATAGTAAGAAAGTGAGGGTAATTATTTTGCATTTCAAGGATTTCCTCTTTCGTTAAAGACATCTTCTTCACCTATAACCTCTTATTAATTGAAAATATGCGAATTTACCGTTTGCGGATTTGATATACGTGGGTGTGTTAAAAAATTATGCAATACATACAAGTCCTAGTAAATAACACAATTTAAAGATTATTAATTTTTAAAGCCGCATGATTTTTTAGAGAGTTATTGCCCTTCTCGTCAAAATTTTATCTTTATTGTACGTCTGTATCTTTGAAATTTTCTAGCTCATAAAAACACAACAAGTGTAGAAAAATTCAATACTTCATCTTCAATGTCATAATTTTTTTAATTTTAAATAATTAGATGGGAAAAGGGTTTACCTTTTTAAAAATAGTAGTTTACGTAACAAGTCCCGAAAGTGGTATTTTACTGGATGAGTGGGCAAATTGCAGGGCGAGCCGCAGGCGAGTCCTGCAAGCCTACGAGTCCAGTAAAAGCACTTTTGGGACGTATTACGTACAATATTTTTTTTAAAACGTGCAGTGTTGTACTATAAACATCATATTATTCAGTTTACATTTTTATAACAAGAACTCTTTATTAACTAATTTTAACAATTGCTTGGGTCGCCGCCTTAACAATTTCATCTGGTATAATTTCATCTTCCATTAATTCACAATCAAATGCATCATTTTGAATATCCATTTTATAGTAAATGTCACGTTTTCAACTAAACGTCAAAATATGTCCAGTTATTTTATAGTTTTAAATAATACAAAACTCGGTTACTATAGAAACCAATTGACCGCTATCTTAGACTAACTATATTATTATTTTTTTCATTAAAGATAGGCCGGAAAGTAAATAAAAATGAGTCCGGTAAAAGCTTTTACCGGACTATCACAATAATTTTCTGGCTCGGTCCGACAAAATGAGATTTTCTGACCTAAAAATAAACCGGAAAGTACTAATTTCTGGCCGGTTTTAAAAAAAGGACTTTATGTACGTAAAATAACTCACTTTAGGTACTAGTAGGTGTCGTTGGGTCCTAAAAGGCGTAGTCCAGCCGCTTTCCTGGCTAAGGAATCGGCAATGCGGTTACCTTTACTCCTGTCGTGCCCTTTTCTGGTTAGTTCTTTTGTGGCAATTCAGATACCAGGCAGTTCTGTTTGAACCACGCTGGTATTTTTTCCCATTCCCCACTTAATTCTTAGGCTTAGTGAGCTGGAGTAGACACCACATCCTGAGCCTTCTTTGATTTTGGAGCCGTCTGTGTATATGCGTATTGCATTTGCAGCATCTGACTCCGTGTTCTGTTTTATTTGTATTTTGTAGGGTTTGTTAAACACAAACTTGGGTCCAATTGCATCGCTGACCGCCTGCAGCAGAGGTAGTGCAGTAAGCGCTTCTCGTCATATGCTTAGTCTCAACTGACCCACTTCTACTTCGGAATCGTAATAAGGCCATCAACGCAATCCCTTTGACGTGCAGGTCCAGAGGGGTCAGACCAGTAATTAATTCCATTGCCGCGATTGGTGTTGTTTTCATGGCTCCTGTTATGTTTAAACAAGCCATTCGCTGTATTTGATATAATTTGTGGATGGCCGTTGCTTGTAGAACCTTCGGTCCCCATGCAATAGCTTCGTATGTTAACATGGGTCTTATGATTGCAGTGTAGATCCAGGTGACCACTCGGGGTGAAAGACCCCATGTACGTCCCACTCTCCTCCGACATTGCTCATAAAACACATGCTCTTTTTGCTCTGCTTTGTAGGTGAGAGGTGAGCTTCTTGTCGAGGGTAATACCAAGGTATTTCACCTCTTCAGTGAAGTTTAATTTGCTTTTGAAGATTTCAGGGGGTTTTAAGCCCGATATTCTTCTTTTCATGGTGAAAAGGGCCATCTCAGTCTTGTTGGGATTGATAGACAGTAAGTGTTTCTTACACCATGTTTCTATTAATTTGCCGGTCTGCAAGACAACTACTTATAGTATCACTAATAAAATAGTCCTGAAATACTTAACAACGTTGTTTCTTTTTCTCCTGGATTCCTAGTTTTTTTGGTATTATTCTATACCCCCAACAGGAATTATTTTTGGGGAGAATTGAGGATATGTAGGGTAAGGTTGGGGACCAACCTTTTATACAAAAAAAAATGAAAAATATTTGATTTATTTAAATTCATAATTTTCTATACATTTTGTGCATAGATTGAATTCATTTTTTAGACTTATTTACTTCAATTAGGCGAGGGAATTAAATCCTCTTATGTACTTTCATAAAAAAAAAATAAAACTATAAGTCGTTTTCCTCTCAATCACCACATTCGATTGAGGATTGCTGATCGGTTTTTAGGACCTACTAAGAAGAGGTTTTTGTCCTTAGTGCAGTGATACAAAGTATCATAATTGAAAATCTAAGTCCGGAATTAAGATATAACGAACGAAAGAAGAATCTTCAGAAAATACATCGTACGTTGCAGAAAATCACTTTATCGAAAATCTCCACACTCTCACGATAAGCCAGAACGATATAGGTAGATTTAGGTGGATTAAACCTCAATGAGACTTTTGTCCGCTGTCTTACCAGTGCCGTAATAATTATATTTTGTCATAAAAGACAAAGACTATGGTGTGTTCTCAGAAAAAATACGTACAAATGGCGTCGTTATCAATTGCGAATTTTGATATAAAGGCACTGCTCCACGGGTATGCGAAAATGGCATTTTAAGGGTTTAGAGACATACAGTGTTTGTTTGGACAGCGTTGTACTTTCTTGCTTGATGTTTTTTTTTTTTATTTTATAGGATCCACACATACTTATAAATATATGAGAAGTTTAGAAATTATTATCTATTGAACAACAGTGTATAAAACCAAAATACAACCTCACTTTGAAAACTATCCTACTTTACTGTATACTGTGATGATATCAACATCACAAGAGAACGAATGTGTTGTGAAGAAATAAAAAATTATAAGTTGACTTACCTTTGGGAGTGATTTAATGTGAGATAAATATTACAGTGAAAATCCTTTTGAAGAGCTCTGATAATAACCTAAAATTTAAAAACAAAATTAAATAATATTCAAAATTCAAAACTTTACCAACAATTTAATTTCAGGACAATCTGTATAACAAAATGAAATAAAAAGTTGTGACAACTGTTTAAAATGAAACTCAAAGTTACCAACATTGGTAACTAAATTATAAATTAATGAAATGTATAAAAATAGACACCAAAATATAAAGGAAAAACATGTTAATCGTTAGAATTAAAATTATAAAAACTAAAACACATAAAACTTAAAATAAAATATCATAGAATCAAAAATTTGAAATAATAACAAATAATTAAGAATGAATTTGAAAGTTTTTGTTTTGCTTTGGTGAGGTAGCCTAGCAACGAAAAAAAAAGAGGAGAGAGTTGAAAAATGGTTGAAAAGAAAAATGATTAAATTTTTTTTGAATCTTAGTAATTTTACTGGAATTTGAATATAAAATTCAAAATATAAAAATTTTTTATGTTCTGGAAAGCTGTTTGTATCGACGTAGATGTTTTTTATGATTAGTAAGCGACAAATATTAAACATTATTTAAATAAGCACTTACCTTAAGAAAATTATATGACGTCATTGTGACGTGGTGTCGATCCAGGAAGCCAAAATTTGTACTGGACCCATGAATACTGGAAGGAGGTTCTACACACACATTTACACATACCTAGTGAAGAAGAAAAGTTCAATCTGGAGTGTTGATTGTGTGGATAACATATCGGAGGACAAATCACATACAATTACGAGGTACCATAAACTGATTTTTACTTATCAAAGTTCATTAAAGGAACAATTTTTACATTGCGTAACCAACTCAATTGAAGACTGTGTTTTGACATATATGTTACTGGCAAGGTTTGACAATCTTAAATTAATAATTTTAGGCGCCAAATTTAAATAGCATTTAGTTTTAAAAACGTATCATTGTGTGAATGTTTTGAATGAGAGAAACCCATTTAATATAAATTTATTTTTGACTGTAGTTAATATTATTCGATACTTGCGATCTGATAAAATAAATTCATTTAATAGTTGTAGCAATAATTTTATTTTAAATACAAACAATACAGATTGATTACCAGTGGGGTAGGAAGAAAAGGGGTTACAAATTTACCTGGGATTAAAGATTTAAAAACATATAACATAAATTTTGAGCATAGTCGTGGCGATACTAACAAATTATTAAAAATTATAGATAACAAAATTTAAAATTTCCAAATTTATTAAAACATTACTTAAATATAAATAAAATAAAAGAAAAATTAAGTAATAATAATTAAATATTATTACAATACTTTTGATTTAAACAAACAGGCTGAAAACCCAAGGGTTTGTCAAACTTCGGCCCAAATGATCATCTTCTTATCTTAGCCACGAAAATCGCAAAAAAACGTACAGAACCCAAAATTTAATCAGTTCTTCCCATGGGCCATAGCTACCGACTGGCGAAAGAATTTTGTAAATCGGACGTAATTTGCTCGAGTTATCGTACTCATGCACTAACATCCAGATCTATAGACCTACAGAGACCCAGACAGACAGACACAATTTTTTTGTCTCGGATGGACTCTAGGACATTCAAAACGTCATTTTGAGCACCTTTAATTTTTATTTTCCTTCCCAGGATTTCAAGACTTCGTCCCCCCTTTGGGTGTGCCGAAGTAATTAAGATCACTACAAAAATTACAGAACCGAGCAATGAGAATTGTATTAAGATGTAACAGGCTGACCCCGGTATCTTTAATGTTGGATTCTTTGGAATGGTTATCGATTGAAAAGAGATTTTTATGACATTATCATACATTTATAAGATGTTGCGCAATCTTTTGCCAATGTATTTTAACAACTATATAACCTACAACAATCAAATACATGAATATAATACTAGAATTAAAAATCACTTACATATTAACTTTCAAACTAAAACGTTTAATACAAAAATATTAATATCAGATTTGGACGATCTAGCCAATTCGTGTCTTCTTAATGTGATGGAATTAGATGTTAGCAAATGTCACGTTATTCGGTTTTGTCGGCATCATCACTTGTCAACATCTAATTTTACCATAAATGATAAATTATTGGATACTGTAGAGAAAATTAAAGACTTGGGTCGAACGTTCTCTTAGCTTTAACCTTCACATCAATAATATTATTAAAAAATCCATGAAAATGCTTGGTTTCGTCAAAAGAGCCGCACTCATGGAATTACGCACTCGCCGCTACGCGGATTCGTGCGTAATTTTTCCGTTCGTGCGTAATATGCTACTTACAATACTTGTTACGTAATATACTTACTAATTTAGTTGAACGATGCATCTAGAACTATTTTTACTAATAGTTGTTTTTTTCTCTATTATCAAGACATTTTTGAAATATACAGTGTGACCCATTTAAAATGGAACCACCCCTGTAGAATACGCATTTTTCAGTCAATCTCAATTTTTTTTTTAATATTAAGCATCAAAAACTGTATCTTGACACAAATTTTCATAACTTTAGTTTCATTTCCTATGTTTTTTTTTCTTTGTCAAAAACGGCAAAAGTTTATTAGGCAATTTTTGTTTTCAAATTTGACTACACCACTGGATTCGTAATCGTTATAAATAAAAACCATCAAAATTTCATAAAAAAATATTGGTTAACAACGAAGTTACAACAACTTTAATTTTGGAAACAAAGTATTTGATTGTAATTTTTATTTAGATTATAGACATATTTGAAATCTGGCAACACTGCTCATACAAAATAGAACACCAATGAACTTGTACAGTGGAAATCCGAAGTCAATAGCTTAATCCTTTCTACAGTTATAACTCCTGAAAATATGGTAATGTCAGCGATTTACCTACTGTTGATTTAGTACAATAACTATACCTAATGAGTTCATCTTGGAAGAATGTACTATTGCATAACTTGAAAATGAATATTTAATTTTCTGTTATTCTCAAATATTATACTTATAACCTACACTTAAATGAATGATTTTAAGGGAATATAATTCGAAAATCCAGTGCCGTAGTCAGATTTTTATTACAAAACGCTACCACCACGAATCGCTGACATTACCGTATTTTCAGGAGTTATAACTGTAGAAAGGATTGAGCTATTGACCCATTGTACAAGTTCATTGGTGTTCTATTTTGTATGGGCAGTGTTGCCAGATTTCAAATATGTCTATAATCTAAATAAAAATTACAATCAAATACTTTGTTTCCAAAATTGAAGTTGTTGTAACTTCGTTAACCAATATTTTTTTATGAAATTTCGATGGTTTTTATTTATAACGATTACGAATCCAGTGGTGTAGTCAAATTTGAAAACAAAAATTGCCTAATAAACTTTTGCCGTTTTTGACAAAGAAAAAAAAACATAGAGTGCCTTGGAAATGAAACTAAAGTTATGAAAATTTGTGTCAAGATACAATTTTTGATGCTTAATATTAAAAAAAAAAATTGAGATTGATTGAAAAATGCGTATTCTACAGGGGTGGTTCCATTTTAAATGGGTCACACTGTATGTGCTAATTTATTTATTATAACTATTTATGTAATTATAATTTTTTATGTTTTTGTATATTTTAAATATTAAGTATGTACATTAGGATTCCCTATTTTAAAAATAAAAAAAATGTGATAATTAAAGTTTGTTTAGATTGCAATTTTTCAGATTACTGTTTTATTCACCTCAAAAATATCTTTTTAATATTTTTTGGTGCAATCGACCATTACACTCTTCTATAGGTAACGAATAAAATATATCGGCACGACAGCTCCATTATAAATTTCAATAATAGTCACAGAAGTTAGCAATAGCGGAACCATTCACAAATATTTTAAGCCAGCCCTGCGTATTGTGGCTCGAGCGTGTAACAAAATGTCTACCGCGCCTCTCACCCTATACCCCTCTCAAGGATACAGAGCGGATCCTTAATTTCGGGCACTTCTTTTATTTATTAAATTTTATCACCACTTTTTTTATCTGGCGAGCTTCCTTTTAGTCCTCTTACTTTACTATAAGGTTTTTTAGATTCTAATATTTAAAACATTCCTTGTAGTCTGTGGGTTGTCGAAAAATTTAGGGTAAATTACAAGTAAATTAAGAAAAATCGGATATTGGTTTTATACGATTTGTGGCAAGAAGAAATCCTACCACACCTAGTGAGTATGTGTCGTAGCAGTCTAGAACTGGGATATATACCGGAAGTATGGAGAAGGGCCAGAGTCACCTTCATTCCTAAAACAGGGAAAAGGGATACAACCAATCCTAAATCCCTTCGACCAATTAGTCTCACATCGTTCGTTCTGGAAACGGTGGAGAAAGCAAGTGATAACTAAATCAGAACAGAAATCATGGAACGGGTGCCTCTGCACCCCCATCAGCATGCGTACCAAACGGGCAAATCCACGGAGACCGCATTGATGCAATTGACAGATGAAATCCAGGATGCACTATAGAACAAAGAATCTGTAGTGTGTGCATTTCTAGACATAGAAGGGGCTTTTGACAACACACCACACGAAGCCGTCAAAAGAGCACTAGAAGAAAGAGGGGTAGACAACACGACAACCAGATGGATGTCGCGACTATTGTCTACCAGAATAGCAGAGACTAAAATGGGACAAGACACTGTTTCCATCTGCACAACCAGAGGATGCCCACAAGGAGGAGTGGCCTCCCCTCTTATGTGGAGCCTAACACTGGATCGACTCCTCTGCGATTTGACCGAGATTGGTATATCGTGTCAAGGCTATGCAGATTACATAGTCATAATCGCAAGAGGAAAATTCGAGAATACCCTCTGCGATATAGTTCAAAGAGGGCTTGACTATACTAAAGAATGGTTTCAATCGATGGGATGGGACTTAGCGTCAACCCCTTAGTTGCCTTTACACGGAAAAGAAACATTAACCTCAAAACCATCGAATTGGACGGGAAAGTTATTGAATGGGACTAATACTAGATAATAAACTCATCTGGAATAACCACGAAAAAGAAGTAACCAGCAAAGCCACGAAAGCTCTAATGGTGTGCAGAAATTTTGCGGGAAAAAAACTGGGGACTGGACAATAGGACTGGAGGAACTCCTCTAATCGTTGAGACATCTTTAACGACTGTGCAGCAGTAGGTGGCACAATAGATGTTATAGGTCGCAGTGTATCGACACCCCCATCACAGATAGATAGATACTATACGGTTTTTTAGATTATAATTTTTAAAAAATTCTGTGGGTGGTCGGAAAATTTAGGGTAAATTATAAGTAAATTAAGAAAAATCGGATATTGGTTTTATACGATTTGTGACTGAAATATGTATCCTATAGAAAAAAGTTTAATGTAGAAGTTGAAGATAATTAAAAAATCTAAAATTTTGGATTAATCATTTTTCAACATATCCTCAAAATTATCGAGAAAAATGCTAAAAACGGTTTTTTAATTTTTAATTTTTATTTTCAAAAAAAATAATTTTTTTTTATGAAAACATTTATTTTTCGATTTTATATGAATTTAAATTAAAAAGAAGCCACCCACTTCTACTAAGAATTTTTTTGTTTAAAAAATGATTGGCCCTGGTCTATTAGATATTAATATCTAATTTAAAAAAACAGATTTCAAGCAAAAAAGCTTTTATATTTCCACCCATTCTTTCACCATTTATAAAATTTTCATCCATCTTATTTCTATTTTTATTAGCATAATGTCTAAATGTTTACTTTTTTATAAAATAAAAATAAATATTTGTGACGGCAAAATTTTTTTATGTACCTCAGATTTCTTGTCATATATTATCACCGAATTCGTTCTGTGTGTTTTTTGTATTAATACTTCAATATTACATATTACATTCAATATTAATACTTCAATATTCAATATTACAATTTGTTTGGTCTATGGCATTCTCAACTGGTTTTCTTTTGGTTTCATTTGGGTATTTATTTGTTAAATAAAAATGTGCGAAAAAATTATTTTTTGTATGTACCCCACACGTGACCGAATTCTGAGGCCTATATTGAACGCATATAAAAAAAATCACTTATTGGCCCATCTTCCATAATTGACCAAATCTTTTGAAAGTCGACTGGCTCTGCCAGACCCAAAGATGAGCAGGGACGTTGCGAAATGTCAGGCACACATGCCTATATTCTATATATATCTTTATATCCATGCACACTCTCAAAAGCGTCAAACAGAATTGAAATTGGATATTTTGTGAATGAAGTGCCCGAATGTCCTTACTATATTTTCCGCTCGAATAAAATAAAACTTGCCATATTTATTTTCTTTTGACAGGTCATTGCAGTGGTTGTCAGATAATAACTAGATTTAGGTTCAGATATATGTATAGAAGAATATTTCCATAATATATTTAAAAAACATACTTCTATACTTACATAATAGCACAGTGAACAATACGTGTTTTTATTATTTAAATTGTCATTAGGTATCGTAAGGTTGGACTTCAGTCAACAACATAACCTTAAAATATTAGTGATTTTTTATGAATATTGTAGTATGTAACAATTTGAAATTATATTCGTAAAGGGAATGACATTACTTGTTATTCTGTAATCTGGAATGTATTTAAAGACAGATATCCAATACAAGATTTTTAGTGAAGGTGATGCTTGTGACATAAAAAAAAGAGTTTTTGACAGGAGGTTGTAAATCGATTTCCGAAAATAGATATAAATATGTGGTGCTCAATATAAATAAAAAAGGCATATTTATCAAAACATATAAAATCAAATATTGGGATAAATTTGGTTCATTGATAACAGATAATGTATTTAAGAAGTGGACATAAAACAATTGATAAAACTAGAAAAGAAGCAATTCACCCCAAGGACAACAATAGTTATAGTGAAGAAGAATAATGAGGAAATGATAATTTTAATAAGGGAAATTGAAAGAGTTGAAGTGAGATTAGAGAAACAAGAAAAGGAAACGGATAGAAAAATAGAAGAAACTAGAGAAGAAGTAGAATTTGCTATTAATGCAGTAGCTAGAAAAGTGGACAAGAATCAAGAAGAATTGAAAAGAGATATTCAGGAAAATAAAAAGGAATGCACAGAATCGTTTAAAGATTTAGAAGAAAAATTAAAGAAAAATCAAGTTTCAAGTGGACAAAAAATTATAATAATGGGAAATGATAATGAAAATGATTTGCAATTCTTCATCCAGTGAAGGACATAAAAGGGATAAAAGAAAAAATGAAGCTACTGTGAGAAATAGAAAAATGGAGAAAATAGACAGAAAAGACCAGTGGCGTAACTAGAGCTGAGTCATGGGGGGAGGGGGGTTACCCCCACCAGTCAACCAACATATTACTCCCTCCAAATTTTTAAGTTCAAAAAAAGATTTCTCATAAAGTACGCACCATATAGGAAACTTTTTTATTAAGGGTTTTTCGACGAAAAGTTATTCTTGATGAAAATTTGTGCATCCCCTAAAACTAAACATGCACCAACAAAATATAGTAAAACACTCGTAATCTACGAGGAGCCTTCTAAAATTTGATTTTGAGACAATTGTAAAATATCATTATTTTGAAAAATCTCGGGTAATGTTATTTAGAAAAGTTGTTCAGCATTAACAAATACATCTAGAGTGTTTTACTATATTTTGTTGGTGCATGTTTAGTTTTAGGGGATGCACAAACTTTTATCAAGAATAACTTTTCGTCGAAAAAACCCTTAATAAATAAATTTCCCATATGGTGCGTACTTTGGGGATGACACTGCATATTATACTATAATCATGTAGTTTCAAATTAAATAAATAGAATATAATTTTTTATAAATGTTATTTTGGTTATACCAGATGTTATTTTTGAAACGGCAATCAAGAAATAGCATTTAAATACAAGAAACTCCGAGGGGTAAACCGCGAGTTAAATTTTTGTACACTAATGGCTAGTAATGGCTCCTCACTACTGGCTAGTAATGGCCGGTAATAGCTCACTAATGGCTACTAAAGGCTACTAATGGCCGAGTAATGGCGACTAATGGCTACTAATGGCTACTAATGGCTGAGTAATGGCTACTAATGGCTAGTAATGGCTGAGTAATGGCTACTAATGGCTAGTAATGGCTGAGTAATGGCTACTAATGGACGAGGTCTGTACACCAAAATGGACCTCGCGGTTTACCCCTCGAGTAACTCTATTTATAAAACAAGAAAAAAATATTCTTAAATAGAAAATATGTAGGTAAAAAATTGCGAGAGTTCCCCACTCTACAAAAGTTTATACACAAGCACTCAGGACAATCTAAATTCAAGTCGGCGAGATGTTTTTGCTAACTCGTCCAACACTTCATGCACTAGCAGTGATATTTAGCTCTCTGCGGATGTTAAGTATAGCATATTAAAATTTGAAAAAATGATGAAAGAAGAATTCACTAGCCTAGTAAACACCGCACTTCACTTGACCCCGGAAACGCACAAGATTTGAAAAAGGTTTGAACAGGGCAGCACAAGTGTAGCGAAAAGAACTGACTAACTGTATTCCGTTTTGATTTGTCATTTTAATGTACCTTTTAATCATTAAAATAACTGTGTTTGCACTGTCTTTTTATCCTGTGTTTTTGGCATTATCGACCCTTACTTCTGTAATCCCACAATAATAAGTTTGAAAAAGGGAAATCTTTCAAATTTTTATTTTTCTAAAATTGCTAAGTACTTACAATTATTTGTTAATTTCTTCTAAGTAATGGGGGGGTTACAACACCCCTCGTTACGCCTATGGAAAAGACTATTAAAGGCAGCAATATGGTGGAGTGTTAGCGAGGATATATGTGAAAATTTTGAAGATTTTTGTGAATTATTTTTGGGGTGATAAACGAAAATAAGAGAAAATTTGTATACAGGGAAATACAAGGAATGTTTAACTAATAGGGAAACATATGCAATGAAAAAATTTGACAAATTATTGAAATACCTCAATCCTACAATTTTGTCAGAAGATATAGTAAAATATAGTAAAGTATAGAGAAAATTTAGAAAAATTGTGTAAAATATTAAAGAATCAAGGAACAAGAATGGAAAGAACATTTACAAGAAAACATATAAAATTTAAAAGAACTAAAACAGGATGATGTAGGGGAAAATATCACCAGGAGGTTGTCAATCGATTTCGAAAATTTGTAGAATTTTGTCATGTATCCACAATTAAACCCCGAGATATAAATAGTTGGCGCTCAATATAAATTATAAATAAAAAGGCCGTATTATCAAAACAATATATTCTTTTGTGTGCGAAAATGTGGAGTTTTGGGCCGAATTTGCGGGAATTTTTTATTTATTTCTTCAATTTGGGGAATGATAGGAGGAAACAAAGTCAGCGGTATCTATGTGTAGAGAAGAAAATTAATTATTTTTTGAAACTATTTTTTCTCATAACTTCACGTATCCTTTATTATTTGAAATTGTCGTTTGACTTTCTAACTAACAAAAGTAATATTTAAATACTTATTAGCAAATGCAAGTATTATTCTAAAGATTTGACAACGTATATTTTGGTTGTGAAAAGACTATAAGTACAATTTTTTTTTACTTCTTGACCAGAATCGCTGCAAAAACTTTGCAACCCTCAATGCGAATTGGGTTTCGCTTTGTAAAGTTGTCAAAACTCACTTCTAAGCTTCATTTATCAGTTTTATTGATAGATGGTATTGCGAAAAATATCATTTTCTCAGTCACTTAAAATGTAGTTTTCTTTTACCCACTCACTACTCAGCAAAATAAATCTGTATTTTATAATATACGTAGCAAGATGTTCATAGTAAAGTTTCATAAATCAGCTGAAGTTCTACTTAAACAGCAATAATATTTCAAATAGATTTACGTATTTTCATGTTATTTTCACCGAACGATATCTCCTCGAATTCTGTTATTAATTTGTTTTCAATCCATAGATTAGATTTTGTGTTCCTTCATGGACGGGGCACGTGGATTCTGGTTTCCGGAATCAGGATTGATCCTGAAATTTTAAGGTCCGTAAAAAGAAATATACAACTAAAATGCTATTTTCCACAGGGATGCCGATCGAATTTTAAGGCAGAAAATCACCAATATATTCCTGACACCACTGCAAACATGAGTTCAATATCCAGATTTTTTAGAACATTTTTTTCACTAATAGTAAAATTCGAATTCCGTAGCAAATAATGTATCCGAAATTTTAGTAATTAATACAAGTAAAATACATATTTTGGTATCCTAGAAGTGCTAAATTTTCCCAGTATGTTACCACTGGTGCACCTGAACTGCGGACAAGGTAATCCGATTCTACAATCCGATACCCGAACTGCGGACAACAAAATATTTGGAAAGAAAAAAAAACATGACCAGATGAAATTTAAAATATAATTTTTATTTGATTACAAAGAAACAATACTACTAAAGTAGGAGACATATTTTACAAAGGCCTATTTATTTCATTATTAACATATTGTACAATTTTAGATTGAATATATTTTTGTTTATTTAAAACTTCGTCTCTCTGTAGCCTGTTCCCATGTTTTAACACCGAGTTAATTTTTATGTAGGTGTCTGTCTGCATATTAATTAGCGACTTTAAAAAATATTAATATTTGGGTGTGGAGAGGGACAATAGGCCCTAAATTTGGAGTGAAATGACTCGCATGCATTAGTAGTTTTCCATGTAGATGATGTTTTAGCTGCCAATATTTTGGGTGGAAACATACAGTTGGTATCTATATCGGGTGTATCAAGGATGCGTGGGTGGACGATAGCTGCTTCCCTATTTGTGATGGGAAAAAATGTCTCAAATAAAAGTCGTTGACCGGTAAATGTGTGACCTATCAAAGTTATCTTTTTTTAAATGAAATATTCTATATATTTTCACTCGATTGAATTTCTTCGGAAGAGTGCTTCTCAAAAACAGGGTTTTATGGGTTTATACCAAGTGGTTCTGAAGTTATGGTGACATTTATGTCACAAAATGGGTTCATTCAACACTAAATATCTCAAAATCAATAATTAGGAATACCAAATATTCTCGAAAATGGTGTTTCGTTTCATATTCATAAATTTACTGAATGGCTCTTTTCCCATACAGGAGCAACCAAAACTAAGGATCACTGTTTTCTCAGTTTTTTCAAATGAAACACCCTGTAAATAAGGTCATGCCAGAATAGTCCATCTAATAAGAGGCTAAAGCTTGATCGGTTCCTTTGATGTTGGATAAACACAATATTGAGAGGAAATACGTCACAGCATTGACACAAATAAAACTTGAAAACACTGAGAAACGTAACATGTATTGATTCAAATTCTTAGAATCCGAACTACACTAAGAAAAATAATAGTGTTGATGAATATACCTCCCCGTTTAGTGTAGTCGATCTGGCGAAAAAAACCCCGATAAACGAAGTCGCTCTTTTCGTATTTTTTTTTACGATTTCATAGATTGGAGGTCCCTCTTTCACGTGATCACTATAAGAAAGCTAAGGGAGTTGTGGAAAGGGGTAAATTAACATATAAAGATATGGGAAATGGGTTTTTCACATGTAACTTGCTGGGTTTTATTCGGTTCGAAACGACTTGTAGTTATAAATTAAGGGGTTCACGAAAACGCATAAACTGAATTTCAACCCGTCCAAATCGGTCTAGGGGTTCTCGAGATATTGCGATTTGAAAGTATAGGGATTTTCGCCGCGGCAAAGTGACTTCGAGACTTGATTTTTTTTCCTCCGATAGATAGTCATGATCCAAGGATTGTGTCCAAATATCAAGTCGCTAGTTTAATTTAGGTGGAGAGGGGGAGGGCAAACACTGATTAATCTTTGGCTCGAGGTAAATTTTTTAATTTTTGACCAATCCAGAAAAATGGCAAACTCTTTCTTGAGGATACTGCTACAGGATGTATTAAGCAGGTGATGATTTTTGCGAAAACGGACAAATGGCGACCGAATTTCGGATTTTGTAAACTCGATCCGATAATCAGGAAGGGAGGGAGGGGGTGAAACCGTTTTGCTCTGTAGAAGGGCAAGTCATTAAAATTATACCACCAAGTAAATGGATACAGCCATGAACATTTTTGTCCTGAAACCACATCAGAAATGCTGTGAATTTGGTGGAAATGGCTATAATTGGTGGTTAAGATATAGATTAACAAAAATAATTTATCTTTTAAATAAAAAACAATGCTGTATTTCAGTTTTTCAAGCAATTACATAAAAGAAAGAAAGAACATACATACAACGTACATAGTCAATACAATTAAAAAAAACAAGAACCAAGAATGCATGACACATCGCATCAGTATAAAAACATATTAGTCTACTCAAAATGTACGTCCAAAATCGTTGTGTGTGTCCGCAGCGTAACTGCACCAAAGTTCCGGATCTGGGCTATTTTTGTGTTAAATAAATTTCCTCGACTATTTGGTTTACCTTTTTTTGAATGAAAAGACAGTGTTGACAATATGATCTTACTGGAGAAACTTAAACTTGATTGCATTCACGGCATACATAATTTTAGTATAGTATTCCTTACAATTTGAAGAGTTTATTATTTTGGTCTATACCTATTGAATATACACTTTTTTTCAAGGATCTTAGTTCAGATATTTCCTGGCAGCATTTCTCATTTTCGGCAAATGCCAGTAATTACCCACAAAACGGCAATACCGCGACAATCGGAAGAACGGAAATGATGATTGACATTGACAGTAATACAACTTAAATCGCGCATGCGCATACAAATTTGTTATCAGGAAAACAGCTTTCTTTCACCTCTTATTGGATGGAGTACTCTGTGCCATAAGCTTCCAGAAAATGTAGGGTTTGCCTACTTGATTTCCACCGGTAATGTATCTAATTCTTAAGGAAAGTATGAAACAAGTTAGTTAGAAAAAATTATTTATTAAATTTAAAAAAAATCTTAAAAGATACATTCGTAAAAAATGTTATTTACTTAATCGTTTCATCATTACTCGATCTTTGGTAGGCTACCAAAATAGTTTATTCAATAGATCTTTAACTTTCTTCGCAACGTCCAACGCCTAAAGGGATCTGAGCCATGTACTTCGAAATTTGTCCCAAATCTTGACGTCAGTTTTTTTCAATTTAACTCATGTTGTTTTCGGTGATTTAACTACCATATATTAGGTCTGTTTCTTTGCTCTAAAAGTGCTGCACCAAGGCTAAAGTGCTGCGCTAGTCTGTTTCTTTGTCCAATTAGTGCAGCACTAACGTGTTTCTTTGCTGCACCGATGCTACACCAGTGCTCGTTTTCTCCACCCTCTTCAGACTGTGTGCTTCCTACACCAGACATGCGCACTGCGAAGTTGTATAGTTTTGACACTATCATATCTTTACTCAACATTTTTCATGTGCAAATGCTCCAAAATATTTAACTCAAAATGAATTAGAAATAAATGACGTTAATAGACGTCAAAGTCATTTTCAGGCCTCTTTCGTCTCCGACAAAATAGCGAGGATATGTGTTTGTTAAGATAACACAAGTATTAAATTTGAAAAATCGTCGTAGAAAGATGAAATTTAGGCGTGCACAGATTCAAGGTATCCTGAGTTCATATCAGTTGTCCGTTAGTCTCTATCGGTTCTGGAAGCGGAGTTATAAATGCGTACAGACGGACGGACAGACAGACAGAAGCGTTCCATAAGACTTTTCTAAACTTTAAGGTTTAGAAGTCTACAATGTCATAAAAGCAATAATGATATACCCCCTAAACATTCACCTCGATAATTAAAGGTTACGTTTGTTGATAATCCCTGTAACATTCAAATGTTCCAAGGGTGATTTGATATAATTGATAAAATGATCTACATTCCCGGTAGATGTTAAAGAAGATGATTTAGCCAGTAGAATGTATGCAGTTCGATATACTGATTCAAGGAATGTGCGACTCGAAAGTTTTCGAGGGAGAGGTTTGGGGAAATAAGAAGTGGAAGCACAAGAAGTGAACAAAACGTGGAAGAAAAAGAATAAATTGGCGATGATGTCGTCAACGTGAATTTTCACGTAACTACAAGGGAAATTGCAAATGATAGCAAGGTCCCAAGACCTCATGCCCTTAAGATTTCTTTTATCTGGGGATAAGTTAAGGAATAGGACGACAGTGAGAAACCAACAACGCTGAAGGAAAAATAGAATTAGAAGAATTTTTCGCTTTACTACAAGCTCAACTTTAACTGAAGTTCGAAGAACCATCGTAGATAAACTTATTGTATGCATATCTCAAAATGGGAGATTGTTTGAACATGTCGTGTGAAATAATGGTTTTTTACATTTTTTGAGATTATTTTGTTACCATATTTGTCCATCATAACAATGCTACACCGATTGTTCTTCTGGAAAAGCTTCTAACACGCTAGCTTGCTCAAAGAATTCAGGATAAATCCCATGTAATCAATCTTCTTCTTTATAAGGTGCCACAGTCTCGTCATAAATAAATAAATACAAAATTTCCGCAGTTCGGGTTGGGAATCATACTTTTTTTTTATTACCCTTATACCTGTCACACGCTTGTCCGCAGTTTGAGTGCGCCCGTCACCACATTTGCATATTTTTAAGGTTATGGTCTCAGAAGTTTCTGACCCATTTTAACTGCCAATATCTTCGAACTCAGAAGCAATAGAAAGGTGTAATTTTGAATGAACAAATTACAAAAAGTTTTTTTTTGGTATAAATGTTTATTATCTTATAAAGGGTATTTTTCAATTGCAAATAACGTCGATTGTTTTTTAATTGAAATTGTTTGGATACAAAACAGTGGTGCAACACCATTAAAAAATGAATTTGAGAGGCAATGGTAATTTAAACGTTTCTCTATTTATATACCTGTCTATAAAAAAGGAAATAAATTAGATGTATCAACTACCGACCTATATCTATAATCTCTAGTGTAGGAAAGTTTTTTGAAAAAATTGTAAAAAACAAAATTACCTCATTTCTTAATAAATATAACGTCCTCTCAAACAACCAGTATGGATTCAAGGAGAACACCTCAACTTCAGATGCCATCGCAAGATTGACAAAATCAATAAACCATTCCATAGATCAGAAAAAGCCTTCACTACGTATCTTTGTTGATCTTGCAAAGGCATTTGATACAGTTGATCATACGAAATTAATGGTGTAACGTTTAAATTCGGTATTAAGACCTTACTACATTAATTAGTTTCCATACCTTGTTTTTCTTGGGTAGATGTGAGCCACTGTAGGGACCGAATTATATTATTTAGGAACCATATATCACATAAGATATGTTACATTTAGCCTCAAATGTTTGACTCAGTTTATATCCATTTGAACGAGCTAGTTAGTTTCGTATAAAGTATTTCGAACATTAAATAGATTGTTGTTTACGTCTATTTTATCGATGTCATGTTTCGATCTGTCGTTCCGGTCATTTCTTCTGTTAAATTTGAGGTACTGTACGGCTGTGTTAGCCAGTCACCTGGTATATGATTGGTCAAGTCGCAGAATTTGACCAGTCATGTTATATGATTGGTCAAGTCGTTTTTAGTGACCCGTGGCGGTTAATAGGTGAATCTCTTTCTGGACTTGCGAGGTTGAATTCGTTCTAGAAGGATTTAGAAGGAAATTTCGGCCGGGTTGTCTTTCTTTCTTGTTGGGTGATAAGTATAACGTCGTTTAGACAAAATTTTGAGGAATCGCCCGGTGTTTTATGAAGATTATTTCGTACCATTGATTGGGATAGACGAGCGATTCCCGTATTGTTAGACTTGCAGGGTGCCTATTTGATTTGGTGTGTTTACCCTGGTCTGATTCTCTCGAAGAGGAATTGATATTTTGTACCAAACCAAGCCACGGTCGTAACGACGCCATTTTTGTCAGGTAAGGCGTTTTTCATGACAGTCGAGTATTATGTTATTTGGCAAGTGTGTAAGGCCTATTAATATTATAGGGATAGTACCTTCCCCGGGAGACGATTTGATTCTCCGAGGATTCACCTTCCACGGAAGCATCTGTCAGGAAAGTTCCTGATTCGCCGAGAATTCCCCTTCACTGTATAAAAGGGTATGTTGAGATATTTAAATGTTTTTATTGTATAAACTGTTAGAGTTTGTAAATTTCTTTCTGGGCCGAGGGGTATTCGATTAGGGGTTTAATGTATATTATTTTAGGGTTCTCGTTAACCACCTTCTCGTGTTGGGCGGAGTGTTGACCACATTCTCGTGTTGGGCAGAGTGTTGACCACATTCTCGTACTGGGCGGATGATAATCAAGTTGCCGCAATTTAATTTCTGAGTTGGTGGAAGAAAATCCACTTTTTTAAAAGCGAGGGAGTTTAGGAACAACCGCAAGTTTTTCATATTTTTCTTTATGTTTGTTCATGTACATTATTTGTTAATTAGTAATTTTTAAAGGTCTCTAAATTAATATTTTCATATATTTTCTCTAATTAAATTTTTGGAATTTTGTAAGCGACTTATAGGGGCGAGTGGTATTTTTTTTACGCCCAATTCCAACGACCTTGAGAGCTCTCGCGGACGGTGTAACACCCGTATTGTTCGTAATCATTTAATTAATTTAATCATTTTTTTTAACTAGCGCAATTTTCTCGCAATTTTAGTGGGATCCCTTGGATTCCTTTTTCTTTTTTTTGACCTGTGCAATTTTGCTAAGTGGAAATATTAAATAGTTATTTAGTAATTAGTTACTTTTCTTTCATTTACTAATAGTCACAAATAGTCTTGACCCGAACTAAGGTAATTGATGACAATTGATTTCGAAAAGACATTTTACATCCCGTTTACTTCATATAGTAATAATTTACCAGCATAAAAACTTAATCATAAAAAACAACCAACAACAAAAAATAACTATAAAATCAATTCAAAACATTAAATACCTTGGAATATATATAGATAATCACTTAAAATGGGATGTACAAATCAACTCTGTTATTAAAAAGACATCTAGTGTACAAATTTAAATATTTATCCAACCTTTTGCATATTAACCACTTAAAGATTCTTTACTATGCGTTAGTAGAGTCTCATCTATACTACGGATTAATTGTATTGTATTGTCCTACTAGAGAACCTTCAAAAAATTCAAAAGGCTATAATAAAATCTATATATAAAAAACCCCGCACTTACCTCTCTGATGTCCTTTATGCTGAAACTAAGATATTCAACATGTACCAATTGTATGCCAAAACTTTACTCTTACATTTGCACAAACACAAAAAGAACGCCAGCTTTATTTCTCATTCATATAACACCAGATATAGAATTGAATCTTTTGCTGTACCTAAAGCAGAAAAAACTATTGGACAGAGATGCTTTACATTTTTAGGCCCAAAACTCTACAATGAATTAGATTCAGAATTAAAGTCTATAAATTCTATCGGGTTATTTAAAGGAAAAATTAAACAGTGGTTGCTAGTAATCGAACTGCAACGATTAAAACAATTTCTTAACTTAGACATTTCTTGTTACAGTCTAAAGCACAAATAAAAAATTATGAAAAAATAATTATAATTATCCATTTAATTAAGGTTCTAAATTTCTCAATCATACATTTTTATTTTTAAATATTTTTTTATACTATTTTAAAATTAATTTTAATACTACTTTTTAATATGTACTACTTTTATACTAATAATATAATAACTTTTAATGATATGTGCCAACGTTCAGGTCCTACCCTTTTGTTGGTTTTCATTCATTTATTTATTTAACACCTTAGTATGTACTAAACTTATTTATTAATTTAATAATATTGTACTTGTATTGTACTTGTACGTGTCATTAACTATTTAAGCGTTTGTTGGAAATTAATTATGAATAAATGATTATTATTATTATAATATTTCCCAGGGATGCTCGAATCCACCGCTTAATATTTCACTGAAATTGATTAACCTCAATGTAAATGATCGTAGAACCCGCAATTCAAAATTCTCCTTGTTTACTATGAAGTAGCTTCAATCTGACAAGAAATTGCGGTCCCTCGGTATAATAAATACTGATCTTTATTACTATTGGCTACTACCAAATAAATTTGGTGGTCTTTCATCACGCCAATCTCCTTCCCCTAAGTCCTTTTCGAATAGAGTCCTTTTTAATCTCGGAGGTGACCATAAGGACGCCTGAAGGCGCCGTGACGCGTCTTATCTGTGATTAGCCGTAGCGTTGTTACGCTACCCTCTTCTTAATGAAATTCTCCAGGAAGGAAAGGGAACATTTCAACTTTAACCTAATTGATTGGTGGTTTCTGAATTGGTTTTTCCTCTTCGAGACACTTTTGGGGAGGAAGACAGAAACGGATTCATTGTAATATTGAGTTTTTTTTTCAAAATCGTCAAATTTTTTAATACAAAATACTTTGAGTATACGTACAAAATTATAAATATATTAACGTCCATTGATTCTAAATAGGGTTTAAACAAAAATCGACTTTCGAATTTTTGTCAAAAAATAATAGAATAGGGAAAAATAAATTAAGTGATTACACATTAGTTATACAAAACAACGAAAACTCAAATAAATTTCAAATTACAAATAATATTTATTTCACTAAATTTAATTTTTTCCGCAATGTAAAAAATGCCAATCTTATGGGCACATCCAGAAATATTGCGCTAAAGAACCTAGATGTGTGAGATGCACTGGAAGCCATCTCACAGTTGATTGTGATAAGGCAAAAAATGCAACCCCAAAATGTGTTCACTGTGGAAAAGGTCACCCAGTGAACTATCGAGGCTGCATGGTAGCCAAAGAAAATCAAAAAATTAAAAATAAACAACTGAACAAAACAAAACTGCCTACTAGACCCCAGCCAGAAAATAGAGAATCTCCAAAACAGGGTCAGAGCTATAGCCAAAATAAAGTCTATAGTCAAGCAATAATACAAAATACTACTCAAACTAACAAAAAACCGCAACACTAAGTTACAAACCGCAACACCAAGGTACAACAAGGAACAAGCACAAATATTGACAATATGCTCGAACAAATCTTGAACAAACTGGACGAGCGTCTTTTAAATCTAGAAACACGCGCTCAAAGTGCAATCCCTAAAACCAGAAATGGCTAAACACTTAAGAATCCTAGAATGCAACACCAACAAGAGTTTTATCTATCTATCTATCTATCTATCTATCTATCTATCTATCTGTGATGGGGGAGTCGATACACTGCGACCTGTAAGATCCATTGTGCCCCCTACTGCTGCCCAATCGTTGAGGATGTCTCAACTGCTCTAAGCAGTTCCTCCAGTCCTATTGCTTTCAAAAAGTTCAGGATGTCGGTAGGCTTCAGGTTAGGTAGATCTTCCTCTTCTATTTGATATTCTCCGAGGTATCGTACCATTGGATTTTGCAGGGTAATGCATTCTGAGAGAAAGTGGATAGAGGTTTCCTCCTCTTCCTCGCAGAATCTGCATTCTTCTTTGTCTACTAATCCGAGTTTCTTTAGGTGGCCTTTCAGCCGGCAGTGCCCTGTTAGGATACCCGTTAGTATTCTGAGCTTATTTTTACTTTTACTGACGCAGTCGTCAGATCTCTTCTGATTTTAGTTTCCCAGTAGTGTCTTGGCCTGCCTCATTCCTTGTAGTCCTATCCAGTATTGGGATCTTTTGTTATTTACTTCTTTCCAAGTTCATCAAGTATTGTACTGGTGCTTATTCCGCAGAAGGGTTCAGGTCCCAGAAATGGTGTTTCAGCCCCTTTTTTTGCGAGTACGTCTGCTATTTCATTACCCTCCACTCCAGTGTGTCCCAAACCATCTGGAAGTTGATTACGTGGGAGTTCAAGGCATTAATGGCTGCTGACATGATGATGATCTCTTGTCTGCGAAAACAACAAGAGTTACAGACAGTTTTAGATTGATGTGTGTCTCATTGCTGAAACTCATTTCACCAAGGAGTCATACATCAAATTTAAAGGATTTAAAGTATATCATACAATCTACTCAGAAGTGCGATTATTATAAAAGAATCTATATTGCATAATAAAGAAAAGGAATACCAAACAGAACAAATACAAGCCACATCTGTAAAGATAAAAACAAAAACCTATGAAATTGCAGTAACGGAAGTATAATGCCCACCCAAGTACGCCTTGAAGAAATACCAATATATAGATTTTCTTGAAAGGCAAGGACACAGGTTCATTGTAGGAGGTGACTTCAATGCAAAGCTTACCTACTGGGGATTTAGATTGACCACAACTAAAGGTAAAGAACTTTTGGCAGCGTGTAATCAACTTAAATGTGAACCGATATCAACTGGTAAACCAACATCCTAGAAAAATTACTGATCTCATTGATTTCTTTGTGATTAGGAATATTTCCGTAAATTACTTGAATATAGAAGAAACATGGGATAAGAATTCAGACCACTGACCTATACTTATCACCTTGAGTGATACTATTATTCAAATAGAAAATGCTCCGAGACTTGTAAATAGACTAACAGATTGACAAAGCTTCAAATTACAACTTGAAGATAATATTAATCTTTCAGTACCTATTAGAACTAAAGAACAACTAGACAAAGAAGTAGAACTGCTGGTAAAAAAGATTCAACAAGCCGCTTGAGACAATACACCAATTATCACACAAAGAACAAAGGGAAATAACTACCCAAAACATAGAAGGGAGCTTATCACTGGAAAACGAAAACGAAGACAGAAATGGCATCAATCGAGAGCACCAATGGATAAAAGAAATTTAAACAATGCTACTCAGCAATTAAAAAGAGAAATCTAGAAATTAAAAAATGATTCAATTAGCACTTACCTGAGTGAGTTAACAAATGACAGTAATAGTGACTATTGGCTTTGGAAAGCAACTAAAAGATTAAAAAGACCTATACTAAACAACCCACCAATTAAAAATGTGGATGGAACTTGGGCAAGAAACAATATACAAAAAGCTAGCAAATTCGCCGAACATCTAGAAAATATATTCATGCCTAACGAAGGAGATGAACTTATAGAAGAGGAAAATCCTATTCTAGAAGAAAGGGACATCATGAGTACCTCACCAAAAGAAATAACTACCGAAATAAAAGAAAACGTAAACCTTAAGAAAGCGCCTGGGTTCGATCTTATTACGGGAGAGATACTAAAACAACTTCCGAGGAAAGCTATAGTAAAACTTACATACCTATTTAATGCATCATTTAGAATGAAATATGTTCCACGTATATGGAAAGTATCAGAAGTTATCATGATACCAAAACCAGGGAAACCACCACATGAAATTACGTCTTACAGGCCTATACTTCCTGTAATCTCGAAACTGTATGAAAAAATATTACTAAAAACTCTAAAACCTATTATAGAAGAAAAGAAACTAATTCCATCACACCAGTTTGGATTTAGAGAAAACCATTCAACTATAGACCATATAATAACTAATATCATCGAAAAAAGAAGAAAAAAAGTTAGCTATACTGTCTTCCTTGATGTAGTGCAAGCTTTCGATAGAGTTTGGCATGAGAAACTACAAAATGGATCTATTATTGCCAAAACAGTATTCAGAATTATTAGCATCATATATATCAGAAAGATACTTTAAGATTAAACAGGAAGAAGCATACTCTAATATTAAAGAAATTAAGGCAGGAGTACCACAAGGAAGTGTATTGCCAGTCCTATACCTATTATATACTAGTGATATTCCTGAATTAGAGCAAAATACAATTGCCACCTTTTCAGATTACATCGCTACCATGGCAGCAGGGAAAACCCACGAAGAGGCTGCAAGACAACTACAAACATCATTAGATAGAATTAATAATTGGACCAATCGTTGGAGAATCAAATTAAATGAAAATAAAAGTTAATTATACTAATAAAAACAATGAGTACATACCAGTCAGAATAAATAATACCCAGATCGCTTATGCTAATTCAGCAAAGTATCTAGGTATTACTTTAGATGCGAGATGAACTTCCAAAAGAATGAATAGCAAATAGCAAAATAATTTGAATTCTTTTAAACCGGTTTTCCTATTTTTAAAACCGTCAAACCCTAATTTAAAGTGTAAATCTTATTTTTTTTTCTCATTTTCGTTCGAGTTTAAAACATTCTTGATGCTCTGAGCGGATCTTTTACATTTTGTAATTTTTTATCATAACCTAAACCAAAATCCGACTATGAAAAATTAAAAAGTAAGCCTAACAAGTGTGTCTTTCATTATTTCGCCTGCAGATATTTAGAAATGATGTCGTGGTCGGGGAGATAAATCCGACCATATCTATAAAGGGTTTCGTATCATTTAAAACCAGAACTATTTTCAGTTTTTTATTTCAGAACGATGCAATATTTTATTTCGTACAAAATATGAAATTCACATCGATCCCCTACATATCGTTCATATATTCCCAGTGAGCCACTTCAACAAAACATTCATAAAATATCCAAAATAGTCCCAATGGTTACATAAAGCCCGGGATATGGAAACAGGGTTTTCCTTATCGTACAAAAATGCACGCGTGAAATCGCTAATACTGCCTCATAAATAACGTTCTCTCCTAACGTAATTATTTTCTATTTCAAATAAACGACCTTTCCAAAAATATTACGGTGGCTTTTTTTCTAATAAACGGTTATTACCAGTTTCTTCAAAATGATCTACTAAGCGTATGAAAAGTGGAGAAAGATCGACGTTGGTGTGATATTTTTAATAGTTGGCACACATTGTTTTTTTTTTATATTTGAGTACGATCAAAGTGTCCTCTTTTCTATCGTACAAATTCCTCTCTTTTGCGGATACTTCTAATAGGTCTACGCCAATAAATTAACCCTTGATCAGGAAGAAATTGCGAAAATTTCAAAATGACCAGTCCAAGAGAAATCTAAAATCTACTCGAAAAATCGTTGGTACTCAAATTTGGCACAAATATTGATACGAAATGTCAAAAGTTTTTTTATAATTTTATTAAACTAGCAAAAATGAATTATCGAAATTGAAAATTAAATGACTAATTAACACTCACACTCATTTACTCATTAAATCTAATATTAAACTATTAAACAATAAAAAAATCCGACAAAAATACTCTATAACTAACACTAAAACTACCTTTGAACTGTGAATTTAAACTTTTTCCTCTTCTTATTAAATTTTACTAAGTCCTTCCTCCTCATCAAACTCTACCTCCTGTCTTTACGCCTTAACAAACTCTTCACTCAATAAACCTTCCAAGTACCATAAGATTAATCTTTTCTATACATTATACAAAAATTTTCTTCATCAATACAATTTCCTTCCTTAAACCTTTTATCTTATCAAAAATTAAAACCTTTTTTATATACAAAAATTAAAACCTTTGACATTTTTCTTTATTTTTTTATCAATCTCCCCAAATCACCTGTCACACTTTTATTCGTTACCTGGTTACCTTTTCTATATGCAAGGTGATTATTTCATTACAATATTTCTAACCCTTTCTTTTTAGATCTTATCCGAAATGAAGGTCATCAACCAAACACGTACATGCAGAATAATATTAAGGGCAGAAAACTTTACTAATTTTTCATCCCCCGCCACTGTAAATTGGCCATCTTATTAGAAATCGGGAAGATTTGTTCTTCACCTAAAACAGTTAAAATTTCAGCAGTGTTTAGTCCACAATTTCGTTTAGAAAAAAATCAATAAATTATACATTTATGTTTTGACCCGAAAATGTTCTTCACTTGGAGTTAGCAACTAGAAAATCTAGACTTCTTTTTATTTCTGAAATAGTAGTCCAGTCAAATGGTAGTTTTTCCAAAACATGGAAGCGGTAGAAAATTTTTCAACGGAATTATATGTTTTTCGGACTGCTGAAACGAATCTGAAGTTTGCTGCCTCGTAGCAGGACCGGAACAGGCCCAAAAACGCAAAAAACCTCGAAATTTTCTGAGTTTTTCCGGTTTTCCGCTCATTTCTTGCAAACGACGCATCGTGCGGAAAATGTCGCAGTATTCAAAGTTGAAGCGTATAAAATTCTGCGTCGAATAACCTAACCTCAAAATTTATAAGGTCGCCATCGTTAATCGAAAAATGCCAATTTTTACCAACTTTTGTGAAAACTGCAATATACTCACAGTTAGACGACTGTGATTTAAAAACAGCCAGTTTATGTGAAAAACTGGTAAAATAAAAGTTCTAAAGCATCAAATTTTGAATTCAGTGAGCACCAAAATTTTAAATTTGGATCAATATATACGCATATACTGATCATTTCTCAATTTTGCCTCTAAACGCTTATTTGACCAATAGCCTAGTTAAATGGTATTTTTTCGAAAACATGAGAGTGGTGTGCTGAAGACGAATCTGAAGTTTGCTGCCTCGTAGCAGGACCGGCTCAGGTCGAAAAACGCAAAACTCGAAATTTTCGGAGTTTTTCCGGTTTTCCGTTCATTTCTTGCAGACGACGCATCGTACGGAAAATGTCGAAGTACTCAAAGATGAAGAGTATAAAATTCTGCATCGAATAACGTTCCTAACTTTCTAACTTCCAAATATATAAGGTCGCCATCGTCATTCGAAAAACGCCAATTTTTTGAAAACTGCAATATACTCACTGTTAGACAACTTTAATTTAAAAGCAGCCACTCGACATGAAAAAGTGGTAGAATAAAAGTTGCAAAGCATCAAATTTTGAGTTCAGTGAGTACAAAAATTTTAAATTTGGATCAATATATATGCATATACTTCCCCCTTCTTTTTTTGTAAGCCTGACTTGAGGATTTATAAGTATTAAGTATGTACATGTAATAAGAAGTAATTAGTACCCATTTACAAAAAATGTTTACTCATTTATTACATTTAAATTTATAAGATAAAAGAAGTAATTTTTCAACCCTACGCTCGGACCTTCCATAGTCACAGCCAAACGAAGGAGAGTAAAATAAAATGGATATTGCTATCAGGTATTTTCCATACATCGCATCTTCACACTATACTACAACTTACTTGCTCTTTTTTTTTCAGCTGCCTGGTCTTTCCATGATTTTTCCTCCAATATATATTGAAAAATTACTTATTTTATCTTGTAAATCTAAATGTAATAAATAATATTTTCTTTGTAAATGGGTACTAATTACTTCTTATTACATCTACATAATACGTCCTCAAGTCAGGCTTACAAAAAAGAAGGGGAAGTAACTTAGGGTTGGGAAGGATTAGGAAGAGGAGTTTGAGAGGTAGGGGGTTCATATTGACAGGCGCAGACTTATTGGACCCCTTCATATTGGTCAAATAAGCGTTTAGAGGGATAATGGAGAAGCGATCAGTATATGCGTATATATTGATCCAAATTTAAAATTTTGGTGCTCATTGAATTCAAAATTTGATGCTTTAGAACTTTTATTTTACCAGTTTTTCACATAAACTGGCTGTTTTTAAATCACAGTTTTCACAAAAGTTGGTAAAAATTGGCTTTTTTCGATTGACGATGGCGACCTTATAAATTTTGCGGTTAGGATGATAGGGACGTCATTCGACGCAGAATTTTATACGCTTCGACTTTGAATACCGCTACATACCGCTAAATTTCGAAGTTTTTTGCATTTTTGGGCCTGTTCCGATCCTGCTACGAGGCAGCAAACTTCAGATTCGTTTCAGCAGTCCGAAAAACATATAATTCCGTTGAAAAATTTTCTACCGCTCTCATGTTTTGAAACAGACACGTTTGAACACCATTTGACTAGGCTATAGGGTCCTTAATATCTTGACGTCCATCTACTCAACAAAACAAAAAATTCTCTTTTATCTTTAAATGCCAGACCGAATCGTTAATAGTTATTTATCACGCAATATTATGTTTGAAGTTTCTAATGATTATTCGAGTAAAAATAATCCGTTTATTTTTTCTTTATATTTTAATAACCGAAATGCATGAAGTACACCTTAATCTCTTGACATCGGTGCAGCTTCCAAATAATGTAATAATCTAATATGACTTTCTCCATGGCCACTACTGAATGTAGTTATTCTGAAACAACAGAAAAGAAACATTCTCGCTATTGAAATTGAAAGAAAATTCTGAAACACTTCTCTTATGTAGGTATTTTAGACGTATTTCATTCTTACTCTAGTGTCACAATGTTCATTCCGTAATTGTTTAAAAAAATAATGAATGTCAAATTAACTCTGGTTCTCTCGTGGTTCCTCACGCTCGCGTTCGTAATCCTCCACTCGTATCGAATTCTCATTTCAACCTTGTTACAGAATATACTATTCAATGACAGCATGGTAGATCATTTTTAAGTCCAAATATTTTTAAAGTACAATTAAAGTGTAAGTTGTCCTAGATACCTTTTGACTACATCCCCAACAAGTCATTCATAAGTTTCAAATATTCCGTGCCCAAGGATGAAGTGAGAAAGATCTATAAAATGTGTGAAAATGGCGTCCAATTTATGCTGCGATGCATGGGCGTACCGTTACAGAGCGAAATCGGATGTGACACTTAATTTTACCACGTCGGTTACATAGCAAATTTAAAATACTAATGAAAATATATTTATTTAATCAAATGAGTCATCGTAAAAAAATTGACGATCAGTTATTTCGCTAGTCCGCTCAGAACACCTAGTGTTCGTCAATGCAGGATCAAGGGAAAATGTTGTTTATATAAGGTTTGTTCTGTGACAAGTACATTCGGGATTGAGGTAAGAATAGGGAACTAACTACAAATTAAACACTGATGAATTAGTAGTTGTATCATCCTGAAATAAAAAAATAATGTTGGTGTAGTAGGAACCTTCTACGTTTAGATAAATCCTGAAAAATATATAAACCGTTTTAGTCTTATCGAACCTACAACAGAAAAACATGTTAGTAAATATCAAGTAACGAAAACGTCGGCAGCAGTAACAAATTTCTCTCTACTATTTTTTTGTTTTATTTTTTTTTCTACACTACACTACATTAAAATTATATACATTCATAATCCACGAAGCAGGCGAAAAGGCATTGACAGTGAAACGACATACAAATCGAATCAAATAAGTAATTAGTTAAAACTACAATGACAGCACACAAAAATACAAAATTAAAATTTCAATAAAAGTTACAAGATTAATGGGAAGTCACTAGAGTTTAAACAGTCGGTATTATGGAAATGTTTTTGATTGTTTAAAATATTCAACATATTCTCAAAAGATTGGTTTCACCTTTTACATTACATAAATTTAGGCCATAATGTTTTTAAAAAAGATTACTGGAAGTACCTTATTTCAAGTGAAAAATGTTTGCATTTTAGTAAAGCTTCGCCAAAGTATTTTTAAATATTATAGCCTAAAGTTACTAAAAAAACAAATAAATATTTTTGCATCTTTTTTCAAATATTTCCTTCCACTTGGTGTATATTCAAAATCATTGTCACGGAAATGACTTGAACAAATAAAAGAATTTTTAGGACCTTCACTTACTCAAATCCTAACAACGAGTACCAAATATTTCTCCTTTCAACATTTGCAGGAAACCTAAACGTCATGTATTCGTATATCAGAAAAACAAAATGTGATTTAATTTTTAACAAAATATATGAAACCTACATAATTATAAGTCGTTGCGATAAGTTCAAACAATCCTTTAGGCATTATTAAAGAGTTCATACAGTCGATAAAATACTAATTCTACGCACCTGAGCTTTGTTTATAATCTTACCGATGTAACCTACCGATGGACACAACACAGTGATGAACCATATTTATCTAATAAATCAACTTAAACTAATAAATTCAATGTGAAAAAGAAAATTATAATGCTATAACCTATGAAACATTCTAATCTGCTGGGTTCATTGATAACGATAGAATATTTGATAGCGCTTAGTTGCCGCTTCTAACAAATTTCCGTAGAAATGGTTTAAACTTAAATCGTGGTAAAGTATCTTGGTCAATATTTATCTATCAATATGATTTGTTGCGCTTTGACTGTTACTTGTTGTTGGCGCGGGCCGAAATGTAAACATACTCTATGTTATTCTCCTATATCTATGCTTTTGACGAATATATCTATTCAATGTGTTCTGACCATGACAGGTGACAGGGTACTATCAAATCCATTGCAGTGATTGTCGCTTTCGTGTATTAAATATTATGACTTTGACAACACATTATGCTATTTGCTACAAAATGATCGCGCTTAAGTTTAATAAATCAATATTTATATAGGGTGATTCATAACTATTGGGACATAGGCTAAGGGCAGGTTATTGGGACCAAAATATGGCGATAGGATCAAATATACCTTAATAAAATATTGCTGTGGAATAAGATACAGGGCGTTAAAGTGGAATTTTTTTTCGTTTTTTTCTGATAATTTCACTGTATATTTATCAATTCTTACTAAAATCGGTACAGAGGCATAACTTTGTACAAGGAATATTATTATATGTATTATTTTACATTTTGTTACAGCGGGCGCCACGTGAATGATTCCTGATGATGAAATTAACTGGTAGCTTTTTTTGACGAAACTTTTTAGTGATTTTTATTAGAAAATATGACGTAAATATCGTTTCTACATAATATTGATAATTTCACCCGTTTTCTAGAAAAACGCAATTGAACAGTTCTGAGAAGGGGATTTCAAATAACAGACAATAAAAAACTTGTGACATAAGGCTTCTATTTCAACGGTTTATAAAGCAGAATTGAAAATAATTTAACATAAAAACAGCAAACTTAAATTAAATGTTCTATGTGGCCTATTCCGACTTCTATGCCTTTTCTAATTCTTGTAATAAAGGATATCAAAGAAAACATTATAAAATTATCTGTTCAATTGCGTTTTTCTCGAAAACGGGTGAAATTATCGTTTTAAAACAAGAGTACTAATATTATGTAGAAATGATGTTTATTTATATTTTCTAATCAAAAATACTAAAAAGTTTCGTCAAAAAAAGCTACCAGTTAATTTCATCATCAGGAATCATTCATGTGGCGCCCCCTGTAACAAAATGTAAAATAATACATAAAATAATATTCCTTGTTCAAAGTTATGCCTCTGTACTGATTTTGATAAGAATTGACAAATATACAGTGAAATTATCCGAAAAAAACCAAAATAAAATTTCAACTTTAACGCCCTGTATCTTATTCCACAGCCACATTTTATTAAGGTATATTTGGTCCTATCGCCATATTTTGGTCCCAGTCATCTGCCCTTAGCCTATGTCCCAATAGTTATGAATCACCCTGTATACTATATCTAAAAAATCTAAGATTTCCTAACTTTCCGCCTTTTTAGATATTTCTTAATTAATTCTCTTACATTTTTAAAAGAATTTTTTTGAGAACTAGTTCGTCTATCCCTGGAAATCGCTGTATATCCCCACTCCGAGTTAGTTTGCTCGACAATTTCCATTTTGAAGACAGTTTTCCGGTCCAAGTACTCGGTGCCCAATTAAATTATTTTGCGACAAGTTGGAATTACAACAACTCTCAGCTCAGAAAATCAAATTATTTTGTAATTACAACTTTGGAAAGATTCGAGTTTTGCAAAATTTATGCCCATCATATCACAACGGATTTCTAACCTCGTTTTTGTTTTATTCTACACTGAGAAAACAGTCTCAAATTTATTGTAGTCATTATTCGCGATTATTTTAGTGTTCGTAATATGAAAGTTTGATAAAATCGTATTGCGAAACATTTCTAGAAATATGAAGTTTTGTTGCTTTTCAAATTGAAATATATTTTTTTAACGCAATCTACAGTGTAAAACATAGTAAAGTTGTAAAAGTTAGCAAACATATTGCCGAAACCGGTTGACAAAATTATTTGAAAAGGTCAAAGGTTACAAATGGATTTTAAAGTTTATTTCAGTAAATTGATTAAAAAATTTATATTATATTCAGTTTTTATCAAACATATTTTGGGTGGCACTCTATTTACTACTCATCGTGAGATTGTGTCTTTTGCCAGCCTGAGACGTTGACTGTAGTTTTCTCAGTGTGCAATCAGTTCCCGACTCAATCTAATTCTGTTTCAGATCTCGCACTAGGTGGCTTTGGATTTGAATCGAAAACAAATGAATCAATTCATGTGAAATATAGAATGTTTTCACACTCCCAGTCCGAGCGAATGTGCACCCTCGGTTTTTTGTTATTTTAAATAGAATCATTTCTCTTTCGAATTCATCGTTAGGTTTTTGCCTTTTTTCATTTGATAAATTGATGTTATGTTTTAGAGAGCTAAAGTGATTTTTTGCTATTTTAAGGAGATCGAATATGGCGGCTTGGATTATCGATAAGTACACTATAACAAATAATGTTTGAGATTAATTTAGAATTTACAAGACCATAACAATCAAAATATAAACGATAAAGTTGAAGGTTGTGGCTAATTATGGATAATACACAATAAAAGTATGATTAAACAATATTATTTAGGAAAAAAAACATTAATGAGTAATTCTTATAAATCATTTCCTCTCCATTTCAAATAACTTATTGTATTTATTGCTTAGTCTTTTATACAACTCATGGCAACGCTGTACAGATCAATATTTCTGTCTGTGTCCGTTTCACTGATAAGTACATTTTAACCAGCGAGTAAGTAGGAATCCGATTTCTACCTGATAATTCCACGAACGTATCATTGTGGGAATAATTTATAATAAGGAAGAATTAGAATAGCAAGTAGAGTGTGCCTATATTATATATATGTACATAGTTAAATTATAAAAAAAATGAATTTTAACAGTTTGGATTTCATTAAATTGACAGAACCGTCCTTCATAAGTCAAAATAAAGTTCTTTTACTACTATATTTAAATTAAATACAGGAAGCCTTTAAATTTAAAAAACTGGCGATTACCATGAGGAGATGAATGCAGAGGTGTTTGAAAAATGGTTTGAAGGTATCATTCAACTTTTGGAATCTGGGTCTGTCATCGTCATGGATAATGCCCCTATCATAGTCGGCATTTAGAACCATTACCGAAACAATCATGGAAAAACACTGAAATTCAACAATTATAGCTGATTTAGACGTATCCAGTAGCTGTCGACAGTCTCACTGTCACGCGTGCTAGGACACGCCCACCGCTGTACCCTGATCGTTTACACGAGTCCAATTTGTCGTGATGTGTGATCAGGTGCGTACAAAAATGAATGTGGGGCTATTTAAAAGGAAATCTGTAAAGATAATGTCCGCGATCTTAGTAAAGGAGCTAACTGATATGTTGGAAGAAGAAGTTGTAAAGAAAAAAAGAATGTGGGTCAGAAAATGGATAATCGATAGGAATATAACGGGAGGTGCTGATTTGCTTCAACAATTAAGAGGAGAAGATCCCTCTGAGTACAGGTTGGCGTTACGACTTACCTCAGAAAATTTTGACGAGTTGCTGTCTCTGATAGAAAGCTCGATTCAGCATCAAGACACCGTTATGAGAGAGGCATTACCGGCGAAAATACCTCGCTACTGGAATGTCTTACCGAAGCCTCAGTCATATGTACCGCGTTTCCAAACCCTCTATGTCACAATTTATACCTGAAGTATGTCGAGCAATTTATGCAGCATTAAAACAATTTATTAAGGTAAGTATTTATTTAATTTCAAGCAGAATCAAACGCAAGCTGTATTATATCGGAGCTATCTTGACTGTTACTATCATTGTGGGAATAACTTGAAGTAGGCGAAGTTGTACCAACGTCTGGCAATGAAAACTGACTGTCGTTACAATACTGTTCAATTCTAATAGGATTCCATTGAGAAAATTGAGTATTTGGAAATTGTTGCATGAAACGCTCGCTTGCTGAATGAAGCTTATTGGCTTTTAGGTCAACAAGCTTGCATTGTGTTAATATGCTCTGTATCTTTTCCTGAGCAATAATGGCCTGTTCCTCTGACAGCTTTTTCAATTGTGATGAAACGCTCTTTCCAAAGATATCATGTTCGGTTTCTTCGGTTATCGGTATATTTTCATCGTTTATATGTTTTAAATCTTTAATCATTAAAGCCATTTGAGATAATTTGCTGCGCTTAGATCTAGGCGTTGTTAGTTTTTCCGCAGACGACCCATATTCTGAGCGCGCTGTATGTTGTGGAGTAACCTGATACTCATTTTGCGCACATGATGTACCTGGCTGAGCAACCTGATACTCATTTTGCGCGCATGATGTACCTGGCTGAGTAACCTGAGACTCATTTTCCGAGCGTGGTGAATCTGGCGGACGAACCTGATTTGTGGAAGAGCCGCTACGATCATTATTGTTTTGTGTGTTGTCCTAAACAAAAGAAATAGAAAATCAACAGAGAATAATGTAATTTCAGGTTCTCAGTACAGAAGAGGAATGGAAAATCATCGAATGTGGCTTTAGAACAAAATGGAATTTCCCCTCATGTTATGGCGCAATAGATGGAAAACATGTGTTAATTAAAGCTCCTCCGAAAAGTGGAAGTCAATTTTTTAATTACAAAAAAACAAACAGTATCGTATTGCTAGCTGTTGCAGATCACGACTACTGCTTTTCATACATCGATGTTGGTGCAACTGGCAGTGCATCTGATGGAGGCATTTTCAAGAACTGTTCATTATACCAATCCTTAGAAAATGGCTTATTGCCCGGAAACGGAGTTATTGTCGGAGATGCGGCATTTCCACTAAAGCCATATCCAGGAATTAATCTGGATGTAGAAAAAAAATTTTTAACTACAGGTTATCACGTGCCAGACGTATAATTGAAAACGCTTTTGGGATCTTAGTCAGTAGATTCCGGATATTTGAAAAGCCAATAGCTACTAAGGTTGACACAGTAGATGCAATCGTTTGTGCAGCTTGTGCACTCCACAATTGGCTACGAAAAAAGTCAACAACTTATATAACTACAACTTGTGTAGATAGAGAAGATGAACAAGGACATGTTCTGCCAGGTTCATGGAGAAACGACATCCAATCCCTACCTAGTATTGCGACTCAAGGCAGCAATCATTCAGCACATATTGCCAGAGCGCACAGAGAACGGTACAAGACTTATTTTGCCAACACCGGAAGTGTTCCTTGGCAACTTAAAAGCATACATTAATGTTCATTACCACAATATTGATGTTGGTACACAATAAATATATAAATTTTCTTAATTTAGATATATTATTTTCAAACTCAAAATTTAACACAATTATAAGAACCTTAAAACAAATAAATAAAAAAATAAAATAAAAAACAAAATCAAAAATTAAACATTCAACATTAAACTATTAAAAAAAACGTGTTTCCGAAACCTATGGAGAACTTGTTATAATTGTTTTGGCATATCGTAATATTGTTCAAAAACCAAGTTGTTTTTTTTTTGCAATTTCGTAATTGTAAAATTTAAAGTGAGTATCTGACATTACCCAACCCTAAATGAAATAATTTGACATTGAATATAATTGAGCATACTTTGCAAATATTTGCAACATTTTCCAAAACATTCTCCATTTCAATATGTATACATATATTTTTTCAATCAAATATATACCAGAAACTCTGAGGTTAGAAACACCAAAACAAAATAAGGGTCAACTGTCAATTTACAAGGGGTTTAAAATGTCTTAGTTTTATCACAGTACTGTGGTTTTATCGTCGTGCTTATCGTTATGGTTAGTAACCACAACCACGTCAAAATAAGGATTTTTTAATGGGCTTAAAACCTCTCTATTGTAATTTTTTTTCTTTATTCCTATTATGAATATCCCGTATGTTTTACTTACCATAGTTGGTCGTCGTACTGCTACATTCTTGATAAATGCATCAAATTCATAAAACCACTTCACCTTGGGCACATAAACGTTGCCTCCAGAACCAGACCTTGTTGATTTTTCAATTTTACTGATTTCTAAGTAGTACGTACTCCTAACGCTCTTAAGTTTAGCTTTGACTTCAGCGATAGTAAGTCCTTCTATCTGCATTCCTTCTGCAATTTGTTGTAGCGCTGATGTGCGCATTTGTTTGTTTTTATATGCATCACAACGCAGGTTCCACAAACATTCGTGTTCTCTATAAAGTTGAACCAAGTTCAACGTTTCCAATTCGCTCAATTTTCGGGTCATTTCTTAAACGCCGCCACTGCTCACTCTATGAAGATGCGACATAGACTGATTCGGGTGTTCGGGGGGACGCGGGTGAGGGCTACTGTCGTCAAAAATAGACGGACTTTCTATTCGACACAGCGCTGACGGACAGCGCTGTACTGTCACGAGAAAGTGTTTACATGGAGCCAACTACTCGACAGCGCTGACGGACAGTGAGACTGTCGACAGCTACTGGATACGTCTAAATCAGCTATTATATGCTTTAAGATTTAACCGTTTACAAGGTCTGTCTTTTATGTCTCTGTTGTTTTCATGCAATATTGAAAACTGTACATCAAACCTGTTATAATAAATGCCACATTTATTGGTAATAGTACAATTACAAAATACACAAAGTAAAACACAATTTATTTAATCTCTACACTTCAAAATAACCAAAATATGTTTTTCAAAGATAACATCCGATATTATTAGTTTTGGTTCTCCCAGTACTTAAGTCTTTCATTTATGGCTGAAACAAGAGGATATTTTCCATCGCCACACGTTCCCAAGAAATCGTCGCTGTCAAGGGACCAAACCATAATTCCACCAACTCCTTTAGAAATTGCAAAATCAACTTTGATGGCTACTGATCGTTCATCGTCGTAACCAATCCATTCACCATCAACAATTCTATGGGGAACTTTTTGATCATCGTCCCAAACGTATTTTGAATTTGAACCGGAGTAAAATTCGCAGATCTGAAAAAGAAATATTGAAAAGAGAAAAGGTATGTATTTTTTTAATTTTAACAATATAGTACCTCATTATAACCTAAACTGCCCTTAATACCGGAGTAAAGACCTCTTTCACCTCCTCCACTAACTGGCGCATAAAGTCCAGTATCTGAGGAACTCAGGGTAAAAGTTCTTCCATAGGTTGCTATTCCCATGTTGAGTTTTGACGGATCGGCCCCTTTGTAAAGCCAGTACTCCAAACCTGTGGCCTACAAACATTATAATTTATTTATAACTATATTTTTATTTTTTTCATAATAATTAATTTGAATTACATTTTTTTAATCCAAAAATTATTCGATATAATATAAGGATGAAATGGAATTATTAAAGACAATTTTTTTCAGCAATTTGTTACATATCGTTTTTTCTGTAAATTATTTACAGAAAAAAAATGTTGGTCAGAATTTGTTTATAACAAATTATTAACCATAAGAAATTCTTCTTCGTTATATAGAGCCCGAAAAGTTATCTAGTTGAAGAGGTGACATCTATAATTTTCGAATCCAAAATGTACTTATTTCTCATGTTTTTTTAGATTTATAAAGTTGAAAATTTTTTTCTTCAATTATTTTCTACCGGAGTTAGTGAATCCAAGAACAGCAAGTGGTTGGAAATAAGGAACAATTCCCTACAACACCTGAAGATTATTGAGTGAAATTCCAATAAATCTCGATTTTTTCTACCACGTTTATTTTATCCGCCTACTTTTGCTGCGCGGGTCAAGGGGAAATATCGTAGATATAGAGTTATGATGCGTTAATAAAACCCCTTAAGCAAACGATTTGAAAATTCGTCACATGATAGACTATACTATAATTTTATAGAAAATACACGTCTAGCTGAGATTTAAAATCACGAAGGCCTTGCCAGACTCACAAGCCAGGTAGTTAAACGAGGAGAGGAATAGCAGCATGTGCGTATTTAGGTAACGACTCTGGGATGCGAGTAATCTGACAGTTGAGTTCTAATTAACAAAGCCGATGCTAAATTGGCGGTAGGAAATAGTAACAAAGCCTACACAAAACACATCGTATCAAGAGGTAAAATAAAAATAACACTTACAACTGTATATGTTGAGTTCCTTCCATGTAAATAATCCAAAGGAGACGCATGTAGAGGAGCAACATGACCAGTAAAATTATCAAATGCTCCATGATAATCGTATGTCATTATGTTCAACATATCTAAAAGTCTACAAAATATACAAAATCATTTTAAAATATTTTTAAACTCTTCACACAAAGCAAAAATGCAGATCGCAAGAGATAATTGAAATCGACTGTGATATAAATGCATTATATCTGCTTAATAATGTAAAGATAGACAAACTTAAGTTTTTTTTTAATTTTAAACTCATTCACACAAAACAAGAATAAAAAGGGTCATAGATTGTATCCTTGAAGGAGACCATAGGTAATTGAAATCTACAGTGATTTAAATACATTACAATTGCTAAATAATTAAAAATAGTTTAGAAATTATTTTTAATGGATCCGCGCCTGAACGAAAAGAATGTGTAAAACTACTTACTCAGATATTTCTTCCACCAAATATGCAGATTCGATTTTATCCACTGCTCCAGCTAAAGCTGCAGTTAAAAGCTTTCCTCTTGGTTTCAGAGCGGCGCTAAAGTCTTTCAGTAATTCTACGAAATTTTCCTGAAAAACAAATAATAGAATAATTATCTGCGTAAGTATTAGATTTATTTATACTCTCTTCTGATTGGTCGACACATTGACGACCAACATCAGAGTACAATACGTAGCCACCATTTTTTATCCAGCATGAGGAATCGCCGTAAAATATATATAAAATATAACCTTGAATCACAATTACTCAGAATCAGAACGTATTATTATTTTACACTCTCTTGATTTAATGAAAAAAAAAATAAAAAACCTACTTTGTCTTGAGGACGACCTCCATTTCTGAGAGTAGGATACTCCCAATCAATATCCAATCCATCAAAGTTATATTTGTCTAATAATTCTATTATACCGGCTAGGAGTTTCTGCCGTTTTACAGGATCCGCAGATACTTTAGTAAAATTTTTTGATCCTTCATTCCAGCCTCCCAAACTTACTAGAACTTTCAATTTGGGATTGTAATTTCTTAAATTTGCCATGTTCCTGAAACCAACTGAAAAAAAATTTTAAACTTAAAAAAATTAAAAAAAAATGATTCTTTTAATACTTTCAAAAAAAAACGAATGTAATTAAGAAAAATTAAAACAACAATCCAAAGATCATTCAATTCAACTACAAATAAATAAATGATAAAAGGCTTAAATGGTAGGACTAAAGCAATAGAAACGTAAAAGACAGGCCTTGTAAATGGTTAAATCTTAAAACATAGAATTCGTAAAATAACAAATCGACGTAGCCAGCGGACAGTCGTACGCAAAGAATAGCATGCCTCAACATATCGGGGGGCATGAGAACCATACCAACTAGAGCAATGGAGGTGATCCTTGGTCTCACCCCCCTTGATATATTTATTAAGGAGGCTGTGATGATGACCATGACACGGCTACGCTCTACAGGTATACAACCTGACGTAGGATCTGGTCAGTCGAGGTGTAACTTGTGGCACGAGGTCCTTGGAGAGGTCCCACTTCTACAAGCCAACACAGATTCGATTGCACAGGCCCTACAGGGTAATAACAAAAAACGTACAAGAGGCTACATTGGCAGCAGGTGCCTTGTGAATGGCTATGCTGTGGAATTTATTCCAGATCCCTGAATCTCAATATAAAATGGGCAATGGGTTCTAATGCCAGTGTAGCTCAAACAGAGCTCCCTGCTATCTCCATCGCCGCAAAAGAGACTACCAGAAGAAACATTACTGCCTCGGTGGTCTAGCGGTTAACGCGTCAGCACGGAATGCTGGAGACGTGGGTTCGATTCCCGCCTGAGGCAGAAATTTTTCGGTTTCTTTCTTCAGTAGTTTTCACCACTGGTGTACAGGAATTTATTTCTGTATGCTCCCTTGGAATTTAATTCCATTTTCTAGGAAGATTTTCCGCTAGCTTTTCACTTATTACTGGTAATAATATTTACATCCTCACGGACAGCAGTCAGGCACTGCTAGCTCTGGATAGACCACGCATTACATCAGGTCTAGTACTAGAATGTCACCAGGCCCTGATCGAAGCTTGCAACAACAACGTGGTCACTTTAGCTTGAATCAAAGGTCATGAAAAATCAAAAGGCAACCGTGCAGCTGACTCTTTAGCTAAGAAAGCAGCTTCCCATAAACTTTTGGGACCTGGCATTTTCATAAGCTTATCGGCATCAGCTGTGGCTGACCTACTGAAGAAACACTCCCTTGACAAGTTTAAGGGTAGATGGGACGACGAAACAGGTTGCAAGCTAGCCAAGGAACTATTACAGTATCCGAACAGCGAAACAGCCAAAAAATACATGGCTATGAACAGACAGAACCTGCGCACAGCCACAGGTATCCTGACTGGCCACTGTCATCTAAGAAAACACCTCTACAGGATGGGGTTATCTGACACTCCACTGTGTAGAGGATGTGAACAGGAAGACGAGACTGTCGAACACATTCTTTGCGAAGGGAGCTTCAGGCGACGTCATCGCCTATATTAAACAAGTAGGCTGGCTGGCGAGCTAGAAGGAAGGCTCAACCTCAGAAGGGCGCACAATGGGCCAAATGTGGCCTACGTGCTGTGGGGAGACCCGCCCTTCTAGATTTACAGATACAGAACAAATCGACGTTGCCAAACCGTACCAAATGTCATTGACTTTGCGTTATTAGTTGTTTTCTTGTTACGCAATACCGATTACATTTATAACAAAATAACAAATTTTAAATGAATCAAGATAATTGAGGTAAAATTAGACAATAATAAATGCAAGAGTGGGATTATTCTTATCGTTTGCTGTTATTCGCTAATAATGATTAGACTTAGTACTAAAGAATTAATTAGTGAAATAAGGCCTTATCTCAGATATTTGAAAAAAAATTATATAGATAGGTACAGTGTGTCTAATTAACTCGGCACCATATGGACACCTTTTTTTATTAATTGTTAAAAGTTATTCTTGATAAAAAGTTCTGCACGGCCTAATATACAAAATGAAATAATCAGGTATCAAATTTTTTAAGTCGTATACGAGGTTTGTTAAGAAATACGAATTTTGCTCAATAGTAAAGTACCTTTATTTTTGACAATATCGAAAGAAAAGGTGTTTAGATTGCAATTCCCAATGCAAATTTCATCCAAAAAAGTTTGGTCGATCAATTTCATCCGGAAATATTTTTACTAAAATCAATTTTATCCAGAATCATTTGGTCGATATTAATTTTATACCGAAAAAAATGTTCAAAATCTATAAAATTTGAGAGGACGAGTGGTATTTGGAAAGTTATTTTTTGAATCATTTTGTATTAAAAACAGAGAAAGACACTTTACACTCAAATGTTCACTATTTTCTTTTAAATTTAAACATAAAATATATCAACGTAATATAAGTTGCCTATCTAGTAGTATTTAAGGTTATTTGACATTATTTTTAAACGGATTTATGGATGGAGCTGTGTCGTTGTGTGTTAAAAAGCGATTTAAAATAAACGAATAAAAACAGGTTAGTTTACAAATATATTTTGAAATTTGGGTATTAACATAGATTTGCAATACATTTTAGTAAGTGTAACAATAATTGATAAAACTCAATGATTGGTTAGGATCGTGAGCTCTTATTGGCTGGAACCACAAAATCTGACTGTTTTGACAGATGAAAAAAAATAATCAATACAGATTTAATCGAAATCAATTTAATCAAAAAATATTATGTCTAAAATCAATTTGGTACATAAAAATTTAGTCGAAATCAATTTGATCCAGAATTGTTTTTACCAGAATCAATTCCATCCACAAAAAAATATCCAAAACCAAAAAATTTGTAAAAAATTAAAACATAGAAAAAATGTATTCAACACAATCTTGATGTTATTGTATAACGAAAATTTGAGTCATGGTCTTTTACTATATTAACCACTACTTATTTTCTTCTGATACAAGTCTTAAAGATTCCTAGTACCTGTGTGTTATGATCTGTGTTATGTTTTGTAAAATAATAGACTACTGTTTTATAGTAATATAAGGACTAACGTATATAATATAAGCATATTTTTGATAGAAATACTTACGGTAGTGTCCTTCGTCTTCGATGTCGTTGGATTCCCATGGGTCTACTATATACAAAGACCCGTCCTCAAATAACTCAATAAATGCAAAAAACACATGTGTGCAGAGATTAGGATCTATGTTAGGAACATCGAATTTTCCACTAAGATTTCTATAGATGGCCCAACTTGAGAAGTAACAGGCTAAATTATACGAAGTAGCTAAAACAAAATACAATAAAAGATAAATTTGAATGTTATAAAAACGTTGAAATGTAAGACTTAAAAAAATAGCTTTTCTGATCTGCTGTTTAGTCTGCTCAGTGTGTTTTGCAGTCTGCAAGGAGTGTTTCCATGTTGTTTCTATTGTCAACGTTACGCCCAAGGAAATACTAATAATTACAAAACTTAGAGTACAGACCCCTTGTTTTTTTTGTAAATCTTCGAAAAGTATTTGTTTTGTTAATTTTAAATGGAAAATCACTAAAAGAAGGGCCCGCGCCATTCTGTATTAAATCTATGAACATTTGCTCACATTTGTTTTAATAAATATCAAGTAGTTTTTATATAATATGCTTCCCACCCATTTCTTAATTATTTTTTGCATAGTGCTGCCTCATCGTTTCAGAAATTTAAAGCTAACGAGAAACATTCCATCGCCAAGTGTTCCCAGTGGGGTGCATATAAATACAATTTTATATTAGAAAATTCTCATAAAATAGGAGTGAAATTTTCTTTTCACAAGATTCCTCTTAAACACAAACGACCTTTGGCCCGAGTTGTAAAAGTAGTAGAAGAATATGGTTCCAATGACAAAATTTGAGGAAATAAATAAATAAATAAATAAATAAATATTCTTAGACTTGTACAAGTATAGAAATCGTCAAAAAAAATGATTGAAGTTAAAGCTAACATAAGCTTAAAAATATGTAGGTAAATATAAAAACATTTGGACTGTTGACAAAATGAGTAAAATATAATACATAGAATATTAGACGAGAATACCAAATTAAAATGAATCATTAAAATATTCCTGTAAGGAGTCGTAGCTTTTCTCTTTGAGGAATTTTTTACACTGTCTCTTGAACATAGGATTCTTGAGATCTTTCAGTGAGTCAGGTAAATGATTAGGTATATATTTTGAGGGATATTATGATTGGTCCTATTCTTATTTTTGAGTTTGAAGCTAAAGGAATGTAAATTTTGTTTGCATTTCTTGTTGTTTAATAATTGACATCACTGCATGTCATGGAATTATTCAAATTACTATGAATAAAGCAAGCAGCACTTAAAATATAGACATCATATAATGTTGGAATTCCATGAGTACTGAATCTGTTGGTCTGAGACCAAATATGCTTCTTACGATACGTTTTTGGCTAATGAATACTCTTTCAGTATCAGAGCTATTACCCCAGCAAAGTATACCATACATAAGTTGAGAATGCACACATCCATAGTAATACGACATTATAGCTTCAATATTTGTCACTTTTTTCAGTTGAAATATAGCGATTTTTGATGACCATGATTTCATTAACTGTTGAGTGTGGGTCTTCCATGAAAGATTTTCATCCACACATAAACCCAGAAATTTTACTGAATTACTTTGCTTTAGTGGTTCATTATTATATGTACCAGGTCTCGCTAGTAGACTGAGGTCAGATTTTGATGTTATTGGTGCAAATAAGATAAAGTTCGTTTTTACTATATTCAAAATTATTCCATTAATGTCACACCAATTTTTCATTTTATTGACACAGCTTGATGATTTATTGGCAATATCTTCATAATTATAGCTATTGATAACTATTGATGTGCCATCAGCATACGGAGTCATAAGTCCATCTTGTACATTGTAAGAAATGTCATTTATCATGTTAATGAACCATGTTGGACCCAGGGCGCTGCCTTGCGGAACACCACAAGAAACATTCAATGGTTCCGACATTGAAGAAATCCCGTTGCTTTCTTTGTGAGAGGTATGATCTGGCCCAAGCTAACGCTGGTCCTCTTATTCCATACGATTCTATTTGGTCTAATAGAAGCCAGAATCGGTATGATTTGTAGAAAAAAATCCAACCAAAAATTATAATCGTCATCAACTTCCAAATTTATCGTCGAAATAGGATTTTTCTGATCAGCAACACTTGATGCCAGAGACATTAGAAAAACTAAATAATTTAAACGAATTAACAGAAAAAGTTAGAGTTGCGCAAACATTTTATCATAACATCGGAGAAGGCTTGGATAAATAACTGACTGATTTATTTAGGATACGCGTAGATAAGTACTAAACATAAATTCTAGAGTATTTTGTGTACATCGATCCGCACATAGTGTAAATTTAGTCGTGAACGATGCTAATACGATTTCTTTCGAAATATCCGGATTTTTTATAATGTTACGTGATTTAATAACCAAAATAGCCAAAAACAACAAAAATATTTCAATTTAAACAGTCTGTATCTAATTAGGAGATAATAGACCCTACGTTATTTAACGAAATATTAATATTTTAAGTCTCTGAAAAGATTCACTGTCTGGATCCTAAACGTGCCTCAATCATCACAGTTACGCGTTAAAATAATACATTTGTACAAAAAAAGGACCTTTGTACCTTCTTATACCCAATGAATTCTTCTTAAAAGTTTGTGGACATATAGCTTCCGCTGTGTGCCTGTATTTAAAAAAAACTTATTTTCAAAAATTAATTATTTACCTGATGTAGAACAAATGGAATAAACAAAAATTACACAGACAGCACCTAAAAGCACTTGAAGCTTCATCTTGATTACAACTCGTATCAAAAAGAAAATACGCAAAATTTATATCAATTTCTTATCATAAAAGTAGTTTATAGAAAAAATAATCTCAAGTGTTATTCGATTACGATTTGAAGAATATTTTCTTACCTTCGTTTATTTTCTAGTAAAAAACACATCATCACAAAAACATTTTTTTGTAAAACTTACTAATATGTTACATATTTAGATAAGGTACCTTCAGTATTAAGGGATTATAATGACCCACGTAAAAAAAATTAATTCACTCTATTAAACTATTGTTCATCAAGATAATTGCCTACTGCAGTGCAGAAAAGTGTTGAAGCTAAATCCCACTGAATGTTATTTCCATGCCTCCGCATTATAATAATATAATAATAATTAATTTACCCCTTACTAGTGAACTGCAGATGCCCAGACCTGGGCAGAATCAGAGCACTTGAGCGTACATTCTAAAATTTTAAACTCGTTTGTCCTCGAATATAGTTAGAATTAAAGGTTCAACATTGATTTCAGTAGTACTGAAATTGTTAAGAAATGAAAACATAATAAAATAAATAGGTAAATAGAGACAACTATTTGTGCAGTCCATTTTTCAATCTAATATTGAAACAAGTTTTACAGGGTGTTAAAAAACAAGACTAGAAGAAGAAGAAGAAGTAGAAGAAGAAGCAAACAATAACGACGACTTTAAAAAACCACTTTCAAGATGAGGCCAAGTATCCAAAGTAAACAGAGAAGCTATTTGGAGAATAAATGTATAACTACAGACAAGAAATTAATAAACAATGTAGAAATGAAAGTACTATGATCGTTTCTATAACTCATAGTGGCATTGTACTTCAAATACTCTTCTTAATGGATAGTAAAACCACTTATTTTATTAAAAAGGTTTTTAATTTTGAAGTTTCGACTTTCTTGTTCTAAAGTCGTTTTCAAAATGACAACAAAATATATAATAAAACATTTACTATAGAAACAGAACACTTGATAATCTTACAAAAATATGACAGCAACATAGGACACGGAGAAAGCTTTTGAAATTGAAGATGTCAAAATCTGTTTCCATCATATTTTTGTGACGTTTCTGGGAACGAATTTTAAAAAAGGATAGCGCATTTGCATATTATAAGAGAATTTATACTTCGTCATAAATGAAGTTTTCTTAATAATATTATTATAAGAAAAAACCAGATAAGATAAGAGACATTACAATCAGAGATAAATAACAGAACGCACAATAGGCCAGGAAAGGGACCAGAAAAATGGCATTTGTTACGCAATTTTCTGAGCCAGGTCAAATCAAAGTGAAACCTTGTGGAATTACTTCATTTTGGCCCAATATCAAAGTTAGAAAGGTTTGGTAGGGTATTATTGCCCCTTGCCTCAATATACCCCCCTTTTGGGGCACAGGGGGTGGAAGCTACTAGATTGCCGATTTTTAAAAATCCTTATAGGCTAAGGGTTTTGGGGGGTCGCTAATTACGAATTTAAGGTCAAAAGAAGTGACAATTCAATATGGCGCCCGGAAAATCACTTTTCGACGGGCTTTTGACAACACACCACACGAAGCCGTCAAAAGAGCACTAGAAGAAAGAACACGACAACCAGATGGATGTCGCGACTATTGTCTACCAGAATAGCAGAGACTAAAATGGGACAAGACACTATTTCCATCTGCACAACCAGAGGATGACCACAAGGAGGAGTGGCCTCCCTTCTTGTGTGGAGCCTAACAGTGGATCGACTCCTCTGCGATTTGACCGAGATTGGTATATCGTGTCAAGGCTATGCAGATGACATAGTCATAATCGCAAGAGGCAAATTCGAGAATACCCTCTGCGATATAGTTCAAAGCGGGCTTGACTATACTAAAGAATGGTGTCAATCGATGGGACCCCATCAAGACTACCTTAGTTGCCTTTACACGGAAAAGAACCTCAAAACCATCGAATTGGACGGGAAAGTTATTGAATGGAAGCCAGATGTCAAATATCTGGGATAGATAATAAACTCATCTGGAATAAGCACGAAAAAGAAGTAACCAGTAAAGCCACGAAAGCTCTAATGGTGTGCAGAAATTTTACGGGAAAAAACTGGGGATGTAACCCAAAGATCCTGCAGTGGATGTACACGTCAATAGTGAGATCTGCCATCACTTATGGAGCAGTAGTCTAAGCTGGCCAGTACAAAGGCAAATCTAGCGAAAATCCAAAGACTAGCCTGCGTATGCATAACAGGTGCAATGAGAAAGTGTCCAACGGCCGCTATGGAGGTAATCCTAAGCCTTACACCGCTCCATATAGTAGTGGAGAGTATAGCGATAAAGACCAGACCAGAAAAGGATCAACCAAACGCACCCGTTCCTGGGACATGCCCCAAGATGAGATGACAAAGAAGTTTAGCTTTGTGAAAGAAACCTCTATCCACATCCTCTCAGAATGCATTACCCTGCAAAATCCAAGGGTACGATACCTCGGAGAATATCAAATAGATGAGGAAGATCTACCTAACCTGAAGCCTACCGACATCCTGAACTTTTTGACCCCCCAAACCCCTAGCCTATAAGGATTTTTAAAACTAAGCAATCTAGTAGCTGCCAGCCCATGTGCCCCAAAAGGGGGGTATATTGGGGCAAGAGGGCATTAATACCCTACAAAACCTTTCTAACTTTGATATTGTGCCAAAAATGAAGTAATTCCACAAGGTATCACTTTGATTTGACCTGGCTCAGAAAATTGCGTAGTCAAACCGAGTTTTTCCTGGCCTACAAGAGTATAAGGAATATCAGAGAAAACCGATAGTAACACCGCTTAAAAGATAGCTGGCAAATAACAGAAACAAGAAAAATCCCAGTCAAATAAAGAAGAAGACGACGTTCCAGTTCAATTTATATTTAAAAACGCGAGTATAACAATTTTTTTATGATTACTACAAGTTTACCTCATGTAGGAAATGAGTATGATGTTCACGAAACAGATGAACATTTCTATACCTCCACAACCTCAAATTTTGTGTTCCCATTGTCACAAGCTTTATGAGTTGTAGAATGTTTATGATCTATCACTATTTGCCATTTTTTAGTAGGTTTTTGATTCCTCATTAGAAATATTTCAATTCCAATTTCTTATCATTTTGATTGTTCTTACACACCAATGTTGCCATATTTGAAAGACGCAAAATAGTTTTGAGATCTTATAACTAAAATAAATTTTCTTGATAAAATTGATAATTGTTGATAAAAATATTAAAGCTAAATCACATATTCATTATTTTAGATAAACATAGAAAATACTTACTCCAAGATTAAAGAGATTCCGTAGTTTTTCCTATGTTTATTTCATTATTTGATTTGATCGTTTCCTATTTTTAATTTCGACAAAAAAAAGTATCTACTGAATCACAAGTGCCAACTTAAAACAAAAAATTTGCAATTATGGTCAAAGTGGCACTCTGTTCTTCATTTCCTTACGATTATATCAGTTTTTTGTATGCCCCTATGTGATTGTTTCAAATACAAAATAGGTACTAACAAGTGTAAATGAATGTCAATATATTATTAAAAATCCTAGGTTGCTGTATCTTCTATCCTCTATCCGAATCCACAACCTGGAGGTGATGGGGTCGAAAGAGATCAAATCTTTATCTAAAGCATGGTCACTAAATGCTGTTGAATTTGACCAAATTTTTGAGGTTCTCAGTTGGAAATACTTCTGTGTTTATTAAAAGTTGCAGTTTTTTTCTTCATTTAGATTTAGATTTAGAGCTCGCTTAGTATTGATTTTAACGAACAATTTCTTTGTTGATGAAAAAGTATTTTTTTTTGTGTTGGCACTGTCTCTGGTTCTTACTCAAGGGTTTTTACAAATGAGATCAACATGAGGTAATCATGAAATTATAAATAATTTGACTACGTCATTTTAAGATAAAGAATAACTAATAAAATATTTTTTTAAATAATAAATATTTGATAATATAATGATAATGAATTAAAAGGAACGTGATAGTCACTTTAAATATTGAGATGACTTCAGAAAATTGTCCAGAATTATTAATATTTATAATATTATTAAAATTTATGAAAAAATATACGTGGGATAAAGGAGCGTGGCATAAAAAAGTGAGGAAAATGAGAAAAATCTATGTTAAAATCGTTTTTCACGTAGAAGGATACTTAGAAAAATGTCTATACAGGGTGTTTCATAATTAAACCGACATACGTTAACTGTAAATAGAGGGTACTTAGATGATTCGAAATAACCTTGGTTACTGGGTCTAACGCCTTTAATAACCGATATACGGGGTGTTTCATCTATTTTATTATATATTATATATATTATTATATAAACTGAAGGGTAGTCTTGACTGACTAGTTGAAGAAAAAAGTTTTAAATCCAAGAAAAAACGAGGATTTATCTTGAGGATGCAGTCAAAAAACTGGGTTAGGTTAAAGAATACTCTTTGTTATATGGTCGAGCTTTCGGAAATGTTTATTTCCTTTATCAATACATCTACAAAAGATTATAAAAGTGATAGTCACATATTTAAAAAAAATGGTTATAAAATACTTACTAACTTGAGATTAAATTGATAGAAGTACAATGTCGTATAAAACATCACTTGTCAGGATTGTAATGAAACATATATTGGACAGACGTCGAGGAATTTGTCTGGACGTATCACTTCTCACAAAAGGGACTGTAAAACAAAAAAATTTCTTGTGCTCTTTCTGAACATGTCATTAAAAATAAACATAGTATGGATTTTAGTAATGTTAAAGTGCTGTGCAATGAAGCTAATTATCATAAAAGACTTTTTAAAGAAATGTATTGCATCAAAATGGATAAAAACAGTATGAACAAAAAAACTGATGTGAATAATCTGAGTATCATTTATAATTACATTTTAACACTCGAAAAACAGTATCGCTTTACACCACAACTTGCACAAAATTAATGTCATTTTGTTTAAATTCTTTTTCAATTTTACCTATTTGTACTATTAAGTTTTTTCTATAATAATTTGTTTTTTCAAGTTTCTCTTTTTTCAAAATTGTCAATTTTGTGACATATGCCCACCCATTGTAGGTTGGCATTACAGTTGGTAACACTGTTTTCCTCTAGTTTTGATGTATGCCATTGTCAATTTTAAAAATTTTACTAAGAAATACGAACATGTTTTTGTTGTTCCTGACATGTACGTTTTGTACTTCTATCAATTTAATCTCAAGTTAGTAAGTATTTTATAACCATTTTTTTTTAAATATGTGACTATCACTTTCATAATCTTTGGTAGATGTCTTGATAAAGGGAATAAACGTTTCCGAAACCTCGACCATATAACAAAGAGAATTCTTTAACCTAACCCGGTTTTTGACTGCATCCTCAAGATAAATCCTCGTTTTTTCTTGAATTTAAAACTTTTTTCTACTATTATATATATTTATTATATTATCAAAAACAACACAAATTACATCAAGTGCAAATAATTTTTTAGTAGCCCAATCGTATAATGTATGACTACATTACAGTTAAAATCTAGATACGTATTAAGAAAAATTTGTAAAATTTGAAAATCCCCAAAGCAACACGCTGTACATCAGATTTTTTTTAAATTGAATCAGACATTCGAAACGAATGGAAAAACTGAGGTATACTGACATATTTTTATAAATGCACATCTCGTTATACATATTACTAAACTTTTAAAGTTAAAATTCAATTGATGCAATACTTATTGTCATATTCATAAGCCATAACTTTGGAAACACAATGTAGATTTCTTTCATATTTGGTATAGATAGATTGTTTAAATAGCCCAACCGTACAATACAAGAACTACAGTTAAAATCCTGATCCGGATTAAGAAAAATTTGTAAAGTTGGTAATTTCTAAAATAGCATCCTGCATATCAGATTTTTTTAAATGTAATCGGATACCTATTAAAAACAAAAGAAAAAAAATGTGTTATACTGAAATATTGTTGTGCACAAGAGCGTTCTACAAAAAAAATACATATTTAATTTTTCGGTTTAATTCCGTATACAAAACTCATTAAACTATCAAGTAGGCTTTGGCCAAAACACATCTTTTTTTTTCTTTTTTCAAATAAGTATCCGATTACATTTTAAATAATCTGATATACAGAGTGCTATTTTATAAATTTTTCTCTATCCCTATCTGGATTTTAACTGTAGTGTAGTTCTTACATTATACGATTGGGCTACTAAAAAATGAAATAAAATATGAAATAAACCTACCAAGTTACTGCTTGTGAAAATGAAAAAATGCATTTGATGTAATTTGAGGTTAAAACTCCAGTAGTAGATTGGGATATGCACCTAAAAAACTCATTTTTTCCGTTCTTTTCAAATATCCATCCCAATTTTTTTGGGGATTTTCAAATTTTGCAAATTCTTCTTGATCCGGATCTGGATTTTATTTGTAGTTCTTTAACTATAGGATTGGGCTATTAACACACTATAACTGTACCAAATTTGAGAGAAATCTAAAGGCGTTAAATCCAGTAACCAAGGTTATTTGGAATCACCTAAGTACCCTATATTTACAGTTAACGTATGTCGGTTTAACTATGAAACACCCTGTATAAAAAATGAAAAAACATCCACATGCGGCAACTTACGAGAAAAAGTATAAGTGTCAATATAGGCCATTTCCCAACGACCGGAAGTGGCAATGTCTGGTGGAAGCTTTTCTAAGTAGATTTTCACCGGATTTGTATCACTCTCTATCAACAATCATTCTTTTACAGAGGGCTGCTACGGAATAGAACAAGCTTCCGAAGTTAGTTTTTCCAGAGAACTATAACCTACAGCTCTTCAAAAAGAGGGTCAACAATCATCCCCTTTCTTTACGACCTTCTCCTTCTAATGGTCGCAGTGTGGGCCGTGCGCTGCCCACACGATAGGTTATCAACCTTTTGCGACTTTTTGCAGTAAAGAAAACTTCCCAATAATTTTTTCACTAATTTCCTAACCTTACTAAAGCAGGTCCTCTGTAAAATCACTAATATAATCACTTTTTAAGTACCCATTAAAGAAAATTATCAATTCCGTTTCAATTAATAAAAATTGGTAAAACGAAAACTGCGTATTACTGTAATAGACAATACGTTGACGAAAAAGTAAATCCAAAAGGGGATATGACAGTCTGACCGCAAATTAACGTCCGAAATATCCGTTCGATGTCCAGTTATAGAAAATATAGGAAAGAAGACGATTTTAATTTGGAAACTGTCAGAACAAAATACAGTTCGGAACCGAGCTTGATAATTCCAACGAAAATAAAATGGAATAGGAAAATATTTTTTTTTGTCTGAAACGGTCTAATTTTTTTTTGAAAGTTGATCTTTACATTATAGTACTGTGTTATTTTGTTACTATAATTTTCGAGCTCAAGAAAAATAAATTTAATTTCTTCATTTGTGGGTGAATTCCTGTAGATTCCTATTTTCACTTCATAGGTCCTTTAAGGCTCATTTACATTTGTCACTTTGGATGTTCATCTTGAATTCATCCAAAGTGATAAGTGTAAATTGCCTTTCAATTGTGTTTCAGCAAAAGGGAACACTAAAAATGAATGATGAAATATATCTGACCCTTTCAAACTTTGGATCAAAGAGTCGTTCTCTCTCAGAATGAAGTTGGAGTGAAAAATATAAACAAGTTTATTCAGTCTCGTTCATTGTTTAGTCCAGTACATATTCATCAATAGGATCTCTGTCCAAATATCGTATCATTATTTGTAGTTTTATTTCAGGGTTCAAATCTTCTCGAAACCAAGTATCTTTCTACTCATTCTTGTATCCATTATGATATTCTTCGGCCCAGGTCCCAGATTTTCGCTCTTCGAAACCCACGGCTTCATCCACCAACGTCTTTGAGTATGGCTAGTTAAGTCAATGTCTCACTGACCATAGGACAAAACAATACAACTTCAACAGCCCATTCAGAGTGTCAATTATAGACAGGACTGAATGGACTGACAAAAAACACTACAACCTTCAAGGTAAGGTCTGATATACAGACGGATCCAAATCCAAGGAGGGAGTAGGAGCAGGGATATACTCCAAAAATCTAAGAGTTAGCCACAGCTATGCCTTAGATAGAAATGCTACGGTATTTCAAGCGCAGATATACGGAATTCTGCAATGCGTCAGAGAAAGTAATAGGAGAGGTCTCAAAAACCAACAGATCCTAATTATGTTAGACAGTCAGGCGGCACTGAAGGCAATTTCAAGCCAGGAAGTGACGTCCAAACTGGTATGGGAATGCATCGAAGAACTGAAGGTCCTAGGAGACCAGAATAAAGTAGTGCTGGCCTGGACATCAGGGTATCGATGAAAATGAAAAAGCTGATCAACTTGCAAAAAGGGAACTGTAACACCCTATACGCCTATAAAACAATATAGGGCTAAATATAAAGGTGGGTTGTCGATCTCAACCTTATGCCTATCGGCGTAGCTCTGTAGTGGAGACGGTCGTGATTCCAATTTATAATATTGATCGAAAACTTACTTTTTTTTAAAGTGCTCGGGAGGCGCCAGTTGATTTAAATTAGCTTATCTGACCTAATTTACCTCTGAAAATCAACAAAAGGGGTAAATACAAGACAAAACTCCTATATATCACCGATTTATTAAAACAAATAACCCCAATCCGAAACAAATAATTAAATATATACAAAAGTGTGAAAATTAAATATAAAAAATGTTCAAATGGCAATTTCAAAAACAAAAAAAATATGGTTCAAAAACAACTAACTAAACAAAAATGTTCTTATTTAGCTGTGGTACCAATGCTGAATGGAATAATAAAATACTTAAAATTAAGGGCGATAAAAAGAAAACTACAAAAACGCAACTCAACAAAACATTGACGAAAGAATACAAAAAATAAATTTATCAAACCCTTTGACTTCTAAAATCTTCTATGTACCAAATCTAAATCAAATTAATTTCCAGTAGACCAAATCCAAAATAAAGTTTTCCAAATAATAAAATCCAAATCAAATTTTCCAATAGTCAACAGAAATCAGCTAGGCAGTAGAGTTGTCTTACAAGTTCGGCAAATTCTTCCAATAATCCGACGGCAGTCGAGCGAACAAAGGCGATTATACCAATACTTAACAGTATTTAACACACCAAAATGTCGCCTACAATTTGTTCGCAGATGGAATGGCACTTTTAATCCCCCAAACAACTTAGGGATGGCAATTTGCCACTATATAAGTGCTTCTTCCAAATGAAAAAATAAACCGACGCTTGTCTAAATTTGAAAGCTGTTCTTCAACAACCCTTTTCTAAAACAAAAACCGCGCATCCTCCCCAAATCTCTGAATTTCCGTAACCAATTGGAAAATTTGGCGTCAGTCATGTGACCTTTATTTAGGACCAATCCTAATAGCAACTCGAAAATAAAATCTACATTACCGACTTTCCAAAAGATCCAAATCAAAATACAAACGAACTTTTTAGATGTGCTACCATCTGTGGTAAGAAGAGAGTATTGACATTAAATTTTGACTGAATCTAGTCAAGATGTCACTTTCTTCTTTTTTATCCCTTTCAGAGATTAATACAAAGTGAGTAAACCAGTAAGGAATTTTAATTTATTAGATTCGACATCCTAAGACCGGTTTCTGTCTTTCGACTTCATCAGTTAGACTTTTCGAATCCAATAAATAAAATTTCAAATTGGATTCGAAAAGCCTAACTGATGAAGTCGAAAGACCGAAACCGGTCTTAGGATGTCGAATCTAATAAATTAAAATTCCTTACTGGTTTACTCACTTTGTATTAATCTCTGAAAGGGATAAAAAAGAAGAGAGTGACATCTTGACTAGATTCAGTCAAAAATTAATGTCAATACTCTCTTCTTACCACAGATGGTAGCACATCTAAAAATGTTATCTTATAGCGGATATAGCTATTGACTTGTACGAGTTTGGAATTTTATTTATTGGATTCGAAAAGCCTAACTGATGAAGTCGAAAGACAGAAACCGGTCCTAGGATGTCGAATCTAATAAATTAAAATTCCTTACTGGTTTACTCACAACGAACTTATAAAATCTAAATATTAACGCATACCAAAAATTAAATACCCGTTTAAAACTAAAACGGTGGATATATCAAATACTATTAAACGAGCAAGGTTTGTATGTGTGTGTGTGTGTGTGTGTGTGTGTGTGTGTGTGTCCAGAGGATCTCGAAATCCACTCATCAGAATTCAATGAAACTTTCAGGGTAGACTAATTCCTATCTAAATCGGCGAAAAATGTAGGTCTCATGTCTGTGAAAATTCTATCTTCCGAGATATTTACAAGAAAAGTTAAGCTTTTAGTTTTATTTCCTAGCAACGGCACATAATAATAACTTGTTTCTATAGTAATATATACTATAAAGGATAGATGAGTACAGTCAAAGTGGGGATATAACGTCACATTCCATAGGCGTACTTTGCAAAATAAGTTTCTATAATATAAATAAGGTCACAGCATATAAAATATATATACGCACTTCGTAGATTAAATTTTGAAGTTATATTATTTACAAAAAATAAAAATAAACTTTATGCATCCGACACTTTAACATTGAACGAATTAAATTTAACCAATAAATAACAAGGAGGATTATATGTTGGGATTAAATTAAATCTCTTGGCATTAAAAGTAACGCTTCAGTACTTACCTAAACTCAAAGATTAAAAAAAAAGTTAGTTCAAGAACTATCTTTAAAAGTCACTGTCTTCACTAAAACTACTGGCATCACTATAATTGTCTTTTCTGATGTTTATTATTATCGGTTCTATTAAATTATCCATTGATATATCCACTTTCCTAAATGAATTTTCCACATTTTTAAACATGATCAATGCATTTTCCCCAATGTTCTCTATTTACATCTGAAACTGCCTTCAAAAACAAATTTCGCACATCAGGAAATTTAAATGTTTTATTGTTTTGAGAAACATAACCTTTTAATAATTGAGACCAGATCAGTTCAATGGAATTTAACTCTGCGTGGTTCGGAGGAAATCTGAGAATTTTAATTCCTTTTTCTCTGGCCATCTCATCCATAATATATTTTTTGAATTTGTTTTTATGTTGCCTTGCTATTACTAATAATTCTGCCTTCAAGGATTTAGGAGGACTGATAATATTTTTAGAATGAAGCCATTTTGAAATATATATTAATACAAAATTCTGAATCAATTAAAATACATACGATACGGCTATGAATAAATAAAGTCTGACTTATCTGTCAAAAGAACAAATTTATTACAGTAAAAACCATGGAAACAAGAATCTAGACAAAAACTATATTAGGCCGATCAGATGTATTAAAATTTAAATTTTAACTACAAATAAGCATTGAAGGATGAGGTAAAAATAAAATTTCTACCTCTTGAACCTGTACTACGTTCTGCAAATTAAATACTGCACTCCTTTCTTCTGTATAGTATAGTAGTAAAAAGGTTTGACTTTATTTAATTTCTGGCGTTTTAATCAGAAAGAATTCAATTTTAAATTTGTCGCTTTATATAAAAAAGGAAAGGTTCATTTGACGGACATAAATAATTTGCTTGTCAAATGACAGCCATCTTATTAATTCAAAGTTGAAAATACAACGTTGCCAATTCAATTTCAGAAATCATGGGTTTAGGTAAATATTTATAGGAACGTTGAGTAACACTGTTAAAATGGACACCTGTCTTCCCTTCCCCGATAGTGTGAGACTACCCCTTACGGCTACTATTTTATTATGCGGACAGTTTTAATATTTAAGTTTTCATGATCAGAGAGAGAGAGAGAGAGAGAGAGAGAGAGAGAGAAAGAATTTTTGAAAAAATATGATATCAATATCTGCCACACCTCGAGAGTCTGGTCACAGGTTTTTGTGGAGGTTTTTACCCAAGTATGAATATCAGACCTATAATTTTCCTTCACTGCAGATCAAAAAATAATAAAATCAATTGAACATAGAGTTTTTCTTATATAGTGATAAATAGAGTGAGCTGAGCGATCTTCTGTTGACGGGACGTGTGCCCTACACGCTGCTGTTGCACGTCCCGGAAACGGGGCCTGTCCACCGTGACAATTCGCGAAGATCAAGCGTCAGTAAAAGTTGCCCTAAAAGGGTGAAATCCCCAGAAATTAGGCAACTTTAATGCATTTAACTAACCTCTGTGACAAGCAGTTGATAAACGTCAACAACAGCTGCAGCCAATTGAAAATTAACACTGACAGCTTTTTTAATTTTCCCGCCTACTTTCAAGCCAATCGCCAATCAACTTTTTATTTATCTCCCTATCAGTAGTTCAAGTAGATGTCGCCCACTCCGTGATTTTCGCGAATTAATTAATAATTTGTCATGTTATAAATATACTTAAATTATATACTCATTGGGCTGCTTAAAAATGTAGATTTGAATATTAAGAGCGAAGCTCGGTGACCAGATATTTGGAGTAAAACGCAAAATTACAATCAACTAGAACAGTCTGGAATTGTCATCCATTCCTAACGTCAGTCACTACTGTCAAAATAAAAAAAAAAGATTGATACCAGGGACATCCAAAAAATAATTTAGAATCTGGGGAAAAATGAAACCGTTACAGAACAGGAGAAATATCCAATACAGAACAGACCCCCTGAGTACCAAAGTGTGCAGTCCGAGGGGCTATAAAAACCTGGATCAGGGAAAGACACTTTCAACACTGGCAAAATGTGTCAAGACAAAAGAACAGCTGAACTACTCTTACTGAGCAGAAGTAAGCTGAGAGTGATAACAGGACTCATGACTGGTCATGTACCAGTAAAAGAGTTCCTAAGCAAAATTGGACTGTACAATGGAGACCTTAGGTGCAGGCTAAGCAATAAGGAACTAGAGACAGTGAAACATGTACTATGCGGTTGCGAGGTATTGGATCGCAAGAAACAAATACTTTTTGGGCAACCAATATTAGACCCAAAAAGTTTTAACAGACACCCAGTAAAAGAACTGTACAACCTAGTACAGGGGACAAAAATACTGGACTGGGTGGACTAATAAATGGGCAACCAACGCAATAAGCCAATATGCTTCAGCGATATCGGAGATCTTGAATCAGACGGGCCCAGATGGAAAAAAAAGTCAATGTCGCTTGCATTCCTTCTATAACGAGGTATCCTAACCACCAGGTTGCTACACCTCACAGAATATACACACAAGAGCAGTGAACAATGTGCATGATAAAAGTGAGTATTTTGGATAATTTCACTCTGGATGATTCACTTTGGATGTACATCAAAAGTGAAAAGTGCGTCTTAAGGTGATTTTAATACTTTTTGGATTTTACTGTAAACTTTGTATCTCATTACAATTTACAGGAATTTTTAGGCACATCATCTCTGCGAACTGAACTGGGACGATTAACTTTTAAAGTTATAAGAAAGATTTGAGTATATAATTACCGTTTGCTTGTCTACCAAATCAAATTAAAAATATGCTGAAAATTCAGTTAAAACCTTCTTTTAACTGCATTTTGACTGGATTTATAACTTGTTTTTTATCCGTATATATGTGACGTTTTCCGTTTTCCATTTAACCAGTAAATTATTAATAAATCGTTCTAAAAATTAAAGTAATCATACTTAGAGAAAAAATAACATTCATTTTTATTGTTACAGTTGTGATTTTCTCTGTAGTATTCATGAGGAGAGAAATTTATGAGAGAGGACACAATAACCATTTTATTTTCGATCTCATCTACTTTCTGAACCATTGAATGCAGTCTGGACAGTTTCCCATTGAAATTTGCGCCACTTCCATGCATTTGAAGTGACTATTTAAAAAGTTTAGCTTTTTCCGAGTAGGCAAGTCGATTGGCAGATGTTCACATTGATTTCAACGACTATTGGATGTTCAAGTTAAACATTTTTTTGCAGATTAAAAAATTGATTTACTACTTCCTGTAGTAATTTATACGTTGCAAAAAAAAATGGTTTTTTGCGTAATAGAGGTAAAAAATATGAAAATTACTGGTTTTCATAACTCTAATATTTTTAAAATAAACATAGAACTTTTAATCTTTTTGAAAATATGCAGAAAAGATGTTAAAATAATTGTTTAACTCTTTTTAAAACCCGATTATCGTAGGAATCTAAAGTTATACAACACATGTAGTAAAATTTCGACCAAATAATGAAATCCTGCGAACTAACTTTTTTTTTCATTAGTTACGTGAATCGAACATTTTAAATTTAGGCGACGTCCAATTCAATTACTAAATATTCATGATTCTGAAGTGTAAATTTCTTTCAAAAAGACTCTTTTATGCTGATTCAAGGACCGTCAGAAAAATTTAATGAACCCCCTTTCCCCAAGATTTCATCCCGAAGAAAATCCAGTCATCAAAAGATAAGCATCTTGAAATTAAGTGTGGCATTTACAAGTTAAGCGGCTGCTGTATATCGGTTAACTCAGCAGATTCATTAGTGGTAATTTCATTTTAGTATAACTCGCGTTAATATTTAAATTTTGTAACTTCGCTAACTAGAAAAAAGTTCATATCCGTTTAGGGAATTGAAATTAAGATCGTAGAGACACCGTGCTCGTAAATATAACACTATTTGTTTAAATTAACTCAGATTGAAATTAGTAAAATAAGAGTTTTTTTTTTAATAATTTCGACATAAATTTTTATATAACTTATTATTTTTTACTTAAAATCGATTTGGTGGCAACTTGTGCACGAAATAAGAGCAAAAAGAGTATAGAAAGCGTCTAGGCACTTCAACCACCAAATAAAATAGCTTCTTTCGAGTGATCTGGTAATTTTTAAATTAATAGTTATTTGTATCACTAGCCCAATAAAAGCTATGGATACTCCATCACATATAACTGAGGCTGCCGAACATGCACTTAGTTGTATGATACCAGAAAAGTTTTCCGTCAGATATTGGGAAGAATATGATATATTTATCAAGTGGTGTACTCAGAATAATGTGGAAAATAATTGTAGTGAGAATGGATTATTAGTGTATTTTGATATCAAAATGAAAAGGTTAAAATCTTCCACTTTATGGTCAATATTTTTATTATATTGATACGAAATGTCAAAAGTTATAAATTTTATTTAAACAATTTCAGATGATAACATTGAACATTGCCTAAAATTGCAAATATAATTATTAACAAAACATTCACACTCACTCACTCTCTATAATATAATATTGAACAATAAAAATAACAAAAATAGTCTAATACTAAACACTGAAAGTTTCAAGTACCTTTGACCTGTATGTGAAAGTTCTTCTAAGCCAAATCAAACTAGTCTTCTCATCTAGACGTCCTCGTACATTAACAGAACTCTTCTAGGTAGTTACAAACTTCCATATATCATACAACTTAATATTAACATAAGTTATTGTTATTAATCAATTGCAACTTTCTGTTGGTGGTGGATTTAAATTTTTCTTTTTAATATTTCTCAATTTTCCAAAAAAAAACCTTTTGACATCCCCTTTCTTTCAGTAACTCTCAAAAAATCCCCTGTCACTATTTTTATTTTTTTTGTTACCTGGTTACCTTCTACATACAAGGTGATTATTTCATTGCAATATATGCAGTTTTCAAATAAATTTAATTCTCTGTTTCTATAGCTCCAATGATGTTAACATCTATTACAAAAATTGTAGGGAATAAAATTTGCAACAAAATTTGTTTCAGACATTTTTTCATGCGCTCAACCGTTTTTGAGATAAATAAGGCGGAGCGCTCAGCCCTCAGCCATACATACTATAATGCAAGATCAACCATGAATCTGGGTGAATAATACGTTGTATAAAGTTATTAAATCATTAAAATATCATTAACAGTGAATACTTTGTATTATTTATTAATTAATTCATTGAATTTAATAACATTTTACATATATCTAATATATTCATTTAATAATACTTATAGATAAGTTTTTGTCAAATCGTTACAATAAAAAGAAACTTATTGATATGCTGATGTTCTTATCATAGAAACAGCTATCGAATAAATCAAACATGAGAGGACTGCCGTCATCATAGGAGAAGACATAGATTTGCTCGTTATTTTGATTGGATGCACTCAATAGCATCAAGAAGTATTATTAAATGAATATATTAGATATATGTAAAATGTTATTAAATTCAATGTATTAATTAATAAATACTACAAAGTATTCTTTGTTAATGATATTTTAATGATTTAATAACTTTATACAACGTATTATTCACCCAGATTCACGGTTGACCTTGCATTATAGTTTGTATGGCTGAGGGCTGAGCGCTCCGCCCTATTTATCTCAAGAACGGTTGAACGCATGAAAAAATGTTTGAAACAAATTTTGTTGCAAACTTTATGCCCTACAATTTTTGTTGTTAACATCATTGGAGCTATAGAAACCGAGAAAATCGCAAAAGAGCAATTTTTGTGACGTCTGACCTCGAATAACCACGCAGACACGAGATTTTAGGTGCCTTTTGAGACAACTTTTAGAACACCAAAATGAAGGTGTATACGAATTTCCAGCTTCTTATCACTCATTCTGAGGTGAAACTCCTAATATGATTGGACTGTTATGTAAAAATGTATCAATATTTTGCCTATCGTGTTGCCAAATTGCAAAGATATCTACATATCTAAACCAGACAGAAGGTTTTAAATTTTGTTTATTTATAATTTCCATTTCAAAATCCTCCATGAAAATATCACACAATTTTGGTGACAAATGTGAACCCATTGCCATACCAAAATTCTGTTGATAAAAATCACTATTTAATTGAAAATATGTAGTTTTAATACATAATTCCAACAATTCTAGAATTGCCGAGACGTTTAATTTAGTTCTATTTATTAATTTATTATCACCTGTCAACTTCTTTCTCAACAAGATTAAGAGTTTTATCGACAGGAGCATTTGGAAATAAACTAACTACATCAAAACTAACCATTATATCTGAATTTGTAATTTTGATTTTTGATAATTTTTTTAAAAAATGTTTTGAATTTTTGACAAAGGAATTAGTATTTCCTGATAACGGATCTATTAATTTAAGTAGAAATCTTGCTAAATTTTGACAAGGTGAATTTATAGAACTTATTATTGGTCTTAATGGTATTTCTTGTTTATGTATTTTAGGTAAACCATAAAAATGTGCAAGTTTTCTATAATGGTAAGTAAGAGATCTGCGTTGTTTATTACTTAGAAATTTTTTATTTTTATATAAAGTCTTGTAAATAGTATATAGTATCATAAGTTTTTATCTGGTTTTTCTTATGATAATATTATTAAGAAAACTTCATTTATAACGAAGTATAAATTTTCTTATAATATGCAAATGCGCTATTCTTTTTTAAAATTCGTTCCCAGAAACGTCACAAAAATATGATGGAAACAGATTTTGACATCTTCAATTTCAAAATCTATCTCCGTGTTCTATGTTGCTGTCATATTTTTTGTAAGATTATCAAGTGTTCTGTTTCTATAGTAATAGTATATTACATAACAAGTGTAGAAAGTGACTTATTTCACTTTCTAACGCGTTATGTACAATATTTTTCCTACGATTAAAACAAATTCCAAAGATAAAAATTATTTAATAAGAAACAACAATTAAATGAACTTAATATGTTAGTACTTACTTTCAAACTTTGCGTCGTTGATTTGACAGTTCCTGCCTTCTAGATAGAAATGCAAAATTCAAAACTGATATGAAATATTCATATCGTATCAGTTTTAAGTTCATATCATCACTGTTTTAAATATGACAGATATTGTCAACTTTCTGACGTATTTCTTTATGCGATATAAGCTACTTTCGCATATAGTCGTAGGAAAATTATATTTTGTCATCACTTTTTGAAAACGATTTGCGAAATTAAGTCGAAACGTCAATTAATTTCTTTAAAATAAGTGGTTTTATTTCCATTAGGATTGGTACTGCAGCAAGACTCCGTGCAACTGTAGAATTCTATTAATCGACCTGAAACTACAGTTTGGCACTTTAGTCATTTATAGAATTCTACACTACGGTAGCCATATTGTCGTTTACTGACGATTGCTGAGGACGCGTACATTAAACAAAGATAGTGTCTACTATGTCAACATATTATGACACGAAATGAAGTCTCCGCACCAAATTAGCATTTCTTTGTTCTTCCAATTCTTTATCTTCCACGGCTGCTATATATTGAAATATATTAGCTGGCAACATTTGACTATATTTCTATATTTGAAACATAAATAAACGTAAAGTTTGACACTTCAGTTCAGGTTTCACCAACTATAAATCAAATAACGAAAATTTCCCTATATTTTGCCGATGATTACCGAAGTGAAATCTATAGTTGCACGGAGTACCAAAAGTCGACATCTCGATTACTCTGATAGATTTCTATTGTGGAAAGCGATAATAGAATTCTACAGTTGCACGGAGCCTTGCTGCTGGTTAGTTACTAATCCTATAGAGTGTAATCACTGTAGCTAACATTTGGTAACTTTCCGGACAATTTTAAAGTACATATGCACTATTATTGTTTCAGGACGAAGGACCAAAAAGTAGATTGAATAATTTTGGCGTGGGTATCGCTACCGGAAACAGTTTGATAGTTAAGGGAAAACAAAGTTATATCTTTTCGAAACATGAAAACTACTTTAGTATTTAGTATTTTATGTATATATTTATTTCTGTTGTCGACTAGTAACTATAAAAAAAACGATTAACAAGTTCAAACCTCTCATAAGATCCTTTTTTATTTTTCATTTCTTTGTTTAATTAAATATTCTTTTAACATAACAAAGTACATTTATAAAATCCTTCAATCAACTAATTAGAAACAAAGAGAAAGTTTCATAGTTAAAAGTCCATAGTACTGGCTCATTATACGAGACACAATTAGAGTCTTTGCTTAAAATTAAAATAATTCGAGAATGTATTTACGCAAGTTCGAGTTAATTATCTCACTACTACATAGCTTAATTGAGTTTCTTTCAAACTTTAATTGCTTCATGGGCATTTCGTAACTTTCTTTTCTCCTCTTCGCCTCATCATTCAACTTCAAGTCCAAGTATCTCCATTATTAACTCGAGCAAAAACTAAATAATTTACATTGGGATTAATATTGAAGTTAAGAATTGTTTCAGCACAAATAAATTTTACCGACGAAGAAGCGCTGTTTGCTTTTATCTTACCTTTGCGATTTTTCTTTTTTTATAATCTGGATGTATTACCTTTTTTATACAGGGTTAAAAAAATTATTTTCGTTTGGACCGTAAGCTTTTCTCAAGATTAAGCACATACGTGAAAGGTTATGGGATTTCATCAAGAGGAGCTGCTAATTTTCTTTCAATAAAAGGACCTCGCACCATTCTTATGGAAACGGAAGCACCGTCAAATTGTCTGAATTTTTGATATGTGATAGTACTTGATGTCCTAATCCTATCATATGGCTAGATTTCGATATACAGTGCGTTAATGTTCAAGATCCCGAAATTTTAAAATGTGTACCAAAAAGTCCCTGTAAAATATTTTTAAAAGTTTCTGGCAGATATATGTAGTAAAAATACATACTTAATAAATAAAATCAAAATATATTTCCTTACAGGGTGCTTCATGTATCCACAGGCCTTTTTGTTCAAAGTCTGTCTTTTTAACATGCAGCAATAGCCTGAAATATCGATAAAAAAAAGTCACCGTCAAAGTTTCTGAATATTGGATATAATATAGATCTTGACGTCCTCGTTCAAAATTGTAATAGGTAAAATTGAATCATATGGCTTTTTTATAAATATCAATTTTTACCAACAACTTTTAGTAATAAAAAATAAACGAAATATTGTAAACTAAATATTTTTACATACTGTATTAGATTATATTGCACCGTTATATTAATTAGAGGCAGGCTAAAAATTCATACTTACAGGGTTATCTCACTTAAGCTTTAAGATGACAAAATCAACAAATCTAAAACAGCTGCCAAACAATTAAAAGGTTTATTGTTCCAATAAATAAAAAAATAGGTTGGTATATTTGATTTTTTTTTATCGAACTCATAATTCATATTTTAAGCTCGTTTCTACAACACCAATGTGTAGTGTGCACCTCTTATATCACACTTGCACTATCTTAGGGAAAATATTAGGATACTAAATAAAATACCAATTTCACTATACAGCACCCTCACTGTGCCACGGTCTAACGTTAACTCCCCGTCTTATAATGTTATAATAAAAGATACGAAAAAATGTTATATACAAAAATTGTAGGCAGCTTTAAGCTTTACATTTTAAAATTACTTACAATGTTACAGGGTGTTTCATAACGCCCTGCCAGATCAAAGGTTTTAATGGAACGCCCTATGTATTTTAACATTTTTAAAATCTCCCGAATAGTAAAGGATCTACAGCTACTCAAAAATCATATTTTTGTAAATTCTGGTGGCTGCTGTAGCTGTAAGATTAACTTATTAAAAAATTAGTAAGAGGTAACAATTAATTATTAATTGTTTGTCAGATGTTTTAGACTTGTTGATTTTGTCATCTTACAAGTTCAAGTGAGATCACCCTGTAAGTATGAATTTTTAGTCTGCCTCCAATTAATATAACGGTGCAATATAATCTAATACAGTGTGTAAAAATATTTGGTTTACAATATTTCGTTTATTTTTTATTACTAAAAGTTGCTATTGGTAAAAATTGATATTTTTACAGATTGATCGTTTAATTTCTCGAAAACAAGCCATATGATCTAATTTTATCTATTACAATTTTGAACGAAGACGTCAAGATCTACATTATATCCAATATTCAGAAACTTTGACGGTGACTTTTTTTATCGATATTTCAGGCTATTTCTGCATGTTAAAAATACATACTTTGAACAAAAAGGCCTGTGGAAACATGAATCTCCCTGTAAGGAAATATATTTTGATTTTATTTATTACGTATGTATTTTGACTACATATATCCGCCAGAAACTTTTAAAAATATTTTACAGGGACTTTTTGGTACACATTTGAAAATTTCGGGATCTTGAACTTTAACACAGTGGCGCGCCACGGGGGGGCAAAGAGGGGCAGTAAAGAATTGAAAAAAACATTTCTATTATATTCAAGAAAAACTCAATCGACAAAACAATTTTTAACATTTTTTTACTGACTTGCATTTCAATTTTTTGGTCAAAATTTTTGTTTCGCGAAAGTTGTTTTGGATATTTTTTTTTGACAAAAAATTTTTTTGGCATAAAAGTTACTCAACTAAAGTTTTTCACTTCAAAAAATTTTTTTAGTAAAATATAAAATATTTCTTCGACAAAGTATCTTCTATCACCATCTCCTGGATTATATGGTTTTTCCGCCTAAATCCCGGGCTTAAAATTCACACATAAACTTAGTAAATCAATATCCGTACCAATGTGAATGGGCTAATTTAGTTCTAAGTTCACGGACACCTATAATAAAGGGTTCGTTAGATGTTTGCAAATTATGTCTATGTAATAGACTGGTCATTCCCCGATTTTGTACACCTCAGAACAAGCAGCGACCAAAAAGCAATTCTCCCAGTGGAATAATATCGGCGAAGAACCGTGGACAAAGCAAATTACATCAGATTATTTCTTGATTTGATTTTCGTATAATGGAAACCGAAATTATTCGGGCACTTGTGTGTTTGTCAATTCAGATATAATGGAATATAATATAATTAGTTTGTTTCAAAGGGTCCACGTTCTCCATTTTCCTGACTTGTTGTTGTGTTCTAGGCATTAATTTGGAAGTTAAATTTTATCAAATTGAATGCGGTAAAGTTTCAATTGAATTTTGTTGAATTTCTTTGTTGACGCTTTTGGTTCAGATTGTATGTACAGTTAACTGAAGGAATATGATTGTTTTTCTCTGATTATATAACCTGAGAAATTAATTTATAACTCCTAAGAGAAGTCACAACTATTGAAGATAAATAAAATATCGTACAATTATAAAAAATAACAGAGCCTGAGGATGTTTCAATCGAGTGTTTGGAAAAATTTCACAGAAATAAAGCTAAATAAGGAACAGTCAAAGCAATGGACTGAAAGGAGGAAAACAGGTGCAACGAAGGCGAAGACACTTTCATCTGCAGGTAAGGCTATACGTCAGTTTTTGGGATGCGCATGAGGTAATCTTCGCTGAATATCTTCAGAGAGCAAAAACAATGAACGACGAGTATTATTGCAGCGTTTGAGTGATAAAATCAAGCAAAAACGGCCGCATTTGGCAAAAAGAAAGTTGTGTTACATCAAGGCATTCCACAAGTTCACACATCCATTATCGCTATGGCCAAAAACAACGAGTTTAAGGAGTTTCATTAACGCGTCATAACTTCATACGATATTTCCGCGCAACAAAAGTAGTCGTTCCTAAATATAAATCTTTTCCAAACTTTGGCAACACAAAAAATACATTTACCTAAAGATATTGCCACCGAATAAATAAATCATTTATGCATTCTTAGTAGCCAGTGGCCAGTGGCGTGCAGAACATAAAAATTAGATGATCAAAACCATCCAATGTTTTAAATAGGTAATGAATTGAGGTATGTTTCCTTTGATTCAACCTACAAAAATGCAAGATTTTGAATCTGTTACTCACAGAAATAACTAGGTCTAACAATTAAAGAAATTATTTTTTCTTCAATGCATTTTATAAAATCTTGTTTTTAATTTTTTTAAGCAATTTTATTCATTGGTAGGTACCCTTGATTTAAAATAGTAATCAATAAATTGTAACCCAAAAATAATGGAATAGAAAATGGGAGAATAAAATAAACGTGGTAGAAAAAACCGAGATTTATTGGAATTTCACTCAATAATCCTCAGGTGTTGTAGGGAATTGTTCCTTATTTCCAACTACTGTCTGTTCTTGGATCCACTAACTTCGGTAGAAAATAATTGAAGAAAAAAATTTTCAACTTTATAAATCTAAAAAAAACATGAGAAATAAGTACATTTTGAATTTGAAAATTATATATGTCACCTCTTCAACTAGACAATCTTTCGGGCTCCATATAACGAAAAAGCATGTATTATGAGTTAACAATTTGTTATAAACAAATTTTTACCAACATTACAAGTAATTTACAGAAACAGCGATTCGTAACAAATTGCTGAAAAAAATTGTCTTTAATAATTCCATTTTGCATTAAAAAAATGTAGTTAAAATTAATTATTATGAAAAAAATAAAAATATAGTTATTGTATAAAAATTTTGAAGATATAGTCGAGGAAATTTGATCAGAACATCTATTTATTTTAAAATAAATCTATTATAATGAATCCAGGAAACTATTTTTTTCTGTCAAAACTGCATTATAAAAATTGTGGCAAAGGATATAGTTTAAAAATAATCAAATTCTTACCGTAACATCACTCGACGTCGGCGTCTGCACAATCTTTTGGTACTCAAGCATTTATCTCGTTTACTGCTTTTTCCGTTTTTGTTTTTCGGACCATAATTTTGTTCAACTGTATGACTACAACACCAATCAACAATTGCCCTAATATCCCCTTCACCACACTAACTTTCTTTACACTTAGATACGTATTTTTATCCCCATACGAACTTAAATTTAAAAAACACTAATTTTTCCTTATCTATTACATATATTTTTTACACACCATCTTAAAGTCGAGGTTTCCACGAAGAAAGTGAGCACTAATAAAGGTTAAAAAATGAAAATTTGTAAAATAACTTTTTCGATTGAAAATTAGGCTTTTTTTAATTTAAATTCGTATAAAATCGAAAATTAAATATTTTGCTCTGAAAAAATTATAGCTTACTTAAAAACACAAAAATAAAAGTTTTTACAAAGTTTCATAAAAAAAATATTTTAGCGGAGAAAAAATTAAAAACGGTTTTTAGCGATTTTCTCGATAATTTTGAGGTTGTATTTATTTTAAATTAATTGAAATCAACGTGTTCGAGACTTTCTCCAACACTCATATTTAATAAAATATAATTAAATTGGGAAATTGGAACCTTGGGTTTATCAACTAAGTTGAAAACTATCGTCGACCACTCAACCAAAACACAATTTTCACACACTCTACGCGCGTTTCGCCAACTATGTTGGCATCATCAGGAGTTGATGATAGACTAAACAACTAACTATTTCTAACAGCTATTTATACTAAATGACTAACCCCCCTCCCCCGGCGGTGCCAGGCACTGTCATCCCCCGTGACCTAATCAGCCAAGGGTGACTAATCAGCCAAGGATGAGTAACCCGCCCGTACCTAATGGATTAAACTAAAAAGCGGACTAAGAGGAATTGGTCCTTTGTCTCTGTTTAAACTAGTTTTACATTTGCCTATTTCTATACTTTCAAATGCGTCCAACAATTTATTATTGGATACATTTTTAAGTAATTTTATATTGTCTATACTTATTCTATGATTTTAATTAAAAGCATGTTCGGCTATACTAGATTTTTCCGTACGCCAATATTTTAAGTGAGCCATGTGCTCTTTAAATCTAAATCTGTACAGAGCGTCTAGTCTGCCCAACATACTTTCTATCGCAATCCCCACAACTAATTTCGTAAAAACCACTTTTTCCAAATTACTGTTTTTATACTTGGGATTACCTAATAACTGTTTTAAAGTGTTGTTAGACTGAAAAACTAAACTTAAACTCGCTTTTTTGAACACGCTGGTAAGTCCTTTGGTGTAAGTGGGACTATTCGGTATTGAAACGAATTTTTCAGTCTGTTTTACGTGGTGTCACGTAGGTTTTTCTCAAATTTATGTTTGTTGATTAGTTTGTCAACCAAATCTTCGTCATAACCGTTTATTGCAGCTATATCCTTAATCTTTTGGCTAAACTTTGCATGGATCAAAATTATTTTTAATTTAGAAATGAATTTTTTAAACAACATGAAGGAACTGCTATGGGCAATTGTCTATCATCGTTCATGGCAAATCTTTTTATGAGTAAATTCGAAACCAAGATTAGTCAAGAATTTGAGTATCTGCCAAGGATATGGTACAGATATGTGGATGATGTATTTGCAGTTTTCGATACTAAGAAAACTAACTTAGATGACTTCGTGACAAAATTAAACTCTCAATTTCTATCCATAAAATTTACCTATGAAATAGAAAACAATGGACAACTACCATTTTTAGACACCTTGGTTATCAGGAACGAGAATAAGTTGGAATTTGACATTTTTAGGAAAGATACTGCCACAAGTAGGTATCCCATTAGATTCTTTTCATTGTAATCAACACAAGATGGCTAGCTTACATTTCCTAGTACATCGTTTATTAAACTTCCCACTAAGTAAAGAAAGATTTGATAAGGAAAAGAATTTGATTAAGGATTTAGCTGCAATAAACGGTTATGACGAAGATTTGGTTGACAAACTAATCAACAAACATAAATTTAAGAAAAACCTACGTGACACCACGTTTTTCCAACACGAAAAACAGACTGAAAAATTCGTTTAAATACCGTATAATCCCACTTACACCAAAGGACTTAAGTTTAGTTTTTCAGTCTAACAACACTTTAAAACAGTTATTAGGTAATCGCAAGGATAAAACCAGTAATTTGGAAAAAAGTGGTATTTACTAAATTAGTTGTGGGGATTGCGATAGAAAGTATGTTGGGCAGACTAGACGCTCTGTACAGGTGAGATTTAAAGAGCACATGGCTCACTTAAAATATGGGCGTACGGAAAAATCTAGTATAGCCGAACATGCTTTTAATTAAAATCATAGAATAAGTATAGACAATGTAAAATTACTTAAAAATGTATCCAATAATAAATTGTTGGACGCATTTGAAAGTATAGAAATACGCAAATGTAAAACTAGTTTAAACAGAGACAAAGGACCAATTCCTCTTAGTCCGCTTTTTAGTTTAATCCACTAGGTACGGGCGGGTTACTCATCCTTGGCTGATTAGTCACCCTTGGCTGATTAGGTCACCGGGGATGACAGTGCCAGGCACCCCCGGGGGAGGGGGGTTAGTCATTTAGTATAAATAGATGTTAGAAATAGTTAGTTGTTTAGTCTATCATCAACTCCTGATGATGCCAACATAGTTGGCGAAACGCGCGTAGAGTGTGTGAAAATTGTGTTTTGGTTGAGTGGTCGACGATAGTTTTCAACTTAAAATATAATTAAAAAAAGTTTAAAAACTAATAAATTTCAAAAAAGTACTAACTTTAAAATCTTAAATAAAGTTAAAACAAAAAAGTAAGAAAGTTCTATCATACCGATCAATAAAATGAAAAATAATTTGTGGGACGCCCCTGAAAAAGGATTAAAATTAAACTTGGATTGTATATTAATCTGAGACACCAGGATATACGGCGACGATCATGTAATTCGGGTAGAGTAGGCCTTAAACAAAGACAGCGACAAATATTGTCCTCGAAACTAGGTCGCGTAGTTATATGCGGCGTTTCATTTCTATCCAAGAATGTTTGAATTCTACAAACTTAGGAAAGGTGGCTGCATAAATCAGATGAAGATTTTCAAATCTTGGCTGCGATTTTATTCAAAAACAGAAAAGATTTCATGAACATTGTTATTTTTTAGCTAATCAGGTGGTATATAAGAATGCCGGTAAGTCATTATTTTTACGTTTGTGTAGGATCATTTCAATTTTTTTAACGTAGAAGGAAATCATTGACTTTCCAGAATTATAAAAAATGAGACTTTTTTGGTGATAAACGGTTTTCACTGAAAAAATTTCTGGGACATGGGAAGGCACAGCCAGTTTCACCAAGGTAGTGAATGCTTTTAAGTCCGAATTGCTCCTTCATGCACCCTATTCGCTAGATTTAGCCTCCTCGGATTATTTTCTGTTTCTAAATCTGAAGAAAAATCTGAAGGTGGTAAAGTATTTGCCAACAAAGAAGAGGTGGAGTCTGCTCCATTCAGAGAGATCTGAATTGTTTACTCCATTTATATCTAAACAAAAAACAAATTATGAGAAAATCTGGCACTAATATCGTTGCGTAATCCTACACGATTAAAGTTATGTATCACAATTTATCAAGATGTTACAAGATCAATAAATGTTTATACCGGTTATATTATTTAATTACTTTATTCAAGTGCTTCTCTTTGATCTCGGCATTTCATAGGTAAGACTTGATAAATGGCGCGTAGTCGTTCCCTTTCGGTAAAACATTTTTATCATCACGTAAGGGATGTGTGTCCAATTAGCAAAGCATAATTTTTCCACTTTGCTCCCGTTGACGGATTCGGGAGATCAGAGTTGAGTCGTTTATAAAAATGAAGGACGCCATAGAGTAAATGAGGACCGGGAATCGTGCAATGGGCATTGACTAATCTACTTGTGAGGCATTAGTGACCTTGTACAGGCACGGACTCTAATTTTCGCTACAAACGTTTGCTTTAGACGATTGGCCGCTATAGAAATGCGGATCCATAATCACAGGGCCACAAAAAAACGTTTAATCTTGACTATTATTAGTCGGATCAACAAAATAAATGAATATGTGACTTTGACAAAATCGAAATTGTTGCATCCTTTTGTTTTAGTATTACAGAAATAACAATATTGATTTTTTGATTCTCCCAAATCATTGGATTGACAAATTTCAATCCTTTGTTATTCTTATTTTTCTTGCATCGATCCATCATATTTCTGTAAGCTATAAGAACTCCAGAACGGCAAACCATAGCGAAGGTGAGATTCGAATAAGGAAAAGTAGGTCATTAATGCAGTAGTAGGGGTTAGCTCTTTAGAAACAGTTTTAATGGCAAAACATGCAGAAGATAATTTGTTTGCCAATGTATCAATATGAGTTGACCATTTCAGGAATTTGTCTATATAAAGACCTAAAAACTTAATTGAGTTCACCGTTAGAATCGGATTATTGCTTAGAGTTATAGGCTGTAAAGTACCTCTGTAAGACATTGCTACGGTGTTGAAACAAAGCCCATTCGAGTCAGACCAGGACTTGATAGTTACTAGAACTTTGATTATGCTAGATTGTAATGTCTGTATATCAGAACTACTCCAGGTTACACTCGTGTCATCGGCAAATAAAGTAATTCTTCCACTTATTTTTAAGTCTGATATCGTTGATAAATAATAAAAATAAAATTGGACCTAACACTGAACCTTGAGGTGCTCCACTACTAATTAGCAGATTTGAAGAATCCTCATTATTAGCACGCACCTGCTGATTTCTATTTTCTAAGTAAGTTTTAAACCAGTGCAAAGGAGAACCCCGTATGCCATAAATTTGTAGTTTCTTAATTAAGATTTCATGATTAACACAATCACAGGCTTTTGCGAAGTCACAAAATACTGAAGCTGTGAAAAGTTTATCATTAAGTGATGTATATATTTCATTAAGAACGGAAAACATTGCTTCACTAGTGCATTTTTTAGGAAGGAAACCATACTGATGAGGTGTTAGGATATTTTGTTTGGAAAGAAAGGGCAGTAGTTGATTTTTCATTAGCCTTCCTATTATCTTCGATAAGGTAGGTAATAAAGCAATAGGTCTGTAGTTACAGGTTTCGGTTTTGTCGCCACCCTTATGAAGCGGGATTATTATAGCTGTTTTTAGACAGTTCAGAAAGATATCAGATTCAAAGGATTCATTAATCAGCGAAGTTAACATGTTAATTACTACATCAGGTATATTTGAAAATATTTTAGTGGACAAGCCATCATTTCCACAGGGAGATTTATTTTGAATGCTGTTTATGGTTTGCACTAGTTCGTACTTATCTACTGGTCCTAGGAAGAAACTATTAGTGATCCTTTTAGTAGGTAGGAGGAAGGAGAGAGAATCCTGACCCGGAGCTATGTTAGAGCTGATATTCTTACTTACATTAACAAAATAATTGTTTAGTTCATCAGGCTTAGGATTAAGAGTGTTTTATTTCTTTTCTAAGTCATTTATAATAGACCAGGTTTCTTTGGAAGAGTTTTTAGCTCTTGAGATGCGATTTTTATAATAGTTTTTCTTAGTAGATTTGATAATTTTTCGATACAGTATTCTATAGTTGTTGATATAATTTAATATTATCTGAGAATTTTTTAATATACATAAGTGACCTCATATTTTTTGAATAGATTCTTATTCCTTTAGTTGTCCAAGATTTATGACGTTTAATTTTAATGGGGCGAATGCGAAATACTGTGTTAAGACACTTCATTATTTTATTTAGGAAGTCCAAGAATTTACCCTCACCCCTCCCTAGAATTAAGTACGATGGCTTTTCTAGCACTGCACGGAATATTTCATAACTTGTTTAATTTCTGTGGAGGTACATAAAATAATTCGAAGCATCTCAAAAACTTGTGTGCATTCTCTACAAGTACTTCCCTGTATGAAAACTGTCACTACCATAATCGCATGTCTGGGCGAGTGCGTATTTTTTCTCGTAATCTGATTTCCCTTTGCCCTATAACGACTTTAATTTTTTAAAGTAACGGATGCAAACCGCAGTTGAGAAGTAACCACGTCATCGTTTTTCATCTTTTTTGCACTTAATTTAATCTAAAGTTATTTAATAATACTTATCTTCATCTACGGAGAGAAGTTTAATGTTACTTTTGTTGTTGGAAATTATTTCTCTAGGTTTAAGTATTATTAGTGTTACAATCCTTCATGATTAATTTCTAATTTGGAAATAGAGGTGCTAGAAAATTATTTTCAGAATTTTAAACTTTTTATTGATGTACAAAATGATTTAAATGGTCCAACGAAGGTAGATTTAGAAACAAACGTCAAACTTTTAATAGCTTGACATTCATTTTGTTTGTTAGGGTAGAAGCCATCTAGTGTACGAGCAAAAAGACGATAAACTCGTTCGGAGAATGTGTTATTGTTGGTACGCAAAAATTATGTCGAAGTAAAGTTTTCTTCTTCATTTAAATCGAGGGGTATCGAAAATTTGGATGCCCATTACATCCCGGCAATCAAAATCCCGACAATCATAATCCCGAGGGTCACAATTCATAATCCCGATAAATCACAATCCCGACAAAGTTATGGAACCTTTTTTCGATATCAATATTAGCTGCTGAAACACCACGTATGCCTAGTGAGCCTCTAAATTCACCCAGTACAACTAATTTATGTCTGTGAAAAATGTATTTAAATTTTTTTAAATTGTTTGCTGATCCAAGAGCTATAACGACAAAAACGTAATGCTGCATCAATTTACTGAATTTGCCAATGACAATAACGTGGACCTGGTACCTTCACCGATTTAGAATTGGCAGCAATAAATGCCAAAAGGCGGTGAATTTTCAGAAGCGACTCACAAACTTTGCTTTTCCCATTTTGGTCAGTGAGAATGGAGGAGAATTCATGCAGCTGGCTTGGCAACTAGATACGCCAATGAAGACTTCAGTCTGTTGATGCCTTTGATTAACACAAACCATAATTTCCGGATGAGGCAAGAGGTAATTGTTTGGTTTGAAAATACGTATCTTCACGGAAAAATAAGGCGTCAATTAAGGAACGGCATAGTTCAAGGCTTTGGCCCAATATTTTCTCCGAAACTATGCCATGGCAACGGAAGTACCACGCACTCAAAATAATGTTGAAGCTTGACACAGAAGGTGGGAAAAACCTTGTGTGGTAAGAGTATTATCCACATGAACGAAGAATTCCAAAAGGAGCAGCAACACGTTGAAAATGAAATTGAATGTACGATTCGGGAGCAACCGACCATTGTAAGGAAAAGAGCGGATACTGAAAGAAAAGAAAGAATTAGAACCGTAATGGAAAATCGTCAAAACTTAAATATTATTGATTATGTTCGAGGTATTGCTCATAATTTAGCTGTATAAAGTTATAATTATTGATTATTGTTAATAACTATTATATGTGATCTTTTTATTTGGAATTTTATTTCATTTACAACTCAATAAACAATTAATTCATTTACAGGGGGGTGTGAAAATGTATCGTATGACATACGTATAAAAATTACTTAGCGTGTACCAAATATAATGCACAAAACAGGTGAAGGATTAAGGATTAGTAAGTGGGGAATGGAAATATTTATTTAACGAGTAGAGAATCAAATTAAATAAAAAGTAAAAACTATGTTTGATATTAATAAATATTTTTATTATCCTGTTAAAATGACATGAAAAATAAATAGCAATTTCCTCGTTTATTTAATCACAACGAGGTTATCAATATATTATTGGTTTTTGCAAGCAATAAATCCGGTATCAGCGACACTAACTTCCCGTATGAATTTGCATACTTTAATTTCGAAAATGTGGTTCGTAAAGTTGCATTTCAGCGTATGACACGTGCTAAATCAAAAGTTTGATTATTCCAACATCGAAAAGCAATCCGGGATGGAAAAACAATCCGTAACTGAAACAGATGACCCTCCGGTGAGGCGGACATTGAATTTAAAGAGAGAGACATAAGTGTCTGAAGTTGGAGGGGTGTTTTATAGATAGATAGGTAGGTAAGAAGAGTAAGTTTAGAAGTTTTCGGGCACCGATTCGACCCAGTTGTTTGATTTATTTCGTTCGGGTAGTTGCAGTGGCGCGCAGGGTTCGAATTATTAAAAATTGCTCCCTGGTGGAAAAATAAGTGGCTGTGAATTATAAGTAATATAGAAAGTTTTCCGATGTATATTGATTTTTCATTGTTGCTTTGTGAATATTAGTTTTGATTATTTCATTCACACATGGCTGCGACAATCAGAAGTCATGAATTTAGTCACATGATATGCAATATGTTCGATTATTTCCCTTGCCTTGCCTGTCAATTTTTAACCAATCACGTGCTTGGAAACTGATTTGACGCAGCCAATCAAAACAAAATAAAGCGACTATTCACCTTGGTGGTAAATATTCGGCTATTTGATCGTCCTCAAATAAAACCTATACTAATGGTATTATAAAATTGCTTATAGTTAATAAATTATCGATCTTTAGTAGCAAATACACAAATCCAACTGATTTCGCACTTTTTCTGAAACTATAAATATATTCATTCATTCCTTTCTATGTAATACCGTCCATTTTACGACAAACATAGTAGTCTCGACGAATTGATCCTAAAATAAACTCGAAATTTAGATACAATAAAAATAGTCGGCTATTTGTCAAGGTCTTGGGATATTACTGTCGACTATTTAGGTAAATAAAGAAACATGAGCGGCTATTTAGTCGATTGTATGAGTGTGCTATTAAGTGTCAAAATTTGACGTAACATTGAATTAAAATTGAAATTGTCTCGTTTTGGTTAATGTTCCACTACTGAAATCAGTGAAAATATAAGCAAATTTATCCCAGAAAATACCAAAAAGAGAAAGGAACCTGTTTGGTGACAATCTTAGCGAATGATTTTGTAGGGTTCATGAAATAATCTTCCTGAATATCACTCGACTATGACAAATAGAGACTATTATTTTCTTTAATTCATCTCGAACAAATTGCATTTCAAGACAATTCAATTCAAGACAATTCAATTCGACCATATGAACTCTAATAATCAAAGAATAACTCCCTCGAGCTAAAGCTCTCGGGAGTTATTCAGATTATTAATGTTCATAAGGTCTCATCAAATTGTCTCGAAATACAAGGTACTCTCGATAGAATTAGGCAGAAAATAATAGTCGGCTATTTGTCATATTCTTGGGATATTACCTTCGACTATTTCCCTTGTCTTAATTTCCACCAATCACAAACGCGCAATTTTGAATTACAAATAGTTTCTAGATGAAATAACTGTATGACAGCTCCTGTCAGCAGTTTTTTCGAGTTTACCCGCGGCAAAACTTGACAGCTATTGTCACCAAAAATTACAATACCTTTGATAACAAGTAATTATGGTCTCCTAGGACACCAGAAAATGACGCTAAACAATTTTTCTCATTTTATTGTCAATAAATTTTGTAATATTGTTTTTAAACAGTGCTGATGTAGTGAAAAGGTCGCATTGGAAGTGATTCTATGACTAATATTGATCTGTCGATTGAGAAAAGTATCAATATGGAAACAGTTTACGGAATTCTGCAAGGTAAAGAAATACGAGCTTTTGGAAACTACAAGTTTAGAGCAATTAAACCTAATACTGAAAGATTGGGCGTGGACTATGAAGAAAGAAAATGGTGAAAATTACAAAGAACTAGTTGTGAAGACAATGTGGAACACCGTTGCAAAAAAAATGTAAGAGATGTATTTTATGAAGTGGAAAATAATTTTTGATCCATTTAAAGATATTATCTTCAAGTCTAGTAGGGAAGCTCGTAATGCGAAACGAAATCGAGCTCTGCTTCATTGAAATTGGAAGAATACTACGCAATGGTTTTATTACGGGACGAAGACACTCCGGCGGGACTCCAGCGAAAATTTTACCATATCGCTTCAGTAGAACTTGCCTGGAGAGGTGGAGAAGCAGTCATTAAAATAGGTAGATAACATAGTTACATATTTTTTAAAATAACTGATTCTCAAAAATCCTAGTTTTTAGGAAGAGTGGAATATAATCCTCTCTTCAATAAAACGGCCCAGGGTGGCAAAAAAAAATGGCCGATAGTAAATGGCTGGTCCCCTTTTGTTCAGTCCCTTATTAAAATTCTAATGGTTAAACGTTTATCTAGAATAACAAGTGATATATTATTCTTAACAGTAAACGTATCATGGAACAAAGAACAATCAAGTGGATGGTACGAAAACACTCCAGTGGGAAAAAACGAACTTTCGGAATGGACTAAAGAAGCAGCGGTCGACAGCAGTCAGTAACCTGGCTAAAGGTGGGATGGGTGAACAACAATTAATTAAAATTACTGGCCACAGTTCAGCCAACTCAATTAAGCCTTACCTGCAAATGGATAATGAGCATTATTCCAACAGCATAAATACCCTTAGAAGTGACGCCTCAGGACCTCCAGCTAAAAAACAGAAAACAGAAGATCCTGCAGCCACTCCTCGAGCTTCTCACTCTACAGCTGGACCCATCAACAGCATTAATGATTTACCTACACCCAACGTTATCAATGAGTTAACAAAGATTTCAAACAGTACTCCTACTGTGTACCAAAATTGCAATTTATATTTTAATTGTACCATAAATAATTAAGCTTGTAGTATTTTGTGATTAAATAAATTACCTGTTTCTCAGTTTTCAAATTAATACCTACATATTTATTATGTATGCATATATATTAGGTAGTATGTTTTGTAATCTATGTGTATGCAGAATAATCTGTTACTCATGAAGTAGTCTTGTCAAATACTATTCGGGCATCTAAATTTTCCTGTGAAAAAAAAAACACAATGGAAAGTAATATTTTTTTAACAAAATGCATTCGTGCAGGTGCAAAAATTCTCTTCGACTAGGATTTCTGTTGCCCCCAGCACTCACGCTTCTTGTTAAAATATTACTTAGCAAAGTGCTTGTTCGATTTTTTTCGGAAAAATTTGATGCCCTTATGATATTACTTACGATAATCTCGTTTGGAATGTCTTCAGCTATTCCTATATGCACCCTTGAGCGAGGCTCGTATACCCTGACGTAATATGTAAAATATATAATTTTATTTTGTACTAGCTTCGCACGTGTGTATTAATGAAGAAAATGAGACCAAATCTTCCCTTTACAGTACGACCATGCAATGAAATAAAATGACTATTAAATAATTTTGACAATAATTTATTGCAATGCTTTGTAATGTACAATATTTTTTGTCGTTCCCTCCAACGGTTTGCCGAGTGCCCATGCGAAAAATACGGCATGCCATTCAAGATTTATTCCAAATGGGCCCCGGAAAAATTTAAAAAATAGGACGAAGAGGATGTTTTGCCTTAAAAAAGGTGCAAATCACCAACATACTTATACAAACTTATACATAATGGTTTGAGTGCAACTTTCTCAAATGTTAAAACAATTTTGCAGATTTTCATGACTCTACCCATTCCAAATGCTTCTGGAGAAATATCTTTCAGCGCTCTTAAAGGAGGCAAATCATTTTTAAGGTCATCTTTAAACCAAGAACATTTAAGTGCCTTAGCAATAGACCAAGCATTGAGTGAAATAAACTATGCTAAAGTGATAGATAACTTTGTAAAGAATAAGGCTAGAAAAACTTCATTCAGTTTTAGACTACTGAAATATACAAAACTTTCCCCGGATCCCTGGCTACCTCACTGGAAAGGGCCCCAATTGTCTTAGTGGATAGAGCCCCCTGAACTGTAAATCTTCCTCTGATTACAAACACAACAAAAAAATTGGCAAATAGGCGCAGCCGTTCTGAAGTGATAGGTTTACATGAATTCAGCAATTGATTTTTATTTATTTAGATTTGCGGCACAATTCTACTTTTGACCAACCGTGACATTTTTTTCAGGCGTGCACCACACCATTCACGAATCTGCAGGTTTTATCCTATAAATTCTTGTCTAGAAATGAAGACAGGTACTTTAGTTGGGTATTAAAAACTTTATCTTCATCAAGTTATTTTAAATAAACAGAATTTTATCGAAAATAGACATTTTCAACTAAAAATGAATCACATTTGCAAGAAAAATCAGAAAAACTAACGAGTAATTTTGATTTGATTCAGAAAATCGTACACAAATTTCCTCATGCGTCAAAAAAATGTTTGAATTTCAGAAAATTTTAAAAACTGAGCGATACTCCAGCAATCTAGCTTTAAACAACTTTTAATCATTAAAACATAATTGAAATCCTAGATCCTCATGACGTAATTAAAGAAAAACCAATTTTTTTTCAAATGTTTCTAAAATGTTTTACCAACACGAACGGGTGATACTGCAGAGCTACAATCAGCGATAAAACTATAGTTACACGTCACTGGAACTCTACCTTTATGTCACACCGGAAAACTGCAAGGCGACCCGTACTGTGTCTACGTTTCAACAGAAACTTTCATGCAAAAACAAGCGACAAACAACGCCAACTTGGTATTGACAGTAAATAAACCTTTGGGGATAACTACAGTTAACAGAAACTTATATATCTTAGCTTATTGTGCTGGATTTTATCGACAGAAACAAATTAATTCGGTTCAGGTTTTGATATATTTTCCTAAATTCACCATCGCCATGTTAGTTTAAACTTTAACGAAAGCCTTTTCAAATATAAATATAACCAATAAATTTAATTCGAAAATGTGCTACCATCTGTCAGTGGTTTTAATATCGATAAAGAAGAATATTTGATAAATGAAGCTTAGAACTGAGTTTTGACAACAAATTTTCAACTTTTATTGGGTAAATGGAAGGCAACGCAAATCACTAACCAGTCCGCGATGAGTCGCAGCCATTGTAATTGAATGGGACACCGCAGACGACGCTACTTGTCACTAACCAATCAGTAACGCTTTAGTAATTAGTTGGTAGGCAACTCGACATGGTGACTCAATTTTGACTTGAATCACCCAGTTTCTAATGTTCAGCTGTCAAGAGTGTCAAGTATTGTTTATTTTGTTTCAAAATATTTTTTTTTCACAATGAATGAACAACTAATAAATATAAAATTAGTCGTAGAAGTTGAAAAATATCTCGTATAGCATAATTTTAAGCTCGTAGGTTACTAAGAGGGATGAAACGGATCATACTTGGTGTGAAATAGCAAAAGAATAATAATAAAAGAGTAATAAAGTAAGATGGATTTATCATCACTCGAATCGGTATCCATTTTTAGTCAGCTTGTGAATAATAGATGTTTTCGACCACAGCTGTAATCAGAGACTACTGATTTCGATCACCATTGAGTAGACCGTGTGTGCGGATATAGCATCACTAATCACTTAGTAACCGGTTAGTAATTTCAGTATCAGCATCTTTTGAGTAGTGAATGATTTCTGTTTCAAGTTTACAAAAATCGCGTCGAATGATGCGGTTCCTGCTGGAATAAAAGTTGTAATTAAGCTAATTGTCGATGAACTACTAAAAATCACAAAAAAAAATTAAGAAAAGACGTAAACGTATATGGATCACTCAATTATTTGGTCACTAACCCACTTTGTTTTATACTAAAAAACGTTTATTCGAAAAGGCAATTACTAATACAATAATGTTAGATACAAGGTAGGGATGTTATTTATGATATGTGTAAAGGAAGTAAGTACCTATACATATTGTAACGGTTAAAAAGAAACAGATAAGTTTATTAATATGAATAAAATCATTACTTATTGTATTTTGAGTAATCACAGGACAGGATAGTAACGAACATTAAAAGTCAGTGTATAAATTTAATATAAGTAGAAATAGTGAGAAAATTATTCTTTTTGTCTCTAGAATAATTTGATGTTAATTAAAAGTAATAAAAAAATTAATGAATTTTATAAAAATTTACATTAAAAAAACTATCAAATTCCAATCAAGTAAGCTGTGATTTGATGGTTTATAAAAACTATTTCGCGCTGTCAAGCCAAACCAAAATCTTTTGAAGCGTTCACATCGATCCTAGTAATAAAAACAAAAGAAAATCAAATCAAAGCAATACTGATTGAAGATAAAAAATTCAAAGAAATTTACCTGTCAAAATAAGTGAGGTTATATTTTTGTAAAACAAGAAAACTTAAAGAAAAATCAAGAGGAGAAGTTCAATTATTTATCCGATCGTTGTTCCTGTTAAATAATCCAGATCCTGTTGTATCCTGACTATGCTTTCCAGATCCAGTTGTATCCTGTATTAATTTATCTTATTCCTGTTTTTGGTTTCCCAGAAGATATTGTACTAAATCCCATTTTGAATTGACTAGGAAAATAATCAGAATAAAAAAGTCTAAGTCGTATTAAAGGTACCAATTTACTATATTAAATATCGATATTTAAAAACGTTTAAAAATAAAAAACTTTTTATTAACCTTATAAAAGCTTATATGATGACTTTATTAACATTTAAGTGCAACTTGTTTTCCTTACACCAAGTACTTAAATTGTTTAAATCATGCTGAATTAAAATCATATCTTCCAACGATTTTATGGGTCTGAAAAGTTTTAAATCATCGGCAAACATCAAAAAGTCACAATTTTGGAAACATTCTGCAATGTCGTTAACAAATATATTAGACAACAAAGGTGAGCAATGAGCGCCTTGAGTTACACCAGAAGATACATAAATTGTATTTGATTTAAAATATCCTAGTCGCACCTGTTGCATGCGACCAGTTAAAAAACTCTTTTGAGTATGCCATGTTGGAACAATTATATTAAACTTTTTGGATCTTAATAATGTAGTATACCAAAACTAAAACTGTTTTAGGAAAAATCATAATACAATGACTACAATTCATTCATTTTAACAAAAAGTTTTAGAATCGATTGAAATAGGTGAGGGCGCGGTAGGGATCTTCTGTGATCTCAGTCTGCGATTGCGTCAGTAACGAATTACTTTTGAAAAAAATATCCCATTATGGTGTTCGCGGTATACCACAAAAGTGGTTTCAGTCATATCTTTCTGATCGTCCACAGGCTGTGAAAATAAAATCATTCATCATGGATACTGAATAATACTGGAGTTCAACAGGATTCAATCCTGGGGCCATTATTATTCACTCTCTATCTAAATGATTGACCTAAAAACCTTTCACAATGGCTTATTTGTTTATATGGAGATGATGCAACTCTGCTTATTACTGACAAATCTCAGTTAAACATTCTATCCAATTTAAATTCAGTATATTAAGTTGGCTTAACTATAACTCATTTATAAACCTCAGTAAAACTAATTATATGACCTCCCACACTCAATGGAAGTCAAACTTACCCTCGTATTATGTAATAATAAATAATGAATCTAATGAATAAACAGAATCTGTTACATTTCTAAGAATTAGTATGGATGATAGAATGATAAATGATAAAATCGCTGAACTCTATGTGTTATTAGATTAGAATATCGATATTTAAAAACGTTTAAAAATAAAAAAAGCCACAAGTTTTACAATTAATGAGGTTATATTTAAAAAAAAACTATAACTACACTACTTAGTTTAGAATATAACATTGGAGTAAGGTAAGAGAGTAATCATAAGATTTTTAGATGTGCTACCATCTATGGTAAGAAGAGAGTATTGACATTAAATTTTGACTGAATCTAGTCAAGATGTCACTCTCTTCTTTTTTATCCCTTTCAGAGATTAATACAAAGTGAGTAAACCAGTAAGGAATTTTAATTTATTAGATTCGACATCCTAAGACCGGTTTCTGTCTTTCGACTTCATCAGTTAGGCTTTACTGGTTTAATCATAAGATTTGTGCTAATTATTGATTTTGTAAATAAGAAAAATATTACGCTTACCTTATTCTGGCAAACAACTCTTTCATATAAAATAAAAGGTTAACCGTTATTTATTTTGAATATTAATAAATGTTTACATATTTTTACTGAGTCGTTATCATCAATTTCTACGATCACGCGGTCAATAGAAACACTTCCTGAGTTTAGGATTCTCAAATTTTCTACTTGATAGTAGATGGCGCTCAACAAAATTATCCACAACAAATAATTACATTCTGTCTGAGTTTACGGCAGAAGGCAATAAGAACAAAAAGATATAGGTAAAATTTAAAATTTGTTATAAATATTAAATTAATAACAAACGAAATTAAAGAGCTAAAGTCGAGGTTGGTTAATCTATTAATAAATCAATAATAACATTGTAGGTTATGTACTAAAACTCAAAATTAAATAAATCAAATAATAAAAATAAATATTCAATAAAATTAATTTTTCTTTTACACACCGATAGAACGTAACAATATATTGAAATAAGATAATACATAATTTGACAGTTTCTGGTCAAAGTGTCAGGTAAGAAAATGTTGAATTTGTTTATAAAACATTTTCAAGGGTGTTATACATTAAAATTACCCATAGAATTTATTAAAAATAGTAATTCAAATTCAAATTTTTTATTGATCCATAAATATAACATTTAGAGACAAAAGGCCAATGGACGAGTCAACAATTTATATACATTTAATACAACAATTAAAAAAAAAGAAAAGACACAATACACAATGAGAGGACATGGTGTTAGTTTTTAAAATGATCATAAAAGTGCTCTAAAGTACAAGGAGTTATATCAAGCAGTATTCGATTTACCTTCCTCTTAAAAAAATTAAGGGAAGTAATGTTTTCAAATCAGTAGGTAAAGCGTTATAAAGATGGGATCCTTGATAATTAAATAACTTGGCTGAAAGTGTATTACATTTCGAATATAGAATTCATTTTTATTTCTCGTATTATAATTATGTATATCCGATTTTGTCATTAAGTTTTCTTTATTTTTGTGAATATTTATCATCAATTGCTGATTTTTTTTACAAGCTATAACTCAGGAACTAACCAATAGATTTTTTTGGAAGTTGGGTAATCTTTTTGGGACCTACAGTAATTTCATCTGAGGTATACAGAGTATCTGTGACGTCATCGCAGAAGCAGGGACGGCATCTCAATGAAAAAAATTAAATGGTAAGGGGGAATCAAACTTAGCTCAAATGAAAGGGTTTTTTATTTCAAATTCAACGGTGTATCACAATGAGGGTACCAAAGTAATAATTTTACCAAATTTTCAATTTAATGTTTATTTGCAACAACAACCAGTGATATTTAAAATGCGTTACTGGATGATATTCCTTTGAATGAAAGAAGAGACATGATATGGCAGCAAGATGGCGCACCTCCACATAATAACGGCATTGTAGCAAATTATCTTAATGCCAGATTTCCAAACAAATGGATTGGAACTCATGGACCCTCTCGATGGCCTCCACGATCGCCGGATATGACACCACTAGATTTTTTTGTATGGGGATATTTGAAAGATCTGGTTTATAATGAACAACCTGTAGACGTGAACGATTTAAAAATTAAAATTAGAACCTTACGCAAGAGATCATACATGCGGCATGTACACGTGAACTACTTCGATGCTTGTGTTGATGCAGACGGAGGTCATTTTGAACATCTCTTATAAAATTACCGTGCAATCGAAATGTTCTGGTTATTTGGTAAAATTATTACTTTGGTACCCTCATTGTGATACACCGTTGAATTTGAAATAAAAAACACTTTCATTTGAGCTAAGTTTGATTCCCCCTTTCCATTTAATTTTTTTTATTGCGATGAAGTCCCTGCTTCTGTGATGACGTCACATATACTCTGTATACCTCAGATGAAATTACTGTAGGTCCCAAAAAGATTACCCAATTTTCAAAAAAATCTATTCGTTAGTTCCTGAGTTATAGCCTGTAAAAAAATCTTGGGACACCCTGTATAATCCCACTACTGTAAGTATATTGAATTGCTTAAATATAGATCTACACGAAAATGTTGGTGATTTATTTGCAAGAGCCCTTAATATTCGTTTTTGAGTTTAATTTGGATTGCTCTTGAACAAAATAGAAGGCTTCTCTTAGTATTCTAATCTAATAACAAATAGAGTGCAGCGATTTTATCATTTATCATTTTATCATCCATACTAATTCCTAGAAATGTAACATAATCTGTTTATTCAATAGATTCATTATTTATTATTACATCATACGAGTGTAAGTTTGACTTCCATTGAGTGTGGGAGGTCATATAATTAGTTTTAATGAGGTTTATAAATGAGTTATAGCTAAGCCAACTTAATAGTGTGTTATATACTGAATTTAAATTGGATTGAATATGTAACTGAGATTTGTCAGAAATAAGCAGAGTTGCATCATCTGCATATAAACAAATAAGACAAGGTCTTTAGGTAAATAATTTAGATAGAGAGTGAATAATAATGACCTCATAATTGAACCCTGTGGAACTCCAGTATTATTCAGTATCCATGATGAATAATTTTATTTTCACAGCCTGTGGACGATCAGAAAGATATGACTGAAACCACTTTTGTGGTATACCGCGAACACAATAATGGGATATTTTTTTCAAAAGTAATTCGTTACTGACGCAATTGCAGAGTGAGATCACAGAAGATCCCTACCGCGCCCTCACCTATTTCAATCGATTTTAAATCAAATACAATTTATGTATCTTCTGGTGTACCGCAAGGCACTCATTGCTCACCTTTGTTGTTTAATATATTTGTAAACGACATTGCAGAATGTTTCCAAAATTGTGACTTTTTGATGTTTTCAGACCCATAAAATCGTCGGAAGATATGATTTTAATTCAGGATGATTTCAATGTTAATAAATTATGGCATGAATTCTTCAGTTGAACATACTCTCAGAATATTTAACAATAAGAATGCATACTTATTTAGTGTACATTTAAAAAACGTGTGAAAAGTGCTGATTGATAATATATTTTATTGTATATTTTACTTTCTTTCTTTTAAATTTAAATTTTCTTTCTTCTTTTTGTAATCAAGACTTTTATATATTGAATATATTTGTCATATTTTTGTAATGGGGGTGAATCCGTAAATAAATAAAATAAAAAATAAAAAAAATATCTTAGAAATTACTGGACCTATGGCTAGCGCCCTGTAATTTTCCATTTTATGTGAATTTCCTTTTTTAAAGATGGGAGTTATCAATGTATTTTTTAATTTAGGTGGAAAAGTACCTTGACTATCTATAAGAAATAATAAAAAAAATTAGTAAAAGGAATTGACGCTGATGACACCACTTTCTTTAACTGTTTCTCAAATCTGTGCCACCCACCACCTGTTTTTCGCCCTTCACAAATAACTATCCGACTATTATTGTGTCAAAACTTACCAAAACCATTTTACATTCGTACGTTCCCTGTTATTTAATCAATTGAAGAGAAAAAAGGCAACGTGACTCGACTGGATAGCGAATAATATAATAGCAAGGGTTTCCCTTTTATTCCGCCGAGTTATCAATTAATAATGTATCCTAGAGAATATAATAGAAATTATTTATTACTGTCGGCCACGGACACCTTTGTTCCTTGTTTCGCATTTCTCGCTGTTGAACTCGGTGGGAAGAAGCGACGCTTTGGCGTTGCCTGTGCTCGGATTGTTTGAAATAATTCTGATGGCAACAGTGGTGTGCACAACACTTTCTACATCTTCTGTCTTGAGAAGAGAAGAAAATATTTTTCGGGTACAAAGATCGTATATCTAGGATTATTTCATTCAAAAAGAGAAAGGAGTCTGTTTGGAGCGAATGATTTGGTGGGGTTCATGAAATAATCTTCCTGAATATCACTCGACTATGACAAATAGAGACTATTATTTTCTTTAATTCATCTCGAGCAACTTGCATTTCGAGATAATTCAATTCGACCATATGAACTTTAATAATCAAAGAATACAAGGTACTCTCGATAGAATTAGGCAGAAAATAATAGTCGGCTATTTGTCATAGTTTTGGGATATCACCTTCGACTATTTCCCTCGTCTTAATTTCCACCAATCGCAAACGCGAAATTTTGAATTACAAATAGTGTCTAGATGAAATAACTGTATGACAGCTCCTGTCAGCAGTTTTTTCAAGTTTACCCGCGGCAAAACTTGACAGCTGTTGTCACCAAAAATTACAATACCTTTGGTAACAAGTAATTATGGTCTCCTAGGACACCAGAAAAAGACCCTAAACAATTTTTCTCATTTTATTGTCAATAAATTGTGTAACATTGTTTTTAAATAGTGCTAGTCAGCTTATGTAGTGAAAATGAGTCGCTTTAGAAGTGATTCTATGACTAATATTGATCTGGCGATTGAGAAAAGTATATCATACAATACCGTTAAAACCAATACGTCAATATTGAAACAGTTTACGGAATTCTGCAAGGCAAAGAAATACGAGCTTTTGGAAACTACAAGTTTAGAGCAACTAAACCTAATCCTGAAAGATTGGGCATGGAATATGAAGAAAGAAAATGGTGAAAATTACAAAGAACTAGTTGTGAAGACAATGTGGAACACCGTTGCAAAAAAATGCAAGAGATGTATTTTATGAAGTGGAAAATAATTTTTGATCCATTTAAAGATATTATCTTCAAGCCTAGTAAGTAGGGAAGCTCGTAATGCGAAACGAGAGAATTTGAAGATGCGCGCCAATAAAAGGAAATCGAGCTCTGCTTCATTAAAATTGGAAGAATACTACGCAATGGTTTTATTATGGGACGAAGACACTCCGGCGGGACTCCAGCGAAAATATTACCATATCGCTTCAGTAGAACTTGCTTGGAGAGGTGGAGAAGCAGTCAGTTGCAGAGTACATTATTTCAAAGAGGAAGTGGATAATTCTGGGATTAAAACAGGTAGATAACATAGTTACATATTTTTTAAAATAACTGATTTTCAAAAATCCGACTATTTAGGAAGAGTAGAATATAATCCTCTCTTCAATAAAACGGCCCAGGGTGGAGAAAAAAAATGGCCAATAGTAAATGGCTGGTCCCCAACACGAAGAACCCTAACCTTTTGTCCAGTCCGTCTTTTTAAAATTCTAATGGTTAAACGTTCATCTAGAATAACAACTGATAGATTATTTTTAACAGTAAACCCATCATGGTATAAAGAACAATCAAGTGGATGGTACAAAAACACTCCAGTAGGAAAAAACAAACTTTCGAAATGGACTAAAGAAGTGACAGAGAAGGCAGGATTAAATACAAAAGAAATAAAAATAACAAACCACTCCATTTGGTGGGTGAACAACAATTAATTAAAATTACTGGCCACAGTTCAGCCAACTCAATTAAACCTTATCTGCAAATGGATAATGAGTATTATTCCAACATCATAAACACCCTTAGAAGTGACGCCTCAGAACCTCCAGCTAAAAAACAGAAGACACTGCAGCCACTCCTCGAGCTTCTCACTCTACAGCTGGACCCATCAACAACATTAATGAGTTACCTACACCCAACGTTGTCAATGAGTTAACAAAATATTTCATACAATACTCCTACTGTGTACCAAAATTGCAATTTATATCTTAATTGTACCATAAATGATTAAGTTTGTAGTATTTCGTTATTAAATAAATTACCTACCTAAGGTTGTGAAATAAATCACACTTGTTCCCAAGAACCAAGACATTAAATGTCCTACACTGCACCAGCGTCTGGACTTCAACAACTACTCCTTGGACTATATGCCCCCCCAGGTATTGAGTTACGAAAGTCCAGACGTGGTTTGGCGCCCGACCAAGTAGGGGCTTTAAACCAAATACTTTGATTTTATTATTAAAGGAGTTTGCCATTCTTATACCGGTTTCGGCATTATTGTGCCTCATCAGTAAGAAGTAGACTAGCTCGAATTTCTATCTCTAAAGAAATTCTGAAGATCGCTTTGAACCCACCAACTCTTAGTACAAACGGTTAAGTCGAGAAAGAGGGGTGAGTGACAGGATGTCGAGCTAATCTACTTCTTACTGACGAGGCACAATAATGCCGAAACCGGTATAAGAATGGCAAGCTCCTTTAATAATAAAATCAAAGCACGTCTGGACTTTCGTAATTCAATACCTGGGGGGGCATATAGCCCAAGGAGTTGTTGTTGTTCAGACGCTGGTACAGTGTAGGACATTTAATGTCTTGGTTCTTGGGAACAAGTGTGATTTATTTCACAACCTTAGGTAGTTTTGGTACGCCCATGGTCCTTTTTTGGTATTTTTATGGTTCAAAAAATTCCACCGTCGTTAGAATAAATTACCTGTTTTTCAGTTTTCAATTTAATACCTACGTATTTATTATGTATGCATCTATAATAGGTAGTATGTCATGCAGAGTAAAATCTGTTACTCATGAAATAGTCTTGTCAAATACTAACTAACTAATATTTTTTAACAAAATGCATTCGTGCATGTGCAAAAATCCTCGTCTTCGACTCGGATTTTTATTGCCACCAGCACTCATGCTTCTTGTTAAAATATTACTTAGCAACGTGTTTTTTCGATTTTTTTCGGAAAAATTAGATGCCCTTATGATAAAACTAATTTCAAACAAAACAAGCTTTGTCTGATCTAAATGTGAAAAAGATTTATTGTGTTATCATAACTTATCTGATTAATCTTTTTTTTTCAAGTGGCAGTTTACCTTAATCTTTAAAATCAGGTAAGGTAATTCCTTATCTAGGTAGAACATTTTTTTAAAACAGTTTTATTACGCTCTTAAAACTTTGCTGTTGTCAGTTTAAATCACCACGTCAAAGAGTCACAATATGAGTCGTTTGAGGATCCGTTTTGGGCACAGTGCTATTTTTAATATATACCAAGAAGTGGATTTAATTAGTTCTATAGACAATTTCATTAGATATCTAATTATACAACCGTATCTGTAAAAAATTTACAGAAATTATCCAAGTGTCCGGCTTATCTCTTTAAGCGATCTTCCGATTACGTCACACACCGCTGTCCGCGATTTCAAACAGCCGTCAAGTTAGATTTTTGCTACTACATTACGCTACTGATGATTATTTGTGAGGTGCATTCTCTAGTCACTCTACTATGCCATTTCAATTGATGAAAATGGAAACGCATTTTTGGATACATGATTGAAGAACATTCAAATTGGTCAACAAAGCAATACTAAAGTTTAAAATACCAAAAAAATCAAAATTAGGAATTTTATTATTAAAACAACAGATAGGAGAGTGGGTGGCTCGACTGCAGAGCACTGGACTCATACCCAAACGGGTAGGACCCAAACTTTTTCATTTTTTATTAATTAAACATTTAGAAATCCATTTTCATATACCAGATGTGATTTTCCACCCGACCATTCACTGTGCTATTCCTAAAGTGGCGCTGGGAAACAGTAACAAAGCTTACAAAGCTTACCATAGTAGTCTATATTGGATAAAAATGATATACATCATTAACGATCCTGTAATTCGAGATAGGTAAAAATGTAATTTAATTATAACGCATTAAAACTGTTTATTTTTGTTACTGCTTCGAAAATATAGAAAAAACATAATTTTTAATCGAAAAGTGCGCCTATGAGGATTATTTTAAGCCGTTATATAATCGGTGTGTCTCCAGTTTAAAATGATTTGAATTGGTACGCCAATTGAAATTGTTCTGAACACATTGCCTGAGGAATAACAATGGAAGTGTAGCAGAAAGTTTTATTATTTCAGATTTATTGGATGGAAAAAGATCCTTTATGAAGTCCGTGCAGATTAATTTGCAGTATTTTGCAAACCGACCTGACGGCATTAATGGCAATAAAACAAATCAATCTAGATTATTTTTAAAAATAATAATAGGTGGTAAATTGCTGAAATTACTGTTACTGTTTCATTTATTTGAGTAGCTAGATCAATCAAAACATACCTACAAATGGCGTATATATTATATAGGATTTGTTTTTCATTATCATAGCATTTGTTCTAGCATAATTTACTTTATTTGCCATTATTTGATATGTTCAGCCCGATTTCTGGTTTGATACACACTTGAAAAAGCTTCTGTAATATATCGGCAGTAGACATGGACGTTTAAATTTTACGGCGTCATTGATAAGTGTGTAGAAGACATTTTTGGTAACGCCAATTTATTGTTCCAGGGCAACCGGGTTTCTGCCTGACCTATTTTGAGGAATTTCATAAACAAAATATTTCTTTTTTTATTAAATGTTATTTGTGTTTGTTACTCATTAAATAGACCAGGACCAAACCTATTTTAAATACCCGAATTCTTGAAAAATTCTTAGCAGTATATGGATAGTTCAAAAATTTAGGGTAAGTTATAAGTAAATTGAAAAATTAAGACGACTGATTAAAAGTTCCGGAAAAAAAAAAAAGCCAAATGTTGATTTACGAATTTTCAATTTTTTAACTTTATTAGTGCTCATTTTCTTCGTTGAAACCTTGATTTTAAGATGGTATGAAAATAATATATTGTTCCTATGAAAAAAATACTACTAAGAATTTTTTTTTGTTTCAAAAATGATTGGACCTGGTCTTAAAGTTGTTAGTTCCTCTAAAAACAAATACTCTGAGCGGAGTGTTCGGCATCTTCGATGAATTATTTGTCACCAAAGCTGAACGTATTTTTTTGTTTGCACTTTTAAAAAAAAATCAAGGCTACCCACTAGTCGTATTTTTATTAATTATTTTCTTATTTATTTTGGTTAGAAAAAATTGAATGTAAAACTTTCTAAAATTATTCTAAAATCAAACAATCCCGAAATGGAGTAATTTTTATACCCATGTGTATCTGTTTCTTTTTCGCCCGTTTCATTCACTACTGTATACAGGGTGTCCCAACTAAAATTTGCACCCAATTATTTCGAATGCCGAAACAGATCAATTTTAACCTAGAGGGGGCTCAATGTTTATCGTAGTTTCAAACTTCTTTTTTCATCCCTCTAGCGCCCAGAACCACTCCTTGAAATATCTTAAATGGCAAGGGGTGTTAAGTGACAGATCATTTTGAAGCTGCTTTCATTACCTGATGCAACCCCGTTCTTTTTAACTAGGGGTTTTTGGGGTCACTGAATCCGAATCCGAGGTCCGCTTGACCTCATCAAGTCAGGGTTAAGGCCATTTGAAGGTCAAATTGAGGAAAACTTCTAGAAAAATCTGAAAAAATTCATACAAAGGTTTTCAGGGCCACTTAATCCGAATCCGAGGCCCGCTTGACCTCATCAGGTCAGGATCAAGGTCATTTGAGGGTAAAATTGAGGAAACCTAAATCGGAAAAAAATTATACAAAGGTATTTAAATTAAAAAAGCTTCAATTCAACAGTACATTCGTTAAAATTAAATTGTTTTTTTAGAACTACTATTGTTTTCTTTCACAATAATCTACGCAGTTTTCTCAAAAAAGAGCCATTCAAAATAAAAAAAGAACGGGTTTGCATTAGATAATGAAAGCAGCTTCAAAATGATGTGTTTCCTCAATTTTACCCTCAAATGACCTTGATCCTGACCTGATGAGGTCAAGCAGAATTCGGATTCGGATTAAGTGACCCCAAAAACCTTTGTATGAATTTTTTCAGATTTTTCTAGAAGTGTTCCTCAAGTTGACCTTCAAATGACGTTGATGAGATCAAGCGGACCTCGGATTCGGATTCAGTGACCCCAAAAACCCCTAGTTAAAAAGAACGGGGTTGCATCAGATAATGAAAGCAGCTTCAAAATGATTTGTCACTTAACACCCCTTGCCATTTAAGATTTTTCAAGGGGAGGTTCTGGGCGCAGAGGGTTGAAAAAAGAAGTTTGAAACTACGATAAAAATTGAGCCTCCTCTACGTTAAAATTGACCTGGTTCGGCATTTTTTTTAAAATTTGAACAAAATTCGAAATATTTGGGTTGGGACACCCTGTATATTTACTTAAAGGAGATCATCTAATGCATGTAATTATGTATAGAAAAGCATGAAAAATAAAGTCAAGCAGAGTGTGGCTTTCGTATTCGAAGCAAAAGGCAATATGTTTGTCGATTTTGAAACAGCTTTCCTTATAGTTTACGTGATGTTATTAGAAGGTGAGGTTATATATCATCCCAGACGTCACTTAGACTACCAATTCTTTCTTGTTGGTACACTTTATTGTCTGTAGCAAAAGAAAATGACTTTAGAATATGGAAAGACATACCGGGGTGCTCTAGAATCTTGCAGTCAACTTTAATTAACAATCTATTTTGAACTAAAAGGTTTCCGATAGTAGATAGTGGCTTAAATTTTTTGTTCTTCGCTGTTTATGAGCCTTACCACTATTTCATCGGTATTATATTGGCTAATTTTACGGTGAACAAAAAAGAATTAACCAAATATATGCAGCCGTTTATTTATGTAGATTTCTTGATTTATCTATTAAACCAACTGATTACACGAAGGTGGAATTTTTTGAACCATAAAAATTCCAAAAAAGGACCATGGGAGTGACAAAACTGCACAAAGGATGTGAAATGAAATCACACAAGCTCCCAAGAACAAGGACATTAAAAATGTCCTACACTGCACCAGTGTCTGGACTTCAACAACTACTCCTTGGGCTATATGCCCCACCAGGTATTGAATTACGAAAGCCAGACGTGGTTTAGTGCCTGACCAAGTCGGGGCTTTAACCCAAAAACTTCGATTTTGTCAGTAAGGAGCTTGCCATTCTTAGACCGGTTTCGGTATTATTGTGCTCATCAGTAAGAAGCAGACAAGCTCGACATCCTATCTTTAAAGGATGTCTGAAAATAAATTCAACTCGATTGATAAAAGTGGTTGCGTTATAGCAAGTGTATCACGAACGGGGAGAGCCCAACGACATTTTCATTTTAATAACAAAATCAAAGTCTTTAATGTCCTTGTTCTTGGGAGCTTGAGTGATTTCATTTCACATCCTTTGTGGTTCAAAGTAAATTATACCGACAAAAGTGCATAATATAAGCCAGTTGCTACCTAAGGTTGTGAAATAAATCACACTAAAGACATTAAATGTCATATACTGCACCAGCGTCTGGACTTCAACAACTACTCCTTGGGCTATATGCCCCCCCAGGTATTGAATTACGAAAGTCCTGACGTGGTTTGGCGCTCGACCAAGTTCTTGGGAACAAGTGTGATTTATTTCACAACCTTAGGTAGTTTTGGTACGCCCATGGTCCTTTTTTGGTATTTTTATGGTTACAAAAAATTCCACCGTCGTTACAGTTTTCTATAGTTTTGCAAGCTTTGATTTTATTATGAAAGTGCACTCACCTCCTCTTTCTCGACTTAACCGTTTGTACTAAGAGTTGGTGGGTTCAAAGCGATCTTCAGAATTTCTTTAGAGATAGAAATTCGAGCTAGCCTGCTTCTTACTGATGAGGAACAATAATTCCGAAACCGGTATAAGAATGGTAAGCTCCTTTAATAATAAAATCAAAGCTTTTGGTTTAAAGCCCCGACTTGGTCGGGCGCCAAACCACGTCTGGACTTTCGTAACTCAATACCTGGGGGGGCATAATAGTCCAAGGAGTAGTTGTTGAAGTCCAGACGCTGGTGCAGTATAGGACATTTAATGTCTTTGTTCTTGGGAACAAGTGTGATTTATTTCACAACCTTAGGTAGTTTTGGTACGCCCATGGTCCTTTTTTGGTATTTTTATGGTTACAAAAATTCCACCGTCGTTAGGGAGAAGCCAGTTGGTATAAAAATAAATTTAAAGTTTAAACTAAAGTGTTTTTATGTAAAAGTAACAAAAAACTATACGTAAAAATAAAAATAAAAAACTATAAAAGCTAAATAATACACACCACTCATTTACCACTCCGCTTAGAATTTTTTGTACAACGTGGCGTTACTATGTTAATTTAAAGCTGTTTACCAAACTACAAATGACCATAAATCTCTAAATTCAGTATATTTCAATTACCTTAAAGACAATGGGGTAGATAATAAATGATGGTTAATGTACTAATTTTATGTAAAACTATTTAGTGTTGAGCGAAAGCTATTTTAACAGCGGCCGATAGGATAAATTGACTTAGAGTTTCACGAAACCTTTTTGTTTACTCGTCTTTTAGGCGGCACAAAGCTCACTTTGCTTTAATCAATCAGCGGAAATTGCGAAAATCGAAAGCAGAAGCAGGTAATTCAATATGTCGGTTGGTCCATAAATGCGGCAGTGGACAGGCGGGCAGACAGACATTGATTCAAACAAACAAACAGGATAGACAACGAATCAACGAATGGGGCAATCGACAACAAGAACGAACGATTCGTTAGCGTATCCAATTAATTCTTTGTTCAGTTTCATTCAGACTACACTTTGTGTTTTCGTTTCATTGTCACTAGGCTAGGGAGCACATCAGAAACTTTGATTTATTTTTTCAGTAACGGAGGTTTGGGCAAAAACTTAAACTTAAAGACAGCTTATCGCATGAGATTTACAGCGCATTTTTAATTCGTAATATTTTTATTTAGGAAGTTATTTTTTTAATTGTATATTAAATAAAAAGATGAAAGAAGATAATGGAATGGAACATAGAGATGAAAAGTTGATGAGATTCATGGAAGCATTGTTGCAGATGACGAATAATAAAATAGAAGAACAAAATAAGAATATGGAAAAGAAATTAGAAGAAAAGATGAATGAACAAAAAGCCAACACGAGAAAAATACAAGAATCCATAAATGAGCAAAATAATAAAATGGACAATTTAAATACCACTGTGAACAGGAAAATAGAAGCACAGGAACAGAGTTTGCAAGAAATAAGAAATAGACAAGAAGAAATGGAAATGGCTTTAATTACACAAGAAGAAAGAATCAAAAATTTACAAGCAAATATTCAAGAAGAAGTACAAAGAAATACAGAAATAAATATAAGAAAAACTAAAGAAGAAATCGAAAAAAAAAACAAAACAAGAGATAGAAAATATTAAAAGAAAATTGATTATAAAAGGAATAGAAATTAAAAATTTAGAAGATCACATTAAGCAAGATTGTAAACTACAGGATGAAATAATAACATCAGAAACAAATGTGATAAAATGGAAAATACAAGAAATAGAAAAGAAAATGTACCAAGAAAAGGAAGAATACAGAAAACCAAATAGAATTTATTCAAGGAATTTAAATAGAAATAAAATTAAAAAAAATTATCATAGATGGAAGATTAAATTAAAAAATATTTTTGGGTATTGGAAGAAAATTAAAAAAAAAATAGTTTTTAAATAATTTTCACGTTATAATTAAGTAATTATAAAGTGAAAATAATTTGGGGGAATTTGTTATGATATTAAAATTTTGAAATGTTGGGGGAATTATGTAAAAGGGGCTTTAAAATTGACAGGGTTGTTATGGGATGTTTGTTTATGGAGATTAGATTAATATAGTTTTAAAATGTCAGATAAGAATTTGTAATGTCAGATTAATGAAAATAAAGATTTAATAATAAAAAGCTGTAGAATATCAAAATTATTACAATATATACTTAAAAAACCTTTCATTTACTTATATTAGGTTCGCCTATGTTTAAAAGCGCCTCTACCGATGAAATAAGCAACCACTTTCTAAAAAAAATAACTAATACATTTGACCTTGGTTTGGTTGGTCGTAAAAATGATAAATTAGCATTTCGTAAGATTTCCTTCTACAAATAATAGAAAATAAAATTAGTGCAAGAGTGTGAAAATGTGTTTAATTTATTTCTGTAATTGTAATTAGGAAATTTATTTGAGAAAAATATACTTTGTCTTTCTAAAAATATGAAAATCAAAGAGATTGAGGTCAGGCGACCGCGGTGGCCAATCCATCTATTTAAAACTGATGTGTGTGCGACTTTAGATATATGGCTTAGATATATATTTCCTTTGCCAATAGAAATTGTTCTCCTGACGACATCAGCGGGGCCATCTTTCAAAATGTGAAGCTCCTCTTATTTTTAAATCAACGATATCACAGACTTAAAAATAAGTAGAAGAATAACGCTATTTGCCGATGACACGAATGTAACCTGGAGTAGTTTTGATATACAGACATTACAATCTAGCATAAACAAAGATCTAGTAACTAAAACTATTAAGTCCTGGTCTGACTCGAATGGGCTTTGTTTCAACAATGTCTTTACAGCCTATAACTCTAAGCAATAAACCTACTCTAACGCTGAACTCCAAAGAGGCTTGCAGAATGGAAGTAAATACGGTAATCTCAGCTTTTTCTGATTTAATAAATATACATAAAACATATCTAAGAGACAGATGGAGAATTCATTACAAAGAAATGGCTAGTGCATCTGGAAACCAATATTTTCGTCTGCAGATAAAATTGTCCATATTGATTATAACAGAATTATAACAGAAAAAAAGCGTCAATCTTAACACGACTAAAACTTAACCATGGCCGTTTTCCTGCTCACCTTCATAAAATAGGCATCCAAAAGTGTATGTAATAATTCTGCCGTTGCAGATCTTAATCATATTATATTGGAATGTCCCAAGTACACAGAAAAGATCTCAAATCTGTATAATTCTATTTTAAGAAATAGTATCCCTCTCCCAGTAAACTTAACAACCCTACTAGCCACCGATAACAAGGATATATTCGATTTATTAATCAAACATATACAAATAATAAAATTACATTTATAGTATACGGTATAAGTAAATATTAAAATTCTGTGGCTAATGGACTAGTTCCGAGGCCATTCTCCCCTCCCCCCCCCCACACATACACACACACTAACGGTGAACTCAATTAAGTTTTTAGGTCTTTATATAGACAAATTCCTAAAATGGTCCACTCATATTGATACCTTGGCAAAAAATTATCTTCTGCATGTTTTCCCATTAAAACTGTTTCTAAAGAGCTAACCCCTACTACTGCATTACTGACCTACTTTTCCTTATTCGAATCTCACCTTTGCTATGGTTTGCCGTTCTGGGATTCTTGTAGCTTATACCACTTCGAATCTATCTTCAAATTACAAAAAAGAGCAATTTGTTATGTATTTGGTTTAAGTGAAAGGGCACAATGTAAAAATTTCAAAATTCTAACCCTTCCTGCTCTATTTATCTTTGAATCCGTCTGTTTAGTTCGCAAGCACATTTAAAAGTTATCGGAAAGACCAACTCAAAGATATCCTACAAGAAATTTAGATACTGATGTTTATTTAACTACTCCCATACAATGCCAAAAAATTGTATAATAAATTCCCGATACAGTTAAAATCTATAAATTCATATGATAAGTTCAGAAGATCGACTAGGGCTTTTCTTCAAGAAAGACCATTTTACACAGTACACAGTGGCAGAATTCTACAACTTGCCTTAGACTTTTGGGTTGCAACATATAGAAGCAATAATTAAATTAAGTTAAATTGGAAATTTTAATTTAAACTTTAAATTATAGTGACGGATATTGCATATCCAATGCAATTGTTATTCATATTTTATTTGTGTTTTGTTTTGTCTAGTAATTTATTTTTATTATGATTAGTTTTAATTTTCGCTTTGTCTATATAATTTTTGTCTATGACAATAAAGCATATTCTCTCTCTCATGCATAAAATAGAGGGAAAAACTTTCGGTGTTTCAAACAAATGGTTATTTAGAAAGTCGAGGTATAAAGCAATAGTTAGAAGAAATAGATAATTTTTGTAAAACTAATAATACATTTTTTTTTCATCAAAACTAATCCATCTATTAGGAAAAATATTTTTTTTGGGTGCTATTATCGTAGAAAATTGTGGGTAACTTCACTATCTTACAATTTTTACAAAAAATGTTGGAAGAGAGAAAAGAAATTTATTTTTTTTAATATTACTACCCTGTATGTTAAAATTAAAGGCTATTATGGCTTATGTTTATGAAACACCTTGTATAATATACCACTATAAAATTCGAAGAAAATTTTTATTTGCGCCCACTGACCTCATTCCATTTTATAATTGTGGCAAAAATTTATTGTTGTTTTTGAATGTATTTCTTATACATTTTAACTTTTAATTTTATTAACCAAGAGTTTTTTACAGTGTACAATGCATCTTTCAAATGGCAGAATTATGCGAATGTTAAAAAAATTCTATACTAAGCAGTTTAAAAAAAATCATTAAATTAAAGACCATACAAAACGCTATCGCGTTTCTGTTCCCATCTTTTCTGGGCATAAATTTATAAAGTAGCATAATAATTAAAATTTCCTTGCCGAAGGCAATTTACCTCTCCGTTTTAAGATTTTAAGAATGATAAGCACTGATGAAGTTCCTTATAAAAATATTTTATTCTATTTCCCGTAAAGAAAAAGAAGAGGAAATTAAACACTTTACTTTCTTGCCTCTATGGGTGGCCGTTTAGACCAGGGCCAATCATTTTAGAAAAAAAAATCTTTGCAGTATGTGGATGGTCGGAAAATTTAGGGTAAATTATACGTAAATTAAGAAAAATCAAGACGACCCAGTAAAAGTATCGGAAAGGGGGTGGGGGTAGCTAAATATACGTTTTGAGGGTTGAATATTGGCTTTTTACGATTTGCGGCTGAAATATGCATCCTATAAAAAAAGTTTAATGCAAAAGTTGTAGATAGTTTCAATCATTTTTCAAAATAACCTCAAAATTATAGAGAAAAACTCGTTTTTAATTTTTATCTTCAGCAAACATATTTTTTTTATAAAACTTGGTAAAAACTTTATTTTTTGTGTTTTAAATAAGCTGTAATTTTTTCAAAATAAAATATTTATTTTTGATGTTATACAAATTTAAATTAAAAAAAGTATAGTTAGTGGAGTGAAATTTGAATTTTATATGGATATAAGAGCTAAGTCAATTTTTTTAATTTTTTTGATTTTATACATAAAGAGAAGCTTGTAAAAAATTTGTCAATAAATTTGGGCTGGGGCTTCGCGAGATGTGTGCCATTTGGTATTTTTCGAGTGGATTGTTTCCCTATTTTTTAAATATTTCCGGCTCTAAGAGTCCTGGAAAAATAAAAAAAAAATTAAAATAACCGTTAGTAGAGCATCGATCCGTATAGTAGGGTTTTTTAAAAATGCATCCTAACCTCAAAAAACGAATTCGCGCACATTATTTTTTTTACTGAATTGGCAATAAATAACCAAAGAATCCTCGAATTTTCTTAAAAATTGGAGACGATATGTATTTTTATGTCGGGAAGACATGGTAAAAATTTAAACAAAAAAATCTATTTGTCCAGCCAAAATAGGCATTTTTCGAAAAAAATTGAATTGGCTGCCTTTTTTGGAAAACCAATAGTAGAGAAAAAATTTTTGTCTATTAAGAAGGATTTTGTTTAACAAAATCCAACATTTTATTTCTTTATTTAAAGTGCCCAATTTAGAGAATAATAAAAAAATTCTATTTTTATTTTTTTCCAATTTTTTATGTTTATCGCGATATTTATGCTTGATTCTCTTAGAAAAACTATATTTCAGTCCAAAAAATGTTCAAAAAATAAAAAAAATATTTCAGGTTCTAAAGTAAGATTTTTGTGATTTGGCGATCTTTTTAAGATTTAAAACTCTGTGTAAGATAGGTTAGGTTTAGGATGCCGTTAAAAATTATTTATAACCTCAGAAACTAAATAAATAAAAGTTTACAAAATACTGAAGGCGAAATGCTATTTTATTGCATTGTTTTTGAACTTTATTTTAATTTGTATTTGTTTCAAGTTATTGATTTGCTTTATTTTTTCTCAAAAAATTAGTTCTGGAAAATTACTTATGTCAAGGTATTTTTTCTATATTACAATTTTGAATTAAATTTTTAATATTTTTCAGGTAATTTTGGTAATAATGGCTTCAAACACAGAACAAAGTATAGATAATAAAAATTGCATATTTTGCAAAGATTTTATTTTGCGTTGTCAAAAATTTCAAACAGTAAAAAATGTGGACTGGACAGTATTAGAAAAAAAAGTAGAGACAAAAATGATGGTATTAGACAGAAACTGCCACTTAGTGTAACCGAACTAATTTGTCATGATAAATGTTTAGTTTTTGAGGTTATAAATGATTTTTAAATATTTTTTGGACTCAAATATAGTTTTTCTAAGAGAATCAAGCATAAATATCCCGAGAAACATAGAAAAATTGGAAAAAATGAAAATCGGATTTTTTTAATTATTATTATTCCCTAATTTGGGCACTTTAAATAAAGAAATAAAATGTTGGATTTTCTTAGACGAAAGTACACACAAAATCCTTCTTTTTATGATAAAAATATTAGGATTTTCCTACTTAACACATGTTGGTTGTAAAAATACAGTGTTGATTATTATTTTTTATTTTTGATCTCTTTATTTGTAACTGACTTTAACCCAGTAACGCACAACCCCAAATAGAAGCAGGACCGTATTGAAGGATTTTTAAAATTGATGATTATTTTTGTCACGAAACGTTGTATACATCGTATTGTATGATATATCAGTGAATTGGTCTTTTAATGCTTTATCGAAATTTTAATAAAAAAATACAGGTCCGTATTTAAAAAAATGATATAAGATTTGATGATGGCATTTTATTTAAAATTTGTAATCAAAAAAATTTTTCCTTTTCCATTTTTTAATGTTTTTTGAAATAAGCCTGGTACACGCACAAAACGAAAAGTGACATTTTCGGTTTACCTTGTATAACTTGGTAACGGCAAGAGGTATAGTGAATGTTTTTGTAGAACCCTAATGGGTTCTAAAATAGGCAACTTTTTTCCCATTTAATCATCTTTGTATCTCTTACCGTTTCTGATATAGCAATGTTATCCCTTTATAAATGAGACACCCTGTATATTGAAAATTTTGTTTATTCATGGATACGTGGGTTGATAAAATTATTTTGAAATGTACAGGTTGTCCCAAAAAAGTGCCGTATCAAAGTTATATTTTTTCTTCTGGAATACCCTATATTTTATTGCATTTATAGATTATACGTTAAAAATAAGATAAACTTTCTTAAGTATTCCCTATACATAAGCTTTTTAGTTTTCGAGATATTTTGATATTTATGAAAATGGAAGCACTTACAAGAAAACCAATAACTTCGAAACCTATGGAATCAGCCAAATTCAATTTTAACTGAACAAAATTAGACTAATAATTAAAAGCAATAATGTATTTAAAGTTGTTTAAAATTATACAGGGCGTCCAAAATGGGGCCATTCTCTAATGACATATTCAAACGACAATATCGTTCTTAATTTAAATAGGACACCCTGTATTTTATAATTCTATTATGTAGCAAATTCCATTACCTTTTAAAAATTATAAAGGTCTACTATACCTAAATCTATTAATTTTGGAGTTATTTTTATTTTTGTTAAATTTTACATTATTTTCCACCCTGTATTTAATAAACTTGACTATTAAGACATCAGTTTATGTCTAATATCTAATAATACATTTTCCAACAATTCCCAGAAACTTTTTCTTAAAAATTGCAAAAATTTCCTCCCATTTAAATGGCCATCAAAGAAATATGGGCAAATAACTTGGTCGCCTATAATTCCACCGCATACATTAATGTTTCGCCGGTTTTGATGATCTATTGTGTGGAACAAATGCTGGTTTTGAGTATCATAATAATGACAGTTATGACGGTTAACTAATCCATTATTATGAAAAGTGGATTCATCTGTAATTTTTTCGGATCATATTCTAAGCTGATCAAATACAGATTGTTACATTTAGGCATTACGGTGGAAAAATAATGTAAAATTTTACAAAAATAAAAATAACTCCAAAATTGATAGATTTAGGTATAGTAGACCTTTATAATTTTTAAAAGGTAATGGAATTTGCTACATAATAGGATTATAAAATACAGGGTGTCCTATTTAAAATAAGAATGGTATTGTCGTTTGAATATGTCATTAGAGAATGGCCCCATTTTGGACGCCCATAAACAACTTTAAATATTTTATTGCTTTCAATTATTAGTCTAATTTGTCAGTTATAATTGAATTTGGCTGATTCCGTAGATTTCGAAGTTATTGGTTTTCTTGTAAGTGCTTCCATTTTTAGAAATATCAAAATATCTCGAAAACTAAAAAGCTTAGGTATAGGGAATACTTAAGAAAGTTTATCTTGTTTTTAACATATAATCTGTAAATGCAATAAAATATAGGGTATTCCATAAGAAAAAATATAACTTTGATACACCACACTTTTTTGGGACAACCTGTATATTTCAACATAATTTTAACATATCCATGAATAAACAAAATTTTCAAAATATTAACCGTTTAGCCACAATGCTCCGTCGCGTCTCCGTGACTCACCCTGTATAATGAACTTATGAGATTACTTGAAATATATTTTTCCTACGACTGCATCTGAAAATGGAGTTTTTCACACGCTAGGCAACTTCTGAAAATAGAGTTTTTCACACAGCGTGTGAAAAAGTTTTTCTCATGCTGCCCAGCGTGTGAAAAACTTTTTCGCCGCTACAAATTAATGTGCGTGTGAAAAACTCCATTTTCAGATGCAGTCGTAGGAAAAGCATTGTAAAAAACTCGTTTGAAAACCTTTTTTCACACTCGCTCGACTTGTGGACCTCGCCTATGGCTCGGTCCAACAAACTGTCTCGCCGTGCGAAAAAAGTCGTTTTCAAGACTTGTTGTTTAAATAACTATTTCGTACTTTATTTTCTACGAATTTTCGAATTAATTCGTCACAATCCAATGCAATAAACAAATCAGATTCGATGAAAAATCATAGTAAAAAACTTTATAAAATAAAAAGCTGAGGCCCCGGACTGCAGTCACTGCTAGCCCAGCACTCCTTACTTCCTTCAGATTTGGAAAGTCAAACAATTTATTTTGCTAACGATCCTATACGCCAACGAATCCCGAACCTCAGTCAAAATAAAAGTTGAACGTGGTCTAGAAAAAAACAAAAACAAACATATCAGGATCGAAAATTGTTGCTTTTAGTTCGAAAGAGGCAAATCTACCGACGTGATTCTTAAAAATTTAATTCCTACCTAAAGCAAAATAATTTGGTATATTTGATTGATTCCTAGGATATACAGGATAGTTCAGTCATATTAGGATATTACGTAGAAATAATTCCCTAAAATAGGATACTTTGCATATGTGTTGTACTCGTACCCATTAACAACATATAAAAAATCAACACTCGTGCATGCTGTGCTACGGCCTCCATCTTTGAAATCACTTTGCTTTCCAGCCAACTAGCTTCCAATGAATACGAAATACATCAAGTAACAGATGATGCTGACGTACTGATCACTACAGTAGCTCTGCAACGTGCTACAGATACTGAGGAAGTAGTTATTATTGCTAAGGATACAGACATTTTAGTCTAGATCCAATACTGAAAACATTTGGTTATTTAGGTCTAAATCTGGGTTCTAACATGGCGAGTATGTTCAACATAATTAAACAACGGGAGATCCATCAAGAATGCAAAGATGTTCTTCTATTCTGTCATGCAGTGTCAGGATGTGATACCAGATCCAGTCTTTTCAGAAAAGGGAAGGTAAAAGAAAAAATAGAAGAAGGAGAGACTTTAAAGTTATAGACGATTTTATGTCAAAATTTTCACATGGAAATAAATCGATATTAGTACTGAAATAACCCTTAACAATTGTTTGAATTTTATAGTCATTTATTATACAAAAATCTATAATAAAACTTATTTATTTAATTTGATAGTGCTTATTAAACATTTATTCGAATTTGAGGGAGAAAATGCTGTGTTTAAATATTTAAACGAACAATGCATTTGGCAATTTACCTATAAAAATTTGCACAAAACATTATGTTGAATATCACTCATCCGAAACGTTGTGTTCATACATAGAACGAAATTCTAATTCAAACATTGCATTAATGAATAGAAAGACAGCAATTGTTCTGTTATAACTATTACCATCACAATCATCATGGACGTACATGATATTTTTAAAGCAGGTAACAAATTTTCGCATTCGTTCTTAAGGAAAAAATAATGAGACACGACTTTTACCATTTTTATCTGAATTTATTTCTATTTTTAAATAATGCGTATTCCATAAAAATTTATTATTAGATTGTTGACACAACTGAATCTAAACTATTTTGAAATTTTATACTAAACTCAATTATTTTTTAAACGGTACTAAATTTGTCTATATGGATCAAAGGTACAAAGTTATAAATGTTTTATTAAAAAAAAGTTCCCCATCACCATAATTTTTTGCATTACGAAATAAAGGTCTTCATAAAAATCTGATTTTTTTTATGGTTTTGCCGTTTTTAGATATAATTTTACTGGATTAAATATAGTCAAAGAAAACTGCCTTTAAATAGGAAAACAAAATGACATGACTGATGGCTGTAGACTTTGGGGCTAGATCACGAAAAAAATTGTGCATATTTTTAAAAAGTGATGCTTTATTATTAAAAATTGCATTTAAGGGTTTTTTAAGGGAAACGCGCCATTTTTTGAAAGTAAGCATACTTTTTCATTTTAACTGTTTTTGATGACAGTTAGGGTTTATTTTTCTGTCTCCTTTGGTTTTAAATTGGAATAAAAAATTTTACGGAAACTTCGTGTATCTTAATTATTGCATGAAACTTTTCTTGATACCTACGAACACTTTAAAAAAGTTTCTTACCAAAGTTGTAAGTAGAGCAAGTGGAAACATAATTTCTATGACATGTCAGACATGTAATTCCGACAATAAATATCCTCAAATAGTTAAACCAGTCCGGAGTTAAATGTTGGCGAAGTTCTTTTAATTCTTGGCTGTTTGGTGTATTTAAGATGTCGGAAAAAACAAAAGAGCACGATTTAAATTTCTACCACGGACGTAAATTCTCTTTAATAACATACATTAAAACTTTTAGAATTTGTTTGGGAAGAGTTAAGCTCTACTAATTACATGAATTAGAGCGGACTTACATTCATTGTGATTCTTTGCGACTGCAAGAAGCGTCCGACTTTCCACCACGACTACCAAATTAATTTATAGTGTGCCTTGACGAGGGTGGCACACCATTTTGTTTTCAGATTGCCACTTTTCCGCTTTTACAAATGATTGGCCGTCGTTGATCCTGTTCCGGAAAATGAAAGATGGCTCAAGATAATAATTTCATGCTAAAACAGGATTACCGAGATGGATAAAAAGAATTAGAAAAAGGAGAGACGTTTTTAGGGATGTTTGAATAAGTTTTTGTTTATTGAACAACTTAATGATTTCATGTAATGTTTTTTTAAAGACAATATACTTAATATTATTTTTTTATTGCTACCCTAAAACGCGCGTTTTAAGGTTACCATGGCAACTATATAATTATTGATCTGGTAAGAGTACCCTGTAAGGTCAAATAAAATATTACTAACAAATGTTTCAAAAGCTTTATTCAAATATTTACTATTTAAGGTACTTTTAGACGGTCAGATCAATTCTCCGTTCAGTCGAACTGTTGGTTATTTGTATGTGTAAATACAGTTTTCTTTTTCCAAATAACTGACAGTTCGACTGAAACTAAGACTGAACGGAGAACTGATCTGACCGTCTAAAAGTACCTTTAAGTAATTAATATTAGAACTAAGAATGTAACTGTGGTGACAACAATTAATCTTATCTGACAGATTGCAAATCAATTTTTAATTCAACTAAACGTCAATCTGTCAATATTTTTGAAGATCTCCATACTAAGTCTGTTTCTTTCAATATTTGGTGTAACACCATCAGGCTTGACGAGAGAGGGGGTGTATCGGGGGGATTCCCCCCGGGCCCGCTGTTCTCGATGGGGCTTGGGCCCGTACGAAAAATCCCTGTTCGCACTGTGCTTCACTTTTGTAATGTGATGGGCTACTAATTTTAAAAATTCTGTAGGGGCCCGTAATTTTTACCCCCGGGCCCGATTTTTCTCTCTACGGGCCTGAACACCATACACCCCACAGGTGCAGCTCCAACACCAGTATTATTGAGTGTTGATTAGGTGAAAATTAGTAAAAAAATCTGTTGTAAACATATTTTGTCAAAATATATTTTGAAATTTTGAAGTTTCGTAAAAAAGCCCAAAAAAATTATTGAAGTAGGTTTGCCCAGAACAAGTGTGTTACAAAAAAAGAAAATAATTTCGTAAAAAAATTGTTAAAAACAAATAAAAGGAGAAAAAAAATAATCGTGTAAAAAGTATGCAAACAAATTTTATCTAAAAAAGATAAAGATAAATTTTGTCAAAAATATTGGCTTTAGATCCACACACTTCACTAAATATAATTTTTTTTAATTTTATTTTTCAATTTTTCGTATAACACTTATTGACAGCTTTTTGTCGAATCGAAAAAGTTAAAAAATACGAAATTAGTTTAAAATGAATCCTGTTAAGTCCGCACCTGCAAAACTTAATTAACGCAAAGCCACGAAAAATCAGGCCATAAATTGAACCGAATTATTGAGCGGAGAGAAAATTTCATTATTTCGAATATAAATTGGCCGCTTGCTATCTTTGCCCTAAAATGTATTCCATATTTCCAAAGCATTGACAATTGAATAACGATTTTTCATGTCATTCTATAGCGGCAGCCATGGAATGAGAGATGTGCCTTTATCATGCTTGCTTTGAAAGTTCGCGAAAGCCAGACTCGATTTAAAATGTTCCGCCAAATAATGATAATTTTAAATTAAACTCTCTTATCTCGACATTGTTCGATTACTATTTACTATTTTTGACAACTTCATCGATTTGTATCAATAAATAGAAAAGGTTATGATTGAACTATCGCGAATGGACGTCACGTAATACATTTCATTGAGGCAGAATCGATATTTTAAGTTAAAATTTCATGGTATACTTGTTATTGAAAAATAAGACATAAATACAGAAAATAAGTAAACCATCAACAAACAAAATCATTAAGTCTGCAAGTTAGAAAGAAACAGGCATGAATATGCGAGTAATTGAAGTAATGTCGCAGGAGTTCCGGGGTGGACGTAGCCCAAACCCGAGGTGATTTTTTAGTGGCTAAACAGAGACTCTGGAGTCACACACAGTCTGACCTAGTAGGATGTTCATGTCTCAAAAGAACACCTTAAACGGTCACCTCAAACAAGGTACGTATTTTTTTAAATATATTTTCATATTTCTCAGTAATTGAGTTACACCCATTCACTTCATCCCATTTTCCATGTGTTTTTTTTAAATAATTTGTGTTTTGTTTTGTCGGCAGGTGAATATCTTCTAAAAGACCCTGCTGAGCAATGTGCCCCAGCAGTGTGTGGGATTCTTACATACTAAAAACACCTTCCATTATATCGTGCCACCCCGCGGAACCGCCGTCAAGTACTATTTCGCCGACTATGCTCTCCGGAGGCAGCTGCTGACGGAAGTGTCGCTACAGGTTCTCCCGTTTCTCCTCGAAGCGTGGGCATACAAAGAACACGTGTTCTACGTCCTCTTGCGCGGGCTGGTAGGCGGGCACGAAGCGTCGTCGTTCAGCCGGAAGCGGTATTGGTACGCTCTAAAGGCGCCATGTCCCATCAAGAGCTGCGTGAGGTAGTGGTCGACTTCTCCGTGCAGCCTCGTTGACCACGCCGTGATGTCCGGGATGAGGCGGTGGGTCCACCGTCCCTTGGTGGATGCATCCCAGAGCTGCTGCCACCGCGCTACCAATTGCCGTCCTGGTCTCCTTGATGATGGTGCGTCGGTCAGTCGCCTATTATTCGCGCATTCGCCGGTATATCTCCGCCCGTTCCTCTGCCATCAAGTGGATCGGCATCATATTGGAGAGGATGCACACTGCATCGTACGGAAAGCCCTAGCTACCCTCAAGGTATATCGAAGTCATTGGTCGTACGTACGTTGGTAATGCCGTGGCTTCCGACCAAATCAAAGCTGCGTACAGCATCACCGAGATGACGGAATTCTGCAGCCTCCGATGGTCAGGGTGATAGTTTCTCTTTCTTTCTTGCTGGTTACGAGAACTGCCTCCCTTTTCTTATCAGCAAGGTGTACGCCAACTGACGATAGCCGCGGGGGAATTGTGGCAACAGCCTAGTTCGCGGTTTGGACGACTTTCTCCAGATGCTTGGCAACGATCACTACCGCAACATCGTCTGCGAAACCGACTGTCTTTGTACCCATGGTTTCTCTCAGCGCGACCAGAATACGATCCCAATTCGCCGAGTTGAAGGTCCAAAATATGAAAATTTTGAAGTTTAAAATGACATTAAATTTAGAGTAGACACATAGTGAATGACGATTTTGGTAAAAGTGAGTAGACTGTGGCTGTATTGTAAACTGTAAATCTAAAATTTTATTAATACTTTCATTACAATTCGTTCGGTCTATGGCAATGCTAGAAGAGCATTCTCAACTGGTTTGATTTATTGTATCCGTACCTGATGAAAAATTTTCATGAGAAATTTATTTTTTCTGTTTTTTCTTTAAAATGTGACATCTGATCTGCGTAAATTTTATTTAACCTTGTTTATTATTGTTCTCAACTATATAATATTTACTATAAATTATATTCATTAGTAAATGGTCATTAAGACACCTCATAACCGTCCCTGTAATCTGTAGAGAGTCTCCAAAGATACACCCCCGCATCCAAAATGGATTTGCGCGTATTGTGGTCATTCCAACGTATCATCATCAAGTGGCCGTTGTTCTGACGGGAATCAAAGACACCAACGGAATACTAACAGCCACTTTGTCCCTCATTTTTGGCAGCGAAAATCCCCACTGACCGCACTGCCCTTTAACAGCCCTAAATTATCTAAATCGAAAAAAATTGCGGTTGAAACGATCGCTCTTGTGTTGTTTGCGCAGAATCTTTTATTACTTGTTTTTTTAGGTTGCAGGTATATACAGAAGTATCGTTCTCAATTTGTTTATAATTTTATCTTTATTGAGGACCATATAAATATTCTCGATAGATACATTGACAAGAACTTTAATTTTGTTATCTTGTCACATTAAAACTAATCAATATTTTAAGATGTCGATATTAGATAAACATTTTCTCGACTTTTCTACATATATTTGTCAAATACTTAAGATCTACAGGTGATGACTAAACAACAGCTCCAAAAAAAGTCAGTCAGTTGGGTAGAATTTTCTCTCAGCGTAATTTTGAAAAAATTTTATAACTTGTGTCTAGCTACTAATTGGAATGGTCTCTCTGAAGATATTGACTCTAAATTCTTGGACTTCCTAAATAAAATAATTAAGTGTTTTAACACAGCATTTCCCCTTCGCCCCATTAAAACTAAACGTCATAAACCTTGGACAACTAAAGGAATAAGAATCTCTTCAAAAAATATCAGGTCACTTATGTATATTAAAAAATTCTCAGATAACCCCCTAATATTAAATAATATCAACAACTATTGAATACTGTATCGGAAAATTATCAAATCTACTAAGAAAAACTATTATAAAAATCGCATCTCAAGAGCTAAAAACTCTTCCAAAGAATCCTGGTCTATTATAAATGACTTAAGAAATAAAACCCGTTCTTCAAACACTGTTAATCCTAGTCCTGATGAACTAAATAATTCTTTTGTTAATGTACGTAAGACTATCAGCTCTAACATAGCTCCGGGTCAGGATGCCCTCTCCTTCCTCCTACCTACTAAAAGGATCACTAATAGTTTCTTCCTAGGACCAGCAGATAAGCACGAACTAGTGCAAATTATAAACAGCATTCAATATAAATCTTCCTGTGGAAACGATGGCTTGTCCACTAAAATATTTTCAAATTTACCTGATGTAGTAATTAACATGTTAACTTCGCTGATTAATGAATCCTTCGAATCTGTCTAAAAACAGCTATAATAATCCCGCTTCATAAGGGTGGCGAATGAAACCTGTAACTATAGACCTATTGCTTTGTTACCTACCTTATCGAAGATAAGAGAAAGCCGAATGAAAAATCGCCTACTGCCCTTTCTTTCCAAACAAAACATCCTAACACCTCATCAGTATGGTTTCCTACCTAAAAAATTCACTAGTGACGCAATGTTTTCCATTCTTAATGAAATATATTCATCACTTAATGATAAACTTTTCACAGCTTTAAATTTTGTAACTTCGCAAAGGCCTTTGATTGTGTTAATCATGAAATCTTAATTAAGAAACTACAAATTTATGGCGTGCGGGGTTCTCCTTTGCAATGGTTTAAAACTTACCTAGAAAATAGAAATCAGCAGGTGCGTGCTAATGGTGAGGATTCTTCAAATCTGCCAATTAGCAGTGGGCTACTTCAAGGTTCAGTATTAGGTCCAAATTTATTTTTATTAATCATCAACGATATTACAGACTTAAGAATTACTTTATTTGCCGATGACACGAGTATAACTTGGAGTAGTTCTGATATACAGACATTACAATCTAGCATAAACAAAGATCTAGTAACTATCAAGTCCTGGTCTGGCTTTGTTTCAACACCAGTAAAGCCGTAGCAATGTCTTACAGAGGTACTTTACAGCCTATAACTCTAAGCAATAATCCGATTCTAACGGTGAACTCAATTAAGTTTTTAGGTCTTTATATAGACAAATTCCTGAAATGGTCCACTCATATTGATACCTTGGCAAAAAAATTATGTTCTACATGTATTGCCTTTAAAACTGTTTCTAAAGAGCTAACCCCTACTACTGCATTAATGACCTACTAATCCTTATTCGAATCTCACCTTCGCTATGGTTTGCCGTTCTGGGGTTCTTGTAGCTTATACCACTTCGAATCTATTTTCAAATTACAAAAAAGAGCAATTCGTTATGTATTTGGTTTAAGTAGTAGGACACAGTGTGAAAATTACTTTAAAAATTTCAAAATTCTAACCCTTCTTGCTCTATTTATCGTTGAATCCGTCTGCTTAGTTCGCAAGCACATTCAAAAGTTATCGGAAAGATCAACTCGCAGATATCCTACAAAAAATTTAGATACTGATGTTTACTTAACTATTCCCACCTCTGACCTAATAAAAAATTCTATTATATACAATGCCAAAAAATTGTATAATAAATTCCCGATACAGTTAAAATCTATAAATTCATATGATAAGTTCAGAAGATCGACTAGGGTTTTTCTTCAAGAAAGAGCACTTTACACATTGGCAGAATTCTATAACGTGCCTTAGACTTTTCGGTTACAGCATATAGGAGCAATAATTAAATTAAGTTAAATTGAAAATTTTAATTTGAACATTAAGTTATAGCGACGGATAATGTTATTCATATTTTGTTTGTGTTTAGTTTGTGTAGTACTTTATTTTCATTCTCATTCTCATTCATTTTCATATTTTCATTAAATTCGCTTTGTCTATACATTTTTTGTAATTTTTCTTTGACAATAAAGCATATTCTCTCTCTCTTTTCTTAGTGTCACTTCCAAATATTAAAGATCAAGATATCTTAGTTTTAAAATAGTGGCGAGATAAATACAAGAATGTCAAACCAATTTAAATCTAAATTTCAGCAAAGCTCATTACAATCTTCCTGTAAAGAAAAAGTATGGATTTTAATTTTTTTCTGAATCAAAATAGGTATTTTCTCGCCTTGACATTGCAAAAAATTCCTACATATTTCACAGTTAATCCCTTATTTAACAGGGTGGAAACTAAAAGTGAACGAAAAGGAAATTTTCTGTGGAAAATCCACGTTGTTTTAATATGCACAAGTATATTTTGTGGAAGACAGGGGTTTATTTACAACCTTAACAAAGAAGGGCATGGGAGAATAAGAAACGTCCCCTATAAATTATGTTTCATCGCGATTAGGATATAAAAGAGTACAAATTTTATGATTCAGAAGGGTGGTGTGTGTTATAATTTCCATTTAAATAGGATAGGTGACTTTATTATGGATTTCGTGAGGTTTTTTCACAAACAAAGAAAAAGTGCTATCACAAATTGTGTTCTTTTAAAGGCAAATTCAAAAATTCATAGAATTTTTAATTACCGAAATACGTGCATTTAGATCGGATAGTACATTGTTTGCCGAGTAGGAAAAACTCCTGGACGACTGTAAAGATTGCTAGCAACACAGAGTCCAGGAATGTGGCTTTTCCTACGAGGTAAACATACTATTTTTCCGCAAATCGTTTAAAATTCGATAGATATTAATTAATTTTTCGTAATAAAATTGGTTGCGTTACTATGGACACGTATTAATGTTGAATTGTCAAACTTGACGCATATAAATTTAATTTCTGGTGTTTTCGAAAGCAAAACAGTGTAAAATGATAAATGATGATGAATTTTCCATTCCTGGGACTCCTCCAGAGCTGGCTGAGGCAGTGAATACTGCTTAATTAGAATTATTGCCAAAGAAATCAAGAGAAAAGTACGAATATGCATATACACATTTTATGGACTATCGCAAGAGTAAAAACACGAGTTCTTTCTCGGAAAATGTTGTAATGGCATACTTCCTAGACCTTTTCTCATAGTTCTAATAATGTTCCTCCAATGTTCAATAATTGTACTAACTGTCAAATAACTGTAAATATAACAAACTAAATTTAAAAAATATTCTGCAATGCATTGAGGATTTCAAAATATAAAATTAATTTCTTATAAACAACGTGTTTTCAATCATTTATGTAGAACACTAACAACTGTAAGGAAATAATATTTCCTAACAGTTAGGAAATCTTGACTTTTTTTTTAAGAAATTTTGTCTGGAATGTCAAAATTTCCTACCGATTTTCGGAAACAGTTTTTAGGTGGAAGCAAATTTTGTAATAATAGAGCTTTAGTTAATTTTAAGTTTAAAAATTGTTTGGATAAAAAAAATTAAACCCCAACCTATCTTTAATTCTAAAATTTTGCCCGAAATAAATCAGCTCCAATGTTAGATATGCAAATGAAATTTATTATTAGAGGCAAATAAAATAAGGGATTGTTCTGTAAGCTTCCATTTGCAAATTGAAAAAAAAAAAAGCTTCACAAAGCATTTGCTTGCCAGACCGCAATTTTTTCCACGCCACTGATCCACACCCTTTTATCCGGCCTCCGATCATCATTTCCACGGCTTTCCACGATTACTGAGACAGAAAGGGGGAAGGTGGGCATTCAGTACTGACATACACTTCCGGTGTTGACTAAAATCCCGTCCAACGACTTCTTTCGGCTTTCTTTCATTATTTCATGTGCAGTGTTGGGCTCCAAATTATTTTGAAAGAAGTGCATTGTACGTAGGATAATTTTTCGGCTACCATATGTGAAAATAAATCATATGAACCCTAAAATTATGACCGAAAATATTCTTTATTGTTCCTTGGGTTGCTAAGTCATAACAACACTATTTTGTTTCACTATCTAGACACCTTTGACTGTCACTTGTGTATTTTGACGTTTCACATAAATTTTCATTAAACGTCAGTGTAAATCAAAGTCTGGAATCAAAAGAACAAAACTGTAATAATTGATTCTGAATAATTGTGATTGTGTGAACTAGTAGACGGTGATGAAGAATTTTCGAATACTCCACCAGAGTTGCAATATTTCTCTTTTGTTTTAAAAGTATGTTATGGGCCAGCCCAACATCGGCTGGCGCGACGCGAGCGCCGCTCTACCGGCCGGGAAAAACAATAATTGTGTGTCGATTTAAATCGATCGTTTAAGTTTAATTGAAAAACTCGCTTATTTATTGTTATTAACCGTCCATAATGTCGGTTTTGCTAAGATGTGGGTTCAAGCCGGTAAATTTAACAATTTTTCGAAAGAAAAGCCTCAACTAAAGACAAGAAACTCGTCGAAAGCCGGCGTCTACGAGTTAAAAATGACGTATCATCTGAGATTATAGGAACTGTTTTTCGAGAAACGTCTAGTGCACTAAGCACTAAAACGATAACAAGCCTTTACAAGCTGACAATCGAGGTATGTATATAATTATTGTATAAGTTCTAATAACAGATAAAGCCAAGTTAAAGAAACGTAAACGTCACTGATCAAGTACACAGGGTCACATTAAGGGTGTTAAGAAAATAAGTATGCAATCGATTTCATAAAGAAATATAATTTTTGATTTTTTAATAATACTATTTTCATTGTAATATGTATTATATTATGTACAGGATGTTTACTTCAGTTACACCAAATGGAAAAAAATTTTTAAATTAATTTTACGAAAAAACTTACTCTTTGATGAAATAATAAGACATTAATATTTCTAGATGTGCCGACCATAAATGTAACATTTAAAAAAAATAATATAGTTGATTGATTTTAGGTTGATCCTTACAGAAACGTTTTAGAAACAAACTGCACTTACAAAGGAGGAGGAGGATTCTGCAAACATGCAGCAGCGGTCTGTATCTACGTCAATGAAGAGAACAATAATGCAGTTGCAGTTGTATCAGAAGGCAATAGAAGTGGCAAATCTATGGCCATCAAAAGTAAAGCAAATAGAGGTAGTGAGACTTACGGGTGTAAGGACGTCAGTAATGTTTCTTCTGATCACTTGGTGGAAAATGTTATGCTAAGCATCATAGTATTAGCAGAGGAAAGATGCAGAGTGGGAAAAGAAGCTAGACTTGTAGAAGAGAGACAAAAAGAAGAGATTATATGTTATATTGTATATAGTATTATTAAAAAATAAAAAATAATATTTTTTATGAAATATACTTCACAAAGCGACCCTGTGTACTAGAACTGTCACTTTTCTTTATCTTGGAAATATACCACACAATTTTTGTCAGTCCCGGTCGCCAGATGTCGCGTCGGGAGATGTCGGGTTGACGTATACCAAAAATTTTTATAGTCTTCTAGACCTATGAAAACAAATTTACAGGACCGTACTAGGAACTAAGATTTACCTATAAACAGCTAATAATAGTTCAGAGATGATAAATATAAACGATTTCCCCTATTCCCTACCTCAGTACACCCACGTCTAAAAACTTTATATCTTACATCAAAATCCCTTCATAATAAGGGCGCTGAATAATTGAAGAAATTTTCGAGTTTATGCCTTTTGCAGAAATTAGGATGCGCCTGGGTACGGGTCTATGGTATATGGACGGACCCAAAAATATCTATTAAAAAATTAACTGCTTCCTTTACTATCCCATCCACACAAAAAATAATTTCAGTCGTTTCAATAAAAAAACAACTTAAGTTGAATAAGGGTAATATGGTATGAGCTGTAAAAACTTTTTAAGTGTTTATGACTCTTCTTGAGGTTTTCACTTCAAAGTAAAATTTTATTTTATCGTCCAGTTAATACAGTTTATAACTTGGGCGATTATTAACATTCATTGTAGCACAAAAATAGAAAAAAAATATTCGCTCACTCTAACCTGACTGCATAAAATTCTTCGTAATTTCCTCAAAAAAAATCATAGGATTTTGGGACACTCACCATTTGATTTTCACCGAACAAATTGTTCGATATCTGAATTCGATCTGTGTGTCTGTGTGTGTTGATTCATGTTTATGAATTTTAAAATTCTGACTTCAGATTTTGATAGGGCATCAAAAAGTAAGCTTAGGGTTTGATGTGCCCCTCCGTACCTCTTCGCCTAGTCGAAGACGAGGGAAACTTTTTTAAAAAAAATCATGCTTGAGGAGATATTTCCAGATAGTAATTCAAGATCGTGGGAGATTCGGTAAGAAAATTTCACTCCAAAGTAATATAAAAAATTATAACATGACATTTTCGTAAGATACCTTCAAAATAATATGTTCCTAGGATTTTAGTAGCCTGAAATAAACAGTTGTTGGTCTAAAATAATCTAAGTTGAAAACTATCGTGACAACTCAACCAAAACACAATTTTAACATACTCTATGCGCATTTCGCCAACTATGTTGGCATCATCAGGAGTTGATGATAGACTCAATTTAAAATAATCTATCTATTAGCTATCAACCAATATGTATTATTTTACAGTGAACGGAAGGGTATATTTTTATAATTTTACACTTGACAGAAATACTATCGCTGTGGTACAGCCCAGGGTAGGAAAATACTATCGCCAAGTTTTGTGGTTGCTACAGTAACGAGCTGAAACGAAAGCTTCTTATTGGTTCAAAAATGTTGGTGTGAAATTTTCAGTAGTAATACCCCTAGGGCCTTGATAATACCGAGATAATTTTGAAGGATTCTCTATGACAAAATTTTGAGGATTTATCAAGGCCCGAGGGGTATTCGAAAAGATAATTTTTTACTTTGTAGATTTAAACATTTTTAAACTAGTTGTCAGTTTGACGTTTAATTAATTTTTAATCAAAAACTTGACTTGTTGAAAACACCAAACTGAAAACACCACATGTAGGGTGTTATCGCTGTAATCCATAGCTGATTGGATGAAATTTGACACATGACTCTAAATTAAGTAATTTGATTGGTTACTATAGTTAGTAAAAAATTATCATTACAATTTGTTCGATCTATGGCAATGCTAGAAGAGCATTCTCGACTGGTTAATGATATTTTACTTGTATTAAGCTTCATGTAGATAATTTTAAAAAACAAAGTTTGCTATTTCAAATCAATTCTGACAAACAAGCCTGACATTTTAAGGAAAAGTTAAGATTTGATTTTACTTTGAGTCGATTTTAATCCAATTTCACATCAATCTTCAGTATCTGAGGCATAGTTGACGTAACACAATGACGTCGTTGGGCAGTTCAGAAAATGGTTATTTAGATTTCAGTCTATAAAAGACGAATAAATGGCTTCAATGCTTTGAACTTTATTTCTAGAATTGCTGCTTCAATTAAATTTTGGTTTTTTTTAACTTTTGAATTATTGCCATACTTAGAGAACTAAATTATTTTAGATGTGCTACCATCTATGGTAAGAAGAGAGTATTGACATTAAATTTTGACTGAATCTAGTCAAGATGTCACTCTCTTCTTTTTTATCCCTTTCAGAGATTAATACAAAGTGAGTAAACCAGTAAGGAATTTTAATTTATTAGACCGGTTTCTGTCTTTCGACTTCATCAGTTAGGCTTTTCGAATCCAATAAATAAAAATTCCAAACTCGTACAAGTCAATAGCTATATCCGCTATAAGATAACATTTTTAGATGTGCTACCATCTATGGTAAGAAGAGAGTATTGACATTAAATTTTGACTGAATCTAGTCAAGATGTCACTCTCTTCTTTTTTATCCCTTTCAGAGATTAATACAAAGTGAGTAAACCAGTAAGGAATTTTAATTTATTAGATTCGACATCCTAAGACCTTACTGGTTTACTCACTTTGTATTAATCTCTGAAAGGGATAAAAAAGAAGAGAGTGACATCTTGACTAGATTCAGTCAAAATTTAATGTCAATACTCTCTTCTTACCATAGATGGTAGCACATCTAAAAATGTTATCTTATAGCGGATATAGCTATTGACTTGTACGAGTTTGGAATTTTTATTTATTGGATTCGAAAAGCCTAACTGATGAAGTCGAAAGACAGAAACCGGTCTTAGGATGTCGAATCTAATAAATTAAAATTCCTTACTGGTTTACTCACTTTGTATTAATCTCTGAAAGGGATAAAAAAGAAGAGAGTGACATCTTGACTAGATTCAGTCAAAATTTAATGTCAATACTCTCTTCTTACCATAGATGGTAGCACATCTAAAAATGTTATCTTATAGCGGATATAGCTATTGACTTGTACGAGTTTGGAATTTTTATTTATTGGATTCGAAAAGCCTAACTGATGAAGTCGAAAGACAGAAACCGGTCTTAGGATGTCGAATCTAATAAATTAAAATTCCTTACTGGTTTACTAAATTATTTTATTTATTTTAACTATTTTTGTTTTATTTTGTTATTTTTTTGCTGTTCACGTCTTTTTGTTTTAATGGCTTATTTCAATATTTATTTGATTTTTTGTGCTTTTTTTGTCTCATTTTTGGCTTTCTTTCATTATTTTTCGTGTTAGTTGTGCCCTTTTTTCGTTTTTTTATCGTCGTTTTTATTTTTTTATTTTATTTTTTCCACTTTTTTCGCTTTATGGTTTTTTTAGTCCTTTTTTGTCTTCTTGCAACTTTCTGTTTTTTTGTAATTTTTTCTTTTTTGACTTTCGTTTATTATTTTTCTATTTTTTATTTTTTTTCTTATTATTTTTGGTTTCTTTTCTTCATTTTTTGCTCTTTTTTTCGGTCTTTTTTCCTTTATCTTCTTGTCTATTTTAGGGATATATTTGTTTCGCTACTTTTTTAGTTTTTGCCTTTTTTTCTTCTTTTCGTCGTATATCCTTTACTCTATTTTGATAATTTTGTTTATTATTTTGTCTATTATTTGTTTTGATCATTTTGTATATTTTGTTAATTTTTTCTGCCACTTGTACCATTTATTTCATCTTGAATATTCACTTCTAAGAGCAACACGAGGTCACCCATTCATAGACTAACCGCGGCGCAAGCTGCTTGACGTCTTTCAGAGAGATTACCTTAGATTTCAAATCTTTTTTTGTAAGTAATATCATAAGGGCATCTAATTTTTCCGAAAAAAATCGGAAAAACACGGTGCTAAGTAATATTTTAACAAGAAGCATGAGTATTGGTGGCAACAAAAATCCGACTCGAAGAAGAGGATTTTTGCACCTACACGAATGCATTTTGTTAAAAAAATATTACTTTGCATTGTGCTTTTTCGATTTTTTTCACAGGAAAAAATTAGATGCCCGAATGGTATTTGACAAGACTATTTCATGAGTAACAGATTATTCTGCATACACGTAGCTTACAAAACATACTACCTATTATATATGCATACATAATAAATATGTAGGTATTAATTTGAAAACTGAAAAACAGGTAATTTATTTAATCACAAAATACTACAAACTTAATTATTTATGGTACAATTAAAATATAAATTGCAATTTTGGTACACAATAGGAGTATTGTTTGAAATCTTTGTTAACTCATTGATAACGTTGGATGTAGGTAAATCATTAATGTTGTTGATGTTGTTGATGGGTTGATAGGTTCTGAGGCGTCACTTCTAAAGGTGTTTATGATGTTGGAATAATGCTCATTATCCATTTGCAGATAAGGCTTAATTGAGTTGGCTGAACTGTAGCCAGTAATTTTAATTGATTGTTGTTCACCCATTCCTCCTTTAGCCAGGTTACTGACTGCTGTCGACCGCATGTCGTGGTTTGTTATTTTTATTTCTTTTGTATTAAATCCTACCTTCTTTGCTGCATCTTTAGTCCATTTAGAAAGTTCGTTTTTTCCCACTGAAGTGTTTTTGTACCATCCACTTGATTGTTCTTTGTTGCATGATGGGTTGACTGTTAAGAATAATCTATCAGTTGTTATTCTAGATGAACGTTTAACCATTAGAATTTTAAAAAGACCGACTATCGGCCATTTTGCTTCTTCACCCTGGGCCGTTTTATTGAAGAGATGATTATATTCTACTCTTCCTAAAAAGTAGGATTTTTGAAAATCAGTTATTTTAAAAAATACGTAACTATGTTATCTACCTGTTTTAATCCCAGAATTATTCACTTCCTCTTTAAAATAATGAACTCTGCAATTGACTGCTTCTCCACCTCCAGGCAAGTTCTACTGAAGCGATATGGTAAAATTTTCGCTGGAGTCCCGCCGAAGTGTCTTCGTGAAGCAGAGCTCGATTTCTTCGTTTCGTATTACGAGCTTCCCTACTAGACTTGAAAATAATATCTTTAAATGAATCAAAAATTATTTTCCACTTGATAAAATACATCTCTTGCATTTTTTTACAACGGTGTTCCACTTTGTCTTAACAACTAGTTCTTTGTAATTTTCATCGTTTTCTTTCTTCATATTCCACGCCCAATCTTTCAGGATTAGGTTTAGTTGCTCTGAACTTGTAGTCTCCAAAAGCTCGTCTTTCTTTGCCTCCAGAATTGCAGAATTCCGTAAACTGTTTCCATATTGACGTATGGGTTTTAACGGTATTGTACGGTACACCTTTCTCAATCGCCAGATCAATATTAGTCATAGAATCACTTCCAAAGCGACTCATTTTCACTACATAAGCTGACTAGCACTGTTTAAAAACAATATTACAAAATATATTGACAATAAAATCAGAAAAATTGTTTAGCCTCGTTTTCTGGTGTCCTAGGAGACCACAATTACTTGTTATCAAAGGTATTGTAATTTTTGTTGACAACAGCTGTCAAGTTTTGCCGCGGGTAAACTCGAAAAATCTGCTGACAGGAGCTGTCATACAGTTTTTTAATTCAAAATTGCGCGTTTGTGATTGGTGGAAATTAAGGCGAGGGAAACAGTCGGTATTATCAGAATAAGAATGAGACCCATGAGTGTTTTTGATGTGATTTCCAATTTCAGAACCTATGTTTCGATTTTGATCTAATATTAACACGCTACCGAATTTATTCTTACACCACATAAAAGACATCGATATTCGCATTTTATATTTTTTTTAGATACAGTACGCCTCTGTGAAGGTTCGATTTTAGTAAAACGAGAGATATATAGAGAGACACACTGACAGCAGTCATCCGTGAAGAAGATAAATGAAACGCGCTAGCAAAAGAAGATAAGGAGACGCTTTGAATGCCGACGACAACGACGCCGGCATCGCTGTACAACGCACTTGCGATACTCTCTTTATGACACCTCGTAAAATGTGACGCTCCCAGCCGAACTATAATCATGCTGATAATCATCTAATGCTTATATCATTGTCTATTTCTGGGAGAGTTTTTTTTTCATGTTTCGTAGAGTTCTTTGCTTTTTGTTTCGCTCAGTTTTTCTACTTTCTTAAATATTTAGGGCTTTTCATCCAACACAAGTACCTAGTCTTTTGGAATATGATGCTTTTAAAACAATAGAATTTAAAACAATATAACAAACATATACAGCGAAAAGCTTCATCATACGAAATCGTTATGAATTTTTTTTAAAATTGCATGAAAATTACTTAAATTTTCAGATATTATTTAGACAATTTAAAACACGTTCGTAGTAATTTTGGTTAAATTTATAATCAAAATCAGACTTCGATACGATAAAAAAATGTTATACAGATCTTGCAAAATTTTAATGGAACATAGGATTTTCAATGTATTTTGGACAAGAGCTCACGTAGAAATCGACCAGCGCAAAATCTAAGAAATGTGCGTAAAGGCTTATCAACTATTCAATTGAACCACTGTTCCCCTTTCTGCCTCGAGCAACTGGCAGGCGATACTTGCCACTCAGTATACTGAAAGTCAATTGCAGTGGTAGTAAGCCTATAACGATTGAAAAGAAAATGTTCACGTTCACAAAGGAGGAAAAGATACAAATTTTAAAGTGGTATTTTGGGTGCCACTCGATTCGAGACACAATAAATTTATTTATAGTTGCTAAGGCGGATTATTATAACAAACAAATCTTAAAAAATAGGGAATTCTCTAAAAATTTATAGAACGTAATAAAAGAAATAACCGAAGACAATAAAAAAAGAGAAAAAATTAAGGAAATACGACTGGCGATCCTATAACTTTGCCGAAACAAATATCAACTGAGTTTAACATTTTCTTTTTTAACATTGTAGAAAAATTAGCCTCTCAAATAACAAAACCGAATACTCCAAAACCTAATAGGTATTATCCACAAAATTCCTTGTACTTAGAACCAGTCATAGAAAATGAAATAGAAACCGTAATAAACTCGTTAAAAAACAAAAAATCAAAGGGCATAGGTAACATAACTCCTGAAACAATTAAAACTCTGGCCGATGAAATAGCGCGTTTACTTCTAAACCTAATTAACATTTGTAGATCTGGTAAATGTCCAAAACAATTTAAAAAAACAGTTATTGTGCCAATACATAAAAAAGGCTCAAAAGATCGTATTAACAACTATAGACCAATTTCTTTAATAACAACTTTTACAAAAATCTTTGAAAAAACGCTTAAATACAGAATTGATCAATTTATAAAAAAATATAATATTATCTCAAAGTGCCCGTACGGTTTTCAAGAAGCCTTATCTACAAATGATGCTATATCTATAGCTTTATTACAAAAAATTTATACAGCTGTAGATGAAACTAAACCATCCTTATATGTATTTCTGGATCTTGCAATGGCTTTTGACACTGTGAGCCACCCACAATTGTTGGAGGCTTTGGAAGATACAGGAATACGTGGCAGTGCACTAGAACTCTTAAAACGTTATTTATCTAATAGAGAACAGATGGTAAATGTTGAAAATGAATTAAGTGAGAGCAGAACAGTTAATTTGGAATACCCCAAGGAACTGTGTTGGGTCCTTTATTATTTTCAATTTATTTAAACAATATTTTCACTATTGATACTCGATGTACTATCATTAGTTTTGCAGATGACATGGCGGTATTTTACGAGGCGAACAGTTGGGAAGAAATAAAGGAAATAGCTGAAAATGATTTAAAACAAATAATAAAGTGGTTTAAACAACTTACAGTGAACTATGAGAATACTTATTTTGTACCCTTTTGTAATCTACAATCAATTGTGTACTGTATCGAATTTGACGGTTTTTGTAAGTCACGCAACCGTAAAATTAGTGCAAAACATTACTTTCCGGTCTTGTAACGTAAATTACTATTGTCAGAAATTACCACTATTAGAAAAACACATCTCGAAATTATTTAAATAAGATGGCTGATAATACAGCTCCCAAATGACCAATAGCAAAAGGACAAAAAAAAAGATCCCTCGCAACAACCGAAAAAGTGTAGCGTTTTATCTTCCGGTTAAAGAGATAATCCCCGTAGGGCAATCCGCCCCTGCTTCCTAATGACACGAATTTCTTTGCCGCCCTTCAGCCTTTCTTTCCTTTCCATGCCACTTAAAATGGAAAAGATACAGACCGAGGTTATACTCGGCCTACTGCGCCTAATCAGTCCGGAAAATTTAAATTGAAGTACTGACAGCCAGGAAAATGCTTGGGATTTTCGGTTGAAAAGAAAATATGAAAAACGCCCGGCGCCTGAATGCGTTGATGGATGATTGGGGTTATTTTCATTGGGAATGACAGGTGTTTTTGAAAAGTGCGAAGTCCATCCTGAATAAGAAATAGTATAAGTGCGGATTGCCGTAAGCTAAAGCTGCTTTTCGACGTAACGATTTTTGTACCTGGTCACCAGCAAGATACTTTCTCGCTATCCAAAGTCGCAGCAGTTTTTCTAGGATTAAAAAAAATTGTACAAATTTAAAAATCCGCCTAAGTGTGTAATTTTTTGGGAAGCCAAAAAACTGAAGGAAAAAAAAGGATGGAAAAGTGTAGAAAAGAGTATGTAAATGAGGAAAATTCTGACAATGAAGGTCGTTTTGGCCAGAGTCCTTGGTCTGAAGAGCAAATATTTATATATAAAAAACAGAAAGATCTACGAAAGAAAAAAAAATACCTTCCTAAAAAAGCCGTCATACTGTGCCAATCGAACCTAAGGATTTAGTGATATTTCTTTCACCCAGTAGAATCTCATTAGCCTGCATATTTAAATTTAATATTTGAGTAGGGATCCTTCCACTTTCCCCCTTTTCAATGGTAGAAAAACGTCACGATTGACGTATTTCAAAATGCAGAAATAGAATACAACCATTTTCCTGACTAAAGAGCTGATAAAAAGCACCGCTGAGATGTGAAAATGTCATCCTCCCTCAATTCGATTGACATTTAATACTGAAAGTGTAACCTCTCCATTTCCGAAATGGAGAAAATTAAAGAAAAATATTTTCAAGGTTAAGTTGTTTGCAGAGTGTGAAATTACAGTGTTATAAGCGTAATTTTCGTTTACAGAAAGTGGATTTTGGACAACATAAATGTTTTCTTTTATTATTGGGAACTTGTGAATTCGTTCGATTTTTTTTTTATATAAGAGAATAAATTTATTATAACAACTTCTTTATAGGGCACTTCTTCGATAGGTGGGAGTTAACTACTTGCTGAATGATGATTAAAAAATTAATGTTTATTAAATAATATCTTTATAAGCTTTTGAATATACGAGGGTAGTTCCAGAAGGACCCGACCTAATTAAGAAAACCGAAAATATGTAGGAAACAATATTTTTATTTCTCTAGATTTATTCTCAATAAGTCTCTTTATTTGCAATCTGTAGAGAAATTAAAATAAGCAAATGGGTTGTTACATCGACAAGACATGTAGGAAATAGTCCAGTGACTATCATTACCTATTATTTACAATTTTCCATAAATTGGATTGATTATTTCCCTTGCCAATCACGTGCTTGGAAACTGATTTGACGCAGCCAATCAAAACAAAATAAAGCGACTATTCACCTTGGTGATAAATAGTCGGCTATTTGATCATCGTCCTCAATATTCACCTGAAGGACGGTATCCAACAATAAAGAAGCCGCCCGTAAATTTAAAATTTTTCAAATAAAACCTATACCAATAGTATTATAAAGTTGCTTATAGGGTAGAATCACGGAATGGGCGACATCTATCATTGATTATTTGAATGACTCGAGGTGTGAACAATAAACTTTGTTTACATGGGCGTAATGTGAAGTTAGAATTTATTTTAAGTTATTTGAGCATTAAAAGTGGTATATTTGGAAGGTGTTTTGTGAAGAATTATTGTGGAATAAACCATACAACGAACGACCTGAAAATGCAGAGGATTATAAAAGGCGATATGGAGATAAGATCACGAAAAATGTGCCCTGTTCCACATTGCTCTACTTATGGCAATTTGGTCATATCTTTCCTTTGAATCCCAAAGAAATCAAGAAATGGAAGACAATCTTGAAGATAGGAAAGCCTATATCAAAGTATATGTTTGTTTGCAGCAAGCACTTTGTGAAAGACGATTTTTTTAGTGGTAAGTTTGATGAAGGTTCTTGCAGACTTCCATATATAATTTTCAATTCTGTTGTCATTTGCTACCACATTCTTTGAATTTAATTATAATTTTACAATACATTGACTTCAACAACACAGAGAAAGCGTTTGAAAAATGGATCTCTTCCTAGCCAGAACCTTCCAGTGCTCAAACTCTCAGGAATTAAGAAAAAAGTAGCCAAAGTAGGTGAGAAAGGGCTCAGAAGATAATAACTTTCATTACATCATATTTAATTCATTTCAGGCTTAGGCAGAAATCAAACGAAAATGAAATGCAGGCCAAACAACATTGAGATGAGCAAGTGGGGGTAGAATTATCAAGCGAACATGATGAAAGATGTGCTCTAAATTTATTATTATTATAATATATTTTTGTGTCAAATCTGTGCAACTCGCTGGTTCCAACATCTCAAATCTAAAACATGAAAGAGGCAAGTTGAACAGGAAATGCAGTTAGAAAATAATATTATCTTCAATAATTACTAACCTGTTGACATAGAGATTTGTAGCAATTATATGTTTACAATCTCCCCCAAATCCTGCTTGAGAGGAACATTGACAAATCCAAAATGATGTGACCAGCCTTAAAAACCTCTTCACCTTCCTTGATTGGCCTAACACGTTCCCCCGCATAATCCAGAATGTCCGACATTGATATTTCAACTTTTACAGGCATTATCATAAAAAATCCAATGACAGTAACTTTAAAACCAACTGAAATTCGAAAATCAACCTTCAATCCAATTGTACAATTAATAAAAATGAACTTAAATCTCAGAGAAAACTGAAAAACAAATCTTATAAAAACTGCGATTTTAAAGTGATCAAATGACAGAATATTTGTTGTTCACACCTCAATCAGACATTTTGTCATTCGCATCGGCATCTGCCGGTACTTGATTATTCCCTATAGTTAACAAATTGTCGATCTTTAGGGAAAGAAAAAGAAGTTTCTGTAAATACAGCTACTAATTCAAATGCCACGCAAATGGCTCAAATTACTCATACAGGCCATATTACATATAATTGTGTTTTTAAGTTTAAATAGAAATCGTTTTACTTCGTGGTATATTCGTTTATTTGTGTATTTAATATTGTTCATTTGTTTTTGTGTAATAAATAAATATAATTTATACGTACGTACAGAATTTTTTTTTGACTCGGGAAATAATCTTATTAAATATAACGCGACCTTGACAAATTAGCTACAACTTTTATGGCTACTAAATTTCTCGTATATTTTACAATTTGTCTCGACATAATTTTGGCATTAATAATCAAATATTATTATTGCCAACATTAAGTCGACGAATTGATCCTAAAATAAACTCGAAATTTAGATGCAATAGAAATAGTCGGATATTTGTCAAGGTCTTGTTATATTACTGTTGATTATTAGAGGCTTTATACGCTAAATGCTAAATTTTTAAGTCTATGTATAAAATCTATTGGAAACTCACTTGTGTAATGTCTTTTCAATCTTCTCCGATGGGATATCTTAGATTCCTTCTCACTAAGCCTTTGAGCATATTTCTAATACAGGTTGGATATTTCCTCTTTAACACACCTCATTTGGAGGTCTTGAGTTATTACATTATTAGGTACATACCAAGGAGAGTTTACAATACTACGAAGAACTTTGGACTGAAACCTTTCTAGATGTTAGATTTGGATAACTCCATATTTGTTTCAACAATAATTTGTTTTGATCTGCGTCCTATTATCCACTATTCTCCAGCTAAGTCCAGGTGTATCCCCAAATATTTCATGTGCTCTTGATCTTGTAGAAGGTGACCGTTGAACGCTACGGTTGGACAGGTGCCTTTTCTCTGAGTGAATGTTAGTAAAAACAACAACATAGTCTCCTTATCTTTGGAATCAAAATAGGTTTCAGGTTCCGCAATAACTTCTTCATTGGATCCAAATCTCTATCCTGGAGCATTGTTTTTAAGTCTGCAAACAGGAAGTAGGCAGATCCGGAAAATTCAGAAAGTGCAATGTTAAGAGATACATAGAGAATACTATGTAACATTTGGAGTTTTATATTTAGTGATGTCAGAAATCATTTCAACATCTTGACGTAAGAGAAATCGTAAATTTTTTATAAGATTGTCTATTCAAATTTCGATTAGTCATATATAAAATTAAACTTCTGACATCTAAATAATCTCCGGAGCATAGAAACTGTAGGTGCCATAAAATAACTGGTAAAGCTAATAATAATGTAAAGAAAAGTGGCGGAAAATCCACATAGAATAAAGCGTACGTGCTAAATGCCGGCGGCAATAATGCGCCTGATATTTTCATAACCGATTATTCCGGTATAATCTTGAAAATGGCGGTTTTAATATAATAAGAGACTGTTTTATTATTATTATCTAGCGGATATGAAACAATCTGAATAAAAATGAAGCGTTTCATTTTACTGACTACTCCAGACTAATCCGGACTTTTCCGTTTGAATTATCCCAGGTAGATTTTATTTAACCCCTTAAAGCACATATTTTTTAAAAAAGCGGCAAAAAAATCAATTTTAATTTAAGAAAGCACATTTTAGAAACTTGATTTTTTCTTGGATATTTCTCTTAAAGAGATACATAAGTGAGTTATATAACTCATAAATTAGTATTAGTCGACGACCCCGTTAAAATTCCGTTTGAGTTTGCCCTACCCCTCAAACGGCCAAAAAACACTCCCAAAAGGGTGAATCGCGTCTTTCACCGGCAAAACTAATATAAACCCCCGTCGAGGATGCTGAACGCGATGGTGATGTTGGATGTCCCCCCAAGTCGACTCCACCCCCAAACGGCCATAAACGAACTCCGTACGGGGGTAGTTTTTTCAGTGAGAGACGCGATTCAACCTTTTGGGGTTGGTTTCTGTCTGTGTGGATTGTGGGGCCAACGCCATCGTGTTTAGCATCCTCCTACCAAAAATTATTTGTATGTTCGTCCGAGTCACAGACACTATTTCATGAAATTGACAGTACAGGTACAAGATTTCCTTTTTTAAAAAATAATGGTCATTAGGTTTATTCATAAAATTTTATATATGTTAATCAACCTCTTCGGATTAGTTTTCATCCATATATAGTTCATCATTATCTGTTTAGAAAATGCACTTTTTAACGGAATTCATTATATAAGTGCGAGAATAAACAGAAATAATTTCGTGCAGGTATACAATAATAATACAACAATGTTCTCTTTTCTGATAGCTATAGAAACGTCATTATATACAAATGCGACTGAGTGATTTTTGTGTGGAAAATGATGGTGACGGTGACCTATTCGAGCATTTGTTATAAGTCAAAAATGTTTACATTATTTCCTATTAATCATTCTTTCATGTTCTTGCAAATTGTATTACTAAAATTGTTTACTTTGTAATGTGTTTCTGTTTCTATCACAATTTCATTTTGTTGAAACATTTTCTTTTCAAAATTGCATGAATCTTTCAAATCTTACGATAATTTTTTTTTTTTGAATAAACCGTCAACATTTCTTATTTTGCAATAAATCTCGCAAGTTTTACAAAATAAACCCCACTTACCCCATATCAGCAAAAAGCTCTTACAAAATGTCATGCAATGATGTAATAAAATGTAGGGTGATGCATTTAAAAAAGTCGAGATATTGCTATTTGTAATTTGTCATTTTCATAAAATCGTAGTAGGCGATAGAACATCGACTCCGAGTTCCCCTACATCTCTAAAGCTTAAGGAATCAACCCTTTTGGGCCAATTTCTAAATTCATACGATTTTCATTGTGAGATTTTCACTTTTCTGTTAAAAATTCTCTAAAATTTTGCTGGTCGGTTATCCTTGCTTCAAAACTTACAAAAACTTGAGTAACCTGTTCAATTATTTTATGATTTTTTGGTTTTTTAAAACATCGCCTTATGTATATTTTCTCGCAGTGAGCATTCAAAACTAAAACAGTTTTTATACCTGGAATTCTTGCTGACGCAAAAACGTATAGCACAAACTCATGACATTCCGAACTTTTGAATTTAGTTGTCTGCACACAAGTTATTTTCTATTTCAAATTGCACCTGGTAACCAAACGGAACAAGGGCGTACTCTTAAGGGTAGTGTTTTCAAATCAAATCATCGTAAGTAAACGAGTTACGAATTTATTTATTCGATTCGACGTCCTAAGACCGGTTTCTGCCTTTCGGCTTCATCAGTTAGCCTTTCGAATTCAATAAATCAAATTTGAAACACGCGTCAGTCAGTAGCTATATCTGCTATAAGGTAAAATTAGCAAATGTGCTACAATATATCAGTAAAACAGATGCAAATTTCATAAAAGTTGTAAACTTACGTACATTTACTGTTACTAACAATTTTTATTCTTATTTTGTATTTATGTACACCCCAAAATCCAGGACGATACGATTCATTTAGTTATACTGCCACTAGGATAACTAGGATTAAAAAAATATTGCATTAGAATAAATATGTTCTCTGAAAGTGGTTTTGCCCATTCTTTGACAAATATTAACGATAACCATCCGCTTTCTTTCACTATCCTCGATCCTCAATCGGCAATATTTCTGACAATCGCAACCGACGTTAGCCAAGACATAAAAACCAACATTACTTGGTAATCCTTTGATTATAAAAACTCCAATTTACAGATATTGGTCTAATAATAATGTTACTTCAAAAACATTCACCAGCGTCTCCAGTTACCAGAAAAACTATACGAGCAGTCAAAAAACTGCGATAGTTACATCTCCACTCTAAAGAAAAGAATTTAAAAAAGCTGTCCAGAAGAAACGGACGCAGAAAATAAGGAAAAAGAGCAAATTGAAATGAAAAACAGGATGAATTTATATTACTTTAAAAACCTCAGTTTTATTAGGCTTCAAACTCAAATAACCCGTCTGGCCCCACTCTCCCCTTCCAAAGAAAAAATCTATTTTATTATAATAGCAAGAAATAAAATAAATGTCGTCAGTATTGGGTACGCCAATGGAAAGCGAGAATTGGAAGAACAGTGGTAAACATTGTTTGTTACTAGGACGTGGCATCTACAAATAGGAATGGTAAACAGGAGGAGAAATTTATCGCAGACTAATATATTTTAACTGATAATTTATATGGAGTGTGTGTAAATCTTGGTCTACAAGCAAATGCAAATTTTCATTTCGTTGGAAAGTGTGTTTTCATTTGGAAAGAATACACTTAAAAATGGATTAAAAATGGTAATTATTTCCAGAGACAGGTTAGGAACCTTTTTAAAGGTGATAAGGAGTTTAAAAACAGGTTTTTATATGGCGAGGTTCCATTTCCGGCCGTTACAATGAAAATGGGAATAGAAAACCCTCAAAAAAAATGTTATTTGTTAAAAAGTGGTACTTAATAAATTAAGTAGTACTTAATACTGAAGTGAAGTATTCAGTACCATTTTATAATTTTTATTTTTTTAAACGACTTGTGGTACTAATTCTTTTGAAACTAATAACTTCCTATTTTGACATCCAGGAAGTTTGGAAGACATCAAATGGTTAATTTGCATTAAAAATAAAAAAATTTACCGAATTGTTTTTTCTCAGGCCTTAGGCCGGCTCTGTGTGGTTCCAAAAGAGTGGTAAATATTTTGATCATATGTTCAGAGGCTCAAAATATTAATATTTCGCTAATAAACGGGGTAAAACGTCGTAATTCTTTTATTAATTCAAAAAAATTTAGATGCATTGAAAAACTATAAAAAATATTCAAGTTTTAACTAATCAGAATCATGTTACACGAGAAGAAATTTACATTTACCTTTTTAAATTGAAATAGTGGAGTGAAATTAGACGAAAATATTCTGAAAAACGGATGTAAGAGAGAAGTCAAATTTTTCTAATTTTTTCGATTTTATACATAAAGAGAAGCTTGTAAAAAATTTGTCGATAAATTTGGGCTGTAGCTTCGCGAGATATGTGCCAAAAACGGTATTTTTGGTATTTTTCGAGTGGATTGCTTCACTATTTTTAAATATCTCGGGCTGTCCGATTTCCATTTTTTTCCAATTTTTTCCAATTTTTTTATCACGATATTTATGCTTGATTTTCTTAGAAAAACTATATTTCAGTCCAAAAAATAAAAAAAATATTTCAGGTTCTAAAGTAATATTTTTGTGAGGGAACGAATCAATATAAAAAAATGAAAAATCGAATCTTTTTATTATTTCCTAAATTGGGCACTTTAAATAAAGAAATAAAATGTTGGATTTTCTTAGACAAAAGTACACACAAAATACTTCTTTTTAAGATAAAAATTTTTCTGTACTATTGTATTTCAAAAAATGGCGGCCAATTCAATATTTTTTCGAAAAATGCCGATTTTGGACAAATACATTTTTTTTTTTAATTTTGACTATGTCTTCCCAACATAAAAATACATTTTCTCCAATTTTTAAGAAAATTCTAGGATTCTTTGTTTATATATTGCCAATTCAGAAAGGTTAGGATACATTTTTAAAAAACCCTACTATACGGATCGATACTCTACTTAGATATTTAAAAAATAGTGAAGCAATCCATTCGAAAAATACCAAAAATGCCGTTTCTGGCACATTACATTTAAGCAAAAAAAGGGTTAACCTCGGAATGAGAGATAATAAGCTGGAAACTCATATACACCTTTATTATGGTGATCTAAAAGTTGTCTCAAAAGTCACATACAATCTCGTGTCTGCGTGGTAAGTTATTCGAGGTCAAACGTTACGGAAATCGGTCTTTTGCGATTTTCTCGGTTTCTATAGCTCCAATGACGTTAACTTCTATTATAAAAATTGTAGGGCATAATATTTGCTACAAAATTGGTTTCAAACATTTTTTCATGCGCTCAACCGTTTATGAGATAAATAAGTCGGAGCGCTCAGCCCTAAGCCATATATACTATAATGCAAGGTCAACCGTGAATCTGGGTGAATATACGTTGTATAAAGTTAATAAATCATTAAAATATCATTAACAATGAATACTTTGTATTATTTATTAATTAATACATTGAATTTAATAACATTTTACATATAAGTATCTAATATAATCATTTAGTAATACTTATATCTACTTATTTGTGTAATCAAAAACTTATCAAGTGAAATACTTACATTATTGTATATATTAATTTTATATTATTGAATTTTAAATAGATTTTAAGTAGATATAAAACGATAAATATTACAATTTAAATTAAAGTGAATTAAAAATTACAAATAATAATAATAATTACAATTTTACAAATGTTTAATAATTTAAACAACAAAAGTTTTAATTTTCTTCTTTATCGTCATCTTCCGGGCTTACGAAAATGTCTGTATCGTTGTCATCTTGAATGGTTGTTTCCAGGCCTTCTAGAATTTCTGGCTCCAACGCACTCTCTTCCTCAGGTTCGCTTTGCATTGAGGCAAGTTTGCCCATTACACTGACCACAAGCTAAAGTGCATTGCAATCCCGATTGTCTGCACCCGCAGCGTGAACCACATCCTTTCTTACAATTACAAAATATGGTATTAAGTAATTCACCTGTTGTTATTGGCTCCAGGAATTTATTTTGCAGCACCCAACCCCATTCCTGGGGTTCTAAATCATGCCCTAACCATTTTTATATTTGGTAATATACATGGTTTATATGCTGATGGGCTGCTGCGCTTGTCGGTGGAAGATTAGACAACTGGACCGGTTTATGAAAGTTTTGTAGATCTAACAAACTGAGTATATCGAAGATGATCGATATTGTCCTCAGATTTAGGAGCATGGTATATCGCTTTTATGATGCTTACTCCATTTTCATATAATTGTTGTACAGGGCAGAGTTCTATTAGAAAAAACTTTAGCCAGTTGGTCGAAATTGGCATGTTTTTATAGCGATTTTATGAAAAAAAATTCATCATTCGAAATGTGATATTACCGTAGAATGTGGCGTATACCCTGGACCGATAGAATTACTAATGCCGAAGTGCTTAACCGGATGCAGAAGGAATGCGAAATCATTAACACCATGAAAAAAAGAAAGCTTCAATACCTGGGTCATATAATGAGAGGACAGAAATACACACTTCTCCAACTGATAGTTCAGGGAAAGATTAGTGGAAAGCGAAGCATTGGCAGACGCCGTGTGTCCTGGCTAAAGAACCTGAGGGATTGGTTTAACTGTAGCAACGTAGCAAACCTCCGATAAGAGATGTACTATAAGAAGAAGATATAATAAGTATTTCATTTAATGAGTTTTTAATTACCTTGTAAGAAATATACAGCTGCCCACCAAAAGATAAAATTAAAATATATTTATTCGTTTTATTTCTACTTAAAAACTACTTAAAATTAATTAATATAAAATTAAAATATACAATAATGTAAGTATTTCACTTGATAAGTTTTGATTACACAAATAAGTACATATAAGTATTATTAAATGAATATATTAGATACTTATATGTAAAATGTTAATAAAGTCAATGTATTAATTAATAAATAATACAAAGTATTCATTGTTAATGATATTTTAATGATTTATTAACTTTATACAACGTATTATTCACCCAGATTCACGGTTTACCTTGCATTATAGTATGTATGGCTGAGAGCTGAGCGCTCCGATCTATTTATCTCATAAACGGTTGAGTGCATGAAAAAATGTTTGAAACAAATAAATTTTGTCGCTATAGAAAGCTATAGAAACCGACAAAATCGCAAAAGACCGATTTTTGTGACGTTTGACCTCGAATAACTTACCACGCAGATACGAGATTTTATGTGACTTTTGAGACAACTTTTAGAACACCATCATGAAGGTGTATACGAGTTTCCAGCTTATTATCTCTCATTCCGAGGTGAAACCCCTAATATGATTAGACTACATATCTCGCGAAGCTCTAGCCCAAATTTATTGAAAAATTTGACTTAGCTCTTACATCCATATAAAATTCTAATTTCACTCCACTAAAAGTGAAAACATATAAGACTGGAAGTGCCGTCCATAGATATTTATATGTAATTAGGAAATTTTGTATTTTAAAAATTAAAAGAATGTAAAAGAAAATTTTATATTTAAATTTACATTAAATAAAAAGAAAATAAATAAAAAACTAATTTTGTTTAAGAATAAATTTTTCTATATAACTTTTATATAAAATTTACCGATTTAGAAAACTGACTCCTCAGATGTAATTAACCCTTAAACAACATTCGCTCTGATTCCGTCTCTGTCCGAAAGTACAGTTCGATTGGGAATGCATCCCACCAACCGTGGAGGTATATTCAAAATCAACTGGAGATCTCTCCTGGAAGCCTTGATTGTTATTTACTATGCGTTTCACACGTCAGATATTTATCTTCGAAAGTGTTGAGAATATTTGCGAAAAAGCGACAAGAGGAAAATTCTCAGCCGGGAACGAACCAATTTGTTCGTTCAAGTGAACGAGAATTGATTGGTCAACTAATATTTTCTCGTTTGTTTTTTTCTTTCTTAGTTTTTATTTAGATGGCAAGTTGATTGATTTTATCTTCTACTGAAAGATTTTAAAGTTTGTATTTACAGAGCGGGCGCTATTGTAGAAGTTTTTATGAAAATTGGGATCAGAATTATGGTTGTTTTGATTCATCTTTTTTCCTTTCTGGGACCGTTTGATCTAAGATCTCCGATATCGCTGAAGCCTACTGGTTCAGTCTCCATATTAAATGTTTCCAACAAAATGTTATCCAACACATGACAGTTATGACTGTCATTATTAATGTCATTTTAGACAAGTAAACTATCAAATTACTCACGTTCATATTTAAAGTAGTATTCTATTTATTTGTTACTATTGCAAGCAGAATTCACATTATTGATATTGAAATTAAAGGAAAACGCTAACGGTTTATTCGAATTTGAAGTTATTGTAAAATTCGTTGGTTCATTAGAACCTGACGCTTCCATATCGGTACAGCTGCTGGAAGACGCCGACGCATTAGAACCTTGTAATTTTTCTGCAATTTGTATTTTGTTGTGCACCTACGGTCGAGGACTTCCATCCTCCGTGACGCTTCAAAGTAGTCATGTTAACCCCTGCATTGGCCAAAAGAGTCGCCGAAGACCTTCTCAGGTTCTCAGGTTCTAATGTCTTGAACTTCTTTGGTTTTTCTGTGATTTGCTTTTCAAAAAGCTCGTTAGTTTGCCATATTTTGAAATGTCGATTTTTTTATAAAGGTGAATAGTCGAGCGAAGCATCGAGTATTTGGTCCATAGCGACGATGGGTCTAATTTTTTTTGCAAATGTAAAAAATAAGCCAATAGAACATTTTCATCGATACGTTTTATCTTCCGTGAATTCATCCAAGACCCAAACATTTTGAACTCCTTGTCGTAAGCATCTCGGGACTTTTCTGGCAAAATCTGCATCGTTGCTTCTTCCGCTTCCGTAAGGATATCCTCAGGAACGTAATTTTCATCGGTTTCCTCCATTTTCTATACGTTTTTTGTCTTCAAAAAAGCTTCCCTTTTCTGAAAGGAAAACTGACAAGTGTCAAAATTTATTTAAACATTCGCTAACAATGTATCATGCCCTTGGCAACCAAACAAACAACCTACTTTGAAAAAAGTCACTGTTAAGTCATTCTGACATTTATAGGGTACTGAGACGCAAGTAACTTTGATTTGATCACAAAACTTATTAATTTTTATCTCATAAAAAAACGATTTCTTCCACTTGTTGGATAAAACATTGTATGCCACTCGCGTGTTATGTTTCCTAAGTCACTTGAGAATGTATAAATTTTCTCGCGTGACTTATTTTCAACATAACACATTAGTACCATAAATAACTATTATTTGACACAGTTCTAACAATTCTCACATGCCCCGTTTCCTCCATTCGGGTGCTCAGTAAGTTTTGTTTAATGTAAAGTTGAATCTACTTGTCGAAATCTACAGGATGGGAAGTACGAAAGATTTTTTAAAATTTGAAAGATATTTTTGAGGCTGTCATTCATCATTCTTGACATCTGTCAGTCATTTTTTCCTTTCTCCGAACCTCCTAAATAATCACAACTATTTGCAGTTATAAATACTCCCAACTTTGATTCCAGAATCGATCGAATGCCTGGGTGATATAGAAGAAACTGAAAAACGGTATTAATGTTAAGTTTTGGTGAATTGAAATCCTCTCTTCACGAATTTTTTCGAGCCGAAACTTTCCTAAAAGAATGAATCGACCCCATTTATTCGGTGTATACTTTAGAAATGAATGAAAACCTCGACAAAAAAACCCTTTCGTAAGATACGACTTAAGCTGAGACTACCGAATTCATAGAGTAGATAAATGACGAAACGGTAAAATTTTATTCTTGTAATTAATCAAACACTTGACGAAACGTGACTTGTCTCTCTCAACGAAAATGTCCAATTAAAACGGCATGTAAATGAGATTCTTAAAATACCCCATTCAATTTGCCAGTGTTTTTAATTTTAAATTGAGTGTGATGGAAATCGTCAAAAGCCTCTTTTCTCGTTCACTAATTTTTTAATTTATACAATTACATCGCAAACATTAATTTATGCACAAACTTTGCGTGGTTAGTAAAATCGGGAAATGTCTTTTTAGATAATTTGATATAAAAGAATAAAAAAATTACTTTTATTTTTGAAACAAATCAAACCGAATTGAAACGAATGTAGGCGGACCCCAAAATTGGCCATCAAGATCAGCCATCGATTATGTTATACATGGGGATACATAATGTCCTGAAACAATGAAATCATCGTCAAAAGTGAAGAATTTTTAATAGCCAAATTTATTTTGTTGTTTTGTTAATTCAGTTTCCATGAATAATATTTTAAAAATAAATAGAAACTACCCAATATGAAAAATACTGCTGAAATTCTAAATAATTGAAAAATTCCGGAAAATCGAGTTTTTAAGTAGTAAAAAATATATAAAATAATAAATTTAAACTTTTCCTATTGTGGTTCTGCCGCCAGGCGATTTCCAACTCGTGCTCGTCTTTACCTGCTCCTAAAAATCACTGACCAACTCGTGCTCGACCGAATGCCGGGTAGAAAACTAACTGACCAACTCGTGCCCAAGGTTTTTAATTCTTAATAATTAAAATATTGGAAAAGTTTTGTGTTATCTTCATCCAAAAAAGTTATTGCGTAAACATACTGAAAATATATAGTCCAGTAAATTAACGCCAGAAAAACCCCAAACCTGGGTATCAAGTCTGTCTGGCACCATTTTTTTTTAATTTGCAGGTATTCATAGGTACGTTCACCTCCGAAAATCTCAGTGGAATTTGTGGAAGGGTTGGAAAATGGCTCTAGAGTTCCGAAAATCTGTTTTTCGACGATATCTGCCGAAATATGACCCTTAGAGCATTTTTGTTTAGACAAAAATGAAGAGCAGTTCATTACCTATAAAAGTTGTCACCATGATTTTTTTCGCTACACTAATATTTTTTGCAAAAACGGCGTTTCAAAAATTCGCAATTTTGAGAATCTGAAAATTCGCAAAATTATTGTGGTGGAAACGGAAAATTTGAATATCCTCCTAAAACTTGAATATCCTCCCAAAACTTGAATATCCTCCCGTTTTTGTCTGAAGACAAAAGATAACCAACTTATTTTCACTTTTTGCACTTGATTAATAAATTTATTGTAAAAAAATCCAATTTGAGAAAGTTTGAAGGCAGAATTTTTTCTCGTGCACTTAATAAAATACTTTATACAGGGTGGGCCAAACTTCTGGCCTCGGAGGATTACGTCGTTGTGGTAAGAGATAAAATTTTCAAATTTTGTGTGAGCTAGTACAGTTACTGGGTGCACAGTTTGAAAATAGTTTAGATTATACAGGGTGTTTCAAAAACTCGTGGCAGCACAAACTTACATTTTTTTAAATAGAACATACTATATTTTATTCAAGAATCGAAAAGATCTCATCGAGAGCGTTAAAAAAATATAGCATATTAATATATTATACGAGTGTTTTAAAAAGATATGGCCAATTATTATAAAAAATGACCCCATCCTTAATACTCTGTAAAACAGTAAATCAAAATAAATCAACAGGTCTTTGTATTCAAATGTCATTCTCATATCGTTGAATGTGCTCACTATTAATTACTTTGTTTATCTGTGGCTTCTTTAATACAGGGTGAAACAGAACCTCAAATCAAGCAATATCTCAAAATTTTCAAATGGATCACCCTATAAGTCTTTTTACAATTTGTTAGTACTATTAATAAGCTTTCAAACGATATAGTATAGTTAGGGTATAAGTTAATGGAAAACTGTAAATATTTTATGATAACGGTAAAATCATGTATTTTACGTACACAAATTAAATAGTATTAAATTACTACATGAAACGTCCTGTACATTTTAGGTTTGCGCATTCTCCTAAGACGTAAATCATATTAATCATGTCTTCCAGTGGTAAATTCATTATAGTTATTTATTATTTAAACCTAAGAACAAAATCGAAGAATATAGCTAAAATTTCTTTAACATTTATTAGTAGATACTATTTTGACACTAGCCTACTTGGTAAACGAAATATAATCAAGCCATATTTTCGTTTACCAAGTAGGCTAGTTGACATTCCATGAGTGAAAAAAAAACACTTTATGCATATATTGCATATTTTTCTACATCCCTATACAAATTACAACTAATGACTGAATTGGAAATTGTACACAATAATATTAAAAAAAATCAACAACTAAATTATATATTTTAGTTTCATTTCGCAATGTGAATATTGAAAACACAATTGGTTGGTTGACTAACGTGAATTTTTGATCCAGTAACGTTCGTTTCTGTTTGATTCATGGATATAAAGCTTCATTTAAATTGTGAATAATGTAGAAGACTCGAATTTTCTAGACCTTTCTTCAAAAAAAGCTAATAGCACTCACTCAGTAAAGCTATGAATATTATTCTGGTTCCGCCGTTTCATAAAAGTGTCATATTCTTTAAGATAATTTTCTTTGGATTTCTCCGGCAACAAATTTAATATAGCCACATTTGCCTTTTCTATGATTTCTCCGGGAGTACATATTTCGAACTCGAAATCTTCACTATCCATAATAATAATAACAATAATAATAATAATAACAGGATCAACTACTAAATTAAAACAAATCGAATTATTGATACTAGATATAAACAAATCTGTTAACGTCAAATCAGTTACAGTTCATGTGTTGTCAAAGTCAAAGGTGACTTGATATTACACCAATCAACTGTATTAGCTTATTGAAAGCGTGGAATAAAGTTAAGTTAAGTTAAGCCCTACAAACCGGTAAAATACAAGGTACTTTAAAGATGGGGCGTAGAAAAATACATTTTTTATATTTTGCATCTATAATATTTTACATTATGATACGCATTTGAGAACTCTAATGTTTCATTAGAGTAAGCAACTTTTTGTGTTATACAGTTGGTAATTTGAATCAACAAATGACATGAATTGACATTTGTCTATTGAAATTAAATTTCAAATCTGTCAAATTTTAAAAATTCTACAACAGTGCTACCAACACATATTTTTTGAAGCAAACTTCTCTATAATATGCAAAGTATAAATTTATTAAAACATTAATAAAATGGCAAAATATAAAAAGTATTATAAGCAACTTATTTCATATGGCTGTTATGAAATGCGTTGCTTAATGAACTATTTGGCCCCTCGGGGCATTAAATTAGGGAAATTGCCCATGGCTAACTTATTTTTTAGGTACAAAAAAACCATTTATAATATTCACTTGCCTGCGGTGTAAAACGTTGCCGGTCAAACATGGCAACACCCTGTATGTTAAATAATATTGGGTCCAAAGACAACTAATAAATGTTAGACTAAGGTGAGGTTTCTTGTTTGAATAAAAATTCAATAAAATTTATAGACTTCGAAACACGATAAATAAAATTAAGAATTAAAAATTCCATGTCACGAAAAGATCAAATCAAGATTTCTCATACTGACGCATCCTTATCGGATAGAATCCTGTACTTATTAGAAGACTACTCAGACTTTTTCTAGCCGTGAAAAGTGAAGTATTAATCTGGTTGTAGCAGATTGTGTGATCGAAAAAGCCAAGCAGAAAAGGACTCGTGTTCGGAGACAAAAGAATATAAAATTCGTCGTTGAAGTAGCCCCTGCATAAAGGGTCTAGCTCAGCATTATTGTACTGCCACTTGTCAAGCCTTGCTTTAATTTTTGCAGCATTGCCCTCGCACACGCATCTGTGGGGGTTGTTTTCTACCAGTGGCGTGGGAAGAATCTATTTTTGTATTGAAATAAGTGCAAATTCACTAAATTCTGACTGGTAAACAAAAAAGAACCTCTACATGGTCATAAGATATAAAATAATATTTCTGTTCAGTTGTTACAAGCGAAAGATCCAAAGCAGGTAGAATTTGTAACGTGTTTGCCCGGACATGTAAGTTTTACTTATTACTAATTTGAAAGGATTTTTTTGGAAATACACGAGAATTATTCAAACAGTAAAGTTGTAACTGATGTACAATTTTTGGCAAAATGTCGCTCAAACATTGTTTTCTAACTGACAACATTTGACGCTAATTTTATATAGACATGATCTTCATATTTTGATTCAAATAAACATTAGTTATAGCTCACCATGTTTAATCATGGTTAGAGTTAAAATATATTTTATTACTTTATAGATTTATTCCAATTTTCCTGCAATTAAAAAGCTTTTTCATCGAATTTATTCGTGACACGCCACTGTACAAGGATCATTTCTGGAAAGAAGCGAAGTGGAGGAGTCACAGGCGAAGGCACTTGTATTTCCTGTGTATTTCGCTTGATTTCCGACAAGAATATGGCGTTTTAATCTCATCATACGACAGAGGAATGAATGCTGACAAATCATTAGGACTAAACGCTGAGGCGAGATCATTTTGGAACTTTAGATTTAGCACTCATTAATTGGGTGGGTTTAAACTGTTAAATCCCAAATGTGTGTTTGGAATTTTATTAATTACTGTTTGTAAATTTGGAAATTAATTCGTTCGTAGGAATAGGAGACTTATTAGACAATATGGTGTAAGCAGAAGGCGAAATTTTAACATTTTTTAACTGTTTTTAGAATTTTGTAACATTCACAAGATCTTTTTTTATGTCGTATTCATTAGTAGACGTAAAATTATATGAGATATCGAAACCCATATTTTTTTAAAGAAAGTTATAGACGCTTTTGAAGTCACTCTCGTTTGTGTGTATGCAGACATTTTAAATATAGTTGATGTGGCATCATACAATTTACGGGCTTTTACTTTACCATAGGTAAAGTATTGTAATCGCAAGAAAAAAAGTTCAGCTTTCAGTGGATTTACATGTTTTGAGACCCCCTAGGTCATTTAAGACCATTTCCAGAACATGTATGTATGGAGTATGTAGTATGTAGTCCGGAAAAATTTGTGTGCGCTCTAACTCCAACTGCGATCGGAATTTCCTAACCAAATTTTATATTTAGCATTTTTACAACATGCTAATGAGCTGATTAGATTTTGGGCAAAATCGGACAACCGGAAGTGGGGGTTTACTCGTGAGAATTTTCAGATTTTCGCAATTATTATCGTTTCTATTAAGTTTATGTAAAACTATTAAGAGAAAAAATTTATTTTAAATTAAATTTACTATAAATTTTGTTTAAAAACTTTTTTCAAATTTTGTATTATAAGCGAGTTAAAAATAAAATATGGAATAACATAGTTGCATAATAGCACAAGCGCAGTAGAAGTGTTTTGTTTCGTGGAGACAATTGTATGCTCTTGCCAGGCATGGCCTGCCTTAGATATGTACGACTAATTGGATTATGAGCCCGTAGGGCCGTTAAAGTATGGTAAAGCCATGTGCATGACCACATCCGATTTTTTTACACAGTTTTTAGATTGAGCTAATAAGAAAATCGACTAATCATTGGTGAAACTCACTATTTTAAATCAAGTTGGATGTTTTTATACTATGTCCATCTTAAGGAAAGGGAGAGAAAACGTTTGCACAGCGCGTGATTATGGTCAAAAGCTTCAAGCAGACTGAATTTGTAACAGGTATGTATTAAGGTTAGTTGTAAAGTAGATTTATTTTTTAAGTGTATACACATTATTGGAACAATTCGATGTTGTATTTAGGTGGATTCGTGTGGTAAGTTATTTTAAAATAAGACAATTTTAATTTAAAAAATTAAATTAACTATTTTTGCTTGAAAAGGTTATACTTATGCTCGATAATTATAAACTGATGTTTTATGACATTGAAAAAGATGAATAGTGATTATATATAATGTTTTTATGCTCTACTAACCCTTTTTTAATTGTATATAAAAACAATTTAAATTACTTAAAGTCCTTTTTAAGTTTTTAGTTATATTAAAATAAAATAATGTCTGAGACAGAATCTACTGAAGAAGTTACTAGAATCCTAGAAGGCGATAAAAAAAGCATCTAACTGTAGAAATTAAGGAAATAATTTTAAATGTTTATAAAACCGAAACACAAGCAAACCCCGAATTGCAACCAATTTCCATTTGGTTCCATACCTCGTATATTATTAATAAATGTTGATATCTGATTATTTATTATTATTTACACTTACCTCAAAGTAACTATCAGCTGTTGCACAGATTGCTCCTAGACGGCCGCCGGCGACGACACCAGCACGACATTGTTTTAATTGGTACAAAGTATCTGAGTACTAAGGGATATTACAATGACTATTTCCCTCGCCTTAATTTCCACCAATCACAAATGCGCAATTTTGAATTCCAAATGGTTTCTAGATGAAAAAACTGTATGACAGCTCCTGTCAGTAGTTTTTTTCGAGTTTCCCGGTACAAAAACACTCCAGTGGGAAAAAAGGAACTTTCGAAATGGACTAAAGAAGCAGCAGAGAAGGCAGGATTAAATACAAAAGAAATAAAAATAACAAACCACTCTATGCGGTCGACAGGAGTTAGTAACCTGGCTAAAGGAGGGGTAGGTGAACAACAATTAATTAAAATTACTGGGCACAGTTCAGCCGACTCAATTAAGCCTTATCTGCAAATGGATAATGAGCATTATTTCAACATCATAAACACCCTTAGAATTGACGCCTCAGAGCCTCCAGCTAAAAAACAGAAACAGAAGATCCTGCAGCCATTCCTCGAGCTTCTCACTCTACAGCTGGACCCATCAACAACATTAACGATTTACTTACACCCAACGTTATCAATGAGTTAACAAAGATTTCAAACAATACTAATACTGTGTACCAAAATTGCAATTTATATTTTAATTGTACCATAAATAATTAAGTTTGTATTATTTTGTGATTAAATAAATTACCTGTTTTTCGGTTTTCAAATTAATACCTACATATTTATTGTGTATACATATACAGGGGGTTTCATAGTTAAACCGACATACGTTAACTGTAAATAGAGGGTACTTAGGTAATTCCAAATAACCTTTGTTACTGGCTCTAACGCCTTTAATAACCGAGATACGGGGTGTTTCATCCATTTCGGCCAATATTTTGATAAGCCGTAACTTAAGAACCACCCTGTAGATTTATCTCATACTTGGTACAGATATAGTGTGTTAATAGTTAATAAGATCTACAATTAAAATCCAGATCCGGATTAAGAAGAATTTGCAAAATCTGAAAATCCCCAAAACAACACCCTGTATATCAGATTTTTTAAAATTACTGTACAAGAACTAAAGTTGAAATTCAGATCCGGATTAAGAAAAAACAGTTGATAATCTCTAAAATAGCACCCTACAAATACAGATTTAATTTTTCTGATTAATTCCGGATACAAAACTCATTAAACTATCAAGTAAGCTTCGGCAATAACGCATCTTTTTTCTTTTTTTTTTTCAAATAGGTATCTCCTGAATTTAAAGTATTTTTTATGAAATCGATTACTTATTTTTATAAAAACCTTAATGCGACCCTGTGTACTAGACCAGTCACGTTGTCTACGCGTGCAAGTTTGTTTACACTCCTTTTCGTTACAGTGGATAATCTATAGTTTCACTAATATCACATGGAATTCGCACTTGAAAATGGAAACGTGTTCTAATATAGGAATTCTTCATTCTTTATAATACCACTGGAAAATTTAATTTAAAAATTCACAGTACTTTTCCGGACCAATATTTGCTTAGTGGAAAATGAGTTGAAAACTGTGCAAAAAGTCGGGAAAATGATGAAAATGTGTAACAAATTAATTCAAATCTTAAAATGGATGCCAAAAACGTTTTTTTCCGAGAAAATACGTTGGAAGATGTGAATTTGAAATCCAATAAATAGCAGATTATTTAAAGATTTTTTACGGAAAAATTTACACAATCTATCTTTCGATGAAAGTGAAAAAAAATTGTAAAAAATCGGTAAAATGATGATTAGGTCTGGAAAATACAATCTCATATACACATTCCATTCAATTTATAAACCTGACACTACTAAAAACAATCTGCAGTTTATACATCGTCAAAAACAGTAATTACTGTAATGAAACATTTACTTGTTCCATGTTAAATATTTCTTCTATTATTTAGCAGGCATAAACCGTGTGTACCTTTGCTACAATATTTGCACCAACATTATGCTGTCAGCTGAAAAACGGTATCATATTCCGTGTGGTGGATTTTTCAGTTGTTCCGGGAGCAGATTTCACTTCCGGTAATGCAGCCCATTAGGAACAACATGAGTGAAGTCATCCGGAAGGCTAGATTACACTACCTACGCGTACTCAATGGCGTACTCAAAAGAAAGGTTTACTTGGGCATGTATTTTATATCAGACGATAAATATTCTTCTAATTCTCGTCGAAAAAATAAACGACGACTTCATTTTTGCGATTTTTTTTTTAAATTTTTGAATTAGATGTTTTCGTAATATAACAGTTTGTAACGTATTCAAATAGAGCCTAAAAAACATTGTGTTTTAATTTGGTTTAAATCAGTTGATATTTTCCGATCGCGCATAAGCCCCAAAATTTGCCAAAATATTGAAAATTTTACATTTCTACGCATTTTTGGTATCACAGGCTCACAAACAAAAAGTGGAATGAACTTTACATATGAGTATACTACCTTTATGGATTTTGAGCCGCTTAATCCGAATCTGGTCTCAGAATTTCCCCTGGACCCCCCAGTTTTTCCCAAGCCTAGTGGAAATGCGTGAAATCTTAGAAATTTCTGTATCTGTGAAAGCAACTTCGATCTACGCAAAACGATAATGATTTCACGTATCTCGAGCCGCTTAGTTCTAATCTCACTGTAGAATTTCCCTGGAGTACCTCAGAATTCCACTAGCCTAAGGGAAAAAGTGTTAAGCTTATCAAAAATTCGGAAGGCTCTATTCTTGCGCAAGAAAGCTTATATATTTTCGTATTTTGAGTTCCTGAATTCATATCTGACGTACAAAATGTTCCACAGTACTTCAGAATTTCCCTAGCCTAGTGAAAAACGTAGAAAATTGTGCAAAAATCAAAGTTTCATGCAGGCCTTTTTCGTACGGAGAAGCTGATATCTTTCCGTTTTATGAGTTGCCGTGTTCATTTCTGTCATCAGAATTTTGATCCAGCCTACGGCAAATTCCATTATTTATATATTATTAGTTTGTTCGTCTTTTCCTTGTTCTTTTATCGTCAAACGTCCGACGGAGCGGATTCCTCTTTCTTTTTTTGCTTTCACCTTCAACATCCCTCTTCAACAACCAGCAAAACTCTGCCATCACGTGTTCATCCCATCGCCCTTCATAATATCGCTCCATTTCTTTGATATCTTGATGGAAACGTTTCTCACTGTAATCACCAAGAATTTAAGGGAAGTGTTCGAGATGGGAATGAAGGAAGTGAATTATAAGCTCATGAGGCAACCTTGTTCTTGAAATTTTCGCAACATGTTTTTCCTAAGTTACCTAAGAAATTTTCGACAACTTCCTTGCACAATTTTTTACGTTTTTCCCTAGGCTAGGGAAATTCTGAAGTACTGTGGAACATTTTGTACGTCAGATATGAATTCAGGAACTCAAAATACGAAAATATATAAGCTTTCTTGCGCAAAAATAGAACCTTCCAGAAATCACAAGGGTTCCAGGGAAAATTCTGAGACCAAATTCGGATTGAGCGACTCAAAATCCATAAAGGTAGAATACTCATATATGTAAAGTTCATTCCACTTTTTTTTTGTGGACCTCTGATACCAAAAATGCGTAAAAATGTAAAATTATTAATATTTTGGCAAATTTTGGGGCTTATGCGCGATTGGAAGAAATCAACTGATTTAAACCAAATTAAAACACAATGTTTTTAGGCTCTATTTGAAGACGTTACAAACTATTACATTACGAAAACATCTAATTCAAAAATAAAAAAAATAGTCGCTAAAATGAAGTTTTTTCATATTTTGTCAAAGTTTAGGGCCTATGCGCGATCGGAAGATGTCAACCGATTTTGATATTTTTTTTCTTTGTTTTAGTCTATTTGATTCTCAAATTTTCCGCGCTATTACAAGTTCGAAATAAAAAAAAGGTTTTTTTCGGCCCACCCTAATGTATATAATAAACATTCAGTGGTATCAAAACCTTTGATTCTCTCCTGGCTGTTGGTATATCAGTTAGACCCGAATTCATTTAGGTATAGGAAATTCAATGAGTTAGAGAAAGATCATGCACGTTTCAACTGGTACGAGAGAGAGCGCCAGTAACTCGTCGGGCTTTGGAGGACTTACCACCAGTGTCCCACATCGCTGAAGAAGTTTTTAATAGTAGGTCATCCTATTTTTAAAAGCTAGATTTAATTTCAATCCATCTAGATTCTATTATTTGATGTTAGGTATATCCCCTACAAATATACACATTTTGTGAGGTATTTTCAACTAAAAAAATCAGTTTTCTAGTCTAATAACTTCTAAAAGCAAAAATATTGCGAATTTGTTCAAAGTGTACTTTCAATAAAACTACAATTGTTTTTACTGCTAGAATACTCAATCAAAATATAAATATTATTATCATTTAAATTTATTGAGAAGAAGTCTATTATATTACGCGTAAACATTTCCGAATTTTATACTCCATGTACAATAACAAAAGTCCATTGAATTTACATTGTCAAGATGTCTCTCCATCTATCGTATTTCACATTGACATACCCATTGAGTCGCCTTATGCCTTCATTGTTTGACAGTTTAACCTAACTTAATCTTATTAGCAAGTTTGTTGAATTGAATTGAAAAAGTTCCCTTATTAAAGAATCCTGATTGAAAAATGTCGCAACCAGAAATTGTACATTTAATTTCATTAATTCTGTTAATAAAGAAAATTAAGAAAATAACATAAAAATTGTTTTATTTTTTTGACAGTTCAAGTTAAACTAATATAATCTTTCTAATTGAAATTGTTTACGCTTGAAAAAACAATACAACACGGCCGAGAAATCATATTGATTGCCAAGGCGAAATGACGAGCTATAGTAAGGGATTTTTCAGCCTGTTAGATCAGGGGCGGTCTGGCCCGGTCGGTGGTAGGCGATCGCCGAGGGCCCCAAGCTAAAGGGGCCCCGCTTCTTATGATTCACTCTTTGATGCTTATTAAAATGAAATTGAAACAGATATTATATCGGTATAAACGGTCAAGCAACGCGGTGCCACACTTCGTTTACCCCGTTTAGGCTCCGCCCACATCGTTTACAGTTTCTAAAATTTCCGTTAGATCGGAGCACTTCCCTGGTATAGTATTTTCTTTCAGCATTTTCGTCACCGGCGAAACCATTTCGTTTTCACTGTTGGCAACATGGCAACAGCAGACTAGTCTCGACTGTTCAAAGTTATACGTTTAGCGTTTTAATAATTATCAGTCCTAACCAATTTAAAATGAAACGCGTGTACCAAAGTGGTGCTAAGAAAAGAAAGGAAAAGAAGAAAAGGACTTCAGATACTGTTAAAAGCCTCCCTTAGAGTGCCTTACTAATTTGCACGTCATAGAACTAGTACTGGTAAGGTAAACAATAGAGAAATTTCCACCAACATTTTCATAACTTTAAGCTAATGTTAAGTGCTACAATAGCGTTAAAATCAATCTTCAGACATGCAGTTTTCAAAAATTTTCCCCCTTTTTCCTGGAGGGAATTCCATTCCCCAGGCCCCCCGGTATGGGCCCCGCAAACAGTGTAAGCCGAGGGCCCCCAATAGAATAAAAAAAAAATAATACTTACCTTTCATTCTTTAGGTGTGTTTCTCTTTATGGGTTACGTCAAATTTACGAAAAGGGGACCCAAATATAGTTCTAGGATTGGAATAGAATTGGCCAATTAGAAAAAAGTATTATTTTTTTGTGTAAACATAAAATGTGCTACAACTTTCTATTTTATTCCATATTAGTTTTTCATAAAAATAAACCCGGATATTTGAGTGTTTTTTACGAGGTTGCCACATCGTAATGTATTTCTTTAAAACTGATATATTAGACAGTGTAAATGTGATAATTTTTTATTTTTTTATGGCATCAAGTTCATGATATAGATAAAATCCGCAGCCTAATTTCTGTCGCCCTGTGTGCAAAATTATTATCACCATTATTATTACTACTGTTACTGTGATCAACATATATTTTTTTGTATATACTTAAAAAAATTATTGAATATTAGGATTATCTAGTTAATAAATAAATTTCTTGTTTGTTTAATGTTTAATCTACAGAGTGTGGTGTTTCCTCATTTAGTTTGGAATGAATCGGTTAAGGAAACGGGAAATGGTTTTAAAATAAAACACAAAACTTGAACAATGTCCATATTATATTATTTTATCCCACATACACACACGGCACGTTGTGAACCTTGTCTTATCATTGTATTTTAATTTATATGTACATTGTAGAACGCATATTAAGATATACATGAAGGCCCGACAGGACGATAAATTACCGAACACAAAAATAGCCAATGAGTTGACCACATTTGAGTCTACTCGACGGCACAACAATTTTTCTTATATTTTACAAACTTCTATCTGTACAATCATCCTAACATTTGACATATTTATGCCATGCGCCTTCATCATTATAATCATTAGTGTAAAATCTTGTTCATATAGTACGTACTTATTGTAAATGTTTAATATTATAATTCCTAATACGAAAACTCGAAAGCGCCCACTGAAGGAATATGGTTATTGCTTTTTTTTATATTGCAAAAAGCCCAAAACGGCTGATACAATGATTTCACGTAACATTTATCGTCCAAAACTGCTCCTAAAATAACCACTTTCAACGTTTGTTCTTCACTCACTACTCCTAATCAACGTAATAAAAATAGTTTAATAAGTATCACAAATAAATGTAAAATAATAATTTGGCAGTAGATGTACCATGCCGGTTCGACATCAACACGCTACGTCACTACGAAATCCCCCACTACCCGATTCAACAAGACACGCCCTTTTGTACACAAACAGGAAACTGGCTAGTTTGATTTTATGAACCATTGGAACATAAATAATTGTGAAAATTGATGTAAAATGAAGGGGGTTATTATACATCTACTGTTGGTTATTTATACTATGGAAAAATATTGTAATAATTTTTGTGATGATTAAGAGCTATTATTGCTAAAGTACGTTGTTAGCACTTGTATAACTCTTTATTTCAATGATTATTTTTTTAATCAAAATTATGAAAAGCTTTAGTGTTTTTCATATTTTTTTGTGATGAATTTAGGTCAAAAAAGAAAATTGTTGATCCAAGAAAAAAATTAGTTTAATGTTATTTATTTAATATTTAAATAGCTCTTAATTTACTCGAACTAAAGTGAATTGTATAAATTATTTATCACATTATTTTCCTAAATTGTTTTTATAAATTATTTACGGAAACTATTAGTATCAAACATATCACATTATTTTGATCATTTATAAGTACGATAAATAACTAAAAATTGAAAGTTTAAAAAAAATAAAACCTCCAATATTTACTATCTAAATACAACCATATGTTAAAGCATACACTGTACTCATCTACTTGAAAATTTGATTTTATCGTAGTACTTATTCAGTTCTAAGATATGAAAGTGATTATTTGAAAAGCAGTTTGAGACGGAAGGATGGACTGGGAATTGCAAAACACAAGGGACATATAGGTGCCTAATACATAAAAGTGGCGACACCAAACCACTTTGCTACCAAGTTAGAGTATATATATTTATGTATATCATAATATCAATATATACAGCTTGTATACATTCAGTAAAGAAATAATACAAATATAATAACAGAGATAACGCATGACAGCGTTTTGGTTTAAGTAAAGAAAAAAAATCGAGAGCGACGGGTTATTTACTAACTCTAATAATTATCGCTCTCTGGAAATATATTATACAGCGTGGTGTGGAAATTACGAATTGTTTGTAACAAGTTGAAAAATGGAAAAACATCACCCTGTATAATATCAAGGTTAACTAAAAGATTAATAATAAAATTTGGACAGCACGATTTTTTTTTAAATTTCAGTGTATAGTAAGGCCCACGATATACAATTTTTTCTTTTTTTTTAACGTAAAACTGAAAACTTCACAGTATGAGATAATATTGTCGAGAGATAATCTTTTTATACATTAAATAATACATATTTCACGAACAACTATCTTAATGTCTAGCCTCTATAGGACTATTTATTGGATAGATGTATTTTCGAAAACTCAATTTGTTAAATGATAAAAAAACTTACACGGCGCTCTCATCAAACCATTTTTTAATACCAACGCCGCAAAAAAATTAAAAAACAAAATTTGTGCTGTAGTTTAAAAAAACCAAAGGGAGTTCTCGATGTACATCTGCCCAAAAAAGATACACACCAAAAGTATTCATAAGTACATTAATTTTGTTTAAGATATTTAGAAACAAAAACGGGATGATAATTGGATTACTTCTACGTAGATGGCGCCACTATTATTCATTTACAGGTTTAATTAATCTGTCAAGCAACTCTTTACATTGTTATTGAAATGGATCATATTAAGAAACGTTTCAACATTGCGTATCCAAATGTCCATGATATACTGCGATATACTGCGATACAGAATGACCTAAAGCTGGCCAAAAGTTCAAAAATAAAGCTTTAAAATGAAATGATTATTTCGGTTAGGTGACGCATCACTTATTTTTCACTTACTTCTGCTAATGAATGCAACGTCAAATAATAATTTGGCAGTAGATGTGTTAAGTCGGTTCGACATCAACAGGCTACGTCACCACTAAACAAACCCTCTCCCCCGCTACTTAGCTGAATAAACACGCCCTCTCGTGTTTAATTTGCGATATCATTTTACACGATGATTTATTACCACTGATGAAACATGGACTCGTTATTATACCCCAGAAACCAAATTTCAATCCAAATAATGGACAGAATTTGGTTATTTTGGTTATCAAACAAAGCCGTTACCATGAAGTCGGTCGGTGAGATAGTGGCAACAGTTTTATGGGATGCAAAAATAATCCTGACGATTGATCCTTTCAAAGGGATAAATATTAAAGAGCGCTAGTCTTTCCGGATAGATAGATAGATAATGATAAAAATAATATGTAGAAAAATAAATGACTACCTTTTACGCTTTAAGCTGATCAATTATTATCCCATCTTCGAAAAGCGACAAAAAAAACTAACGAAATATCTTGAATGTTATTATTACACAGCATGTGTAACCAACTTGCTGTTTTTTAAGAGTCAGCAACACAATTGTATAAAAATTCTATAAATGAAAAAAAATAATTTTTAGACTCGTTTTTTGCGCTGAAAAGTTGAGAATTTTATTTTTCTTTCATCTCCAGTTGAAACTAAATTTAGTTGAATTTAAAAGAATTTGAATTTAATTAATGAATCTTTTGGTGTGTTTCTAAAGTTTTGCCGAGCCCACCGTGACTGGTTCTTGATATGTTGTTATTTTCGGCTATTTTTTTTGTTTATTATACCTTAACTATTTCTAGATTTCTAAAAATTTTCATTGCGAAGCCAGTTACCAAGATCACGGACTTTTAAGGTCAATTCAAAGACAATTTTAGAAAAAATTCCTTAGAATTTCAAATTGATTGATTTGAAATAACCTCTTAAAATTCGAAACGTACATATACGGAGATTTTTATGTCTTTTATCAGTTATTTTTTATATCCGTATTTGTATGCGTCGGAAGCGTAAATCGATCCCAAAACTTTTGTTACATTTTTGTCAAAATATTAAATAATTTATACCTACTTTTTTTATAACAGTATAGTCATCATTCGCTAATAATATAGCGTATTGCTCAATGATCTTAATATTTTATATTGTAATAATTTTAACTGCAACAAATCCTTAATTTAAAGACATTCATGTATAGGAGGCAACGTTGGATATTTGTATCATCTTTTATGTAAGAACTGAAAAAGTTTCGTTAAATTATTGTACGTATTTATATTGTATATTTCCAAAAATTTGATCAACTTACAGATCAAATTTTCTCAAGACGCAGTAACCGCGTAAAATTTTAATTAAAAAAGTTTGTTTAAGTATATAAACTGATTTCCATTTTTATGTGGTTATAATAATTTCGTAACTTTATTTTAAAAAATACTTAAACATCTAATAACATCGAATTGAACGTTGAAATTTTTTTTTAAAAAAGTTTCAAATTTTAGGATCGATTTACACATATAATATCTTTGCTAAACTTAATTCTATAGCTTAATTCAAATATAACACAGTTTTGTAGATATCAAAATATATAAAAGAAACTCATCTTTTGGTTAACTCTTCTGTAACTACCTACTTTACCATATTGCTCTGGATTGACATATTTAGATTTACCGAAAAAAAATCGCATTGACATCAGTATTGACATTTTACAATCCTTTGGTCAGCTTCTCGCCAAAAACCGAGATTTTTTTAAAATCTCTTTGGTTTTTACCTATATAACCTACCCGACACCCAAATATAATGACCAAATTATATACAGGGTCCTTCATTAACAATCCAAATAATAATCTGATAAGTTTAATCGAAAACATTAATTTACTATTTTCTAGTGATAATAGAGTACCCTGTATATGAAAGTCTGTTTAAGTATAATTGACGTTTTTGTCTAAAACAAAAATTTAACTATCTGTTAAAAAGTGAATATCAAAAATTGTGATGAAATTATTTACTAAACTAAAATATAAACTATCTAAATGTCATTATTTTTGTTTATCGGAATACCTATCGTCATTTACCCCCAAGATTGAGGTTAAAATAATTTTCTTTTTCAACATTTCACGGAAACGTTGTCTAACTCTACAATTTAATCAGTTAAGTCAATCGTTGCAACTTTTCCTACTACTGAGGACCACCTAAATCTTTTTTTACGGATCATGCAAAAAGTTATGTTCGTGTATAATTTCGTGTATAATTTTTATAGCGCCAAACAGAATTTTTAATAAAAATTACTGCTTAATAAAACGATTTTTTTAAATTATAAAGTATACAGGGTGGCCCTTAAGTAATTGTACATAGAAATATGGTAGATTCTTCAAAATAGTACGATTTGAACCAATTTGCTCTAATAAAATGTTGCTAATAAGGTTAAATTTTAAGGTTTATTTTTTGCAATAACTTTAGCGTTTTTGGATATGTATACATAAAAATTTGGAACTGGGGGTTTTTGGGCACGAGAAATCGGAATCTAGTACCGACTTCTATGTAATTTGTAGAGGACGCTAGTAGGCCACATTTGTTGCATAAATGTGCGATAAACTTTTTTGCTATTTTAGTAAAAGAATATTAAATCCACGTTATTTTAGTAGAAAAAAAGCATAGAAAACTGAGGTCATATTCGGATTTAGGAGGTCATTTTACCTAAGAATCAGCAAGAATGATGACAGGGCCAGAAAAAATTTTTTTTGCCGACCAGTATAATCATTAAGCTGATCCCTAAAATGCGATTATCTCGTAAACCGTTAAGTTTTAAGGTTAATAACAAGTATACTTTTTTTCTACTACAGTAACGTGGATTTAATATTCTTTTACAAAAATAGCGCTAACTTAAAGAACAAAAAAGTTTATCGCACATTTCTGCCACAAATGTGGCCTAACTAGCGCCCTTTACAAATAACATCGAAGTAGGTAACAGATTATGATTTCTCGTTCCCAAAAACCCCCAGTTCCAAATTTTTAAGTATACATATCCAAAAACGCTAAAATGTAACCTTTAACTCCCTGTATATTCCTTATTAGCAACATTTTATTAGAGCAAGTTGGTTCAAATAGTAATATTTTAAAGTGAGGAATCTACCATACTTCTATTTACAATTACTTAAGGACCACCCTGTAAATAATAACTTCCGCTGTAGAAATGTTTATCAATTAAAGTTATTATAATTAAGAAAAACATTTTAATATAAAAATAGTGGTTTTATTACACAGAAAGAAGAACATTTAAAAGAACAAACCACTATGAACTACAGAAATGAATTAAAAATAACTGGGTTATTTAATTTTTGTCTCACTTGTGAAGTTGGCGGAATATTTATTTGTTGGTTAAAGAATTCTTTAGCTCCAACTCAAGGACCTATTTACCGAGATTAATACGAACTTTTAAATTTCAAATCTACTTTAGGCTTAAATATAATAAAATAAACAATTTCCCATAACTTTTAATAACCCAACATTCAGATGAATGTCAAGCTTAAAATTGGAGTAAAGCTTTATCGATTTTACACCTTTTTTGTATCGTCCAGTTTTTTATCCACTTATGGAGACATGCTCTGAATCACAAAGGTAAATCGGTCAAAGAATATTTTGCAGAAGGGATTATCATTGACAGCTCAGTGGTAATAATTTATTATTTTTTTTGTAAAACGAATAAAATTTAGACTGTATGCATTAAAAACGTTATTTGTGAGTTTTTGTTGAAGTTTTAACATCATATCAAACTAAAATGACTTATCGTTTAGTTAATTTTATTTTTTAAGTTGTTGTTTGTGATATTGTTGTCTGATAAGGCGTAAAGATATGATTTGGATTATTGTGTTTATTGTTTTTAGAATTATAAGGGATTCGCTCTCGAAATATTTTTCAATTAAAGTTATTATATATAGGTACTTTATAATTTGAAATCGAAGTAAAAATCATAAGGGTCCTTTGAGCCATTATTTGTGCTATTTAAAATCTTAATTATTTTTCCTAATACATGCAAAAAAATAGCTTTATTGCCAAATTATGTTTCAATGAAATTTAGGAATATATAATTTATTATTTTAAAAATAATTCTGTGTCCGTCTTTCTGACATAAGATTTTGTTTAGTGTGAACAAATCAAAACTTTATATTAAGTTGCAGTAAAACGGCCGTAAAAACTTTTTACATGAGCCATAAAAAATTAACTATAACTTTCATATAGTCCATTGTTTTTATTATACTAGTCTTTGGTTAGATCTTATAATACTTTTCTAGCTTTGGTAAGATTCCCTTAGAATCACCCGTAAATTTTACTTAACGATTCCGCAACTATCTAAAAATTTGAAAAAGCTATATTCAGACTTTTTTAGTACAGATTCGTAAAATCTGCTGTAGTAATAGATTTGGATAATCTCGACTGGTGTCAATTATTTAGATGATTGGTGTCTAGATTGCCTTGAACATAATATTAGAATTGATTCAGTAAAAAAAACAGTAAAAGGATTTAAAAAAAATCAGCGTCATTAAATCGCCATCATAAATTTGTTCCAAATAAATGCTTTAAAAGTACTTATTTTTGTTAAAATTGCAATGAATTACCTATATCTCTTAGAAATTGATCAGCTACTTATAGGACCATCGTTAGATGATTTGAAAAGAGAGAAATTTTATAACTATGTTTCATAATCATTATTATTTATTTTACAACCGTAAATATAAAAAAGTTTTATTTCTAAAATCAATAAAGATTTTTTTTAATATGCTAATTATTGGTCTTTAATTGCTTTATGTATACGAGTGATTTCACGCGACTATAATATCGTCAAGATATATTAAAATGGGATCGTTACTAGGAACCAATCGAAAATCAACTAATTCTGGAAGTGACAATATTTAAAACATGATAAATATACTAAAACTTATATTCCACGGCGTCGTCAAGCTACAAATGACGACAGGCGGTTTTTGTAGATTACATGTGTCCACGTATCGTCATACAATCGAGATTCAAGCTACAAAACATTTCAGTAAAGCAAGTCTTGGGTTGGGAAAATGTCAAGTGATGATGAAGATGTGATTATAACATACAACTTTATTAAAAGACGACGAACCAGGCGTAGGTTTGCTTTGGCTATCCATACATCGAAAGAAATATAAATTGTAGATCAAAAGATGATTATTTCAATCATTTTACCGAATTACTAAAAATTCTTACCGAAATTTAGTATCATTTTGTAAAATAAACACTATTTGCGTCTTGCAATTCGCGTGGGTAGTAACATGCTGCAGCACGAGCGGCATGACGAACGCATGACGAAAGGCAGACGCGACGTTGCTGCACCGTGGACATAGTTTCGCTTGTTTATACCTAAAATGCAAGCAATCGTCACGTGGACAGTAGCCCTAAGTCCTTGGTTAGAGAAATATCTGGCAAACAAAATGCTTCTTTGAGCTCAGTATGGATTTCTAGTACTGATTTTTTTTATCGCTTTACCGTGATGTAAGAAATTGTTTTATAAAGTTGACGCGAATTATACATGGCAGCAAATGGATTTAACTTTATTTTCATAGTATCGGAGAATGAAATATGTTTTTATTCGAAGATTACGTCGATCTCTAGACTTTATATGAATCTATTCTATTCTATATTTTGATTATAATTTTGTTCCAGAATGAATGAATTTAAATTTCTTATTTTAAAATATTTCGCGCTTGTTTGTCTTAAATCGCTTATTTTGAACCAGTAGGGGCGTTAGGTAATATCCTTTGCCTTTTTTTAGTATGGGGTTGACTTGCAGTTGGGGGGGCGCCGTAGAAATCTCGCCCAGGGCGCTGGTAGTGCTAAACCCGGCACTGTTTCGAACTTCGGCCCACTCATGCTTTTATTGTATATCGTTCCAGAGGCGGATTTATGCAATAACAGGTAAGCGTGTTTGAGACTCGTTAATTTTTGCGCACTTTTATGTTATATACATTTAGTTAAGAGTTTTCAAAACGAGTGCTAATCGTTCAGTTGTATGGAATTTTGGATTATTATTATAATTTAAACTTTCCCAAAATAATCGTATATGCTTTCTCGAATAAATCCAGTTCACTATCATCAATGAATGAATGATTTATTAGATATACTAAAACAAATAATGATTGAGAGTAATAAATAAATAAACCAAGTAAAACAGCGTTGTCATCTCTTATTTTACCAATTTTTAACATAATCAAAATGTAAACGGTAAAGATGAAGGTTGTGGCTAATTATGTATAATACACAATAAAAGTATTATTAAACAATAGTATTTAGATAAAAAATCATTAACGAGTAATACTTATAAATCATTTCCTCCCCATTTCAAATTATTTATTTTATTTATTGCTTATTCTTTTATACAACTCATGGCAACGCTTTACGGTTCTATATTTCTGTCTTTGTCCGTTTCACTGATAAGTACATTTTAACGAGCGAGTAAATAGTAATCCGTTTCGTAACTGCTAATACCACGAACGTAACATCGTAGGGTTGAATAAGAATAACGATTATTTAATGCAGCTGACGCATCTGAGGTGGAAGATTAGACGAAAGATATGATCTATGGTTTGTATAAAGATATAAAAAAATATAAAATAAAAAAGTTTTTGGTTTATTGTAAAAATAATTTACTATTTATTTGGGTTAGTCCTTTCAAAAATTCAAAAATTGGTAAGCACGCCATGTCAAGGGTCATTTCTTCTCTCAATGATTGTTTGTTCTAGTATAGTTGCGGTCATTCATTTAGTAATCATTCGATAAGTTATTTTACTCGATTGTTCACGTCACTTATTTTGGAGTACGTTCCGATTTATGAGGTTAAGTTTGAGTATATGTTTTATGAATGTTGTATAAGAAAATTAATCTTATTTTCGATTGGTTTTTAGTAATTATTCTAAAGACTGCACTAAAGAAAAAATAAAATTAATACTCACATTCGTCCTAGCTTTGGCCTAACTGCTTTTAACGATCTAGATGGATCTCAGTTGCAATACCATAACGTACCCAATCACTCAAACTATATTTTATTATTTAATTACTTTATATCGTGGTGTTTTTTTGTACTGAGGAAAGATTAAAATTACAAGCATTTTGCATATTTTGCAGTCAGTCAGACAACAATAGTAATAATATTCATATAACAAGCCTTATATAGGCGAAAATGTAACTCAAAACAATTTAAAATGATAACACACCTTATTAACCACATAAAGTGACATCGGGGACAGTAAAAGAGGCTTTTTAGTCTAATAAATTCTTAATAAATATTTTCATCTCGACTAAATATTAAACGACTCTATTTCGAGTCGCTTTTCGTGCTTTTTACCAAAATTTTAATCCGTATTAAAACATAATTTATTCATTAATATTATTGTAATAAATTATTCATTTATTAATATTATGTAAACACGAATAATTTTATTCATTAATGAATTTATAGTTTATTTTTAAACGCAATAAATCAAATTTCTGCTAAAAAGCACGAACACTGTTTTAAGTAAAAAATGTAGGTTGTTGTAACTATTTTTTTTACTTAAAACTACTAAAGTAAATACCAAATTTTATTTTGTAGAAATATATTATTTTATTATTTAATCTATGTTATGAGTTTTGAGTATAATTTCAATTTTCATAGATTAAAATTTTCCTAACTACATTTTGGTTAAATATTAATTATGAATAATCTTAATTTTATTTGAAATAATCAAAATGGTTTATATTGAAAGTAAATATCATTATTATCTGATTATGTGTGAAGTTTTGGGTATTTTAACCCCCGAAAATGGGTATTTTTTCTTATTTTACATATAATATCGCTTGACTTACTGTTTATATTTTTATCTAGAGGACTTTTGCGCAATTCAGGACATTTTTAAACTCGAAAATGTATTTTTTTTTTACCTAAAAATGAACATTTCCAATATTTAATAAATTCTAATAAACAATAAATGAGGTGTATTGCGATCTTTTTGATTAATATCAGTGGCCGGTAAATTTAAAGATAAAATTTTTATGGGTAAAATTGCTTCTTAGATCATCTGCAATAAAAATATGTTTAGTTGGTCATGCAATATAAAACGATTAAAGTAATTTTCATAAAAATATCAATAATAATTTTATTATCATCCATCCCCAGACTGAATCATGCCTCTTTCGCTGTCCGACCTATAGAATATTTTACGTAATAACAGGAAACATTTATCATATTTATATAATATATATTTTTAAAATTGATCTTGCCTATTACTAACAATTAGACAGATCTAATAGGGGTAAGAATATTACAATGAAGAAATACGAATATGATTTATCATACCCTACAAGCTACACAGACCTAAGCGTGAGGGAACAAATTTTGAAAGTCGAAGTCAGAATTTTTTTTTAAGAATGGGAAATCTAAGTTTAATTATTATACAGCTACTATTTAATTATTGTACCAAAGTATTTGTTGGAATGTTAATTAACTGTTTTGTGAGTCAATAAATACTGTTAAGTCAGTCAGTAATTTAAAAAAAATATATAAAAGAGCTAGAGATTTTGTTTGGATTAATACAAACTGACTTAAGCCGTGATATAGCAAATTGCGATTAGCTCTTGTAAAACAAGTTGAATTTAAACGTTTTCTAAATATATTATCTTATTTTTAACACTTGTCTCGAAGAAAAGTTGGTTGGTTCAGTAGAAACATGGTCATTTCGGACATAAAGTCGAAACAATAGGCCGGTTCGACATTTTTCGTAATTTGTTTATTTCAACTAAAATCGAAAGATTTTATAATTAAAAAATAATGACAAAAATTTCGAGTGCAAATTTTAAGATTTACGTCCGCTATAAGCATTATAAAACAAAGAATCAGCGCGAGGCTAGAAAACGTACCTGTGTGCGAGACTAGGCCGCGTGACGTCAGTAGCCGGTTCTGGACACCCATGATTTCGTTAACTAAATAACCCGAAACTGTTTTACAAACACTCGCGTCATATAATTTTGATGCTGTGATGCGTCCATATCGAAGTTCGTACGGGCTGCTGACATCACTCGGCCTAGTCTCGCGCACAGGTACGTTTTCTAGCCTCGCGCTGATCCTTGGTTTTTATAAGGCTTATAGCGGACGTAAATCTTAAAATTTGCACTCGAAATTTTTGTCATCATTTTTTAATCATAAAATCTCTCGATTTCAGTTCAAATGAAAAAATGTCGAACCAGCCTATTGTAAGAATTTTCCAAAATGTTCGAAACCCTTTAAAATCAACGGTTTATTCTATAAACTATAAACTGACTTATCTAGAAGCAAATATACAGTGTTTCAAACTCCCGATCTCAAAAAAACCAGCTATTGTTGGTATCCAAAAATATGTAGTAAAGGAAAATTTTGAAAATATCATATTTAATTCTTTTAAAAAAAATTAAGAAATAATCATCAAAATATCAGACGTGTTTCCTGTATAAAAACAACTGTTTTGTTTTAATTCTAACCAAATATGTATATAAAAACACATTTTTGTGGTACCTTCTATAGTAAAAAATATTTAAGATTGGGACGACCTGTATATTAATTTTATATCTACAGATGATAATTTTGCTATCTAAAATTTCATTAAATATGTTAATTTATTTTCTTATCAGTTGATCGATTCAAATAGCGCAAATAACAATTTATTTATAAAATCTAAATGATTTGTATTAGTAAAATCCAAAAAAAAAACTACCGGGTGCGTAGCAAAATGTAGTTAAATGTGATTTTAAAGTGTCTAAAATTAAAAATTCTTGTAAAAGGATCCTGGTTAAGCCTTTTCAGTCTAGACTATCAACAGAGAAAACAACACATTATTTTTGAATTAACAGGATTAATATTTCTTGCCGATCAATTTCTACTTTCGTATAGGAAAGTAGATGTAGATTGAGAGAGCAAAATAAGTTGCTCAATGACATCAGCCACTTTTTTGAGGTTTTTTGAATTGGCACATTCTTGTAAGTATTGTTTTTGAATAAACGTTCATTTCTTTAATATATAGTGTAATTATACACTAAATAATTTATTGTTAAATGCATACAGTTGGTATTAAAGATAACAATAAATTCTTTTTTGATTAATATATTTTTTATTAATGAAACAATTTTCCACATATTATCTGCGTTTAATTGCCATAGTCATCTGGCGGCCTTTTTGCACCTCGTTTGTTAATTTTTACTATCTTATAGGAAAGTAGATGTAGACTGAGAGAGCAACATGAGTTGGTTAATGACCCCAGCCATTTTTTTGAGATTTTTGGATTGACACATTTTTGTAAATTGTATTTTCTTACTTATAGAGTAAATAATTTATTCTTAACTCTGACAATGGTTATAGAATGAAAGGAGTGAACCAGGATATTTTTTACAAGTTTTTTACTCGTCTCATCGTTTTAGTCACATGTGTTGTTTCATTATTCTATGTGATTTGTTCCGTCACGCCGTAAATAACGAGAATGGAAATTATAGCAATTATATACAAATTTATTAAAAAGATATAATGAATATTTTGTATACATTGACCGCTCAACGCGTGACGCAACATAAAAACTTACATTTCTCATAAATAATGCAATATATCGTATATTACGTAATAATTAATAAAATTTATATAAAACAACTAGAGTAAAATGAAAAATAAAAGTTAAAACAATAAAATAATCAACTAACCACGGCAACGCCTCAAACTCTCTTTTTTTATTCAAGTTAACAACGTTGCCAAGTTGGTCCTTAATTATAATAATATATGTGAGGATAATGTATCCCATTTTTAAGATACCCTGTAATACATCATATGTAATATAACGCAAGACGTTAACCAATAGTGCCTGTGTTTGGTGGAGAGACGCAATTATCGGTAGCCGCAGAAATTTTAACAGTAATAACAATAGTTTTTACTTAAAATATGATGTGTCTAACATTTGATCAAAAAAAATTGAAATAAACAGGAAATAAAATACCAATCATCAGCATATTTCATTCTTATTCTTATTTTCTTATATTTACTATACAGATTGGCAACTGTTTGCGTCTTTATTTATTACGTATGTTTTTTTTGTCATCTTGTTCATATTATTTTTGTATTTTTTTATAATACGATTTCTTTTTACATTAATTGATCAGTTTATGTACAGCAAACTAACTGTCCTACCGAACTAAATCCTACTTTAATCTTTGGTTAAAAGCAAAGTTTAGAATTTCACGATTTCTGAATTGCTACCTGGTTTAATTGTGACCCAGATTGTAAAGAGCTTTAGTAAGAAACTTTAAATCAGAATTTTGTAACCCATTACATATTGAAAAGTCAAAATTTAATTAACAGATTACAAAACCCGTATGTCCTAAATGAGATTACTAATTATCGATATATTATCGTTAATCATTTAAATGACATTAAATTCACAAATAACATGATACTCAGATTTAACAACTAGGGAGCTGGAATATTGTTGTTACTGCCTTTGAGCACATTTTGCCAACATCCATATTATTTTATACTGTAAATATTGGTAAATGTAGAGGAATATGTGAAAATTTGGCAGCGAAGAAATTTAGGCTAATATAAAAATGTATAATCACTTCTCAATCTTCAAAATAATAGCCTACCTATCAAAAAAAATTGTAAAATAGAGATGAACCACAGAAAGTTCCAAATAAAAATATTAATCCCCGCTATTTGTTCTATTCAATCTTGCCTAAATTATTAAGAGCCTAATGCAATAGAGTATATAAAAATTGCGGATATTTATACTTTATAAAAAGTCACCATCTGTTGTTCGATTTCATGATTTTGACAAATTTTCATTGTTATACAGTGTGTCCAATTAAGTCGGCACCATATGGAAAACTTTTTTATTATTTGTTTTAGGAAAAAAAGTTATTCTTGATAAAAAGTCGTGCATGGTCTAAAACCTAAAATGCAACAATCAGATATCAAATTTTTACAGTCGTATACGACTAAAAACATTTGATATCTGATGGTTGCATTTTAGGTTTTAGACTATGCACAACTTTTTATCACGAATAACTTTTTTTCCTAAAACAAATAATAAAAAAGTTTTTCATTTAATTTTTCGATTTAATTGGACACACTGCTGCGGATAAAATATTCGTTGTTTTTCATAAATATCGAAGCTAGGATATGGAATTTAAACAAATAAATATTTATATTTATTGCTTTTCTTGATTATAAAGCTGAGTTAAAATAATTAGATAACCGAAGACTAAGAAGTGACAGTTGTTGAGTAAATACGAATGTTGACAAGATTAGCGACATTCGTCGGCTACCGATGAGCGGTAAGCGGTACGCGTACACCAAACATTACAACAACAAGTGGGGCCTCGCCTGGCGGGGGTGCTACATAATTAGATTATTATACATAAAAGTGAATGTACAAGTGCAGTTGTGATGCCATCACAGTAGCTGCTGATTTTTGGGTCACACAACACTAGATAGTACTTCGACTCAATGGTAGCCGTTGGTGAAAGCAGCCGGGATTAGGGGACCCTGGAAAAAAGTACACTGACGAAAAAAATTGTATATTGTAGAAATAATAATTTTTTTTTATCGAAGAAGGAAAATGTCGTCCAGTTATTATATTCCTTATATTTTTTTATTGTTCTCAGATACAAAACTCTTGGCAAATCATGGTTAGACCTCAGCAATATCTATTCCATCGTACCAAGCATTCAATATTTATTTTTATTAAAGTATATACGTATATTTTGAAGCATTGCATTAACAGTTATTTGTATCACTAGTCCGGAAAATGACATTTTCGCCTCGGCGCTACGCACCTCGGCTGCACAATTTCACTAGCGCTCTCAAAACATTTTCTGGACGTGTGATACACACCATTTTTGGGCCGACCAATTCTTAATTCGTTCAAAAGTCCACAAATTGTCTTGGAGAAATCATGGAAACCATGTCTAATAGGGCTCGTATACATAAATTTTACAGAAATTCCATCTTTCATTAGCCCCAAAACCCCCCCTGGTGCACGGGACTGCTGGTTCCATAAGTTAGTTACTAATCTGATAGAGCGTAGTCACTGTAGCCAACATTTGGTAACTTTTTTGCCGGCTTAGTTAATAAATGGGGCTGTTTCCAGACGATTTTAAAGTATGCAATATTACTGCAGTTAAAAATTAATTATTACCTCCAATTTCGGTGAACCTCCATCGATTTGCATGAAAATTTGGGATTGCTTGCGCTTTTTGCATTTTAGGGGTGAAATCCACCCCTTTTGTTAAAAATGGTAAAAAATGCAGATTTAAGCATTCTGGCGTAAGTAATCTCGTTTAATTAAATATAATAAATATTTTTCAACATTTATATGCATGATTTATGATTTTAATTAATTTTTCAACCCTTTTAGCACCCACCCCTTAAATCGAAAATCATGAAAAAATCATTTTTTATATTTCTGAAATATGAAATCGCATATTAACATTACACAAACAGTTTGTTTAATGTTTATGATATAATTTTTGGTTGATTGTGAAATTGCAACCCTTAAAAACCGCCTCCTTAAAGCAAAATTATTGAAAAAATTGGATTCAAGAAACTTTATTCATTTGAATAATACTTTACTGAATTGAAATCTCATTTACTGAGTATTAAAATCTTTATTTATTTATTGAGAAATTTTCCACCCTTAAAAACTACCCCTTGTCATAAAAATAATGGAAAATTTGTGATGTGCAGAATTCCTTTCACTTTTTATATCTTCAAAATATACATACACACGTGTATATTTTGTGAGCATGTACCTATCGACACGTCTACTTCTTACTATCTATCTTTTTTCCTATATACAGGGTGACACAGCAACCATGTAACAGGCTACAGTATCTGTGTTTCTCAAGATAAAATTATAAAATTTTAGGGCATTAAATGGGACCTTAGTGGCCTCATTTTAGTCAGTTTGTTTCACTTTTACCACTTCCGGTTTTACCGGAAGTGATACCAACTTTTGAATTTTAAAAGGGACACCCTGTAGATTATTACATTTTTGGAATCTACATGACAACCTGATTTCATCGATGTATCATACTTGGTATCTCGAGTGAATAGTTAAGGAGCTACACACAAAAATACGAAAAATCAAAATTGGTTTAAATAACATACCAAAGAAATAAACAAAGGGGAAAAACGGCACTAACTTAAATATTACATTAAATTATTTAATGTAATTCAAAAAATTTATAAATTTAATACAACATAACTGAATTGTACGATTTTTTATTTTTTTTTAATATAACCCATTTCCCCCACTGTTTTCATACCTTATTTAAGTTGCAACCCTTGTTTTTTTCTTCCTAAACAATAAACGTATTCTATTCTAATTAAGTGCATAATTTTAAATTACATTTTTTGTACATTTCTTAGTTAATGTTCTCAAATGAGAAAACTATCATACTTTACAGCAATACGTTAAATAATTTTTTAATATTATCAAGGCGGCGGTGACTATGACATTATTTTGACTTATTTAGGTGACGGTGAATTTACATACATTTACATACGAAAAATCAAAATTGGCTCAAATAACATACCAAAGAAATAAACAATAAATAATATTTATTCTTCATTTGACAATTTTAATAAAAAAATACTAATCCTTAAAAACACAAAAAAATATTTACAAACTAAATCAAATTTTCAAAATGTCCATTATTTTCGACACACAGTCTTGCTCTACTAACAGTTGTCTCATAGGCTCGATTTATTTTATCTGCTGTTATGCTGTTAATATCATCTCGAACAGAAATTTCCAATTGTTCTCTTGTAGTGTATGTTCTTTTATAAACAATATTATTTAAATGTCCCCAAATAAAATTCATGTCCATTGGCGTAAGATCAGGTGATCTTGCTGGCCATCTGATAGGACCATTATTTCTGATCCATCTATTTCCAAATCGAAAATGTAAATAATTTTGAACCAGACCAAAATTATGAGGGCCAGCCCCATCTTGTTGAAAGGTAACTCTTTCATTTACTTCATCTGGAAAATCGACGAAAATATTCTCAATTTCATTTTGTAAAAATTCTAAATATCTTTCTCCTGTTAAAGCTCCATCAAATATAATGGGACCAAAAATTCTTCCCTCTAATATGCCCAACCAGACATTAAATCCAAATCTTACTTGTTGATGTCCTTATCTTATTAGTCGCCCAATACCTTGTATTATTTTTATTAAATATTCCTGAATTCGTAAATCAAGACTCGTCAGTAAATAAAATGGAGTGATGAAAGTTATTGTTTAAATTGTAATTATTTAAAAGCCAATTACAATATGTAAATCTTCTAGAAAAATCGTTTTCATACAACTCTTGATGAATTTATTACTTGAAAGATTTATTTATATTTATATTTTTTTTAAATTCTTCTAACAGATTTCCTGCTTACATCAAACTGTCTTTCTATTTCTCTCAAGTTAGATGTTGGGTCATAATTTACATATGCAAGTACATTTGTCTCAACTTCTTCATTTATTATAGATTAGTCATTTTCAGCAATCGGTTCCCTTCTTAACTGAGTTTCAAGTCTCCAGAAATAATTGTTACTTGGATGATTCCTGTTGGGAAATCTATTTCTATACAACTAAGCAGCAGCCCTTGAATTTTTTCGACATTCACCAAATATTAGTAACATGTCTATTTGTTCATTACGAGTATACATTTTTATCAAAAACGATTTTAGATCATTTACTTTATTTTGCAGTTTAAATCACCAGCTCTATGATAGCTAACTGTCAAATTCACCGTCACCTAAATAAGTCAAAATAATGTCATAGTCACCGCCGCCTTGATAATATTAAAAAATTATTTAATGTATTGCTTTAAAGTATGATAGTTTTCTCATTTGAGAACATTAACTAAGAAATGTGCAAAAAATGTAATTTAAAATTATGTACTTAATTAGAATAGAATGCGTTTATTGATTTAGGAAGAAAAAAAAACAAGGGTTGCAATTTAAATAAGGTATGAAAACAGGGAGGGGAATGGGTTAAATTAAAAAAAAATAAAAAATCGTACAATTCAGTTATATTGTATTAAATTTATAATTTTTTTGAATTACATTAAATAATTTAATGTAATATTTAAGTTAGTGCCGTTTTTTCCCGTTGTTTATTTCTTTGGTATGTTATTTAAGCCAATTTTGATTTTTCGTATTTTTGTGTGTAGCTCCTTAACTATTCACTTGAGATACCAAGTATGATACATCGATGAAATCAGGTTGTCATGTAGATTCCAAAAATGTAATAATCTACAGGGTGTCCTGTTTAAAATTCAAAAGTTGGTATCAGTTCCGTTAAAACCGGAAGTGGTAAAATTGAAACAAACTGACTAAAATGACGCCACTAAGGTCCCATTTAATGCCCTAAAATTTTATAATTTTATCTTGAGAAACACAATACAAAATCTCTGCTCCAAAAATTTTTCAAAAAAAATGTTATTGGTTTTTTTACAATAACTCCGTTATTTTTATGATATCAGGTTCATCCAAAAACCATTGAAAGGTAACTTCATCGTATTAAATTTAATCTTTTAAATCTCTTATTTTTTAAAAGATAAAAGGTTAAATGGCCCCGGTTACATGGTTCTCGCAATAAAATTTAGGCTTTAAACGTTTCTATCTCGGTTATTTTTTATCCTACAAAAATAAAAAAAAAAGTAAAATCTTTGTTAAAAAAACTCAAATTTCATTTTTTACGCATATCGAGTATTTTTGGAGTTATTATCAAAAGAAAATGAAATTTACGAAAATTTAAAAAATTGTGATTTTTTTAAATCATCATCAAAAATATGCATTCTAAACCGGTCAAAATTTTTGAGGTCATTACTTCTGCTAAAATAAAGAAAGTCTTATAGGGATTACTATAAATTTTAATTTTTATGGAAATGGCGTATGTTTTATTTTTCACTTTTTCCTAAAAAATTCGAAAGGGTCCTCTTATTTTCATCATAACTTGCTTAATTTTGTTGCTATCAACTTCTTCTAGAGCTCATTTGATAGGTATTTCTGAGTACTTTGAAAAGTTTTTAGGAAGTATGTTATAAAATGCATCGTTTTCCCGTTATTTAAGCTTAAATACTTAGATTTGAGTACTCGCCGAAAAAAAAAAATACATTCAATTACCTATTAATATTAAAAGATTTTTCAGGTAAGGAATTTATTCGATTTTTTATTAGCTTCAATTTTGGCAATGACAACTTTTTTGTAAAAACTTATAGCTTTTGAGTAATTTTTGAAAAACCGCTTTAAAACATGCATTTTTTCACGAAAAATCAAAATCTTTGATCTTTAATAACTCAAAAAGTATTGATTTATTTTAATAACTTTATATAACAAATTTTGCTTAGAATTGGTACCTCTATCGATTCCTGGGGTTATTTTTAATAAAATAATTTCCACCCTCGAGAAGGGGTGGCATACACCCCCAGGGTAAAAGCGCAAGTTGGCACCATGTCACTTTTGTTTCTTGAGGTATCCTCTAACTACTCACCGATTTTCATGTAAATCGATGGAGGTTCAACGAAATCGGAGCTGAAAACCTTGAGTGACTGTACTATATATTATTGTTTCTGGACGGGTGACCAAAGAATATTTTATTACGATTCTGCCTTCAAATCATTGCCATTGAAATAAATGTTTGCGATGTTATAAGAAATAATGCTGATGTAATTAGAAAATTCATCAAAAGAATGGTTTGTTTTTTATTTTGATATAATTGCATTTAGTGTTTATTTTGAAAAATCTAAAATTTTTGAAAATTTCTTTATATAACAGCATTACTTTCCTATAAAAAGCTTGCAAAATCGGTTTAGTGTATAAAACACTCTCCCGTTCTATTTTGCATACATCTAAATGAAAAGTTTTCAAAATGGTAACATTATGATTAAAGTTGGGTTAGTATCCATAAAAGATTACGAGCCATACGTGTGAAACTACCTCGTAAAGAACGGCTAATTATTCAGACAACAGTGTATGTTGTACAGGACAATAATTATTTACGTATGGTTTTCACATTTGGTTCCAACTTTATAACGACTCTTTGCGATTTTCTCTCACTTACATAATTCTATTTATTTTGTTTTTCTAGTAATTTTGGCACTATTTTCACTTTCAAAATGTTTTTACTTCAAATTATTTGAATCCGTGATTAGTTTGGTCGAATAATGCGAATCTTTAATTGGGTTTTAACACTTCGATCGCCATGTCAGTCGTTTATAACTAACGTTAAATTTCAGTCACCAGTCAGATAAAACGATCGAAAATGATACGTCGGACCAAGCATGTTGTGTGACTTCTACTGGTTCGGAAGATTAACATAGTTTTTTTATTTTTTGCACTTCTAAAATAGAATATTAAAACCCAATAACAGTTTTGAACGCCAATTTATTTACATTATTTTATTTTACAAGAAATCGAATGAGAATGGTCCCAAATAATGTATAAAATATCATTTATAAAACAAAATGATTCGTGTGTTGGTAAGCAGATTTCTGCTGCTTGTTGCGCTGGGGTCTAACTTGATTTGCTCGTTTCGTAAAGTTTTGACTCAAGAGACATTTTATTTACTATAGTTATACAGATCTGGTAAAATTTTAACGGAACGTAGGATTTTCAATGTATTTTGGACAAGAGCTCACGTAGAAGTCGACCAGCACAAAATCTAAGAAATGTGCGCGAAAGCGTATCAACTATTCAATTGAACCACTGTTCCCCTTCCTGACTCAAGCAACTGACACGTTATACTTGCCACTCAGTCTACTGAAATTCAATCGCAGTAGTAGTAAGCCGATAACGATTGACGTTCACAAAGGAGGAAAAGATACAAATTTTAAAGTGGTATTTTGGGGGCCCCTCGATTCGAGATACAATAAATTTATTCATTGTTTGAAAATCGGCCAATTCCGACACAGTCCACCATTTATCGAATTATTAAAAAGTTCGATATGAGATTATCTCTGTTTCACAGATTTGGCTATTGTTTGGCACAAAAAGCTTGTTTATTTTAACCTTTATTTCATTAGATTCGTAGTTTTTTTAAATCGTAGCATGTATTTTATTTTTTAAGCCGTTATGGCAAAAAGGAACCACATCACTTATTTACATTTATTGCAGCAACTAATTTCTCACATACAATGGAACTTCGGCGGCGCAAAATCTGTTCCAAATACACACCTCCTTTTCTAACATTTTCATACTGATGCCGGTCAGTGGTAGTAAGCTAACGCATACACGCGCTCTTGGACAAATTGTAATGATACCTAAGCCTGGGAAAAAACCGGAAGAAGTCACGTCATACCGTCCAATAAGCCTTCTACCGATAATTTCAAAGCTACTAGAAAGGCTCATTCTTAACAAGTTAAATAAAGATGTAGAACCCCATAACTGAATTCCAAACCACCAGTTTGGATTTAGAAAATTACACTCAACAACACAACAATGTCACCGTATAGCAAATACAATAAACAAATCACTGGAGACCAAAAAATATTGCACGTCTGCATTCTTGGACATAAGCCAGACCTTCGACAAGGTCTGGCATCCAGGACTGCTCTATAAAATAAAAACAGTCCTCCCAACCTTTTTAACCTGTTGAAATCATACCTACAGGAACGCCAATTCGAAGTGAAAGTCAATGAAGAAACTTCCAACCGTTTACCAATGCAGTCAAGAGTGCCGCAGGGGAGCATACTAGGACCACTACTGTACGTATTATACACAAGCGATCTTCCCACCATAGCATCAACAACAACGGGAATATTTGCAGACGACACCGCCATCTTCGCAAGTCACGAAAATCCGACAATAACTTCTCACAATCTACAATATCACCTAAACTTGCTAGAAAATTGCAAAACAATATCCCACAAAATGATACAGTCAAATATCTAGGACTAACATTTGACAGCAAACTGAACTGGAAACAACCATTACAAAAAAGAGAACCCAACTGGACCTAAAAACAAAAGAAATCTATAGATGTGCTACCATCTATGATTAGAAGAGAGTATTGACAATTACTAAAAGCAAAAAATTTCCGGTGTATTGGGGTTGCATACACAATTTGCATTGTGTGTTGCAAAGCTTTTATTTGACTGATTCTAGTCAAAATGTCACTCTCTTCTTTCGTATCCCTTTCAGAGATTAATACAAAGTTAGAAAACGAGTAAGGAATTTAATTTATCAGATTCGACATCCTAAGACCGGTTTCTGCCTTTCGGCTTCGTCAGTTAGGCTTTTCGAATCCAAAAAATAAAATTCCAAACTCGTACAAGTCAATAGCTATATCCGCTATAAGATAAAATTTTTAGATGTGCTGCCATCTATGATTAGAAGAGAGTATTGACAATTACTAAAAGCAAAAAAATAAAATAAAAGCTTTGCAACACACAATGCAAATTGTGTATGCAACCCCAATACACCGGGAATTTTTTGCTTTTAGTAATTGTCAATACTCTCTTCTAATCATAGATGGCAGCACATCTAAAAGTTTCCCCCCCAAGGAGCTGTGAGACCTCGACGCTGGTGGGGGGGCCGAGTAACCGCCCCTCCTCGAGCCTGACGGGACGGGGAGGGGCAGTGAAACCAAGGACAGCTCAGCGAGACTTCCGTGGTCATGCACCGAGAGCTATATAGCATTGTACCTCGTTGACACAGAAGTCTCAAGATATCAGGAAACACAGCGTGGAGAAAGAGTTGTCTCTTTTGTGGAAGCCTGCCTGATATACACCGGATCCAGTGAATTGGTGGTTGTTGAGGAAATATTCACTGGATGTGGGGGCTTGCCTTAACCGGCCGGCCAAGTGGATGGGAGCCACAATAAAAATCCCCCCAAGCCAAGGTGGAACATCATACGCCGATGGATGCGTGGTAAAGGGGAAGCTTTATCGTGAGTATGCGAACTCTGGAGACCTGGGGACCTCCAGTTTCAACACCCTTGCTCCTGCATGCGGGGCTCTGCAGGAGTTGACCTCTTTGTTCCCTTGCTTCTCGTGGGATTAAAATGGAAAAGAAAAACACCACAAAACCAAAGCGGGACATCCCCGCTACTCATTCTAAAACGGAGCATGCCATCCGTTCACAAAAGAAACCCCTATCTCATGTGAGACCTCCTCACAAGGAAAGAATAGGGGGGGAAAAGAAGAAAGGAGAGACAGAGAAGGAGAGAGAGAGCATCCACGCTCCCTCCACATCCTCCTCGGTCCCTTCAACAAGGCGGGAGGCTCCCCGGAAAAGAGAGCAGAGGAGAAATCTACCTCACCTACCTGAACCGGGTCAACCCGGGGGTAGAGATGACCCTCTGAGGCGTGGACTCAGTGGGGCAGGAGTTAGGTGGTACCTGCGCTACCTCAACCAAGGGCTTGTACCTGAGGAAGCCAGGAAGAAAGCCTTGGGGCACAAAACTCAAGAACCGGAGCACGGGAAATCCGGAAAACGAAAGCGGGATGTGACAAGCATCACCCCGCAAAGTAGCACGGGAAAAGAAGCACCCAAAAGAAGGAAGGCGGGACAAAGCACCACCACCTCCACGGGTGGCAGCTATGCAGCTGCCGTGAAAAGTAAAAAGCTGGCCATCCTCCCCAGAGCGTTCCCTGAGACATCCCTCAGTGCGGACGAACAAACCAAACTGGAGGAGGCTCTAGTAGAAGAGATGTGCGACGGGTGGGAGCATAAGCTCCATTTCGGAGGCATCCATTTCCATCCGGGCATGATCCTGGTCGACTGTGAAACACCACAGTCAGCGGAATGGTTGCGGATGAAAGCTCCCCACCTAAAAAGCTGGGAGGGAGTAGAATTGATGGTGTGTGCGGGAGACGACATCCCAAAGGTACACACTATCACTCTCTTTCTCCCCAGAAGCCAGAAAATGGAAGAAGAAAAACTTCTACGTTTAGTAGAAGCTCAGAATGAAGGGCTGAGAACTTCCCAATGGAAGGTCATCAGCCTGAAAGAAGAGGGTACAGGCCAAATCCTGAGGGCAGTGATAGATGATCTATCCTGCCAAAAAATCAGGGAAAACGGGTACACCATCCACTATAGGTTTGGGAAAATACCCGTGCATGGCCTGAAGAGAGATGAAGAGGAGAAAGTGGATGAAGTGGTGACTCCCACCGCCCATGAAGTAGAAGATGATGTGGAGAGCACGGGTAGTCTCCACATCTCTGAAATGTACAGCGGAGAATCACCATTATCCGAGGAGACTATGGAAGTCGAAGTAGTGGGGGAGGAAGACCGCACTTCTACTAGTGGGGACAACACCCCCACCGGTAAAGAATAAGATGGCGGGCATTGAGATCGCCCAGGTGAACGTCCATCATGCTAAAGGAGCATCAGCAGTGATCTCCAGGACGTTCACCAAGAACCAATTGGGGGTCGTGCTGATCCAAGAACCTTGGGTCTACAAAAACCAGGTAAGGGGCCTTAACTGTCAGGACTCCAAAGTAATACACCACATGGGTGAGAACACACCCAGAACATGCATTATGGTAAGGAAAAATATTAATTATTTTTGTCTTTCAGAATTCATGACGAGAGACCTCGTCCCTATCCGAGCCTACCTCGAATTCAAGAAGAATCGTCAAGAAGTGGTTATAGCCTCATGCTATATGGCAGGAGACGGGCCTGTACCGCCTCCAGAAGCCCATAGATTAGTAGAGTACTGCCAGAGGAAGAAACTGCCACTACTCCTAGGATGTGACGCCAACGCTCACAACACTGTTTGGGGTAGCAAGGACACCAACCAGAGAGGTGAGCAATTATTAGAATTTATTTTTGAAAGAAACCTTATCGTACATAACATAGGAAATACTCCCACGTTTGTAACTAGGGTAAGGGAAGAAGTATTAGATATTACAGTAAGTACACCGAGCCTAAAAGATCTAGTGATAAACTGGAAAGTATCGAGTGAGCCGTCTCTGTCTGATCACAGAATAATTACGTACAGACTAGAGACAGATCCACCTGAGCCAATCCTCAGAAGGAACCCTAGAAAAACAAATTGGGAAATATATAACACCAATCTGAAAGCAAATTTAGCACACGTCCAGAATAAAAAGGCTAGGCACCACCTAGAACTGGAGAATATTATTGAAGAAGTTAATGGGGCAATAATCGATGCATACGAATCGAGCTGCCCCGAACTAGTAAGCAGAAATTGCAGGGACGCACCTTGGTGGAATTGTAATCTGGCAAAATTAAGATCCGAAACTCGAAAGCTCTTTAATAGGGCAAAGAGTAGCGGAGATTGGCAGAGCTACACCGAGAAACTAACCACCTACAACAAAGAACTAAGAAAAGCAAAACGAAATAGTTTCAGAAAATTTTGTGAGGATATTGACTCCACACCTGCTGCCGCTAGACTATATAGAGTCATGGCAAAAGGTAGAGTCGATAACGCAATGGCTCTAAAGAAGCCAGATGGTAGCTACACCGAAAGTGAAAATGAAAGAGCCCAGCTCTTACTGGATACTCACTTCCCTGGGAATGAACCTATCTCTATAGGGCACACTCCAGAACGGTATAGTAGACCTACCAGAGAAGATACGGCAATGGCCAGACATATCTGCAGCAATAGACGCATAAGATGGGCCTTGAACACCTTCCAACCGTTTAAATCAGCAGGAGCTGATGGAATATTCCCCGCCTTACTCCAGCGCGGGCAAGAAGAAATTCTACCACACCTAGTGAGTATGTGTCGTAGCAGTCTAGAACTGGGATATATACCGGAAGTATGGAGAAGGGCCAGAGTCACCTTCATTCCTAAAACAGGGAAAAGGGATACAACCAATCCTAAATCCCTTCGACCAATTAGTCTCACATCGTTCGTTCTGAAAACGGTGGAGAAAGCAACTGATAACTATGTCAGAACAGAAATCCTGGAACGGGTGCCTCTGCACCCCCATCAGCATGCGTACCAAACGGGCAAATCCACGGAGACCGCATTGGTGCAATTGACAGATGAAATCCAGGATGCACTAGAGAACAAAGAATCTGTAGTGTGTGCCTTTCTAGACATAGAAGGGGCTTTTGACAACACACCACACGAAGCCGTTAAAAGAGCACTAGAAGAAAGAGGGGTAGACAACACGACAACCAGATGGATGTCGCGACTTTTGTCTACCAGAATAGCAGAGACTAAAATGGGACAAGACACTGTTTCCATCTGCACAACCAGAGGATGTCCACAAGGAGGAGTTGCCTCCCCTCTTATGGGGAGCCTAACAGTGGATCGACTCCTCTGCGATTTGACCGAGATTGGTATATCGTGTCAAGGCTATGCAGATGACATAGTCATAATCGCAAGAGGAAAATTCGAGAATACCCTCTGCGATATAGTTCAAAGAGGGCTGGACTATACCAAAGAATGGTGTCAATCGATGGGACTTAGCGTGAACCCCACCAAGACTACCTTAGTTGCCTTTACACGGAAAAGAAACATTAACCTCAAAACCATCGAATTGGACGGGAAAGTTATTGAATGGAAGCCAGATGTCAAATATCTGGGACTTATACTAGATAATAAACTGGAATAAGCACGAAAAAGAAGTAACCAGCAAAGCCACGAAAGCTCTAATGGTGTGCAGAAATTTTGCGGGAAAAAACTGGGGATGTAACCCAAAGATCCTGCAGTGGATGTACACGTCAATAGTGAGACCGGCCATCACTTATGGAGCAGTGGTCTGGGGCAGCAGAACTAAGCTGGCCAGTACAAAGGCAAATCTAGCGAAAATCCAAAGACTAGCCTGCGTATGCATAACAGGTGCAATGAGAACGTGCCCAACGGCCGCCATGGAGGTAATCCTAAGCCTTACACCCCTCCATATAGTAGTGGAGAGAATAGCGATAAGAAAAACCTACAGAATGACCAGAGAAGGATCAACTAAACGCAAGTTTCGACTCCTTCCTGGAAATCATCAAACCTGGGACATGCCCCAAGATGAGATGACAAAGAAGTTTAGCTTTGTGAAAGAATTCAACACAAAGCTAAGTAACAAAAGCGAATGGGACAAAGATACCATCCCAAAACTCAAGAGAAGTGCCATTAAATGGTACACAGATGGTTCTAGAACAACAGAAGGAACAGGAATAGGAGTATATGGGCCTGGAACCAAATATTCTGAAAGTTTAGGCAAATCTCCGAGCATTTTCCAAGCTGAAATATACGCCATCCCCCCATCAACTCCCAGATGGTTTGGGAGTGCCTAGAGAATCTAAACGAACTGGGCAAGAATAACACTGTTACCCTCCTATGGGTTCCGGGACACACTGGAGTGGAGGGTAATGAAATAGCAGACATACTCGCAAAAAAAGGGGCTGAAACACCATTTCTGGGACCTGAACCCTTCTGCGGAATAAGCACCAGTACAATACTTGATGAACTTGGAAAAGAAGTAAATAACAAAAGATGCCAATACTGGATAGGACTACAAGGAATGAGGCAGGCCAAGACACTACTGGGAAACTACAACCAGAAGAGATCTGACGACTGCGTCAGTAAAAGTAAAAATAAGCTCAGAATACTAACGGGTATCCTAACAGGGCACTGCCGGCTGAGAGGCCACCTAAAGAAACTCGGATTAGTAGACAAAGAAGAATGCAGATTCTGCGAGGAAGAGGAGGAAACCTCTATCCACATTCTCTCAGAATGCTTTACCCTGCAAAATCCAAGGGTACGATACCTCGGAGAATATCAAATAGAAGAGGAAGATCTACCTAACCTGAAGCCTACCGACATCCTGAACTTTTTGAAAGCAATAGGACTGGAGGAACTGCTCTAATCGTTGAGACATCCTCAACGATTGGGCAGCAGTAGGGGGCACAATAGATCTTATAGGTCGCAGTGTATCGACACCCCCATCACAGATAGATAGATCTAAAAATTTTATCTTATAGCGGATATAGCTATTGACTTGTACGAGTTTGGAATTTTATTTATTGGATTCGAAAAGCCTAACTGACGAAGCCGAAAGGCAGAAACCGGTCTTAGAATGTCGAATCTGATAAATTAAATTCCTTACTCCTGTCTATCCCTGGAAAATAAAATCCTAATCTACAAAACAGTTCTGAAGCCGATCTGGACATATGGGTTTCGAACTGTGGGGCTGTGCCAGCATGTCAAACACATCTATACCCTACCCTACCCTACACACCGATCTCAAAATTCCATATGTGAACGAAGTCATCAGAGAAAACGCTGACAAACACTCTGTGAGGCTAGAGGACCACCCTAATCCTCTACTACAGCCACTACGATAACCCTACGAAAATAGAAGACTCAAGAGAAGTAGTTGGCCAATAGACCTAAAAGAAGACTGAGGTAATATCACTGGATGTTAATCTCCACAAGACATTAAATGTACATTATAAATTACTGCTATGTACAAGCCATCCTATTGGCTTATAGATTATAATTTATTCCGGTTGCCAATCAAATTCATAATAAAAAAAAGACACGCGCTCTGCTAGCTGAGAGAGTAGGGGCACAACAATGTAGAGTGGTTCAATTGAATAGTTGATACGACATCGCTCAGATTTCTTATATATTGTGCTGGTCAACTTCTACGTGAGCTCTTATGTTCTTATGTTCCGTTAAAATTTTGCCAGATCTGTATAATTTGGTTACTGACACATTGAATCGAGTGTACTTGGTGTTGTCTGACTATTATAGATTTGCGGCAACAGGACGATATCATTTTACACAAATTAATTTTTCAATATAGGAAACGAACTTACCGGACTGTAGTTAAGCGGTGCCCTGCTAACAGCGATAGCAGGAAAGCTGCTCGGCTGTGGGCTAGCTGCCTGCACGTAACCCACGCTGTCACCACTGCTGTTGTACATATCGATAGTGGGGCCAGGAGAATTAGCAGCCGGGAAGCCGGCCCTGGCGCCGGTTGTGTGCGGAGAAGCCGGAGGACCGAAACCTTGCGCTTGCGCCTGAGCTGCCGCTGCTGCTTGGTAGTTGTTCATCACTGCAAAGGAAATGGAGAAATGATGTTGTGGTGCTCCCGAGGGCGATGTCTGATGTTGGTGGTCGGCTCCCGAAGGCTGGCCTCGAGTCTGCCATGGGGCACTTGGAGACCCTGGGAAGATAATTTAGGGAGTAGTCTTCAGGAGCCGACTTTTGCCTAACTTTGTTTCAATGAATAAGCATCAAAAATTCACTTCATAATTAACTTTTAAATAATTTTTATTGCTTTTAAAAATTAATGTCTAGTTTAGATTTGATCCGGTCTCGATATATACAGATCTATCCTCCCATAGTACTTAGAGCATTATGTCTAGCTAAGCTTTTATTCCATACTTCATATCGTCGATTGTAGCTCCTATGTGCTGTTGGCACAAAAGGATTCTGGCACATATTTGGGCTCTTTGATCAGCCCCCTTATTGTCCTTGTACCATATGATACCATACAAGGTTTGAATTCATCTTCATGGAACTGATTATGATGTATTCCGACAATTTCTGCCTTTAATACTTTCCCATGCTTGTCTAAAGCTCAGCAAGAGTTGAATCTTTAGTTTACTGTTATATATCTGTTCCTGCAATATTTCTTTAAATTTGATCTCGTCCTGGTATGGTTATTCATTAATTACTAGAGGGGGACGTTTGTACGTGACCACTTGAACCTAAAAATTGCATCAGACCCAAATATTTCAAATCAAACTAATATTTATCCGTCAATATCAATCACGATATATCTTACATCTGTGGTAAAACGAGTCCACTAAAGGAAAAATGAAGAAGTCAATTTTTTTTGCTTATTCAACTAAGTAATTTAAAAAATACTGATTTCAAAAATTAATTAAATCGTCAATGCTACAATTAATAAAAATAAATTTTTTATTTTGCCAGCTCATGGTTTTACAACTAGACAACTTGTTAAAATACGGTTTACGTTATTTCTAGATAACTTTTCTAAATTTAAAGTTCATCAGATGGCTGGTTTTTAGATTACCAAATAGAAAAAACTTCAATGTCAAAGTTCAGAAAATTTTATTTTCAACTTTGTCAACCCCCCCTTTTAAAACCTGACAAATAAAAACCCAATCAGCTGAGATATCACTCAGCCACTCTCTCAGTTTAAAATTTCGTGGAGTAGATCTGGTTTTGAAAACGAAGTCACTCTTTTCGAATTTTTTTTTTTGTGATTTCATAGATTCGAAGTTCCTCTTTTACGTGATCACTATATAAAAGCCAAGGGAGGTGTTGAGGGGGGTAAATTAACATGTAAAGATATGGAAAATCGGTTTTTCGCACGTAACTCGCTGAGTTTTTTTCGGATCGAAACGACTTCTCTATATAAAATAAAATGCTCGCTAAAACGCATAAACTGAATTTTAACCCATCGATCTACCGGTTCTCGAGATATTGCGATTTGAAAGTAAACGGTTTTTCGCCGCGGCGAGAACGCGCCTAGAGTCGTATTCGCGCTTTTCGCAGGGAATAACGCGACTTCGAGACTTGATTTTTTTTCCTCCGATAGATAGTCGTGGCCCAAGCATTGTGTTCAAATTTCAACTCGCTAGTTTTATTTGGGGGGAAGGAGGAGGACAAACACTGATTAATCTTTTTTCATTTTTGACCAATCCCGGTTAGCAAAATGGCAAACTCTTTCTTAAGGACCCTGCTACAGGATGTATTAAGGAGAAAACCGACAAATGGCGACCGAATTTCGGATTTTGTAAATTTTATTTTTCGATTTTCGCAACGAAAGAGTAAAGTGGGGAAAATTTTTTATTCGCCATCGATTGCGGAATTTTTTTCTCTTTGATTTGAGCCTTACAAGAACTCAACCCGATAATCAGGAAGGAAGAGACGGGGCTGAACACGTTTTGCACTGTAGAAGAAGGGCAAGGGATAGGGTTAGTGACTTCGTGCTAGGCTCATTTTCAAGGGCAATCAGTTCTCTTTCAAGATTTTTTTACTCCGTGCGCTCGCTTAGCCACAGATGCCGGAATAGTATTTGTGAGAGAGAAGAGGGATGATGTGAGAGAGAAGAAAGATGAAAGGGCCGGCATCTAATTTTATGGCGGCTCAGCGAGCGCACTCGCTTTTATAAATATATCACGCACACCTGCAGTCCTTAATATAGATAGAGCTTTGTGGTAAAAAAATTTGAAAGAGAACTGATTTCCCTTGAAAATGAGCATAGCACTAAGTCACTAACCCTATCCCTTGGCCTTCTACGAGGCAAAATGCTTTCACCCCCCCACCCGCCTTTCCTGATTATCGGATCGAGTTCTTGTAGGGCTCAAATCAAAGACAAAAAATTTCGCAACCGATGGCGAATGTTTAAGCATCTCTGCCATGTGTTTTCTAATCATTTTCAAAAATATATCAATAATAACAAAAAAATAATTCCTAGCGACGATGATCTTCTTATCCATACGCATATTCCCATGAAGCTTTCCAAAAAGAAGAGAATCTAATATCACTAAAAAGAGACCAAATGATCGCAACTTAAAAAGAATTGCATATAAAAAATAAAATAATGACATAAAATGTCAAACTCACAAAAAGTGTAAACATGTAAAGATATTGTGTGCTCGTAAAAATGAGACACGAGCACCACACCATCATCTCCTTAATATATCCTGTAGCAGTGTCCTCAAGAAAGAGTTTGCCATTTTGCTAACCCGGATTGGTCAAAAATTAAAAAAGTTACCTCGAGTCAAAGATTAATCAGTGTTTGTCTTCCCCCCCCCCCCCCTCAATTAAAATATTGAGTTGAAACAAAAATCGAGTCTCGAAGTCACTTTTTTCTTAGCAAAAAACGCGAACACGTCTATAGGTGTGTTCTCGCCACCGCGAAAATCTGTTTACTTTCAAATCGCCATATCTCGAGAACCACTAGACCGATTTAGACGGGTCAAAATTCAGTTAAAGCGTTTTCGCGAGCACTTTTTTTATATAGAGAAGTCGTTTCAATCCGAATAAAACTCAGCGAGTGACGTGCGAAAAACCGATTTTCCTTATCTCTACATGTTAATTTACCACCCCTCCGCACTTCCCTTAGCTGTCATATCAATCGCAAAAAAAAAATTCAAAAACAGCGAAGTTTATCGGGTTTTTTCCGCCAGATCGACTCTACTATGTTTCAAATGGGAAAGTCCAAGGTTTGAAATAATAAATTATAATAAAAAATGAGTTGATAGTGGTGATAGCGACAACTATTATGATGCGCACTGTATAATACTTTTTTGCGATAGTACCTTAAGGGGGTTTTCTTCCATGGATCTTAAAAAAATTGGAACATCCGATTCCGATGAATATTTGAACAAAATAATAATGAATGAGTTTTTTAGACCGCCAGTCTATTTGGAATTTGATTTTGTGTTGTTGTTTTTGACCGACTGTGAGTAAACGCGGTAATAATCACTTGGTACAGAGCTTTCTCATGCAAAATGGTAAATACACTGCCTTCTGATATCCTTCTGCATAACCTTCAATTAACGATCGGTCGACATTATTTTGTGACTTTTTTTAGAACCACTGCGACTGGGAGACCAGAGCATTCAGCAGTCTCGATGGAGCAGTCTTGATTCGCTTGAATGGTATTTTTTCCCATTAAAAATCGATGCAAAATTACGAAAGTAGCGACACTAAAACCACTGAAACTTGTGAACTAAACCTCAGATTGTCATTCGAAGGTTAGTACTTCCTATCATACTAGTTTGTCAACGGAGAAAAAATAATAAGAAAACCCCCTTAAATCTAAATTATTTTCAGATTAAAAATATTATCGTCTTGTAGTTTCATTTCTTAAACTAAAAGAAAATTGTCATTTCTTTCGATACAAATCGACGTCGAGGTCAGGAAACATAAAAAATTCAGGAGATGAGAAACGGGTAAAGGAAAGGTAAAATGTACAAACGAAAAGCTAACGTGTGTTATTACTACATGGGTTAAAGTAGAATTACCTGACAAGGCCTGAGTCAACAGTGGAGTGTTATTATTCGGGGTGAGTTGTCCATTGGTTAGATCCACTGAAAATACAAGAGACAAACAGTAGATTAGAAACATAGAAAAAATAAAGCACATTTTATTTCAGTTTATTTTTGTAATAGTGTAACAGAAAGGTGTCAAGTTGATCTTCACGGGATGTTATTTCGATTCATTTTGCTAAAAATGACAACAAAAAAATAAATAATATTTAGAACAAGTGAAACAGATATCTCGTAGTTTATCAGTGATAAATAGTTTATACAGAAAATTATTAAATTTAAATTATGTTTATTATAAACATCTGATGACTTAATACTAAATTTAAAAAAAATTGAACTTTTTAACAAAAACAATTAAGACAAACCTCGATAGAGGTTAGAAAAATAAAAGAGTTGGTTGTTAAAACAGGTTTAAATTTTTAATTTCTGTTTGAAACATTTCCTCCTAAACCATTTATTTTCGAGCCTCTCAATATAAATTGATAAAAAACAACATAGCAACTATCGTTTGTATTCTCGTAGAACTTCTTCATATTTATAATTTCTCTTTCACTGATAAAATATCAAATATCACAGGAACTCAAAATAAGTCCATCATTTTTCATTTCGAGTGTTTCGATGTCACACCCAGTGAAGATTGATGCTATGCTACCCCTCCAATCTTAGTCTGAGAGTGGAAACAGTTTGTATAGACAGTGGGCGATGTTGGTGTATGGAAATTTATAAAATAATTGAGATTTGCAAAGTTTTGTTTCGGTTTCTGAAGTATATACCACCTCATAGTCACGTATTTTTTTGCATTATGAGCTTTTATGAGGTGTACTCTCAAGATTTATGACAATTTGTGAGGTACACTCTCTAACCACGCACAGTTTTACAGTTATAGTTTTATACAGGGTGTTTCGTTCTTAAACTGACATACGTTAACTGTGGATAGACGACACTTAAAGGGTTCAGAAACACCCATATAGTTTGGGTCTATCTCGCTTTATTACCGAATTACGGGGTGTTTTATCAATTTTGGTCATTTCTTTTAGTCGCTGTATAATCGGAACCACACTGTATATTTACAAGGACAATCAATACAGTAGTAAGAAAATTAAAAATCCAGGTCCGTCTTTAAAAAAAATTATTTTGCTTTAGAACAACACCCTGTATATGGAATTTAAAAAAATGGATAACATATTCGAAAAGACGGGAAAAATTAATTAGGATTAAATATTTTATTTAAATGCACATCCCATTTTACTACCAAAATTTTAACATCAAACTTAAAATTTCTATTGGTATTTTCATCATTTATTATTACTTTTTATTAACAACTAAATTTATTGTTTTATTAATAACTTAATTAATTTTTAACGTTAACAAATAGGTTTATTAATAAACTATATTTGTTTTAATTAGCTTTTTTTAATAAAGTTTTTTGGATCTAAGCTATCTTTTTATTATACACATGCATGTAAATAGGCTAATGTCAAATAATAATACCAAGTGGGCTTTGAAAAAATGAGAGCTGACAGCAAAGTGACATTGTGCTTCATTTTTAGTCGAAAAATATTATTGCGTTAAAATCTTGTTTATTATTGTATTTCTTTCGTTTTTACTGTTCTTGTCGTTTAATTTTATTGTCCTTAGTTCTCATTTAACAATTATGCCTTACAAATTTAAACAAGAGGAATATGCTGCTATAGTTTTTGTCTATGGTTTTTGCAATGGAAAATGCCGAGGGACAGTAAGAGAATATGTAAAACGATTTCCTGATCGAAGAATTCCTTCTCGTGCAACATTTTCAACAGTTTTTCGTTATCTTCGTGAAAATGGAAAATTTCCTATAGCATTGGGCAAGCTTTAAATTTGTCTCACACCAGTGTTTGGAAGAAATTAAAAAAATTTAGTCTTCATCCCTATCACATCCAGGAAGTCCAACGCCTGGAACCGCATGACAATATTGCAAGAATCAATTTCAGTAATTGGATAATTAGGCATAGAAGATGCTTATTTACGGATGAGTCCCAGTTTACGAAATAACCATATTTGATCGGACGAAAACCCCCACGCCACTAGACAGTCTCAGTCACAGCATAAATTTTTCATAAATATTTGGTGTGGAGTTTTAAATATTAATTTGATTGGACCACACACCACATCCAAATACATTAACCGGTGAAGAATATCTAAATTTCATACAAAATGTTCTACCTGTTTTGCTACAAAACGAAAATATTGGAGGTAAGTAATTTTCCTAACAATTAGATAGGTAGCGGTGGTCCAATTGAGTGGCCTGCAAGATCTCCAGACTTCAATCCTATTGACTATTTCGTAACGGGGATACTTAAAATCTAAAGTTTATGCAACAGAAATTAATTCTAGGGAGGAAGTATCCAATGTATACTAAATACTGCTGAAGAAGTGAGAAACAATCCAGCAATAATTAGAAAGTCAATTTTAAATATTGAAAAAAGAGCTAGACTTTGTCTGCAGGAAAATTGTTCACATTTTGAACAACTTCTTCGGTAAATTTTAATTTTTTAATAAAATTTAATTACACACCAACCTTTTTTATTATTTTTTAATCGAATTATAAAGCATGAATGAAAATAAAATAATTTTCATTATTTTTCACATTTTAAAAATGCATTTCTATTTAATAAAAAAATTCTTAATAATTTGTAATTTAAAAACTCAAATAATTACTTAATAACTATTCGCATTATTATCAAAAAGTAATAATAAATGATGAAAATACCAATAGAAATGTATAATAAATCCTATAAATTTTAAGTTTGATGTTAACATTTTGGTAGTAAAATGGGATGTGCATTTAAATAAAATATTTAATCCTAATTAATTTTTTCCCCTCTTTTCGAATAAGTTATCCATCTTTTAAAATTCCATATTCAGGGTGTTGTTCTAAACCAAAATGATTTTGATAACTTTTTTAAAGACAGACCTGGATTTTTAATTTTCTTACTACGGTATTGATTGTCCTTGTAAAGGAGAATATTTACGTCAAATTTCATAGAAATATACATATGGTTCGGAATATACAGCGACTAAAACAAATGACCAAAATTAATAAAACACCCCGTAACTCGGTAATAAAGCCAGATAGACCCAAACTATATGGGTGTTTCTGAACCCTGTAAGTGTCCTCTATCCACAGTTAACGTATGTCAGTTTAAGTACGAAACACCCTGTATAATCATTGTAAAATTTACTTTGTAAAAGTTTTAGCTATTTTTAACAATGTTTTGACAATTTTTGCAACAAGAGTATTGATATTTATTTGTGACGTTAATCGATAGCCATCCTTTCTCTCTTTATGATAATTTAGGAGCCACGTACTTTTTGTGCTTAATGGTTATTTGTGAAATGCACTCACTCTTTCTATCGACGCCTAACGATAACATGGACTTTTATACTTTATACTATAGGTAGGAATTTATATTCTTAGAGGCAAATTCTTCCAAAAGATCAATAAAAACATTGTGATGGGGCTGTCCGTACTTGAAAAATATCCCATTTGCTTAGAAAGGCTGGTGTGGCTGAAAATGAAAAAATACCAAGCCGAATTTTTGCGGAGTCGCATCTATCATGTCTGGACAGGATTTAAGGTAAAATATGTCTATACATTTTTTCGCCCCTGACGTTTTCTTCCAGTCATGTTTCAGAAACAGACGACATTCGATTGGAGGAGCTAAAATATGGAATCTGATGAATTTGTGAAAAGATTTGTAACGTAAAAAATGGCGAAGTACGTCCAATATTACCAGATATACCGTGAGGGTTATTTATATGCTACAACACTTGAATTTCTCGAAAAGAAACAGTTTGTACCTAAACTGTTGGTTAAAAAAATGAAATTTTGTCGCACAAACAATAAATAAGATAAAAAACTTTACGGAAATAAAAAAAATTGAATAAAATAATTGTGTCAAATAAAAAATTTTAATGTAAAAAACCTTCTCATTTATTAAAAAATAGATAAAACTTTTATCTTTAATTTTTAAAGGAAAACAAACTTTAAACTTTAAACGTTATATTTTCGAGAAAATCAAGTGTTAAAACTTAAATAACGCACCCAATATTTCCGCCAATTTTTTACAAATATGTTATGGTGTAATAGTGTGTGTTATGTATAAATTTTCAAATTTGTAATTGTGTACTATAAAAAATCTAGACTATATATTCTGAATTTAGGAAAAATACTATATTTTTAAGTAAACAACTAATTTTTAATGACTTTCATAAGGAATTATTACTATGTATAGTGTTTTCCCCTTTCTACAAACTATGTAAGTATATCTATTACGCTTCTGCCAAATTCTGGTTAAATTTTTTCTATAAAGTATCCGAAACTAGAGGCGTTTTACATTTAAGTAAATTTGTGACTACTCTAAAATTATTTTCTATGTTCTACCCACTATTAAATCTATTCTAATTTTTATCACAATTTTGTTATTTCTAATCTAGCAGGTGTACTGTGATCGGTGATAAACTTCAGAATTTTTACTGTAATATTCCAAACAATGTTAAAACTGACAAAAGAAATATTTCTTACAATGGTATCTACGATACTCTCTCGTTTTGTAAAATAAAAGTATACAAAGTCCAATTTATAACTGATCAATTAGAGTGGTACTAATTTCAAAAATTTGGATAATTAAAAACGAACATCTTAAGTATTAATAAAGTAAAAAATAATTTTTTAGTGACTACATACCGTTTGAAAATGTTCTTAGAAGCTCAAAAATTAAAAAAGTATATTATCCATACTAGACCAGTAAAACTTATCGAAATGAGAAATTCTTGGGATGAAAATGTCTTAGGGGCGTAGATTATAGAAATTATTCGTACATTCAAAAAATGGTGCATCACCCTTAAAATTTGCATTTGATGGTTTAAATCAAGAGCAGTTTCATCAGATTTGGCACCAGGGATTTGGTCCAATAAACGGGCCAACCCGGGCATCAGGTCTGTCCGGCACCATTTTGTTTTAATTTGCAGGTATTCATGGGTACATTCACCCCCGAAAATCTCAGCTGTCTGAAATTTGTGGAAGGGCGGGAAAATGGCCCATTGGTCTCAAAAATGTGTTCTTTTTTCGCCTCTTTTCGCCGATAATTCCGAAAATATGACACTTATAGAATTTTTGATTGGACGAAAATGAAGATCAGTTAATTACCTACAAAAATGATCCTCATGATTTTTGTCAAAAATTTGATACTTTTCGACATAACCGGCTCCAAAACGCACCCCCATTTTTAGCTCCTGCCCTAAAGGAATGACACTCCCAAGCGGATTAGAAACTTTTCAATAAATCACGTAAAAATTAATATTTTTTCATGATTCCAAGTTCAGATGAAAGAAGGAACCTGTAGCTATAATATCATGTTACTTTTTCCTTTTATCTATTTCTCTGGATTAATGAAAAACCGGGCCAAAGTTTGTTTTTGCTCGATATTTTGACCCTCCTATAAATTTATTCATATTTTTTTTATCAAGACTAATTTCACCGAATCCTTTTCGATAATGGGGCTTTGCAAGGTGTTAAATATATTCAGAAAGATTCAATAAATTATTTTTGTGTATTTTCATAAACAACATGTTTTTATGGCGTTTTTTTTGCATTTCCGGAGTTTTCGAAAATGCTCGGGTCTATCGGGAATGAATAAATAATCAAGGACCATATCGGTTTTCAACGCACATCATTAGAAAACTTAGCCCCTTGTCGATGGCATTTTTCTTTTTTTTCATAGTTTTTGGTTTTCCGGAAAATTTAGACAATTCTCACCCCTATGAAAAGTCGACATTTTTTTTGAGGATTTCACCACAATAATTTTGCGAAAAGAATATATATTTTTCAGATTCTAAAAATTGCGAATTTTTGAAACGGCGTTTGTGCAAAAAGTATTAGTGTAGCGAAATCATAAGGACAACCTTTGTAGGTAATGAACTGCTCTTCATTTTTTGTCCAACGACATATTTCGGCCGATATCGTCGAAAAACAAATTCCACGTAGCTGAGATTTTCGGAGGTAAATGTACCTATGAATTCCTGCAAATTAAAAAATTTGCCGGACAGACTTGGTTTTTCTGGCGTTAATTTACTGGACTAATTGTAAAAGGCATAAAATTATAATTTTTTATATTTTATATAATTTTGCTTTGACCTCGTTTTATTCGTAAGTCCAAGAAGCGAGTAACTTAAGTGGGTTTGATAAAAAATGATTTTTTTCTTATTTTTTATTTAATTGATAGTGCAAGTTTGATTTTTTTAAACATGAATTTTTCCCAAAATAATATAAAAAAATTTCTTGAAATATTTTAATTTTTCTTGAATCTCTGATACTTTAGGAAGAATTTAACTCCAAAAAGAAGTCTACAATTAATTAAAGGTTGAGATATTAATTCTTAAGTCTATTTTAATTTATAATCCCTAGCGAGGGAAGTATGCGGCTAAATCTGATAAAACTGCTTAGAGGGCTATTTCCACCCCGAAAATTCCATTTTTGAGGGTGAAGCACCACTTTTTGAAAGCGCGTATAATTTTTTTTTTAGTAATCCATGCCCCAAAATCTATAGGAATCAGTTACAACATTCTATATCTCCTAAAAAATGACATTTTTTTTACTATACTGGTTTTTTAATTATCATATTTTTACACATAAAAGTATATCACCAAACAATACATCAGCTATAAACATTGAAAATTATAAATAAATAAACACTACATCTAAAATGGTTGTTATTTCGCTTCTACTTTGACGTCTACCTCTATGACACTCTATGTTAACATTTAAAAAACAATAAAATTTCTAGTCTTAGTCTTGTTTATCACATGACTTCTATGTCACAGATCTAAAATTAGTAGAATTACTCGCCCCTTGTAAGAATTGGTGTACAGTTCCAAAATGGCGTCCTTTTCTGCACCTCACACACTGTTTTCAACACTTGATAGTAGATTACTATCCTTGTTTGACTTTTTTTTGGATATTTTTTATGATTTTTTGTTTGGTAAAGAAATATCACACCTGGATCTATTTGGAATAAATTCTTTCTATCTACACGTAAATTTTAAATGTCTATATATCAAAAATTATTTGTAAATATTCAAATTTTCGATTGTCAAAAAAGATGTTGAAAAAAGATTTGACACCAGCGACTTACAAATCACGTCATAATAAATAAATTAGTTTCTTTACTTTTTAAAATGATGATAATTATTGTAATATCTTTTTTGATATCTACATATAAAGAATAAAGAACAACATAAATGTCATAATTTGAATAGTATATTTTTTTGCTAGTTGCATTTCTGACAATTAAACAAACGTTATGGTTAGTTTGATTAATTGGTAAAACCCAATAGTTTCCAATTTATTTATATCTACAGTTTTTTATTCTAAAATATGTGATACAGGGTGACAAGGCTAAGAGAAAAATGAATGTGCCAAAGCCACCCAGCACCACTGACGCCGGATAAATTTTCCAGAATTTACTTTTTGTCAAAAGGTTACTCCTTAAAGAAAAAAAATTACCCAATAAAAGACCCCCGCCAATTCTCAAGGGATTTAGTTCTTGGTGAATTATTTGAGGTTACTCAATGGATAAAGGCTCAAAAATGAGTCATTTATCTTGAGCGAGGGTTCAAAAATCGACCTTTTCAGGGTAAATGGTTAATCTTTCGAAATAACTCGTCTTCTTTGATTTTAGTAACAAACATAGTTTTAGGGACAAACTTTACTATTTTTAAGTTGTGTCTAGAAGGTACACATTAAAAATGATCCTAATGCATAAAATAGGCTTAATAGGTAATTTCGTTCAACACAACAATGCTATATTGCGTATGCTGAAAGTACTCATTATAAATGATCTTGAAACTAAAAAGATGTTGCATAAACATTTTCTTTAACGGAAATAGTGTGTCTAAAAAGTGCGCGTAGTAAACGATCGTGGAACTAAAAACAGAAGATGTTTTCTTTAACAAGGACTAGAACTACGAGAGTTTTTGGTTTTCTATGACAATTGGGTATGAAATCGGCGAGACATTTTTCATACGAGAACAATGAATGACTGCTATTTATTTCAGGAGAAAATATCTAGTTCGAATTGTGCGATAAATTACAACGCAGACTTATGAACGAGTGTATAAAAGACAAAAAGGCGAACCGTATGGACCCAGAAGTATTGGATATTAATCAAAATTTGCAGGTGTGGCAGCAATTATTCTAAAAAAAAGTATAATAGCTGCAAATGCTGCGGAAAAAGCAATATCTACAAAAGGTTTTAAATATTTTAAGGGTGGTATTTAAGAAAATTATTAGTGGAGAAAAGGAAGCAAATGTTAACAAAATTCTAAAATCGTTTGAAAAAAAATGTAAATAATGTATTTTTCGACGAAGAAAAATGAAAATTCCACAAATAAAATCGAACGAAACTGAACGAAAAATTGATTGATTGAATAAAAATTTACGCTAATCCATTATTAAAGAGAAAACATTAACAAAATGTGGAATTGTATGCTAAATTATATCAAATTTTAAAATCTGTACCAAAATCTCTTTTTTCCTGATAAAAATATTGGACAAAATAAATAAAATGTTATTTTCAAAAAGAGCGGATTTTTAAAGGATTTTTATATTTTTGTACAACAAAAATCCACACAAAATTTAAATGAAAAATTAATTTTCTATTATCACAATTTACGGAAAACTATTATTAGTGGAAAATGAGGGAAAACATATAGTAAAACGCGAAAAAATGTGATAATGTATGGAAAACTAAGGTTAAATTTTAAAATACAAATGAATCGGTAATTTGAGAAACCCCATAAGTCAGTGTTTTTATGAAAATGACTTTTTTATTGCAATGCATTCGTAACAGGTATTTAAACGCACTGAAGAGAAATCATATCAATCAGCCTTCCCAAAGGCGAGATATGATTGGCCGAAAATGCCAGTTAATTAAGAAACCCCATAAGACAGTGTCTAGTTTTTTGTGTCTCCTGAAAAATTTATTTTCCTTGACTTAGGTGCTTTCTCAAATTACCGATTCAAATACAAAATCGTTTTTTCTCAAAAAAGAACATAGAAAATGTAATAAAAAAAGAGGTCTAATATGGGGAGTTTATCGATGATTTCTACATTTTTTTTGCACAAAAAAAAAACTACTACAAATAAAATCTTACGAAATTAAAAATCCGCATAAATTGTAAATGAAATGTTAATTGTATATTATTGCAATTTAAGAAAAACCATTATTAGTGATAAAATAGGGAAAAAGTGTAGGAAAATGTGAAAAAAACGTGGTAATACATAGAAAATTCGGCACAAAAGGCTAATTTTTAATAAGAAATTCAACATTTTTTAGAGACAAAATGGGTTACCACCCGCTAAAATTATATCAAAACGCAAATAAACACAGCAACAAAGTGTCTTATACCAAAACTTTATTTCTGAAGAGAGTAATGCAACAAAATAGATAATTTCTGATCGTGCGTGTTGATACGATTATATTTTCAAGGCCTCCGAGCAATATTTTTGTCATAAATTTAACTCGACAAAGATATAATCAATTAATTCACGTTCTCGTATTCCACCGTTAAACAATTAGTCATTGCACGGGTGGTTACATTGTCTTCCGCTAATTGAGACTATTAGTTAACGTCATTTAGGTATTTTAATTAGTGAGCTATTCGTTAAAAGCTCCAACGCGCCGTCTATAATTCCGATTTTATGAATAATTACCGTTTCACAAACACCACACGCGGAAAACTTGATTAATTTTCTATATTTTAGACGCCACATTGTTAGAGACGTACGCTCCTGTTCGCAGGTACGAATATATATATTTATGTATACATAGGAAAGACGCTGTCTTATTTCTGGAAGTCGCTAACAGTAGAGATTTGATTCTCTGTTTATAGTAGATTTTTTAATTAATTTATAATAAATAAACTGATCCTTCTAAATAGATACCTTCAGATAAAACATTGCTACAATATTTTGCGGACGACAAAAATTAGAATCCTAAGAAAGACAAATATTGCAGAGAATATTGCATGAGAAAAAGAAGGGAGACATTTGGAAATAATGTTTAAATGCAATAAGGTTGTTGTTATATTAAAAATGATCAATACAAAAGTTTTAGATCTACAACTTGCAATTAAAAAGAGAAATTCAGAAATTAAAAAATGATTCAATAAGCACTTACTAAATGACAGTAATAGTGACTATTCGCTTTGGAAAGCAACTAAAAGATTAAAAAGACCTATACTACACTACCCACCAATTAAAAATATGGATGGAACTTGGGCAAGAAACAATATACAAAAAGCTAGCAAATTCGCCGAACATCTAGAAAATATATTCATGCCTAACGAAGGAGATGAACTTATAGAAGAGGAAAATCCTATTCTAGAAGAAAGGGACATCTTGGTTATCTCACCAAAAAAATGTACAGAAATAAAAGAAAACATAAACCCTAAGAAAGCGCCAGGGTTCGATCTAATTACGGGAGAGATACTAAAACAACTTCCGACGAAAGCTATAGTAAAACTTACATACCTATTTAATGGATCATTTAGAATGAGATATGTTCCACGGATGTGGAAAGTATCAGAAGTTATCATGATACCAAAACAAAGGAAACCACCACATGAAATTACGTCTTACAGGCCTATATCCCTACTTCCTGTAATCTCGAAACTGTATGAAAATATATTACTAAAAAGAAGAAAATAAACTAATTCCATCAAACCAGTTTGGATTTAGAGAAAACCATTAAACTGTAGACCAAGTCCATAGAATCGAAAAAACCTTAGAAGAAAAAGTTAGCTCCTCTGCCTTCCTTGATGTAGCGTAAGCTTTCGATAGAGTTTGGCATGAAGGACTCAAACACAAAATGAATCGATTATTGCCAAAACAGTATTCAGAATTAGCATCATATATATCAGAAAGGTACTTTAGGATTAAACAGGAAGAAGCATACTCTAAAATTAAAGAAATTAAGGTAGGAGTACCACAAGGAAGTGTATTAGGGCCAGTCCTATACCTATTATACACAAGTGATATTCCTGAATTAGAGCAAAATTCAATTGCCACCTTTGCAGATGACACCGCTATCATGGCTGTAGGGAAAACCGACGAAGAGGCTGCAAGAAAACTACAAACATCATTAGATAGAATTAATAATTGGGCCAATCGTTGGAGAATCAAATTAAATGAAAATAAATCGGTACATGTTAATTATACTAATAAAAACAATGATTATATACCAGTTAGAATAAATAATACCCAGATCCCTTAAGCTAATTCATCAAAGTATTACTTTAGATGCGAGACTACGTTGGAAGGTCCATGTTAAAAAGAAACGTGAAGAACTCAACAGAAAATTCAGAAAAATGTATTGGCTGCTTGGAAGAAATCCTACCCTGTCATTATATAACAAAATATTGTTATACAAACAAATTCTGAAACCGGTATGGACGTATGGTATCCAGCTTTAGGGCTGTGCCAGTCAGAGTAAATTACTCATAATACAGAGATTCCAGAACAAAGCATTAAGTAGCATAGTCAATGCTCCCTGGTACTGCAGAAATAGTGACCTCCACCGCAACTTGGAGATGGACACTGTTAACCAGACAATTAACAAATTTGCAAGAAGTCACGAACATCGACTCCACCAACACGTGAATGTCGAGGCCATCCAGCTCCTGAACCACAGTGACCTATAGTAAGAAGACTCAAAAGGAAGAAGCCCTTTGAGTTAGTGAAAGTGAAAGTGACAGAAAAAAGCAAAGCATAGTGCGCAGTAGTGAATACACGTTAAGTAAGGTGTAAAAAAATATTAGAACCTAAGGTACACTAGTGAGTAGACTTTAGTTATCCAATCTTCACGTATTAATTTAAGTTGGACAAAAATGACTCATTGATCGTTATGTGATCAGATTGTAATATTAACAAATGCCCCGTAAACGTATATTTATCTACCCCCACACCTCTGCCGGAACGTTTACTAGGGTCTTGATTTTTCAAGAATTCGGGTATTTAAAATCGTATTGGCCCTAGTCTACTAGCCCAATCGAGTACTTGACCTACAGAAAAATAAAATAAAATACTTCGTATATCTGCGCTTCTCCATTAAAGTGAGTATAAAAATTCAATTTCACATCTCTCTCACGTACAATACGAGAATGTAGATAACTAACAGAATTACAGCTCTTCTATAACATTAAATCACTTTTTTAACAAAATAAATATCATCTATTAAATTTAAGTAGATGCATTCGCTGCTAGCAGTAGTTTCCGCTACAGGAATGTTTTTGAATTATCACACGAGGGTATTTAGGTTATAATCCGTTTCGGGATTTCAATTTAGGAGATGTACTTGAGAGCACAGTGGATGCGAATGAAAATGTAAACGATCAAAATCTTTTAATTAGAAATATTTACCGTACAGTCGAAATGAATAACCAGTGTGGACAAGAGGAGGATCTCTAAATAATAACCAATCATAAAAGTAGATTATGTAACTGAAACGTGGAGAAACAGATCAAAGTATATTGACTTTATATTTTAAAAATTATAGTTTGAAGCGTGGGGAATGAATAATGTGATATACCAGGTATAACCCATCACGCAGTATATTAATGTTATTGTTTATATAAGGTTGCGTCGGTATTGTTATTGTATAACAAACCGATATTTACGGCAAGGTCGGGCGTCCATATACGGCGAGTGAACTGTCTAAATTCACTGGAGTATAAGGTCGATGCCTACTATATATACTGTAGATAGATTAAGGGAGACCTGAATTACACATTAGGTAGACATATATCTAACATCCTAGATGTAAGACTAAATGCTATATCCAGTAATTGTATTAATTATTGTTACGGGTTAATCCCGAATATAGTTATTGTTATTGTTATTGTTAAGATTCCTCTCCCTTTACCAAACTACCCTACGACATTTACATCTCACAACAGCTTTAACAGGCCATATATGATCAATAGTTTTCTCAGGTACTTCAAAAATCTTTCTACGTACTTTAAAATTCTTTCTTCATACTTCAAAAGACTTCTGGATCTAGCAATCAGCTGATCTTAATTGTGACGTCACGGATTCAAAGGTCAAAATTAAGTCAACACTCAGTATTACTTACTGAGGTCAAAGAGTCTACTATTCTGGTAAAGGTGTGATTTTCACTTTTAAAGAAAAAGAAGCAACAACCATTTTCTTAGCAACACATCTAGATTTTCCAACTTTTGAATGCATCATACTAGATTGCTGCTTCGTTTCTGAATAACAATTCTACATCGATGATTCGTCATAATTTTTTGTACCCTAATTAAATTTCTGTACTTCTCATTTAATATTTTATTTAAATTAATGTCAATATGATAAAGTCACCGACGGTCTCTCCAATTCTACCTACGTATCCACTGTTCCTTCATATTCACAAAATGTTCTATCAAAAACCATTTTATATTTTTTTTCGTTTTAAAAGTCTGCTACTCCATCGTGATGGGTTTAACTTCTGTGTATAAATTATGTATGATATGTAAGCTGCAAACAGAGGAAAAATAAGGAGAATAGTCGGCAAAATAGCCGTAGGGGAAACCGGGAACAATACAAAAAAGAGAAAATTGTAAACGTTTTTTTAACTGTACATCTACTAAAATGTAATCCTTTAATATAGTCATTTTTAAATAAAATTTAAACATAAAAAAGGGCTTCTTGCAACCATCACTATCAATATAATTCATTAAAAAGACGTATAAAAAGGCGATGGAAGATAAATTTTTATCATATAGCGTGAATAGTTATTCACATATCAAATCATGATAATGAAATTGTTAAGAAAGTCAAAATTTCAATAACAAAAACTGATTTCAAAACTGTAATATTAGAAAAGCCACTTTTGACAAGCATTAAAAGAACTAAACCAAATCGCGTCTCAAATAAGGGAATAGGCAACGCCGCAATATTAATATACAATATTTAATGAAATTCAAAGTCAAAACGTTACTCATCTACAAGATAGAAAAAGACAAAATCGAGACACAACATCTCTTTGTTTCCGCGCTAACGGTATTCGGTGCCTTCCGCTTCCGGGTCAGCCATCATTTCATCCAAAATTCACTCGTACGCCACGGCTACAAACTAGCCAAATATATTGCAAAATAACGGTAGAATATTTCAATCCGACTTGAGTGCGAGAGAGACAGCGCTATCCATAAGTGAGATGCAAAACAAATACATATCGCTTAAGTAAACACTTCCGCATTCCGAGGTATAAAAACCTGGGGGCGTGTCTTGACCAGTCGAAGCGAGCCATAAGCAAATTTAACAAATCCGTTTTCAATGTAAAATCAGTGCTCCTTTAGTGCAGCAAAATCAGTCTGCGAATCAGGTTAGAACCCTCCGTTGTTCATCTCAATGTAAAAATATGCCGAAATTAAAATCAGACAGAGTTTAAAGAGGCAGCGTAATAATCAAACCAAAATTAGCTGTCCTTGCAAGCGGCTGCTTTCGTAAGCCACTGAAAATAAGTCGAGTCCCTACAGGGCCGGCTTCAGTGTCAAAATACGATACCATGGTATCGTTATGATACAAATAAATTTGCTCCTTTTATTAAGAGGTACCTAAAGGAATCTGTTGCTTAAGAATATTTGGCTTAATCAAAAAGCAAAGCTGCATCTGGCTCTTTTAAATTAGCTTCTGCAGTTACACTAAACATAGTTGCGGGAAACCAAAAAGTTAGCAACCGCGAAACGTAGCGCAGCAACAGTAAAATGTAGCGCAGCAACAGTAAAATGTAGCGCAGCATCCGTAAAACGTAGCGGAGTAACCACGAAACGTAACGCATCAATCACGAGACATAGAAGAGCAACCGCGAAATGTAGCGCAGCAACCGTGAAACGTAGCGCATCAATCACGAGACGTAGAGCAGCAATCGCGAAACGTAGCGCAGCATCCGTAAAACGTAACGCAGAAACCCGTGAAACGTAGCGCAGCAACCGTGACACGTAATGCAGTAACCACGAAACGTAACGCATCAATCATAAGACGTAGAAGAGCAACCGGGAAACGTAGCGCAGCAGCCGTGAAACGTAGCGCAGCAACTATGAAACGTAGCGCAGCACCTGTGAAACGTAGCGCATCAACTGGAGACCCCCAAAAAAATTTTAAAATTCAAGAAAGTTCCTGCTGCAGAATAGAAAACCACCAAAAGAAAAGAAGACGATTAGACAGTCGGTGTTTCAAAAATGTCTGCATCAACTATTTCTGCTGTCAAAGCCAAGTCACCCAAGAAAGCCAAGAAATCGCTTAAAAATTTGATACTGAATTTGGTTTAAATAACTATTGAATGGTCCATCAGGGTTTTACAAAATTGGATTAGAAATATTAAAAAAAATTCAATTATGTCGTATTAAGATTAAAAATGGTCGATTTTTGGTTTGATCGCATACTTTTGAATCTATTATTATTAATTTAGTTTATATTTTTAATTTAAATTTAAATTTTTTATCATAGGGTGCTGTGACAAAAAGTTCATTGACTAAATATTATGATTTGGGTATTTTATGTATATTTGCCCTTTTGCCCTCTCAAAAATAAATATGTTTTGACAAGAACCAAATATACGAAGTTGGTAGAATCTTCTTAATAAAATGTACCAAAAAATCATCATAAATATCCTAAAACTAAATTAATTTGTGCGACAAATAATTACAGTAAGTTTTCCGAATTATTGTGAAATATTAAAAAGTTTCCGTTATTTTCGATCTCCCCCAGATGAACTTCGCCATCTGTCCTCTTAAGAGTATCAAGGAGTTTTAACTAAGTTACGAAAAAGTTATCCAAAGATTGAGCCGGGTACCATTTTCAAGTAATAAGATTACAAAAGGGAGACTAAGATCCAGGTGTGATTTTCGCAGAGATTGGTCGACAAAATGTAAAACTTAGATGTACGAATGAAATCAGAAAATATACGTTTTTTTTTTAGTTTGCAAAGAAAACTTCATGAAGGAGTAATATGGAAATTTTCAGCCAAACTTCATATGATTTAGAGTTAATGTATAAAACTTTTTCTAATTTAAGCGTATGGAATTGAAGTTTTGGTGACGTTTTTATAATAAGCCTAGATTTAAATTTTCGCTGCTATACATTTTATTTTTGATTGGTTAAGTCGTTAAAAGGTGAATTGGAAAAATGTTTTGGGAAGTGAAACATCGGTTTGTTTTTAAAATATTTTGAAGGAAAAAAACTTTTAAATCATATTAATCAATGGATCAGAAAATGGATGTAAGAACTAAGTCAATTTTTTTAAAGTTTTTCGATTTTTTACATAAAGAGAAGCTTGTAAAAAATTTGTCAATAAATTTGGGCTGGAGTTTCGCGAGATATGTGCCAAAAACGGCATTTTGGTATTTCTCGAGTGGATTGCTTCACTATTTTTTAAATATCTCCGGCTCTAAGAGTCGTGGAAAAATAAAAAAAATAAAATGACCGTGATAAAGTAGAGTATCGATCCGTATAGTACGGTTTTTAAAAATGCATCCTAACCTCAGAAAACGAATTCGCGCACATTATTTTTTTTTACCGAATTGGCAATAAATAACCAAAGAATTCTCGAATTTTCTTAAAATTTGGAGAAAATATGTATTTTTATGTCGGGAAGACATAAAAAAAAGAAAAATTGATTTGTCCAGCCAAAATCGGCATTTTCCGAAAAAAATTGAATTGGCCGCCATTTTTGGAAAAACAATAGTCGAGAAAAATTTTTTATCTTAAAAAGAAGTATTTTGTGTATACTTTTGTCTAAGAAAATCTGACATTTTATTTCTTTATTTAAAGTGCCCAATTTATGGAATAATAAAAAAAAATTCGATTTTCATTTTTTCCAATTTTTGTATGTTTATCGCGATATTTATGCTTGATTCTCTTAGACAAACTATATTTCAGTCCAAAAAATGTTTAATAAAAAAAAAATTTCATGTTCTAAAGTAAGATTTTTGTGAGGGGCCGATCAATATAAAGTCTCAAATATTATTACGAACGATTTGGCGATCTTTTTAAGATTTAAAACTCTATCGGTAATCCTGTGTAAAATGAGTTAGGTTTAGAATGCCGTTAAAAATTATTTATAACCTCAAAAACTAAATAAAAGATTAAAAAAATACTGAAGGTGAAATGCTGTTTTATTGCAAAAAATTGCATTGTTTTTGAACTTTATTTTAATTTGTATTTGTTTCAAGTTATTGATTTGCTTATTTTTTTCTCAAAAAATTACTTCTTGAAAATTACTCATATCAAGGTATTTTTTCATTGACTATCTAAAAAGACAATTTCTATATTACAATTTTAAATGAAATTTTTAATATTTTTCAGGTTATTTTGGTAATAATGGCCTCAAACACAGAACAAAGTATAGATAATACAAATTGCCTGGTCAAAAATTACAAACATTAAAAAAAAAGTGGACTGGACAGTATTAGAAAAAAAGTAGAGACAAAAATGATGGTATTAGACAGAAACTGCCACTTAGTGTAACCGAACTAATTTGTCATGATAAATGTTATCATATATATCACTGGCTCTAGTGAAAAAAGGCATAACTCCAAAACGGTACTTTTCAGGAGACTGCTTACAATAAAATAGTCTAAACCATTCCTAAGCCATAACAATATTAGGTAAAGTAATTGCTGTCATAAAAAGGTTTTGGATTATTTCTTAGCACAATATTTATATCTTGAAATACTGCAATTCAATAAATTTGTTTGGCAATTTATTTGAAATGCAAAATGCAAAAATCAATAACGTTAATTAAAATATTTTGGTTATATTATGAAATGGCATAAAATGAAATAAATCTAAACTAACTAAAGGAATACTCGAGTTATTTCTTTATTCACTACTACAAAGCTGAAAATAAGTTCAATTGTATCGTTATGAACTTGCAATATGTTCGTTTATGAGAGGTATTAAGTGAAATTATTTTTCCACCGTGCATGTCATTCTGGAACATCATTAGTTGTTCCCTAGTAACAGCATTTTATAATTATAGTTATGTCTCTAAGGTATCTAAAAAATCTGACGCAGCGCGATTTATGCCTTTATGGACCTACTCATGTCTGGATAACCAATATTTAGATCGATATACACGACGAGTTATGCCCTTAGTGCTTTTTGAAAATACTATTTAGGAGTAAGATAGAGTTATACCCTTTTGCTAGGGTAAAGAGTTGGACCTGCCGATGCTAAAAAACAAATAAAAACATAAGGACATAACTCAACCTATTCCTGTTTTCACTAGAGGTAGTGCTTTAAAAAATTCAGCCCCTTCGCGAAAACAAAATGCAGAAGGTCCACCCACAAAGATTTTAAGATCATCCGGAAATTTGAATTTAAAAATTTATGCTTATTTTGCGATATGGATGCTTCAGAAGAAGCTATTAAAAAAGAAATAAAAAAGCCTAAATCAAAACGTGTTACTATTGGAAAAAAATGAAAATCCATTTTTTTTTATTATTTCCTAAATTGGGCACTTTAAATAAAGAAATAAAATGTTGGATTTTCTTAGACAAAAGTACACACAAGATAAATATTTTTTCTCTACTATTGTTTTTCCAAAAATGGCAGCCAATTAATTTTTTTTGAAAAATGCCGATTTTGGCTGGTCAAATAATTTTTTTTTTAATTTTTACCATGTCTTCCCGACATAAAAATACATATTTTCTCCAATTTTTAAGAAAATTCGAAGATTCTTTCTTCATTTATTGCCAATTCGTTTTTTGAGGTTAGGATACATTTTTAAAAAACCCTACTATACGGATCGATACTCTACTTCATCACGGTCATTTTAATTTTGTTTTTTTATCTTTCCACGACTCTTAGAGCCGGAGATATTTATAAAATAGTGAAGCAATCCACTCGAAAAATACCAAAAATTCCATTTTTGGCACATATCTCGCGAAGCTCCAGCCCAAATTTATTGACAAATTTTTTGCAAGCTTCTCTTTATGTATAAACTCGAAAAAATAAAAAAAAATTGACTTATATCCATCCATCTAAAATTCCAATTTCACTCCACTATTAGAAATGGAGGGAAGGGCGTTTGGGGTGATACTTCTAGGGACTTAAGAACAATTACATTATTTATTTTGAGGTTGACGCCTATTGTTCCTATCCTATATCCCTATCCCTATCCCTACGATTAAAAGTTAGCCCTACCGGCTACCTATTTGCCGGCTTAAAATAAAATGGCGTTAAAAATGTTCGTCGACTTCCAAACTTCCATTAAACTTCCTTTAAGACGTTATAACGTATCACTTGAATCTGATTCATTCGTAATCTCGAATAAGCGTCGGAAAAAATATATATTCCAGTTTTTACATAATGAGATTCGCGGCGGATATATAACCCACATATCCACATATAATTTCAAATTCTGAAAACAATCTGAGGCTGAACATTTCCAAGTTTTCAGACAGAAAGTTAGAATAATATAATAAACGTGAAATATACGTATAGCATTTCCATTTTCCCTTATTCTATTAAACTTTCGAAACTGGAAATTTATTTTGTAAAACCTTTATCTAATTGTAAAAGTATGGTAATTTGATTTTCGGCGAGGTCTGGTAATTTATCCAGATGATTATATTCAAGTTAAACGTGGGTAATATTTAAATATTTTTTCCGAGCTTAACGTCATCTACTAATAAAAAATACAATAACGGAATTCAGAATACACACTGTTTTTATTTTACATATTGCTCAAAAAATCTTTGCGACATAGCAACAGTCTCATAACATTAAATACTTAGAAATAATAGAACCTTATTTATATTTATATATGTACATTCATACACACTTACATACAGTTATATATTGTATATAAATAATATATTATCAGCATTGAATTGAGCCTTTTTCTCGAAAAAAAAAATTTGCAATAGATTTCAGAAAATTTTTATTAAAACAAAGTCCTGAAAAGTACTTAAATTTTCTCCGATTCTGTTAAAAGCTTTAAACTGTATCTAGTAGAACCCACATTTGTGTCTAATTTATCGCTTAGGCTATTAAACTCGATTGCCGAACGATCAGGACGCTTGAAGATTTTTCGCGCAGTCAGTCGATCAAACTCTACAGTCAACTGAAAGATTTAGGAAGTATGATTAAATTATTTTTATATTTTACCTATATTTATGTCCATCGACGTAAGTAAACTCGAAAAACAAGTCAAGAATTTGAGTATTTTCTATGGATTATACAGGGTGAGTCACGAGGAACTGTACATACTTCTATCATAGGCAGAGGCACCTTAGGGGATTACCAAATGACCATTAAAAAAAGTCTTCTGTTTTTCTTTAATAATGTACAGGGTGGCCAAATAAGAATGCGAGGTACTGTATCTGGGAAACTATCCATCGTAGAGGCTTTCGGAAAAAAAAGTTATCACTAAAACGGCCAAGAGTTTCTTAAATGGCCGCTAGGGGGCGTAACTGCAATCTTGAATCTAAGAAAGTGATGTTTCTGTGAATTCCGCTATATTAACGTAACAAAAAAATACCTGATCTTTAAAGTAGAGGATAATCTAAACCTTTTTTGTTTGACAATTTTTACTGTATCTCTAAAAATAAAGTGGTGGGAGGTATTCAAAGGTTTCAGTCAAAAATACCCTGTATATTCGAAACGGCTGAGCCGATTTTAACAAACTTAGACTAGTTGAAAAGAGCTATTCTTGGGCTACAAATGTTATAATATTTGAAGTTTTGTTAGTTTCACATGTCGCCGCCAGAGCGCTTTTTTCGACATTTCGACAGAAATGTTTAATTTTCTCAAAAAAATTAAATACATTGGTATGATTTCTTTTTCATGAAAAAGTAGGTAAATGATGCCTAAACAAGCTCGCGAAAACCGCATCTCGATATATTGTTCCTAACCTAAAATTTAGGCCAAAGAAAATTTTATACGGAAATCCCTTAAGTTTTCATTTTTTAAACTAATTAATTCGTTTTAATATGTAAGTTGTGGCCCTAAAAAGGACCGATTTAAAAAAGAAAGGTTTTTAATGTCCCCGTAAATGCTCTAAATGGTGACCATCACGCTCTATGCATTGCTGAAGCCTCTCATGGGTAGACAAAACTGCAGCTTCAATTTCGGCACTCGGTATGTTACGTAATGCATTACGAATCCAGTTTTTCATATCTCTCTGGGCGTAGGTTGAGTCTGAAAATCAAATCAAGACAAGTTAAGTCTGGTGATCGCGCAGGCCATGGAAACAGACTTCCTCTTCCAATCCACCGCTGTTGTAATACTGCATTAATATGCTCTCGCACAATAATAGCATAATGTGCTGGGCAACCATCCAAATGTAAAAACAAGTTTTGACGTGTTTCCAGTGGCACATCTTCCAACAACAACGGTAATTTATTGGCCAAAAAGTCAAGAAAGATATTGCGGCTTAGGGATTGCTCGAAAAAATATGGCCCAATAATTCGGCCTCCCACACCAACGTCCTTGGTGCTGAACTTCACGCAACCAATGCGGATTTTCTGCAGACCAATAATGCATATTGTGCAGATTTTAAAGGTGGCTTCATCGGTCCAAATAATTTGAAATAAAAATTCTCCATTATAGTGCGAGAGAATAATAATGCAGTATTACAACAGCGGTGGATTGGAAGAGGAAGTCTGTTTCCATTGCCTGCGCGATCACCAGACTTAACTTGTCTTGATTTTCAGACAACCTACGACGAGAGAGATATGAAAAACCGAATCCGTAATGCATTACGTAACATACCGAGAGCCGAAATTGAAGCTGCAGTTTTGTCTACCCATGAGAGGCTTCAGCAATGCATAGAGCGTGATGGTCAGCATTTACGGGGGCATTAAAAACCTTTCTTTTTTAAACCGGTCATTTCTAGGGCCACAACTTACATAATAAAAGGAATTAATTATTTTAAAAAATAAAAATTTAAGGGATTTCCGTATAAAATTTTCTTTGGCCTAAATTTTAGGTTAGGAACAAGATATCGAGATGCGGTTTTCGCGAGCTTATTTAGGTATCATATATCTACTTTTTCATGAAAAAGAAATCATACCAATGTATTTAATTTTTTTGAGAAAATTAACCATTTCTGTCGAAATGTCGAAAAAAGCCCTCTAGCGGCGACGTGTGAACCTAACAAAACTTCAAATATTATAACATTTGTAGCCCAAGAATAGCTCTCTTCAACTAGCCCAAGTTTGTTAAAATCGGCTCAGCCGTTTCGAATATACAGGGTGTTTTTTATTGAAACATTTGAATACCCCCCACCACTTTATTTTTAGAGATACAGTAAAATTTGTCAAACAAAAAAGGTTCAGATTATCCTTTACTTTAAAGATCAGATATTTTTCTGTTAGGTTAATGTAGCGGAATTCACAGAAACATCACTTTCTTAGATTCAAGATTGCAGTTACGCCCCCTAGCGGCCATTTCAGAAACTTGAAAATATTTTACAGGTTTTTCTCTTGGCCGTTTTATTAATAACTTTTTTTCCGCAAGCCTCTACGATGGATAGTTTCCCAGATACAGTACCTCGCATTCTTATTTCGCCACCCTGTACAGAGCGATTTATGGATTTGGACCAAAATAATGTTTGGTCATATCTTTTCAATGATTAGGTCGATTTGTCTCATTTTTTGGTAAAAGTGTGTATCGGTGTCTAGCAACTAACTGACATATTCAGAACTAAAAAATTCCAGGGCCGGCTTCGTGAAAATTTGTTGAATTTCTATAATTGCAATAATTCACCTGTACATGATTTCTCTAAAATGTGATATGATTTCTCCATAGGACATAAATAGACAGTTAAACCTGGATATTTGAAATTTTTGTTACACTTGCCTTACATTTTTAATTAAAGATTCATTTTAAAGTCAAATTGAAAATTGGCGATAATGAAATATCTTACTGTATAATAATGTTTAGTAATTATAAAGAAATCTTTAAAATAAACAATAACGATACACGCTGTGTTCCAGTATAGTAAATACCAGAATTTGAATCAATTTACAGGGCCGGATTTAAAAGTCTGGCATATCTGTTTCATGTCAAAAATTCACCCTGTATGTAACTTTTTCCACCCGCAATGGACTGAAATTAGATTGAAAATGTTTGCATTAATCTAGTTTTGTCATTTGTTTCAGCGAAAATCATGTGTAATTATTTTAATCGGAATGAAATTAACAACCCCAAGAAATGTTTATTCATAAATTAAGAAAAAAAATAAATAACAATAACCAAAAACAAAACAGTTTTAACAATACGGAACAAAGTAAAAAACAATTTCATAAAAATTACGATTTTAAAAGATGTTCAAAATGAAATTCATTTGCCTCTATACACTTTTCTTGGCGAATGTTTAAATGTGTAATGGACTTTCTTATTTTCAATGGGTTATTTCTGATAATATTGCAACAGCGAATAATTCTATCAATGGGCTGTTGCCGCGTAATTTGACTTTAAAAATGTAAAGCAAGTGTAACAAAAATTTCAAATATCCAGGTTTAACTGTCTATTTATGTCCTCTGGAGAAATCATATCACATATTAGAGAAATCATGTACAGGGTGAATTATTGCAATTATAGAACTTCAACAAATTTTCGCGAAGCCGGCCTTGGAATTTTTTAGTTCTGAATATGTCAGTTAGTTGCTAGACACCAACACACACTTTTACCAAAAAATGAGACAAATCGACTTAATCATTGAAAAGATATGACCAAACATTATTTTGGTCCAAATCCATAAATCGCTCTGTACATTATTAAAGAAAAACAGAAGACATTTTTTAATGCTCATTTGGTAATCCCCTAAGGTGCCTCTGTTTATGGTAGAAGTATGTACAGTTCCTCGTGACTCACCCTGTAGTATAGGTATGTGAAAGATAGGCGAATTAATTACAAAATAAAATTCTTGTTACTAATTGGAAAACAATTACAATTTTGGATAGTATGGTCAATAGAATTTTACATGTTAATTAATCGCATTTTCAGCAAAAATAAAATAGTCAAAACTTTAGTACTTAAATAAAATAATTTAGAAAGAAATAAATTTTCTAAAAGTTTACAAGTGCATTGAATGAGGAATGAGAAACAAACCAAGTTTAAAGCTTTTATTATTATCAAAGCAAAAATTTAAATACTGTAATATTGACCAAAAACCATTAACTTCGAACTATAAATCTATCTTTAAAAGAATTGAATTTTCTGAAATACTGATGTCAAACACTTCATTTTATTTTACTTCAACTTTATTCGCTATAGCTAAAAGAAATCCCGACTATAAAGAAATTCATCAAAGAGAGAAAGAGAGCGAGAAACGAATAAAAACTTTTTAAAATTTTATTATTGCGATTTAGTCTTGAGTTCAAGCTCTCTTTGAAATCATTTTCGATAGTAGATCGGGATTTTATGGACATCTGTTAGCAGGAATTTTATATGGACATTCAGTTTTAGCATAAAAAATGTTTTTTTTTGTTTAAAATTCATGCTCAAAGCTGGTAGGTAACTGTCGAATGCTTGGCAGATGTATTATTCGAATGATTATTTTTGTAAAAACTCACAGTTAATCCTTAAATATTCGCGGTTGCTAAAAAGTTTGCTAAAAACTACATATTAGATAGAAAGTTTCTTTAATAAGGTAGAAAGTTTCTTTAGTAAAAATGCTTAGAAAAATATTAATTTAAAACAAAAAACTCCGTTATTTTATTTATGTCTTTACGAGTAGTGAAAATATATTACGACAATTCCACTCATATGTTGTACTAATACCAAAATCGTATTTTGCTTACCGAAGAAGAGAAAATATAAGTGGATAAAAAATCGATAATAGTTGCCTGGGTAGCGATAAGTGTTTGTTCTTTATTAATGTGTTACGTCAGTTTAAATTCATGCAATTGTCTTACCAAATACCATTCGAGCTCAGATTTTGGGCAGGATATTTTTTATACGTTTGATTTCTCGTATTTACTTTCATACAATTTAACTCGATCTATTTGGCAAAATCACTCGACCTAAGGTCTCGTGATTGCTTATATGAAAGCAGATACGAGAAATCAGGTTTATAAAAATTATACGGCCAAATCTGAGCTCCAGTGGTATTACTCCCGAATAATTCTGTAAATATTTCGTATATATTTGACAATGAAAATAGAAAATTAGAATTATCAGTAGTAATACCACAAGTGATTGAATTTTCGCGATAAGAGACAGACTTATGAGATAAATTCAATCACGAGTGGAATTTTATTAGATTATTTCACAAATAAAGTAAAAGCAAAAAAATCTGAAATTCGGCAGAATTAGAGGAAATTAGCAAAAACGGTAAGAAGTTGATCAGAGAAATTAATAAAGTTTAATAAACAGGAAACATTGACATCGAACGAAATCCCAAATTTGTTCATTTTTAAATGCGTGCACAGCGTGATTATTTATATTTGACGTTTAACTGTCACTTTCATTGAAAGGAGGCGTCTCCCGACAGTATGAATTTGGCTGCCGGCTACAGGCTTCGGGGATTGTACGCAAGCAAAAATTAATAAAATGTAAGAGCTCAATAATTTACAGGGTGAGATCAGGTAAGATAAGGGTACGTCAGGTCAGGTCAGCTCAGCTCAGCTCAGAAAAATGATGTACAAAGTAATATTTCAAGTAAATATATTTTTGGCTCTGGTTGCGCATGCGAGTTATTGCCGATTCTGCAGCCCGCAGCCATATTCATACTGTCCCGGGGCGCTCGTACTGAAAACTTGATAGGCCAATCAGAATCAAGATTCAAGTTTGGTGTTATCGATAATCCGAACTTGACAGGAGCTCCTGATTGGTTCATTTTGAAAAGTGCGTGAAATAGTCATTTAAAGCTTCAACTTGGAATTGGTTTCCAGAAAGTTCAAAAAAGTTGTATCAGCTAGCTTATGTCATCCATGAATTGGAAAAAAAAAGAATTTTACTACTTGTAATGGCGAAATGCAGGTGGCATGGAACACATCATATAAAAATTGTAAATTTTCTCTGGTTTGGTCCCACTGATTTAAACGAAAATTGTACGAAATTTTATTATGACCGATTTTTTAAAAATGTGTCAATTTTTAAAATGATTAAGTGTGAAAGTTCTTCGAAATTTCTGATTTTTAAGTGAAATTTAGCCGAAAAAATAAAAAAGCACCGATCATGTTGAAAATAGGTAAAAGAAAGTAAGAATGGTAGAAAAAAAGTAATTGCGAAAAGTTTTTTTTTGTAAATTTTAGAGGTAAATGGCGTTAGACCGCAAAATTAATATATTTTAGATCAAAATTGGTATAACGTTTTTGAAAAATATAAAAATAAAAAATGATTAGCTTTTGCAGAAAAACAAGTAAAGCTGTTAATATAATTTTATAGGCAATCAAAAGAACTGAATTTTTTGGCCATTTTTTTTGGGAAATTCGAAGCACCAAAATAGAAATTCTTAGGGTTTGATGTGCCCCTCCGTGCCTCTTCGGGAACGCCTTCAAAATGGAGTCCAAAATATGAAAATTTTGAAATTTAAAATGACAGTGAATTTAAAGTAAACACATTATTACTACAGGAAATAAAGACAATTTACCATTGACTAAATGAAAAAAATTAGGGGCAAGCTGAAATTTTGCAGGTAGTTTTTGGTCAAAGGGACGAACTCAAATCCAAGTTTTCGACCTTCAACCCCTTGCAGAAGGGTGGTTTTTGTGGGTGAGTTTGTTTTTTGCAAATAACTCCCTCATTTTTAATCTTACAAAAAACTTTCAAGAGCAATTTTGTAGAGAATTACATTTGCAACAACTTTTAATTCTTGAACTTTTTTTCATAACTGCATTATTTTGTTTATCAAATGAAATAAATGCAGGTGAAATATAATATATATATATAAACAATCATTAATTATTATCACTAAATATTTAATAAATAATATATATTTCGTACCATTCGATATATATATATATATATATATAATGATATAAGTGACCTACAAGCTGATAGGTACCAATCGCGTCGTCATCCGCGACTCGCGGGTGAATTTTCCGGAGCGCGCTGAGGAACAAAAAGTACGTTGACTATGAAAAAATAGTTCAGACAAAAAATGTAGAGAATATAAACAGCTACAAATATAATGTACAGTTTTTTTTAATCAAATCAGTGGAAAACTGAAAAAAACGAAAAAACCACTTTTTCAATTTTTTAAACAATTGTTTTAAACAAAATAATGCAGTAATGACAAAAAGTAAAGAATTGAAAGTTGTTGCAAATGTAATTCTCTACAAAATTGATCTTGAAAATTTTTTGTAAGATTAAAAATGAGGGAGTTATTTGCAAAAAACAAACTCACCCACAAAAACCACCCTTCTGTAAGGGGTTGAAGGTCGAAAACTTGGATTTGAGTTCGTCCCTTTGACCAAAACTAACCTGCAAAATTTCAGCTTGCCCCTAATTTTTTCCATTTACAATTCTAATTTTACTGTACTACATAGTGAATGACGATTTTGGTAAAAGGGAGTAGACTGTGGCTGTGTTGATTAGAATAAGAACTGTCAATCTAAAATTTTATTAATACTTTCATTACAATTTGTTCGGTCTATGGCAAAGCAACTGGTTTTTTGTATACCTTATTGTAACAAAAATTTTCAAATCACAAATTAACATTTCATATAGAAGAATAGAGTCGGAAATAATTTAGAATTTCAGTATGAATGAATATGAATTTTTTCTTTTATATACACATGGAATAAAACTCGTTATTTAAGTAATAAAAACATTGTCAATACAAAACAACCATATGAATAGTTAGTTACTGTTGAATGAAAACCCCTTAATTAGAATTGTTTACAATGAACATATTCGTTGAGCATACACGTGAATTATACACGTGATGATCTGCAAATGGCATCGTTACGTAAAGATTTGATTAATGATCTGAATGTTCAATAGATATTCTCTAATGATAAAGTTTAAATTCAATATTATTCTATACAGAACTCCGGCAATTCATGTTGATTGAAAAGGGAACAATATGCAAAGTTTTGAAAACATGGCATTAAAACTCGCGGGAGAAACACGTGCATAAGTTTTGTGTCAGTATAACACAAATCGAGGAAAAATAAATAGGAATTTACCTTTTATTGTTTAAAAACAGAATAAACAGTGTCAAATATATATAATACAGGAAGAATTATAAAAATCTACTTGGAGAAAAGAAAATTTTACGAAGAGATTATAAAAAAATTATTTTATTTTATTGAGATCCTATCGTAATCCCATAATGAAGTGCGGGACGTTTATTATACACTATTTTTTCTACAAACAGTTTTAAAATATTTCTTTGATATAGGCCAAAATCTACAAGAGTAAAAAGGAAAGCAATAATAATATAAGGTCATCTAGCCGAGAAAGACGCAATGCTGTACTCCCCTCTGTTGACCCCACTTAGCTATTGAAGTGACGGAGTCACGTACACAAGCGGCAATGAACGAGCGAATGATTCGTTATAGATAGGTCCCCTTCTTCGCGATAAGTGAGGAGAAATTGTAAGGCTGTCTCAATATTTAACAAGCTTTCCTTTATGCTCTCGCTAAATCTTATACCACAATTATTTTTTATCCGAATGTGTATATGAAATTTTCGAAGTGGGCATTTGCCAGTTGACTCTCGACAACTTGGAAATTATGGCCACTTCTAGATACCAAAACCAAAGTTCCACGAAATTTCACTATGGTTGAAGAATTTTATTTGGATTTTTACCGGAGATACATGGCTTTTCGTAAAGTATGCAAAAGGCAAGCGTACGAAAAACTCTGTAGGAATAAATACGTTTGGAAAAATTCCTGCTGTTAAAAAATGGTACAAATTCGATTTCTGAATACACTTTGCTGGTATATTTCAAAGAATTGACCAAGCAATATAAGTCATAGATAAAGTATAGTATTTTAATGCTACAAGGGGGTGTTAAAAATTGCATTTAAACATGTTTGTAGAAAAAATCGATTAAGTTGTCAAATTAATTCCGAAAAAAAACAAACTAAAATGTTCCCTGTCACATGGTTTTTGTCCTTTTTCAGCCAAATCTTATACAAAATGAGGAAGAAGTGAACTCTGATTTAACTTGAATAACCAAAATTTATTTATAAAACTGAATTACTTAACATTTTTACTTAATTGGAGACCTTCGATTACCACTTTTTAACATTGAGACTGTACCGATTATAAAAATTCGTATTATGTATTTTGGAAGAGTTCTTGGCCAGCGTACAAAAATTATCATTGATCATCTCATGATACAAGTTTTGAATTTTCTTAATTTCATAACTTAGCATCGGTTCACAATTCGTACAACATTTCAAATCGCTATTCCTTGCAAACAACTTCTCCAAGTCCTCTTTTACAGCCAACTTGTGTTTATTAAGCAATTTTTTAAAGCTTTTTTCAACTTCTAATACCGAATCTATGAAAAGTGGTTCGCAAACAGCACAAAATCTTTTGCAAGCGAATTGGTGAGTTTCATCATTTTCTTCGTTACCCGGACGAGAGTTTAGAGACGATTCAGAGGAGTCTCCTTCCAGTGCCTCGAGTTTCGATCTTTTTCCGTATACATAGGATATGTCATCATCGCTGCTGCGTTTTTTCATTGTTAAAAATAATTCACTTTTTAAATTTTGAATTTTGGGTTGTCAAAAGTGAGTGTGACAGTTAAAGTTTAACCACAGAATAGTAATGAAACAGTTCCACAGATTAGAAATATACAGATATGAAGCTCCGCCCATTTCCTTTGATGTTCCGATTGCCGTTTCTATGCCCTCGGACCTTTAAATTGGAGTGCACCCATGTTGCCAGTTCTAAAAGGAACATCCCGGGTAAAGTGTTGTCTTTTGTCTTTGATGTAACGTATAAATATGATTTGTCAATTGCCATTAGTGTCAGAAATAAGAAATATATTTATAAAATATTGTTTTTGTGTTCTGAAAGATAATATTTTTGCCATAAATACCTAAACATTAGAAACTTAAAATCAAAGTAAACAGTAAACGATTTCATGAACTGGCAAATGCACTAGTAATAGTATGCAAGCCATAACCAAAGAAAGAAGAAGAAAAATGATTTCACGAATGGGTCAAACGATCACAAACTCGCAGATTGCTGACCAGTGTTGCCGTTTGGGTATAAATTTCTCCCTTGGGTGATGCATTCGTTCATATGGATTATGTCGTCCATTTCCAAAGTGCGCCTTAAACTTTTTTTCGGAAATTGAGCAAGGCTAATCTTATAGAAAAAGACCCAAGGAATACGATGGTGTACTTAAAACATTTTCAAAACTGAGCCCTAATCCAGACAGTGGTTTATTTCCAAAACACGCCTCGAGCCATACAAAATTAGTTGAAATTTTTGTTTTTTTTCCAAACCACGCCTTAACTTTCTAACCTCTCAAACATTTTTACTCTTTTTGTATCACTTTATTTTTAGACACAAACGGTTGTTATTGTAGATATTTAAAATCAAACGGGTTTTTTTGTGAATAATATAGCAAATTTCCAAGTTGACAACACTGGCCTCTCCATAAGTTGAATAAGTGCAATGATTTATACTTTTTGTCAATTCATATTTTGCTTTATATGTATATTAAAATTTAAAAGTAAGTGAAGCAGGACGTTTTTTATCAAGAATAACTTAGGTACAGACTGTATATTAATAATTTAATTAATGTATTATGTAATGTTTTTGTTTGGCTTATTGCTTCATTTTACACTTTTGAATTGGCAATACTGCTGCTGACAGCATTCAAAGTGGGTTTTAAATTGGCGTGCAACTCTATCTCTTTCTAATTTAATATTAGACGCATTATGCTTGTGATAAGAAGTACAAAATGTGTCTCATACTACACATCCGTGATTTTCATATGGTGGAATATGAATTTATATACGTATTTGAGCATGGTGCTGGTATTATTGTTACTAGGGCAACTAATTTCTTTTGACACAAATAAATTACTTTTGACGTTTGCAATAATTTTTCGATTTTTGTGTGAGCTTAATTCGCATTTAAAGCGTTATTATAATGAATTCAGACAGTGAAAATAATATTTCATGCACTCCGCCAGAAATTCGAGCAGCCGCGCAAGTAGCGTCATTGGAATTAATTCCGGAAAGGTCGAAGAAAAATTACGAAATCGTTTATGACTGCTTTACGGACTGGTGCCTAAAAAATGGTACAAATTCGTTTTCTGAAGACACTTTACTGGTATATTTCAAGGAATTGACAGAGAAATATAAGTCATAGATAAAGTATAGTATTTTCGTCGCGAATAATAACTGCATTTGTTTGTAGAAAAAATTGATTAATTTGTCAAATTAATTCTGATAAAAAACAAACTAAAATGTTCTCTTGTCACATGGTTTTTATCCTTTTCAGCCAGATCTTATACAAAATGAGGAAGAAGTGAACTCTGATTTAACTTGAATAACCAAAAAAACCAATTTATTTATAAAACTGAATTACTTAACATTTTCACTTAATTGGAGACCTTCGATTACCACTTTTTAACATTAAAACTGTATCGATTACAAGTAATCGTATTACGTATTTTGGAAGACTTCTCGGCCAATGCCCAAAAATTATCATCAATCATCTCATGATACAAATTTTGAATTTTCTTAATTTCATAACTTAGCATCGGTTCACAATTCGTACACCATCTCAAACCGCTATTCCATGCAAACAACTTCTCCAAGTCCTCTTTTACAGCCAATTTGTGTTTATTTAGCAATTTTTTAAAGCATTTTTCAACTTCTAATACCGAAACTATGAAAAGTTGTTCGCAAACAGCACAAAATCTTTTGAAATTGAATTCGTAAGTTTCATCGTCTACTTCGTCACCCGGACGAGAGTTTAGAGACGATTCAGAGGAGTCTCCTTCCAGTGCCTCTAGTTTCGATCTTTTTCCGTATACATAGGATAGGTCATCGTCGGTGCTGCGTTTTTTCATTGTTAAAAATAATTCACTTTTAAAATTTTGAATTTTGGGTTGTCAAAAGTGAGTGTGACAGTTAAAGTTTAACCACAGAATAGTAATGAAACAGTACCACATATTAGAGAACTACAGATAGAAAGGTAAGACAAGACAAATAAAATTAGAAAATTAGACAGAGATAGAGTTGCACGCCAGTTTAAAACCCACTTTGAATGCTGTCAGCAGCAGTGTTGCCGAATCAAAAGTGTAAAATTAAGCAACAAGCCAAACAAAAACATCACACGATAAATTAATTAAACTATTAATATACAGTGTGTACATAAGTTATTCTTGATAAAAAAAGTCCTGCATCACTTAATAAAATATCAGGAATTTGTAAAATACTTTTAAATTCCAATATATAAAGCAAAATATGAATTGACAAAAAGTATAAATCATTGCATATTCAATAAATAATCTAAAAAACAATGCATAAATATATTGGAAATTTTTGTATTTTACAATTTTGATGCTTGATTGTGGATTACCAAGTGACGCAGAACTTTTTTTCGTAATACTAATAGATATTTATACACCAAGCGGCTAGCGGTCTAATTTCTTCTCGCGAATAAAAATTAATTAACTCACGAGGCGTATACAATATTTTATCCAATTTTGACCTTTTTCATCCAAAAAATAATTTTTTTAAAATAAATTTTGTATTCACCTACTATTTTTGACGATGTGATTAACTAAGAGGTCTGTGCAATTCATATTAATACTGGTTGTTAACGTTGCTAGGGGTTGTTTATACCGGCTGTTTATTTATGTTTGTGTTTATAGTTGAATCCATTGTTGAATCTAGTTTAGTTTCATTTACAATTTTTTAAATTTAGATTTTGTGCCAGAAGAATTTGTTCCCCAAGAAGTGTTAGAAGAAGCAAATGAAGCTATAGGAAAAATATTACCCCATAAATCGAAATCTTTATATGAGAAGAAGTATATGCTTTTTTGTCAATGGCGGAACAAAAAGCAGGTTAAAGGAGTCAACGAGAGAATTATTATGGCGTATATATTTGAAAAGTCAAAAAATGTGAAGTATTCTTCATTATGGTCCTATTATTCGCAACTTAAAAAGATGTTGTCTATTAAAGAAAATGTGGACATAAACAAGTAGGTTTTTTAAATTTTGTAAAAAAATTAGACATTGGTGTTAATAAAAGATTACTTTTTTTTCAGATTTCACCAAGCGAACGCATTTTTAAAAAAACAATCAGTGGGATGTAGGCCAAAAAAGTCAAATGTCTTTAATAGAGAAGATCTCGAAAAATTTTTGGATACTGCTCCCGATGACAAATATTGACTCCTTAAGGTAGTTTTAATAATGGGAGTTTCAGGAGGCTGTAGAGTTTGCGAACTGGTAGCTATGTCTGCTAATAATATTGAGGAAGTGTATTAGTTGTGAAAATTCCCGACACTAAAACATACAAAGAAAGAGTATTCACTGTCGTTAATGGAAGTAATGCTATCGATGCAATTGATGTGTTTCGAAAATATATGAAATTCTCGACTATTCCTAAATTATAAAAATGAAAAATGTACGATACAGCCTGTAGGTATCAACACATTTTCTAAAATGCCTCAGAAGATAGCAGAGTTTCTGGGTTTTCAAAATGCACAAGACTATACTGGACATAGTTTTAGATGATCTTCTGCAACATTGCTGGCTGAAGCAGGTGCCAATTTGTCGATATTAAAAAGACATGGAGGATGGCGTTCTGACTCAGTTGCAGAAGGATATGTCGAACAGTCTATCAAAAATAAAATAGAAATTTCCAGAAAAATATTGGGTCATGAAGCTGCAATAGGTGCTCCTGACAATGCTGAAGGGACACTATCCAATTACATTTTTAATATAACGGATAATACATTAGAAACCAATTTAAACAATGAACCCATCGCCAGTAGTATAAAGATCGAACCAAACACTGAAAACAGTTCAAATCTTGTTTCTAATGTCTCAGAGCAACTAATCATTCCATTAAATAATAAAATAAATAATTGTAACATTAATAATTGTAATTTTTATTTTTATTGTAAAAAATAGTCATGCATGTAGATAGTTTAAAATTGTTATTAAGTTTTTGAATGATTGCATCGTTTATTAAAAACACTAACCAAATTAGTGCTATTATCGATATCAAAACAGCGGCTTCCGCATACTATCGATAGTTACAAGGTAAACTAAGGATTTGATTTTTTTTAATCACTAGTGATTTAAAAAAACTTTAAATTCACTAGTGATTAAAACTTTATTTGTTACTGTTGGTATGGAGTTAATAATGACGTTTTAATATGTCAAAATTGGATAAAAAATATTAAATATTACCTATTCATAAAGAAGAAAAACAAAATTAATTGGCAAAAATGTCAGTGTGGGAGCAAATTATCCAAAAATATTGAATCCACCAAAAATTCCCACCAGAGTCAAAATTTCCACCCAAGGGGGAAATTTCCAACCAAACGGCTACACTGGTCAGCAGTCTGTGTGTCTGTGATCTTTTGACCCATTCATGAAATCATTCTTCTTATTTTTCTTCTTTCTTCGGTTATGGCTTGCATACTATTGTATTTGCCAGTTCATGAAATTATTGTATTAACAGTTTACTTTGATTTTAAGTTTCCAATGTTTATTAAATATTATCTTTCAGAACACTATGACAGCAAAAACACAATATTTTATAAATATATTTCTTATTTCTGACACTAATGGCAATTGACAAATCAAATTTATACGTTACATCAAAGACAAAAGACAACACTGTACCCGAATTTTCGTTTCAGAACTGACACCATAGGTGCACTACAATTTAAAGGTCCGAGGTCATAGAGGCGGCAATCGAAACATCAAAGGAAATGGGCGGAGCTTCATATCTGTATATTTCTAATATATGACAGTACTAAATCATTGTAGGCGGGAAAATTTCGTCAATTTTTATTGGGATGGAGAGGCAGCCATTTTTTTTGGGCAGTGGGTAAATAATTTTTTTTCAAGCGTATCAAAATATGAATATAAGCTATGCCTATTATATTACGTATAAAAATTTATTAATTATATTAAATTTACAATGTCACGGTGTCTTCATCTATAGCATTCCATCGTCTTACCCATCGAGTCACCTTATGCTTTTATTGTTTGACAGTTTAACTTAACTTTATTAGCAAGCTTGTTGAATTGAATTGAAAAAGGTATATTATTAAAAGCGTAGTTTTACAAAATACTAAATACAGTAGAGAGGAAAAAGGCACGCATTTTTACTAAGAAAAACATCTCTTTGGAATGTATGCATCGATCAAGCGGCAGGTGTCAGATAAAGCAATTTTAATCAGTTTAGATAAAACGGCTGGCTTACTGTCATCAGTTTTCAGTTGTCAGAATTGATTTCAATTATGTCAATCTTGACGTTAATCCTATAAGGATCTTTATTTACATATTGTTATTTAGAGCCTCCGAGACTAAACGTATGGATTTGTTTGGGGAAGGATCAAGTTGTAAATATAATAAAAAAAATATTTGAACAAACGAATTTGATATTAACCAAGTTGTTGTTAAAAAACTAATAAAAAGTTTAAAGCAAACAAATGTTTTTTGTGAGTTTTTACAAAATTAATCAACTGTGAGTGATTTCAAGGTATAAAAATGGTTGGACAATGATATCGCGTCACGTATGGGTACGCCTAGTTCGGACGTATTTCGTGTATTAAGAAAAATTTCACCTTCCGCATGAATAATCCACTGATACCATGCTCATGTGAACGAAGCATCACAAAATATAAGTTATTTAAAATACTTATAGATACCGTTAATGTATAAATAGGACATTTCTTTGCAAAAAAATATAAATTATATACTGAATAATTGGAAGAGTTAGTTTTTGTTTTTGACCTCTATTTTTTTTTTAAATTCATTAGAACTAAAATTACATTTAATTCCTGGGAATTTCCCCCAAACACTTATAAAAAAAAATGAGGTCGAAATAAATTTGCAAAAAATATTTTATTCAAAGGCGTTATTTTAGAAATGGCTAAAATCACAGTTTTCAATTAAATAAGTGATTTAGATTATTTAAATGCATACAGGGTGAAGAATCCAAAAATTTGCAACGGTATACTCAGATATTCAAATGCAGCAAATTTTTGTTTTTTATATGGAAAAAGTGAGATCAAAGTATAACCCTGTAATAGTTTAAAAATATAAACCTGTTCGACTGATTTTTGTATTAGAAGGTTTTGGACTCTTTTGAATGATATAATGACAGTTATGTCAGCAGCTGAATATATGGAAAATTGAAATATATTGTTTTTTAATGGTAAAAAACGAGATTTTTATTTTCTTTCTTTTTATTTTTATTTCGATTATCTTGTTATAAAATATCAATTTTGAAGTAAAAAGTGTGGAAAAGTCAAGAAGATAGTGAAAAGGTATAAAAATTATATCAAATCTTAAAATTAATGTTATTATCGTTTTTTGGGAAATTTTAATTTTAAAAATATACGTCCTATGAAAGTGAATATTCCACAATTTTCATGAAAACAACAAAACAAAGGGTTAATTTTGAAATATACAAAAAGATATATCACCGGAAAAAGGGCAGAAAGTTGAAGCTAAAATCGTTTTTATGGGGTGATTCATAACTATTGGGACATATTGGAATATACCTTAGTAAAATATTGCTGTGGAAAAAGATACAGGTTTAACGCCCTGTATTTTGGATTCTCTTTTCGTTTTTTTCTGATGATGTCACTGTATATTTATCAATTATTATCAAAGTCGGCACAGAGGCATATCTTTGGACAAGGAATATTATTTTATGTATTATTTCACATTTTGTTACAGGGGGCGCCACGTGAATGATTCCGGATGATGAAATTAAGTGGTTACTTTTTTTGACGAAACTTTTTAGTGATTTTGATTAGAAAATTAAACATCATTTCTACGTAATATTGTTACTTTTGTTTAAACAGAGCCTCAGAAATAATACATAAAATAATATTCCTTGTCCAAAGCATTATCAGAAAAAAACGAAACAAAATTTCAGCTTTAACGAACTGTATATTTACAGCAATATTTTATTAAGGTATATTTGGTCTTAACCTGCCCTTAGCCTATGTCCCAATAGTTATGAATTTAAAAAATTGTAAATTTTAAAATATGGAGAATTTTTCTAATTGTTCTTGCAAGAAAACTGAAAATTCTGGTTTAAAAATTGGCATAGAGAGGTAATTTTGAATAAAAAAATCGTTTGGTTTTATCGAAATTTACAAAAAAAAAATTACCGGAAAAAAAGGAAGAAAAATTTGTGAAAAAATCTGCTAATTTTGACGCTAAAATATGTTTTTGCGAAAATGCAAAGGAATAACAGATGTTTTGAGAATGTTTCAAATTTTACTAGAACAAAAATTAAAATCTTGAATAAGACGTTAAAACGTACAGAATAACTAGCGAAAATAGTGAAGTCGATAATTTCAAATGAAACACCCTGTATTTTATCACGCCCGAATCAGTTTTTTATTCTCTTTCGATCTGTATTAACATTCCCTATACCTATAGTTACGTATTTCTGAGTTATTGCTAGATTTATTATAATTTGGAGATATTTTACATAAATTGGTGGGTAATATAATCTAGCATGCCATGAAAATTGAAAAGACAGTTGTAATAAACAAACTACTGGACAATTAGATTATTTTATTTTCTAACTTCGTTTAATTTGTAGTGAAAATGGCTCTTCTGGGTTGAATGAAGATTTATTAAATCTGGTAATGATTATAATAATGATAATTAGTCATAGGTACGTGCCAATTATTCGCCGATACCTAGAAAACGCAGACCCAATAGGAAAATGGTCAGGAATATTATAGACAATCTTTTATTGCACGGGTCGTTTAAACCAAAAGTTAAAAAGACCAAACCAAAAGTTGATGATAGAGAATTAGCTTATTTTCGTGCTTTTCCAAATGCGTCATTGCGGGATGCAAAAGTTAGTTTAAGAGAATCTTTTAAGACAATTCATAAAATCTTCATTACTGTAACCCAGAAGAGCCATTTTCACTTACAAATTGAACGAAGTTAGAAAATAAAATAATGTAATTGTCCAGTAGTTTGTTTATTACAACTGTTTTTTTAATTTTCATGGCATGCTAGAGATATTACCCCCCAATTTATGTAAATTATCTCCAAATTATAATAAATCTAGCAATAACTCAGAAATACGTAAATTTAGGTATAGGGAATGCTAATAAGAGAATAAAAAACTGATTCAGGCGTGATAATAAAATATAGAGTGTTTCATTTGAAATTATCGACTTATTGAGAATTGAAAATATGAACATTGAACGCTTCATTCTAGACACCCTGTATAAAATATCGCATTTGACGTTTCAACGTATGCTAGAAGGATATTCTCACAATCTCTGTATAAAATTTGAAATTAATAGCTTAACAACTAAGCCAGATATGGAAATTAAAATAAATACGTATTTTTCAAAAATTTTTACCAAAAATCTCAAATATCTCGGAAACTGCTAAACTTAGACCTGTGGTATGTTAATAATTTTTTGTTCAAAATTTGATGCTGAATCCAAAAATAAAAAGAAAAATGGAACATGTCATTTGAAATAACCGGAAGTAACCGGAAGTTCATTGAACAGATCGTACTGACAAAGCCCCATAACGCAATTTTCAAATTTCAAATATCTATAGTTTCTTTATATATGGCTAATGGGCCATCTTCGTGACACACCCTGTATTTTACTAGTGCATTTCATCATTATCTTTAATTTAGAAAATATTCAGCTGAGGACACACCAGTCGAATTAATATAAGAAAAAAATTTTTCGCGGCATCCATTCGCGATGTGATACCAATTGGAGGGGCGAGGGACGGCGATACGCTCTGCGCGAGAGTTGCGTTTAGGCATCGAGGTGTAAAAAGTGAAAAATTATATAAAATATTTCGAACAAGCGTTTTTTTTAACATATAATTATATCATCTTATGTATAAATATGAAAATAATCGATTAACAATAACAATTATATTTGTAATTTGATTTTTGCATTTGATCCAATACGGTATTTTATGCCAATAATTAATAAAACAAATTTTTATATGAACGATGATTTTTTGTGAATTTTAATTTTTTACGTGGATATCCCGAAACGTTTCTGTTCGATTTTTTTTACTTGATATTTTAAATTTTTCTATATAGTATACCCTCTAATCTATCCCGAAGAAAAGCCCACCGATATTATAATAAATTGCAATTAAATTTAAATATCTACGCACTTCGGAAATTTACATTTTCGCGCCAATTTCACGCTATAGCTTCGAAAGTTGAACGTTATTAGCGAGTTCGAAGCTACTAGTTTACACTATAATTCAGTTTAGATTTTTTTTATATTTTTGAAAATAAATTTCATTATTTTTCTTTTCTTTACGGAATATTTTATATGCAAAGTATAAACTAAAACACGTATTGGATCAAATGTATGTTTTTTTTTGAAAGCTATTCAATTATTTTACATTTCTAGCTTTTTCAAAAATTGTTATAACGTTCTCGTGAAAATTTGTGCTTGAATATGTAGCAATTTTTGAAAAATTGAAACGTAATCATCACAAAATTGGAATATGTGCGAAGAGCAAAGTTCACATAAATCCGAGACTGTTTTTGTAATATTTTGTACATGAAGAGATCATTATATCTATAATATTTAAAAAAAATATTTGTGAATAATAAAACATTAGCGTTTTAAATAAAAAAAAATAAGATAAACAAGAAAATTAAAATTAACAAAAAGATATACTTTTAAATAAAACAAATTTATTGGAAATTCCCAATATTTTTTTATTTAAAAAAATGATAAAAGTATATTTATTAGCCCAGTTGCCAGAGAAGGATATTGACCAAAAGCTCGCACAAAATGTGATATCGATGAAACTTGGTACATAAGTACTTGAAAGGATGTAGAAAACGATAAAAAACTTTGCTGCTCTAAAGTGTCTGACTTCACAATTTTGAAAATAAAATCGAAAATTTGGTTTTTCCATTATATTTTCGAAAAACTAATAGCACCACTGATTTTTATAAAACTGAAGATATCTATTAATAGAGGCATAACAAAAAAAAATCCTTGTAGATTTATCATCATTATACTTTTCCTTTGATTTAAAGATAATTAAAATGATGAACGTTATCTCTATGTAATAAAACTTATGTTTTAAAATGATCATTTTTTTACAACATTCATTCAACGCAATTTTGATATTCAAAATAGTATTTATATAAATCAGAAATTAATTTTTTTTAAATAAAGTTAAAATAATTTAGAAATTGATTTATATAAATAAATAAACACTATTTTGAAAATAAAAGTTGCGTCGAATGAATGTTGTAAAAAAAATGATCAGTTTAAAACATAAGTTTTATTAAACAGAGATAATGTTCATCATTTTCATTATATTTAAATCAAAACTAAAAGTATAATGATGGTAAATGTAGAAGGATTTTTTTTGTTTATGCCTCTATTAAATAGATATCTTCAGTTTTATAAAAATCAGTGAGAATTTTAGAAATTATAACTTCCGGTCAAATTTTCTATGAGAAAACAAAAAAAATTAAAAACTAATGGCTTCCTCTTTAAAATGCTTTCTTTTTTTTTTCTCTGCGTATATTTTAGGCAAAGATACTTTAGTTTTTCCGAACGCCTCGCCTGAATATTTGTATTCAACGGATCGGCGCGCGTAGAGTTTTTGAATTTGCTTTATTTTTATTAATTTTGTATAGTAATACAAATTCTTTTTAAAAATATAATTTTTAGTTAAATTTTCCGCTCTTTCACGTGGTGCTATTAGTTTTTCGTAATTTTATTTTTTTTTTCGAGATAAAATGGAACAACAGCAACAACAACAAACGAAATTGTGAAGTTAGCATACACTTTAGAGCAGCAAATATTTTTTGGTCAAACTCTCTCTGACAACTGGGCTATTGTCTATTTTTTTTAATTAGATTAAAGACGAAAGAAAGTATGTTTTTATACAAAGAAATAATTTATATCAAGCGTGTGTTGAGTTTATTTATTTCTGTAGTTCATATAAATAAGTTGTTTTAATATCCAGAGAGAGTTTATTTGTTATATTATTTATTTCAAATAGAGTACAGTTAAAACTTTGCAGATTAACTTTTTTTACGTATATTAATTTTTTTTTCTAATTTTTTAAATTTATTTAATACCCAATACCAGGTTGGTTGCGACCCACCATATTAAAATTAATAGAGACCCATTATGAGATAATGGAAGAATTTTTAATATAAAAATCTTCATGCAAAATATATTACAAAAACAATTTTGTACACGCACGTTTTTTTATGGAATGGCATCGAAAAAAAAATAAAAACATTTAAGAGCCTGGACTAAAATGAGATACTAAACACTTCATGTAACCGCTGAGGGGATTAGGGGCGTTAACTAACGTACACAACTCCAACTTTTTCCTAGCCTAAAAGTATTTTACTTGGTTACTTCTTTACGTATTTTTACCTAATCTAAAACTATACCTAACGTGTATTATTTTCTAGCTAGAGAAGTATTAGTTATAGCTAATATGGAAAAGTTCGGTCGTTTTTCTAGCCCATTTTTTTTATGAAAAATTTTTAACAAAATAAAAATTATAAAATTGCGCTTTATTTTTTTTAAATTTTAATCTTCGAAATTTTTTTAGTGAACAAAATTTGAATCAGAAGAAATTTATCAACAAATTTGACTTTACTTACGCATCTGAAGTAGAGAGGTCAGGGAGCGGCAGGTTTAAGAATTGTGGACACTGGATTGCTCAGGATTACCCGATAGTGCCTGAATAGACAGGGTGAGCCTAGATAGACGCGACGGTCCATTGTGGTTAAACGGTTAATATTTTGAAAATTTTGTTTATTCATGGATATACGGGTTGATAAAGGCTACATTTTAAAATTATTTTGAATTATACAGGTTGTCCCAAAAAAGTGTGGTGTATCAAAGTTATATTATTTCTTATGGAAGACCCTATATTTTATTGCATTTATAGATTACACGTTAAAAATAATATAAACTTTCTTAAGTATTCCCTATACCTAAGCTTTTTACTTTTCGAGATATTTTGATATTTCTAAAAATGGAAGCACTTACAAGAAAACCGTATGGAATCAGCCAAATCCAATTTTAACTGAAAAAAATTAGACTAATAATTGAAAGCAATAGTGTATTTAACTTGTTTAAAATTATACAGTGCTTCCAAAATGGGGCGTTTCTCTAATGACATATTCAAACGACAATATTGTTCTTATTTTAAATAGGATACCCTGTATTTTATAATCCTATTATGTAGCAAATTACATTACCTTTTAAAAATTATAAAGGTCTACTATGGCTAAATCTATTAGTTTTGGAGTTATTTTAATTTTTTTAAATTTTACATTATTTTTTCACCGTAATGCCTAAATATAACACCCTGTATTTGATCAGCTTAGACTATGATCCGAAAAAATTACAGATGAATCCACTTTTCATAATAATGGATTAGTTAACCGTCATAACTTTTATTGTTATGCTACTCAAACCCAGCATTTGCTCCACACAATAGATCATCAGAACCGGTGGAACATTAATGTATACGATGGAATTATAGGCGACCAAGTTATTGACCCATATTTCTTTGATGGCCATTTAAATGGGAGGAAATTTTTGCAATTTTTAAGATAAAGTTTCTGGGAACTGTTGGAAAATGTATCATTAGATATTAGACAAAAAATGATGTTGCAATAGTCTAAGCTGATCAAATAATATAGTGTGTTATATTTAGGCATTACTAATAAAAATAAAAACTCCAAATTTATTAGATTTAGATATAGTAGACCTTTATAATTTTTAAAAGGTAATAGAATTTGCTACATGATAGGATTATAAAATACAGGGTGTCCTATTTAAAATAAGAATAATATTGTCGTTTGAATATGTCATTAGAGAATCGCCCCATTTTGGACGCCATGTATAATTTTAAACAACTCTAAATACATTATTGTTTTCAATTATTAGTCTAATTTTTTTCAGTTAAAATTGGATTTGGATGATTCCATAGGTTTCGAAGTTATTGGATTTCTTGTAAGTGCTTCCATTTTTAGAAATATCAAAATATCTCTAAAACTAAAAAGCTTAGGTATAGGGAATACTTAAGAAAGTTTATCTTATTTTTAACGTATAATCTATAAATGCAATAAAATAAAGGGCCTTCCATTAGAAATAATATAACTTTGATAAGCCACACTTTTTGGGGACTACCCGTATAATTCAAGATAATTTTAAAATGTATCCTTTATCAACCCACATATCCATGAATAAACAAAATTTTCAAAATAGTAACTGTTTAGCCACAATGGACCGCCGCGTCTACCGTGACTGACCATGTATACTATATACAATAAAGGTAACGAAAATATTGTTACAGCTTATTTTCATTAATTTAATTTTTCGGGAAATAGGTATAAAAAAATTAAGAAAAATCCGGAAAAATCAAGAAAAATGTGGGTAAACTATAGTAGATTGAAAAAATTATATTAAAAATGATTTCAAACCTGGACGTTGAAAATTTAAACATTTTCTGAGTCACAAAAAGTGCGATTAGAATTATTAAAATTTACGGAAAATTGTGGAAAATCGAGAAAAAGGGATCGTAAAAAACTGAAGAAGAATGCCAATAAATAATAGCAGATAGAAAAAATATGTATAAAACATTTGTTTTGACAAAAATATCAAAAATTTGATCTTATTTAAATTTTAAGTTTTTCCAAAAAGTACAATATTATTTTAAATAATCGTTCAATTTTGAAAATCTGTACTGGATCTGTACTGGCTAAAAAATATAAAATAAAAAACGAAAACAGCTATCAGAATTTACGAAAAAATATATATTATACGAAAAATCATTTAAAACTTAGAAAAAATATGTAAAACGTATATTTAAATTTGATCTGATTTTAAATATAAATTTTGAAATTGAATTTTCAAGATTTAGGAAAATTGCAGAAAACCAAAGAAAAATATTGGTAAATGAATCAGATTTAACTAAAAACAATTGGCGTTAAAATAAAAGAACAAAAAACACCTGAACAATTCCGGAAAATTGCGGGTAATTCATTTTATCAAAATTATAGATGAAAAATATTGGAAAATTACCAGATAGCTCCGGATTTACTAGGGATGTCTCAAATTGCCCCAGATTATCCCGGATTATCCCAGATTTATCCGGATTTGCCCCAAACTAAAGAGACAAAAAAATTTCTTACTGTCACTCCCTCGTTCGACTTCAACATTCAATTATATCCGTATAACGAAACCTATGACGAACAACAAAAAATATCTTTAACAAAAGAACCAAGAAACAATACAATATATTTATAACGAAACATAACCTTCAAGCATTTTTTTTTCCCAAAAGCGTCAGTTATAAAATATTTAGAGAGAGAAAATCCTCCACCAAAATTTTAAAAGATCAACTTTCTATGTAACGCCAAAATCAGTTCAAAAATTGGTGGGCGCGCGACTAAGTTCAAACATATGGTGGTCGGCGAGGAACCTTCACCATTTTAAATAATTTTCGTTGAAAATAATATTTAATATAGCGATTTATAAAACCTAAAATATATTGGACTAGAAAAACTACATCATGGTTGTCAAACATCTATAGACGAAAAGATAGAGACAAATCTAAACTGACAGTGTACTTAATCATTACTAACGTTTTTTTTTATTTGTGTCGTTGATACACACTTCTAGTTATAACATTTCGAAAAAGAACAAGGATTTCGACAACTAGTTTCAATATTTTCTTTACCGGCGCGCCGTAAGTAAGTATTCAAGATATCTCAATGATTTTTTTAAACAAAAATATACAAATTGAGGAAAAAAATTATAATATTTTTATTTTACTTTTAATTTTCAAAACATTGACTAGTTGCTGCTCCCCATACTCTTATCTAAAAATGTTTAACCAAAAAAAGTAAACAATTATTAGAAAAAATATCTCAACAGAATCATTAATCGACATTTCGTCGACGCTTTTAAAATTTTTCTAACAGAAAAAAGAAAAAAGGGGACAACACGTGCCATTGCCACGTTACCACCTTTATCGTTTCGTGTTGCCGAACGTTCACAGGGGCATGGCATGCAGACTGGCTGCCGCAGCGTTGCCGTACACCCCTAGAGGGTGATCCAGGGGGTAAGACAACAGCTGAAGCGGGTGGTGGTGATGCAAACTTGTTAAAGCATTACCTGCTGGATATGGCAGTCCGAAACTAGGGTAGCCCGAGTAACCTCGACCGGCCGCGTAGGCGGCATATGCCGCTGCGGGAAAACCTGCAACGGAAAAAACTACCATTAAAAAAATGTAGACATTTAAAAAAAATTAATTACATCCAAAATTACGATCTACCTCTATACGAAATAGTATTTAACAAATGATTAAGTAAGTGGAATAAGTTATCCATTTTCTCAAATCTGGCCCAAAAGTTATATGGAATAAAACAGCTCAAAGTCGGTACCACATATTATTTTATTATTTAGGCTACTAGTTTCGGCTAGAAACAGCCATCTTCAGGCCTAGAAAAAATTTCCTAGTGGAAATGATCAAACATTTACAAAAAAGTCTTTTAACAACTTCATGGGTAACGAAAAAACATCAAAAAATTAAGTAATTACAGTATTAATATTTAGAAACATAATTGCCGGCACATGGTAGTCATGGCTAAAAAAGGTTTGAGTTTAACAGAAACAATAAAACGGCATGAAAGGTCGATAAACTCAGAACGACCAAAAAATTCAGATTTCTTTAACGGTAGCCAGCAATAATAAAGCTGCCGCATCAAAGAAAGATGGTGAAAGAAGAGCTAACATCAAAAGTATAAGTTGAGGCGTCATTAGCAAAGAACAAAATGGCGATATCGATAAAATAAACCGATATGAAGTAACTCAATCATCAATATTAAAAAAGAAAATTGATTATGAAAACAAACAGTGAGAGTGCTCCAACCACCATAATTCAAGAACCAGGCCTATACAAAAAAGAAGAAGAGCAGAATGATAAGTGAATTATAAACAATACAATTTTGTAAACAATAAAACTAAATAAAATTAAAATTAACTAAATAAAACTCAAAAATTTCAAAGAAACATACAAAACACAAGGGTCGCTTTAGTTTATTTTAATTTTATTTAGTTTTATTGTTTAAAAAATGGTATTGTTTATAATTCACTTGTCATTCTGCTCTTTTTCTTTTTTGTATAGGCCTGGTTCTTGAATTATGGTGGTTGAAGCACTCTCACTGTTTGTTTTCATAGTCAATCTTCTTTTTTAATATTGATGATTGAGTTACTTCATATCGGTTTATTTTATCGATCTCGCCATTTTGTTCTTTGCTAATGACGCCTCAACTTATACTTTTGATGTTAGTGCTTCTTTCACCATTATTGCTTTCTTTAATGGGGCAGCTTTATTATTGCTGGCTACCGTTAAAGAAATCTGAATTTTTGGTCGTTCCGGGTTTATCGGCCTCTAAAATGTTGAGCCTTTTATGCCGTTTTGTTGTTTGTGTTAAACTCAAACCTTTGTTAGCCATGACTACGATGTGCCGGCAATTATTTTTCTAAATTTTAATACTTTAATTACTTAAATTTTTTTATGTTTTTTCGTTAACCATGGGGTAAGATGTTAAAAGACTTTTTTGTAAATGTTTGATCATTTCCACTAGGAAAATTTTTCTAGGGCTGAAGATGGCTGTTTTTAGCCGAAACTAGTAGCCTAAACTTTAATTTTCATCGTTAATAAATATATGTGGTACTGACATCGAGCAGTTTTATTCCATAAAAAAATGATTAAGTGCTATCCAGAGGGCTTTCAGTACATAACGAGGAGGGACACCTGGTGTTGAAGGTTATCTACCCTGACCACATGCCGTTAAAGGCTTTTACCATAAAAGGAAGTAATTATTATGATTTAATTATTTATTTACTTAACGATCGGTCCCTTGTCATACGACTAGACTCTAGCTCTCCTTCAGGTCTATAGAGATATTGTGCGGAGAAATATAATTTTTAAGACCTATTCTAAACAATTTACAGATGTTTTAAAATCCGAATTATGTTTTCTCCTTCGTTAAGTTCTATATACTTTGGCACAAGACTGAATAGAGTATCTGTAATATGGACGCCATGGCATAAAAGACTATTTTGTTGCAAGTACTATTTGTTTTAAGGCAAATAGTATGGGAATGCATCGAAGAGCTGACAGTGGTGGGAGACCAGAGCAGAATTGAATTGGCCTAGATGCCTGGACATCAGGATATCGATGGTAATGAGAAAAGAGGATCATGAGAAATATCCGAAACACCGAAATGTGCGGTAAGGGAAAGACACTTACAACACTGATAAAATGTGTATTCCAAAAGAACAGCTGAACTGCTCTTATCGGACAAAACTAAACTGAGAGTGATAACAGGATAACAGGAGAGTAAAGTGGTGACCTTAAGTACAACAAGGAACCAGAGGCAGTGAAACATGTACTGTGGGAATACGAATATTGCAACCCAAAAGCACGCACTTTTCGGGCAACCAACAGTAGACCCAGAAATACTGGATTGGGAAGAGTAACAAAATGGGCAGTAAACGTTAGTATTTTTACGATAAGAAGGCAGTGACGTCATTTCTAGTTGTTTCTATTGTCAACGGAATAAACACGAAAACACTAAGAGCAAAGACGATTTAAACTTAACTTGCAGGGGAAATTAACTTTTAAAGGTTGGCAACACTTTACGATGTTGCTAAAATGACAGCGAAAATTCATTCTCATGCTATAATTATCACGTAAAACATCTTAATCACAAATTTTGCACTGAGTCAAATTGAAAAATTGGCAATATTAATTTTTATTTGAATCTTAAAAAACTTTTCTTACTATTGAAAATGCTTTATAGTCTATAGCGTAGCAGTTCTTTTTCAAAAAAATTTGATAGTTCTCGCGAGTCAAGTTTAGTTGACCGATTATAGTTGATCAACAAAGTTGAATCAGTTTTTGTTCACATTCTTCAACACATAATGTTTCAATTCATTTCATTTTCAAGTCAGTTTAATTCAGTTCAAGTTCAATCAAGGGGGGCTCCAGCCCAGAGATTTGGGGGGCGGGGCAACGTCGTAGGCAATATGAAAATTTCCGAAAAAAAATGTTTGGGCCATTTTTGGGGGAAAAAGTGAGTTTTTTAGGATATAAATGGACCTAGAATGTACAAAAAAAATTCAAAAAAATTAAAATTTAGTTTACGCAGAATGAATTTTGTATAAGAAACGATTAGCGATGTCAAAATTATCGACAAAAAATGTTTGGGCTATTTTTGAGGAAAAAATAGTTTTTAGAATATAAATGGACCTAGAATCTACAGAAAAATTCAAAAAAATTAAAATTTGGCTTACGCAGAATTAATTTTGCATAAAAAACGATTGGCAATATCAAAATTACCGAAAAAAATGTTTCGGCCATTTTTAAGGTAAAAAGTGAGTTTTTTAGGATATAAATGGACCTAGAATCTACAAAAAATTTTCAAAAAAATTAAAATTTAGTTTACGCAGAATGAATTTTGTATAAGAAATGATTGGCAATGCCAAAATTACCGAAAAAGAATGTTTGGGCCATTTTTGAGGGAAAAAGTGAGTTTTTTAGGATATAACTTGAACTCCTAACTTGAACGAAAAATTTTGACTGGGTTGTTCAAATATATTGATTTCATTCAACTTTTGTTGATCAACTAAACTTGATTAGTGAGAACACGCCTTTAGATGCACTTACATTCAAGCTAGGAAAAAAGAAAAAACACTGTCACAATTTTATCTTATCGTAAAAATACTATAAGCCAATATGCTATATCGAAGATCTTGGATCAGAATAGCCCAGAAAGTGAAATAAAAGCAATACAAAAAGTTCAAAAGCATTAAGAAACAATGAAACAAAAACGTTATAATTAAAATGATTAAAAATGTCAAACTTACCGTCAGGAAGGGCTCCTAGTGACCACATAAAATCTACAAAACGGAAAAAAAATAATTAGTACAATTACCCAAATCCACGGCGCGTTAACGATAAACAACAAAAAATCTAATTTTCATCTAGTAAAAACAAATTATTAACATTCATGAAATTTCAACTACGTGTCTAAAGCTACGGATTTTTGACGCGATTAAGCTGAAGAAACTAAATAGACTAAAAACATTAGACCCGTTAGAGGAAAAATAAAAGAAGATCGACGATCTGAAAGTTCTGAAAAATTTTGTTTCATGTCATGTGCAAACGTTTCCAGTTGGAAATTGTTTAAAAGTTCAAAGTTAACCTAAATATGGATCAAAATAACATGAGAAACTCATAAATATTTAGTTTAATTAAGGTGTTTTCCTTAAAACTTAAACCTTAAAAATTATTTTCCAGTTTAAAAAAAATGGCTTGACCATCTCAGAAAAAATTAATATTTGGTAGGTAGATTCCCCTATGTTCTGGGTGTTCAAAAATATTTTTTCAAAATTTTTACTATGTACTATTTGGAAATGGCGGCCATATTTGTTTTAGGCGGCACGCTATTTTTCGCGTTTGAAGGCATCTACGATTTTTTAAATTGTACAGGAATGGATTGTAGTAGCCTCTTCAAATAAACTGCATTGAGTTCAGTACACTGTGGCCTACAAAATAAAAACATAATTACCTAGTTATACGTATTTATTCATATATTTTCTACAGCTCAAAATTATTGGTCGCAAATTGGCAAAATTCAATTTTTGAAGGGTAATTATTAAAAGAAGGAATAACTTCTCAGCTTTAATATTTTTTTGCTGTAACACCACACAGTTTAGTCACTTTTTATAAAGTATTAATGGTGAAAATCTTACCCATAAAAAGATAGGCATTTTTAAAAAACAACTTTGTGAATGTTTTTCAAAGTTTAACCTGCAATATTTTTGTTGGGTGGCCATATAAAAATCTGAAAAATGCACAAATAAATAGGTCTTTATGATATCAAACTTCAGTATAAATTTTAACTGTTGTAGAGATTCAACTGGAAGTTATTTAAAAAAATTCTCGATTTTAGCCAAAAATACGTTATTTTCGCATCCGCCATTCTTGGGCTAATAACAGTACGTATAGTAATTTTATGATTATCCAATTAAATACAGTATAATTAATTATAATAACATATGATTTTGAATAAAATGCAGGTTACACTGTTCTAATACTGTAAAAATGTCACATTTAAAAGGTGAACTAAAGTTTGTATAAAAATGCTCAATTTAAGTAAAAATACTAATTTTTTCCAGCAAGAAAATAAGTTGACATAAAGAATAATTAATTATTAAAATCATAAATTTTGTATATAGGCCTAGTAGTGTAGAATATTAGGCTACTATATCTATATTTTTATTATTGAAAAAATTCTCTGTTTATTATGATATATTATTGTCTTGGTAAACGTTGTAGTGCAGTAGTACACCACTTTCACATATTGTTGGCCTATCTATTTGACAATGTATCCTACTAATGATTACTTGTTGTGACAATCCAAACTATGCGAAGAAATTTCTGAAAAGATGAATGAACAATTAAGTAAAAACTAATTTACTGTGAGTAAGCTTTGTTTGTTCAGTTGATTGATTTTTAATTAAGTAATAAATTCCTTCCAAGGTTAATGTGACAATCCAAAACATTTTACTGCTAGTTGGTTTTGTACCTTAATAATTATGTTATTATAATTAGTTATACAGTATTTAATTGGATAATTATAAAATTACTATAAGTACTGTTATTAGCCCAAATATTGCGGATGCGAAAATAACGTATTTTTGGCTAAAATCGTTAATTTTTTTTAAATAACTTCAAGTTGAATCTCAACAACAGTTGAAATTTATACTGAAGTTTGATATCATAAAGACCTATTATGTGTGAATTTTTCAGATTTTTATCTGGTCCCCCAACAAAAATATTGCAGGTTAAACTTTGAAAAAAGTTCAAAAAGTTGTTTTTTAAAAATGCATATCTTTTTATGGGTAAGAGTCTCACCATTAATACTTTATAAAAAGTAACTATACTGTGTAGTGCAACAGCAAAAAAATATTAAGGCTCAGAAGTTATTCCTTGTTTGAAAAATTACCCTGCGACCAATAATTTTGAGCTGTAGAAAATATATGAATAAATACATATAATTAGGTAATTATGGTTTTATTTGTAGGCCACAGTGTACTGAACTTAATGCAGTTTATTTGAAAAGGCTAGGACGATCCATTGCTGTACAATTTAAAAAATCGTAGATGCCTGCAAACGCGAAAAATAGCGTACGTCCTAAAACAAATATGGCCGCCATTTCCAAATGGTACACAATAAAAATTTTGAAACAATATTTTTGAACCCCCAAAACATATTCTGAAATGGTCAAGCAACTAGTGCTGGACCACTTTATATGGATTGACCCAACCCGGCTTAGACAACATCAACGTTAACAATACGCAATATAATTAAAGACCGAACATTTCTTTTAAATAACAAAACTTTCAGATCATTTTTAGTGTGACACTACTCCGAGAGGTCTAAAAATATCGTCACTGAGTTAGAACATTTTTTTTAGTGAGTTTAACAACTGCTTAAAACATTCGACTAATTCTACTCTTCTAAAAAGGCTACTCGTCCATTATTTAACTATTTTTTAATTCGTTGATAGTTACTGCTAACCACTTAGACCAGGGCCAAACAAGTTTTTAATACCCGAATTCTTGAAAAATTATTAGTAGTATGTGGGAGGATCGGAAAATTTAGGGTAAATTATAAGAAAATTAAGAAAAATGGCTCCACATAATGATAAGAATTTTGTTTATTTAAAAAATGATTGGCCCCGGTCCAACAATCGCATAGTGTTGGAATAATTTTTTCAATATTTGACTATATTAAAACTTTTTTGAAAAGTTTCTCCCAATTAGGATAAATTTCTTCTGCCTTCTTTTTACTATAATTTAAAATATATGCAGCTATAAGTGTAGTAATAATATATATATTTTTTTATAGAATATTTTTACTCCATGGACTTTTGTCTATACTAATATTCACATTTAAGTGTTACATCGATATCTGGAATTATTATAATTACAGAGAACTGTTAAAAGTACTAATCACTATTAGATGCTACACTAATAATACAAACTTTTTGTTAATATTCTAGACTAGAATCTTATAAAGAAATGCCTAGCACTATGAAATAAATGGTTGAATTTAAAATGGTGATAAATATACTTCCAATATTTTGAAACGAGACAGGTGAGATGCTGTTTAAAAATAGTATACCGTATAAAAAATACAGAAACCACTCGTTTGCTTACAGCGTTGACTAGGGTTTTTGCATTAGTAGGACACTATACTTTCTGTACGACCAATACAGTTTTTGAAAGGGAATTCACATTCTGTTGACGTCAATCTATAAATCGTGAATAAAACAAGTGTTGTACGTTATTCGAAGAAGAAGAAAGGTAAATGTCAAATTGATTTAAAAAAATCAGTATCCAATCTAGGCAATAATATTACAGAAGTTTGTATATTGATTTGCGTAACTTGGAAATTACCAATAAATAACGTAGGCAAGCTCTAGCACTGCTTGGTCTTTTTTTACTCTAAGGTCCGACCTGATCATTTTTCATACCAAATATTCAATAACAGATCACATAATTCTCACATCTAAAATTCGCCTGGATTCACTTATGATGTATAAGTGAATACGGACGATTCGTGACTACCAGATTTTTATCTAATATATTACGATGTTAATATGAGTGACTAATGTCTCAGTTATAATCTTAGGAAAAGTTTAACTTTCGTAAATGGAAGTAAAACTAAGTAAGTATCCATCTATTCAAGCTCGTCGTCAAGCAGTTATATTAATATCGTAATACTGCAGGTAAAAATTTACTAGTGACGAAGATGTTGGAATATATTTGTTATATGAGCGAAACATATCAAAGTTAAAAAAATCTAAATATTTAAAAAAAAATGAGGGCCTTCTTTAAGTTTACCTGAATTAAGTTTCTTTAATAGAATCTTTTAATGAACGGTTTTATTTTAATTTAAGAAGAAAATTTACCTCTTTAATTTTCGCTCACCGACAGCGTTATCTGAGACCGCCAAATAGAGCGAAGCGAATCATATCGTTATTTCATAATGCTAGACAAACAACAAATAAATTATTCAAAAACAGACAACCACAACGATACTTTGTGGTTATAAAAATGTTAAAAAAAAAGATGTCTGACTATTATAATCTAAATTCTATACAAAAGTTTAGATCGCACCTTCATGAGGCTAAATAGCGTAAAGGATACCAGGCCGACAGCTCACGAAGGACCAATAAGGAAGAATCCTTCCAGGACCTGAAAATTATAACTACTGCCCCGACTTGCGTGGATTTTAGTCTAATGAAATTAAACCCTTAAAAGACTAACTGAAAACCAGATCCCAGAGTTTTGAAATTTGACCGATAAAAAAACAATTTTAATGGATTTCTACGTAATAAAATAACAAATTTTAATAACAATATCAAATTAATGTAAAAAATATTTGTGACAAATATTTGCTCACCCTTTAATATTACTCATATTGTACACGATGTATCAAATTTCAAAACTTTTGGATTCATTTTCGATGATTTTTAACTATATCGATAGGGATTTAATCGTTCTATCCAAAAAATCCTAGCTAACCTAAAACCTAGCTTTACAGAAAATACATTAACGAATACAAAAACCAAAACGAAATCTTTTTTTTCAAAATTTTCGTGTTGATTTTGCACAATCAGCTTGAGACACCGATGAAATTTCATGACCTATTAAAAAATCTAAGACTGAGTTAGACAGCTACATTTTTTTAAATTATCTGGGGTCTATGTCGAAGAAAGTTAAATTTTTGTAAATATATGACGTTTTTGGACTACTATAGGAGATTTTGAGACCATTTTCCAACTACGATTATACAAATACCGTATCAGAGACTCTAGTATTTGATTTTGTTTAAATTATTTACTAATTTTTAAACTGGAAATAACAGTTTTGTTATCTACTAATATTGATTTAAGGCACAATTACAAAGTAATTCAAAGGATACAAAATACATTTTTTGAACAAAATAACTTTTTTTATTGTTAAAACGAATTTTTTTAAGGTCAACGTTTATCTAGGAAGGAAAAATCAACGAAAAACCTTTTTTTGAGATCGTTATTGGCAGGAAAGAGTGAGTTTTTGAAGAGAAAATGGTGGTTTGCACTATCAGACAACAAAATGAAATTTAAAATCATATTTTTTTGCTAAAAATAGGTTAATTTGAAAATAATGACATTAGTAAAAAAGTGCGTGTATTAAATTCTTTAAAAGGCCTTCAGGTATAACAAAGGACATTATTATTTGTGAACAGCCTGGACGCGGGCCCAACAATAAGCCATTAGTCGGAAATCTTAGAAGTGTAAATATTTTTTCTCATACTATCGGGACTAAAGTGACAACTTCAGTCCATTATAATAGGGACTGAAATGCTACCTTTGTCCCTCCGTGATTAAATATTGACGAAAATCCTGGGAAGGATTAAATTAGAAACAAATGGATTTAATGGGTATTTTATTACATATTCACCCCTTATATCAATTAAATATAATTGGTCAAAATTTTAGAAATACCTACTTAAAAAAATTGTTGGATAAACAATTGACCTTGGTAAAAAAAATTTAAAATTATAGTAAATCTATTCTCATAAAAAAAACTGTTATTTTCAGCATAAATAAGACTCTCATTTGTGGTATAAAAATAACGAACTATCCACTACCCATTTAAACAAACTAATTTATTATCTACGAGAGAAATCTAAAATTTTCACTAGGCAGTCTTAAATGTATGTTACGCTGTTCTCTAACAGAATTTAGGCCATTTTCAGAAATAATTCATCATAACGGCTTCCTGAATCCAGACCATTACGAATAATTTATAGGGGTGTGTAAGGGTTTATCTTCTCTGACAAAAATAGTGATATGAACGTAAATTATAATTTTATGAAGGGCCGCAAGATATAAAGGAGTAAATAACTGGTCGACAGCTGGGCGTGATTGGTCTCGTAATAACTTGACGAAGAAAGTTTTTTGCATTTGCATAAATAATGAAAAATTCATAATTTCTAGCGGATTGTAGGTATACAGTTCGCATTTTCTAAAATGAATTATAGGTTAATTTTTCTAAAACCAGATGGGTTTTTTAAATGTTTGTTATCTATAATTTTAAATCCAAAACTGTAACGTTGGGGTAGAAAATATTTTAGGGCAGATGCAAAATGGAGACCAAGCTACCTGAAAGCATAATTCTATATACAAAATACGCACCAGACAAGAAAATGCCCCCGGACGGCTGATCCAAAATGCGAACTAAAAAAGGTGGACTACCTGCCACCAAAAAGCACCTTTATGACTTGAATGGAAAAATATTACCTTAGTTAATTAGGTAATTAACATTATAGTCCAGTAAATTAACCCCAGATAAACCCCAAACCTGGGTAAATTTACCTCCGAAAAACGCAACTACGTGGAATTTGTGGAAGGGTGGGAAAATGGACCTCGAGTTCCCGAAAATCCGTTTGTGCCTAAATATGACCCTTAGACCATTTTTGTTTAGACAAAAAATGAAGAGCAGTTCATTCCCTACAAAAGTTGTCCCTATGATTTTTTTCGCTACACTAATATTTTTTGCAAAAACGGCGTTTCAAAAATTAGCAATTTTGAGAATCTGAAAATTCCCAAAATTATTGTGGTGAAAACGGAAAATTTGAATATCCTCCCAAAACTTGAATATCCTCCCAAAACTTGAATATCCTCCCGTTTTTGTCTTAAGACAAAAGATAACCAACTTTTTTTCACTTTTGAATTGATTAATAAATTTTTTGTAACAAAATCCAATTTAAGAAAGTTTGAAGGCAGAGTTTTTTCTCGTGCACTTAATAAAATACTTGATATATATTGATGAAAAGGTCAGAATGTGATCTTTTATTTAGTACAATTCCTAACCCCAAAAAATTTTAGCACGAAAAGAAGATAATCCTCAAAAAAAAATGTTGATTTTTCATAGGGGTGAGAATTTTCTCAATTTCCTGGAAAACCCAAAAATATGAAAAAAAAAAAGAAAAATGTCATCGAAAAGGGGAGCTGATTTCTAATGGTGCGTTGAAAACCGATATGGTCCTTGATTATCTATTAATTCCTGATGGAACCGAGCATTTTCGAAAACTCCGGAATTCAAAACGCCCTAAAAACATGTTGTTTATGAAAATACACAAAAATAATTTATTGAATCTTTCTAAATATATTTAATACCTCGCAAAGTCCCATTATCCAAAAGGATTCGGTGAAATTAGTCTTGATAAAAAAATATGAATAAATTTATAGGAGGGTCAAAATATCGAGCAAAAACAAACTTTGGCCCGGTTTTTCAATAATTCAGAGAAATAGATAAAAGGAAAAAGTAACATGATATTATAGCTACAGGTTCTTTCTTTCATCTAAACTTTGAATCATGAAAAAATATTAATTTTTACGTGATTTATTGAAAATTTTGTAATCCGCTTGAGAGTGTCATGCCTTTATAGCGTGTTCTCTAAATGCAGGGCAGGAGCTAAAAATGGGGCTGCGTTTTGGTTGTTTGTTTTGGTTATGTCTAAAAGTATCATATTTTTGACAAAAATGATGAGGATCATTTTTGTAGGTAATGGACTGATCTTCATTTTCTTCCAAACAAAAATTCTCTAAGTGTCATATTTTCGGATATATCGGCGAAAATAGGCGAAAAAAACACATTTGAGACCAATGGGTCATTTTCCCGCCCTTCCACAAATTTCAGAAAGCTGATATTTTCGGGGGTGAATGTACCCATGAATACCTGCAAATTAAAAAAATGGTGCCGGACAGACCTGATGCTCGAGTTGGCACCTTCGTTTATTTGACTATAAGTGTAAGATTTTTAATGAGGGATTAAGAGCAAGCAAATTTTAATTAGATGATGTTTCGTCGAGTTCGTCAATCATTCTCAGCATTTCTGATAGTTAAAAGGCAGGTAGGCGAAGAAAAACAATTAAATTTAAGCTGATATATTTTGGCAGCATTAGGGTAAAATTTAGAGGTTTACGTCTATGTAATATGAGTAAATTATTTTATGACAACATAGACCTCAAAATATATTGACGAAATGTTGACTTAATTCCAAATAGATTTTTCTTGTTCTAAACCAGCGGTTCTCAAACTGTGGTCCATGTACCACTGGTAGTGGTAGTGGTACAATTTTCACAGAAAAAAATTAAATAAATGTAAAATTACGCCCCTTTTAACATTTTGTTTTAATCTTTATTATTTAGAAACACATATTTTTCAATTTTGTTACTTTTACGGCGCTAGCTTCGTACAATTTCGCGATGCATTGATTTTTAATGGGGATATGATTTTATGGTGGGACATATATTTTTGTTTCATATTTACGTGGTACAAAATTTTAAAAGTTTGAGAACCGCTGATCTAAACTATTAAATTCTCAAGAGAAATAAACGGGACATCGACGAAATTGTTCATAACAGAAATTCTTTCGTACGTTTGGATTAAGGAAAGCTATAATAAATCCATTTATTAACACTACACTACGTTTTTTCTACTTATTGTCCTTGTTTTGATTTAAAATTTGTTATCTACTTTTAGAGTTTCGGATAATTTGTTGTGTTGATATGTAAGACAGATAATGGTGCGAATGTAAGACAGATAATGGTGCGATCATAAGATTTTTTTTATAAATTACCATTACAGTAAAATTACTTTAATTTTGAGTAATATATATTTTTGCGTTGTACTTGATATATATTTTAATTGGACTTATTATTTTGGTGCATTGAAACTGAAAACTTATTTGTTTTAATAAGAAAGTACTACAAATTCTTTAAGAAATACGAACCGATTCACAGTGAGGATATTTTTGAAAAACTTGACCGTTAAATAATTATGGTGAATATTTTCACATGACAAGTAAATAAAATTGGCAAAAGTAAATGAACCCAATAACTAATTTTATTGTAACCCAATAACGATTTAGAAAAGTGTAATTGTTAATGTAGCGATTGATTCTTTGTTTATTTGGGCATTTTGGCACACACCACCTTCATCTGATTCCTCTAATTGAACCTCGTTCATTTATTTTTATCAATATACCGATCAATTTATTCTAACGTGGTAAATAACGCTTGTTTTGTGACAATATTTGGATATTTTAAGTGGAAATATTTAAAAATGATTTCACCAGCGGAAGAAATATCACGTGAAACGGCAAAAGTAAGTTCAGAATTACTGCCCAAGTAGTCACCGGTATTGCCTATTTTGCAACTGGCGCCAACAAAAGAAAAATGTAAGTGATGATATACGCCTGCCGATTTCGATTTCGATTGACACGAGCGCCGCTCTAACGGAATTTTAGGTAAACAGACATAACTATTAACTTACGGGCCGCGCCACAAGATGTCGCTTTGAGCGTTGCTGGGTTGGCGTATTGTTCTCGTTTATTTGTCAGAAAGAAGCAAATCTATGAAAGGTTCAACTTTATGGAGTCAAAGTCTGGCAGTAAAAGAAAATGTAAATGTTAATAATTTACCAAAAACTACTGCATGTCTCAAACAAAAAAACTCCAAAGTATTAACTGCTTGCCAAATCTCCAAATTCATGCTTGAAGCACCAGACGAGAAGTGGTTATTAAGTAAAGTAATTTTAATATTTGGCATATTCGGTGCCTGCAGAAGAGATGACTTGATTCGTCTGACTTTGGAAGAAGTGGAATGGTCTTTGATAGTATTCCTTCGAGATGGCAAAAATCACAAATCAAGAAGTTTCATAATTACAAAGGAAGGATGTCCCTTTGATCCATACACTTTTTATAGTAAATATATTAATCTAAGCCCTACACACATGAATAGCAAAAGATTATTTATTGCGTATCGTAATGGTAGATGTTTTGCTCAACATGCATGGTGTCATACAATCAGTGGTACAACAAAGCAGATTGCTGAATATCTGAACCTAGAAAATCCAGAAGATTATACTGGACACGGCTTAAGACGGTTTTCAGCATCTACGTTAGTCGAGGGCGGAGATTTGCTTACTTTAAAAAGGCATGGAGGATGGCGTTGCTCGACTGTGACTGAAGGCTACATCGGTAAGCAGAATCGGTAAGCAGAAAGATTGAAGTATCTCGTAAATTGTTCAGACTTTCAAGAATAGTAAAAACAATGCCAACCTCAGAATACAATGCAGTGGGGGAAAATCAAAAACTGAATATTTCTACTAATATAGTAGCACCTTCGACTTTATCAACTATAGTTATCGAAAATGAAGTAGCTGCTAAAGGATTAGCTATTTACAACAACACAAATTATACCATAATATTCCTATTAATAAAAATTAAAAATACATGTTTTTGTTCGTTAATCTTTAAAAATAAATGTTTCTTAACAATCTATGGTTTTCAGGTAGATATAATGAAAAATATCGTTCATTAGACTACAAATAGTACCTTTCAATAGTTAATAATAAAAATGTCTTACAAATTTTTTAATGAATAAAATGCCGATATTTTGTTTTTTAATGGTTTTTGCGAGGGCTGATAAAAGACGTTATCCTGGATGGAGGAAATCAGATGATACGACGTTTGCTAAAGTATGGTTTAACTTTTTAGCCAAGTTTTTTTAAAACAGCGTCACTGTGCGATTTGCAAATCTCAACCAAAAAAACTAGTGTTAGGTATAAAGTAAAAAAAATTGCTTATAACCTTTGTGCCTCTCAAGTGATAATATTTTTCTTTCTTTCTTTTATACGAATTCGTAGTAAACTTAAAATGCTAATTTCAACTCTTCTCTTTTTTTAAGAAATAAAATCAGCTGAAAAGCATCATACATTTTTTGCACCGTTTACTCCTATCATAATATTTTGCATTATTTTTTTTTTGTATTCACAACATCGACTTTCACTACTTTTATCTGTTACTGGTTCGTACGAAGAGCCACAAAAGCATACAAAGAGAGACAAAAAAAAAGTATAATTTACAACCCCAGTCCTGGCGGCATATTTGTATAAACCGTAGTCGGAATTTCGAGCCCCTGCAATCCAACCAAATCGCTAACAGAATACGCCAGGGTCGGACCGGCCCTGGCTGCCGCGAGAGGCCTTACAGGGGCGAATACTCTTTTGCAGCCCGCTACGTCATAAAGTGAATAGTGGAGGGGAGCCGGAGCGACGGCTATAGCGGTCAGTGGAATGGAGGGGGTGGTGTTTAGGGGTAGGGGGTAAGGGGCGTAACGTAGAGCGGAGACGGAAGACGCGTTAGATGTCGCTGTTACAGGGCCAGGGTTGAGCATTAGAAACTCACCGTAGGCTCCCCGACCGGCCGCGCGGGTTTTGGCCAGATTTGCGGGAAGCATCACTTCTTTTGGCTGTGCCTTCTTACATTCCACCTGAAAATAAAAAATACGTTTTAGTATTAAGATGGGATAAATAAATTATTAAAATTTTCAAGCTGTAGTTCAGATAAGCCTAGATGTGAAGAAAAAGCTCCTCATAATTTTTTAACAATCATTTTGAGACGCGAAATATTCACTTTACTTATCTTAAAAGCACAAAGATGAAAATCAAGTTTAAGTAATTTAATAATACTTTTGGTAATTAATATAATGAAACTCTACGCTTGGATGTTAGGTGAACAACAAAAGCAGAGATATCTTGAAACTTTTCGCCAAACATAAAGTGAGTTGACAGAACCTTATTATACCTCCTTAAATATGCAAATAATTTACTGCCTTTCAACATTGAGTGCTATTTTGTTGCTTAGTATTAAGTAATTAAAATTTCAAATTATCCGACTTCATTACTAATGTGTTTTAAAATTAAATTAATTGTAAGGAAATATATCACAGAAAATTTAAATGGCATGAATATGTAATCATTAGATATGCCAACATTTAAACGATTATTTGTCTTGTATCATTTTCCGACGCATTATATATTAAGTTAATAAGTATAATGAACAAAGGGTTCTCAATGCAGATTGAAGTTGAAACGATGCATTATTTAACTCCTTATCGCACTCATTTTTTGAAAAAAAAAACAGCAAAAAAAAATCAATTTTGTTTTATTTAAGAAAACAGTTTGAACCTTGTTTTGGCAAAAATTACAAAAAAAAACACTAAATTAATGTAAATTTTAATTTTAATTTTGGATTTTAATCCACATTGAAGAAAAGAACCGAATATTGGCACTCCTGTATGCTCCTAATTTTTTTTTACTTTAAAAGTTTTTATCTAAAATTTTTAATAGTTATGCCTGCCCATTTCGATTTCGCTTGACACAACGCCGCTCTAACGGAATTTTAGGTAAACAAACACAACTATTAAGTTACGCAACGCGCCACAAGATGTCGATTTAGGTAAACACACTGTTAAGGTAATCAATCATAACATTTTGAGCGTTTTGATCATGACACGAGCGCCGCTCTAACAGAATATTAGGTAAACAAACAGTATAATTTTTTGAAATTCAAACCTAGACATTATTACAAGGCATTACAAGCAAATACAATTGGAAAAAGTAAATTAAATAATGTCACTAATTATTAAGTGCGGCTTCCAAAATGTTAATATGAGCGAAAAAGTATATCTAAGGGAACTAAATTGTACGAAAGTTATCATGTCAGTAATGTTAGGGTAAAAACACAGTGGAGCAGAGCAGGTCGCTGGTAACCTAGATGGTCGCTTACTCGCTTACTCGCTGGTTACCTGGACCCCGATGTTTGAAACGTGAGAGAGCAACTCGTGTGCGCGTCACAAAATCCGTATGTTTGAAATAAAGAGAAATCGTCTACGAGTTCGCATAGGAGCTGTACTGGGTTGTACCAGCAGATTAAGAGAGTATTCATGCGCAATAGCGCCGTGAAGGCGTTAAGTGTCAAGACTCTCAAGTAAAAAACTGTTTAGGTATATTTCGTTTGGTTATGATGACTCGTTTCAATCATATCATTAGCTGTAGAATATTGGTTTTTTTATTTTGATGATTTTTTGTTTATTGTTTTTTGAATATATTGCTGAAAGAATACCACAAAATGAATGATGACGAAATGTTATTTAATATTTTAATGAATGATGTAGAAGATGCTGAACAACAGATGAATGCATATCATGGAAGAACTATTTTTCAAAATGTAAATCCTGTTGTGCTTATTATCAAACAAACTTTTTAATAAATATTTTAGACTGGATAAAAATATGTTTGACAACTTACTAGAGGTATTGACTCAATTTTACTTTCCATATGAACAATATATTTTTTCATCCCATCTTAAAGTCGAGGTTTCAAGAAAGAAAATGAGCTCTGATAAAATTAATAAATTGAAAATGTATAAACTAACTTTTTCGATTGAAAATTAGCCTTTTTCTTAATTTAAATTCGTATAAATTTGAAAAATAAATATTTTGCTCTGAAAAAATTACAACTTTAATACACAAAAAAGAACGTTTTCACTAGGTTTCATAAAAAAATTAAAAACGAAAAACACGGTTTTATCGTATTTGTATGTTTCTATTCTAAAGGCTGATGTTTTAATACAATTGTTATTGATGTTTTTATTAGTACCTACATCAAGAAACGGTAATTTTTTAATATTTTCAATTTCAATTGTAATTTTAATGCTATCACTTGTCAACTTTTTTCTCATAAGATTAAGAGACTTATGGACAGGAACATTTGGACATAAACTACTTCAAAACTAACCATTATATCTGATTTTGTCATTTTAATTTTTGGAAATTTTCCTAAAAAATGTTTTATATTTTTAATAAAGGAATTAATATTATTATTATAAAAAATAAAATAATTTTTCCGAGGCAAACTATTTATTTTTCGATTTTGTATGTTATATTAAAATAAATCAATCAAATATCAAATTTCCAATTTTTTGCCTTGATGTGGAAAAAAATTTCTTTTTTGTGTTTTAAATAAACTGTAATTTTGCCAAGACAAAATATTTAATTTTCGATTTTATATTAAAAAAATTATTATAATTATTACAATTTTGTTAATCAATATATATTTAAATACATATAGACAAGACATTAAATTTAGCAAAGAATTTTGGAATTTTATTACTTTAATTCCCAGCTGGAATTCCTATTATGTGTATTATATTATTCAGTGTTATTTACTAGAATTATTTTAAACTTCAAACTATAACACAATTAAATTTACTTCTTAAAAGGATTATAGGTCTCTGGTGCATACCTCTGTGCTGCAATCAAATCAGACAAAGTTCCTTGAAATATTGCGATAACCAACGAAGAAAATGAGCTCTGATAAAGTTATAAATTGAAAATTTATAAACTAACTTTTTCGATTGCAAATTAGTCTTTTTATTAATTTAAATTCGTATAACTGTGAAAAATAAATATTTTGCTTTGAAAAATTGTCATTTTAATTTTTAATAATTTTTCTAAAAATGTTTTGTATTTTTAATACAAGAATTAATATTTCCATAACGGATCTAAAAAGCTTATAATTGGTCTTAATCCAATAATGTGGCTGTCTGTCCTAATCACTTCTTCTATTTCTTCTTGTACGAACGTTCCTAGTGAACTAAAATATATGTTTTCCTCTACTTTTTGATGAACTGTCTAAATTTAAATTTGGCAACGTTGACACGATTTCGAAATGGCTCACAGCTTTCAAACATACGTTTGAGGATCGGCGAGAGAGAAGTGAGCAATCGAAGTCGCACACGAGTGGTCGTGTAGGAGTTGCTCGTATAGGAGCATTTCTCTTGGTTTCAAACATCGGGGTCCTGACAGGAAGCTGTAAACACACACTGGAGCTTCAGTCAGTCGCTTGTCGGCGCGTTAAAGATGGAGAGTTTATTTTTATTAACAATAAAAACATTTTTTTAGGAGGTATAAAATTAACATACAACAGTGCGTCTTGCTTAAAAAATGCATGTGTGAAATTTAAAATGCAGGTAGATGGTTTTAGTCTTCGACAGAATTAAATTACACATACCTCTTAATTTTCGTAGTATAAATTACGCTACATGCCTACATATTACGTTAATAATAATACCTATTATTATTTATATTGTGTTTTTAGAAAATGCTATTCTTTAAAATCACAAAAAATGTGTCAATGCGCGTGCGCGAGCCGGGGCATCCTCGCTCTAAGCGATGTAAACAATCGACTTGGCAATTATATCAGCTTACACGCTTTAATTCTACATCGCTGTAAGCGAGTAAGCGACCATCTAGGCTACCAGCTACCTGCCCTGCTCCACTGTGTTTTTACTCTTAGGGAAGAGATTAGAGAGTATGGGTTTAGATTAATTTTCGGTACTGTTTTGAGGGAAACTCCTGGTGCAGAAAGCAAAAGGAAGCATGAAAACACGTATTCATCTAAAGTAGTAAACTGTGGATTTACAGCAAACGGATGAATTACAAGTATACACTTTCTTTTGACCAGCTCGGTTCCAATTTGGGGAAAACCCTTATCGGCCATGATCTCATCCCCGGTTCTAGTAATTGTAAAAATCCGGAATCGTGGCAATGCTAGAAGAGCATTCTCAACTGGTTTAGTCATATAATTTGTAATTCTACACACTACTTTCATGAATATGTTCAGGTTTTTTAAATCCTGTGCCACATGCGCTGCATCTCAATTTTTAAAAACTATAAAATTGCAAATAGAAAACGATGGATGTGCTTGAATTTGTATTTTAACGAAAATTCAAATATTAAAAAATTGCATTTTCGACAATTATCCTTTATATCGAGCCTTTTGCCTGCACCAATTTGGAGAAAGTTCAAACGTCAAACAATTTATTTATAACGTTGATTTCATTCCAATTTGGGAGAGAGAGCACTTTCATTTTGTTAATCCACATTTTCGTTTTCTAATTAAAAGCTGGTTTTATACGGCGACAAGGATTACATCGTTCGTTGGGTGTTTATTACCGACCAAGAATGCACTAACAGATATAGAGCTAGAGCTACTGTTACATTCATAGGAGTTTCTTGGGTCTAAATTAAGGGTACACCTGTCGGAAACGTAGATAATTTTCACCTAAACCGTTGATTTTGTGTTGGATATTCGGATATGAATTTTAAATGTGTTTTACTACCAATTTTAATTAATTAAATATTCAACAACCAGTTTTGACAAATAGCACACTAATCTGTTAAACACACTTACTTTTAAGTTTAATAAATATATTTTTTTTTGAATTTTTATGGTTCAAAAAATTCCACCTTCGTGTAGTTTTTTATAGTTTTGCAAACTTTGATTTTGTTATTAAAGTGAAGATGGCGTTGGGCTCTCCTCGTTCGTGATATACTTGCTATAACGCAAGTACGATTATCAAGAGCAAGGAGAGCCGAATTCATTTTCAGACATCCTTTAGTGACAGGGTGTCGAGCTAGGCCTGCTTCTTACTGATGAGGCACAATAATAAAGTGGTCTAATTTTTGTTATCACCACACGTCCGTTCTCTACTTGAGGTATTAGTTTTTATTGTCAAAAAGTTGTAAAAAATCGAAACGGACATTTATAACCACCCCGATACGAGCAAACGCGATTTTCGTCGCACAGTGGGACGAAACGCCACTATCGCATTCAAATTACTCTACACCTCACATAGTTCCACTGTTTGAGGTGGACTTTTTTTTAAATGTTCATCGTGGATTTCCCTATCGATCACTCATTTGGGATTTTTGATTTCGGTCTTTATTTTTCTGAAATTCGACTCCAAAATGGAGATTTGAAATCATGACCATCTAAGTGAAGTTTTATTTTTTTACCCATTTTTTTAAAATGGGGACCACGAAAATAAAAATTGATGAAACGATGAATAGACAACATCCTGTATACGCATGGTTTATTTAAAAAGCCTGTAATATTACAAATTACACAACTATTGTGTTAACCACGGTCAATTATTTTGAAGAGTAAAATAATTTTCAAATTTTTTGGTGCAAAGTTATTTTTATTTTTTGTTAACACGGAAAATTGCTCAAAATTATACAGTATTGTAACATGAACTTAATATTCAATAATATCAAATCACAAAACATCAAAATAAAATAAGTATTTCGGCACACTCATTGATTTTCTAGAGATTTTCTTGTTTAAAGGGTAAAAAATAAAACTTCACTTAGATGGCCATGATTTCAAATCTAGATGTATTTTTTAATGCTGAACAACTTTTCTAAATAAGATTTCCCGAAAATAAGGGTACTTTACTTTTGTCTCAAAATTAAATTTTTGAAGGCTCCTCGTATATTATGAGTGTTTTACTATATTTTGTTGGTGCATGTTTAGTTTTAGGGGATGTACAAACTTTTAACAAGAATAACTTTTTGTCGAAAAACCCTTAATAAAAAAGTTTCCCATATGGTGCGTACTTTCGTAATGACACTGTATAAATAGAAATATTTTTAGAATGTGCCTCATTGTCGGTCCCATGATAGCTTGGATAGAAACAAAGTTATGGAGCATGAACACACCCTTGGGTCATCCGGTATATTTAATTTCGTGTAGTTTCGGGCGGTAGAAAATGTCCGTTCGATATTTTTTATTAATATTTATAATTTAAAAAAAAATTCAACCTTGTGGCTGTAACTTTTTTAGGCCCTTTTTTTCTGCAACTCTAAGATCTATTATTGCAGTTGCGGGCGGTGTAAAATGTCCGTTCTTCATTTTCAGGTATTTAATAATAATAAATCAAGAACGGACGTGTGGCGATAACATTTTTTTTTACAAACGGAAAATCGTTTAGAGGACCACCCTGTAACTGTAGAACTTTTTGCCATGAGAAAATTTTAGAGTATTTGTATAAATCTATCGATTTATGTTTGAAAAAAGCTATTGGCCATAACAGGCCATTTTGGTTACGGTATGCCGTACTATTATTAAACTTTGACCACATTTGAGAGATAGATAACCTTTTTGATTTTCTTTTTCTTCTTATTTTATAATGCCTTGTTAAGCTAGTCAAATTAGAAAACAATATGTCAAAAATTATCATGGTTTGATTAATATCAACAATTTCTGACGCATTAGTTGTCAAATTTTCGTTCACAGTTTCGTTTTTCGTTCATTCCTAAAAATGTCCATCACTAACTCAGGTAAGTAGCCTAGTCAAATGGTGTTCAAAAGTGCCTGTTTCGAATCATGAGCCCGGTAGAAAATTCTTCAACGGAATTATATGTTTTTCGGGGTGCTGAACACGAATATGAAGTTTGCTGCCTCGTAGCGACCGGATGAGGTCGAAAAACGCAAAAAACCTCGAAATTTTCGGAGTGTTTCCGGTTTTCCGCTCATTTCTTGCAAAGGACGCATCGTATGGAAAATGTCGCGGTATTCAAAGTTGAAGAGTATAAAATTCTGCGTCGAATGACCTCCCTAACGTCCTAACCCCAAAATTTGTAAGGTCGCCGTCGTCAATCGAAAAAGGCCAATTTGATGATGAACAAATCGAATTCGATGAGGAAGAAGACGACCCTCCGTTGGCTTCACCTCTGTCAGAGGCAGGTAGGACTTCAGAAGGTAATTTTATTTATACGTTGTTTTACAGCATAGTAACAGCATAAAACATTGTTTTCAGTTGAAGAACAGCCATTACAGCCTGCCACTGCGAGTGCTGAAGAGCCTGAGCCTGGACCATCATCCCCTACGCCCGGACCTTCCACAATCCCAGCCAAACAGACGGAAGTTAAATAAAATGGACATTGACCTTTTTTTTCAGCTGACTGTATGGTATTCCTCTATGTATATATCTATCTATGTATGTATGTATGATTTTTTCTCCAATATATATATTGAAAAATTAATTCTTTTATATATATTTTTTTGTGTAAATAGTACTAATTACTTCTTATTACATCTACATAATACTTATAAATCCTCAAGTCAGGCTTACAAAAAAAGGAGGGGGAAGTAACTTGTTGGGAAGGGGGGTTTGAGAGGTAGGGGGTTCATACTAACAGTCGCAGACTTGTTATTATTGGACCCCTTCATATTGGTCAAATAAGCGTTTAGAGGCAAAATGGAGAAATGATCAGTATACGTATATATTGATCCAAATTTAAAATTTTGGTGCTCTCTGGACTCAAAATTTGATGCTATACAACTTTTATTTTACCAGTTTTTCACATAAACTGGCTATTTTTAAATCACAGTCGTCTAACTGTGAGTATATTACAGTTTTCACATAAGTTGGTAAAAATTGGCAACATTATAAATTTTGAGGACGCAGAATTTTATACTCTTCAACTTTGAATACCGCGAGATTTTCCGTACGATGCGTCGTTTGCAGGAAATGAGCAGAAAACGGGCCTTATGTTTTGGAAAAATTATCATTTGACTAGGCTAAAGTCTTTTGGCATTTTATAGTCTTTTATAAGTTTTATAAATATAATTTTGTTTTTACTTTCTTTAGAACTCAATTTTAACGATCATGTCTAAAAAAAAAAATAAAATGCAACGATGTACTGGACCATTTTGTACAGTGGAAGGTTGCACCTGTTCAAAATGTCCTTCGAGATATCGACCAACGGGTCAATATCCACCAAATTGTAAAGGGCTACCACCTCCAACAAACAAAAATTGTAAACCCAAGTGTCCACCTACTCGTCATCAGCAACCCCCACCAGCGGCTCAGGGACAGTGTCGACGATGCTGCCAAGGCATTCCCCCGCCAAAAAAAGAAAATGGATGTCTACCTAGCTGCCGTTTGCTTCCTTCACCAGCAGACGAAAATCAGTGTCCACCAACTTGTCTTAGACAACCTCCTCCAGCAGATCAAGGACAATGCCGAGCATGCTGCCCAGGAATGCCTCCGCCAAAAAAAGAAGTTGGATGTCAACCTAGCTGCCCCTGGCTTCCTTCATCGGCAGACGAAAATCGGTTTCCACCTACTTGTCTTGGACAACCTCCTCCAGCAGATCAAAGACAATGCCGACCATGCTGCCGAGGAATGCCCCCGCCGAAAAAAGAAATTAGATGTCCACCTATCTGCCCTTGGCTTCCTCCACCAGCAGACGAAAATCAGTGTCCACCTACTTATCTTGGACAACCTCCTCCAGCAGATCAAGGACAATGCCGACCATGCTGCCCAGGAATGCCCACGCCAAAAACAGAAAATGGATGTCCACCTAGCTGCCCTTCGCTTGCTTCAACAGCAGACGAAAATCAGTGTCCACCTACTTGTCTTGGACAACCTCCTCCAGCAGATCAAGGACAATGCCGACCATGCTGCCTAGGAATTCCCCCGCCAAAAAAAGAAATTGGATGTCCACCTAGCTGCCCTTCGCTTCTTTCACCAGCAGACGAAAATCAGTGTCAACCTACTTGTCTTGGACAACCTCCTCAAGAAGATCAAGGACAATGCCGACCATGCTGCCCAGGAATGCCCCCGCCAAAAAAAGAAATTGGATGTCCACCTAGCTGCTCTTCGCTTCCTTCACCAGCAGACGGAAATCAGTGTCCACCTACTTATCATGGACAACCTCCTTCAGCTCCTCCTCCAGCTGATCAAGGACAATGCCGACCATGCTGCCCAGGAATGCCCCCGCCGAAAAAAGAAGTTGGATGTCCACCTAGCTGCCTTTGGCTTCCACCACCAGCAGACCAAAATCAGTGTCCACCTACTTGTCTTGGACAACCTCCTCCAGCAGATCAAGGACAATGCCGACCATGCTGCCCAGGAATGCCCCCGCCAAAAAAAGAAATTGGATGTCCACCTATCTGCCCTTCGCTTCCTTCACCAGCAGACGAAAATCAGTGTCCACCTACTTGTCTTGGACAACCTGCTCCAGAAGATCAAGATCAATGCAGACCATGCTGCCCAGGAATGCCCCCGCCGAAAAAAGAAATTGGATGTCAACCTAGCTGCCCTTGGCTTCCTTCATCAGCAGACGAAAATCAGTGTCCACCTACTTGTCTTGGACAACCTCCTCCAGCAGATCAAGGACAATGCCGACCATGCTGCCCAGGAATGCCCCCGCCAAAACAAGAAATTGGATGTCAACCTAGCTGCCCTTGGCTTCCTCCACCAGCAGACCAAAATCAGTGTCCACCTACTTATCTTGGACAACCTCCTCCAGCAGATCAAGGAGAATGTCGACCATGCTGCCCAGGAATGCCCACGCCAAAACAAGAAATTGGATGTCAACCTAGCAGCCCTTCGCTTTCTTCGTTAGCAGACGAAAATCAGTGTCCACCTACTTGTCTTGGACAACCTCCTCCAGCAGATCAAGGTCAATGCCCAGGAATGCCCCCGCCAAAAAAAGAAATTGGATGTCAACCTAGCTGCCCTTGGCTTCCTCCACCAGCAGACCAAAATCAGTATCCACCTACTTATCTTGGAGAACCTCCTCCAGAAGATCAAGAGCAATGCCGACCATGCTATCCAGGAATGCCCGCGCTAAAAGAGAAAAATGTATGTCCACCTAGGAGCCCTTGTCTTCCTCCTCCAGCAGATCAAGGGGTATGCCGACCATGCTGCCCAGGAATGCCCCCGCCAAAACAAGAAATTGGATGTCAACCTAGCTGCCCTTGGCTTCCTCCACCAGCAGACAAAAATCAGTGTCCACCTACTTATCTTGGACAACCTCCTCCAGAAGATCAAGACCAATGCCGACCATGCTGTCCAGGAATGCCTCCGCTAAAAGAGAAAAATGTATGTCCACCTAGCAGCCCTTGGCTTCCTCCTCCAGCAGATCAAGGGGTATGCCGACCATGCTGCTCAGGAATGCCCCCGCCAAAACAAGAAATTGGATGTCAACCTAGCTGCCCTTGGCTTCCTCCACCAGCAGACAAAAATCAGTGTCCACCTACTTATCTTGGACAACCTCCTCCAGAAGATCAAGAGCAATGCCGACCATGCTGTCCAGAAATGCCCCCGCTAAAAGAGAAAAATGTATGTCCACCTAGCAGCCCTTGGCTTCCTCCTCCAGCAGATCAAGGGGTATGCCGACCATGCTGCCCAGGAATTCCCCCGCCAAAACAAGAAATTGGATGTCAACCTAGCTGCCCTTGGCTTCCTCCGCCAGCAGACGAAAATCAGTGTCCACCTACTTATCTTGGACACCCTCCTCCAGAAGATCAAGGGCAATGCCGACCATACTGTCCAGGAATGCCCCCGCCAAAAGAGGAAAATGTATGTCCACCTAGCTGCCCTTGGCTTCCTCCGCCAGCAGATCAAGGTCAATGCCGACAATGCTGCCCAGGAATGCCCCCGCCAAAAAAAGAAATTGGATGTCAACCTAGCTGCCCTTCGCTTCCTTTATCAGCAGACGAAAATCAGTGGCCACCTACTTGTCTTGGACAACCTCCTCCAGCAGATCAAGGACAATGCCGACCATGCTGCCCAGGAATGCCCCCGCCAAAAAAGGAAATTGGATGTCAACCTAGCTGCCCTTGGCTTCCTCCACCAGAAGACCAAAATCAGTGGCCACCTACTTGTCTTGGACAACCTCCTCCAGCAGATCAAGAACAATGCCAACCATGCTGCCCAGGAATGCCCCCGCCAAAAAAGGAAATTGGATGTCAACCTAGCTGCCCTTGGCTTCCTCCACCAGCAGACCAAAATCAGTGTCGACCTACTTATCTTGGACAACCTCCTCCAACAGATCAAGGCCAATGCCGACCGTGCTGCCCAGGAATTCCCCCGCCAAAAGAGGAAAATGTATGTCCACCTAAGTGCCCTTGGCTTCCTCTGCCATCAGATCAAGGTCAATGTCGACCATGCTGTGCAGGAATGCCCCCGCTAAAAGACCAAAATCAGTGTCCACTTACTAGTCTAGGACAACCTGCTCCAGCAGATCAAGGGCAATGCCGACCATGCTGCCCAGGAATGCCCCCGCCAAAAGAACAAAATCAGTGTCCACCTACAAGTCTAGGACAACCTCCTCCAGCAGATCAAGGGCAATGCCGACCGTGCTGCCCAGGAATGCCCCCGCCAAAAGAGGAAAATGTATGTCCACCTAGCTGCCCTTGGCTTGCTCCGCCAGCAGATCAAGGTCAATGCCGACCATGCTGCCCAGGAATGCCCCCGCCAAAAGAACAAAATCAGTGTCCACCTACAAGTCTAGGACAACCTCCTCCAGCAGATCAAGGGCAATGCCGACCGTGCTGCCCAGGAATGCCCCCGCCAAATGAGGAAAATGTATGTCCACCTAGCTGCCCTTGGCTTGCTCCGCCAGCAGATCAAGGTCAATGCCGACCATGCTGCCCAGGAATGCCCCTGCCAAAAGACCAAGATCAGTGTCCACCTACTAGTCTAGAACAACCTCCTCCAGCAGATCAAGGGCAATGCCGACCATGCTGCTCAGGAATGCCCCAGCCAAAAGAGGAAAATGTATGTCCACCTAGCTGCCCTTGGCTTGCTCCGTCAGCAGATCAAGGTCAATGCCGATCATGCTGCCCAGGAATGCTCCTGCCAAAAGATCAAAATCAGTGTCCACCTACTAGTCTAGGACAACCTCCTCCAGCAGATCAAGGGCAATGCCGACCATGCTGCTCAGGAATTCCCCCGCCAAAAGAACAAGATCAGTGTCCACCTACTAGTCTAGGACAACCTCCTCCAGCAGATCAAGGGCAATGCCGACCATGCTGCCTAGGAATGCCTCCGCCAAAAGAGGAAAATACATGTCCACCTAGCTGCCCTTGGCTTCCTCCGCGAGCAGATCAAGGGCAATGCCGACCATGCTGCTGCTGCCCAAGAATGCCCCCGCCAAAAGACCAAAATCAGTGTCCACCTACTAGTCTAGGACAATCTCCTCCAGCAGATCAAGGACAATGCCGAGGATGTCCGTCTAACTGTCCTTGGCTTCTTTTACTAGCAGACCAAAATCAGTGTCCACCTACTTATCTAGGACAACGTCCTCCAGTAGATCAAGGGCAATGCCGACCATGCTGCTGCTGCCCAAGAATGCCCCCGCCAAAAGACCAAAATCAGTGTCCACCTACTAGTCTAGGACGATCTCCTCCAGAAGATCAAGGACAATGCCGAGGATGTCCGTCTAACTGTCCTTGGCTTCTTTTATTAGCAGACCAAAATCAGTGTCCACCTACTTATCTAGGACAACCTCCCCCATCAGATCAAGAGCAGTGTCGACCATGTTGCCATGGATTACCTCCGTGTTACCCTACTAAGAACGATCGAAAGAAAAAAAAATGCTGTCAAAACTTTTCTTCCATATTTAAGAAAAAGAAAATAAAAAAGAGAGATGAATGTTAACCAATTTATTTTTGATCATTTCTAAACACGTTAAAAAAATAATTTAAAATAAATATACTGCGTTGTTATTTATTATAAATAACATAATTACACAAACTCGCCGCCTGGAATGCAATGTAAAAGACAGAATAATCGAATTCAAGATATTTTCTATGGTCATTGCATTCCAATTTAGGCAAAATCATTTGGATACTATAGCGGGTTGTTAATTCTCGATTCTATTTCTAATTAAAAGCTATTTTAATGCGGTTTATCATTCCAGTATGATTGCCGTTCGCTTCGGTGGTACATTTATTACACTTCAAAATTTGACATTTGGTTATGTTGCAAATGAACATTTCTGCGCCCAGTAAATGCTATTAATGAAATCTATTATTATTATAGAGAGTATATACAGGGTGTTCCGATATTCGACCGACAACGCTTTACAGGTGATAACACTTGACAAATGATTCTTAGTTTACGAGATACAGGGTGTTAAAGTTGAGAAATTAAAATTATTTCGACCCCCCTATTTTTTAAGACACTGTATAAATCGATTTTTTTTTCATTTTATTTAAGTCTTTGGTTATTTATGTTACAAAAAGTTATTAACTTTTATTGCTAAAATCAACAATTTTAGAGATATTTGACTTTGAAGAGAAGTCTACAATTCGCCTTTTCTATCGTCGATGTTAAGTCTGGAAAAGACTAAATGTAGCTCTTCAAAGTCAAATATCTCCAAAATTCTTGATTTTAGTGCAATAAAAGTTAATAACTTTTTGTAACATAAATAACCAAAGATTTAAATAAAATGAAAAAAAATCGATTTATACATTGTCTTAAAGAATAGGGGGGTCGAAGTTACCACTACCCATTATTGTGCGCCACTGGATAAAGTACGCCAAGCATATTTTTTGTTAAATTTTTAAGTTTCTAAAAAGTAGATCGACTGCCAAGTTTGAACAAAAAATTTAAAACGATAGATGAAATATCGCAAAAAAATAATTTTAATTTCTCAACTTTAACATCCTGTATCTCGTAAACTAAGAATCTGAGGGGTTTATGTACCTAACTCATTTTTCATCATTTGTCAAGGGCTATCACCTGTAAAGCGTTGTCGGTCGAATAACGGAACACCCTGTATATATACCGGGTGTATCAACGATGCGTGCGTGGAGGATAGCTGCTTCCCTTTTTAAGATAGGAAAAAATGTTTCAAATAAAAGTTGTAGATATCAATAAAAGCTGTGTTTCAAAAATAACTACCAACATACAGGGTGTCCCATAAATGTGTGACTTATCAAAGTTATGTTTTCTTAAACGAAACACCCTATATATTTTTACTCGATTGACTTCCTTCGGAAGAGTGCTTCTCAAAAATATAGGGTTGTATGGGTTTATACCAGGTGGTTCTGAAGTTATGGTGACATGTATGTCCCAAAATGGGTTCATTCAACACCAAATATCTCAAAAATTTTTCACCAAATATCCTCGAAAATGGTGTATTTTGTTTTCATATTCATAAATTTACCTAATGGCACTTTTCCCATACAGGGGCAACCAAAACTCGGGATCATTTTTTTCTCAGTTTTTTCAAATGGAACACCCTATATATAATGCCATACCAGAATAGTCGACACTATGAGCTTCCAGAAAATGTAGGGTTTGCCTACTTGATTTTCACCGGAAATGCATCTAATTCTTAAGGAAAGTATGAAAAATGTCATAAAAGCAATAATTATATGTTTTTATTCAATGATGGACAAACATGGAACAAAATAAACTCAAAAAAATGTAAAAAATCGTCATTTCACACTAGATGTTCAAACAATCACCCGTTTTGAGCTATGTATAAATTAAGTCTATCTACGACTTCAGTTAAAGATGATCTTTTAGTAGAGCGAAGAAATCCTCTAATTCTATTTTTCCTTCAGCGTCGTTGGTTTGCCGCTAATTTATTTTTTTGCTCACTTCTTGTGTTTCACATTTTCTGTTTCAACAAACCTCTCCTTCGAAAACTCTCGAGTCGCATATCGAACTGCATACATTCTATTGGCTAAAAGCAGTTTCTGTAACATCTATCCGGAATGTCGATCATTTTATCAATTATATCAAATCACCCTTGGAACGTTTGAATGTTACAGGAACTGTCAACAAACATGACATTTTATTATCGAAGTGAATTTATAGTTTAAATCTAATATTTGATGTAGATCATGTTTATCATTTCTTCGGTGGATAATTTCATTTCGAAACAAGAAAATATTAGATAAACTATAAATTCACTTCGATAATAAAATGTCATGTTTGTTGACAGTTCCTCTAACATTCAAATGTTCCAAGGGTGATTTGATATAATTGATAAAATGATCGACATTCCGGATAGATGTTACAGAAACTGCTTTTAGCCAGTAGAATGTATGCAGTTCAATATGTGAAGAAGTGAGCAAAAAAATAAATTAGCGGCAAAACAACGACGCTGGAAGGAAAAATAGAATTAGAGATTTCTTCGCTCTACTACAAGATCAGCTTTAACTGAAGTCGTAGATAGACTTAATTTATACATAGCTCAAAACGGGTGATTGTTTGAACATCTACTGTGAAATGACGGTTTTTTTACATTTTTTTGAGTTTATTTTGTTCCATGTTTGTCCATCATTGAATAAAAAAATATAATTATTGCTTATGTGACATTTTTCATACTTTCCTTAAAAATTAGATGCATTTCCGGTGAAAATCGACTATTCTGGTATGGCATTATATACAGGGTGTTCCATTTGAAAAGACTGAGAAAAAAATGATCCCGAGTTTTGGTTGCCTCTGTATGGGAAAAGTGCCATTTGGTAAATGTATGATTATAAAAACAAAATACACTTTTCGAGGATATTTGGTGAAAAATTTTTGTTATTCTTAGTTATTGATTTTGAGATATTTGGTGTTGACTGAACCCATTTTGGGACATAAATGTCTCCATAACTTCAGAACCACCTGGTATAAACTCATACAACCCTATATTTTTGAGAAGCACTCTTCCGAAGGAATTCAATCGAGTAAAAATATATAGGGTGTTTCATTTAAAAAAACATAACTTTGATAAATCACACATTTATGGGACACCCTGTATGTTGGTAGTTATTTTTGGAATGTAGCTTTCATTGCTATCTACAACTATTATTTGAAACATTTTTTCCTATCTTAAAAAGGGAAGCAGCTATCCTCCACGCACGCATCGTTGATACACCCGGTATATATATGAGACTAACTGGATACCAAGAAAATTGTTTTAAATAAAAACGTTCACTGGTAAATGTCTAGTTTTGGTATAAATTTAGAAACATAAACTGTCAGGAAACTCACCATTTTATTGTTGATCTCATGGAAGTGAATTTCACAAACTTTATCTACAACATCTTCGCTTTGAAATGTGACAAATCCAAATCCTGAAACAAAATAAAAAAGGTTACTTTAGGTTGATTGACGTGAACACGGAAAAACTATCTAAAGTTAAACCATCGTATTTGGAAATTTGCTGTGTTGACAATGAAAGCTATTAAATTCATTACGTTTGATAGCCAGGTTTCAATGGATCATTTCACGAATTTCTGAATGTTAAAATTCATTTAATCTCTCATTGTTCGTTTTATTTTGAACGTTTCACGGAAATTCAAAAAGAGGTACTTTTTGTTTTAATCGCTTGGGATTTTTTTACATCACTGGGTGATCAAGCTGTTATATAGTGTTTCCTAGGTATGTGCAGATATTTCAGTAAAAAAAATTGTGGATAAAAAACACGATGAAAGTGTTGTTAATTTATATTTTTTTTTCCTGGGTCATCCCAACCAATTGGAAAGTTTTATAATAATAATAATCAATAATATCTATACACCGTACTACACCTAACACCTAACACCTAACACCTAACCGAACACCTACAATATTCTCATGAAATATCAGGAAAAGATGGCTAAGTATGCGGATCTCGCCATTGAGATTAAAAAATCGGATGTGGCCATGCCCTACGGGCTCATAATACAATTACTCGTACATATTTAAGGCAGGCCATGCCTGGCAAGAGCGTACAATTGTCTCCATGAAACAAAACACTTCTACTGCGCTTGCGCTATTATACAACTATGTTATTCCATATTTTATTTTTAACTCGCTTTTAATACAAAATTTGAAAAAAGTTTTTAAACAAAGTTTATAGTAAATTTAATTTAAAATAAATTTTTTCTCTTAATATTTTTACATAAACTTAATAGAAACGATAATAATTGCGAAAATCTGAAAATTCTCAAGAGTAAACCCCCACTTCCGGTTGTCCGATTTTGCCCAAAATCTAATCAGCTCATTAGCAGTAGTTGTAAAAATGCTAAATGTAAAATTTGGTTAGGAAATTCCGATCGCAGTTGGAGTTAGAGCGCACACAAATTTTTCCGGACTACATACTACATACTACATACTACATACTACATACTACATACTACATACTACATACTACATACTACATACTCCATACTCCATGCATACATTTTCTGGAAATGGTCTTAAATGACTTAGGGAGGGGGTCTCAAAACATGTAAATCCACTGAAAGCTGAACTTTTTTTTTGCGATTACAATACTTTACCTATGGTAAAGTAGAAGAAGTGGCATTGGCATGCGAAAAAGTGGAAATAGACAACTTGATCGTACATACTTGTATCCTTGTGAGAAATAGTAATTTTAAATCTCTCAAAGTTCCAACCACTAAATTTCTCAGAATTAATATATCTGAAAATTGTACGTGGTCTAATCATATCGAATATCTTTCTAACAGATTAGCTCACTATGCTATTTAATTTACCAATTAAGAAAAACAGCAGAAAAATCTGTACTGTTAACGTTATATCATGCAGATTTTCATTCATTACTGTGTTACGGTATTGTAGCGTGGGGCACATCAGGAGAAACCCAAAGACTCTTTGTTTTTTTCTTTGTTTTACAAAAAAGGGCACTGAGAAATATTGAATATATTAACTTTATATTCAAACTACATATTTCAAATATTGCTATACGCAAGGAGTGATATTAACACTTTTAAAGCACTCGGAAATAGTTGCTATACAACGAGAAATGGGCTAACTTTCGGAATTCTGAGTCATCGTCTGAGCAAAACAGAGCAATGTCCTAAATATACGGCAATTAAATTGTTTAACAAACTGCTAAATATAAGGAACTATAGATACGGCAATTTAAGACCAGAGTAAAAGTCTTGTTACTGAACAAAGCTTACTGTTCTATTCAAGAGTAGCAACCTCTAAAATCTCCTTCAAATCATAAATTAATAATAATAATTGTGTCCAATAATACCTAAGTAGATATTTATTTTATTTTGTTTGTATATCTTTATTATGTATGTGGTGACAACTATAATCTTAATGATTAGATCAGAAATCGTCATATATTTTACTCTATTATTAATTAATTTATTTATTTTTTTATAATATTTGAACTTTTATAAGTATATAGCTAATTTGTATAGAATTAAATTCTTATATGTATTAATTTAACTGAACTGACGTGTTCTATTTCATTTTGTATGATCTAATAGTAGTAATATAGTACCTTTAAAAATCAAAATTTGATAAACCTAATGGTTACTGAAATTGTACATAAAACGTAATAAATGTAATAGCTTTTACTGTTCACTCAAAATAAATCCAACTCACCCACGCCTGAATTTCAGATTCAATGAATACCACGTTATTTTTTTCGATGAAGAGCATGTTGAACTTTTTACAATTTATTTTTCTGACGGCAACAAAGATTACAATCGGAACACATAAATATTAAATAAAATTTACAAATTGATCTATAGAAACCAGCCAATAGAAGTAATTTATTTGATATCCTTTAATGGCAATTCCAATAAACTCGATGAGCATTTTTGAACACCCAACGGACACTCTATGTATGCTTTATATAGGGTGTTTGAAATTACTCGAAGATGAGCTAGAGCAAACTGAAAAATTCATCGGTATTTGTATTCACTATTCAGTATTTTTTTTGCAAGAATCTACAGAAGACATTCCCATTATGGTGGTCAGTCAGTTAATAAATTATAATGGACGATTACTGCTATTCATTAATAAAGGTGTTATTTTAAACATTTTTAAGTTGTTGGTGTTAATAAATAAATATAGTACAAATAAATCGATTTAGTCAACATTTATAACACTTTTAAATGTGTCCTTACTATGAAATTAATTAGAAACGTAAATTTTATATTTAAAAAAAATAGTTATTATTGTTGTAGCTTAGATAAAGTATAGTAGGTAACTTTGTATTTTTTTGGGCGGACAAAGTGTGTAAAATTTTTATTAAATCTGAATTTAATAAATTTATTTATACACATTTTGCCCCAAAAAAATATAGTTTTCTTCCCCTCACCTATTGATAAGTATGTACAAATTTTTTTTTATTTTTACATAATGGGACATCCGAATTTTTTAAATTCCCATTTTTATATGTAATTCAACTTTATTTTTTTCAAAGGTAATATACCACGAGTCCTCCAAAATTTATCGATTAAATTTTTGGTTTTCACGAAAACGGCTTTATTTGGAAAAACAAACTGATTGATAAAATCACGAGTCCGCAGGACGAGTGGTTTTATCTCAAATCAGTTTGTTTGAGTGGTTTTGCCTAAAATAAAGGCATGAAGATCAAAAATTTAATCTATAAAATTTGAGAGGACATGTGGTATTTAGAAGGTTATTTTTTGAATCATTTTGCAGTAAAAACAGACAACATAGTCATTTATGCAAAAGACACTTTACACACAAATGTTGAAAATTTTCTTTATCAATTTAAATTGAAACATCATGATGAGCTGTTATAGTTTTAAATACAGGGCCACCAAGGCATACGGGATTGCGTTTGGCTTAATTCGGGTATAGAGATTGACATTTGTCACTTTTAAAGAGATTTATGGATTTTTAAGTATTTGGGTATTCAAAAACTGATTTTGTGTGTGTGAATAAACGAATCAACAGGTTAGTTTACAAATAAATTTTGAAATTTGGTATTAACATAGATTTGCAATACATTTTAGTGGAATAATAATTGATAATGCTAAATAAAATTTGTTAAATGTTTATATTTGACATTTCAAAAAAGGTAAACACAGTTTAATCAAGAAACAAATACGAAGAAGCGGTTTTATCAAAGGTAATACCACGAGTCCTCCAAATTTTATCGATTAAATTTTTGGTTTTCACGAAAACGGCTTTATTTGGAAAAACCACGAAAACAAACTGATTGATAAAATCACGAGTCCGCAGGACGAGTGATTTTATCTCAAATCAGTTTGTTTGAGTGGTTTTGCCTAAAATATAGGCGTTTGAGTATGAAGATCAAAAATTTAATCTATAAAATTTCAGAGGACGAGTCGTATTTGAAAGGATTATTTTTTGAATCATTTTGTATTAAAAACAGGGAACATAGTCGTTTATGCAAAAGACACTTTACACACAAATATTGAAAATTTTCTTTACCAATTTAAATTGAAACCTCATGATGAGCTGTTATAGTTTTACATACAGGGCCACCAAGGCGATTTTTTGATTGGCTACCCCGCGGAACGGCGCCGTAAATAAAAGCGAAGAAGAAGAATGAAATGAAGTCTTTCTTAATTTAATTAATTAGCTATTCAAAAACTGATATTTAATGAACAAAAAGTTTAGTGTTGAAGTGAGGTATGTAAAAATGTTAAAGGCGATTTGAAATAAACTAATAAAAACAGGTTAGTTTACAAATACATTTTGAAATTTGGTTATTAACATAGATTTGCAATACATTTTAGTATAATAAAAATTGTTACATTTGACATTTCAAAAAAGGTAAACATAGTTTAATCAAAAAACAAAAACGACGAAGCTGTTTTATCAGTATAAAACACAATGATTGGTTAGGATCCTGAGCTCTTATTGGCTGAAACCACAAAAACTGACTGTTTTGACAGATGAAAAAAATAATCAGTATAAAACACAATGATTGGTTAGGATCATGAGCTGTTATTGGCTGAAACCACAAAATCTGACTGTTTTGACAGATGAAAAAAATAATCAGTATAAAATACAATGATTGGTTAGGATCCTGAGCTGTTATTGGCTGAAACCACAAAATCTGACTGTTTTGACAGATGAAAAAAATAATCGTTAAAATTACTTGTTTTCCCATATTAAAAAAAATCTGTGATCGTCACTAAGTCACGAACTCATAATGTTTACAATATGCCCCTACAAAATATTAATACCCAAAAACAACGAACAGTGTCAGTTTCATGATGACGATTTCTTAAGATTGTACTTTTGTAGATTTCGATTATTTGTCAATACTAGTCGTGCCATCTTTTAATTAAAACAAGAATGTCAGTTGCGAGTCGAGAGAGAATCGAATTGTCTGTACATCCTCCCGGTCATGAATCAGGTGTTATTTACGAGGCAGGGTTCTTCAGACACGGTTTGTTACGAGAATACCGCCTTCCTGTGGGAAGTACAGCCGTTCGAAACTTGTCTATTCGGTTGACGTATCGACACAAGGATCGTGAATTATTAGCCAGAGTTACTACGAAAACCATATTTTACTTTACAAAAGAAAAAACATTTGAAATCTTACATTGGATATACATTCTGTCAAATAAATACAGTGAATTATTCAACAAAACGCAAAATATTGGTTTAATCATCCAAGTGTATATTGTCGCCTTCAGCTACAACTGAGAATTTTATTTTATGGCTGTAATGGACTCGAAACAAAAAGTCACATGGTGCCATATATGGCGAATACGGTGTTGGCTCGATGACATTCGTTGAGTTTTACGTCAAAAATTCGCGTACAAGTTCTTCTTTAACCCAGTTCTTCCACAAATCTGCTCTCATAACTCTTAAGATAATATTGTACATTAACTGTTTGCCCCTCCGGAAGCAATTTCGAGTGAACAACACCACGGTAGTCAAAGAAAACAGTCAAGATGTTGGTTTTTTCGGTGTAGGCTCGTTATCGAAGTGCTACTCTGAAGTTGGTTGGCTAGTTTGCATGTCAAATTCTCGTCACTCGTTATGTTGCCTTTCATGAATGCAGAGTCCGAATTGGCATGTTTAAGTATGTCTTCAACAGATATATGCGCTGCTCTTCTTGAAGAAAATCCAGCTCCTTCAGAACAAGCCGTGCAGTGACGCTTCTCATGTCAAAAATATCAACTAAAATGATGCAAACGGATTCGTGACACATGTCCAGATCTTAAACTCGAATGACGATTTTCCACCACCATTTCCTTCACTTTGTCAATGTTTTCGTCAGTCGAAGATGTTGAAGGTCGACCTGAGCGATTGAATGTTTTGTACCACTCGTATGCTCATGTTTTCGACAAAGCTGACTCATCGTTGGCCAAGATGTTCCATTGACAACACAAAGTTTGGGTAAATTATTAAAAACTGTTAAGTACGTTTCTTGTCGAGATTTTTGAAATACAAAAGCTAAACCTTTTTGTAGAAAGTACAACATGGATTAAGAACCAACCAGACACTGACATGAATCTGAATCAGCTGATGGTCGCGACATTTGGATATAAATATAACCGCAGCTATTCCGAAATACTGTGAGTTAAGTTTTTCGGAAAATGGAAAGCAGTTTCGTAAAAGGTTAAAGGTAAAATTACAGTGCAAACAGCAATCCAGAATTTCACATTCAACAATAACAAATAATTGAAGACATCAACGATGTGGTAGGCTGTGTACACGTACTGGATGAAGAAATGAGAAGCTTTTGTATAACGTGTAAAATTTGGAAATTTTATTGTGGAGTCGCAATTTTGCATTATGTGTTTTATGGTATAATGTTACAAATTATTTTAACCAAATGAGCCAATGAAGCCAGGATACTTATTTATTAAATTGACAATTAAGCACTGATGATGAGTCTGTGAATAGGCTCGAAAGCATGCTATGCTAAAATAAATCAAATTTTACATGTTATACAAAAGCTTCTCATTTCTTAATAACAAAGAAGTAATCAACACTTCCTATGATAGAGTTACGTCGAACTGGTGACTGGTGTAAGCACGTGCTAAGAGAATTTAACCCAGAAATGACAACATCAACGAAATTAATCGCATGCGATCGCCAACTTACAGGAAATAATTATTTTTCATGCCTTTTACGTGGACTTTTTAATGAACAAACCTGGATATTTGTTTGATATAATGTGTAACCGAAAATTAAGATACACACATGCAAGACGAGATTATTAATCGACTTCTATCAATAATAATTTTTATTTCTGCATTTCTCAACCATTATTTAACTTTAACTTCTTCTATACATGGATAGGATTATTATTATTGTATATATAATGCAATGCTTGGCAAATAGTATATTATTCCAACCTCTACAGCATCCTAAAATATAACATTGCTCTCTCTCTCTCTCTCTCTCAGTTAACTTTTCAATTTATTTTCGTATACACGAAGCAATAAAGTCTTTAGCTGCAAGATTACAAAATCTACTTATTAAATTTCTCTAAACACAAAACATCACCTTCACATGAAAATATCTTGTAGCAGCAAGTACACAAAACACCCATTTCCACTTAAATTTTCGACAGATCCCATCCAGATATCTCCCAAATCTCATTACGTATACAAAATGCCAGTTTTGGCGCATTAGGGGCGGGCGTACACCGCACCTACCTCACCCGCCAGCGACAAAGACGCGAAACTTCAAATCAGCGGGATTTTTACCTATTTTCCCTTTTTTTAATATTTTTTTCAGGTCCGGTGTTCGCAGGTTTTGAAAGAAATTGCACGGAAAAAAACGAATCTCAAGAATTTCCGGTTAAATGAATTCCTGTTGTTTAAACGCAACTAGTGTTATTACAACAAGAAAAAACCGTTCTAAGAACTGTCTGTACTTGCAATATAACAGGCCGATTCCAGTTAAAGTGACTTGAGTTGTATGAACAGGAAAAACCGGTAAGTATAGAATTAATAAGGTACTGTTAATTTATCAGGAATATTTCCTGTGTATATAGAATAATATTTTGCTATATTTACAAGATATTACTGTAAAACATACGTAGATACAACCGGAATAGATCACCGTGAATGTTACAGGAATATCCTGTAAATCCCACAATTCAATCCGCTACTCTGAGCAGCACGCGCCGACGCGGTAACTCGTTATTGAGCCATTCGTAGTAATACTGTAATGAATGAAAGAAAGATCTTTAATTCAACGGAAAATTCCTGTTAAATCGATACTACAGTTGCGATTAATTACTGGAAATTCCTGTAAAAACTCATATTCGAAGCTTCGAATACAACTATCTAGTTTGTTTATTAAACAGGAAGTTCCGGTAAGAGTAAGGTAGTTCATTAAAATAACTGGAATGTTCCAGTTAAATCAATGTAACGATTCTGTAAATAGTACAGCATATTTCGGTTGTTTCTAGAGGAATTAAAAGACCGGAATTGTCACGTAAAATTAACAAATATTCCTGGTGTCGCTTATATAGGGGGAATTTCCTACAGAATTCGCCTAATTCCTGTTGTATATACTTGTAAATTTCTTTGAGTGTGGTTCTAGGATATAATAAAAACTACAACATGAATTTGTTGATCATGTCTTTATTTTTAATCAGTATACAGGGTGGACAGATTATTTGGAAGAATATATGAGGATTGCACCAAATATGCCTCAAATGTTGTTTTTTTTGGTAATAATTTCAGAAACTCTTTATAAATTGTCACAAAAATTGCAAAGCGGTATTGCTTTATTATTTAAGACTCATTTTCAAAGAAAAATCTTTAAATATTTAAATTTAAATATTTTCTAGTTCACCGGTTTATATTAAATAATTCATTTAAAACAAATCATTCACTTTATTTTGTCACTATCAACTTTTAGTATAACTTTCGTTATTCTATCGTCTATTTACTTAGGCATTACATGAGATAGAACTTTATTTATTGGTCAAGGGTCTCAACATTTTAAATTGATTTTATTTACTTAAACAGATATTATATTTTTTCAGTTAAAATGTAACATAAAAATAAGAATAAAAGCGGTCCTGTCCCTGTTCCTCCACTTCTGCGATCGCAGAACGAGAGTGAGTATCTCACGATGAGTTATTGCCTATCTGTTAGAGTGAATGGAAAGGAAAAGACCTCTCTCAAACTCACGTACGCAATATATTATTTTCTAAGTGATGTATTTTTAACTAATATCGTAGAACTACTTGAATTTTAAAACTAATTTTGCGTTTTTTTATTTTTTATTAAAAAGAATATTGAGATATTACTTCCAGGAAGATTATGCAAATTATAAGGATTACGGTCTTTATTTTCTCTTGAAAAAATGGAAATTTCAGCTTTATTCGCATAATAATTTTAGAGATACTGACTTGGTAATTCTTCTTATTGTTATTATTATCCTAGTATTATAAATAGAAAACTTCCAACTCCCTAATCATTAAACCCTTATTAATCGAAATTTTTATTTTAATTTTGGGTTTTGATCCACATTGTTTTTCTTATCTTTATTTTCGAAAAAAACAAATTTTTAACAGTAAAAACGTCACAAAATATGTAATAAGTGTGTAAATTGGTCTTTTTTTGACGAATGATGAGTCAAAAAAAAAACGAATTGCGTATCTACAATATTTTTTCTGCTACAATATAAAAAAGAATTCCCTATACCCAAAGTTACGTATTTCTAAGTTATTGCTAGCTTTATTATAATTTGGAGATATTTTACATACATTGGTGGGTAATATAATCTAGCATGCCATGAAAATTGAAATTGACAGTTATAATAAATAAACTACTGGACAATTAGATTATTTTATTTTCTAACTTCTTTCGAAAATGGCTTTTTTGGGTTACACAAATGAAGATCCTAAGAATTGTTTTAAAAGATTCTCTTAAACTAACTTCTGCATTCCGCAATGACGCATTTGGAAAAGCACGAAAATAAGCTAAAACTGTTACTTCCAATTCTTCATAATCAACTTTTTGGAAATCTTAGCTTATCCTTCTATATTATCTATTAGAGTAAGACGTTGTGGTAATTTTCGGTTAATAGTGACAGTAGTATTGAAAAATGCAGTGTGGTTCAGTTAACGAGAAAATAAGTAAATTAAAAAGTGGAGTTGTTGAACCCCAAAGAAAAATGCAGGAGATAAGAAAAAAGTGTAATTCACTAAACAAATTAAAAGCGGAATAAGAAGAAAAGTTCACGAATTTTATTTTAAAAAAGAGATACCAACACTTGCCAGGGTTTTGGACGCAATCAATAGTGATCCGTATTTTCCTAAAATGGGAAAAACAAAACTACGGGAAACTCTAATAGATTTGAAGTTCAAGTGGGATAAAAAAGACAGAAATTGTTTGTTGGAGACAGAGAAACCTCAGAACCATTTTTAAATTACGTGCAGAAGGCAAAAAAAAACCTATTATCTAAAGGATTCAAGGTTCCTTCCGGTAAAGGACGACGTCTAATTATAACTCATATTGGAAGTGATGACGGCTTTTCAAAACGTGGTTCTTTAATATTTCAATCTAAGAAAACGCTGATGTTTTTGAAGAATATTTTTAGCAGATGATAGAACATTTACCAAGGGTTCAGTTATAGTAATGGATAACGCTAGTTACCATCTAATAGAACGTGTGCCAAATACTTCATGAAAATAATAATACAAACAAATACACCCTAATTTAATCAACCGTGCGCTCATCAGAGTCTTAAAAGGGATTAAAATACGGATAGTCTATTGTTATGTCCAACAAAACCGGGCGGCACAGGCAAAATTTTAACACACCTTTTAACTACCGGCTATTTAAAATCACAGATATTGTTTGAGCCACCTGTGCTGTAAACCTCCCATAAAATTTTGATTTATGACTCCGTGTCGATTGCGATTTCACTATAATTGCCCAGTAGTTTGTTTATTACAATTGTTATTTTCAATTTTCATGGCATGCTAGATTATATTACCCACCAGTGTATGTAAAATATCTCCAAATTATAATAAATAACTCAGAAATACGTAACTTTAGAAAAAACGTTTTTTGACATCTTAAATTTAAAAAAAAATTATCTGTATCTGTAGATATATCGCCATATTAAGTCAGTTTTTAGTTTCCGTACGTCCACGTCTTATAAAATAATTCAGCTTTAAATTTAACGAAAGCAACCTGGTTTTGTGATTTTCTATAAACGTGAAAACATTGCGTGTAAGCGTAACCTTATTGGAGTCAATTGTTACTCTTTTTCACCCCATGTGCGTGCAGATTTAATCATGCCCATCACCGATATATCTGTATAAGTGCTCTAGTGTTTTGTAGTTTACTCCCACTTAGCACTTTTTATAATAAAAAGATTTGTTGTGGTCTTATCGGGGTTAGCATGTATGTTATTTTAAACAGGTGCAAGAAGTACCGGTAATTTTTGCAAACTCAATTTCGTAGGATTTATGCACGAATTGATAAATAAATGAAACAAGTAAGACTTAGAAATAAAGTGTAGCAGAGTCGTGCGTTAAGAATGATGGTAAAGATAAAATTGATATATTGAGATATTTCGTCTTCGTAAGTTTTGTAAGTTTGTATATTGTAACTATTATTTAATAAATAAATCACATCGTATATCTGGTTTTCACATTCTAAATTTGTATTGTATCGTGACGATCGTTATACAACTCGTCCGAGATATAAATACGTTTTTTCTACGATTATAAAGAAAAGTACATGTTTTATATGCGCCAACAATTAAGAAACATACTTAGTTGTATAGGAATCTTCATCTCATACGGCCGAACTCATAGGAAATGATTCATTTTCTACAGATTTCATAAACAACCACTCTGGCACTCGTTATTCCACATTCGAGCAACAGAAACGTGATACTTTCCACCTGAAAGTCAATCGCAGTAGTACTAAGCCGATAACGATTGAAAATAAAATGTACACGTTCACAAAGGAAGAAAAGATTTTAGGGGTCACTCGATTCTAGATACAATAAATTTATTTATAGTTGCATTTGAAGATAGGCCAATTCCAACACAGTCCACCATTTCTCGAATTATTAAAAAGTTTGATATTAGATTGTCTCTGTTTCTATTTTATTTTCAAAGCCTTTATGGAAAGAAGGAACCACAGCATTAATTTTCTGAAGAGAAATTATTTGTTACGTTTATTGTAGCAAATAATTTCTCGCATGCAATGGAACTCCGGCATCGCAAAATATCTTCCTGAAAGTCATACATATACAGCTCATTTCCTAACATTTTCATATTGCTGCAGCTCAGTGCTAGTGAGCTAACGCAGACACACGCTCTGCCAGGGGAGAGTAGGGATACAACAATGTAGAGTGGTTCAATTGAATAGTTGATACGTTGTCGCGCAGATTACTTATATATTGTGCTGGTCGACTTCTACATGAGCTCTTGTCCAAAATACATTGAAAATCGTATGTTCCGTTAAAATTTTACCTCATCTGTATATAATTTTTTCTAGAATCCACCGATGCGTAATACAGGCTTGATAAAATCAATTAACTTCTAAGTGGAATGTGAAAAAGTGACTTTTTGTGTAATCGGTCAAAAGAAGCACATCATCTGTTATTTAATTAGAACTCATCTTAACACCATCGAGGAACGAGCATAATGTCTGCCGCGTTGAGGGTTACCAATTTCCTGCTTTTACTCATCATTTTCGACTATACATCCACGAGCTGAATGTCGAAAGTGTAGAGTCGCTTTGATTGATCACCTCTCTTTTGCGCCGATAAAATCTCGACTTGAAGCTCTCTTTAATCAGCTATAAATATTTAATGTATGCAGTGGCGGAGATTCATTAAACTCGGTATAGTGAGGATAAACGAAATACTGCAGGGTCTATCTATCCAGCCGCAAAAAAGTGTTCTCCTTTAGTTTATAGCTCGGGAACAGGAGTGAGAAAAACATGTGTAATCGAATAATGCGTCGGTTACGCGACAAAATACATTTCACGATGTGGTGAACTTATCTTTGCGATCCGTTCAATCGATTTCAACGTAAATTCATCCCCACCACCATGTCGTGTCGGTGTCGTGTCACCAAGTGTGAAAGCGCCCTATTTCGCGGCTATTCGGACGTGGCATCTCTTTGTACTCTACCCTATACAGATAATTAGAAAAAAAATCGTTTTAAGCTTCATCGGTTCAGAAATTAATTTTTTTAATTACAAATCTTCAATGTTATTGAAACTTGTTTGAATTAGATCCACCGTTAAAACCCTTTACCCTAAAATTAACCAAAAACAAACACGTAGTACAAAACGCAATTTCAAATATAATGCAAATTCCGGATAACGTATCCCCAAAACTGAAAGAGGCTATTTAGCCACATGTTTTCGTAGGCCTACGAGGTCACCGTACGTCCTTATCAAAAGGGATGAAACCCATTAAAACGATTATTCATCAATTTGCTGTAGATAAGCGGGCTTTTAACGTATACTTTTGCGGAATTTTTCATTTCCTTCTGACCGTTCCAACTTGTAAATCACCCTGTATCAGCGATTAGCGGTCGCGATAAGGTCCGCAACAGACCATAAACAACCCCCATAATTCGGTGAGCGAAAGTAGTCCTTTGAATGTCCTTTATCTTAACAAAATCGCGAAGCCCCGCATTAGAACTAACATGTGAGGGTGTTGGTTAGGGTTCGGAGGAAAGAAAATCTCCTGGATTATAGAGAATATCGACAAATTTAAATATTTACATTTTTTTTTAAATCAAAATATTATCTCAACTCAAAATGGTATGGATGGTAGGAAAATTTAGGGTATAATATAAGTAAATTAACAAAAATCAAGACGTCTGAAAAATGATCAATGAACCTTTTTTCGTCTTACATATTCTTGATAGTTTCCATTGCAAAAACCATAGACAAAAACTATATCGGCATATTCCTCATGTTTAAATTTGTAAGGTATAATTGTTAAACGAGAACTAAGGACAATAAAATTAAACGACAAGAACAATAAAAACGAAAGAAATACAATAACAAGATTTTAACGCAATAATATGTTTCACAATGTCACTTGGCTGTCAGCTCTTAATATTTCACTTGGTATTATTATTTGACATTATCCTATTTACATATGTACAATAAAAAAATAGCTTAGATCCAAAAAAACTTTGTTAAAAAAGCCAATTAAAACAAATATAATTTTAAAAATTTATTAATAAACCTATTTTTTAATTTTAAAAATTAATTAAGTTATTAATAAAACAATAAATTAAGTTTTTAATAAAAAGAAATAATAAATGATGAAAATACCAATAGAAATGTATAATAAATCCTATAAATTTTAAGTTTGATGTTAAAATTTTGATAGTAAAATGGGATGTGCATTTAAATAAAATATTTAATACTAATTCATTTTTCCTCTCTTTTCGAATACGTTATCCATTTTTTAAAATTCCATATACGGGGTGTTGTTCTAAACAAAATGATTTTGATAACTTTTTTTAAAGACGGATCTGGATTTTTAATTTTCTTACTACGGTATTGATTGTCCTTGTAAAGGAAAATATTGATGCCAAATTTCATAGGAATATACAGTGGGGTTCCGAATATACAGCGAAAAGAAATGACCAAAATTGATAAAACACCCCGTAACTCGGTAATAAAGCGAGATAGACCCAAACTATATGGGTGTTTCTGAACCCTGTAAGTGTCCTCTATCCACAGTTAACGTATGTCAGTTTAAGTACGAAACACCCTGTATAGAATTAACCCGGATTCGTTACAAGGGGTTGGGAGTACTACGCCGCCTTAAAGCATTTAAAGCAAATGTGAATATAAACTAATTATTGAAATTTAACAAATTATAACCAAGAGAAATGTTTATGTTATAGTATTTGTCGAAAAAATAATTTGGATTTTCGGCTGTTAAATATTTTTTCTTCATTATACTAACCCACTATCCTGAATGAAATACAACTGCTGCTGCGTCAGAGAAAATAAAATTCGAAGTAGGTCATTGTATGGTTTTTGTCCTGTTTTTATCCTTCACACAACGTCCTTATTCCGACCAAATTGAATTGTTTCAATACCTTACTCGATTTCTCGGAAAACTAACCCGAATCTCTGTTTGATAAATGAATTAATTAAACCCATGTTGCCATTTTCGTTAATGACGCAGAAGAAAAACGCCATTAGTGATTTTTCATCATAAGAATTTCTGCGTTTCGTTTTATATGTGGGTATATGAAAAAATGAGAGGATCGATAGAAAACCAACTCGAATTTTGGGGATACAAGTTAAAAGCCGCTAACAGAATAGCGAGGCAGATGAAGAAACAGATAAAAAAAATATAATGTCATATTTCCCAGAATTATTAGCATCATATATATATATCAGAAAAATACTTCAGGATTAAACAGGAAGAATCATACTCTAAAATTAAAGAAATTAAGGCAGGAGTGCCACAAGGAAGTGTATTGTATTAGGGCCAGTCCTATACCTATAGTGATATTCCTGAATTAGAGCAAAATACAATTGCCACCTTTGCAGATGGCAGTAGGGAAAACACACGAAGATGCTGCAAGAAAACTACAAACATCATTAGATAGAATTCATAATTGGACCAATCGTTGGAGAATCAAATTAAATGAAAATAAATCGGTACATGTTAATTATACTAACAAAAACAATGAAGGTATATACCAGTCAGAATAAATAATACCCAGATCACTTATGCTAATTCAGCAAAGTATCTAGGTATTACTTTAGATGCGAGACTACGCTGGAAGTTCCATGTCAAAAAGAAACGTGAAGAACTCAACATAAAATTCAGAAAAATGTATTGGCTGCTTGGAAGAAATTCTACCCTGTCATTCTGTCATTATATAACAAAAAACATATAACAAATTCTGAAACCGGTATGGATAGATGGTATCCAGCTTTGGGGCAGACAATTAACAAATTTGCAAGAAGTCACGAACATCGACTCCACCAACACGTGAATGAAAGCTCCTGGACAACAGTGATCTAGTAAGAAGAGGAAGAAGCCCTTTGAGTTAGTGTAAGTGAAAGTCACAGAAAAAAGCAGAGCATAGTGCGCAGTAGTGAATACACGTTAAGTAAGGTGTAATAAAATTATTAGAACTTAAGGTACACTAGAGAGTAGACTTTAGTTATCCAATCTTCACATATTAATTTAAGTTGGACAAACATTACTCATTGATCGTTATGTGATCAGATTGTAATGTAAACAAATGCCCCGTAAGGGTTATTTTAATATAAAAAAAATATATATTTCCCAGAAATTTTTTTTTTGAATGTTTAATCCTCTAATTTATTTTGGATCAAACCCTATAGATACCGTTACAGGGGAAATTTGGATATCTCTAAGATCAGTAAGTAAGGAACTGAGGATTTAATTAGGGATCAGATAGTTTCCGCTATTTTGTTCATCGATTATTGTTGGAGCATCTTTAGAAGACAATAGATTCTGGTTTAAGACATACGTCAAAATCAGGTAATTGTAAACTCGTGTAAAGGGTCGAAATCCGTGTATGGTTCACATAAACATAGTTTGAATGGAAAACAATAATAGTTTCAATATTAGTATTGACAGGCATACAACTGATAAACACGTATTAATTGTATAGCAGATATAGTAGGAAACTACCCAAGCGGCTCGGAAACATAATTTAGCAATTAGCGAAACGCTGTCTACCTAATTCAGATTTTCAAGCAGATTATCAGTATACAATGGCACAAATTCAAATTAATTGGGTAAAATGGATTGTTTTGCGTTCAAATTTGTTACCAAAAATCAACTCGTAGGTAGATATTCGATACAAACTTAGGGTTTTAATACATAGCCCAGTTGCCAGAGAGAAGGATATTGACCAAAAGCTCGCACAAAATGTCATATCGATAAAACTTGGCACTTAAGTACTTGAAAGGGTGTAGAAAACGACAAAAAAATCTTTGCTGCTCTAAAGTTTATGCTAACTTCACAATATCGAAAATAAAATAGAAAATTTGGTTTTCCATTATATCTCGAAAAAAAAAAATACGAAAAATTAATAGCGCCACGTGAAAGAGCGGAAAATTTTACTAAAAATTACATTATAAGTTATTTAAGAAAAAAAATTCCGTTACTATAAACAATTATTAAAAATAAAAAAGCAAATTCGAAAACTCTACGCGCTCCGAGCCGTTGAATACAAATATTCAGGCGAGGCGTTCGGAAAAAACTATCTTTGATAAAAAGAAATATTTTGGATACCAAAATATTTTACTGGGAGTATACACAAATGATGTGAAATAAGTTAAAATCACAGTTCCCAAGAATTTCGGGGTATTTAAATAAACTCATTAGAAAATGTCACACACTGCACCAACGTCTGGACTTCAAACAACTACTCCTTGGACTATATGCCCCAACAGGTATTGAATTACAGAAGTCCAAACGCGGTTGAACCAACAGCTTTGATTTTGTTACTAAAGAAGCCTGTCATTCTTAGACCGGTTTCGGCATTATTGTGCTCATCAGTAAGAAGCAGACAAGCTCGACTTTCTATCTCTAAAGAAAGTCTGAAGAATGGATTCGATTCGCTCTGCTCTTGATAAAAATGGTTGCGTTATAGCAAGTGTATCAAGAACGACGAAAGCCCAACGCCATCTTCACTTTAATAACAAAATCTGTCCAGAGGTTGGTGCAGTGTGTGACATTTTCTACTGTCGAAATTCTTGGGTGCTGTGATTTTAACTTATTTCACATCATTTGTAAAGTATCTTTGCCTAAAATGTACGCAAAGAAAAAAGAAAGCATTTTAAAGAGGAGACTCTAAGCTGTCTCAGGAAGCCATTAGTTTTTAATCTTTTTTTTGTTTTCTCATAGAAAATTTGACCGGAAGTTATAATTTCTAAAATTCTCACTGATTTTTACAATACAATTTTTAGTAAAATTTTCCGTTTTTTCACGTGGTGTTATTAGTTTTTCGAATTTTAGATTTTATTTTCGAAATTGTGAATTTAGCAGGAAAGCAGGAAAGATTTTTTTATCGTTTTCTACATCCTTTTAAGTACTTAAGTGTCAAGTCTCATCGATATCACATTTTGTGCGAGCTTTTGGTCAATATCCTTCTCTGGCAAATGGGCTATCTATGTTATTATCATATCCTGTGAAATTAATTAAGTACTTAAGTGTCAAGTCTCATCGATATCACATTTTGTGCGAGCTTTTGGTCAATATCCTTCTCTGGCAAATGGGCTATCTATGTTATTATCATATCCTGTGAAATTAATTAAGTACTTAAGTGTCAAGTCTCATCGATATCACATTTTGTGCGAGCTTTTGGTCAATATCCTTCTCTGGCTATCTATGTTATTATCATATCCTGTGAAATTGTCCAGTGATCTGTTTCTATAGTAAATTATTATGTTTTCTGTTATGTCAATTTTTGAAAACAACTTTAGTTAAAGTCGAAACGTCAAATTAAAAACATTTGTAATCTAAAAAAGTGGTTTTAATATCCAAAAAGAAGAAAATTTAGAAATTCAACTACACGAATTAAAAGTCAATGTTCTAAAATAAACGAATCAACAAATACGACAAATAGTGCAACTGGCTTTGTTTCAGGCTCAGTTTTTATCGTTTGAAGTGCTATAGAATTGTGCTATATTACCATTTATAATTAAATTATTTTTCTAACATTATTAATGATGAAAACATAAAACCTTTGGACTGGTGGAAATCCCAACAAAATATTGATATTATTGATGAAGTATTTCCCATAATACGCCAATCCAGCAACACTCAAAACGACATCATCTGACCTGACCCGTAAGTTGACAGTCATGTTTGTTTACCTTAACAGTTATGTTTGTTTACCTAAAATTCCGTTAGAGCGGCGCTCGTGTCAATCGAAATCGAGACGGGCAGGCGTATAGAACAAAATTATTTCCCATAATAGAACAAAAGTTTTGTGCGCTTCTTCAGTCGGTTAAGAGAGTATTTTCCACATTTGGTTTGGTAACTTTAGGAATCGGTTAGGAACGAAAAAAGTGACAAAAAATTAGTGTTTTTTTTCTATAACCGTCACAATTAATTTCAAAAATTTGTCTTGGAAGTAATTTTTTAATTTTAATTTAGGAATTATTTTTTTTACATATTTAGTCGTTCGTTGTAGTTTTGATTGGCATATCTCTTTTCATACAGCTGTTCGGGTTTATTTTGTTACTTTATTTGAGTAAACCTGTTTTAAATAAGTAAATTAGTTTGATTTGCTTAGATTATCGGTTTTTAAATAACTCTCTTTAAATCCTGATTTGAACTAACACAATCAAGTTGATTTAACTCGTCGTAACTTTGCTTGACATGAATAAGAATTCAAAAAGCCCAACATAAACTCTCACCTACCACCTGGTATCGAAATTATTTTAGGAATATTAGACAACACGCTTGTAATGTGAAGGTAGATTGAAGCAAACCTAATTCTTGGCAGTTATTCTCTCCATTCGCGCTTTGTACATATTTTATGATCGTTATGCCGCTCCCCGTTTCAATGGAAAATAACGTGCGGCGGGCGTGTATATAAAACCATCCCACTGACTCTTAAAATATACATAAGCGACACCTAATTATTGCCAGGCCGTTACTGTAATCCCCCGGTTGGGGTACCAAATTTAACACGCCGAAATTTATAGTAACAGGATATGAACGCGTTTCATGCTTGGAATAATGTCAAATGTATGTGTTCGTTCATTTACATGACGTCCTCTATTTTTTAAAATCTTGTTTTATATACGTTTTGATTAATTTTTATTTATTTTAGTTTATGAACTTATAAATTAAAAAAAGGACTTAAAAAAATAGTTATGATGGTGATGACATGTTTGTTTTGGAGGACAGTTAGTAATTTTGATTTGATAGATGTCAATAGGTGAATTTGTTGGGAAACAAGAACTAAAAAAATTAAAACTGAGAATTCTTTAAACCTTTTCAATTGTCACAACGTGGGGCTGATTAAAATAAAGCCACCAAAATAAATCTCAGAAATGGGAAAAGAATAGAAGAAACTATGGAGAAAATGTTTATTTTTATGCAGAAAATGAATAAAAATATAGAAGATTTGGGAAGAAAAATGGAAGACAAAATGGGAAAGATAGAAGATAAAATGGGAAAGATGATGGAAGACAAAATGGGAAAGATGGAAGACAAATTGGAAAAAATGATGAAAAAGGAAATAAAACAAGAAGTAGCGAAAAAGTAAATAAGAGAGAGATAATATTAAAAGAAACAGAACAAGTTAAAGAAAGAAATACAAGAAAACAAAAGTAACATCAATTCAAGAATAGAAAAAATTGAATCTAAAATAGAAACAAATAAAAAAGGGGTTAAAAAAATTGCAGGAAAAACAAAAGAAATACAAGAAAAAGAAGAGATTTTCAAAGAAAAAATTGAAAAAGATGTAAAAGAAATCAAGCAAGACATTAAAGAAGAAATGAAGGCAATTAAATTGGGGGTACAAGACACCCAAGAAAGAATAGAAAATCTATTAAGAAAATGGTATGAAACTTTAATAGAATTTCATCAACAAGTAGAAGAAAGTATGAAGGAGACAGGAACAAAATTAAGAGAAGAACAAAAACAAGATGAGAATAAAGCAGAAGAGAGAATTAAGGAAATACAGAAGGAAATAGACAATTTAAAAATAAATTATCATAGATGGAAGATGAAATTAAAAATTTGGATATTGGAAGAAAATTTAAAAGAAGAAATAAAAATGATTTGGGAATAGCAGATGAAGAGAATTTAAGTATACAAAAAAAAAATTAAAAAAATACAAGATTTTAGTGGGAAAAATAGAAATTAAAATTTGATTTTATTAATTTTTTTATGATAAAAATAAATTAAGAAAACAAATTTTGGGGGAATGCTGTAATGATGTAAAAAATGGGGCAAAATTATTGGAAGTATATTTTAAAAAAAAATTATTAAAAAAACTATGTAAAAAGGACTTCAAAAAATAGTTGTGATGGTGATGACATGTTTGTTTTGGAGGACAATTAGTAATTTTGATTTGATAGATGTCAATAGGTGAATTTGTTGGAAAATAAAACCTAAAAAAATTAAAACTGAGAATTCCTTAAACATTTTTAATATATATAATCAAAACCCTTCTACCGTATAGTATAGTATAGGAAGGGAGGTATTCTCCTCTTATCCATGTACGAATTTCCACCATTCTTTCTCGTTTTTTGCTTTTGTTTTTGCTTCATTCCACGATAGATTTCTCTCTTTGAAGATTTTTGCAATTGTTTTGTCCCAGAATTTAATAGGTATCAGAGATAAAAAATAATGTCCATTGTACCCTATTAATGTGTGCAATTATAAGTATTATAATTAAAGGATTAAAAAAATTAAAAACTGTTAAGTACGTTTCAAGTCGAGACTTTTGAAACACAAAAGCTAAACCTTCAAAGTAAAATTGTAAAATTATTTACTAATCTCTTTCTCGGTACCTTTTTGTAGAAAGTACAACATGGATTAAGAACCAACCAGACACTGATCTGAATCAGCTGACGGCCGTGACATTTGGATATAAATATAACCTCACTTATTTCTAATGTTATTCCGAAATACTGTGAGTTAAGTTTTTTCGGAAAATTTTAATAAATAATTACACTGAAATCACACAAATAGTCAAGAAATACACAGCAAACAGCAATCCAGAATTTCACATTCGACAATAACAAATAAATAATCAACACTTTCTATAACAGACTTACGTCGAACTGGTGACTGGTGTAAGCACGTGCTAAGAGAATTTATCCCAGAAATGACAACATCGACGAAATTAACCGCATGAGATCGCCACGCCATTGGTTAGATTTATCCGGGAGATTTAATACTAATTATTCTTCAAATTGCAATTTCTCTGAAAACGGACAATTATATCTTGAGATATTTTTACCTAGAAACACTAAATCCCCTTCTTTATCGTTTCTGCATAAATTTAGTTAGAATTACCGGCCTAGTGGTAAGCCTCATTAAAAAAACTGAATTTTGACATCTCCCATCGTTTCTGCAATCCAAAAAATGTTTTGGGCCAGGCCAAAGCACCGTGAATCATTTATATAACAAATTTAATCCTGTGTTTAAAAGAAAAACGATTTAGACTCGAGAAACTTCCACTAAAAATACAAGATTTTACTGTTATCCAAAGCTTCCCATAAATTTCCCTTTTTTTTCTCACCGGTGAGTATCCAGGCCAGCAAAACGGTGCCGTTTCGGCTTAAAAAAAAAACCCAAGAATTTTCACATCGAACATCCCCGCGTGGAAATTCGAAAGTGTTTTGGCGTCGCCGTGACGCGTAATACATCAAGAACTCAGGATCCGTTAGTTGCCTAACTTCTATCTGAATCTGTTGGGAAACTGCACAAACACGCTAACTTACTTTCATTTCCTCGATTCCCTGACGGTTCTATCCATGGCGGAAGCTCCCTAACCCGCAATTGTTTTCGGAAATTGGATAAAGGTTGAAAAATGGGCGGGCATTATTTTCCAAAGTAGCTCTGGATTAGGAGAGATGAACTTTCTAGACACTACTTGATTCACGTCCCGTTGGATGGGAAAATCATCTTTATTTTATTGACGTCAAAAGTTTTGAGGAAGTTTTCGGTGTTAAAGCTCAAGTGGGGGCGAAAATAATCAAAAATATTATTGTTTTTTTAAGGTTGTGGATTTGTACGCGTCAAACAAATACGAGCAAATGTTTGTGTTTCGTATAAAATTTTATTAAAATATTTCGTTGTATCTTTTGCCATCCTCAGTGATATTCGTAAACATTTAAATGTAGAAATGTATAAAAGTCACAGCTGGTTGTTACTGAATTTGGCAGAATAATACGAGCTCAAAACAGCGCTAAATGCAAAATAAATAATCTGGCCACTTTAGTCTATTACCTATCGATTACTTCAGGTTACTTCATACTAATCCATAATTATGAAAAGTGGATTCATCTGTAAACAACGCATCATAAAAAAAATCATCTTCCACAAACAAAAATCTATTAGTCTTTGAAAATCTGTTCCATACAGATTTTGATGCATCTCGAAACATTTTTAATTATCTCAAACCAAACACGTATTTTCAAAGATACTTTTTTCGGATCATAGTCTAAGCTGATCAAATTCAGGGTGTTATATTTAGGCATTACGGTGGCAAAATAATGTAAAATTTAACATAAATAAAGATAACTCCAAAATTAACAGATTTAGGCATAGTACACCTCTATAATTTTTAAAAGGTAATGGAATTTGCTACATAATAGGATTATAAAATATAGGGTGTCCTATTTGAAATAAGAACGATATTGTCGTTTGAATATATGATTAGAGAATCGCCCCATTTTGGTCGCGCTGTATAATTTTAAACAAGTCTAAATACATGATTGTTTTCAATTATTAGTCTGTTTTTTTCAGTTAAAAATGAATGTGGCTGATTCCATAGGTTTCGAAGTTATTGGTTTTCTTGTAAGTGCTTCCATTTTTAGACATATCAAAATATCTCGAAAACTAAAAAGCTTAGGTATAGGGAATACATAAGAAAGTTTATCTTATTTTTAACGTGTAATCTGTAAATGCAATAAAATATATGGTCTTCCATAAGAAATAATATAACTTTGAAACGCCACACTTTTTTGGGTCAACCTGTATAATTCAAAATAATTTTAAAATGTAGCCTTTATCAACCCACATATCCATGAATAAACAAAATTTTCAAAATATTAACCGTTTAGCCACAATGGACCGTCCCGTTCATTTTGCGGTATATTTTTTATGGATACGAACTTTCTTGGAGATGACCCTGCTCTTGTTTATTTTTTGTTTTACCTAACTTAGATATTGTCTAGGCAAAAAATTTAAAATAGAATGTATTTTTGTAGAAAACCATTTATAAGCAATATTTAAACGTTTGAAAACAACTATACCACAACTGCTATAGAAGTTATTATCAAGTTTTCGAACAAACTAAAAGTTTCTTTTGTTAACTAATTCTCTCGTAAGCAGCGTTGCCATTCCGACACAACAACTTCGCCGAATGTCGTTCCTTGCCCCATTAAAATTGTAGAACACATACCAAAATCCAACCACTATCCCTATTCTCGGTCGTACGGCCTCTCACCCGAACCGCAGGATCGGTTCCAGACCCTCAATGGAAAGTGGGTGGTAAATTTGAAAAATCCTCAAACAAGTGTTTTGAAATATACATAGGATTTTTAGAAATTAGTTTCATTGTTCTTTAAAACCCCACCTGTGTAAAAATACTTTCAAATTTCTTGAAAACCTTTGGATCCTTCCAATGTTAAACTTTTATCGGTAGTTAATCCTAGGAATTTTAAGGACCTTTGAAAGAAATAAAAATAGTGTCCTTGAGAATTTGATACATCTGCGAACGAGACACTTTAAAAGCATAAAAATACAGATATCTTTACTACATCCAACTTTAATTAGAAGTAGAATCATTCCTCATCTCTCTTCATTTCTTTCTCTCTCGACGATAGGTCCAAAAACGACGAAATCCATCTATAGGATAGGTCCAACACTACAAAAAAGTGTTTTCTTTTAGGTCCACAAGGTTGACTGACTATACTTTTATACAGACAACGCTAGTACTTTAGGTTATAAAAAAAATTTGTTCTGATAATATTAGATTTTGTAACGCGTCTAAAATATTTAAGAATCTTGTAATTCTGTAAAATTTTTTGGTAATTAGTTCTACAAGTTACAAGTGTCTCATAATTTGTACATATCCCACCGTATTTCTAAAAAATGTAAATACTATATTTTGATATCGTAGAGATTCTATAGTTGAAAATTATTTTGTTACAATTTCAATTTTTATTTGTAAGGTATCTATATATCAGTTATAGCTAACAGTTTTGTTATTATTATAATACGTAATACCCTAGTCCCAATTCTTTTTATAATTCATATAAATCAATTGGCTACTTAAATATTGCCAGCAAGCATTAACTTGTGAAGGCAGCATTTTAATGAATCAATTTTTAATGATGTGAAAGTTAAAATTATCGCATTTTGTGTTAGTCCTTTAATTAGGTGGTAAAATATTAATTCGGAAACAACCGGTCCTGGTGGTATGGCTGCCTCTCTCCAACTCCACACCAAAACTCTAGCAAGTAATTAGACAGATCGATACGTTTGAACTTCCAAGGGTTGTTCGCCATATTCGTGATTAGCCCAAAGTTAAATAAATTTCGGTAGTAAGATGGCGTAATAAAGATAAATGATGTTAATGTCATGCACAGTTTATGACAGAACAGTTTGTTGTTTTCCCGGAACGAGTCATTTACTACAGCCACAGATTTTTTACTGTTTTCCCGATAGTAGAAGTTTTGTTTTAGAGAGATGACTTCATTTTATGAAAACGAGCATAAATATTGAATTGTATTTTAACCACTCACTGATATTAAAGTTCAAAACATTTAAATAATATATAATTAAATACAGGGGGAACTATTACTGCAATAAAGACATGACAAATGTGAGATAATTATAAGCAGCCTTTAGCAATAACTTTTGAAGTTATTTTCAAATATACAAGGTGGCTCAAAACTTAGCATATAATTTCTTTATTTATTTATTCAATAAATACAATGAATGATAAGCGATAAGTGCTACTGCACTTGTTTCGCATGAAAGTTATCATAAAACATCATCATCAACATTATAAATAGAATTATACCCAAAGACCAGACATCTGTATGAACCTTGACCGATCTTCTTTCCAATTAAGTATTCCCTTTTTTCCAGAGCATTTACTTCAGAATTTCGAGGACACAAAAAGGTCGCTATGTGTTAATTAAGCAGGTTTTTTATTTACCTTTGATTTTCCAAAAATATCCATTCAGGCAAGTCGTTCCCGCATATACACCTACTTGAATTTTCGTTCCAGTCTTTTGGTATTGCTCAACATAGATTTAAATTACAAAAATTTGGGGAAAATGACATGTCATACTTTTATTAGTTTTAATTAATTAAAATGGTCCTTAAATAGAACACATTGTATTTTATTTCATATTCGAATTCTTTCTAATGCAAAAAATGAGGTTGTATGAATATTCCAAAGTTATGGTCAATTTTATGTGATAATCAATGAGAGTTCAATGCCCTGTATACTCCAAACGAAACAACCTGACATTATTTTTTTACAGGCGTAGCTTTTTGATATTGGTCCAGTTTTATAGAAATATTCCAATATTGCCAAAGCCTTATACAGGGAGAGGTGAAATTGAAAAAACGCATTATTTTTTTAACAATTTGTTTTACGTATAGTTCCCAGTGAAGATGGCGATCGATGTTAACACCAAGATACCTTATACTTTCGGCTTCCGTAATTTGATGAGTGTAGCCTATATTTAATGGACCTAAGTGTGGTAAGCAGCAAGAGTATGAAGTAAATGGTAAATAACAACATTTATTGTAATTAAGTGTTAATTTATTATATTGGAACCATTTAGAAATTTTTTGAAAGTCATTTTCAATGTTTGTCATCGGCAAAACTTTATTATTTTTCCTGATGAATTTATTGAAAATAAACTGTTTACATATAAAATAAAAAAAAGTGGCCCTAAGATGGTTCCTTGAGGAACTCCAAGTGTAAGTTTCTCTAGTGTACTAAACGTATCGTTAATCTCTACACATTGTACTTTATCTGATAGATAGCTTTTAATTAGATCATATGGAGTTCCTCTTATACCATATTTGCTTAGCTTGCTAAGAAGTTTACTTGACACATTGTGTCGAAGGCTTTAGAGAGGTCTAGGAATATACTAGTTGGAATTTTTTTGTCAATATGTTCGTGTATATAAGAAGTAAGTTTGTAAATTGAATCTTCTGTAGATTTGCCCTCTCTAGAGCCATGTTGACAGTCTGATAGAATATTGTATTTACTGAAAAAATTACACAATCTACTTTTTATTAGCCTTTCAATTATTTTAGAGATATTAGAGATTAATGAGGTCGATAATTTTTCATTTTAGTTTTATTTCCTGTTTTAACAAGCGGTTTAATTTTACCTGTTTTAAGAAATTTAGGAAATTGACCAGTAGTAAAACATTTATTTATGATAAAATTTAAAGGTGCTGCTATTTGCTTGAAAGTTTCAGATCGAATACTATCAATTCCGGGAGATTTCTTGTTTTTTAAGGTATTTATGAATGATATTACTTCATTTTCATGAGTTGTATTGTATTTTGTAGTGGATCTTCAGTAAAATAATCAATATCTGGAATTTTTGCCGCTAATATTTGACCTACACCAGCGTAATATGGGTTGAATGAATTTACTATTTCCTTTCTGTCTCTCAACTGGTTTCCATTTGATAGTTTTATAACAGGAATATTTCTTTTAGATCTAATTTTTCCACATATGTCATTAATAAATTCCCATAATGATTTGGACGAATTTGTATTTTTAATTATATGACCGATATAAAAATCTTGCTTAGCTTTTTTTGTAAATTTATTTAAAGTGTTTTTATAATAAATATATCTCTCTTTAATTTCATTATTTAAATAACGAATTTGTAGACAATTTATTAAATTTTTTATAACAAGAACAATGAATAAAATTTATATAAAGAGATAATTAAGGATGAAAAATCGCGTATCATTATAAAAAAGTCAGCTTTCGACAAAGTTTGGTATTTATAAAGGTCTGCTCTATATAATTAAAAAATCCTTACCTCTAAACTATTACATTATCGAGTAAACCAGTAAGGAATTTTAATTTATTAGATTCGACATCCTAAGACCGGTTTCTGTCTTTCGACTTCATCAGTTAGGCTTTTCGAATCCAATAAATAAAATTCCAAACTCGTACAAGTCAACATCCGCTATAAGATAACATTTTTAGATGTGCTACCATCTATGGTAAGAAGAGAGTATTGACATTAAATGTTGACTGAATCTAGTCAAGATGTCACTCTCTTCTTTTTTATCCCTTTCAGAGATTAATACAAAGTGAGTAAACCAGTAAGGAATTTTAATTTATTAGATTCGACATCCTAAGACCGGTTTCTGTCTTTCGACTTCATCTGTTAGGCTTTTCGAATCCAATAAATAAAATTCCAAACTCGTACAAGTCAATAGCTATATCCGCTATAAGATAACATTTTTAGATGTGCTACCATCTATGGTAAGAAGAGAGTATTGACATTAAATGTTGACTGAATCTAGTCAAGATGTCACTCGAAAGACAGAAACCGGTCTTAGGATGTCGAATCTAATAAATTAAAATTCCTTACTGGTTTACTCACTTTGTATTAATCTCTGAAAGGGATAAAAAAGAAGAGAGTGACATCTTGACTAGATTCAGTCAACATTTAATGTCAATACTCTCTTCTTACCATAGATGGTAGCACATCTAAAAATGTTATCTTATAGCGGATATAGCTATTGACTTGTACGAGTTTGGAATTTTATTTATTGGATTCGAAAAGTCTAACTGATGAAGTCGAAAGACAGAAACCGGTCTTAGGATGTCGAATCTAATAAATTAAAATTCCTTACTGGTTTACTCACTTTGTATTAATCTCTGAAAGGGATAAAAAAGAAGAGAGTGACATCTTGACTAGATTCAGTCAACATTTAATGTCAATACTCTCTTCTTACCATAGATGGTAGCACATCTAAAAATGTTATCTTATAGCGGATATAGCTATTGACTTGTACGAGTTTGGAATTTTATTTATTGGATTCGAAAAGTCTAACTGATGAAGTCGAATCTAATAAATTAAAATTCCTTACTGGTTTACTCACTTTGTATTAATCTCTGAAAGGGATAAAAAAGAAGAGAGTGACATCTTGACTAGATTCAGTCAACATTTAATGTCAATACTCTCTTCTTACCATAGATGGTAGCACATCTAAAAATGTTATCTTATAGCGGATATAGCTATTGACTTGTACGAGTTTGGAATTTTATTTATTGGATTCGAAAAGCCTAACTGATGAAGTCGAAAGACAGAAACCGGTCTTAGGATGTCGAATCTAATAAATTAAAATTCCTTACTGGTTTACTCACTTTGTATTAATCTCTGAAAGGTATAAAAAAGAAGAGAGTGACTTCTTGACTAGATTCAGTCAACATTTAATGCCAATACTCTCTTCTTACCATAGATGGTAGCACATCTAAAAATATTACATTATCCTTAAATCCTACTTACATGACCGACATTACCTTTTTAAATACCAAGATGAAATGACCTAACTCTAATCGATTAACGCCGCCGTCCCTCAGGGTAGCGTAATTGGTCCATTTCTTTACCTCATCTATGTATGCTGACGACACAGGAATTTTGGTTGACTAAATGGCGGATGCAAATAAGCGAAAACAAATCAGTTCAACTAACATTTACTAACCGAAGGGAAAACTGTCCACCAGTTACTCTAAATGATCACCAACTATTGCACCAGGACGTCAAAGACTGGGGGGGAGGGGGAAGGTAGATAACCAGGAAGCTTCTATATTGTTCCGATTATATATTATGATACAGTATTGTTGCGTGGGGACAACTTTAAAATATTTTCATTCGTTTGTTCTCTGAATTATTTGCTTTGCTAGTTAAGTTGTAGATAAATTGTTAACATAGACGGAAGCACCAAAATTACAATCTTGAAAAATAGTGTGTTATGTACCAGCCCCATAATAATAAATGCAATTTATAAGACGACTGTCCAGGGACGCAGTTCACACCGCAATTCCAGGCTGCGCTGCAACTCCAACTTCAACGTGTACAGTCATTCAACCAAAATAATACTAAAACCTTTGAAATATTTAAAAGGCAAACGTTACATAAAGCGGCAACTCCAGTAGCGTCCGGCGATAGAGAAGGTCACCTTACTCCCCAGAGAGGGCATTATTGTATGTAGGTAAGTCGGCGTTGAGTGGTGACATTTCGAGGGGGTCCTTCGGGATACATTTAATTCCGTGACTCCATGCCGACATTTCGACACTTTGCCCTAGATCGATCTCGGTCGCCACGTGAAACAGCCGGCACTTCATTTTAAATGGAACAAAATGAAAATTGCTTATTCAATATTGATAGTTTTTAAACTATAAAAATGCATTAAAAGGAATCAGTTTACTTAATGAAATAACTCTCTATTTACATTCAAATAAAAATATAGACACGACGGTTAGATATTTGTGACGTGTGGTTAGAGATACAAATCAAACTCAAATCAATCCTAGCGGTGCTGTGAACCAAATCAAACCATTCTAATAAAATTTTGAAGTTTGAAATATCAAATATTTTGATCTAACTAGTTTGAGAAATTAAATCGTTAGTTATATATTATATTAATAATAATAATAATAGTAGCTTTATTCTCCATATGATCAGTTATACATAAAATGGGACAAGTCAAAAGACAGTTTATAAGATGTGGAACATAAAACATAAAAATACAAAAAATATAGGAAGGGGAAAAAAATAAACGTATAAGGTGGAGGGGGGTAAGTGCATTTTTGGGGCAAGTGCGTACCCGCCTTCTCTTATTTTAATCTTATTCTGTTTCCTTCTTGCACTGATATGAATATACTCTTTGACTACATTGTCTTTAATTTCAACATTCAACATTGACATTGGATATTGACGGTTGATGCTCTCGTCCATTTGGTACGAAAACGCTACAGAGAACGCATAGTAAAGTGTGCATCAAATTAATAATCGTGTAACATCGCCTCTATTTTTTGTTAAAATTTTTTCATTTTTGGTAAGTAAGTGTTTATTGATATTGTTAACAAGTATATAGCAGTATTTCTCATTTATCTTAACTTAGTTTTTGTTTAACTACTACTCCGCTCTTGTCCCACGAAATTAAGATGGTGGGACATATGCAGATCAACCTTAAGGGTCAAGTGCACACTAATACGCACTTACCCCAGAACCGGCTTTTTTCAGATTTCGTATAAGAAAAATGGTACGAAATTACATTAGAAATATTTTTTTCAGATTTCGTATAAGAAAATTATTTTATGAACGTGTTTTTAAAAGGTTTGGGTAATGAGAGGCCTGCTCTTTTGATTTGTGATGGACATTCTACCCATGTCGGTTTAACAGTTATTGAACTAGCAAGAGCAGAAAGAATAACTATTCTCAAATTACCACCTCATTCGAGTCACCTCCTGCAACCCTTAGACCTTTGTGTTATGACAGTGGCAAAGACATCATGTTGGAATTAAATTGCCAAAAAGCGAATTTGCAAAGATTCTTGGGGAAATATGGGAGAAGGCAGAACCATCTATAGTTAAGAACAGTTTTGAAAAAGGGGGCATATATCCCTTCGACAGCAAAATCATACCAAAACATTTATTTGATCCATCTTCTCTTCGGAGATGGAATGAGTTACAAAAGCCGACTTTAGAAGTTCCTGCAGACACAGAGGAAACACCAAACCGCACATTACCAATATCAGAATAAGCCACTTTGACAACACCTACAAACGAGGATGAACCGTTTAATGGTCCGTCGACTTCAGCACAAACCGACCCACGACACAATACCAGTTTGAAAGGAGGCACGTCAATATCGTTTGAGGAATTATTGCTATCCACAGTAAAGAGTCACAATTCAGCTCCTATAAAGAAAAAAGTTAGAGTTGCTAATGGAGCTGAGATCATTACATCAGAGAACAAAAGTAATTGAAAGTGAGAAGCAGCTTGCGGAAGAAAATAAAATTAAAAGGAAGCAAGAAAGAGAAAACAAAAAACGAAAGAATGCAAAAAAACCAAAGAAAAAAGTAATAGTGTCAGACTCTTCAGAAGATGATATTTGCAGCACACAATCAACTGACGATGAGAGTCTATCCGAATTAGTAAATGCCGAAATTAAAGAAATAGATGACATACAAACTACTTTCAAAGATGTAAGCAAAACTAAAATAGATGATTGGGTCCTTGTAAAATTTGCCTCCAAGAAATTCAGTACTTTGTGGGAAGAGTAACGTCCTTCGATGACGATCCTGTTGTGTTGTTCACCAGAAAGATTTCTTTAACTGATTTTACTACAACATTCAGATTTCCGGAAATACAAGATGAAAGTGCTGTGGAAATGTCGGCTATTGTATCCATCCTGCCCACTCCAACTTTTACCAGAAGAGGAGATATATGTTTTGAAGTTACATTTACCGGACATAATGTACAATAATTGTTTTTGGAACTAAAATTATGTGTTTTACAGACATATCGTTCTTTTGTTTTGTTTTGTTCATGTTTATAATTATTTCTTAAATTGTGCCCTAACATTATGAATAAAGAAAAAGTTTATTACTTTAAAAGTTATGTTTAGAATTTCAATTTGAAAATATGGTATAACAGCTTAAAATCTATATAATATGCACTTGGCCGCGTCATTTGCTAGCATTAAACCAACTAAAAATATATACGTTATACGCTCTTACCCCGTTTTGCTGGGACAAGAGCGTCATTGTGTTCTCAAAATGAAATATTATAAAATGCAGTATAAGCACACATTGGATCCTAATGAACTCTTCACATGATATTTGCAAAGATGTCAAGCACCTTTAGTAAAAATTTCAAAATTTTCTTTCAAATCATTCAGCATTGACAACACTTCAAAATGTAACTTAAGAAATTTTGGTCTGCACTTACCCCCCTCCACTAGCTAAAATTTAACAGTTAAAATGTATACGCCAAATATTCTTCAACAGAATAAAAACAATTATCCATCAATAACTTTTCTACTTTTTTCTTAAATAGTTTCATAATATTAGGAAGTTTATTATAAACTAAAAAACCCATGTATTGAAGGCTTTTTTATGTGTTGGTATCATCAAGTCAAAATGTTCTAGGTTTGATTTGACATAAATTAAAAGTTCTAGAATATAAATACAAGAAAGTGGTAATATACGAAGTTCCTTAAACTTTTCTCTGCATGACTGCCTATACCTCAGTGACGCTATATTTCTTAAAGCTTTTTTTTTAAGTTTAAAAACCCTCAATACATGAGCTGATGAGCCCCAAAAAATTAAATCTTATCGAATGAGAGTGTAGTAATGTGCGTAATAATATGCCAACAGAACAGATTTATTAGTTATAATACTTCTAAGCCTAAAAAGTGCAAAACATGCAGATGAAAGTTTTTCACAAATTATATCAATATGAAATTCCCAGCTAAAGAGTTATTTATGTGAACACCTAAGAATTTTGTGGACTGTACTTGATGAATAGATTTTCCATCTATTCTCAATAGATGGTTCTCAAGTATATCATTCACCCTAAGAGTAAAATGAATAAACACAGTTTTTTCTTTATTAACAATAAGTTTATTTTCGTCAAACCATTGTACTAGCTTATTTATTTTAATGTGAAATTCAACAGTTAATTGGGAGATATCATTATTACAAAATAGATAGTATCATCGGCAAATAGTACAATACTGCCATCATTAACTGTCAGAGCTAAGTCATTGATAAAGATTAAAAATAAAAGAAGCCCAAGGACAGAACCCTGAGGTACGCCACAATTAACTAAACGTGTTTCTGACAAGAATTAACGACTGTTAACTGATTTCTGTCACATAGGTAGGAACTCAACCACTCACCAACTCTTCCTCTAAAACCATACAAAGTTTTACATCAAGTAGACCATAATCTACTAGATCAAATGCTTTGCTTAAATCCATGAAAATATCTACACTCTTTTTGTTTTTGTTCAAATTATCATAGAGGAAGTTTAGGACAGCAGTTTGAGTAGATCTATCTGTCCTGAACCCGTGCTGACTATCATGAAACACGTTATATTTAAGAGCGAATTTTACCGTTTTCCTAAACATAATTTTTTCCACTATTTTAGAAACACTATAGATAACATGGATATAGGCCTATAATTATCCATACATGATACGTCACCTTTTTTGAACAGTGGTATAACTTTGACAGTTTTAAATATCTTAGGAAAAACACCTTCTTGAAAAGATCGGTTCAACAATATAATGGGCAATGTATTTATGCATATTGGAACTAATTTGATCAATTCCGCATGAATTAGAATTCTACAATTCAAATATAGTATTAAAGACTTCTGTTTCTGTGATCGGGCCAATGAAAATAGTTGGTAAGACATCTCCGATTTTATGTGAAGCAGAAGGAGATGGATAATTGGTAACAATCTGTTAGATGTATTTATATGAAGTATTCATTAAATGAATTTGCTATTAGAGAGGGTTCACACATTTTCTCGTTATTAACAAACATTTCTGAAAGTTTAGCAAAATTTTGTAATTTAAATCGTGATTGATTATTGACCAAACCGTATTTGATTTATTAGAAGCAAAACAGTATACTCGATCATTCTCTAATTTTTTGGCAGCGGCGCAGATTTTTCTATAAATCTTTTACTTTACCATAGGTAAAGTATTGTAATCGCAAAAAAAAAGTTCAGCTTTTTGAGACCCCCTAAGTCATTTAAGACCATTTCCAGAAAATGTATGGAGGAGTATGGAGTATGGAGTATGTAGTCCGGAAAAATTTGTGTGCGCTCTAACTCCAACTGCGATCGGAATTTCCTAACCAAATTTTATATTTAGCATTTCTAGAACATGCTAATGAGCTGATTAGGGCAAAATCGGACAACCGGAAGTGGGGGTTTACTCTTTAGAATTTTCAGATTTTCGCAATTATTATCGTTTCTATTAAGTTTATGTAAAAATATTAAGAGAAAAAATTTATTTTAAATTAAATTTACTATAAATTTTGTTTAAAAACTTTTTTCAAATTTTGTATTATAATCGAGTTAAAAATAAAATATGGAATGACATAGTTGCATAATAGCGCAAGCGCAGTAGAAGTGTTTTGTTTCATGGAGACAATTGTACGCTCTTGCCAAACATGGCCTGCCTTAAATATGTACGAGTAATTGGATTATGAGCCCGTAGGGCCGTTAAAGTATGGTAAAGTCATGTGCATGGCCACATCCGATTTTTTATATCTCCGGTCAGAGCTGGGCAGTAGTTAACTATAAAAGTAGTTAACTACGTAGTTAATTCATTTTTTAGGAAAAGTAGTTGTAGCTATACTCGATTACATTTTTTGCTCCAAAAACACTCAAAATAGTAGTTAAAAAAGTAGTTAACTACCGATTTCTAACTACTTTAGGTAGTTTCAACTACTTTTTTTAACTTAACTACTTGTAAAAGTATTTTAACTACTTTTTAAAACAATTTAACTACTTTTAAAAGTAAAATGTAAAGGCAAATTAAAAGACTTGTGCGTCAAACTTGAAATAAAAAATGGTTTTAGAAATACTCACATCGCTTATCTGGAAGAATACTTAGCAGTATTAAAGACTGTAGCTGAAACGTTAGATTTTTTGCAAGGCGAAAAAACTACATTCTATGGGTATCTTTTTCCTAGCATTTTATCGTTAAAAGTAAAATTGGAAAAAGCAAAAAACAACATAAATATTCGAAACTTACAATTTGTTATTGAAAAATTATTTTCATCACTACAGCATAGGTTTATTATGCTATTTTATATCAATGAGGAATCAATTGAAGCAATAATTGCTTCCATTAACATACCCGGTATAAAGCTGAGGTGGCTTAATGTGTTCAAAGAAATAAATCCGACTCAGAGCGAATACATCTTAAAATCTTTGTTTTCACTTTTTTAAAAATATATGTATTTTTTGGAGATTTATATTTTGTTGTCTAAAAAGGAGATTTGTTCCTTTTTTTTAAATATAGACTTTTTAAGAATATGTAGTTGAAGTTTTAACTACTAACTACATTTTTCTTAAAGTAATTAGTAGTTTTACTCAACTAGTTTTTGAAAGTAGTTTGCCCAACTCTGTCTCTGGTAATAATTTTCATGTTCAGGTGAATTTGTGTTTTAGTTTTTCGGAAGATATACGTATACCAGTTGTAATCCAGTTAGACTTTATTTTTTTTGTACACCATTGATCCAGATTGTTTAACAACTTATTTATTCATATAACGACCCTTGGGAGAATACAGTACTGATCGCCTTCTAACACTTTAGATGTTTCGAATTGTTTTAAATAAATGAAAATTTTTTTAATAATTTTCCACTCTGTATTGGACATTCGTAAGGACCAAAGACTCTCAGTATTGTCAGTATTGATGATCAATACTTCTACGTTTCATTGCATGACCTTTCTTTCTTTCATATTTCGCTCTTTAGTATCTAAAGAATATATAAACCTCCAGCAAATGACAAGAATTTGCCTCGTAAACTGACAACTTTGTTTTTATTAGTATCTCATCCATTAGTCTATTAATTTTTTCGATATACCACCGTTTAAATGACGCAGTTATTTCCAAAATATCCTATATCTATAATAATATTTATCCAACTCTAAAAACTTTGCAATTTTTCTTTTTATACCTGATTGAATGGTAGCGCTTTCAATTCGATCAAAACCTCTATACAGATTGAGAAAAGCAACGAAATCAAAACAACTCACCAATCCTCTAATGTCCTGTGAGTGTTACGAAATCCTCGACAAGAACACTCTTACGATAAACTATCTCGATTCGTTGAAATCGAGGACAAACATAGCAGAATTTCCTTGCAACGAGGAATACTTAACAATGTCACGCGATCCCGTTTTCATTTGGTTATAAAAGAGAGATTGCTACAACGAATTTATGTCGCAAAAGCATTTCATACAGAAATTTAATTTGCTCCTGTATATTCTTTCAAAACGACAAGGATAGTATTTCTCCATAACGTAGTATATTATCTTTTTCAAAAAGCACAATGAAATGCTGAATAAAAATGTATTTAATTTGTAACAATTTTATAAGTGTATTTTGTAAGAAATAGGAGAAAAATTCAGAGAACCGGAAAATAGAAAAAAAAATGTTAAAAGATGTTATAAAAAGTTTACAGCAGAGGTTTGATAATAGAATAGCAGGGACTAAGGAAAAAGCTCCAAAAAACTATAAATAGCAATATGATCAACAAACGACGAAAGAAAGAAAATGATAAAACGGAAACCAAAAATGATTTTTTTAATTTATATGAATAGTTAATGTCAGGATAATAGTAGAAATAAAACAAAAATTCTGGGAGGATGAAACAATTACAGTAAAATGTATAAAACCAATTCTGAAAAAACCAGATGCTCTAAGCTGCAATAATTAGGTATAAATAAATAATGGATATACATATGATTCGAAGATATTGAAAAGTCGAATTGGAAGGTTTAATAAAAAAATTCTTGGAGAACACCAATGACAGATCAAATTTTCTCATTAAAACAAATTTGAAGAAGGATAATTTTAGACAGCAAACGATATAAACATAAAGAAAATGAATAGAGGAAAGGAAAAAATAGGGTTATCGGAAAACCTGATAAAAAATGACACTATTTTCAACTTAAATATGTTATTACTTACGTGAATTTGTGTAATTAACTCAATGTCGTAATTTAGAATTGGTGAACATTTTAAACAAATCCTTTGCTTTGTATTTTATGTTAATTTCCCAAGTACAAATATCGCGTGACAGTTTTCAATTTAAAATAGAAACAGTTTGTTGCCTCTTAATACAAAAATGTTTATAAAATAGGCGTTTACTTTTATTTTTACTTTATCCTAGTTTTATTCTTAATCAGGATAATTTTAAAACTGACAACAAATTCCTGTTAGAGAGCTGAAAAGTGAAAAATTTTGGTTAAAAAAATCTGCATATAAAAAAGTGAGTGGTAGAGTGACACAGTAGGGATATCTTTAAAAATATTGACAGAAATGACGTTTAGTTGTTCAGTTTCTTACATTATTTTATCTGTTACATCAAAAAAATAGTTATTTGCAGCTCGAGAGGAAGTCGAGTGCTGCAATCATGAGTGCAACAAATATGCTTTTTGCACGTGTAGCACACAACATTTTTTCTACGATCGAAAATAAAATTTAACTTTAACTTTTAAACTTTAACTTTTAAACTTTAACTTTTAAACTTTAACTTTTAAACTTTAACTTTTAAACTTTAACTTTTAAACTTTAACTTTTAAACTTTAACTTTTTCGAATTAATTTCAGCCTTCACCACTGAATATTCTGGCTATAAGGTCGATGGCTTTAGATCTCCGATTTTTCTTTCAAATACGCTAGGAGGACGTTCTCACTACTGTTCTTAACACCAGTCTGTAAAGCGTTTATAACAAATTTCATATTTTTTTTTGGATTTTTCGGGTAATAAATCTGCTGTGGCTTCATTTGCTGTTTGAATTAAATCTGGAGGAGTACAAATATATTCTTCTGCACTACCCGAATCAGACATTTTTAATAGCTAACAAAATATTAAAATTTTAAATTGACAACTTGAGATGAATTACGTAAACTGCCACTGCCAGACGCCATCCATAGCTAACTATGAATATGCTTTCGTTAGTGACAAGATTTGGATTAATCAAAACTACAGTAAAAAATGTTTCTTTTTAATGTCAAACAATAATGTTTTTAATAATATTTAATGGTACCCAAGTTCCTACAGTTATAGTAGAACCCACTTGTTTATGAGAATGAAAAAACGTTATAAAAACACGAAGGATACCGCCAATAGAAGGAATGCTGATGAATCTGGAAATTTTTGAGCAGTTTAATGTCGAAAACACCATACACTGTTCATATACATAAAAATAAAATAATATTTTGGCTATTAGGACCACTGTGTAAAGATTCAATAACCAACTTAGCTGGATATCGTTATAGGGGAGAATGGCGTATAATTATTTAATATGAATTTACATTTTAATTTCTATAACGCATATTAGATTTGAATAGAGGTTGATATCTTCATTTTTTGATCTCTTGTGAGATTAACAAACGTTACTAATTAAAATTTTGTCTTAAATTAATTTAACTAAACTGTGGGGTATGAGGTTACACTCATAAGAGGCGACAATGGAAGTGTGGTTATAGTTTTTACATTTTCAATTGCAGAAACAAAATTCTCAGATGTGCAGAGAGGTTGCATTGGCGGCTCGTAGATGTGCCGACAAGTGGCTTTGTCGGTATTAGCGGCATGTAGATGTGCCGACAAGTGGCTTTGTCGGTATTAGCGGCATGTAGATATGCCGACAAGTGGATTTGTTTGCCTTGGTCACGTGTCTGGAAGAGCCATTACGTCAATGAGACTGAAGAAGAGCATAGAGGCAAACAGTATTCCAATAATCGCAAGGTCAATCATTGAAAATGTGTGATGTAATAAATCTTGAATTGCCGTGTTTTTCGCTTGGGCAGTTGTATGTTGCATGCTCGAGAGTCGGCAAACTATCGGTGTTATTTGTTTTCTCTCCGGAAGGAACGACAAAAAATATTATAATTATTTAATTGTCAATTTATTTTATTACGTCGTACTGCAAAGGGAAGATTTGGTCTCTTCTTCATTAGTACACCTGTTCGAAGCCGTGACGAGCAGCTAGTTGTTTTATTTTTATTTGTTAATATTTTGACATATATCTACAAGAAAAACAATACCGTTATTAATTTTTTATTGGCTGACAACCTGGTGTTTACACCCTGTTACACTACTGTAACTCTCATCTGTCAACTAAAGAACTAACAAAAAGCTAAGCCGGTTGCATTTAAAAAGGCAACCGGTTGATGATTGCCCTTTTACGCTGTCTATATCCAGAAGATATAATTCTTGGCAGTCGGTTTACGTAAAGTGACAATACGGCAATATCGTATTTTCTCGCAAGCCGGCGATATGTGAACATAAACACGACGCATCGCAATCGAATTAAATGATTACGTCGTTAAGCGTCGTTTCCGCAACGTCTTTCTTCAGATTTCTGCCAGATTTATAAGATTTATATATGTAGATAATATAAATCGGATCTCCTTATTAAAGACTCTCGCTTTGCTTTCCACGTATACACTTTGACGTAAGCGAGCAAATCTTAAGGAGGAGCAAGTAGAATTATTAACACGCTTGGAACGTGTAAGAGATCCACTCGCAAGAGATAAGCTTCGAAACGGCATTTTCCTTAGTTATTCATACAAAAAAAATATCATACATTTCTGAGGGATTTCGTTACTTGGCTTGTTTAATATTAATATTATTTCGCTTCTTATCTAATTTATTATGCCATCCTTTCCAACCGTCATTTTAAACACACACAAGAATTTTATTATAGTTATTTTTCTACATTTGATTTTTTCTTAAAACTTGCAAAACGCCGCACAGTGAGCTGGATGCCAAAAAAACGGCAAAACCCAAAAAATGAACTCTTTCATTTTTGACTTTTATGAATTGTATTGCATACAATAGATGTCCCTGCACCCCATGCCACACTAAAACCAGTTTGTAGCCCTCAGATATTCAGGTGACGGGGGTCTGAGGGAGGTTCGAAATGATTTCGTGCTTCAAAATATTCGACTCGCGCAAATTGTCAAGTTGAGCGTTCCACGCTGCCGATTTCAAAACGGTTTAATGGATAGCAATGGTGAAGATAGGTAGATCACTTCCATATAAATAAATTGTTCGAAATGTTCCATATTGTATGATTAAAAGAGTGTTGAGTGTGTACATTCCAAAGACGCGTATGAATGTCATAACCTAAAATAAAGTATGAAAATAGTTATGATCCCAGGAGATCCCAGAATTTGTACAGTGTAGAGTGTTACAAATGTTATTAAGATTCAAAATCAATAAAAACTTCCTACGCAAAGTTGCGAATTTGGTTTTGGGAACTAAAAGTTGCATGTTGTGTCACACCCAGAACATCTTTCCCTGCATAACATTTTACAATTAATGAGAAAAGAAATATTTCTTTAAAAAAAAACAACTATAAGAAAAATAATTAACCATCTTCCCATCACACTTTTATCCAGACTTAGGTCTGGCAAAGTTTACATATAATATAAACTTTCGTTTTTTATTTTTAAATTTTCTTTATTTTGTATAAAATAATTCTCAAAATTCATACATTAAAAACAAATAATAAAGATGGCGTATTTAACTAATTCAAAATAAATTGACGGAATTAAAGATGTCCTGTCAAAATGCAATTAAGGTACCTCCTTATTGCGTCTACTTTTCTACCTCTATATATTTTGTTGTTGCTGTTTATTTATTTCCATTCTGTTCTTTGAGCCAGTAGTGTTAAGAATTGTGGATAGTAATTATTTTTAGTTTTTGAGTGAATATTTAAAAAAATTATATTTCAAGAGAGCTATAAAATTGCTATTAAATCTTTTCCATTTTATACAGTAACTAAATTCGTATTTAATACACTATCTCTATTTTTTCCAGGATTATCAACAATTTTCCCTACAGTTTAAATTAACCATTTTTGTTTTTCTAGATTCTTATTCAAAATTTGGATTTAAAATTTTCGCAGCACACAAATATCAAATTTTGATAATAGAAGTTGCTTGTGGGTAGTGTAAAGGAATACCGCCATTTTGTTTTTGCACAAATTAAATTCAAAATTTGAAATCAGCGAGTTCAAAACATAAGTATACCGATTCCCACCAAAATCGTATGCAATTTACTCGAACAACTGGTCACATCCGGTCCGCCATTTTATTTTTTCGCAAATTAAATTCCAAATTTGAAATGAGTGAGTTTAAAAATATAAAGTAACCGATTCCCACCAAAATCGTATGTATTTACTGAAACAACTAGTCACTTCCGATCCGCCATTTTGTTTTTACGAAAATTAAATTCCAAATTTGAAATCAGCGAGTTCAAAAACATAAATTAACCGATTCCCACCGAAATCGTATGTATTTTACTGAAACAACTAGTCACTTCCGGTCCGCCATTTTGTTTTTTCGAAAATTAAATTCCAAATTTGAAATCAGCGAGTTCAAAAACATAAGAAACGCTTCATAATTTTTGCGTACATGCCCAGGTTTAATTTTGCCGTTTTTTGTCGGCATCCAGCCCACTGTGCGCCGTACTCATTTGTTTCATCCCAGATGCACTGGCTCCTTGATCGAAAATGGAGGCTTTTTGTTACAAATATACGAAAAAAATCTACAATGTTATGCGAACTCCAATTATGTGGAAACGCAGGATTAAAATTAATATGAACAACCAGAAAATACACAAACAACAAAGGACGATAATAACGTAGGAATACAATACATAACATAATTCTATCCTTAACTTTATCCTATGTAGTTCGTGTTAATTTAATATTAATTTTCTCCATATTTTTTAATGAACAAAAACCTCTAATTAGAGGTAACTTTTGTTTTACAGCATTTTTGTTTGTTCTTTTTACCTTTTACGTTATTCAAACTAAGGGGTCAGTTCCTCAAAAATAAGAGAAAAAAGGGGTAATTTATAAATGGAATTACAAAACAAGTTGTGGATGAATCCAGTTATTTTTTATTTGAAGAAGAGGGGGATGAAAAGTCCTTTATATCTCACAAAGTATTTATTGGCGACCGGTTTCGACAATATTATGTCATCATCAGGCACACCTAAATGGGAAAGTTATGAGGTTAAAAAAATTTAATTGTCAAAACAGCAATTAAGTTTGAAAAAATAAAATAAAATCGTAGTAAATGAAGTTAGACTCACCATAACTTATCCATGAAGGATTAGCGACAGGATTTTCACAAAAAACATGGTACAGGTCACTGTGTTAACATTAGAAAATTGTGATGCAATTAGGACGATACTTATTAAAATTATTTTGAATAAAAACACAAATTGAATTTAAATTATGTTCCAGCAGTCAAAGTAAATAAATAGACATAAACAAATAAACAGGAAAACAAACATTTAAGATACAATACAAGCAAGATATTTTTTTCCATAATAAAAGAAAAGAAAGTAAATAGTTAAAATTTTTGAACACAACTGGAGAAAATAGGAGTTATCTGTAATAAATGTATATTCAAACAAATAAGGTTTGTTGAAATACCGGTAGATGGCGGAACTTACCTACTAAAATTTTTAAATTTTTAAATTAATATTTTAATCAAAATTATACACAATTATTTAGAAAACATTGAATGGAAAAATGAATTAATACCTGACATTGTGATAGATCTAACTAGGCAATAAAAAGAAAATTATGATATTTCAGTTACAAGACGGAAAAAGAAGGAGAGGAAAAAGAAGAAAACTAGAAGATTGGTAAATTTAAATAAGTGCCGAAAAAGTAGGGTAATGAAATTAATTTGTGCATTGAGAGAGCACGTGGGGTTTGATTTGATGTTTTTTAAAATTTCCAAATTCTCGAAATTGTCCAATAAGAATCTATTAGAAATAGCATGTAATACCTTAAAACCAGTATTCGAATCGAAGTCATGTCCAGTATCCAGGAGATGTGAAGCGAAATGTGAGAAGCCCGAGATATTAGTATTGAGGAACCGTGTGTGTTCTTTCAATCGTACTTTGAAATTACGAAAAGTCCTGCCAATATAGGAACAAGGGCATGTAGAACAAGTTAATTTGTATATTCCAGACTGGTCTATGATGTCTATCTTGTCTTTGTTTCTTATAAAAAGTTTACTGATGGAGTTAGAGGTCCTAAATGAGACTCTAAAGGATTCATTGAACAAGTTCGCTATACGTTAAGAGAAACTACCTACCTACCATCGGTAATTAAATGGCGCAATCCGGAATTAAAGATTGAAAAAACCTCTCAAATTCGCATAGAAAAACCCGTATAAGATGGCGGAAAATTTTTATTTCGCAAAAAGCCTACGTCATTTCGTAACCAATGGGGTAACAAAGAGAATTTTTGAAATCGGTCGAATATTTTCTTTCTTATCTCGGTCACCGGTTGAAAATTTTTTGAAATATTTTTGAGGAACTCACCCCTTAAAGGATTTGTCACGATCAACTTACGTACCATCAAATTAAAGTTATTTATCACAGCAGCAGTTAACGCCACACGCAGACGAATACCCTTCACCCCTAAGATACTCACCCCCTTGGCACCACCACTCCGCGAAGCAACGCCGAAGGAAACGTCAAACACAGAAACAACAACGGATTTGGTTTCAGTTCGAGAGAGAACAAATTACCAAAACAGAATAAATAGCAGTGTTGTCGGGGCGAGGGTCGGAAAAGGAATAAAGCACGGATTCGGCTCGAAGATGTGTAAACATCTTAACAAGATAAAGATATTTGATAAAGAAATTAAATGGCGTAGATTGAGCAAGAGCGTTAAGAAGCGCGACGACACCTGAATATTTTTACGAGTCTGGATTAATGAGAGAAATGGAATTTAGATATAAACGGATATTTTAGAAGATAATCTTTAAATGCATAAAAGTGTGATGAAATATTTTCATAAAAATAACTACGTGATTTGTTTTTGACCTAATTATGATTGTGACTCTTGAGCGTTGAAAATACTTCATTCACTTAATGTGAACAACTTTCAAGCGTCAATTAAGTGGCCGTGAACGTTTGGATAATAAAATTATTGTTACAACTGTGGACATATAGAAATAGACACGTCAGAAGATGTTTTATAAACTTTCATTTTTTTATAATCCGGAGATTGTCGAGGCCACTTAATCAGTTTACACCTTTTAATCCGGCTTGTGAAATTATCTTTGACGAATGTTCAATGGTATAGTTCGTGTAATACATATAGTAGCCCCAATTTAACAGCTTTAAATGCGGCGCCTTTGTTGTTACCAAAAAACCTCACTCTTTAAGCGGACGCGGCATCCTTTAATTACTGCTTCAAAGGATGCCGAACAGTTAAACAATGATTTGGTCGTGTAGCTGAGCCATTAGTCGTTTACAACTTAACGATTGCACATATTTTTATTATTTTAATTTATATTTTCCAGGTCAGGCCGGACTAAAGCGATTACGAGGACTAAATGTGCTTCAAAACAAGAGTCCAACGACAGAATCCTAAAAAACAAAGGTTATTGTCATCATAATGTAGAAAAGAGGTAACACAAATTTTTTTAATCGGACATATCAAATTAAAACTAAAAAAAACTTGTATTTTTACAACTTTGTTTAATAATTTTTTCACATTTTTGGGAAACAATTTTTTTATTCTGCGGGCCGACTTTAACATCGTAACAGGCGGGATTAGGCCCGCGAGCCGGCAGTTGCCCATTCCTGGTTTGGATGGTGTATTTTCATGGTAACGAGCCTGGCTTATAATGTGGTGGCAGATCACGAAAGCTGAATCAATTCGTATATTTTCGGAAAAGGACTTCACATTAAAAAGAATATGGATGATAATTCTACAACCAAGTTCTTACCTCTTACCATTGGTTTCCCTCTATAGCAACCCGCCTTCAACTACGAATCAATAGTTACGAGACTTATTTTTGTGGTGTTTCGTATCTCTTGCCATGCATTTTTGGTCTGAGTCATTTTTTTGGTCCGACTCATACCATATGCATTATTTACAACTTGACCAAATCTGTGAGTTATGCATCATTAAAAAAGTATCCTATCCTTCCCATTATTTTTATTCGCTGCAGTAGTTTTTTCAAATTCTCCATGATAATCAACCAAGAGGAAGAGATATATAAGGCAACCAAATATCGCTCGAACATATAACAACTGTTTTTAACAACTGTTTTAAAATGTCGATGATAAGTTGCGGGGAATGCGTTTTATTACGCCAATGAAGTATAGATGGTAAATGGGCTAGAAATAATGAGTAAAAAGCAATAAAATCTTTAAACCTCATGAAGATCAAGATGAAGAACCTACTCTGGAAGAACATCCACAGATTGATCAAGAAAGAATTTACCTTTCCCAAAGAAGTAATTACCGAAATAAAAGAAAATATCAATCCGATTTTGACTCCAGGTTTTGACTTAATTACTCGAGAATTTTTAAAACAAGTACCCAAAAAGCAATAATGAAACTAACTAACCTAATAACTGCTACCTTCAGACTGAAGTATCTACCCAGCCTTTGGAAAATTGCGGAAGTCATAATGATACCCAAGCCAGGGAAACCACCATCTGAGGCATCGTCATACATACCGATCTAATTACTGCCTGTTATATCGAAACTATTTGAGAAACTCCTACTCAAAAGACTAAAACCACTTATCGAAGACAGAGAAATTATCCCTGATCGCCAATTTGGATTTAGAAATAAGCACTCGACGATCGAGTTCATAGAATAACCAATATTATAGAGAAATCATTAGAAGAGAAAAACATGTGTGCTACTATCTTTCTAGATGTAGCACAAGCGTTTGATAAGGTTTGGCATGAAGGCTTAATACATAAGCTCAAGCTTTTCCTTCCAAAACAATATATATATATATATATATATATATATATATATATATATATATATATATCCGAAAGATACTTTAGAATTAGGCAAGAAGAAGCCTATTCCCATCTTAAAGAAATTAAGGCTGGAGTACCACAAGGAAGTGTCCTAGGACCTGTCCTATACTTACTGTACACATGTGATATTCCAGAGTTAAAAACAATATCATAGCCACCTTCGCCGACGACATTGCCATTCTAGCAGTAGGAAAGAGCAATGAAGAAGTAACCCACAAGCTGCAAACAGCTGTCCACCTTATCTATGACTGGACGAAGAGATTAAACTTAATGAAACTAAATCACTCCACATTAACTTTACAACCAAAGGATAGATCATATTCCAGTCAGAATAAACAATAACCTGTCAAACTCCGATGGAAAGTGCGTGTTAAAAAGAAAAGAGAAGAACTTGGACTAAAATATAGAAAAATCTGCTGGCTAATTGGAAGAAACTCCACTCTGTCTCTACATAATAAGCTTATCCTTTATAATCAGTTTCTTAAGCCTGTATGGACCTATGGTATCCAACTATGGGGATGCACCAAAGCAAGCAACTTAGCAATCATCCAAAGATTTCAAAACAAAGCACTGAGGAACATAGTAGATGCCCCTTGGTACATACGCAGGGATCTGGAAATGGACACTGTTGACCAAACCATCAAGAAATTAGCCAAGAGTCATGATAAAGACTTCATCATCATGTCAATGTCGAGGCTACCCAGCTCCTTGACAATACTGGGTTAGAAAGAAGACTTAAGAGGATCAAGCCCTTTTGAGTTAGTTTAGTGTTTTTGGTGCAAAAGCAGAGCTTGTGTCTGCACGTTAAAGTTTAGTGCAATCCATTCTACAGAACCTAAGGAACGCTGATGAGTATACCTTAGTTTTAAGTTTCAAACTCTATTTGATTAAGTCATTGGTCACTGTTGACCAGATTGTAATATAATAAATGTCTTTATGGGGGTTTAAATATTAATAAATAATAATTTTTATCCCACAATGTGTTTTACGGTCAATATGATTGTAATAAAGGTTTATTCAACATTTACATTTATATACCTGTTCGATACTATTTATTTACCAAAATCAAATCAGATTTATCACTAATTAACTGATTATCAAATTCGACATCTGCTGTATAGCAATAAATAATAATACCGATATTTGCTTTATTTAATAAACCTGAAATAATTGACTACCGCACAATAACCAAGTTTGTATCCAAATAATCTTGTTTATTGAAAATAAATAATTATTTAAACGATCAACCTTGTTATAAAATCTACGCGTGAGTATTCGAAAGTATAAATATGGACCATGATCATATTCTTATTAACCATCTTACTACCAGTTCTACTAATCCAATTTTAAAAATAAATAAGTTGTTTTTCCGTATGGCGCCGCAGCGATTTTTATCATTGTGTGGATTTCGGATTCTTTGTCAGTCTTCTTGGATACCTTAAGTATTGAATAAGGGCGTAGGGATGTTTTGAGAAAGGGTCGACTCAGTGGCGCCATCACATTGATTTCTGCTTCTGTTTTCGTTTTCGTAACTTGTTCCGCTATTTTCTTGAAAATCGATAGTTACTATTGTGTCAGATGATAGCCTCCTTTTGAATGACAGAAAAGGGAGTATTTTTTTATATATCTTTGTTATATTAGAACAAAAAGTTGTATTACTTTCATTTTCATCTTTGTAAAAAAAATTGTATTTAATTTTATCCCTATGAATCGGGAATAAACACCAAAAATACAGTTGCTTTGATAAATCTGCTACTACTAAAGATGTAAACTTAAATTACAATTTGGTCGGTTAAATTTAAATTGTCTTAATCCCACCCCTATTCAATTATCATTCTGCATTAAGAAACCCTATATCCTTATTAACAAACTATTTATATACTTAATGTTTTTATCTCTATGGATCTCATTAACTCCCAGTAGCGTTTCCCACGAATTAGACTCTTTGAGGAAACTTAATATTAATTTCGGCATTTTCTGAGACCGAGCTGGCTCAAATAATTAAATGTCTCCTGTTTAAACTACTTAAATATTTGCTTTTATACTGTACAGATGCTGCCGAGTTCTCGTCTGAAAATTGCGCTCTATTATGTCAGTATCCGGGTTTTATTTAATACGTATGACACCGAAAAATTGTATTATTATTTTTTTGCTGTTTTGTATTGGAACCCTGGATGGAAAATTAAGTTTTTTTTTATCAGCGTGACTATGTCCCATTATAATCATTAGTATTACACATTTCGGAGTTGAGAATAAAGCAAAAGGGACTGATAAAGAAAAACTAATCAAGGAAAACAAAAAATATATATCTGGCATACGGAATATAACGGGTAGTTATGAGCGGGTTCACTATAGATTGCTTTAGAGGGAACGAAACATAAGGATAGGATATTATGAATACCCTTATAGTCGGGGCAGGAATAGAATTCTTGCAACAGGATTTATAGTCCAGGCTTCATGATTTTCACTTTTCAAAATATTTCAAATAATTCTTTGTGTTTGGATATGTAAGTCTTTATTACGAAATTCCAAAGTCTCTGTAACTGCACTGGTTTAGAGATTATGAATTTCCGTTTCACCATTAGAAATAACAAGAAAGGTATGTAATATCAACGTATATCAACTTTCGATGTTACTACACTGTCTCCCTTGGTCTTTACGCGGCTTAGTCAAAGGGAACATATTATTCGAGAATCTGACCAATAATAATTGTATACAGGGAACGGTCAAAACAAATTCTATCATTTTGTTTCAGTGCGTAACACTGCTTGATGCAGTAAATTGATCGCACCTCGTATTCCTTGCTGTTCAAACTGACTTCGTATAGACTTTACAAGGAGACTCTGTTAAAAAATAAAAAAAAATTCAGAAAAAATGTCTTGTATCTTTGTTAGGTCGGAAACTTTCCGGACCAACCTCGTATTACATACATTATTTTTTCTACAAACATGTTAAAAATGGAATTTTTAACACCCGCTGTAGCATTAAAAATATTACTTTAAGACCAAGTGCCTTAAAGTGATCATTTTAAGGCACTAGTTCTTTTTACTTTTTAAGGGCAAAAAGTGACACATCCAAACTTTCAAACATCGAAACATTCTAATTCCAGAACAGAGTGGATTTCGCCAACAACGATCAACAGTAGATAACATAATTGATTTGGAAAGCGAAATACACGAAGCTCTTGCTCTAAACCAAAAATGTCTAGCAGTTTTTTTGACATCAACAGGGCGTTTGACACCGCATTATTAAGATATTAGACGGTTACAAAATTAATGGCCACTGTCTTGCATTCTTAAAATTTCTCTAAAAGATACACACAGGTTCGAATATCCGGGTACTACTCTTCAAATGTAGAATTAGAAAACGGAATACCACAAAGCTCAGTAATTAGTCCGACTCTATTTAATATAGCAATAAACGACATCTTAAAAAGTATTAAACTTCCACTAAAGGGACGCTTGTATGCCGACGATCTAGTTATATACGGAAAAAGTAAAAACTTAGCAAACTTAGAAACCATAATGCAGTACTTTCTGTTACATCTGGAAAAATGGTCACAAACCACTGGTTTTACCTTTTCAACCAATAAAACTAAGTTCATGATTTTCTCCAAAAAGAACACCAACACTACACCTTTATAACCAAAGTTTACAACACGAATCTTCAATAAAGTTTCTAGGGGTCACTCTTGACAGTAAACTAAGTTGGAAACCTCATATTAATAACCTAGTATGCAAATGCTATAAAAGACTGAACCTACTCAAAGTACTGGCAAAAAGGGACTGGAGTTCAGACAGAAATACCCTTCTAACTATCTATAGAACGCTAATTAGATCACAACTTGACTATGCAGCCATTGCCTATAACTCAGCGTCCAAATCAAATATGAAGCAACTAAATACAATACACCACTCAGCCCTTAGAATTTGCCTTGGAGCTTTTCGAACGACTCCTATAGAAAGTTTACTGTGAAGCTAACGAGATGTCCTTAGAAGACAGAAGAATATATCTAAGTCTAACATACTTTGTATTAATCTCTGAAAGGGATAAAAAAGAAGAGAGTGACATCTTGACTAGATTCAGTCAAAATTTAATGTCAATACTCTCTTCTTACCATAGATGGTAGCACATCTAAAAATGTTATCTTATAGCGGATATAGCTATTGACTTGTACGAGTTTGGAATTTTATTTATTGGATTCGAAAAGCCTAACTGATGAAGTCGAAAGACAGAAACCGGTCTTAGGATGTCGAATCTAATAAATTAAAATTCCTTACTGGTTTACACACGCAGTAAAGATTAATGAAAATCCTAAAAAACCTGTCTATGCAAATACCATCTCCAGTAAATTTCCAAACCTCTACACCTCTAAAACCCGTACACAGAAACCTTTTTATGAGAGGGTTAGAAACTACGCTAATCTTGAAGTAAAATATCCTCTTAAACCTTGGATCCAAAGCATCCCAACGTGTAATACTCAGCTTACAATGCACAGTAAGGTGTCAACAAACTCCACTAAGATCAGAACACATCTCAACCAACTTCTAGAATCTTATGGAAATTACATTCATATATACACAGATGGATCAAAAACAGACGAAGGAGTGGGTGTAGCAGTAATTACACCAACCGCTACTTATAAGTATAAATTACCAATTAATAGCAGCATTTTTACTGCTGAATTGTATGCCCTTTTACAAGCCGTAACCCTCACCACCACAGCACAAAATTAGAAATACATTCTACTAACTGATTCACTTAGTGCGGTTCAAAGCCTCCAACAAATGTATCCTAGGGATCCATTGGTTCTCAACATTAGAAATACTCTTCACCAAACTAAGCAAGATAACAACATCGTGATCTTCATGTGGATACCTTCTCACATTGGAATAAAAGGTAACGAAGAAGCAGACAAATGTGCGCGTGACACGATAACCAGTGAATATTCCGAATCGGTAAATATTTGTGCGATAACAGATCTCAAGTCTGCAGTGAAACGAGCGGTATACAGTGCGTGGCAAAATAAATGGAATAATTCAACTTCAAAACTTCGTGAAGTTAAACCGCTTATAAACCCATGGAGGGTATTACCTGCATCACGTTATAAAGAAGTGACTAGGCTGACCCACAGTTACCTGATGACACAAGATGAGAAGCCTTATTGTGAGGGATGTGATACGGAATTAACTGTTAAACACATCCTATGCGAATGTGTATCGTTTGAAAGGCAGCGAAGGCTACATAATATACCTAAAACCTTGAACTCTGCCTTAGGCAAGGACTTCAACTTTAATAACATCTTTTCGTTTTTGAACTCTATTAATGTTAATTGTTTATAACTTGCTATTTGTAACTAATTGTTTCCAACTAATCGTTTAAAACCAATTGTATCGCTAATGACCACGTGGTCGATGCGAATTTTTTTTCTAATAAAAAAAAAAAAAAAACTTTTAGAAAATGATAAATTCAACAATGGTTGCCACCATGGTTACTATATATCATTGGCAAGTGCCCTCTTCGAAAATTTGATATAGTGTCTAGGTTGCTATATAAAAGTGATTCCAGTTTATTTATATAGTTAATTCTTTTTAATAGTGTTTGTAGAAAAAATAGTGTATGATATTTGCGTTTGAGGCACTCATGTGAATTGCAGGATGATCGAAGCTTTCAGATGCGTGCCTTATAATTGCACCTTTAACACTTATATCATAAATAGCTATTTTAAAACCGTATTTTAAATAAAAAAATATAAATTTGGATGCACATCATTGACCTAAACGAGATTATGCGGTATAAAAAACCTCTTTTACGACTCTAAGAGGATGAATTGGTCCCATGTTAACTTTTGCAAATGCTAAATACGATAAAACATTTGCGACCAAGGCCTCAGCTTCATTATTTAGTCGTTTTCAGAAATATTTTAAACAACTCGCAGTATAAAATTGAAATTTAGCGCTGTAATATTTTTTATTGTTTCCGGATTGTTTCAGCTTCTAGCCACATGAATCTAAAGTTATATTGATCCTCCAAAAAATCGCTCAAAAATTATTTGTGTACCAAATTTTACCTTTTTGCACCTTTTTTTGTAGATTCTGGTTCAATTTATATCCGTGAAAAATTACTTTTACCCTCCAAAATCCCTCAATTTTTATTTTAAATAATCTTGTCATGGTCAATCGTTTTGTATATCTTGATTATCTGTATGTAATTTTAATTTTCTAGAATTTTTCTTATAGATTCTGATTCTATTCATACTAAACTGAAAACATTAGAGATTTTCCGCAATAATATTTCGTTGTGATAATTATTTATATATCTTACTAAACATGTTCCGCTCGATGCTGACCATGGAACAATATGGCCACGTCAATCGAAACCGAGATTTGCCTAAAAACAGACTAACTTCGAATTTTAATTGAACTTACTCAAACTGATTAAAAGATTACAAAGTTTTTTATTTCTGGAAATCGATGAAAAGACGAGAAAAGCGAACGAACTTACGAATTCTGAAATTAAAAATGAACGAAGATTAGAGGCTATTTAATCAGAGTTGGGAATTTAATACTAACATTTTTATTCGAATGGCAGGTCGTAAAACACTGTTTTAAACTACTGCAGATCCTTTGAGACATTTGTACAAAGTAAAAGAAATGCGATTGCGCGAAGAGAAAGATTTAGAGCTGCGAAACATTCGTAATCCTTCGATTTTTCTTGTTGATGACAATCTGATTAAAAGCATTCATTTCGTTTTAAATTTATATTAAATAATAGTTTTAAATAAATTAATTAATTCATTTCAGTAGATAAAATTCGTGGGAATCAGTCAATATAAAATAAAGTAGTTTGATTTCTTCGTTTTAGGTCACATTCCATCTGCAGTCACTTTTGTGAGAAGTTATTCTATCTTTAAGCATTCTACTTGTTTGACCAATGTATACTTCATCACAGCTGCTGCATGGGATTTCATAGATTATATTTGATTTATTTTTGACTGGTATAGGTGTTTTCAATTTAGAATGTATTTGTGAAATAGTTTTCAAATTGGTTTTAGCCATTTTAATATTGTCTTCATTTTTAAACAAATGTATGAGTTTTGATGTCAAACCATCTATATGTGGTAAAGATTTAAAAATAGAAATTTGGTCAGTTGTTGGTGGATGGTTTGAATTTGAAACAGAAATAGAGGTACCAAATAGAATTTTATTCACTAAAGATTTCGGATATGAGTTTTCTAAAAGAATGTTTTGAAGTTCTTTTAGACACTCATCTCTCAAAGATGGATAAATTTATTTTGATTTTCATGGAATGGTTTGAATGGAAATTTCGGAACCGATTATTATTAATTGGTTTTCTGTACCATCTAGTAATGATTTTATTGTCATTCGTTCTTATTAGTTTTAAATCCAGGAATGGAACTGAAATCAGTTTCTTTTTCAACAGTAAACTAAATATTTGGATCGAAACTGTTAAAAATAATTAAAGTTTCATCGATACCGTTTCCTGGTACAGAGAGGATAAGATCATCTACATATCTCTTGAGGAAAGGAATTTCGAATGTGATTTTATTTGTACAATATTCTAGGAGTTCATCCAAAACGTAACTTGTATTATCAGATAAACTGGCTAAACAATAGACCCAAAATATCTTTGCTACATGAAAATACTTTGATTGAAAATCCTCGTGTCCTTAGTAATCTTTTCAATGATTATTTTATCGATGCTCCTAGGACTATAGCTGAAGGAATTGACGCTGATGAAGCTGATTATAATAAATACATGAAAAGTATAATTTCATCATGCAATTAATTTTTCTTAAAACCCTATAATGAACAAGAAATGTTCGATTTACTTAAGAACAAATTAAAAAATAAGTTTTCATCAGGATTTGATGAAGTACCGACATTTTTAATAAAAAGAGCTTTGATAGCACTTCTAAAGTCTTGTTTTTCTTGTGAATCTTTCATTTGCTACGGGTTCTTTTCCAGATACATTGAAACTTGGTAAAATAACACCAATTTTCAAAAAAAAAACTGTCGCCAAGAAATAAACACTCTGTTACAGTTCCTTCCACCTTCTCTAAAGTATTTGAATACTGTTACTTAAATAGACTTCTCTCTTTCTGCGAGGAAAATAACATTTTCTCTACTATTCAACATGGGTTTTTAAATAAAAAATCAACAACAACGGAAGTCTATTCGTATTATAGTCAACTAATAAATCATATTGAAGCAGGTGAGTGTCTGGTTGGGATATTTTGTGATCTCAGCCGGGCTTTCGATTGCGTCAATCAAGAATTTCTTTTAAATAAACTTTATTTATATGGGATAAGAGGAATTGCCCATAATTGTATTAAAGATTTTATGATTAATCGGACACAATATGTAGTTGTCGAAAATATTTCATCAGAACAGGTGCACAATGATCTTGGTGTTCCACACGGCTCCATTTTGGGCCCTATACTTTTTATTTTGTTTATCAACGATCTGGATAAAATTCACATACCTGCATCTTTTATTATCTATGCTGATGACACATCTCTTGAGCAAATTAATGTAGTATTACAACGGCGGTAGATTGGAAGAGGAAGTCTGTTTCCATGGCCTGCGCGATCACCAGACTTAACTTGTCTTGATTTTCAGACTCAACCTACGACCACAGAGATATGAAAAACCGGATTCGTAATGCATTACGTAACATACCGAGAGCCGAAATTGAAGCTGCAGTTTTGTCTACCCATGAGAGGCTTCAGCAATGCATAGAGCGTGATGGTCAGCATTTAGAGCATTTATGGGGGAATTAAAAACCTTTCTTTTTTAAATCGGTCCTTTTTAGGGCCACAGCTTACATAATAAAAGGAATTAATTAGTTTAAAAAATAAAAATTTAAGGGATTTCCATATAAAATTTTCTTTGGCATAAATTTTAGGTTAGGATTAAGATATCGAGATGCGGTTTTCGCGAGCTTGTTTAGGCAACATTTAGCTACTTTTTCATGAAAAAGAAATCATACCAAGGTATTTAATTTTTTTGAAAAAATTAACCATTTCTGTCGAAATGTCGAAAACATCCCTCTAGCGGCGACATGTGACACTCACAAAACTTCAAATATTATAACATTTGTAGCCCAAGAATAGCTCTTTTCAACTAGCCCAAGTTTGTTAAAATCGGCTTAGTCGTTTCGAATATACAGGGTGTTTTTTAATGAAACTTTTGAATACCCCCCACCACTTTATTTTTAGAGATAAAGCAAAAATTGTCAAACAAAAAAGATTCAGATTATCCTATACTTTAAAGATCAGGTATTTTTCGGTTAGGTTAATATAGCGGAATTCACAGAAACATCACTTTCTTAGATTCAGTTACGCCCCCTAGCGGCCATTTCAGAAACTTGACAATATTTTCCAGGTTTTTCTCTTGGCCATTTTAGTATTAACTTTTTTTTCCGCAAACCTCTACGATGGATAGTTTCCCAGATACAGTACCTCGCATTCTTATTTGGCCACCCTGTACAATTTTAATTCCTTCGAAATGAGAATTTATGAAGAGTTGATTAATAAATGAATTTTAACACTTTCAGACACAATAAGTCATTCAATCGATAATGTCGATAAAATGTAAGTGATTTATTTTTGTTAAGCACTCCTTTATCAGTATCTTTATGAATCTCAATGTGAATTCTAAATTTTGGCTCAATAATAAGAATCTCTGTTTTTAGCAGCTCTGTGAGGGTTTTTTGCCGATATAAGCTCGAGTAAATATTTGCACCTTACATGTAAGAAAACGTAGCTGTTTTTGACCCAACCCAACCGCCCATTCTTAGTGTCACGCAATAAATTTCCCAAAAAAAAAACAAAAGAAAACAAGAAATCTTCTTACTACCTTAGAATCCCTACTTACACCAGGCAATATTATTCCGAAATCCTCTAACCTCTAAATGCGTTCAACTTATTCGAGGGATTTAATGCACTGCCATGCCTCTGTCAGTCCGCATTGATTTTCTTTTACCGACTGGAATATTATGCCGCTAATGGAAACCCACTTCACGTGATCATCGTGTCAATGAAAATGATGAAAACGAAAGAGGTCGAGGTTCGGGGGGTGACAAACGGTGCGAGCTGTACGGGAATGACATTCGAGTGAATATGAATGGCGTTTCTGCGAGTGTAAAAATATGGGGTCGACTAAATTTGTTTGCATTTTTTATATTCAGTTCATTACAGGAATGTAGATGTAGATAATTGATCATGACAAACCAAATACTCCAAAGTATTGCTTTTCTGCAATGATATAGAGCCACTGGAAAAATTCTAGAGAGACTAAGTATCATTATAAAAGGGTGTACCTTAAAAAGGGCAACAACAAACAATTAAAATCCTTTTTAGTGGCAGTAGAAGTCGTTCAAGATGATATAATGATGACCTATTGACATCTACGCCAACCCTTGGCCTATGAATAATTTGTTGACTCAAACATAGTTACAGAATTGAAATTTATAATTCACATTGACAAAAATATCCTGGTAAAGTCAAATTTTTACTTAACGGAGACAAATCCACTTGGGTCATTCCATAAAAACGGGACAATCTGTGTCCTGTTGATTTTTTCAGGTGAAAACAGGTTATCACTTTCCTCATAACACGTTTTATCTATTTTAAACTGTTCCATACAGGGTGTCCCGTTGGTAAACGGAAATATTTTAAAGGTAGGTAGAGGTCACAAAGGCGATTCTAAATAACCCATATATAATGGGTCTCTTGGATTCCATAACCGAGTTACAGGGTGTTTTATCAATTATGCGTAATTATTCATTTGGCCAGAACTTTTGAATCACTTAGTATATCTTTTCCATTTTTGGCATACAGCTTACACTTCTCACGAATAATTTACTGAAATATTGAGAGATATGAAAATCCAGGTTCGGCTTTAGGAAAAATTGAAACATATTAAAAATATCAAAACAACACCCTGTATATCACAATTTTAATATTTCCATTTTAGATCTGAATAGAGAGGAAAAAACTGAATTGAAACAAGTCGTTGTTTCTATCCCGCCACCGATTCGAATTGGAAAATTTTGAAACTAAAAGTAAAATTTTCATTTAATTCAGAAAAAACATATTATGAAACTCATTTTTTATTTAACAATTTCAAAAATTCACTTCGCTTCATTTACCTATTTCTTGTTTATTCGGCTTAAAATAATTCTACACTGTACTGGTGTACCTGCAGGCCCGTACTTTCAATTATGCATTTATTTTTTAAACGCCCAGTATAAAGTAAAGCGGGACATTAACGCTCATAGTAACTATGTAACTAACAAACATTTATTAATAATTAACGAAATTGCTCAAAATGTCCACTATTTTGTTTTATGCACTTTCTTGCACGTACTCTTTTTTTTTTGAAACAAAGTAAAATTTTAGAGAAAAAAAGAGAAATTATTTTTTTATCGTTTAATAGCTATTCAAAAATGGATTTATTTTCGACACGTAGATAGTCCTATATTATTCATATTTTTATTATTTGTCCGTTTTAAGACCATTTTAAGTAATATTGCAGATCCGTACTTTAACCAAAATAGTAAATTGATTACTTTTAGATCGCCTCGTATAATTTTATTTTAGCACATGGATTATTCTGTATAGGGATACCTGAAATCCAAGGTGTATTTTAAAGAAATATACAATAGAGAAGAACTGCTTCAAAGAATTGAGGAAGCCTGCGAGGAACTGAGAAACAATCCATTTATTATAAGAAAATCAGTAAGGGACATCATTAACGTGCAAGAAAGTACATAAAACAAAATAATGGACATTTTGAGCAATTTCGTTAATTATTCATAAATGTTTGTTAGTTACTATAAGCGTTTATTGTCCCGCTTTACTTTATACTGGGCGTTTAAAAAATAAATACCTATTTGAATAGTTTCCCCTAAGTACGGGCCTGCAGGTACACCAGTACAGTGTAAAATTATTTTAAGCCAATTAAACAAGAAATAGGTAAATGACGCGAAGTGAATTTTTAAAATTGTTAAAGAAAAAATGAGTTTCATAATATGTTTTTTCTATATTAAATGAAAATTTTACTTTCAGTTTCAAAATTTTCCAATTCGAATCGGTGGCGGGATAAAAACAACAACTTATTTCTATTCAGTTTTTTCCGCTCTATTGAGATCTAAAATGGAAATATTAAAATTGTGATATACAGGGTGTTGTTTTGATATTTTTAATAATTTTTCCTAAAGCCGAACCTGAATTTTCATATGTCTCAATATTTCAGTATATTATTCGTGAGAAGTGTAATCTGTATGCCAAAAATGGAAAAGATATACTAAGTGATTCAAAAGTTCTGGCCAAATGAATAATTATGCATAATTGATAAAACACCCTGTAACTCGGTTATGGAAGCCAAGATACCCATTATATATGGGTTATTTGGAATCGTCTTTGTGACCTCTACCTACCTTTAAAATATTTCCGTTTACCAACGGGACACCCGTAGGGTGTCCACCTGTCTGTTTTTTATTTATATTTAAATATTTTAACTCTACAGATAGTCCAAATATAACCATAATGCTGTATACATTCGAAAACGCGTTGAATTGTAGTAACTAGTTATATCCATTGAGAGTTTTTGATTAATTCGCTATTTTTATGACTCATTAATGTGTCCTACAAGTTTGGCATCAACACCGTTCTCAAGGATGATGTTGCAAAATGGAGTAAAGTAGTGGGAGTAATTATGCGATTGAATTTCCATTCGAACAGTTAAAATCTCGTTAGTTGAGCATAAGGGTCAAGGAGGTAAGGTACTTGTTCTTTTTTGTTTTGTGCTGTGTATTGGTGACGTTAAGCCAGACATGTTTATTATCGTCAACACCGTATGTTGCGTTAAATCTATTTTTTTTGTCACATTTTTTTACCTATTGTTAATAGTGACGATAAGTTTGCATTTGCAGTTTTATTCTTCTAAAATGATATTAAACATAAAATTTAAGCTTGAAGTATATTTTGGTCAACACCATAGCCATCAACACCGTAAAATTTAAGCTTGCAGTATATTTTGGTCAACACCATAGCCATCAACTCCATCATATCTTCAACTCTTTGCCGAAGAAATACAAACTGAATATGTGTTAGAAGTGATTTTGAATAATATGTTTATTGTTTATATTAGAATTTTTGAGACTTAGTTTGATCTTATGTTTTATTAAATACTAAACATTATTAAGAATATTTATCACTCAAAATTCGTGAAAACCCGATTTCTGCTGCTCCTCATAGTAGAGTAGATAGATACAAATAATCATATTAAACTTACTCTTAAGTCATAAGTATGTCATACTGTATTTTGAAAATATCTTTTGGCCAATTGTCCCACTTTTATGGAATGACCCACTTACAATTTATCTCTGACGTCATCGGTAGGATGATTCCATTGTACCTGAAAGTGCTAATGAGCTGAATTTCATTTAATAATCAAATCCTCGTACATTTTCATTAGAAAACAATTAAAAAATGTCTGTTAAAAATATACACGTTGTTGTTTTATCCAAAAGTTGTTAGTTCATGCTGTTTCTATTAGTCATATTTCTAATGAAGTATAACGGAAAACTCAGTAGGTAGCAATTAATTTTGTACCACTCCTCTGACAGACACGAAACAATTACAATAAAAGAAAATGGCGAATTCTTTTAATTTCCCGCCGTATTTCCTGTCATCAATTATAATGGAATAACGACGGAAGACGAAAGCTGCTGTTCCATTTATCGTCATTTTGGTGGCAAGATTAACCAAATCAACTACCGCAACTCGGTGGGTTCAAAAAAAAGTCTAGATTACGATAAAATTTTAAAATTAGGTCACGAAAAGCTTCGGTAATTTTACAACGGCTTTCAACGATCAAAAGTTATCCCTACTTTTGGTAGAACTTTCCATATCCGATCACGAAACATCAAAATTTTTAGTAGAAGAATATTTTTGAGAAGACAAATCATCACGTGCGAAATATGATTCAATCCCTGATATTCTGATAGTAGTAACTACAAATTCAATGAAACATAAATGTATTATGGGGTGTCCTAAGGCTCCAATCTCGATCCACTTTGTTTTTTAAATTTATATAAAAAACTTTAAGATATTCAGTTTTACGTCAATAGATGTTACTTATCTATAAAAAAGAAAAATATTTTCCCGTTGTCGATTTTTAAAATTCCAAAATTCTCAAAATATTCTTCAAGCCAAAACATTAAATGCAATTTCCTTTTTTTTAGATACAATACTGGTTATTATTATGTTCAAAGGCAATTTCGCTTAATAACAGTGTCTCATACTATTTCCTAATAAGGTAATATCATATTATTCAATCAGCGGTAATGTAGGCAATAACTCACGCAGATAAAGTTTGTCGTGCTGTAATCATCAAGTGAGTCATTGCCATTACCGCGAATTGAATACTATACTTTATCTGCGACTGTAAGAATTGTCAGAAGGTAAAATTTCATAAAGAGGTACTATGACGTTTTTTAACAAATTTACTTGTGTGTGTGTGAAGGGTGAAAGATGGCATTGAATTAACCATTTGCCACAGATATAACAAATTTACTTCATGATATATTGATACGAAATGTCAAAAGTTATAAATTTTATTTAAACAATTTCAGATGATAACATTGAACATTGCCGAAAATTGAAAATATAATTATTAACAAAACATTCACACTCACTCACTCTCTATAATATAATATTGAACAATAAAAATAACAACACTAAAAGTTTCAAGTACCTTTGATCTGTATGTGAAAGTCCTTCTAAGCCAAATCAAACTAGTTTCTCATCTAGACGTCCTCGTACATTAACAGAACTCTTCTAGGTAGTTACAAACTTCCATATATTATACAACTTAATATTAACATAAGTTATTGTTATTAATCAATTGCAACTTTCTGTTGGTGGTGGATTTAAATTTTTCTTTTTAATATTTCTCAATTTTCCAAAAAAAACCCTTTGACATATCCTTTCTTTCAGTAACTCTCCAAATCCCCTTCTGTCACTCTTTTTATTTTTTGTTACCTGGTTACCTTCCACATACAAGGTGATTTATTTCATTGCAATATATTAAGTGTACTTCGAAGGTCCATAAGGATGACGCTTTATATTTGCTTTATAATTCGTTAAAATAAGCCAGCAATACATATTTTGAAAACGAATTTACATTCCTGGTACTGCGTCGTTTAACCACGTGATAATAGCAGAGTTTTAATAACTCACTAGTGAGTTATTAGAACTCACGCTGTTTGTTTATGGATACTATTATTTGCTCAAAAGCAGTTGAATAATTAACATATAATTTAATAGGAGTAGATAAAGGATGTTTAAGTCATGATAAGTTATTTAAAATATTTCATTTACCCTTTCTTTGTTTATGTTAAATTTAGCGTTAAAAAACTGTTTGTTTTGCTTTCAGGAATTTTTAATGATAATTCTATTCGATCAAACAATTAAATTTTAAAAGAATTAAAAAGAAATAGAACGTAGCACCGGATGGATATCGAAAAAGAAATATCAATAATGAAAGAAACGAGACGATTTGTCGGCGTTTCTTGCTTGTTAAGCGAAAACTGCAACACTTTCAAGCTGTCATACTTTGTGTACACAATTCTGAAGAGGCTGGAACATAATTCCTGGAAACTGGCGGGAATAAAACGGCTTGGAGAGCAAATTGCCGATGCTTGATACTGACTAACGACGACGTAGATCACGAAGATGCTTTATCACTTTTATTGCCGCACCTATACTTATCTCTCGTTTTCGATCCTACTCTATGAGTTTCCGGAGGCGGGAGTTACCAGGGGCTGAAATAACCGCCTTTCGAATATGTGTTCTACACGTGCGGGGAATCAGGTTGATAACATCGTGCGATGATGACCGAAATAATATACAATTTAAGCATTTTTCTGTTAGGCGATTCAAGGGCGGTGTCAAAGTGTAAGTTATTGGGCCGTGGCCTCTTTTATTGTTTTTAAAAATAGAATTTATTAAAAGCCCTATTCCTTTGGAAAGCTTTTTAAAAATTTGCATTTTCCGGAATTTGTTTTTAAAGCGTCACCAATTTGGATGAGATGTAAAATCAAGATGTAGAAATATTGCTATAGTTTGTCCATGGTAAAGAAGAGTGTAAACAAACTTGCACGTGGAGACAACGTGACTGGTCTAGTATACGGGGTCGTATACAGCGTTTTATAAAAATAAGTAATCGATTTCATAAAAAAATGTAATTTTTTATTTTTTAATAATACTTTAAATTCTATTTAACATTTAACAATGTCGTGCTGGTGTCGTCGCCGGCTGCCGTCTAGGAACAATGGTTGGTAGTTGCTTTGATGTAAGTGTAAATAATAATAAAAATCAACATTTATTAATCATAGTATATGGGGTATGGAACAAAATAGAAATTATTTCAATAACAAAACGGTTTTAAGTCATTTAAATTGTTTTAATTTACAATTAAAAAAGGCTAATAGAACATAAAAACATTGTATAAAATCACAAAAAATGTTTCTACTGGGCGATGTGCCTCTACATGCCACAATTGGCCTTTTTGTAGTTGATTATTTTTTTCATCTGTCAAAACAGTCAGATTTTGTGGTTTCAGCCAATAACTGCTCAGGATCCTAACCAATCATTGTGTTTTATACTGATAAAACCGCTTCTTCGTAATTGTTTGTTGATTATACTGTGTTTACCTTTTTTGAAATGTCAAATATGTTTATTCGTTTATTCACAAACACAACATCTCAATATTTTTTAATGTTTCAATTTAATTTGATAAAGAAAATAATGAACATTTGTGTGTAAAGTGTCTTTTGCATAAATGACTATATTCTCTGCTTTTAATACAAAATGATTCTAAATACCACACGTCCTCTCAAATTTTATAGATTAAATTTTTGGTCTTCATACTCAAAGGCCTTTATTTCAGGCAAAACCACTCAAACAAAGTGATTTGAGATAAAATCAGTTTGTTTACGTGGTTTTTCCAAATAAAGCCGTTTTCGTGAAAACCAAAAATTTAATCGATAAAATTTGGAGGACTCGTGGTATTACCTTTGATAAAACAGTTTATATTAGTGAGCATATAACCTTTTCAAGCAAAAATAATGAATTAATTAATTAATTTATTTATTTATTTTAAAATAACTTACCATACGAATCCATGTAATTACAAATTCGAATTGTTCCAATAATATGTACACGTTTAAAAAATAAATCTACTATACAACTAACCAGTTAATGTAAAATCCTATTTAAAAGTGAATTCTTAATACACACCTGTTACAAATTCAGTCCACTTGAAGCTTTTGACTGTACTCACGCACTGTGCAGATGTTTTCGCTGTGTTTACACTCCTTCTCTTTAAGATGGACATAGTATAGTGTTAATTGTTTTTTTTTAGTTTTGATTGAGGGAAGTGTAAAAGCCGAAATTGAATTTTTAGGCATTTCACAGAATTGCTTTTAAAACGCCACCAATATAAAAATGATCCATTCATATAATATATCAAATATAGAAGATTTTAGTTTAAAAACCAATTTTTAATATTTAATTGATTTTAAATTGATGCGGTTATATGTTCAACTGAATTATATCAGAATTCATGTTTTGCAATGTTTCTGAATCCAAATGTGAGGGAATATGAATTTGAATAAATTTGCATTATCTAACATATACATTTTTATTAATGTCGCTCTCAAAATTTTTCAAAAAAAATTGAATTGTTCGGGTAAAAGTCACTTCATTTGATTTAATTATACAGTAAAAATTTTTATTCAATTTTGCAAGTTTTTACATCAACATTTGGAAACCTAATTTAGTGTTGGCTTTTGTTTCATTAAAAAACACCTTTTTCCAAAAATTTCAATTAAATAAACAAATTATTTGAAATCGTTGTCCATCCTAAAACCAATAAATAAAGGCAGAAACCGGTCTTAGGATGTCGAATCTAATAAATTAAAAGTCCTTACTGGTTTACTAACTTTGAACTAATCTCTTAAAGGGATAAAAAGAAGAGAGTGGCATCTTAACTAGAATCAGTCAAAATTTATTGTCAGTACTCTCTTCTAACCATAGATGGTAGCACATCTAAAAAGGATCTGAATTATTGTAGATGATTTGATATACACAATTGATAAGCTTGGGCACAATTGACAAAGCTTGGGCACATGGGAAGGATCTAAGAGATTAGAGAAAAATATTAGAAAAACAAAAAATCTCTAACTGGAGAGATGACATTGAGAAAATGCAAGCAAGAGGTCTGAAGCAAAAGATCTGCAAGTAAAATGCCAGCAAGGAAAAGTCCTGCAAGAAAAAGCTCTGCAAGTAAAATATGTGCAAGCAAAACGTCTCCAAACAAGAGCTCTACAAGTCAGTATTGATGAGAGATGAGAGAAAGTTACGAGAACTAGAAACCAAAAGGTGTACAGATTTAGATGGTAAGATGATAAACAAACAAGGTGAGGATCCACAGACATACTGGCAATTTTTTGGGGACAAATAAAAGTTACTGAGGCGTATTGCTTTACAAAATATGTAAATGCAAATGTAAATAACGAACTGAAGTTTCAAGATCACCTATCGAACACAATAACAACCAATCATACGTGCCAACACCAAACCTGTAAAGGGCTGAGTTAAAAATAGAAGTAGGTTCATCGGGCATTGGCAACTTTATCGATTGCAAACGATGCAAAAATAAATGAGCAGTTAGGGAATGTAATTGCATACAATAATATCCAAAATTGATTTCATAGAAGTGGAAAGATAATAAATAATTATTTACTTATTTATTGTAGACCATTTCTAGAGAGTTTTCCGATTTACCACTTCTGCTTTGGAACTCGGGCTAATTATTTCTACATATAATACGTTCAGGTGGGATCCGACTTTTGACTTTTCTACTAGAAATAATAAAATTCGTCTCTAGTTCACATTTAAGCGGCACGTTACAAGGTTATCGGGCTATTCTAACAACTTCTCAGACAGCTTAACTCGATGGTGCAGTGCAGGCAATGCCAGATAATGCACTAATCTTATTGCAGGTGGATAAATTGATTAAGTGTGGTTAGATTTTGTTTGACTGTGACTGGAAATCCACAGAGAATTGTGCTGCTCGTGTTCGGGATGAAATTTAAAATCGCGGTACATTCGGAAGTTCTCTTTTAGAATTCTGATGGCCGTATACAAGTTGAATTCTGTGCTAAACCAATTATTTTACTGATCTCGTTAAAAATTAATCTGAATGATTTCTTCTAACAATTATATCGTAGTTCAATTTCTCTTCTCATGGAAATAAAACCATTTATTTTAACTAGTAGTGTTAAATTTGTAAAATTACTTTTGCTTCACCTTTATTGGTGTAATAATGTGCCAACAATTTTGAAGGCATTGGCCAGGTGCTCATTTCTACCGGTTCCAACTTTTTTAGCCGACAATTTTGGAAGCAAGTTGTTCGCCCCAATTTTGGGAAGATGTAGAATTTCCTCAATTTTTAAAATGCAAACGCCTACTTTGGATAGTGAAAATAATATTCTCGGTTCTTTGTTATTAACTTTACTTAAATTTACTGATAGGGAAATCTTTTTAACTTTAATTTAGGACTAAAACAGTTTTAAAACGTATCATTGTTTTTTCACACCAAACGAAAACACACAAGTCTGGAAATCCCGGATTTCAGTTGACCGATTGCAATATTTTTTTTTTAAATAAAAAATGTTTTAAAAATTATTCGAACGAGTTCATAGAATAACCAATATTATAGAGAAATCATTAGAAGAGAAAAACATTGGTACTACTATCTTTCTTGATATAGCATAAGCGTTTGGTAAGGTTTGGCATGAAGGCTTAATACATAAGCTCAAGCTTTTCTTTCCAAAAGATTATACAGATATCCTCTATTCATATATATCGGAATAGTATATTCTGTAACAAGGTTGAAATGAGAATTCGACACGAGTGGAGGATTCCGAACGCGAGCGAATGCGAGCGTGGGGAACCACCAGAAATTATCTTTCTCCACGGCCACTACTGAATGTAGTTATTCTGAAACTACTTATAATAACAGAAAAGAAACATTCTCGCTCTTGAGATTGAAAGAAAATTCTGAAACATTTGTCTCTTATGTATTTTATCACTAGAGATAGAATCTGTATTCCGTGATTGTTTACAAAAATAAGGTTTGCCATGAATGTCAAATTAACTGTCATTATTAGTTGACGTGGTCTTAATATCGGTTTGTAAAAGCTTTTCATTTATTAAAAAGGAGAAGAAAATCAAACGATTCAGATGTAGAATTTGAAAATACTCCTCCAGAAATAAAAAAATATGCCGATAATATAACTCAAAATTTGCTACCGCAAAAATCCAAGATGGAATATAAAAATACTACCTACACAATGTTGAGAGATTGAGGTTTCATTTTACTATATTTAATTTCTACTTTCTGTGGCCGTGGAGAAAGTACAGTCTGTTACTATGTTGGAATGAAAATCCGACACTCGTGGTTCCTCCACTCGTGTCGAATTCTCATTCCAACCTTGTTTACAGAATATACTATTAGAATTAGGCAAGAATAAGCCTATTCCGACCTTAAAGAAATTAAGGCTGGAGTACTACAAGGAAGTGTCCTAGGACCTCTCCTATACTTACTGTACACATGTGATATTCCAGAGTTAGAAAACAATACCATAGCCACCTTCGCCGACGACACTGCCATTCTAGCACTAGGAAAGAGCAATGAAGAAGCAACCCACAAGCTGCAAACAGCTGGCCACCTTATCTATGACTGGACGAAGAGATGGAAAATTAAACTTAATGAAACTAAATCACTCCGCATTAACTTTACAAACAAAAGGATAGATCATATTCCAGTCAGAATAAACAATAACCTGATTCCATATTCAAACACAGCAAAATACTTAGGTATTTCCTTAGATGCCAAACTCCGATGGAAAGTGCATGTTAAAAAGAAAAGAGAAGAACTTGGAGTGAAGAAACTCCAATCTATCTCTACATAATAAGCTTATGCTTTATAAGCAGATACTTAAGCCGTATGGACCTATGGTATTCAACTATGGGGATGCACCAAAGCAAGCAACTTAGCAATCATCCAAAGATTTCAAAACAAAGCACTGAGGAACATAGTAAATGCACCTTGGTACATTCGCAATAGTGACCTCCATAAGGATCTGGAAATGGACACTGTTGACAAGACCATCAAGAAATTAGCCAAGAGTTAGAAAGGGTTACAAAGAAGACTTAAGAGGATCAAGCCCCTTGAGTTAGTTTAGTGTTTTGGTTCAAAAGCAGAGCTTGTGTGTGCACGTTAAAGTTTAGTGCAATCCATTCTACAGAGCCTAAGGAACGCCTTATATAGTTTTAAGTTTAAATATAGGAAATTTTTGGATTGGTCGAGAAATTTTCATCTTTTCATTCTCTAAATCCTGAATTTTTTGTTAATATAATTTATTAAACATGAGATATGAAATACAAATAAACTACAAAATTCAGCAAAACCTGCATTTTCCGAGGTATCTGACTGAATCAATCATAAAATTGCACTACGTAATTTCCTTTTGAAAACTTGTTTCTATTTTAGCACCTTAAAATCACATATTTATACTACTAGAAAATGCGAGAATTTTTCATAAGGTAACAGTTTCTGTGGAGGTACAATTTTTTTTACCACTTTTGAACATTCTGTTAAGTTAAATGATTTCATTATCCAAAAAAAATAACATATAAAAGAACAAACCACTATTATTGACCATACAGAAATGAATTCTGTTAAGTGTATAGATCTAATAAAAATTTAAATAAACAACATAACAAACGTAATTACCCTTTCTAATATTAAAATGTAATTGTTCATAATTTCCACAGTACTCCGAATTACAGTCCGGAATTAATAATAAACTGAATTTTAAAGTTTTCTTTTATTATTAAATTAATTTGGAGAATTTCCAGTAATTACAATTGTCGGAATTCAGAGGCCCCAAGGGAAAATAAGTGAAATTATAGCTAGTAAATCAAAACTACTCGTAACCACGATGAAAACATTATTATTCATGGTATTATTAACAGGAAAATTATCCTTACACGTGTCTACACATGTATAGGGCCGGACCGGACAATTTGGAAATATGGAATTCTCCACTTCAAATTAGATTTGAATTGATTAGGACTGTGACCCAAATCTCTTCAATCTCTATTTTTATAAAACACTGCTTTGCTCTCCACATCATTGACTTTGACACCTTCGTTAATCTCATTGTTTTTAGGCTTGTCATAGCCAAGTATTATTTGGTATGGGTTTTGGCTGTTTTGCAACAGTAAATAATGAATTATAAGATATAGGAGTATGTGATATACCATGTTAATCCACCACCCCGTATATTGATTAAGTAAGGTTACGGTCGGTCGTGTTATTGTCAGTGATAGCAACAAGGTCGTTCACTCAACCATTACGTGAGTGAACTCTCAGAAGGTATTCCAGGATAAGGCCAATGCCTACTATATCTACTGTATTATTATATAGATTAAATTAGATTAAATTACAATGAAGATGTAGATATATCTCTAACATCATAGATGTAAGAATATATGTTATATCCAGTAATTGTAGTATTTATTGTTACGTGTTAATAGTTATTGTTATTGTTGAGGTAGCGTTTGATTCCTCACCCTTCACTAAAACCTACCCTATGACATTTACATGGATTTTATGCGAAATACATGCCCCAAGAGTTTATCACGAACGGTTTCCTGAAGGTGGACAACATAATTTCATAAAGATATAAGGTATAATTTTCAATATAGTTCTACAACAAATCCGTATTAAATAATTACGCATACTCAAACGAGGTGGTTCTTTAACGTTTGGGGTGGTATTATGTATAATTATGTTACATCCCCTTTTTAGTTTGAAAACACAGTTGAAGTTTACTAAGATTTTTTAGCAAACCATTTACCTATTTTGCTTGAATATCTGCCAATTAATATCTGTAAATGTGGTTATCCGTAATACAATCATTATTATTTTTTAAATTATTAATTCAACAGTGCCTAGTTTCTATTTATTAGTTGGAACGCCTACAGTTTGCTGCTTTAAAAAGGTTTGGTTACTTTTACTGTATATTTTTGATTAAATTATAAAAAAATTTCATCGAAAATTTTCTTTATTTCATAAATTTCAGCAAAATGCTTTGAATGACTCTAAAATAATTCTGCTTGATGACGATCTAAATGGACTAGTTCGACACTGTGTCATGCATTTGATACAGTGTAAACAGTAACGCTATATAAAGTGCAACAAAACAGAAACCAGCTAATTGGATTTTCACACAAAGGTGATATCATAATATTGACTTGGATTATTATCAGTAGTAGCGTTTATTTGAAAACCAAGTACTATTTACTTATTAATCAGTAATGAATTGACATATATTTAAAAAAAGCAAAAACACACGGCCGGCGTTGCCAAAACGATACTGTAGATAGATCTGTAAAAAATACACGTATAGACCAGGGGAACACCGATTTTAGATACCAGAATTCTTGAAAAATTCTTAGCAGTATGTGGGTGGTTGGAAAATTTAAGGTAAATTATAAGTAAATTAAGAAGACTAAGTTTTGATATTGTTTTTTACGATTTGTGGCAGAAATATGCACCCTATGGAAAAAAGATTTTTATTTTTGTATTACAGTTTGATTTCCTACGCCTTGGAAGGTACTATTAAGATGTTCTGCGAACTTGCTGGCTTTTTGCGTGTTGTTTCTGGATTCCTCATTGTAGCAATCTGTATTATCGGTCTTTTTAATCCCATAGTTGTTTTCTAAAGGAAGTAGTCTATACTTTTATCATGTTTCATTCTCCAACTGCTGGGTGGCATTTCTATTTTTTCTGGAATGACTCTTATCTCCCTAAAATAGTTATTTCTCTTTGTTCTCTGGGTAATCGGAGAGGGTTCCAGTCTTCTTGCTGTGTGCTGGTAACTAACAATACTACTCTCGCATCCAGTTGTTCTTAGCGGAACTAATAGATGGATATATTTTCCTGATCCAATCCGAAGCTTCGCCAATCTGTTTGTTTGTTAATCTTGAGATATTTTACTTTTGGATAATAGTGCCGCTAAGAGAGAGAAGAATGGGACAGTAATATGAGTTCAAGTTGACTATAGTTTTTTTTAGATTTTCCGTACTAAAAAAAATATATTAAGTTGCGTAGTTTATGTCTATTTGCCGGCTTGCTATACTAGTGTAAACACAGCGAAAATTAAATTAATTATTTCTGCTTGAAACTGAAGTTTAATATTATGACATTGAAATTAAAGATAAAAAGTGATTTTATACAATGTTTTTATACTCTATTAGTCTTTTTTAAGTTGTAAACAAAAACAATATAAATTACTTAAAGAAGCCGTTTTTAGTTATATTAAAATAAAATACAGCATCTGCTGAAGAAGTTACTTATAGCCCTAGAAAGCGATAAAAAAGCATCTAACTGTAGAAATTAAGGAAATAATTTTAAATGTTTATAAAAACGAATTAAAAGCAAACTCCGAATTGCAACAAATTTCTATTTTGGTCCATACCCCGTGTTTTGATCTCATGGGTTTGATGAAAAATATTTTTGAGTAGTCTGGCTTGATTCGCGGCCAAAGTCTTACTACTTAATTACGAGGTACATTGTGTTGAACAATGGAGACAACTTGCTTGGTTCGCGGCAAAGATTATACTAACTAAAAATTATTAAACTGTTCAAGTCCCTTCTTGTTTAAGCCACGCCCACCATGTTGTATTGAGAATATGTTGATATATGAAGGACCGTTTGTGTACGTTCAAGAATGCGCCTACATCATACAGATGTTTAAGATGTTTAAGATGTTTAAGAATGCGGATATCCGACGGAACGTGTGCCTACGTGAGACTATGTAAGCCTACGTCATACGCGTAGGTGTTCATTAGAGTCGTCAAGCTGAAATTCGCTCATCTCAGTGACGCTGTTGCCGTATTGCTTTTCAATGGAGTTGTTGCCGATTTGTTTATTAAATAAATGGATTGAATTTTATGTTTAACTTTGTGATTAGAAAATAAAACACCCCGATTATTTATTATTATTTACGCTTACCTCAAAGTATAGATTGCTCCAAGACGACACCAGCACGACATAATTTTAATTGGTACAAAGTACCTGAGTAGTAAGGGATATTACAATGAAAATAGAATTTAAAGTATTATTATTTTATGTTATATATTACTTATTTTTATAAAACCCTTATTGCGACATTGTGTACTAGTCCATTCATGTTGTCTCCACGTGCAAGTTTGTTTACAATCTTTTTCTTTACGGTGGACAAACTATAGTTGAATGCAACTCAATGAATCATTGCTTCCGTCAATTTTTTACCTTTCGTTGTCATTTTTAGGCTATTTTTTATTGCACAAAGGATGTGAAATAACATCACACAAGCTCCCAAGAACAAGGACATTAAAAATGTCCCACCAGGTATTGAATTACGAAAGTCCAGACGTGGTTTGGTGCCCGACCAAGTCTTTAACCCAAAAACTTCGATTTTGTCATTAAAGGAGCTTGCCATTCTTAGACCGGTTTCGGCATTATTGTGCCTCATCAGTAGGCTAGCTCGACATCCTGTCACTAAAGGATGTCTGAAAATGAATTCGACTCGCCTCGTTCTTGATAAAAGTGGTTGCGTTATAGCAAGTGTATCACGAACGAGGAGAGCCAGCTTGTATGATCTTATTTCACATCCTTTGTGCAGTTTTGTCACTCCCATGGTCCTTTTTTGGAATTTTTATGGTTCAAAAAATTCCACCTTCGTGTATTTTTTATTATTATTTTAGACTATTATTCCACTCTATATGTGTCAGAGATAACTTCGCTATGTAAAGTTTAACGTTTGTTGAGTAAAAATAAATGAAGTATTATTAAATTCAGAAACGAATTCTCTCCCTATCTAAAAAAAATGAACAGCATGAATAAAAATATATCCGTAATATCGAGTATTGTAAACCTGTTTAGCGGATACAATAGGTGTTCGATTACCGGATTCTTAGATAAACGAATTTCTATCCGTATGGATCAAAGCGTACGTCTAGCATCCATCAAATTAGTGTCGTTTGCTGGTTTCCTCTCAATTCCCTTCACGATTTACGGAAACCTCCATATTGATGTAAAGGTATTGGGATATTTGATCACTCGTGTCGCTAATTTAATTCACAATTCAGGCAACAGAGAGCCAGCGCCAGCTCTGCGCCGGCGGTCAGAGTGACATAACATGCTATTCCATAGACCACTAGATTCAATTTGTTTGTCGTATCGTTATTGACGGTTGAACATCGAAATCGCAAGGGATCCAGACGGTAACTCTAGTACACAGATGCCGTTGGGATCAGCGCTAGCGTGTGGTTTGCTGTGGATGCAGACGCCGCTGCAATACCGGTACACGGGGTTTCCAACAATATTTTTCTAAGCGATACTCTATATTTCCTGCATGATGATTTTTTTTTTAAACATTTTTTTGATGAAAGAAAATATTTCTAATCACAAAAATCAGGATTGGAATAGTGGGAAGATTCGTGTAAAATACTCTTTTTAATCTTAAAGGACTAAATATGTAACAAGTAACTTACAAAATCCAGAAGAAAGAAAATTCCACATACCTGAAACAATAATAATGGATTAAAAGATGAAAATAAATAAATTACTAGCGTGTACGCCGTTGTATTAGTTTTCTACACACAAATCTTTACTAGAAAATGTTTAAAGGAAACTTTCGTAATATACAGGGTGTATCATAAGGAATGGTCAATATTTGTATCATAGGTTCAGGACCTCGAAATATTTTACTAAATAACTCTGCGTTAAATGTTATCTACTACTAAGATAACTATAAAGGTAAAATTTATTTTTCGTTTTTTTGCATTAATTTCTTTATTATTTAATATACTGACTTGAAATTTGGTATGGTTATATTTTTAAGTTAGTAAGTCATAAGCGTGTTATCAATTTTGAGATTAGATAAGGAGGGCGCCACCTACACTCTACTAGATGAAGATAAGTATCAATTTTTTTTTTATTCCTGGCCTTTTTTGAATTTTTTTCAAGTCTTTATGATACACCCTGTAAATTTGAACAAGGTATACTTGTTTTAATGGCATAAATTTAGCTCATTTCGAGATATTTGCATTTAAAATGTTCCAGCCACAGTATCTATTAATTTACTTTAACATATTTCAACATAGTAGGATTTGAAACTAAAATGAAAATGTCCAGCTGTCAAATAATTAATTGTTAGATGTCATTTTGTTCACTAAATTTCATCTAAATAGGTAATGAAAATGCCACGACACAACCATTTCTCTAATTCAGAAATGAGAGATATGATTTGTGTTTATGCACAAAAAATTTTTCTGGACTTGCTGCTGCCATCTAACAATTAATTATTTGACAATTGTACAGTATACCTTTTTTGTTCAAAGACTTGAAAAAATTAAAAAAATACCAGGAATAAAAAAAATTGATATTTATCTTCATCCAGTAGTGTAGGTGGCGCCCTCTTTATGTAATCTCAAAATTGATAACACGCTTATGATTCACTGACTTAAAAATATAACCGTACCAAATTTCAAGTCAATATATTAAATAATAAAGAAATTATTGCAAAAAACGAAAAATAAATTTTATCTTTATCTTTATCTTAGTAGTAGATATAACATTTGACACAGAGTTATTTAGTAAAATATTAATATTTCGAGTTTAAAATATTGACCATTCCTTATGATATACCCTGTATATTATGTATGTGGTAGATGTCACTTAGTCGGTTCTAAATAACCCATATATAATGGGTCTCTTATTCTTTTATTCATTTGGTCATTACTTTTAAATTACTCAGTATATTTTTTCTATTTTTGGCATGGAGCTTACATTTCTCACAAATAATGTACTAAATTATTGAGATATGAAAATCCAAGTTCGGCTTTTGGAAAAATTGAAACATATTAAACATATCAAAACAACACCCTATACAGGGTGAGTCACGGTAGACGCGACGGTCCATTGTGGCTAAACGGTTAATATTTTGAAAATTTTGTTTATTCATGGATATGTGGGTTGATAAAGGCTACATTTTAAAATTATTTTGAATTATACAGGTTGTCCCAAAAAAGTGTGGCGTATCAAAGTTATATTATTTCTTATGGAAAAAATTTTACTTCCACTTTCAAAACTTTCCCCTTTGAATCCGTGGCGGGATAACAACAACAACAACTTGTTTCAATTCAGTTTTTTCCGCCCTATTTAAATCTAAAATGAAAATATTAAAATTATGATATACAGGATGTTGTTTTGATACTGTTAGTGTTTCAATTTTTCCTAAAGCCGAACCTGGATTTTCATATCTCTCAGTGATTTAGTACATTCTTTGCGAGAAGTTTTATGTCAAAAATGGAAAAATCTACTCAGTGATTTAAAAAAAATGAATAATTAGACTTAAGTGATAACACACCTATGGGTTATTTAGAACCCCATATGTGACTTCCACCTACCTTAAAATATTTCGCTTTACCTACGAAACGCCCTGTATATGTGCCTAGTGATTTTTTTTAATTTATCAATGTTTTATCACTTTTCTTTGTTTCGTTATAAATTTATAGTGTCAATACACATACACATACACGTTTCAATAAATATGGATGTGGATATGGATTTACTACAATGAAAAATATTTTGTTATTTTTCTTGAGCCTTTCTATTAAAAAAAAACCTTACTCGTCCAACATCTAACCTCCAAAAAGGAAAATAATATTCTAAAGTGCTCTTTTCGAGCGTTTTAATACTCTAAAGAGACGGTTTTCGGGGATTTTCTTTTTGAGAAGTTTCCCTTTTAAGTACGTTTCGGGCTCCTTAGAATATTGAGTGCCAAAAGCTGGATCGACGCTTCGTTGAAAGACTATGTGCCATCCGCTTTAATTTGAATGCAACTCGGAAAACCAAATTGTTGACGTCTAAAGGCGTCACAGTAACAGAATTGCAAATTTAGGTGAAGTTTGGGAACTCTGCTATCACTCTCGATCAGTTTGTGGATTAAAAGACAACCTAAGATTATGACGCAACCGCGATCCGGAACATACATTGGCGTACTCCTTCGTAAATTCGATTAATAAGGGGTGAGCCGCAACAAACTATCTGTGTATACAGGGTGAGTCATAACTATTGGGACAGAGGCTAAGGGCAGGTTATTTGGACCAAAATATGGCGATAGGACCAAATGTACCTTAATAAAATATTGCTGTGGAATAAGATTCACATTTTGTTTTCGTTTTTTTCTGATGATGTTCCTGTATATTTATCAATTGTTATCAAAATCGGCACAGATGCATAACTTTGGACAAGGAATATTATTTTATGTATTATTTCACATTTTGTTATAGGGGCGCAACATGAATGATTCCTGATGATGAAATTAAGTGGCATCTTTTTTTGACGAAACTTTTTAGTGATTTTGATTAGAAAATATGACGTAAACATCATTTCTACGTAATATTGACACTCTTGTTTAAACACGATATTTTTACCCGTTTTCGAGAAAAACGCGATTGAACAGTTCTGAGAAAGGGATTTCAAACAACAGACAATAAAAAGCTTGTGACATAACGGTTTATAAAGCAGAATTAAAAATAATTTAACATAAAAAGAGCAAACTTAAATTAAATGTTCTATGTGGCCTCCTGCGACCTCTATGCCTTTTCTAATTCTTGAAATAAAGGATATCAAAGAAAACATAAAATTACTTGTTAAATTGCGTTTTTTTCTAAAACGGGTGAAATTATCGTGAATAAACAAGAGTACTAATATTATGTAGAAATGATGTTTACGTCATATTTTCTAATCAAAAATAACTAAAAAGTTTCGTCATAAAAAGATATCACCTAATTTCATCATCAGGAATCATTCACGTGGCGCCCCTATAACAAAATATGAAATAATACATAAAATAATATTCCTTGTCTAAAGTTATGGCTTCGTGCCGATTTTGATAACAATTGATAAATATACAGTGACATTATCAGAAATTCCACAGCAATATTTTATTAAGGTATATTTGGTCCTATCGCCATATTTTGGTCCAAATAACCTCTGTTCCAATATTTATGACTCACCCTGTATGTGTCGAAGGGAATGATGAGATTATCTGATATAATCAAAAAATCGTTCATAACTTTCTTCGAAGATACTACTTTTGTACCATTTTCAATCGATTTTTTATGAAAAAAAAAATCAACACAAGAGGACATTTTTTTTTTATAATTTAATACTTTGATTTGATTTTGATGAAATTTTTGAATATATGTATATAATAAACATGAGTTGTAAAATAATGTTAATATGCAATGTAACCTCATACACGGACATACTAATTTGCCCATAAACTAATAATGTATCGCTGGGCTCCGACAATAGCTTTTTTACAATATCTTACTGATGGGCAATTTCGGATTATTCGTGGTATAATGTGAATCAGAGCAAACGAACAAATGAACAAACGAACGAATAAAGTAATAAACATAATATAAAAAACAATTCTTAAATAATGAAGAGAAGGGGGATGAAAAGTCCTTTATTTATTGGCGACCGGTTTCGACAATGTTATGTCATCATCAGGCACACCTAGATAGAAAAGTTATTAAAAAATTAATTGTCAAAACAGCAATTAAGTTTGAAAAATAAAATAAAATCGAGGAGCGTCAGGATTTTCACAAAAAACATGGTACAGGTCACTGTGTTAACATTTAAGAAAATTGAATTTAATTATGCAGTCAAAATTGATAAATAGACATTAAAAACAATTAAACACGAAAACAGACATTTAAGATACAAAAGCTAGGAACAAATGGTTGAAATTTTTATCAGAAAATATTTTTTAAAAGATAGTGACTAGTTTAAATTTTTGAACACAAAACTGTAGAATTAGGAGTTATCTGTAATAAATATTCAGACAAATAAGGTTTGTTGAAATACCGGTAGATGGCGGAATTTAATTTTTAATTAATATTTTAATCAAAAATATACACAATTATTTAGAAAAACATCGAATGGAAAAATGAATTAATACCCGATATTGTGATTGATCGAACTAGGCAATAAAAAGAAAATTGTGATATTTTAGTTAGAAGAAGGAAAAGAAGATGGGTTAGTTTAAAAGTGGAAAAATTGGAGAAAAGTGGGGAGTAGTACCGACTTGACAATGTAATTGGTAAATTTAAATAAGTACTGAAAAAGTAGGAGTACTAATGAAATGAATTTGTGCATTCTTATATAATTAAAATGCCACTTTACTCCCAAAGAGGGCAACGTTCTGTTAGAAGGTCACAGGAACACGTAATCCTTAAAGCCAGTTTAAATTCGTAACAGATCGAAACTTTCCAAAAATTAACTCCCGATGTGAGAGTTCGTATCAGACGCCCCTGTTTCAATTCAATCCGACCCCACAAAATCCACTAAAGCCTCGAAACAGAGAGTGGAAAGTTAGGCAAAGGGTCTCTATGTGTATCTCTCCAGTACACAAAACCCTTATCTGGCTATGTCCATTCGTTGATCTTTTGATAGTACACGAAAATATATTCGGGAAAGCCTTACAGTGGTCTGCTCTCCGAAAAACTATGTCTCGCTGCGGGAAAGTTTCAGTTTGAAGAGCGACTCGTTTTTCGCATCACGGAGGATAATCAGGATCAGGACCAAATAACTTATAATCTTGTTGAAATAGGATTAAAGCTGCGATATTTTAATGCAGCCCCGTTTTCAAATGCTATTTGATGAAATTGTTTTAATCGTTTTGAAAAGGAGATTAATTTAATTTCGACAATGCCGTTTTTAATGGTGGATACAAATCACAGTTCAATGATTTTTACAATACATTCGATTCGTGAGTGCAGCTCATAGTGGCTTGCTCGTTTACATATATTTATTTGTAGATTTTCACAAATTTTAATTTTAATCTATGAAACTTGCACGAGAAATTTACGATTTGAATTCTTGAAAAAATTACTTTAAAGTTGTAAAAATCTAAAACGTATTTGGTATTCAATAAGTTTCGAAGGCCTAACTGATGAAGCCAAAAGGCATGATGGTTACCTATACGATCTCCTATATCGCTCTGTTAACTAATAGTTAAGAGTATGTTGAAAAATGCGTTTTTCTACGCCCTATCTTTAAAGTACCTTGTATTTTACCGGTTTGTAGCGCTTAAAACGGCTGATTATGGTTATAGTGAAAAAAAGTAAAAAGGCGTTAAAAAAAGGGCCATAACGTTAACTTTATTTCACGCTTTCCATAAGTCAATACAGTTGATTGGTGCAATATCAAGTCACCTTTGACTTTGGCAACACATGAACTGTAACTGATTTGACGTTAACAGATTTGTTTAGGTATAGTATCAATAATTAGATTTGTTTATTATTAGTATTAGTATTATGGATAGTGAAAATTCCGAGTTTGAAATATGTACTTGCGAAGAAATCATAGAAAAGCCAAATGTGGCTACATTAAGGCAAATGTGGCTACATTAAATTTGCTGTCGGAGAAATCCAAAGAAAATTATCTAAAAGAATATGACACTTTTATGAAATGGCGAAACCAGAATAATATTCATAGCTTTAGCTTTTTTTGAAGGAAGATCTAGAAAATTCGAGTCTTTTACATTATTCACAATTTAAATGAAGCTTTATATCCCTGAATAAAACAGAAACAAACGTCATTGGATCAAAAATTCACATTAGTCAACAATTGCGTTTTCAATATTAAACTAAACTATATTTAGTTGTTGACTTTTTTTAATATTATTGTGTACAATTTCCAATTCAGTTATTAGTTGTAATTCACTGAAGGAGTTTAATAAAATATTCCAAATTCCATAATTTGTATAGGGCTGTAGAAAAAATATTGTATGCAACATATGCATAGTATTTTTTTTCACTCGTGGAATTGCCGTTCGTAAAAAAAAGTACCACTTTATGCACTTGTTGCATAAATTACTATTTTAAAATGTTTAACGATTTTGCTAGAGAAATTTTTTTGAACAATTTTGTTTTGACGAAAATTATTTGTTATTTTTTATTTAGTGTTTCTTTTGACGCACCAATTCTTTTTAGATGGTTAGTTTTGAAACTGTTTCGTCAACCTATTTTTAACAAAATTTTTGTTTAGAGAGAAAAATGATTTGAAATAAGATTTTTATGGAGATAATTTTTTTGGGAATTGTCATTTTTTTACCTCTAAAAATGATTCGTTCAAAAATTCAATATTTTTTTGTCTTGACGGAATTTTGTATTTATAATTATTTCCATAATAAACTGTTTCAAACTTTTTTGTTTCTAGAAATTTTCTTTTGAACAATTTTTTTACAAAATTTATTTGATTTGAAATTTTCTTCTTTTTTATATAAAACTTTTCGACTTTTAGTCTAAAATAGTTTTCCAAAATTGATATAACAAAAAATATAATAATAATTTGTTACAGAAACAGATCACTGGACAATTCGCTCTGAATACTTGCTTTAACGCAAACAGTTCCACTATGAGCTTGGCAGACTCATCGTACTTCCTACTGATAAGGCACAATAATGCCGAAACCGGTCAAGGAATGATCCTTGAATAACAAAATCAAAGGTTTGGAGTTTGGACTGCCCCTTGTAGGTTTTCCAACACGCATCTGAACCGATGTAAATTCAATATTTGTGGGGGCAAGTAGTCCCAGGAGTAGTTGTTTTAAGTCCAGATGCGGTGCAACCCACGATATATTTTATATATATCGGAAAAATTTGCAATTTTTACACAAGTAAAAGCCTCGCATTTGAGTTTTGGTATAGTTTTCCAAATCACAATTATTATGTCAATTTTTGAAAACGACTTTAGACGAAAAGTCGAAACGTCGAAACCACTGTGAACTACAGAAATGAATTATTTGATTCTGTTTCAATAATTTTATCTACAAATTTAGTGAAAAAACTTTCAACAATTTTTATTTTTAAGATTTTTTAACAATTTTTTTTGACAAAATTTATTTGAATTGTTTTTTTTTCAAGAATGGTTCGTTAAACACGTTTTTTTTTCTACTCTTACATAACAATTTTTTTCGTCGAACTCTACAAAAAATGACATTTTACATACTAATTTCCGAATGAAAAATCAACTATTTTTGAAGGCAAGTACTTTCGTCCTCAAATGACTCGCACGGTGCCGTATCCTAGTGACCACAGCGAGCACCGTGCCGTATCCTAGTGACCACAGCGGACGAAAAGTGTTTGAGGACGAAAAATGCTTGCCTTCAAAAATGGTCGATTTTTCTTTCGAAAATTAGTACGTTTTTGTAGAGGTCGACGAAAAAAAGTAATATGCGCCTCGGTGAAAAACTGTCTATTATCTCGCCTGCTTGCTAGCCTCGGCTGCGCCTCGGCTATCAATTTGCAGACTCGACAGTAATAGACAGTTTTTCGTCCTTGGCACATAAATAACTATTTTGACATACTTTTTTATTGAAAATTCTACCAGTTTTTTCGGGAGGTTCGAATCCCGCTGGTGTCAAAAAACATTTTCAGATTAGTAAATAAATAAAATAAAATTAGAAATTGATCTTTATATACCAGACGCAATTCCCGAATCGACCAATCACTGTTGGGATCTAAAAAACATCCGGGCAGTGACCAGAGATTCTAGGTGAGAGTTAAAAGTTTTTTCATCATAATTTTAAACATCCGCAGTATAAATTCCAATTAAAAACCTTATCTACGAGACGAGTAAAGTTGAGAATGTGGGAGATAAGGCTATGACGCCTAGTTTGCATTAAGAATATTAAACCATAAATTGTACACTTTCCAATATGCACCAGCGAACTAACGAAAAAAAAAAGCAGCTCTTGGCATAGGTTAGGCACATAACTATTCAAAATGGCCGATGTAATGTCGAAAATTGATGACCGGGATATTAATGCATGAGGTTGAGCGTTCAATTTTAAAATTGGCTGATAGTTCGAAATATTGTTTCACTCAGTTAGCGGGATATTTCGACATTTTATTAAATTATATCTGTGTGATATAGAGGGCTATACGGTTCGGGTTCAATTTCTAGTGACATAAAAATCGTTGAATAAATGTGTTCAAATATCCAAACATAACGTCGTTGTTTTGATAAATGGCTCGAATGTCGATCCGTGTCTATACACATATACACGATTTACAAAATGTCCGATACCAGTTTCAATTTACAGATAGAAAAAAAATTAATTGCCCATTTCTGTGTTGACTTTTTTGCCAGAGTCACACTTTTTTGAGGCAATCTACTGACAAACTAGTCGGTATTTGTAGGCCAATATTTATGAGCTTCTACTCTTTTACAAAAAAAAAAACACAGCGATATCACTATAACTTTCTACATAGTTTTTAAACCGCCATTTGCAACGAGAAACAATTAACTATTAGGTCCAGTCTGGCGACATATGTTTCTTCATTTCAGCTCCGATATTTTTTGTGTGTGTCTTCTAAGATAATAAAATTCAATACAAACTATATTTGCCATAAATAAAATAAATCTCCCACGTACTCCGCAATACCGAAGAAGCAAATACATTAATATTTATTTGTTTTCGTTATAGAGAAGTTTATCTCAATTAAAGATGCATTATTTTCACACGCGGATTTCCCCCATTTACCTAAAAATTCCCCACGTAATCGCGTATCAATTAATCCATATCAAAAGTGTATCGAACTGTTTGTGCAAAAAAAACCATAACAATTAATCACTTTTTCGTTGAATTTTAATCCGCAAGATTTCTTTTTGCCGCACTCAATATCGCATTATCATTGTTTTCTGACGAGCATTCCCTTGACGGGCCCTGTATTTTTTATCTGAATTTAATCAAGGGATTGACATCAACGCCGATGAATTCAGGGCGGGAATAGGGGGAGGAGCGAATGTTAATAAAAAAAAACAGCTTTTATAAAGAGGTTGATAAATGATCATATCTTTCAGCTGAACTGTGATTAATTAAACAAAAATTAAAAATAGTTTGTCGGTTATCGAAAGCAGATATGAAGAGTTTTCAGGCAGTAATAACTTCAGTGAAAAATCGTTAATATTGGGATTACGTAAATAAAGAAATTTTAAAATATTTATACAATAATTAGCATTATTTATTGTACTGACAACACCGATCAAATCAGGTACTTTCATATTTCTTGTTTGTTTAGTTTTTGCAGCTTGCAAAATGTGTTGCTTGGTCATTTTGTCCAGTATTTGTGGTTTATAATTACTGTTAGTAAATTTTTTCAAATTTTTCTTTGATTTTGTTAAAAACATTTTTGTTTACTTTAGTGTTATGTAAGCGTAGATGTAATTTAAAATGTTGGTTCCCAATAATCTATAACAATAACTTCATCTTAAAACTTTTAATATAACGGATATATCGAAGTTTATCACAGATTTGGCACTCCCGGTATACCTGGAATCATCACCTGAGGGTTAATAGCTTCAACTACTGTGGTTATTTCGCCTCGTGTTCTGTGTAGGCTTTGTTACTGTTTCCTAGCGCCACTTTAGGAACAGCACTGTTAATTGAAGAAAAAATTTATATCTTGTACAGAAAACATCCGAACCATATGAATTTCAGGATCAAGGGGTGTTTTGGGTCGCTTAATCTGAATATGATGGCCAAATGAGCCCACGGTGTACCTGGAGGTCAGGAATGTCATCACCTGGCGTTTCCCTGTAAACTCATCAAAAATGGATCGAATCTCTTTACCCGGGGTTTTTTCGGATCGCTAGTTCCAGTTCTGACATCGAAATAGTCATCCGGAGGACCTGATGCACGCGACCTGGCTAAACACATGGAGTTTTACTGAAATTACTTATCAAATCGATCGAAACACCTCACACGGGGGTTTTTCGGGTCTCTTGTCCCAGATCTGACATCGACATCGACCTCTTGATGACCTAGTTAAAAACGTCATCTCCTGGATTTTTACTGAAATTACTTACCAAATCGATCGAAACACTATTATGGAGAACTTGCTTTATTAATAATATATTGACTAGCATTCATTAAAGCAATGTTAGACAGTTTGACGACAAAATTTCAGTAAAACTCCTGGAGATGACGTTTTTAGCCAGGTCGCGTGCACCAGGTCGTCCGGAGGTCGATGTCGATGTCAGATCTGGGACGAGCGAGCCGAAAAACCTCTGGGTGAGGTGTTTAGATCGATTTGGTAAGTAATTTCAGTAAAACTCCAGGCGATGACGCTTTTATCCAGGCTGCGTGTACCAGGACCTCCGGAGGACGATGTCGATGTCTGATCTGGGACGAGCCCCGAAAAATATTCGGGTGAGGTGTTTCTATCGATTTAGTAAGTAATTTCAGTAAAACTCTATGTGTTTAGCCAGGAAGCGCGCTCTAGGTCCTCCGGATGACGATTTAGATGTCAGAACCCCCCGGGTAAAGAGATTCGATCGATTTTTGATGAGTTTACAGGGAACTCCAGGTGATGACGTTCCTGGCACCGTCATGATCTCCAGGTACACCGGGGGCTCATTTGGCCATCATATTGAGGTTAAGCAACCAAAAACACCTAGTAATCATTTTGCATATAGAATTATGCTTTCAGGTAGCTTAGTCAGCATTTTGCATCCGCCGTGAGTTTTCCCTAAACAATAATTTTGTGACTAAAAGAATTAAACATTTCAGTCCTTTCATATCCGATTTCTCGCCATAAACGAGATTTCATTATTTTTCATTAATATAGAACACTTCAAACGCGATACGATACGGCTGATAGACGCTAGTGACTCCCCGCGTATTTTTTGCAATAAAAAATTTAAATAATTTCCCATCACGGAAAGCGGACGTGCAACCGGCAGGAAAACCGAATTAAAAATAATGAAATTTTCAATGTACGGAATTTGACATTGCCCGCTGAAAACACGGTTTGTCTTTCTCGTGTATATTCCACGTGTATTTTGCAGAACGTTTCGTTAAATTGCATTATCATTCGGAGTAAGCAGAAAGCTTTGACGTTTGTTGATATGGAAAAGACATGGTGAGGTTAATAGCGTTTCAAAAGGGTCCTGGGGTGGATCCTGAACTCAATTTTGGAAAGACCGTTTATTTTTAATTTTATAATTTTCAGTTATATAAAATATTAAATTAATATTTAAAAAAATGAATAAAATAAAATGTGGTAAACCGAAACTTTTTAAAGATTATCTTTAAATTTTCTCTCTCTTAATTTTCTTGCTTATCTGTTTTCAATTGCAGAACAAAATAATCCCGCTTTGAACAAGCCGCTAATGGTGACAAAGCTATTTATCCTTAGGTACGTCTACAAGCCGCCAAAGAAAACCAAAGCAACTTGTCGGAAAATCTGGGAATTTTGTTCCTGTAATTGAAAATGAAATGTGTTTTAATAAAGAAAGTATTTTTCTTTTCAATCTAATTCAATATCTGGAAATTTATGCCTTTATGATGATGTTCAGGCAAAGGATATCTGATTACATTATTATCGCTGATTATTTTATTATGGTAAATAAACTGATTGTATTTTTGTAGTATGTTCCTTATGCAAAATGATATGCCTTTTTAGGACAACAAAAAGATATTGTTCTATTTATAAAGTTCAAGTGACTAGAATACTCTAATTCATTATCTGTCTCTGCTATTGAAGACTCAAAAACAGCCTCATATTTTGCTCGTTTTTTAACTGTTTCTACATTCTTCAAACTTATTTAATAGATAATTTGTTGCAGCATATTTTTGAGCGATGTTGAAAAATGTGTTTGTTTAATATCCAATTATTTTCACACGAAAAATAAATTTTCCGCAATAGAAATCGTACGAAATTAACAATTGAAACAAAGTGGTGATTTTTAATGAACAATCGAAATGGCCAAGGGTGGAGAAGTTTGGTAAAATGAAATAATTAAAAAGTTACGTTAAAGTTTAAAAATCAACGCCAAAATCGTTATTTAATTTATTATGTGAACCTGTACCATTTTTATTTTTCCTCAATATCGTAATGAACAAAATAAAAAGAGGGGGTTTTTTAAAAAATATCCACTCTATGAATTTCGCCATCTATTTATAAATGCGCTATTTTAATTTTAAATATTGAATTATGATTTTTGCGTAATGTGGCTGCATTTGACATAATAAAATAAACAGAATTTTATTTGTTATTGGTTTTCACAAAATTACCTTCCCATATGTCAATAAACTAAATTAATCATCAAAATGAAATATTTCAATGACGCTATACTGTTTTCCATTATTTCTAATTTTTTGTTTAGGTTTTGATTTTAATGTCTAAATTGTTTGAATTTTTTACCTCATAGATGTTTTTTGTGAAAACATTGCATCCAGACTGACGAAAAATAATTTCTCTATTCGTATTAAGTACTTGATCTCAGAAGCCCTCGTGGGGGTGATAAAAAAAAGGATTGAGAAATATTGTAGATTAAAGATGAAACAGAGTCTGAAGAATAGTAATAAAACTAATGATGAGGTGGCAGGCCCTTTTTGTTTCCTTTCTCGGGCGCGGTCTGATCTAAGACCTTCGATATCGCTGAAGCCTACTGGCTTAATACGTTTCCTGCCCATTTTATTACTCCACTCAATCCCGAGTTTTTCTACAGTTCTTTTGCTGGGTGTTTGTTAAAACTTTCTGGGTCTACTGTTAGTTGCCCACCATTCGCACTGTACATGTACATGTCTCTAGTTCCTTGTTGCATAAGGTCTACATTGTACAGTTCTATTTTAACGACGGTGGAATTTTTTGTAACCATAAAAATACCAAAAAAGGATCATGGGCGTACCAAAACTACCTAAGGTTGTGAAATAAATCACACTTGTTCCCAAGAACAAAGACATTAAATGTCCTACACTGCACCAGCGTCTGGACTTCAACAACTACTCCTTGGACTATATGCCCCGCCCCAGGTATTGAATTACGAAAGTCCAGTGCAGTGTAGGACATTTAATGTCTTTGTTCTTGGGAACAAGTGTGATTTATTTCACAACCTTAGGTAGTTCTATTTTGTTTAGGAACTCTTTTACTGGTGCATGACTAGTCATGAGTCCTGTTAGCACTATCAGCCTACTTCTGTTCAATATCTATCTGTTTGGTGGGTGGTATCGATACACTGTGACCTGTGAGATCTATTGTGTCCACTTCTGCTGCCCATTCGTTAAGGATGTCTCAACGATTAGAGCAGTTCCTCCAGTCCTATTGCTTTCAAAAAGTTCAGGATGTCGGTAGGCTTCAGATTAGGTAGATCTTCCTCTTATATTTGAGGTATCGTACCCTCGAATTTTGAGAAAATGTGGATAGATGTTTCGTCCCTTTCCTCGCAAAATCTTCTTCCTCTACTAATTCAAGTTTCTTTAGGTGCCTTCTCAACCGGCAGTGCCCTGTTAGGATTCCCATTAGTATTTTGAGCTTGTTTTGTTCAATAAAAGCAGTTCAGCTGTTCTTTTGAAGGATTTTCGGATGTAGATGTGGACCAAAACTGACAACAATCCTGTTATTTACTTCACTGTATACCACAAAATCACTGGGGAGAAAAAACAAAGTATTGTGATTTCAGAATAAACATTGTACTGGAAATCCGTATAGCTATCATATCAAAGCAGCTACTCGGTTCGAAGGAGTCCTTCTTCTAGCACCAACCCCATTAAACCACATGAAAATAAGCCTACTATCCTATGCATTTTCTCAAAGAAAAAAAAAACGACAAAAACGTGCCGTGCCACAGAAGGCTTAATAGGAGTGAAAGTATTTGGAAACGCAAAAAGTGTCACTCCCACCAATCCTTTTTGAACACCAATGGGTGAGTTTAGAGAAAAAATTCTTGTTGGTCGATTTTTATTAATTTTGTTGTAGAAGTGTCCCAAGAACCCAAGGACCTCCTCTTTCAATAAGCAGAGAAAAATCGCTATATAACGACGTAGGGTCTAATAATATTTTCTAGTGGAATAGAACAAAACAGTCAGATAAAACCGCCTCTTCGTTATTGTTTTTTGATAAAACGTTGTTTACCTTTTTTGAAATGTCAAATATAAACATTTAACAACTTTTATTTAGCATGATCAATTTTATCATTATACTAAAATGTATTGCAAATCTATGTAATGCAAATGTATTTGTAAACTAACCTGTTTATTCGTTTATTTCAAATCGCTTTAACACACACATAACTCACTTCAACACAGAAAATCAGTGTTTGAATACCTAATTACTTCAAATTACATAGAAATCCATAAATCTCTTTAAAATGTCAACATTTATATCCGAATTAAGCCAAACGCAATCATGCATGCCTTGGTGACCCTGTATTTAAAACTATAACAGCTCAATATTTTTTGATGTTTCAATTTAAATTGATAAAGAAAATATTAAACATTTGTGTTTAAAGTTTATTTTGCATAAATGACTATATTCTCTTTTTAATCCAAAATGATTCAAAAAAATAATATTTCCAAATACCACGCGTCCTCTCAAATTGTATAGATTAAATTTTTGGTCTCCATACTCAAACGCCTTTATTTCAGGCAAAACTACTCAAACAAACTGATTTGAGATAAAATCGTGAAAACCAAAAATTTAATTGATAAAATTTGGAGTACTCGTGATTAATTAGTGCACGAGTCACATGTACCTGCAAGCACTAAATATTCCCCAGTCCCATCTAGGTTTAAACAGAGTAAACAGTGATGAAACAAATTCACTTAAAAGCTGCAATAATAAAGTGTGGAACTGCAACGTATTCATGAAAATCCATTTCGATTCATGCATATTTGCATTACTTCCTGAATTTTTTCCGCTATGAAAGGTGTTACGATATACGTCTGCTTTCCTCAATAGATGGCAGTTACATCGCCCCGGGTTCAAATATCTGTATATTTCCAATTACATTTCGCTTATTGCAACGTGACAACCGATGGTAGCGCTTGCTATGATTTAATCACTATTCATTTTCGCCCTCACGGGCTTCTACGACCTGTCCTGCCGAATAAGCAATTTCCGATTGAATAGACACCAGATGGCGACCTGCGCCCTCGCAAATGACTATTTAAATTTTTAATCTTCATTCATTGGCTTGTTTGAAGGTCCTCTCATCGTTCTTTTGTGCGAAACATATTTCATGCTACATGCCATCTCTCTTGAATATATAAAAAGTTGGGATTTTTTTTAATAACTTTTGGTCGCTGGTGGTCACGTAAAATTATTTAAACGGGCAGAAGCGACATGTGAATTTTTTCTCTTCTTTCTCTCTGCCCACGTTTCTAGCATATAGGGTGGCAAATTTTACATGTCAAAGTTCAATATTAGCTTTATTATCACTATACATCAAATCATCAAACCTGGGACATGCCCCAAGATGAAATGACAAAGAAGTTTAGCTTTGTGAAAGAATTCAACACAAAGCTAAGTAACAAAAGCGAATAGGACAAAGATACCATTCCAAACTCAAGAGAAGTGCCATTAAATGGTACACAGATGGTTCTAGAACAACAGAAGGAACAGGAATAGGAGTATATGGACCTGGAACCAAATATTCTGAAAGTTTAGGCAAATCTCAGAGCATTTTCCAAGCTGAAATATACGCCATCGGAAAATGTGTACAGTTCAACATAGAAAGAAATTTTCGCAGACAAGAGATCATCATCATGTCAGATAACCAAGCAGCCATTAATGCCTTGAACTCCCACGTAATCAACTCCCAGATGTTTTGGGAGTGCCTAGAGAATCTAAACGAACTAGGCAAGAACAACACTGCTACCCTCCTATGGGTTCCGGGACACACTGGAGTGGAGGGCAATGAAATAGCAGACGTACACGCAAAAAAAGGGACTGAAACACCATTTCTGGGACCTAAACCCTTCTGCGGAATAAGCACCAGTACAATACTTGATGAACTTGGAAAAGAAGTAAATAACAAAAGATCCCAATACTGGATAGGACTACAAGGAATGAGGCAGGCCAAGACACTACTGGGAAACTATAACCAGAAGAGACCTGACGACTTCGTAAGTAACAGTAAAAATAAGCTTAGAATACTAATGGGTATCCTAACAGGGCACTGCCGGCTGAGAGGCCACCTAAAGAAACTCGGATTAGTAGACAAAGAAGAATGCAGATTCTGCGAGGAAGAGGAGGAAACCTCTATCCACATTCTCTCAGAATGCATTACCCTGCAAAATCCAAGGGTACGATACCTCGGAGAATATCAAATAGAAGAGGAAGATCTACCTAACTTAAAGCCTACCGACATCCTGAACTTTTTGAAAGCAATAGGATTGGAGGAACTGCTCTAATCGTTGAGACATCCTCAACGATTGGGCAGCAGTAGGGGGCACAATAGATCTTATAGGTCGCAGTGTATCGACACCCCCATCACAGATAAATAGATCGATATCACTATACATCGAAATTTTGTTAAGGTATAAAGATCCATATTTTCAGTATCATTATTTGAATCTAAATTTAGATTGTTAAATTTCTATCTAATCATTTTCTGGTATATTCAAAAGTGGTTTGCTATCATATGCTCATTCCATCCTCCTTGATACCGATAAGTCATCTCGTCAATAAGTTGGTAATAGCATTCTCCTTGCTCATCAATTTCCAAGATTTTCAGCAAATAGGCTCATTAGGCGATCCCGGTTCTTTAAATCCTTAAGAAGCTCAGCCACTATATTTTTACAGTCTGGGTTCTTCGAGTTTTCTAGAAACTTCTCATTGTCTTATCAAATTTTCATCTCCTAAGGGTTCTCCAACCTCAGGTCCATCAGATATTCCTTCTTTTATTTTCTCAATAAATAGTTGAGGAAATTCTTCCAAGTACATTATTTTTCCAACGCTTTTAGAAATGGTTTCATGATACCATTTGTAGTATTGTTCTTTCCAGGATACATACATGATCTTTTTGTCCAAACCTCTTTTTTAGTGATACACTCGACCATTCTTCTTTTAGAACTTTTGAGTGTACAATTGTAAAAAATCAAAATTTAATAGAATTATAACGAAGGACTGCTTTAAGACTTTTCTTGGATAAGTCTATAATAAATAAATAAATAATCTTCACTTTTGATTATCGTAAATGTTCTTAAGTAAACTTCTGCATATCGTACACGGGCCTACAAGCCAGTTCTAGTATAAATCGATAATGTTTTTTTGTTTAGTTTTAGTATGCGGTTGCAGAAAAGAATATTTATCGTATCACAACCACGAGATGCGGCACTTATCAGATGGGCTCCGACTGCAATCATGTATATACAGAATAAATTTGAAATTGGAAGATATTTTTTAGGGAAATTTATTTGCGAAAACGTAAAAAAGATCGTGCTGTTAAAAGGTTAGCATCCATAACGTTAAATCGACCTGAATGATCCTAAAATGTACGCCATCATCGATGAGAAAAAATACAGTGGGCCGTTCTACGTATCGTAAATCTAATATATATGGCATTTTGATATAAACGAGGTTCCGCTTTACTTTTGTTTTGCCCTTCGGGTTGGTACGCGTCCCGGCGGCAACAGTCAAGAATGAATAATTTCCCACTTTTGGTCCTACACGGTTTGGCTTTCTATGGAAATTCGAAACAAACTCCTAGCTTTTTGTTCTACAATTAATCGCCTTTGTGCTAACTCGTATGAACTCGTTTACCTTTTTACTAAAAGACAGTTTGTATTTTATTTTATGAAATTGAAAATTTCACAACAGTATTTTATTCTCAGAGAAGTTCTAGTTTTCACAAAAATGACTAATTATTGAAATAAAATCGGTTAACTTGTACCAGTTATGCAAAAAATGAGAAAAAATTGAAGAAAAATTTAGACATTTGGAGGGGAAAAGATAAAACAAACGAATTCTACTTTCTTAACAAAAAAAAGAGTAGGCAACTCTTTTTTTTTAGTTGTGGGCAGCCTATAACAACGTGTTAAGCGGCGTTTTCATTGGTATAGTAAATAGGTTAGTTACTTGCGCCAGTAACTTGCTAGACAGCTACTGATCCAATGTTAACTGCATACTAACTTACTAGTATTGAGAAAATACTATTAGATGGATATACACGGAACAATTTATTGGCAGATTTGAGCAATTTATCGTTAGATCTCCAAAATTGTAAAGATAAAACTCTTCGTTAGGGGACTGCAGAAACTAATACAGTTGTACGATAAATCCACGGCAATAATTGGAAGCGACAGTTTTGTCGTTTAACATAAACACAACGATTTATCTGCAGATAAATCCGTCAAAAATATCTGCGATAGTTTGCAAAATTGCAAACCACGTTGAGACATGTCTGAATTGATAATTTTTAAAATCATCAGGATCATCTTCCGGCAATTGTTTCAGTAACCATGGTTTGACCCATTTTGTACGATTCCTTGTTCTTCTCCTTCTTTTTATTATCATGTATCCCAGCATTCCAATGGTAAGTACCGCAACAGTTTCGTCCATGTTCAACTTTCAACTCTCGAACACCACCAAACGCCAAAAACCTCGTCTCGTACCTCTGTAATTACAACATTTAATCGGTCATATCTTTCAACTTGTTGAAAGATCACCGATCACAGATAAATTGTTTATATTTGACCCAATAATCGTTCCAAACAACACATACGTGCAAACAAATTTGACCGATTAGTTTAACCAGAAATATTGGTCCAATAAAACTTTGCGTTAATAGATCATGTACGATTTAACTGAGAGATTTTTCTTAGCAATTTATCAAACGATTATTTGGTGCTATTTATCGCGGCAATAAATTGTTACGTGTATATCCAGCTATAATGTGTAAACGCTTACTAATCTTGAACTTGGGGTACTTAGTTAGTTAGTACCTATTTACTTACCTAGCCAGTCTGCTGGTACAAGTAAGTTAGTATGCAGTTAACATTGGATTAGTAGCTGTCTAGCAAGTTACTGGCGCAAGTAACTAACCTATTTACTATACCAATGAAAACGCTGCTTTAGAGAGTAGGAACACATTTTAAGAAAGACAGTTTACAAGCCAGCTACTGGCCATGACAGTTACTGCTTCTATAGCGGCGTTTTCATTGGTATAGTTACTTGTAATAGCAACTGGTGCAAGTAGCTAGCTAGCCTCAAGTCCCAGAGTAGTAGGCATTTCCAATTAATATTATTTTCTCAATAGTAATTACTTTTAGAAAATATTGTTCCACTCCGTACCTATATACAAATGTCACTGGCACTGGCTGGCGCAAAACTGTTCATATTCGCTAGTAAATAGCCTACGCAGCTATTTACTTACCTAGCCAGTCTGCTGGTACAAGTACTGGTACCAATAAGTTAGTATGCAGTTAACATTGGATTAGTAGCTATCTAGCAAGTTACTGGCGCAAGTACCTAACATATTTACTATACTAATGAAAACGCCGCTTATAGCAGCGTTTTCATTGGTGCAGCTACTTATACTAGCAACTGGTGCAAGTAGCTAGCTAGCCCCAAGTCCAAGATTAGTGGGCGTTTACACATAATGCTATTTTGTGAATACTAGTTACTAGTAGCAGATTTTAGAAAATATTGTTCCACGTATATTCAGCGTGGATAGAGGTTAGTAGCAGCGAGATGAGCAGCAAGGACAGTAAATTTGACTGTAGTGGGGGAAGGTTAGTAGGCTACTAAATAGCCTATGTAGTTATTTACTTACCTAGCCAGTCTGCTGGTACAAGTAAGTTAGAATGCAGTTAACATTGGATTAGTAGCTGTCTAGCAAGTTACTAGCGCAAGTAACTAACTAACCTATTTACTATATAAATGAAAACGCCGCTTATCTAAATTCGACTTTAATCCCAGTCAAAAAGGGACTACCTCCTTCCTCGAGACATTAGTGTTTTCGGTTCTTATATATAAAACATCATATATCAAAGAGGCGAGGAGGTGAATTATTTTTGTCAGCTGCCCAATTTAATTTTTTATTATTATTGAAACACTGCACAATTACACTACTTTATATTTAGAGTAGGTAATAAGCAAATAGTTTAAAAGTTACTAATCTGATTCAGGTGGTTATCTGCGAGCTATTGTGGGAGGTCTTCAGGCCACAATCTTCTCAGTCTCCTTTCGTCAAGTGGTTGATTGAAGAACTCGTTTATCAGTTCATTGGTGTGATCAGTAGAATGATTTTTGTATTTTGTTGAATGGACCTTAATAACGTCTTGGACAAACGGGATGTTAAGATCGTCATATATTGTTAGATTGGAAACGTACCATGGAGCTGTAGATAACCTACGATGATTGATATGTTTGAAGTATCTTCTTGTTAGAAGGTTTACTGCAACTCCATAGTTATATCCTGTACGACCAAACTGGTATAATAAGGTATAGCTTTGTAGAGATAGTTGAGATCATTTATTAAGTAGCCAGTGCATATTTTTTAGTTTCAGATCAAACTGTTTTCTATTATTTTTAATGTGTGTCTTCCACGTGAGTTCCTCATCTACATGTAACCCCAGGTATTTGCCGTCAGTTTTCATGGAAATAGGAACACTATTGATTGATACTTGTGGGTACGCAGTTTTTCTTGTAATTTTAATTTTCCATGTTTGAAGACAGTTTTGTAGTAAATCTAAATGATTTTGTACTTTTTCCGAAGGTATTAAACGCAGATATTGAATTGGGGTATTTTGAATTTTATGAATTACGGTCTTTTGTATGATAATTCTAAATGTATTTTCTAAATAATCAGTAAGCAATGGCGAGTATTTAGGTCTTTCTATTTTCCAACAATTTAAGAAAGCAAGTGACTTTAAACGGGCACTATATAACAAACCTAATTTCAACCCAGATCCATCAGAATTTTTCGTCCTTTGATTGAATTTCCGACGACAACAAAAATTAGGACAATAAATATCTAACTAGACGTAAATTCGTCAAGAGTTCTCGTTAACATTCATTAATGACGTAACGAATGTTGGGATGCCCTTAGCCGTGATTTATTCCCCATAAACATACCACTGATTGAAACAGCCGTGGTAGTAGTGGATTTAATGAAAATGAAAATGGGAATGAAGCGTTCTCTGTATAGGCAGGACCGATACCGAATAAAAAAATAACAATCGTCCAGTTCGGCGCACATAATCCGGCTATGAATCTTTTTGGTCCTTCAGATGGGGTGGAGAAAAATAGAGTTGGGTCTATACGTTATTTATCTACGTAAAAATTTTGAAAATACACAAATACAAATTTTCAGACTCGCATTCGAATTAACCAGATACAATTTTGTTTTTGATTTCCAACTGATTTATCTAACGACGCCTGTAAAGAAAAACAACACGTAACGCGCTTCTTAAAACATCAGAACATTTTAACAGACGGTTTTAAACCGGGTTTTAAAATTAGTTTGTCACATTCGAAAATCGGTTTTTAAATTAGGAAAACCGGTTTAAAAGAATTCAATTTATTATGTAACTTATTTAATTTGATTTGCTAGTCATTCATTTGGAAGTTCATAAAGTCTTGAGACTGAATCTTCTAGCACCTGAAGGCTTAGTGGTAGGAAGGTATATTTGAAATTCTGTTAAATAAACTAAAAAAATTTAAACACTGAAATAAGTTTGAAATTATTTAATGCTTTAGAAGAACGAATTCAAGAAATCCACAAAATATTTCCAGTTCAGCAAAGAAATTTAGTGTAGTATCTTTAGCTTTAAAAACTGAAATTATTAAGTTATCTGGAAAGATATGAATTGTCTACAATATTTCCAAATTCTTATGTGGAAACTGATTCTGATGAAGAGCAAATCGAAGAAAGTGAAGACACGATTCATCAGAGTAATGCTTTTTTAAAAGAAGCCATGGAAAAGTCAATTATTAGTTTTATTGAAGACCCTGAAGAAAAACAAATCCAAAGACCTGACAAGTAAATTAACGCCACAAAAACCCCAAACCTGTGCATCAAGTCTGTCCGTCAAAATTTTTTTTTTAATTTGCAGGTATTCATAGCTACATTTACCTCCGAAAATCTCAGCTACGTGGAATTTGTGGAAGGGTGGTAAAAATGGCTCTAGAGTTCCCGAAAATCCGTTTTTCGACGATATATGCCGAATTATCTGTTAATTCCCGATAGACCCGAGCATTTTCGAAAACTCCGGAAATCCAAAAAAAACGCCCTAAAAAAACATGTCGTTCATGAAAATACACGAAAATAATTTATTGAATCTTTCTGAATATATTTAACACCTTGCAAAGCCCCATTACCCAAAAGGAGTTGGTGAAATTAGTCTTGATAAAAAAAATATGAATAAATTGATAGGTCAAAATATCGAGCAAAAACAAACTTTGGCTCGGCTTTTCAATGGATAAAAGGAAAAAGTAACATGATATTATAGCTACAGGTTCCTTCTTTCATCTGAACTTTGAATCATGAAAAAATATTCATATTTACGTGATTTATTGAAAAATTTGTAATCCGCTTGGGAGTGTCATTCCTTTAGAGCGTGCTCTCTAAATGCAGGGCAGGAGCTAAAAATGGGGGTGCGTTTTGGAGCCGGTTATGTCGAAAAGTATCATATTTTTGACAAAAATGATGAGGATCATTTCTTAATAAGAACAAGACCGTTCAGTGGATATTTTATGTTTTTAAAATCCTATTTTCTAAGAAAAAATTAAAATTAGAGAAATAAATATTATTTGTAATTTGAAATTTGTGTTTGAGTTTTCGATGTTTTGTAATGTGTAATCACTTAATTTATTTTGTATTTTTTGACTTTTGACTTTGATATTGTTTTTGTTTTATGTTATTTTATATAAATTAAATAATTTTTTTCCCAAAAAGGCTAGCTAGGAGGATACGTAACTGTCCCACCTTTTCAATATTTGAAGATGCACGGTGGGATAATTTCATAATAACTCAGACAGTTCAAATTACGTAGCTCATAAACATTAATATTTTATCTGATCTAGTTAGTATAAGTTACCTTGACATAACCAAATAACAAAATGAGCACAATGAATATTTTTGAAAATTAACAATTTTTTAGGCATTTCATGTAAAATAAATAAAATAAACTTGTTTTACCTTTTTTATTATATTTTTTTCTGTACAACTCGAGAGTTGTTGACAAAGTCATGTGCTTCAAGCGGTTAATTCAAGTCAATTCAAATTAAAAGTTGGTCACAACTTTTTTGCAAGAAAGTAAGAAAAAATACAAGTGCATATAAATATCTTATATTAAAAAGGTGGCAAGAGCGTTGGCAGTGGATCATCGTTTCGCTTACAAAGTGGGCCAAATTTCGCTGATTGGATGGAAATAAGTGGCAGAAAATTGTAAAAAGCGGCTGATGCCAAGCGTGACAAGAACGTATTACACAGAATAATATGTAGAAAAAGAATCGGATAATTTAGCGGAGCAGATCCAGAAATTTAACACGGATGAATAAAGGGGATAAGTAGAACAGGATCAAATACGCGCTGGTCAAAGTAGGGCTGATGTTCTATTTCAGTTCAACGATACAGGATTGGCTTCGATTTTTTTTACTTTACTAATTTATACTTAAAAAGGAAAACAATAGGATAAAAGAAATGCAGAATTTTTTTGGTAACGTTTCGTGTGCTCTAAGAATCAATTCTGGAAGTATTTATGTTCTTCTTTCTATCTGTGTTTTCCCACGTCGAAATTTTTTTTACTAATTGTTTTCTATTTTTGCCAATCTTCAGATTTGTTTGTTGATAAATGAGTGGCGTACCTTATACCATTCTCGTCTCAGATTAGAACTGTATATAGAAAAGTATTTTAATAGTGAGCGGGAAGAAAATAATTTTTTTGATAAGTCGACTTTGTCTTTTAACAGTAGGTAGACGTGAAAAATTCATATGCATATATTCAAAAGTTTTAGAGAAACAATGGACCGTGATAGTGACGTCATAACAAAGTTGGTAACATATTTCTACACAAAACAAAGTTACCATGGCAACAATGTCACAGATCTATCATGATTGTTATTGTTATTTGTTATAAATAATGAATATTTAATTTAGAATCTGAGCGAAAAGTTAGAAAATACTTTGTTTTTTATTTATAATGGCAAAACAATTGATTAAAATAAATGAGATTGTGGAATTATTCACATAAGAGCAAAAATTATTGACCTATGCTGAAAACGCGCTAGAATCAGGGATGTGGCAAATTTTACGTACGACGACGCATTAAAAGTAGTTAGAGGAAAAGTTCATGCTAGAACATATGACATAGAGGTAAGATCTAAAAACTTGTACTCTTGTGCTTATCTATATATAAATTTCAATATTATTATGGGATGGAATGTTTACTTTTTAGGTATCTTTTAATACAAATTGGACCATACAATCCGTATCTCGTTCCTGTCCAACTTACAACTATGACAACGTTGCTACTGTTATGTGTAGAAACAGTGACGTCACACTATCATGGTCCATGGTTTTTTGTGTAGTGGAATAACGTTACAATTTTTTTACAAGAAGATCCCACAATAAAAATCATACGACCTTAAAAATCCACAAAGATTTTAAAATTGGCGAAATTAATTAGCGAAAATTGTCAAAAATTGAGAATGTGAATAATAAAAATAATTTTTAGAACCTATATAACAACCATAAAATTAAATCGAAGAAATACAATAGGGATGTACGTTAGCCTTTGCTTCTCTTCCAGGGTCCCGTCGCACATACAGGTATTTGCATAATCTACGCGGCCAAAAGTCATATTATTAAAGTTACAATGTAATTCTTGGAAACCACTACTACCGATAGAAAACAGTTCTAAGAACTAAACACAACCTTTAATTTAAAGCAAGTAATTAACTTAAAAACTACTATTAAAACATCTTGTCACTTAATTCAATAGTTATTTTTGTATTAAGTGCGTAAAATGAGTGTTAATTCTCGAATGTGCCACGAAAACACGAATTTTATACACGAAATACAAACAACATTTTTTGTTCAACTGTAAATGTGAATTTACATCGTCTGAAATATATTAAACATAAATACTTCCAATACATCTTGACGTGGTTTTTTATCCCGATAAGTTACAGCATCCAGTGGTCTTTCTGTGTCGTTACTATAGAAACGGTTTGTTGGCACGCCGCGTGTTTGACTGTTTGACTGTGTTTGCTCGTAGTTGCTTCAATTTCAAGTTATTTTCAAGAAGATGGATGTTGATTATGATAGTGGTAGTGATAGCCCATCAGATATATCTGAGAAGGAAAATGCAATAGTATCTAATATGTTAACGGCCAAATCCAAGTCTATATGAGAAAACATATGACCAATTTCGTGAATGGTGCCAAGAAACATGTAAAAAAGGTTTCTGAAAATGTGCTTATATGCTATTTTGAGGAAAAATCAAAAATTATAAAACCTCCTACATTATGGAGTGTTTACTCAATGTTAAAAAGTACCTTGAATGTTAAGGAAAATATTGATATAAAGAAGTTTAAATTGTGGAATCAAGTCTTCAAGAAATATCTAACGTTTCTGATCAGCAGCAACATGGAACATCTTCGGGAATTTATGTTGGAAGTAATTGTTTAAACATTATTTAAGATTTTAATAAAATAAGCTGCAATGACATTCACTAAATATAATGAAACACTGACAGCAATATTCTTAATATACATATTTCTAAGTAACATATCACAATGGTTTTTATATTTATGGCACACGAAAAAGATGTGGTTTAAATCTCCAATTTGATTGCAGTCTTCACAGATGTCATGATTCTTAAGATTCGGCTTACACAAATGTTTAGGATAACATGCATGTCCAAGCCTAATTCGGATTAGGCTAATTATGTAACGCCTAGGTATTTTATAATTCTTAAACCATGGTGAGCTTGGAACAGTAGGTTGGATTCTACAAAAGTGGCTAGAATATGTAGAGCAAAATCTTTTGTTACGAAAGAAAGAAAAAATCTGGTTTGGTCCATCCCGTATTTACATCATAACAACATTTATATACACCATATCACGAATACCCCTCATTAACCCCGTTACGAAGTGCAATTATGTAACAACTCGGGCAGCATCCTGTTGTCTGATTTTGCGGTTCGTTGTATATTTGTTCAAATAAATTGCCTTTTGCACACGCAGTGTATATTTAATTGACCATTTACGTCGGATTTTATATGTTTGAAATTAACGTCGCCGTAACTGCGTAATATTATTGGTTTCGAATTCGATTAGCAAACAACACTGAATATTTGTTGTCACAATACCGAATGAACTTCTGTAGTGCCGTTCGCCAGATTTACCACACATTATGTCTGATAAATTACGTCGAGCCGCACCCGCCGACAGTGACACTCATTCCTAACCAAGACTATGCAGAGAATTAATAGAATCATTAAAAACTAAAGCAAATAAACCTAAATATTCAATATCTATTGCAAAATACAATCAACCATTAATATTGAAGATGAACCACAATGGCAACTTTTTTACAGGAATTCAAAAACTTATTTAATCAAATATTTAACCCAATTACCTACTGTCTTATCTTTATGTACCTTCTCTAACAATCTCAAAGCTAGCAGCAAGTAATGGTTGAATTTTTAGAATGTTCTATGTAAATTAGTAATATTTTATAGCCGATTTCGCTAATAAATTTTTAAATCATTCATATTTAAAATAGTTGTTAAATAAAAGCCATTTTAGAGATATTCGGGAGACTAGATAGGGGATTTACAGGTATAGTTCGTGTAATACATATAGCAGCCCCAATTTAACAGCTTTAAAGCGGCGCCTTTGTTGCTACCAAAAAAACTTCTAACGTATGCATGTTTCTATTTCATCAACTCGAGAAATATTCTCTGGCTCCCGAGCTATATATTAAAGTAGAACACTCGGGCATCGACTTTAAAGAAATTTTTAGATGGCTGGACTATAGGGATTACTTGAACTATAAACATAAGTACGTGTTATTTAAATTGATTGTTTCTTACTTATTTAATATGTACATTTTAAAGGAAGAGATTTGCCTATATTAATTTCCAATCTTTATTACTCACTCTGTAGAATTATTTGACTTCTGATTAAATTTACTATTAATTAACTTAAAATCTCGCAACGTCAGGTTCTGACTTCTAACTGATATAAGCAAAGGCATATTCCTTGTCTTAGAGACCTTCATCAAGAAGTTTCAACTTCGATCGTCTAACCACCTACGAGTCTAGATCGCACATCAAATTAAACCGTAATTTCAGCAAACCAACCAATATAGCGTCTGGTACACTCCGGTTTTCATACCCTTGTTACGATTAGAATGGGGAATTTGTGTATATATTAATAAAGCGACAATTCTGGATATTGCTCAAGGGGTCAAAACCAACTTAAAAGCGATTCTGTACATCGGAGAAAATAAAGTGTCAAATTTGTTCATATTTTTTTATGTATCGGTCAAGTTTAATATTGAACCTAGCCAGGTAAAATTCCAGAAAAATGGTAAATTCGAATATAATAAGCTCAATTTACCGAACAGATTAAAAAAAGAATAGAATTAAAAAAACTGCAGACAAAGAGTGGATCGTACGCCCGAGTATTGTCACAATACAATCACTAGATGGATCATGAAACAAAAAAAGACAAATGGGTAACAGAATACGAAAACTAGTAACGTAAATAAAAAAAATATATCCTCACAAAACGTATTGAAATAGTAGATCAACAATGTGTCAATTAATGCAGGTACAACGGATTCAATGTGTTGGTGTAGTGAATACACATAATGCCCATCATTGGTCGAAGGAAAATCCACACATGGTTCGTTCAACTCGTTTCCAAACAGTTTGGGGTACAAATGTGGTGTGGGTTATTCAATGGTCATTTGATTAGGCCGTACTTTTATGAGGACACGTTGACTGGAGAACGGTATTTACATATTCTTGTACACGAATTACCTGAACTATGGAAGACATTCCTTTGGCACAACGGAATACAATGCTCTGGCAACATGACGGTGCCCCAGGTGCAGGTATTGTTGGAGTCGTGCATCTCCATCAACTTTTTCCCAACGGGTAGATTGGTACTTATGGACCTATAGCTTGGCCTTCCCGCTCGCCACCACTGAACTATTTTTTTGGCGTTATCTTAAAGAATTGGATTATCAAACACAACCTGTAGATTTAGATGATCTTAAAGAACGCATTCGTGAAGCATGCCGTAGCGTTACACTAGATATGGTTCAGGCCTGCACAAAAACGCTTTTAATACGTTTTGCAGCTTGCATGGATACTGCAGGAAATAATTTTGAACACTTGCTGTAATTTTTTGTTCGTTTTTGAATTGTATCGTAGGTATTTAAGTTGAAAGTCATAATTCATGAAATGTTAATGTTATAAGTATATGCTATCGTTGTATTCCAAATAGAATGACACTCAATTTTCAATGACTTACTTACTTTTACTTTTTCGTGTGAACATTCACAAATTCCCCGCCCAATATTGGGCCACGTCCAATGCTTTGGATTTGCTTTGCCATAAATCGTCGAGGTTACAGTGTAAGGGACAGTTGACGCACTTTAGGAGGTGTTCCATATCCTATATCATCCCACATTCGCACTTGTCGTCAATTGGTTGCGTAAGGCCCCATTTGATTAGGTTGGTTTTTACCCGGGCAACTCCTGTTTTGATTTAGCGTTCTCCAGGTCTTGAAGTTGTATGAGACATCACTCGGCGGGCTTTCTGACAGAGTATAGCTTGCTGGTGGTTCATCCAGGGGGTTGCTGAGGAATCAGCGCCTAGATTTTAGTCTTTGGGATTCTTGATGTTGCCCGAAAAGGGGATGGCGATTGTCGAATGTTTTCTTAAACTTACTTCTTGTTGAATTCATGTGCCTCCCTGCGTGAAGTGGGACTGTGAAAACCCGCTGTTTGGTAGAGTTTGGTTAGCGGTGCAGCCTTTATGCACATTGTTACAAGTCTGCAAGTTTCTTTGAGGCTTACATCGACCTTCCTGGCATGCGCTAATCTTGACCAGACAAGGCATGCTTATTCGGCTGTAGAGAAACATAGTGCTGGTGCCGTCGATCTAAGGACTTCGGGTTTAGCGCCCCACTTACTGTTGGTTACTTTTCTTAATATATTGTTTCTCGTAGCCACCTTTTGTTGGGTTTTTTCGCAGTGGTGTTTATAAGTTACGGATCTATCAAGTTCCAAGCGATGTTAAGTTTACGATTGGCTAGTCGTGTATGAAGGTGGAATGCACTGACCTGTGTTTTGGAAGGATTTGGTTTTCAGGAGTTCTCATGATAGTAGGCAGGCATGACACCTAGAGCGTTCTCCAACCTTGCTTCAACTTCCTCAAAGGTTCTCCCTTGGACCGTGATGCCCAAGTCATCTGGGTATACAAACTGTTTTGTGTCTTCCGGTGTTGGTTGGTCGTTGGTGTAAATGTTAAACAGGATCGGTGCTAACACGCTTCCTTGAGCGAGGCAAGGACAATATACAATTGAAAATAAAAAGTGAAGGGTAGCTACCACAGGGCTGTCAAATGTAATACATTTTTTTATAGAACTCATTAGAAAGGTACTTTAATGTTATTCAAAGCAGTTTTTTTATTTTTTTATTGTCTTGTCAAATAAGCGAGATATTGCCTATATACGATAACTTGGGACACCCAGTAAAGATCAATGCATCTGTATACAGGGTGTTAATGAATACGTGTTACAGATTTTTAGGGCATGTAGAACACGCAAAAATAGAGTGAAAAGTTCCCATAGACATGTGCTTTTGAAGCTTTAGTTACGAAGCTAAAGCTCTTTGAAGATATCTTCAAAATGCCGCAATTAAAAAAGTGAAACACGTATTCATTAATATGTATAATACATAACATATTTGTGGAACCTTGTATAAAATTTTGTTGATGGTAAATACAAATTATAATTTATGTATTGAATTGTCTTGGAACAGCCTACGCTACAAGATTTTTTTGATAAAAAGTTAATCTTCTAAATCCGACATATAATCCCACCCTTAACAAAACATTTTGAGGAAATATACGTTGGTATTTTAATCTGCAAAAAGAAATTTATTTCTCGAGATTTACGATCTTTTTTTCTGTCAACACTACCAGAGCCGCATTCCATTCTGATACCATCAACACATTGGTTAAATGTGTTTACACAATAGCTGGTGTTTTGAAGCGAGCTCTGAGCATTTTGTCTCCCATTGTATCGCCTTTTTAGTATATCTTCAACGTAAGAAATCATAAAATTACAAAAGAGAATCAGGGTTCCACCGTAATAGGAATTGTACTTTTTTTTCCGCGGATGATGAAAAATGAAATACGAGCCAGCGTTTCACTCAAGAAAAAAAAACAAGTTATTGAAATTTATTACTGTAACAATAAGATATTGGAAGTTGGAAAGTAATCCGATTTGAGGGCGCACTATAAATCGCGGATTTTTTCGCTCTTCTACGTCTTTGAAAAACAAAAATCGCAGTTATATTTTCGGTTGCAATCAAGCAAGAAGAAAACTGCAGCGCGGCTTTCAAAATACCAAACGAACAAAGGAGATATTTTTGCCAAGAAATTATTCTTTTTCAACAGATCTGAGACTAAAGTTTTCAGCTAAAAATAAAAATACCAAAACAATAAACTTTCGGAATTAAAATTTTGTCAAAGAGATTTATAGAATTTCAAAAACTTAACGAGATAAACACATTAGTAATTTTGAATAAAACTATTGGAGAAAATTGTGAAAAGGTGGTGAAAGATTTTAAAAAAGTGGATTTTTTTTATATATATATTAAAATACCCCTTCCGGGACATTTGTTAATATTACAATATGATCACATAACGATCAATGAGTAATTTTTGTCCAACTTAAATGAATACGTGAAGATTGGATAACTAAAGTCTACTCACTCACTGCGCACTATGCTCTGCTTTTTTCTGTTACTTTCACTTACACTAACTCAAAGGGCTTATTCCTCTTGAGTCCTCTTACTAGTTCACTGTTGTCCAGGAGCTGCATGGCCTCGACATTCACGTGTTGGTGGAGTCGATGCTCGTGACTTCTTGCAAATTTGTTAATTGTTTGGTTAACGGTGTCCATCTTCAAGTCGGTGGAGGTCACTATTTCTGCAGTACCAAGGAACGTTGACTATGCTCCTTAATGCTTTGTTCTGGAATCCCTGTATTATGAGTAAATTACTCTGACTGGCACAGACCCAAAGCTGGATACCATATGTCCATATATTTTGTTATATAATGACAGGGTAGAATTTCTTCCAATCAGCCAATACATTTTTCTGAATTTTATGTCGAGTTCTTCACGTTTCTTTTTGACATGGTCCTTCCAGCGTAGTCTCGCATCTAAAGTAATACGTAGATACTTTGCTGAATTAGCATAAGGGATCTGGGTATTATTTATTCTGACTAGTATATCTATATTCATTGTTTTTGTTAGTATAATTAACATGTACCGATTTATTTTCATTTAATTTGATTCTCCAACGATTGGTCCAATTATTAATTATATCTAATGATGTTTGTAGTTTTCTTGCAGCCTCTTCGTGGGTTTTACCTACTGCCATGATAGCGGTGTCATCTGCAAAGGTGGCAATTGTAATTTGCTCTTATTCAGGAATATCACTAGTGTACAATACACTTCCTGGTGCTCCTGCCTTTTCTTTAATTTTAGAGTATCCTTCTTCCTGTTTAATCCTAAAGTATCTTTTTCTGATATATATGATGCTAATAATTCTGAATACTGTTTTGGTAATAATAGATTCTTTTTGTGTTTGAGTCCTTCATGCCAAACTCTATCGAAAGCTTGCTCTACATCAAGGAAGACAGAAGAGCGAATTTTTTTTCTTCTAAGGTTTTTTCGATGATATTAGTTATTCTATGAACTTGATAATTGAATCGTTTTCTCTAAATCCAAACTGGTGTGATGGAATTAGTTTATTTTCTTCTACAATAGGTTTTAGTCTTTTTAGTAATATTTTTTCATACAGTTTCGAGATTACAGGAAGTAGGGATATAGGCCTGTAAGACGTAATTTCATGTGGTGGTTTCCCTGGTTTTGGTATCATAATAACTTCTGATACTTTCCACATCCTTGGAACATATCTCATTCTGAATGATGCATTAAATAGTATATAAGTTTTACTATACTTTCTTAGGGTTTATGTTTTCTTTTATTTCTGTACTTATTTCTTTTGGTGAGGAAATCATGATGTCCCTTTCTTCTAAAATAGGATTTTCCTCTTCTATTTTATAAAATTTAATAAATTTACAATTTTAAAATTCGCCACCGAAAACATATATTTTGTCGAAATTTTTCATATGGATACCTCATGGCCGAAAAACTAGCACTTATACAAGTTTTTTAAAAAACATGACAATCTTTCTAGGGATAATAGAACAAGTAAGCACTTGAGGAAAATAAGCATGAGTTCTTCCTTATTATCATAGCCGAATTTTGCATAGTAGAATCTACTGTTATCGGGTATCCATAAAATCTTATTTAACGTAGGTATGTATAGAAACTCTGAGATCGCAAAACATACGTTGGTCGATGTAATATTTTCCTGAGTCAAAGCCGCCTATCTGCTCGAATGCAATCCACACGAAACTAACTGTCCAAATTTAAACATTAGCCTGCGCAATATCTGTGAAATAGTGTTTCTGGTGGTGGTTGGCCTGGCCGTTTCGGAAACGACTATACAGATATATCCACATCCATTACACAGCAGATAACAATGGCGAGCTTAATTCACTTCTGTCGCTTACTAAACAGTTTCCTTTGTTCTCTATTATATTTACGTGGAGAATGCGATTTATGATGGCGGAATCTGTTTCCTTATGTAGTAGAAAGCCGAAAGGCTATATCCTACATCGCGAGGATTTTTATAGAAATAGTTACCACTCAAATTTCTATAAGAGAAAATGCAAAGAGAGTCCCTCTTTTGATATAAAATTAACCTCTTGTTATTTTTAGCATCTTTTAGATCCGTAATTTATAAAAAAACATCATTATAAATATTTGGCTGACATAAATTTAAATTTATATAAATTCTTATGTGAATCTCACCACAACATTCTTGTGGAAAAATATTTGAAATCTAAAAATAAAACGTCATTTTTATGAAACGAACAGAACCAAATGAAATGAGCTTTAAAGTATATATATTTGGGTATGAAATTAGGAATGATATGAAAGATATATTTATATCTAAACATCTATTTACTTAAACTTACGAAATAAAATAAGGAGTTTCCTTCTTAAAATCCTGTAATTCCTTCGAAAAGTTGGTTCATTTTAAAACCAGAATAAGGCAGATTTTAAATAGATCAACTACAGGTATAAGGAATCCAATTAGTTAGAGAGAAATGATGTATGATTTACCGGGTGTGAGATAGACAGTATCGAAAGATCCCCTAGAGAGATAAGCGAGCGCATCAATATCGCTGTATTAAAAAACGTTTTGTTTTAACGTTTTACTGTCATCCTTCTTACACGTGATTTTACTTCTCTATCTCAATCAGAAATATTAAATTATAGTATATTACATAACGAGTGCGGAAAGTGACACTTTTCACACGAGTGGGAAATATTGTCGCAAGAGGCGTAAGGCGAGTGCGACAATCCCACGAGTGTGAAAAATCACTTTCGCACGCTATAATTTTATCAAATATTGTGAAATGTGATGGTTTTATTTGTGACAGGTTCTATGTACGTTTGTATTTAGTTTATATTATAAATAATGCTGTTTTATTTACAATCACTTTTGTAGTAGAATAAATACAAATATTGATAATTAACATTTATTTGAAAACAAAACAATAACTATGAACTTGTAGAACAGATAGGAAAGTAATTTACTGTTACTGTTACTTTCTTATGTGGTCGTAGGAAAAATATTTTATTACTTTCCCAAGCAGCATTTTTATAACGTGGCGGTGACTAAAATGGGGAACACTTTCTTGGTGGCAGCCACGTGGTGGTGTGGTGGTCGACACTAAACACGAAACTTTGTTCTTTTTGATTTGTAGCTCGTTCTCTGTTCTGCATATTATTTCTTCCATTTACCTTGCTTTTTCTTTAACCTGATATAACTGTTAACTTAAGTTGGTACGTACTAAACAATAATTAGGTATAATTATTATATTATTATGGAAATACAAGAATATTGGTTTAACAATACTGTCAAATATGGGCACGCGCCATCGGAATACTTCATAATTTAATAAAAAAGTTAAAATCTGTAAATTTTTAGATGCTTTAAACTGTTTTTTTTTCAATCTTTATTATTAAAATCATTAATAATAATTAAAAAGTTTTTTTTTCTCATCATGGCGATCTCAATAATGGCTGCAAATGTCTGCCTTTAGAAAATAAAACTTTAAAGTGATTTTCGTGAGGCAAAAACGTGGCGAGAATTATTGCAATCATATAAACAAGTGCCGCCACTTTAAAGGTATATTAATGGTTCCCAAAACGACACTAAATCTATCACACTCACTTTAAGGTCGCTGCCACTTCTAAGTGGTATTTATATGATGTGGCTTGGTGGCAATAACTATTATTTCCCACTTTACTGTATCTGCAACTTTCAGGTAGTCTCTCTTAGTTGTTATAACGTTTCAAACACCTTCAGAGGCACCAAAATATTATAAAACTATTAAGTTTCTGTCACTATAATGCTACTTGGGTAATAAATCTAAAATTCCGGGGGAGGCGTCCGCCCCCCTTGCCCTTCAGTAACGGCGCCCTTGCTCGAGTTACTCCCATATTTATTCGCAGGATATCCCTTGCTTTTTTGCTGTTTCTTTATTATAGTGAGAAAGCAAAAAATACAATAATAATTTGTTTAAAATATTTAACAACGAGCCTATGGCGATTTCTCTTTCATTTCCTAGTGGACTGTAAATTGACTTTTGACACATGTCATAAGGCGTTCTTTCGCGATATAATCAGAATATATTTTAACAATTAGCCATTTATAAAGAACAACTTATTAATAAAAGAGATCAATACTTCAAGGAAATATTAACTAGGTCAGAATTACTGATTGATTCACGAAAATAAATATTCCATTGAGAAATTCAATCAATTAAAGCAAAGTAGTTGGAGTCTTTATTGATTACAGCTAAAGCCGAAAGTTATCTAATACTCAGTTTCGAATTTATGCTGTAGTTTCGGTCAGCAATACAGACAATGTTCAATTATATTTGATTGTGTACGAATACATAGGGCCTTATTGCGAACTTTACAATGTGCTGGATTATGTTCGAAGTTAAGAGCTTGTATAGGAAATTTGTTAAACTTTAAACCAGATAAATTAAGATTATTGGTTGATATTGTAGTTACGTAGTTACATTGAAATTGGAGTAATTTTAGGCAATCCTGAAAACGAACAGGTTTAGTTTTAGCCCAGTTGTGACTTCTCAAAACATGTGCTATCGCTGAAACTATGCTCCTAGGTACTTTAAAGGGTGTACAAAACAATAAAAATATCTTTGCTATTCTAAAGTGTATGCTAACTTCACAATTTTTTATAGTAATACAATTTTTTTTAAATAACTTATAATATAAATTTTTGTAAAATTTTCCGCTCTTTCACGAGCTGCTAATAGTTTTTCATTTTTCAAGATACAGGGTGAGTCACGGTAGACGCGACGGTCCATTGTGGCTAAACGGTTAATATTTTGAAAATTTTGTTTATTTATGGATATGTGGGTTGATAAAGGCTACATTTTAAAATTATTTTGAAATATTCAGATTGTCCCAAAAAAAGTGGCGTATCAAAGTTATATTATTTCTTATGGAAGACCCTATATGTTATTGCATTTATAGATTTATAGATATTTCTAAAAATGGAAGCACTTACAAGAAAACCAATAACTTCGAAACCTACGGAATCAGCCAAATCCAATTTTAACTGAAAAAAATTAGACAGTTCAAACAAATAATGTATTTAGAGTTGTTTAAAATTATACAGGGCGTCCAAAATATGGCGATTCTCTAATGACATATTCAAACGACAATATCGTTCTTATTTTAAATAGGACACCCTGTATTTTATAATCATATTATGTAGCAAATTCCATTACCTTTTAAAAATTATAAAGGTCTACTATGCCTAAATCTATTAATTTTGGAGTTATTTTTATTTTTTTATTTATATTTTTGTTAAATTTTACATTATTTTCCACCGTAATGCCTAAATATAAAACCCAGTATCCAAAATTAATAGATTTAGGCATAGTAGACCTTTATAATTTTTAAATTTGCTACATTATAGGATTATAAAATACAGGGTGTCCTATTTAGAATAAGAACGATATTATCGTTTCTAAATACATTATTGTTTTCAACTATTAGTCTAATTTTCTTTAGTTAAAATTGGATTTGGCTTATTCCACAAGTTTGAAAGTTTGATACGCCACACTTTTTTGGGACAACCTGTATAATTCAAAATAATTTTAAAATGTAGCCTTTATCAATCCACATATCCATGAATAAACAAAATTTCCAAAATATTAACCGTTTAGCCACAATGGACCGTCGCGTCTACCGGGACTTACCCTGTATAACGGAAAAACCAAATTTTAGATTTTGTTTTCGAAAATGTGAAGTTAGTATACACTTTACAGCATCAAAGATTATCGTTTTCTACACCCTTTAAAGTACCTATGAGCCCAGAGTCATCAGCACTATATTTTATAATTATATTTAAACATACAGGGTGGTCCATAACGTTACAACGAATCGAAGTTGTGTTTTTAAATAAAACACACTGTATTTAATATATAACCAAAATGACAGTATAATGTTCACACTTTCATTTGATAACGAAAAATCAAAGCGCGCGAAACTGCAGGACATTTAAAATAATTTTTAATATAAATTATTATAATTTTTGTGTCTTTCTTCTGTTCAAAATTCTAAGTTTTTAATAAAGATTTTTTTAAACTTACCTCTATGCCTATTTGTCTGTTTGTCAAACATTAGCATTGCATCTTCAATCTGAAACAAAAGAAATAAATTTAATGTAAAATTCATATGATAACCAGTTCGGCCATAGACCGAACAAATTCTAATGAAAGTATAAATAAAATTTTAGATTGGCAGTTCTTATTCTAATCAACACAGCCACTCACAGTCTATTGACTTTTACCAAAATCGCCATTCACTATGTGTCTACTTTAAATTCAATGTCATTTTTAACTTTAAAATTTTCATATTTTGGACCCCATTTTGAAGGTGTTCTCGAAGAGGTACGGAGCCAAAGCTTACTTTTTGATGCTCTATCAAAATCTGAAGTCAGCATTTTAAAATTCATAAACACAAAAAAGCTACACACATCGTCTGATTTTTACATTTTATACAGAATTTCTCCTTCTTTACATTCTACAAGTGTACTGACCTATATTCCTCTTTTATTTCCTAATTTGTTTATTAAATAAGGGGATTTGTAAAAAGAGATTATGGCTGAAAAAAAAACTGTTTTACCAGTAGACATAAAGAACAAAGTATTTTGATTGTTCAATAGGAAGGAGAGTTATTTCTTAAAGAGAACTTGAACGGCGGCGTGTAAGCAGACGAGTAACTTGTTCGAAATTACCATAATATCACTTAGAATTCCATGAATTCCTCTACAGCATATGTAACATAGTTCCGGGTTTAATCAATTTAACAATCCTTGAATATGTGGGTTGTGTCGAGTGGCGGCGTACCGAGAGCTACAAATATACTCGAAAAAGTTCCTATAAATTAAACATTTCGGATTTCTCAGCAAAAGGAATATTACCAAGAAGTGGCACTTCTCTTGTTTCCCAAAAACGGGAAACATAGTCAACAACAGAACACTTACTGGGTATTTACGTGAAAACTAATTCATCTATATACCGGGTGCGACATTATTTGATAAATATACTTTAAAATAGAAACGAAATATTTGTTTTTATTTTAACTGTGAACCAATACACTTGTTAATTCATTCAGACACATCAAAAATGTGACTTAATAACAAACAAACACACGATTTAAAGGCAAAAACAATTTCTCGATTAATTTAGTGCAACTACGGTCCTGTATGAAGCGACCATTTGCCTCGGGACCGGAAAAGTGTTAAGAAGCAAAGAATTTCCAAAGTTTTAGTCGTGAATTACCTCCTGCCACCGGGGTAGTTTTGGGCAATTTATCAGAAGGTGGAGCTAATAGGCGATTCGCAATGGTAACCGGTGGACTAGAAAATAACTGGAGAGGAGGATCTTGCATGTTCGAAAACTTCATGGAAAAAGGAATGTGACTAGTTTTATAACTCTCTAGCGAGTATATACAAAATGCCTTTTGGAAAAATTATAGGAATGAACAGGTAAAACAGTTTTTGTAGAACAATTTGCAGACACATTCTTAGAAGAACAAAATTTGTGTGTAGAAATAAATTCATTTAAAATAAATGGAGATAGGGATGGAAGAAAAATAGAGAATGCATAAAAAAACACCATAAAGGTTCATATGCTTAGTGAAGGACAACAATCTGAAGAATGTGTACTAAAGACACAGTTATAGATACTATAAATTCCGGTAATAATAGCAATGAGATTATAGTAATTTTTTGTCTCATAACAGTACATCCAGTCCATAATAATAATAATAATACTTTATTCATCCTTTTTGATCATAATACATGATATAGGACAGGTCAAAACGGATAATCCTTTTCTGGGAAATAAAAACCCTTGAGGCATTGGCCGCAGCTCCCCAGAGTATGACATTATACGAGTATGCTATAATAATAGACATTAATCAATTGCCTAGCTGTAAACATATTTTTTAACTGTAGTATTGTAAAGTAACTGCTATTTAATTTTTTACAAATTTGATTGATATTGGTATTCTAACTCATATTCTTATCAAGGTAGGTACCTAAAAATTTGGTAGAACTCGATAAAGAAACATCAGTATCCTTAACTGAGGAATATCTGTCCTTGTAAAAAAATGCATAAAGATGGTTTTTGTCGAATTTACTATCAGAGAATTCCTTTTACACCAACTGATAAATTCTTTTGATAAAATATTCATCCTTAAGATTAGCTCATCTGGAGATTCAGCATGAGTCGCTAATGTGGTATCATCTGCATATAGTGTCAAATGCTAACATATTTAGAGAGATCATTTATGTATAATAAAAATATCAGTGGACATAAGATTGATCCTTGAGGTACGCCAATTTCTACAAGTTGGAGAAGGGAGCCAATAACAAAGAGATACGTAAAATTGCTCAATATTTACTGTCAAAATAACAGCCACAAACAATTATTTAGGTCATCGATAATAAAATACACTTGCGAGTTTTCTTGTTGAAAGAAAATTAAAAAAAAATCAAAGACATTAAAGTAAATCGAAAGAAAAAAGTTTCGAAACCACTGCATCAATTGGAACACATTTCACGCAGAATCGCGTTTCAAAACAAACGGAGTAAAAGTTCTGAAAAATCTGCTCTTGATATTCCCTGATGGCGAAGAAACCAATACTTTTCATAAAGTAAATCGCAGTTGTATTGACTGACCTAAAAGTTCAAAGCAATTTTCTTTCGATTACCGCCATTATGTGGCAGAAGTATATGTGATTCGAGTTGGGCAAACACTGTGAAAGAATGGTGAACTTCTTCAAAAGGTTGGATGAGATTTCCAGGGCAGGATTACGCATAAAAAATTATTGAAATGTGGTAAAAGATAAAATTTGGTTAAATTAATTTTAATATATTCCTAACATAAGTTTAGAAAGCTTTATATTTTATATATTAATATTATTTTTCATAAGCATAATAGATACTTCTTACTTCTCTGTCCGGTAAGGATCCAGAAACAAAGACACATATAGTGTCCACACTGAAAAAAACGAATCCCGGGAATTTCCGGTTAAATGAATTCCTGTTGTTATTATATCAAAAAAAGACCATTCTGAGAACTCATCATTTTGTATAATATAATAAATCCCTTGTAATATAAATAGCTATTAATTTAACAGGAATATATTCCTGTCATCTCTAAGATCATAGAACGTTTATTTTAACAGAATTGCTGTAAATCCCACAATTCAATCTGGTAGTCTAAGCAGTATGCGCCGACGCAGTAATTCGTAATTGACACCTGCCTAATCGGCAATACGCATAACGCTGTACGTACGACCCCTGCCTATTCGGCAACCCGTATGCCTCGAAGACCCAATGATGCATCAAGGGCGCTACGCCACGAGGCTCCTCGCTGCGTTTTTAGATGGTGACACAGAACAGTTTTATTACATAACGGATAGATATATCTATGGTCAGCTGCAGTTGGCTGGTATTCTTTATTCTTTACTGTTTCATTGTTTCATTAGGTTACTATTGAATAATATGAATTATTGTTTGCAGAATAAATACTTTTATAAATAAATCTCTACAGTACTATAATGTATGAATGAAAGATCTTTAATTCAACAAAAATTCCAGTTCCGATTAATTACTGGAAATTCCTGTAAAAACTGAAGTTCGAAGCTTCAAATACAACTATCTAATTTGTTTATTAAACAGTAAATTCCTGTTAAATCGATATTACAGTTCCGGTAAAAGTAAGGTAGTTAGTTAAAATAACTGGAATATTCCAGTTAAATCAATGTAACGATTCTGTAAATAGTATAGCTTATTCCGGTTGTTTCTAGAGGAATTAAAAGACCGGAATCGTCACGTAAAATTAACAAATATTCCTGCTGTCGCTTATATAGGGGGAATTTCCTGTAGAATTCGCCGAATTCCTGTTTTATATACGGGAGAATTTCTTTGAGTTCAGATGCGAGGTACTGGACCGCAAAAGAGTAAATTTTACAGCTTCCTCCCGGTAAAGGACTTGTACAAGCTGTTATAAGGCACAAAAGTACTGCAGTGTGTTTTTTATACTCGGATGCTATCCCATCGCCAGCTGCACCTCAGACTCTTGGGCTTTTTGTGCCTTCCGGTTTAGTTTCACAGCACCCACTCCGTAACTCTTGACCCCTATACCATTTTGTACAGGTTCTTCACCGGTTGGGCGCTGTATACTTCGGGAGTTAGCCTGGGCTGTCCGTAAATTGCCTGTCTTTTGCGATCCAGTGCCTCCCATTCTGACAGTTAATGTTTGGCTGTTTCTGTCCCTTTAACAAATTGTGTGCAGGAAAGGTCTTCGTTGTACAGCCCCATCTTGTACAGGTGTCCTCTCATTGGACTGTGTCCAGTGAGAAGGCCCGTTATTGTTCTTAGCTGATTTCATCTCATCTTGAGCAGTTCTTCAGTTTTGTATTTGGACGGTTCTTTAATATATGTTTTCCCGTGGTGCATGAGAGGGCCCTCCTTCCACCTTTCTCTTTGTTTTCGTTTGATCCAGTCCCGTATGCATCCTCGGATGTTAGATTTAGTAACACCAAGTGCGGGTTCTGCGCCAATATATGGAGCTGATGAACCCTTTCTGGCTAATTCAACAGCTTTTTCGTTGCCCTCGATGCCACAGTGTCCTGGAACACACATCAAAGTTATTTTGTTGTGTTCTGAGAGGACACTGATTTCATCACGGCACTCCCATATCAGTCTTGAGGTCACTTTTGGGTACATGAGGGCCTTCAGTGACGCTTGACTGTCTGTGCATATTTTGATCCGTGCATTGCGCACTTCCCTCATATTGTTTTCTCTCGCGCAATGTATGATAGCATATATTTCCGCCTGGAATACGCAAGTGTTTGTTCCCAGTGAGACACTTATTTGGGTGTTTCTCCCCTCACTGTATATTTCAGCACCAGTTCCTTCCCTGTTCTTGGATCCATCTGTATACCAGATCCTTTCTCCAGGATTGCCCTTGATGCTGTGCTCTTTCCACTCACTTCGATCTTGCATAATCACCTCGAAGTTGTTGTTAAAGTAGTACATGTGGTCCGTTGGTTTCATTTCAAGAATCTTACCTCCCACTATTTCCTTTATTCTATTGTGATACGATCTATTGCTCGTGTTTTGTTGCCTTGAAGTCATATCCTTGCCTCCCCCATGATTGTTATGTAAATCTTTCCCTGACCGTGGTATTGAATTTTCCTTGGACCGTAATGACTATATCGTCGGCGTATCCAAGTGTTTTGTGTCCACTCCTCTCGAGTGTGATTAGCAACTCCTCCACCACCAGGTTCCAGAGCAATGGGGACAGAACACCCCCTTGCGAACAGCCCCTGGTGACCTTGGCTGCCAATGTTTCTCCCACCAAAGAGGAGTAGATTTTTCTTTCTCTTAGCATGCAGTCTATCTACCTGCAGCAAGTCTTATCGATGCATTTTCGTCTCGATGCCCACGGAATTGAGTGTAAAGATGTATTGTTGAATGCTCCCTCTATGTCTAGGAAAGCACCCAGCAAGACCTCTTTGTTTTCCTGTGCAAGTTCCACCTTCTCTACGATTCTGTGGATTTGCCTGTTGTATAGGCATATAGTGTAGAGGTCGGTTTACCAATACCGTATCCCTGATGTGCCTGTCCAACAGTTTTTCTTGTGTCTTAAGTATAGTATACTGCAGTGTGTACTGTGATAACAAAATATTACCGAAGGCTTCGGTCAGACGAGCCCACCAAGGAAGGGGGTGACATTTTTAGTGAGTATGCCTGAAAAGGAGACCCTGAGATTTAAGACTCATAACCTCCCCATAAATGGTTTCCTTCACCCCCGCAAAAAAAAATAGGGACTTCTATTACTTCTTTATATTTAAATTCTATCCACTGTGTCGAACGCCGCTCTTAAATCTATGAATGTAAGTAATATCTATTTTTATCTTCTATTTTTCAGTCATAAGTCGTTCAAAAATTCCGGATTATTTTAGTTTAATACGAATTAACGGAAAAAGCACGTAACTCAAAGATTAACTAATACGGACCTCATTTTACTGCTAAAATGGCAATAAAGCTCCACAAATGGACCATCTCATTCGAAATGGCAATTTGAATGTGAGAGGCGCTTTTATTGAGCACTAAGTAGAGAATTTGCATCGAATTGTAATTTTTGCGTATACGGCCAATTGGATGCGAATATTAAAGGCAGTAAATTCGAAAAATTGCGGATAATTTATTTTGAATTTATAATGACGTTTATTGCCGTTTTATCACCCTTCCAAATATATTCTTCTTGCAAAATACGACTCGCTTATAAATCAATATTTAAATAATTTTATATGGCGAATGAATGAAAGTTACTGCCCCATTATTTAATTTTACGATAAAAATACTTGAAAAATAAGATTTTTCTGAAATAGTTTTGACGGTAGTTACTGCTAGACTATATATGTGATATATCAGCAGTTGGTCATAAAACAGGTACTAAAATAAAATGAATCTTCCAAACGATAATATAATATTTTACTTATTGTAAAATTGTTTTCTAATAAAAATTCGAGAATTTTTATAAAACCATAAATTGGATAGGTACATAAAACGACGTGTCTACCAAAGTTACTCACATTCATCTCTATAAGAAAAATACTATACTTTTTCTACGACCACGTTTCTTTTACTAATTAAAGGTCTTTTTCAGGAAACCGTATATTTTTATTGTTGTATTAGTGTGGCGCTTTAAAAAATTATCGGCAACTTTGCAGATTTTCTGTTTAGTTTTCTTAGTTATATTTTGAAATTTGGTGAACGGTTAAAAGTTTTATCTACTCAGAGATCAAATTTGTCCACTAAATTTAAAAAAAAGAGATTTAAAATTATACCGTACATCTGAGAAAATATGTCCATAAAGTGCTGATTTTCCTGTAACAAGTGTATAGTGTTGTCAATAGAATGTAGCAACACCCTGTAGGAAAAATCAGGGATATGTTAAGATAGTAATGCCACGGGGGAAAATGAAATAGACGTTGAAATGTTAAAAATAGGAGGTAAAAAGTTAACAATACATCACCAAAGAATGATAAAACAAATATGGAAATCGAATAATAATTTGTCCGATATACAGTGCGGTACAGATAAATTAATTTTTTACGTTATTAGCCATTTTTGGAAAAAAACACCTGAATCAGGTCGATTTTTGTTTTAGAAACGACACTCTTTGACATAATAATTATGTTCCACTTCCATGGGCGTAACAAAACTGCCTAAGGATGTGAAATAAAATCACATTTGTTCCCAAAAATATGTGAACATGCATGGGATTTTGATCATAAAATTTTAAGATTAAGGAAGTCTAAACGTCAAATTAAAAAACTTTTTAACAAAATAAGCGGTTTTAATATCCATAAAGAAGAGTATTAGAATTAGAAAAGTACAATACAGTTTTAATAAAATAAACTCATTCAATTGTCACAAAAAATATAAAATAAGAGTTTTTTTAAAACAATGGTCGTAGAAAACAAAATTCTTCATTAAAAAATTATACCAAGGGCAATTTTTTTCCCCACTTATCAAGTTATTTCATCCAATTTTCCAGATTTAATTTCAAACGCGCATAAAACCATATTTTATTCATAAATTTGCAGGTCGCAATAATTTCATAACTTCAACTGCGAACAAACGCCCAAATTAGCCGATTTTTTTTAATAACGCGTACATGACGTGAAACGACCGTTTATAAAACAATGCATATTATTAAATGATTCAATAAACTGGGCACGGTCAGTATTGGGAATAAAAAGACGTGATAATCGATTTTGCTGGCTTAATTAACCCGAATTATGCAATTTAGGAAATTCAATAAATTATTCTGGCACTGACGCAGTTGCTATTTTTTTTATTATCAATAATTAACAATATTGCAACCGAATGTAGACGATGCATAAATACCGTAGGCCTAGCGATATGTTTAAATTTTTGAATAAATGGTTATTTTATGGAAAACAAAATTTGCATTTTCATAATGGCTTTGGATACTGAACGACGTGAACTAACAGTGTTTGAAATTTGTTGTTTTATTTACTTATTTTTTTTTTATTTCAAAACAAAGTAACCTGAATCAACTACTATGAGTTAGATACCAGAGCCAAACCGATTTTAAATACCCGAATTATTGAAAAATTCTTAGCAGTATATGGGAAAATTTAGGGTGAATTATAATAGCCCAGTTGTCAGAGAGTTTGACCTCGCACAAAATGTGATATCGATGAAACTTGGCATTTAAGTACTTGAATGGGTGTAGAATACAATAAAAAAATATTTGCTGCTCTAAAGTGTATGCTAAATTCACAATTTCGAAAATAAAATCGAAAATTCAGTTTTTCCATTATATCTGAAAAAAATTACGCGAAAGAGCGGAAAATTTTACTAAAAGTTATATTATAAGTTATTTTAAAACAAAATTTGTATTACTATAAAAAATTATTAAAAATAAGAAAGCAAATTGGAAAACTCTACGCGCGCCGATCCGTTGAATACAAATATTCAGGCGAGGCGTTCGGAAAAAACTAAAGTATCTGTGTCTAAAATGTACGCAAAGAAAAAAAAGAAAGCATTTTAAAGTGGAGACTCTAAGCTTTCTCTGGAAGCCATTAGTTTTTAAATTTTTTTTGGTTTCTCATAGAAAATTTGACAGGAATTATATTTTCTAAAATTCTCACTGATTTCTCGTCAGTAAAATCGAGAGAGATTTTTCGGGGTTTACATGTTTTTGGAAATCTACAATAGTTTTCGGTTTTGTTAAAAACGCACCCCCTAATTATTAAACGTCATTTACAATATTTTTTCTCTCCAATTTATCGAATATTCAATCAATAACAAAGACGTGAAAGAAAGATTACGTGGTTTTTTTCAAGAGAAATATCAAGCTAAGACGTAAAAGTGGAGGTGTTTCATTAAGAGTAAGAGCCTGTCCAGATGAAGCGTTTTGACACGCGCGTTTAAATTCGCACGATTGTTGGATACATGTTAATAAATGTTTCTTAAATACACTCGCGCGATTTTATATTCGCGTTTGAATCGCCTGTAATACGCTGGAATCTGGAGTAGCGCGTCTTGAAAGCGAGCTGTGTATCTTGAAAGCGAGCTGCGCGTCTTGAAAGCGAGCTTCGCGTCTTTAAAGCGAGCTGCGCGTCTTAAAGGAAGCCGCGCGTCTTAAAGGAAGCTGCGCGTCTTGAAAGCGAGCTGTGCATCTTGAAAGCAAGCTGCGTGTCTTGAAAGCAAGCTGCGCATCTTGAAAGCGAGCTGCGCGTCTTGAAAGCGAGCTGCGCGTCTTGAAAGCGAGCTGCGCGTCTTGAAAGCGAGCTGCGCGTCTTGAAAGCGAGCTGCGCGTCTTGAAAGCGAGCTGCGCGTCTTGAAAGCGAGCCGCGCGCGATTCAAGGTACCAGCAGTATGGCATATGCTGGCTTCAGAATATTCTAATAGGAATATAAAACGTACGTTGGGAAGAAATTGTGGAAATATTTAGTGAACATGGTGCCTCAGCTGAAAACTAACTGCGCCAATCCTGATTTACTAGTGCATAACACGCATTATGAGGGCTGGTATACTCGCAATACATACGCATCCGAATCGCTCGAAAGTCGCTTCATCTGGACAGGCCCTAACACAGGAGGCCAATTTTTTCCACTAATTTTGATTTTTTTTTTGACTAAATTCGACATTTATTTACACGTTTTTTACAAACTCATTACAACATTTTTTTTTTTCACATTACATTATTTCTTTAAAGGTTATTTTGCGACGAATTTATTTTCGACAAAATTTATTGCGTTTCATTTTTCTCGGTAAAGTAAAAGAAAGGGATCAAAATGTGTAAAAAAGTTGTGAAAAATTACGTAAATTGTTAAAATCGCTGCTAAAATAGTTTGATTAAACATAAAAAATATAGAAAATTATGTGTTTCAAAAATACCAAATTATTCGAAGATATTTAAAAAAAATTACAGGAAAAACTCCCAGTACATAAAAATTCTGAACATTTTGACTTATGGCTACCACCACGAACAATGATTTACCAAAATGTAGACGATGCATAAATAATGTATTTAGTTGGCGAATGCCAAATCCGAACACATTAATTTCATAGGTGGATAATTTTCGATAGCCCGATTCGCAACATTTAATGAAAAAAATCAATCACATGGTCCAGTGGTAATCACGACCATACATGGGATACAAAATATAAAATATTTTCGGTGTTACTGTAAATTTAACATGGCGTTTGCACATGAAATGTTATGGTGACTGAACAGTTGACACAGATTTATTGTCTAGGTGTCAAATTAATAATATGTAAAATAGATTTTCAGAAATCACTTCATGCACATTAATCACTCTGCTTTTGTATTTAATGTTTGGGATTTCTATTGAAATATGAATTTTAACGAGCAATGAAAAATTGGACAGATATATTATTTTAAAATTTGTTGTAAACGACATTAATAAATAATTTTGAGTTGTTATAACCAAAGGATATAATGAAATTTGTTGTGTTCTTAAATTTTCTCAAAAGGTAACTGCATTTTAGCCAAAAATAGTGTTATTATGACTGTCAAATATATAAATCAGCGCAGATTCCTAATTTTAACCTAATTGGAGAAGAGACAATGTGCCAGCTGACAATGAGAATTCTATTTTATGTTCCCATCCGTTTTTTTCTGATGATTTTGACACCGATTTTCAAGAAAATTACTGGATTTAACCAAAATTAATTTATTCATCTATAATATTTTAATGAACTAAATAAAATATTACAAGTTACAGTCCCAATAACTCGTTCAAAATGATCATTTATCAACGTCTCGTTTTGTAACTGCGTTAATTTTGGTTAGAATAATTATTTTAAATGAAGTTTTTAACATGAAAATTGGATCCGAGTTGACGAACGTTAAAAATCCGATCTATCAAATGATTTCCCTAGATAAGCCTTTTTAAGGATAATCAAGAGTTTGTAACTTTTGGTGTACTCCCCCGAGACTCTCCAGCGCTCCCCAACGAGAGTCGATGTACAACGGGAAAACCGAACCCCATTGTTTTTCTCCCAGATAGCGGCCAGATGCTTTGCCATTGTAATTTATAATTCCTGAAAAAGGCACAGCATCGGCGACTTAAGCAAGATAAATTCATTGGTATTTATACTGCTAGTAATTTTATTAAGCGTGTATAACAATATTTAGATATAAATGTTGTTTACTTTAATCAAACAAGAAGTAGGAGAAAATAACTTAAAAATAAAAGGAGGAGTTCCTCCAAATACAGAATCAGAAATTGACAAAAGCTTTAACAAACCGTTGAAACGAACAGCCCGAGAAACAGTATATAAAGTAAATCTGTAGAAAAAACACTATAATTCGTGCAGCAGCAACAAAAATTTAATAGCAATATGAAGTTTTTGTCTTTGTCAAATAGCAATCCAAATTTAAGGTTTAATAATCTAAAACAGAAAAATCCTAGAGGTAAAGCCGCTATAATGCTATTTATGATCTTCTTTTTACTTCTAGCAATTTTCCAAATTTCAGTTTGAAATGGTGAGACGATTAAGACAAGAATATCAAGCCATAAAAAATATAAAAGTCGACTTTATCACAAACCGTATAATGCGCTATTCGAAAAACTATTTTACATCTTTTTTACAAATATAGAAGTTTTTCGTTTGTTCGCTTACTTTGTCTATTTGAAGTTCTAATGGCTCTTAAGATTTTTTCTGTTCTTAACTTAAATGTCTATTTCTAGAGCTATAAATAAGCATTACCAACTAATTTTCCGTCTCTTTAAAATAATAAATATATTTTTTCTCCAAATGACATTAAAAGCGGCTTTTTAATAATACTTGACCGACATAAAAGGTGTATTTTACTGCCTAGGCAGAAAAAGTTCATTGCTCTGCAACTTTCCAGGTAATAATCAAACTGGTAATTAAAATTGACAATGACATTAGGATATTGATATATGAAAAAGACGATTTTTCGTGAAATTGGAACACATTTGGAGAAAAAATTATATGTTTCAGACAGTAAAACAAATAACTATTAAGACTCTATTTATAAATATTATTTTATAAATAACTTTTGTGCTATAAGTTGCAAATAGACTTTCTAAAACGTATATTTGTCACATTATTTCTATACGAATTTCATTTGCGAATGAAATTTAAATTTTTGAATTGAAATATTTTCACATCCATTAGTATAAATTGAAAAACATTTTAGTTTTGAACTGAAATTTGTCTAAATATTAATGAATTTGTTTGGACATTCACATATATACATTGCAGAAACTGATATAAATTTTAAACAATTGCTTTTATGTTAATTGATTTTAAATAATTATTTATCGATGAAATAACAAGTGATTGTTTGTATGTGGGTTAATATTTGCGGTGTTTATTTATTTATTTATTTAAACACTTCAAACAATATTGGTTGACGTAAACAAAAATAATGCTGTAAACTTATTTCGACGTTCGATGAATAACAATTTTTTTATAAAATAATAAAAAAATATGCAAATCTGCATATCTGCAAAAATGTCGTGCTGGTTAGCAAAAAGTATTTCTATTTTTAATTATAGCATATTTCGCAATAGAAAAAATGTTCCATTAATATTAAGTAGTTTTGCAAATTTTGGTGGAGGACTTACTTGTGGGCGCCTCCACCTAATTTTACAAGTGTTCCCCACCAATTTTTTAAATTTGTAACCACCAATTTTTGAAATGTTTTCCGCCAATATTTGGAATGTTTAACCACCAAATTATAAAATTGTCGACAACCAAATTGTGTGTAAACTTATAATTAATTAATCAAATTAAATTAAATTAAAAAAAATATGTGCATATTTACGTATTTCGAGCCACAAAGCAAGATTTTGATATTCAATTTTGTCATATTTTTCTAGTCAAAAACCTTTAAAAAATTATATTTTGTTTATTCTACCTCAATTACCTTTCTCTACCTAATTTCATTCAAAAACTTTTTCACTATTTGTCCCAAAATGCTAATTTTTTTAATAATACCACGAGTTCTCCAAATTTTATCGATTAAATTTTTGGTTTTCACGAAAACAGGTTTATTTGGAAAAACCACGAAAACAAACTGATTGATAAAACCAGTTTGTTAGAGTGGTTTTGCCTGAAATAAAGGCGTTTGAGCGTGGAAACCTAAAATTTAATCTATAAAATTTCAGAGGATGAGTTGTATTTGGAAAGGTTATTTTTTGAAACATTTTGTATTAAAAACAGAGAATATAGTCATTTATGCCAAAGACACTTTACATATAAATGTTCAATATTTTCTTTATCAATTTAAATTGAAACATAAAAAAATATTGAGCTGTTATTGTTTTAAATACAGGGCCACCAAGGCATACGTGATTGCGTTTGGCTTAATTCGAATATAGAGTTTGACATTTGTCAGTTTTAAAGAGATTTAAGGATTTCTATGTAATTTGAAGTATTTAGGTATTCAAAAACTGATGTTGTGTGTTGAAGTGAGTTATGTGTGTGTTAAAGCGATTTGAACTAAATGAATAAATAGGTTAGTTTACAAATACATTTTGAAATTTGGGTATTAACGTAGATAATGTTAAATAAAAGTTGTTAAATGTTTATATTTGACAATTCAAAAAAGGTAAATAAAGTTGTATCAAAAAACAAAAACGAAGAGGCAATTTTATCAGAGGTACCACGAGTCCAAATTTTATCGATAAAATTTTTGGTTTTCACGAAAACGGCTTTATTTGGAAAAACCAAGAAAACAAACTGATTCATAAAATCAGTTTGCTTGAGTGGTTTTGTGTAAAATAAAGGCGTTCGAGTATGGAGACCAAAAAATTAATCTATAAAATTTGAGAGGACGTGTGGTATTTGTAAGGTTATTTTTTTGAACCATATTGTATTAAAAACAGAAAATATAATCATTTATGCAAAAGACACTTTACACACAAACGTTCAATATTTTCATTATCAATTTAAATTGAAACATCATGAGCTGTTACAGTTTTAAATACAGGGCCACCAAGGCATACGTGATTGCGTTTGGCTTAATTCGGATATAGAGTTTGACAGTTTTAAAGAGATTTATGGATTTTTAAGTATTTGGGTATTCAAAAACTGATGTAGTGTGTGTAAAATAAACAAATATACTGGTTAGTTTACAAATGAATTTTGAAATTTGGGTATTATCATAGATTTGCAATACATTTTAGTATAATAATAATTGATAATGCTAAATAAAGGTTGTTAAATGTTTATATTTGACACTTCAAAAAAGGTAAACACAGTTTAATCAAAAACAATTACGAAGAAGCGGTTTTATCAGTATAAAACACAATGATTGGTTAGGATCCTGAGCTGTTATTGGCTGAAACAACAAAATCTGACTGTTTTGACAGATGAAAGAAATAATCAGTATAAAACTCAATGATTGGTTATGATCGTGAGCTCTTATTGGCTGAAACCACAAGATCTGACTATTTTGACAGATGAAAAAAAAATCGCCAAAAAACATCAATAAATTATTTCTTATTTTAAACAAAACATTTTTAAGGAACGCTCTGAACAAATTTTAAACAGACAAATTTAGAGAAAAACAGTTTCGTCCGAACTAAAATTCGCTACTTTAATAATTAAAACGACCGTACAATCCACTCGAAATTGCGAAATATTTTTACCTCGCCGTAGCAAAGAAGTTGATTTTCATTTCATGTCACATAAATATTCAATAAACAAAAACTCTGCAATTCTCTGACACTTTATAAAACCCCGGAATCCAGTCGGCCATCGCAAATTACGGCAAATTAATCCTCAATGGCTGGTAATGGTCACAGTAACTGTATAAATGGTTCATTATCCAAGGTATGGGCTACATCCACATATGGCCACTAGATGTATCAATTATATGCAAGAGAATGGATAATATGTGAATTATAGGAGCCTAGATGACAGTCTCGTAATAAATCTGGTGACGTCACTAGCATTCACGAGGTGTGCGTAATAATACAGGGCGTCCCGTAAGTATGGAACGAAAATTCATTTTTTAATCTAAAAGGTATGTCTTTGAAGTAAACAGTGTAATTTATGTAGTTATAAAAAAAATCAACAGTGTTTATGTAAAGAAACATCAACAGCAAGTGATTGATGCTGACTTCCTACATCTTTACAAGCTTTTTTAAAAAAGCCTTGACGTTTTCGTTAATTTTCGAAAGGAACGCGGAACCCTTGTGACGGAACCCCAGGGTTCCGCGGACCACCTTTTGGGAACCGCTTACCCGTAATAATAAATACTATAATTACTGGATATATTATATAGTCTTACATCTAGGATGTTAGAGATAGGTCTAATCTAATCTATCTAATAATACAGTATATAGTAGGCATTGGCCTTATCCTGGAATATCTTCTGAGAGTTCACTCACGTAATGGTTGAGTGAACGACTTTGTTGCAACACGTCGGATGATAACAATAACACGATCGACGGTAACCTTACTTAAACAATAATACTCTTATACAATATACTGGGTGATGGATATACATGGTATAAATATCCTACTGCATTTTTTGTAATAAAGATTATGCGTTATCTGATATAAAATATATTGGAATACTAGAACTAGTGATACTGTTCTTGTATAGGAAAAGCTCCCTGAAGCAAAGTTTGGGTTCCAACACGCGTCTGAATTTATTTTGGGAGGGTAAGTAGCCCAAAGGGTATGCCTATACAATGAATGAAGAAAAATCGGGATGTATTTACACTACAAAATTATGCCCTTAAAATAAAATCTTCTTAAATATAATATATGGCATAAAAATAAAATAAGAAACAATTTGGTATGTACATAATTTATTACCACAAACCTATTATAAATCAATATAAAAATATAAGATACTTATACCTCAATATATTTATGTTTAAAGTAGATAAGGACATAAAAACGGGGGACTCTATTAAACTGAGTACGAAACGTTGAGAAAGCAACTGAACAGTGAAATATTACCTCTATATGGGGTAATCGCTTTAACATAAACAAGAGATGCACGAATCTTTCTCATAAACATCGCACGGCATGTTATGAAATATGGCTCAGTCATGATTGTTAGTTTTGCTTTATTACACAAACGTCGTTATTACTACCCGAGCAAGGAATGAGATAGAAAGGAGTAAAATTTTGGTATATATACTCCTTTAACTGGTTACGTCTGTCTTGCATAAGTGTGTCGAAGTTGGAAACAAACTGTCGAGTTTAACGACAACCACGTTTTAGGATAATGGGGAGAGGATAATAAACATGATTTTTATCGCATAGTTTCAAAGTCGTGTCATTTTTTTTTAAATTACTCCTTTGTATGGATTTTTACCTTGGTAGGGTTTTTTTAATATTAAGGATATTATGCGTATTCATAACATAAATATAAAATATTTTGGACTATTAATTGTTTCAAAGGTAATAATACAGCTCAGATTTGGCCGATTTTTTTTCATAAATACGAGAAATCAAACATACAAAAAATAACCTGCCCAAAATCTGTGCTCGAGCTGGTATTTGTCAATTAATTTCATGAATTTAAACAGATATATTTTACATATAAGTGGAATTGTCAGGTAAGTTTCTAATGAAATTATTTACGCGTAAAAAAAATGGTATATACAACACGGCCCAGAAATCATATTAATTGCATTGCCCAGAGTTTTGCTATAATAAGAGATTTCTCAGCCTGTTAGATAATAAACTATTATTGTCAAAAGACAGCCATCTTTTTATAAGCAGTGCTCTTATAATTATTACAAACGCAATAGTTATTTATGCACCAAGTACGTTATATAGATCCTAACGCCCATAGGTAACAGTCAGCCAGAGGGATGTTGCCCGAAAAACACTCTAATAAGTAATCAGTCCATATGGAGACAATTAGAGAAAGAAATTATATTCTGGATCAATCTATTACAACAACTACTCTGGCATTGATTTTAAAAGATTGGGCTTATAAAATAAAAAAAAGAACGGAAATGATTATAAAGAAGCAGTAATAAAGACAATGTGAAATAAAACGGCAAAATTAGTTCAAGAACTTTACTTTCTCCACGGCCACTACTGAATTTAGTTATTCTGAAACCACTTATAATAACAGAAAAGAAACATTCTCGCTCTTGAGATTGAAAGAAAATTCTGAAACTTTTGTCTCTTATGTATTGTATATGTATTACATTCTATCTCTAGAGCTAGAATCTGTATTCCGTGATTGTTTACAAAAATAAGGTTTGCCTGAATGTCAAATTAACCGTCAGTATTAGTTGACGTGGTCTTAATATTGGTTGGTAAAATCTTTTAATTTATTAAAAAGGAGAAGTTTTCTTCTCCTCAAACGATTCAGATGTAGAATTTGACAATACTCCTCCAGAAATAAAAAAATATCCCGTTAATATAACTCAAAATTTGCTACCGCAAAAATCCAAGCTTGAATATAAAAATACTACCTACACAATGTTGAGAGATTGAGGTTTCATTTTACTATATTTAATTTCTGTGGCCGTGGAGAACGTAGTCTGTTACTCTGTTGGAATGAAAATCCGAGATTCGTGGTTCCTCCACTCGTGTCGAATTCTCATTCCAACCTTGTTACAGAATATACTATTAATAAGTATAACAGGTCCTTTGATTCTTTCCATGATATAGAATTCAAAAATGCTCGAAATGCAAGAGATGCAAAAGAAAAATTTTACAAAAACATCCTGAGAAGCACACGCAAACTTATGTGGCACTTTCTAATCCAGAACTGTTGAAGATTTTTAACTATTGGGACGAAGATACACCTTGTGGATTGCAAAAAAAAATTTTCACGTTGCATCGTATGAACTAGCTTGCAGAGGAGGAGAAGCTACGAAATGTTTAGTTTATTATTTTAAAAAAGAAACCGACATAATGGGATTAAATACTGGCCGCATTGAATATAATCCCATCTTTACAAAAACTGCACAGGGTGAAGCATAAAGGTGCGTTAATAGTAAATGGTTGACTCCAAACATAAATAATCCAGATGTTTGCCCTGTTCGTCTTTTTGAAAAACTAATGGGTAAACGGGAAGAAAATATTAAAACCGAACGCTTGTTTCTTACTCCAAATCCGGCTTGGCAAACTCATAGTTCTTGATATAAAAACGTTCCTGTGGGAATACGTTCCATTTCAAAATAGACGAAAGAATCAGCAGAAAAAGTAGGTCATGACACAGTTACTAAAAAAATAACCATTTTGCCAGATCTAGTGCAGTAAGTAACCTTTCAAAAGCTGGTGTAGGAGAACAAGAACTAATCCAGATCACTGGTCATAATTCTGCAAGTTCCATTAAACCATACTTACAATTGAACCAAGAACATCATTCAAATATAATAAATAATCTTAGAATCTTAAGAAAATACGTAGGAGGAAACAGTTAATATAACAAGCAATTCCAAATCCTCAATAAATAATGAGTCTCGAAATATTTTTAATAATTGCGTTTTTCATTGTACTAATTTAAATTAAATCTTTTAATCTACTCACAATGTTACAACGATATTTTCGTATATTGTAATAATTAATTAAATTAAATTTTTCAATAGTTTTATTGATCTATTATTGTAAAAATTTGTGAATCAAAAAATAATCTAGTCAAATATAACTCACGAGTTCGATAAATTAGAAAATAATTTGACAGATTTTGTTCAAACTTGTTGCCATTTGGAAATAGCCACTCGAGCCCTACGGGCACTCGTGACTATTGCCTGGCAACAAGTTTTCAAAAAATCTGTCATTATTTTCAATTTATTCTCACACTCTTGTTATATTATTACTGAAAAATAAATACAATTCACGAACCATCTTCCCTCTTCTGACATATCAGTATTACCAACACACGAAAACAGTGTCGATATATACTTAATCAATAAAAATATGATATGTTATAAAATTTAATAATAAAAAAAATTGAAAAACACATTTTGATTAAACGAAAATATATAAAACTTAATAAAGATAACCATATTATCATCACAAAAACAAATTTTATTAAAACTAAATGGAGGAGTTTCCTACTAACCTCAAAATATACAAAAAAGTCTACCAACGGGGAAGGGTTTTATTGGAACAAAATCTACTGCATTACTTCCGCAATGATAAAATATGAAAACAAAATTCTACTAAGCTTTCCAAACAGTATCGTTAGCAAGAATAATTTTTATAAACTCAATTTCTGATTGGTTGACAGGAGTTTATTAAAATCATTATTTTTCTAAAACGATATATTCTGGAGAGCTCAGTAGTTTTTTGTAAACATATGAAATCATTACGGAAATAATGAAGTAGATTTTGACAAAAAATAACGCTTCCCCGATAGTAGACCTTTTTCTAGGTTGGCAACTTGGAAAGAACTCCCCCATTGATGTTGCATGCGCTGAAAAATGTTGACAGTTAAATGACTTCATTAATGTTAGGATCACTTTGATGAACAGTGATATACAAAATATCGTGTGAACAAATGTGGCCTGATAAGTGAAAAACATTTAATACATTCAATACATTTAATTTAAACTATTAGATAATATAAACCTAATTAAATTTTTATTTTTTATTTATTTATTTATATTACTTTTAATCTTGTTGAGTATTAATACAATACCAAAACTAATCCGAAGTACAAAAATCCCAAAGCATTTAGGAACCCAAAATAATTTAATTTTAACACCAATTAAAATCAGTTTTATAAATAAAGATAAAAAAAATCTCAAAATTTACACATCACTTAATATCGCAAGACGTCTTAAAGCGGAGGAATTTTTTGTAGAATAAAATTTCCAACGTAACGCGTTTGTGTCGTTTTAAGGGTGTATGGAAGAGTGCAAAGTCAAAGCAGTTCAAAGCCGTATCGTTTTAAAGGAATAATATTTTCTCTGCTCGCTCGGCTCGCTTCAACCGAGCTGAAGGGAAAAACTTTCATTTTGCCTGGCTGACTTGATAAAATATTTTAATCAACGTCTTTATATTTTCAAGTTTTATCGTCTCGATAACGCCGGCTGGGCTCAATTCGGTTATCATCTTAGACGATATTTAGTGAAACTTCAGGAGTTGGGTTTCCTATGGGGAGTTTCAGTTAAGTTTTCGAGAGGGATTTGGGACGAAGGGGAGGATCTTTATTAACACATAATTGCTTTTCGAATAATGCGAACATAATATTTGTGCGTTGTTGACGTATGGGGTATAAAGTATGAATCATGTTGTTAAACTCTTGGATGGAGGATGTATTTTATAGACTTACGGGGTGATTTGATATAGATATTGTGTTTGGTTATTCGCGTAATTTGGACTCGGTATAAAATTGGTCGAAATAAAGATAAAATGAAAATAAAAATTGAAGAAGTGAGTAGAATAATGATCAGGGTCAACACTTTTATTTAACACTAAAAATATTATCGGAAGTCTAATAATTCTACTACTCACACTTACTGAATCATAAGTAAGAATATTTTATGTATCCCATGTCTCGATTTTGCCCAAACATCTCAAATGTTATATTAAAAAACATTCGAAGGAAAATATCGAGCGTTTACTTTTGTAAATGTATCTTTTGGGCGATTCATTTCCCTCATTTCCGGCGTTACATAATCCAAGTTGAAATATTATCCCCACACATCGACCGACGTACCCCATCCCGATCCCTTACCCGTTACCCGTCTGCTCGGGTCAATTCACCTGGCCTCAGTAATTGATCCGTTCTTGCGGTGTTTTTCCGATATCTTGGCCTTCCGAATCCCATGGCGACCATTCGACTTATATTCTGAGAAAGACGTGCATAAGGGAACTTTAACGGCACACCAGAGGGCGCGCGGATAAATAAACTATTAAAACTTTTATTTGAATTCTTTTGATGGGATAACCTGCGCGATAGAGAATTCACGGTTTCTTTTTTTCTTTTTTTTTTCGATTGATATTGATTGTGATTGGATATTTGATCTCGTCGTAAGCCTGAGAGATTTGAGAAGTTAATAGGGAAGTCGGTGAATACAAATTGGAGATTTTTCTCCTTTACTTTCGTGTTTGTGTTACTTACTCTGGTGCATTGGGTTATTTAATTTTTTTGGTTGGTTTCTATGTTTCTATAGGCAGCATTCGGGTAAATTATCAATCGTTATAATAGTTGATATTTGTTAAAGAATTACCAGTATAAAAGTTGCTCGCTGAAGAGAAATTTCTGCAGCTGCCAACTTAACTGTTCCATGGAATTAATGGGCACACCATAAACTCTTTCATAAGAGTGATTTAAGTCTGGAGACCTGGGAGGCCAACTTGTAGGTCCATTCCTCCCAATCCTCCTCTGAGAGAAATGTTCAGTTAGAAACTGCCACACACGTAAATCAAAGTAAGGAGGGGCATCGTCGAGTAAATAACACATCATTTGTCTTACCGTGAGAGATACGTCTAGAAGAATAGGTAAATTTTCCCTGAGGAAACGAAGATACTTGGGCCCATTTAGACGATTTGGAAGAAATATCTGGTTACCGAGCTTCGCTCTTAATATTTAAATCTACATTTTTAAGCAGCCCAATGAGTATATAATTTAAGTATATTTATAACATGACAAATTATTAATTAATTCGCGAAAATCACGGAGTGGGCGATATCTACTTGAACTACTGAAAGAGAGATAAATAAGAAGTTGATTGACGATTGGCTTGAAAGTAGGCGGGAAAATTAAAAAAGCTGTCAGTGTTAATTTTCAATTGGCTGCAGCTGTTGTTGACGTTTATCAACATCTTGTCACAGAAGTTAGTTAAATGTATTAAAAGTTGCCTAGTTTCTGGGGATTTCACCCATTTAGGGCAACATCTTCGCGAATAGTCACGGCGGACAGGCTCCGTTTCCGGGACGGGCAACAGCAGCGTGTAGGGCACAGGTCCCGTCAGCAGAAGATCGCTTAGCTCACTCTATTTATCACTATATTAGAAAAACTCTATGTTCAATTGATTTTATTATTTATTGATCTGCAGTGAAGGAAAATTATAGGTCTGATATTCATACTTGGGTAAAAACCTCCACAAAAACCTGTGACCAGACTCTCGACGTGTGGCAGATGTTGATATCATATTTTTTCAAAGATTTTCAGTTACAAAAATAGTTCATTCGTACATTACATTACAATTTGTTCTTGTAAAATACAAAGTCACAATAGAGAATTTTAAATGTCTCTTTAAAGTTTCTTGAAAAATAAAAAATTGAAATCTATGAATGCTTATTCATTCTTTTTCTCTCTCTCTCTCTCTACGACAATGGAAACTTAAAATATTAAAACTGTCCGCATAATAAAATAGTAGCCGTAAGGGGTAGTCTCACACTATCGAGGAAGGGAAGAACCTTTACCCGATGTGCATAAAGCATTTCCACCCGCCAAAAAAAAAAGATTAGCTTTAGGTTAAGTTAGATCTTTGTAATAAATAAAGAAAAGTACGATACGTGTGACATTTTGACATTTGTTACATTCTGACAGGCGTCATATTTTGACATTTGTTCATTTTGAGATATGTTCATTTTGACAGTTGTTACATTCTGACATGTATCACATTTTAACAGTTGTCACGTTTTGACAGGTGTCACATTTTGACAAGTGTCCATTTTAACAGTGTTACTCAACGTTCCTATAAATATTTACCTAAACCCATGATTTCTGAAATTGAATTGGCAACGTTGTATTTTCAACTTTGAATTTATGAGATTGCTGTCATTTGACAAGCAAATTATTTATGTCCGTCAAATGAACCTTTCCTTTTTTATACTTTTCAGGTTTATTCTGGTTATAAATTGCTACTTGGGCTTTTGTAGAAAAGTTATGTATGCGTTTGTACTGGAAAAATATGTTAAATAACCGTTTCAACGCACTGAATTTGTTTGTCTTGGGAGTGAGTATCCCAACATATATTTTTTCATAAAAAAATGTGAAAAATATTTTTCCGCGCAAAAATTTCTATTGCTAAGTATATTGATTTAATCATGTTTTATAGCATCTGTGAAAATTTCATGAAAATCCCAGTCGGCCCCATTTTCTAAACGTTTACCCAGAGATGTGCGTGTCAGTAGTTGTCAAAATTTGTAGATCATTATGGATAAAAAGCGGCAAATTTAAAATTGAATTCTTTCAGATTGAAACGCCAGAAATTACTTAAATAAAGTCAAACCTTTTTACTACTCTACTATACAGAAGAAAGGAGTGCAGTATTTAATTTGCAGAACGTAGTACAGGTTCAAGAGGTAGAAATTTTATTTTTACCTCATCCTTCAATGCTTATTTGTAGTTAAAATTTAAATTTTAATACATCTCATTGCCCTAATATAGTTTTTGTCGAGATTTAATCTTGTTTCCATGGTTTTTACTGTAATAAACCTGTTCTTTTGACAGATAAGTTAGACTTTATTTATTCATAGCCATATCGTATGTATTTTAATTGATTCGGAATTTTGTATTAATATATATTTCAAAATGGCTTCATTCTAAAAATATTATCAGTCCTCCTAAATCCATGAAGGCAGAATTATTAGTAATAGCAAGGCAACATAAAAACAAATTCAAAAAATATATTATAGATGTAAATTTAATTTGATCAATGTTAAAGTGTCAGATGCATAAGGTGAAAGTTTCATTGAATTCTGGCGAGTGGATTTTGAGATCCTCCGGACACACACACACATACATACATACATACATACATACAAACCTTGCTCGTTTAATAGTATTTGATAATATAGGTAGGGACCGATGAGATTAATACTAATTATAAAATCTTATCCTAGCGCTTCATTGGATGCTGCTTACGCTCAAATGGTCAGGTTTTGGTAGTATTAAACCCAATGCAGAGAAAAATATGTAGTACGGTAAGAAAATCACCCAAATGTGCTCATACTAAATTTGTTATCCAAGAATCTAAACGCCTGAGGTGTAAGATACCTCCGTCTTTAGAGAGAACCTTTTCATATTATTTTTGAAACAGCAAATATGCTTATTGTTATATTTTATAACATACTGCATAATAAAGCAGGTAAAATCCTTTACGACAGAAACTTTTCATTAACGACTTTATTATTTTCAGTTGAAACGGCAATTATAAGATTAGAGATTGCAGTTGCAGTAAAAGAACGAAAACCGGCGATAAAATAATCATTTGATAACTAGATTATCACTTCCACGCCATTCGGGAAAATAGTTAAAACTCCTCTTCTGAGAAATTGCAGAATTACAGTAACACAATAAAAGATGCCATTTGCATATGCAATATACCTTTGAAAAGCTTTTAGCTAAAAGTACAAAACACTGTGATTTTGCTAAAATATTGTCTCAGGACGCTTGTAATGCACTTAGCGAGCGTTTAAGCGAAATTACACGGTGAGAATACTCGTTAAGAAAAGAGAATGAATTTTAAACAAACTTAAGACGAGTGTCGGTCCAAGTTTGTTTAACAGAGGCGTTACGGAATACAGTAACTAAACGCACAGAGTGTTACTTAATATTAAAGCAAATATTCACATGGTGTTAATAATAAAGAAAAAATACCGACGCCGATAGTAATTCTAAACTATAAGTGCCTAAAAACTTTATCTTCTTTAAGTTTTGTTTGTAGTATCGTCTGCATGTCCTATGATTTCTCCTGTTATATTAAGTACGTAAGTACGTTATATTCTATTTATTTCGTAAAAATAATCGAGTCTGCCATCTATTATTTCAAACCACTACAGCAGATCTCTTTTATTGCAATTTTTCTAGAGTTTCAAACTGATGGCTGATAGTTTCGAAACCCATTGATGATGAAGAAAATGATACCAAATCCTCCCTTTATAAAATGATCATAATTTATTGCAATGCTTAAAAAATGCATTAAATAATAAAGTAACTTTTATGTAAGTTATAGTTTCTCTTTAACCAAATATTCATTTTACTTTATAGTTTTCCTTACTTTTAGGAACTTTGGTTTGTACTAAATTTATAATTAAACATTTTGTGTGGAGAAGACTTTGAGTTAACTTTCTTCCTTTTTAAATCATTATACTTCACTTTGAGTATTGGACTACCTCCTGCTATTCAAAAGATAATAATTTGAAGTTGCTTCTTCATCTAGAATTTTTCACTCCACAAGGCGTTAAAATATTGCTTCATCCACCTTATTTCATAGAATTTATTGCCAAAAAAATATTGCCCAACTCCCAGGGACTTACCCCACCATTAAAATCTCGATTTTTAATTCCTCCACAAAAACACGCCACTGCTGTTTTCTTGCCCGCTCCATACATATTTTATATTAGAGTCTGTAGTAATTATTCACGAAGAAGGTTAGTCAATTCTAAGCGAGTTAAGGCAAAAGGGTAAGAAAGCGATTGTCCTGATTGCGCCGAAACTTTTTCGGGCTTTAAAAGCGTAAGAGGGCGAAGCGTCCAAAGGGGTGCGTTAAATAGAGTTGACAACTGAAGAGGACGACGAGCCCTCTCGTCAGAAGATTATAAAAAATTTAACTAAACTGAAACGGCTTTTCGTTTTTGAACAGGTGTCAACGAAATTTTGACGTATTTAATATTAAATAATGTTAGGGATTATTGCTATAATGTTCTAAAAGCAAACAACCGATTTGTGAGTGTGAAGTATTATTCTAAATTTATATTTAATCAACCCAGTCTTAAATTACTTGTATTATGATATTTTTGGCATACAGCAACAAAACACTTATACATCTTCTCCGAATATCTCTTCCAAAAATTAAGTATCTAAAGCTATTAGTTTTAGAGAAATGAAGTAACAAAGAGAGGAATGTTAGAACCACGAAAATCTAAATTTCGACTTTGTGGCCTCATCCTGTCAAAACCAATAAAGATAGAAAGAGCCGTCTATATAAAAACATGTACACATCCTTTTTTAATACCTCTTCTAATAATTAAAGCTCTACATCTGTTAGTTTTAAAGTAATGACAAAACAAAGAAGTGAATAGAATAGAACCTAGAAAACCTAGAACCTAGAAAATATAAACTTTGACTTTGTTGCCTTCTCCTGTAAAAACTAATATAGATATTTAGAAGAGGTCTTCAACAAAACATTTATACATCCTTTCTTAACATCTGTACGAAAAATTAAGGATCTAGAGATATTCAATTTAAAGTAATGATTAAGCAAAGACTGGAATGTTCGACCTACGAATATATAGTTAGTTTTAGATTTATTTAAGGATGGTTAAGTCAATTGTAAAAAGCTATCTTATGGAGAAGAAAGGGGTAAAAGGAGAAAAGTGTCTGCAAATAAAAAATGTTTACAAGAGGTCAATAAAGACATAGATGAGACAGAAACAAGTTGAAAAGCTAGTGAAATTATAAAATTATAGGTTATAACGGTTTTATTCAATTGTCGGTTTTTCCTAACCTTTTTGTATTTTCTATAATTACTTTCGTACGTATTTTACCAATGAAATGTAATCCTGGAATAAATTTGAGGTAAATATAAAAACATAAAGTAATAGCAATCATACTTAATAGTGATAGTATTACAGCCAATTTTTAAAGCAGCTGAACCGAGCCCAGAGTAACGATGCATCGGACTATAAACACAATTTAGTTCGGGGGTAGTTAGTCGTGGATTGTTAACGTAATTAGCGGCAGTTGTAGCATGTCAGAGGCAGGCGTTACAAGCGACTTCCGATGTTATACGACCTTGTGCGTACCACCCTTGGCCGCCCCTCCACCATTTTTCAATTAAAACTTACACATTATAGCCGAGTAGGTCGTGTAACGACATAAATGACAACCGCACGCACACACATATTTCATCGCAGCTAGCCGTGGACGATCGTAAAAAACAGATTTGGTGGTCGGTAAACAGGATTTTTTTCAGAGCGAGACGAGGAAGTTCGGGATTTATGGAAATAAGGAGGAGGGTCGTATCCGGGTCGCGAAGAGAAGGAATTTGCGAAGTCGGCCTTGGAAAACAATAGGGCCTCGAGCGGGCAAGTGAATTTCCTCTCTTTCTGGTAATAATTCCTCAGTGGCGGATATAAACAAGGGTTAGTGAGCAACAACAACGGTCCACAATTACGTTTGAAATAGACAAATGTCCATTTATCACTTCGCTTTCTAACGGCCGTATTTACCATTTTTGTTTGTATAACTAAAAAAGTTTGTTATTCACCATCAAAATGTTAGGCACTTCATTAAAAGCTACCAGCATTGTGTTGGCAATACTTGCGTTTTAACTTCACCATTATTAATTATAACCATGCATTCTACTACAAAAACTAAGTATATATGAGTATTTCGCCCGAATTTTTTTTTCAAATAGACGAGACACACATTCTTTCTATAATACGTCATACGTCTCAGGTATATAAAATAAAAATAATCAAGTTTGGCGCAGAGTTTAAAAGATACCCTTTGTAAATGTCCAATGTCGGCACATGAATAGTTTCTAATGGCCAATTTCATAATAAAACTTTTTAAAAAATTATGACGTTTCTTAGTGGCTATATTTTTAAATTTATGAGTTTGGTTAACGCTGTTACATTTAATATATTTAGGTATACATAAAAGTGGGAATGGAATGATTCGCAAGCATTGATTTTATTTAACGCAGCAGATGAATAAGCCCTACAGGGTGGAAATTTCGAATTAGTTATCAAATAATTTTCGAGATGGTAATCAGAAAATATTTCAAGTGAATCGTCTACTGGCTTATTTTCGCAAAGTTCAAGAAAACAAAAATAAGAGACCGAAACAGTAATAAAGCCACTTTCCAATCTCAGAATTTTTGTTTTTGTGTTCCTGTGTTAAACCTAGGTTTTAAATTTTTCTGTACCATGCTTGGGTTAGGTGATATCTATCTGTTGATGGGGGGGGTGTCGATATACTGCGACCTATAAGATCTATTGTGCCCCCTTCTGGTGCCCATTCGTTAAGGATGTCTCAACGATTAGAGCAGTTCCTCCAGTCCTATTGCTTTCAAAAAGTTCAGGATGTCGGTAGGCTTCAGGTTAGGTTTTATTTGATATTCTCCGAGGTATCGTACCCTTGGATTTTGCAGAAATGTTTGGTTCCAGGCCCATATACTCCTATTCATGTTCCTTCTGTTATTCTAGAACCATCTGTGTACCATTTGATGGCAGTGTTTGGTTAATTTTTTACAGCTGAATTGTAAATAGATATCCCACAATCTACTATTACTTCTTCCGGTTCAAATTCTATTCTTAAATAACCACAATACTCTTTAATTTTTTTGACATGCAAAACGTATATGTTTTTTCACATTTGTCTCTTAACAAACAAAAAACTAATGGTATATAATGGCCGTTAAAAAAACCATGGATTGTAAACATTTGTCTGAAATAGTTGATGCATTAAGAGCATGTACCGTCCAAATAAATAATTTTAGAATCATATAAAAACTTTAAATTACTTTTACAACTGTATATCACTAAATTTTCAGATAAATCATTAACAATTAGGAAGTCTTCAATTTTATTGGTTTTTGGTTGAAGTTGATTCAAAGCTTCATGAATTTCTAATAATGATTTCGGTAAATCCAGCAACAATTTTGGACATGCAGTATAAATGTTTCTCCTTGTTAAACTCCTAAAGTTATTATTTTTAGCTAGTTCCGTTCTAATTATTTTGAATGGTTTTTCTGTTATAGCACTTTCGGCTTTTCTCTTCAAACAACTAGGTACGCTTATCATTATAATAGTGCATAGTACCACAACTTTATGCCGAGTTTGTCATTTTAAAAATCTAATTTAAAATACATTAGGTTTAAAAGATTACGATGTGGCGAATTTGATGCCGCCCATTAAAACAATAGTTAATAATTCTGTAACTATCTTTTTCCCACTCATTACTCATTACATATTTCTAAGATAGAATAAATGAAACATATTTTTTATTTCATACTTGCTTTAGCCTAAATACGCTCGTTCAAGTCATTAGTCGTACCTTCTAGTAGTCTTTAATATTTGGAAGGCGATAATTTTTAATATAGTTCCGGATTTACCCAAAATTCACAAATTCAGAAAACGTCACAACAATACTTTGTATATCAAATATTCAAATGTCCGTTTACTTATTAAAAACAAATAGAGTTAAATTATTATTTCCACATATAATTTTTTCAGTGAAATTTTTATTGAATTATTTTGTTCGGCGGATCCAAAATGCAGACCAAAAAGGATGGACTGACTACCTGCCAATAGAAATGGTCCAGAATTCTAGATGAAATTTGCGCACCAGACCCTTATTATCTGTTAACAACTCATTAGGAAAACCCCTTAGTTTCTGGAAAATGTACCTATACATCATATACAATTTTTCAAATATGTAATTATGGGGACATTTGCATGAAAAGTAATCACGGGAAGGACCTATTAGTCGTCGAAAACATTACCTTTTCTCGAAAAAAAATTTGAAAAATTTCGTGATACCATTCCACACATCCATCCGTTTATATATTCATGGAAAGAATGAAAGAGTTTCAAGTAGATATATGTACTTGAAAATCAATAGTGTTCAAATTACAGGAAAAATTAAGGATATGAAGACGGAAAGAAAGCTCAGGCAATAACGAACTTATGCTAAACAGCTAAATCTTGAAATGTGAAACATTTTATTCCTCAGCGTAATGTTAATTACCTTGTATGTATATTTTTAATAAATGATATACACTTTTTCATTGTAAAATTAACTGAGCTAATATTTTTTCCATTCAAAAGTGCTTAAATTACATATACGATTATAGGACCTTTTCTGGTGACAGGTAGTCCATCCTTTTTGGTCCGCATTTTGGACCCTCCGTTCGAGGTCATTTTCTAGCCTGCTACGCATTTTTCACATAGAATTAAGCGTTCAGATACCTTGGTTCGCTTTTTACATTTTGTTTGAGTAATTTCAGAGCATAAAACTAGAAAAAAAAATGTAATATTAAATTAAGAATATATGTTAACTCGAACTGTAAAATCTGAAAAAATTAACATTTTCCTAACTTGTGAGTATTAAAAAATGACAAATACGGATTTCCCGATAAAACATCCTTTATACAGCGAGGCTTTAAAAATTCCACTTCCAAAAATCACCAAATATAATCATAAATTTGCTTTTCACACCACAACTACTTTCTCATTAACAAACCCGATTAAATCGATACGACGACCGCTCGTAAAGCCATAACGAAAATTAGAAACGCACTCCTGTCTTCTTTCCAGCCCTATCCAAAAGGCCACTCCTTAAAGGTTCTGACACCTTCGCAGTAATTATTGAGGCTTTTATCGTTTTTAGAAAATATGGCAAAAGGCACAATGAAAGCGACACGTACCGAAATGACTTACTTCCGGTCCTTCTTTCACCCTTCACCATCGATAAGAGAAGGGGGAAGGGTTGTCATAAAACGATTTCTAAGAATAGGGACCAAATTTACTTTATCGGAGTGCAATCTTTATAATAAAAAAAGACGCTACAAAACAGTATAAGAATCATCTATATACAGAATATCAGTATCGATACTAAATAACTCTGGATCAAATGTTATCTACTACTAAGATACAGGGTGTTGAAGATAAAATTTATTTTTCGTTTTTTTGCAATAATTTCTTCATTATTTAACATATTGACTTGAAATTTAGTATGGTTATATTTTTAAGTTAGTAAATAAAAAGCGTGTTATCAATTTTGATTTGATAAAGAGGGCGCCACCTACACTCTACTGGATGAAGAAAAGTATCATTTTTTTATTCCTGGCCAATTAATTATTTGACAGCTGTACGTTTTTATTTAGTTTCAAAGCCTACTATGTTGAAATACGTTAAAGTAAATTAAATAGATACTGTGGCTAGAATATTTTAAATTCAAATATTTTGAAATGAGCTATTAAAACAAGTATACCTTTTTTGTTCAAATTTACAGGGTGTATCAAAAAGACTTGAAACAAATTAAAAAAAGGCCAGGAAAAAAAATTGATACTTTCTTCATCCAGTAGTGTGTAGGTGGCGCCCTCTGTATCTAATCTCAAAATTGATAACACGCTTATGATTTAATAACGTAAAAATATAACCATACCAAATTTCAAGTCAATATAGTAAATAATAAAGAAATTATTGCAAAAAAACGAAAAATAAATTTTATCTTCAATACCCTGCATCTTAGTTATTTAGTAAAATATTAATATTTGAAGGTCCTGAACCTATGATTAAAATATTGACCATTCCTTATGAAACACCCTGTATATTAGTTTAAAATAAGGGATATCTTAGCTTTTTCCACGCCCTCAGTTGTGTCAAAAAAATTTCAAAACCAACTTGTACCGTTTAATTTCCTGAACCCTAGAACTTGGAACTAATCAACTCCCAATACATAAAATACGTATCCACACAATGACATATCTCATCATCTAAATATATCAGTTAAAATCTCCCCCTAGCGTCCAATAACCTTAATCTAGGGGTCAAGCTATCAACCCTTTAATTTGGCAAAACCTTTCATGTGTTGTGTTGGGTATACGGTTCACTTGAAAAATTAGTTAGATAAGAAGTTCGGTTCAGACCGAAGGATTTCGTACGGCCTACGACCCTGATAATGTAAACCAACGTATTTGTCACGAAACGATGGTGACTCCGGGCGGTTTAGGAAAAGATAACTCAACTCATTGGGGGTTGACCTATTTCGGTAAATATGGTAAAAAGATAGCGGTTTAGATTTAGATCGTATACTTGATGTGTACCCTGTTTAAAGAAAGATTTCAATGATATTATTTAAGTACAGCAGCAACTATACTCTTTTTACAACAAAAATAGTTGCACGTCACCAATTACGTCATACATTTTATTGGGTTGGAATTAAATGAATAAATATTAAAAAAATATTTCAAACTTTCATTAAAGGTGAGGTACAAAAAATAATATATGCCACATTTGATAGGCACTTTGATTAAATAACATTGACTCCATATCAAATATATAATAATATCATAAAAGAAACTTAATCCGCTTTAAAATATTGTATCCCGCTCTTTAAATACGGTTTGCACAATAAAACGATACATAGCACTTTGGACGGTAAGTATGTGCAATGAGTAATACATTCCGTCACAAAAAAGAACCTAGAGACCCAGACCCTAAGAGAAGGATTTCCTGTGGGTCAGTTTCTAGAAGTTTTGAGAGTTTCTCTGGTTGAAAAATCCCAATAATAAATACTACTATAAAACTATAAAATTAACAACAAATTTGAACAGATGCTTATCAGTGGGTGAAAATATTTGAAGAAAAAGAAGATGAAAAAACAATTTTTATACAAAATCAAGAAATAATACAGAAGTCTTGACCCAAGAAGACGTACAAATCTGGAAAGATACTTATTTGAAATGGGAATGTTTTGATACTTTTCGTAAATCTCAGAAGTTCGTGAAAATAACATTGTATTCTGAAAATGATAAAGTGACGTCTCGGTACACTTGCTCAAGTTTTTTGAATGCAATAATTCTCTAGGTTTGTTAATCACTATGAAACAAGTAAAGGTGCCCATCGAAGCGAAAAGTGTATCTCTCGGCCAAAAAAGGAAGAGAGAACGGCCAGCAATAGCAAAGAAGGCTCTAATAATCCAATAGCATTTTACATAATACATAATTATGTATCGTTCATACATAATACATACTTATATAACAATGACAATACTTGTTTATTTCCTTTTTTATTTGTTTTGTCATACTTTTTTTGTTCATACATAATACATAATTATGTAACAATAACAATACTTGTTTATTTTCTTAATAAAAATATGTCTATTTTGTTAATAAAAATATAGGCAATATATAAATGTGTATTTCTCTTAAAGTCAACTAAGTGTTCGAAATGCAGACCCATTCCAAAGTGCGATTCTGTTATATTATAGTGGATAGGTCTTAGGTTTAAATGTACCTATTCCAAAGTGCGATTGTATCATTTTATATTGGGTAACGTTAACAATTAAAATGTACCAAATCCAAAGTGCGTTTGTATCTTTTCATAGCGAGTAAGCTTAAAGTAAAGATTTAACTAATGCAGAGTGCAAATCTGCAGTTTTATAGTTTGTAGGCACAAAGTCAGAAGAATTTGTCAAAAGTGCAATTATATATTCCCCAATTTTATTTCATATTAGATGCACATTGTTGCCAAATGTTTAGAATAATACTTGCATTTGCTAATAAATATTTAAATATTACTTTTGTTTTTAATTGTATCTTGTCCAATACAAATTATTTATTAAAACTTATTTCAATATAGGCATAGGTACTCACTTCCTTTATACATATCATAAATAACATCCCTAATAGTACTTCTAACATTAATAATAAATAAATAATTAAATAAATAAACGATTTTTTAGGAGAGAATTCAAACCTTCATTACGTCAACACGCTTAAATAAACCGGAAATTTTTTATATCTTTTTTGAAGATATTATGTGTATTGTAACTTCCTTCTCTAACAGCATCTAAAGGTAACGTTGGTCCCTTATTATCACGTTCTTGTTCAAAATATGTTAATAAGAAAGCTATAAGTTGTTTATAATGACTTTTCAGCTGCTTCGGAGTTTTTTGGAAAAATATTTCCTCTTAAAAGAGCAGTTTTTTATAAATACACAAAAATATAAATACAAAATTCACAAGAACAATATTTAAATAAAATAGCAATACGAAGTCAACGTAACCGCACTTAATGACACATAAAAAAATAAAAGTGGCAACTAGGTAATTCATAAAGCAATTACACCAACCTTAAAAAAAACGAGTTGAAAACGCAGCAATTTTAAGAAATATTTGCTTTTGAGTATTAGTATTAAGAAAAAATATGTTTAAGATTTAAATATAATGAATATTCATGTGCAATTGTGCGATTAGTTTTATTGTTAAATATTCTGTAGATGGTAGTACTTTTTAACTAGTGTGTTATTGGTGACGTGCAACTATTTTTGTAGTATTTAAATATTTTACTCAATACACTTTCCTAACTGATAAAACTTACTCGGACTTGTTATAAATAGCAACAGCTTCAGCATATTTAAATGCCTTCATCGTCTCGTCCTTGTCGCCAGACTTGTTTTGTTTTGTTATATTAATTATTCGAATTTGGCTAAAAAGGAAAATCCACTCTTTCCGAAACAGAGTCGTACTTGCGAAAATTTCATTTTTTTAATCGAGATTTTTTTAGAATAAAAATGTATGGCAAAAAAAGTCTTAAAAGCTTACAAAATAAATATCCCAAATTATTTTTGAGGGTGCAAAAATCAGCCCGCCCTCAGTACTCACAGAGGTGAGGTAATTTTGTCATCCCAGAGTATGGTGGGGGAAACTTAAAATGGGGCACCCGACAGGTCATGGCTTTTTTTAAGCATTAAACGTCTAAGCGGTTGAAAAGAAAACTAAGTGCGTTGTAGAAAAACCAAATGCATTTAAGTTTTTATTCTAGTTTCGTCAGGGCAAATTATTTTAGTAAGACAGCAAATTTGATTTAAATAATATTCATTTCTACAATCGACACCAGTCTATGTGGTTAGGAAGAACAAAAATAACTGGGTAAAATGGATAAAACACACAGTATCTTCGTTATAAGATTCAAATAACCACTAAATATGGTATATATCTATCCTTTTCTAGTAAAACCTTGTTCTGGATTGACAATTGATTTATTATACCCATTCGTTTTTATATCCACTTTTACCTCAATACTGCACTGCCTCTGGAATTGTTTGCCAGCCTCTGGCCGCAGCTCGAAAGTTTAAATGGAAAACAGTTTATTTAACTCGATTTATGTTTTATTTATTTAATTAATTGTAATCACCAAGGGATTTTCTTATCTTTGACTGCCGTCTAGCAAAATCCCAATTTCAATTTCGCTGGTTAGCTCTGATTTTAAAACAATGCCATAATTGGGAGTTTGAAGTTTAAAAATTAAAAACTTTTTTGTCGTTTGAAACAGTTATTTTTACGTTTAATAAATAAATTTAAAAAATAGAATGTCCTATAAATATACGGCAAAATTAATTAGTATGGTAGTTTAAATATTTTTTTTTCTGTAAGAATAAGGTTTTTAGTTAATATTTTTATCTTTTTAAACAAATTTATATTAATTGTTAATGTTTCTACATATCATCCATGGGACATGCAAGGAGCTCCTTCACCAGAATTCTAAATTTTACAACTCGAACATTAAAATTTAATTTAACCATTGCCATTACCATACGTTTTTAGTTTTGGCTCTCTAGATCCGTATTTTGGGCGGATCAATCCCATTCCCTTATTATACAACTCTCTTTATAGTGTCTCTCTTTGCCCTATCGTAAACCTTTACTTGTCAATTATTCACTCCTGCTCTCCGTAGATCTTCTTTCACTTGCTTCAGTCATCCCAATCTGGGTCTTCAACGTCTTTTTTTACCGCCTGGGTCCCGTTGTAGCATTGAATGAGCCAATTCTCCATTTCCTGCTCTCCACACGCGCCCTAACCATCTAACTATTTTTCTTTTATTTCTTGTTTTTCTTCGTTTGTTCTAATTATATATTCGTCTTCTGTGATTTTAATTGGTCTTACTAGTATTAGTATTACTCGAAAATTTTTTCTTTCCATGATCCTCATATGTTCTTCCCCTTTCTTTGTCATACTCATAGTTTCTGCCGCGTATAGTAATATTGGTTTAATTATTGGGTTGTAGATCTTCAATTTAGTTTTCTTCGTAATTTGCTTTTTAATATTTTTTGGGCTTTATTTGTGGTGACAATTTTTTCTGCTATTTCAAGTTTCCTCTCTTCCTTTCTGTCTATTGTGATTCCCAGATATTTAAACTTTTCCACTTCTTTAAAATGATGTGTTCCTATTTTCTTATTACCTAGTGTCATTTTTTTTTTGTTTTTTCTTGGTTTATTTCTAATCTCATTGTTTTTCACTGCTCTACAATTTCGTTCAGGATATTTTCCATGATTTTTCTTGTTAGTTTTCTGATATAGAATAATGTCCTTTTGTATCTGTCATCTATGTTATTTTCTTTTTATAACTTTTACTTTTCTTAGTGTATATGAAACTTGTAATGAGTCAGAAACCAAGAAGTTGAAATTAAATAAAAGGTAAATGGACTGGTTTATACAGTAACTAATTACCAAAAAGCACCTATCAATCGATGAAAGTTTTTCATCGTCGTTTCTCCATTTTCGATTAATTCCGAATGCACTTTCTTTATTAAAACTTTTTCACACTTCTAGGATTCAATTAAGTTACAATCCAATCTTATCGGTCCCAGTTTTTCGATAAATCTGGCAAACTAAAATTTATGATCTACTCGAAAAAGTTAAAAGAACGATGGAAAAAATGTAAGAAATATCAAGTTTGCAGAAAAGTCAATAAAACAAAAGTTTTTCACTAGATACACACTTTCTAGAACTACGATATACATTAATCAATAAAGTTTTTTATTCTTAAAATTTTTGTGTCATCCTAATAAATTTGGCGAAATGGGCGACGGTTCGAAATGTGGCTAATAAAGAAGAGAGTGACGTTTTGACCAAAAATGGTCTAAGACCCTTTCTTCTCTAAACTTTTTTCTAAGCATTATTTATCATTCGGTTGGTAGCGCATTTGCGTAAATGGGTAAACGGTTTGCACTTTGGTCCCACCTATACATCTTTTGGTAAATGAAAGAGCAAGGTTACATAGGAGTGGCAATAGCACAACAAGCTTGTAGAAAGGGCACAAACGCTGCAGCAGTGGCAGGAGGAATGGGTAGTCGACACGGGAACAGCAGGGTGGACTAAATCACTAAAAACATCAAACAGTGGTATGAGTGTCGCCACAGAAGAATAGATTACTTCCTCACTCAATTTCTGTCAGGAATCGGCAAAACAGCGGACAACGCATGTCCGTATTGCAGGGACAGGGACACAGCTAAACACACGGTGTTCATATGCCCTAGGTGGGGCTCGAAACGACTAGAAGCTGAGTTAAAGGTGGGTGGTGAACTAACCATAGAGAATGTTATAGGCCAAATGTTCAAGGATTATTAAGAAGTCAATTAATTATTAATTATTTTTGATAACGGCTTTCGATCTGGAAAGCCGAAACGTCAATAAAAAAACTTTTTTAACAACTAAGTGGTTTTAATCCAGTGGAAAGAGAGAGAAATTAAAATACAAACCACTATGAGCTTCCGAAATGAATTATTAAGAAGGTAATGGCGGAGAAGGAGAGGGAAGAAAGAATCAGACAAGCAGAACAGTAAAGGCACCAGGTTCTCTCCTCGAAGAACGCCAAAACGGTGATTCCGGGTGGAGGGCTAGTGGAGGAAGAATAAGGTGTTTTTAGTGGGTATGGAATCCTGAGTCCCTCACTACCCCTAGAAGATCGGTGGGGTGTGAGTAAAGAGCATTTTTCATCGATCTATTTTCATTTTTATTTTTGTCAGCACAAAACAAATATACAATTTTACACCTCATTGTATAATGAAATGGATAGAAAATGACCGGAATGTTTTTGTGATCTCAATCGGGCTTTCGATTGTATTCAACATAATATTATTATGAACAAGTTGTATAAATATGAGAGTAAAGAATATTTTTTATTGTACTTTTTGCAGCTACTGATTAATTCAACAAACTTTTTCGTTTCCTCTGGCATTGAGCTTATTATACGATATTCTTTATTGGAAAATATCCAATCTGAAATTCCGAGGATTCAATGGAAGTTCCATACGGGAGAAAATTGAATCGTATATAGAGAGACCGATGAATTTTTGAATTATATATCTTAATACCGGAGAATATGGGAAGTTAATATCGTGATTATATTCGAATTATTTCCATGGTGCTTTTCTTTATAGCTTTTCCAAGGAACAGGATATATGGGTTATTCTAGCGGAAATAAATCGGCACTAACTGAAATTAAAATATTGTATCTAAGAAATTATTGAATGAGTATGAAATTTGAATATCAATGAGCAAATGGCCGGTTTCTATCTTTTAGCGCCTTCAGTTGAACTTTCGCTTCCGATAAATACATTCCAAACGCAATTTTATTTCGAATTAGTATAAAAAAATAATAAAAATCTCCGCCCATGCCAAAGGTGGACACCATTTTCACTGAGAGTGCCACTCATATTTCATTTCATAAATACGAGTACAACTTGGTGACATTCACTGCTTAGGCAATCTAATTAAATTCGTTTCACTTACACTGGAGAAATTCGAGTCTTATAATTAAATATGCAAAATATTTCCCGGAATAGAAAACCCGGTCCTGCTTGGCTGCATTTAATTCCAGCTTTAAAACATGGATAGTTCTGGATACTGAAAAGGCCAAGTGCGACTCCACTAGTCTGGTATCTGGCATGCTAATGCCTTCTCCCGGGGGAGTGTCATTAAACAAGTGGCTGTCTACATTTACAACAAGGTCTGACCGGGATTATGCGAATCTCCAATTAACTCGCATATTCACCAGGAAAAACGGTCAGAATTTTCTTTTAACATTATTTTACAACTGGGATTAGGTACAGAGTCAGCGATTACAACTGAAAAAAAAAAACAGTGTACTACATATAAAGCAACTGAAGGATAAAACACTGTAGACAAAGTTTATTGCTACAACAGAATGGCTAATTGTCTAAAATTAATTTCTATATTTTTTTAAAGATCATCAAAATTATCTGAATTTTCCTAGTTTTCCAAAGGACCCCGCACCATTCTTATGGAGACGGGAGCACCGTCAAATTGTCTGAATTATTGATGTATGATAGTACTTGATGGCCTGATCAATAGTGTCCATGGGCCCAATCTTATCCTATGGCTAGATTTCGATATTGCGTTAAAGTTCAAGATCCCGAAATATTAAAATGTATACCAGAAAGTCCCTGTAAAATATTTTCAAAAGTTTCTGGCGGATATATGTAGTCAAAATAGATACGTAATAAATAAAATCAAAATATATTTCCTTACAGGGCCATTCATGTTTGCACAAGCCTTTTTGTTCAAAGTATGTATTTTTAACATGCAGAAATGACGTCCTCGTTCAAAATTGTAATAGGTTAAATTGGATCCTATGGCTTGTTTTCGAGAAATTAAACGATTAAAATGTAAAAATATCAATTTTTACCAATAACAACTTTTTTAATAAAAAATAAACGAAATATTGTAAACTAAATATTTTTACACACTGTATTAGATTATATTGCACCCGAGGGGTAAACCGCGAGTTAAATGTTTGTTCACTAATGGCTAGTTTTGGCTAGTAATGGCTCCTCACTATTGGCTAGTAATGGCCGGTAATGGATCACTAATGGCTACTAATGGCTACTGATGGCTACTGATGGCTACTAATGGCTAGTAATGGCTAATAATGGCCGAATAATGGCTACTAATGGCTGAGTAATGGCTACGAATGGCTGAGTAATGGCTACTAATGGACGAGATCTGTACACCAAAATGGACCTCGCGGTTTACTCCTCGATTGCACCCTGCCAAATCAAAGTTTTTAATGGAACGCCCTATGTATTTTAACATTTTTAAAATCTCCTCAATGAGCTAATTTCAACGATATATCACACTTCCTATCTAAGGTAAATAGTAAAGGATTTACAGCTACCCAAAAAACACATTTTTGTAAATTCTGGTGGCTGCTGTAGCTGTAAGATTAACTTATTAAAAAATAAGTAAAAGGTAACAATTAATTATTAATTGTTTGGCAGCTGTTTTAGATTTATTGATTTGTCATCTTACAAGCTCAAGTGAGATCACCCTGTAAGTATGAATTTTTAGCCTGCCTCCAATTAATATAACGGTGTAATATAATCTAATACAGTGTGTAAAAATATTTAGTTCACAATATTTTTTATTACAAAAAGTTGTTATTGGTAAAAATTGATATTTTTACAGTTTAATCGTTTAATTTCTCGAAAACAAGCCATATGATCCAATTTTACCTACTACAATTTTGAACGAGGACGTCAAGATCTACATTATACCTATCAAATATTCAGAAACTTTGACGGTGACTTTTTTATCGATATTTCAGGCTATTTCTGCATGTTAAAAATACATAATTTGAACAAAAAGGTCTGTGGAAACATGAATCGCTCTGTAAGAAAATATATTTTGATTTTATTTATTACGTATGTATTTTGGCTACATATATCCGCCAGAAACTTTTAAAAATACTTTACAGGGACTTTTAGGTACACATTTTAAAATTTCGGGATCTTGAACTTTAACTGAACTGTACATTGAAATCTAGCCATAGGATAGGATTGGACCCATGGACACTATTGATCAGGACAAGCACTATCACATATCAAAAATTCAGATAATTTGACGGTGCTCCCGTTTCCATAAGAATGGTGCGGTGTCCTTTGCTAGAATGCCAAAAAGCTGTCACATGTTTATGACAGGTTATACTTTGTATTTTTGAAGTTATGGCAGGTTGTCATGAGCCTTGTTGAGTCAGTGTATTTGCTCGAGCATTGGTAATAGTATATTGTTTTACGATTGACGAAAGTAACATTTTTTGAAAAGAGAGAATAGTTTACCAGCCGAGGCGCTGGAAGCTGGTAATGTTTATGAGCTTCATAAAATGTTTTCGACGAGTGAAACACTATATTTTTTCTACAACCCCGTTTACATCATAATAATATGGTTAAGAATGTGTTTTATAACTGGAATGCATTTTTTTCATTTTTATTAAACAAAAAACTAATAATAAACTCTTAAAACTCATTCATACGCAAGCAGCATAGTTTCCGAAAATGAATTTACATTATTATGAGCTCTCCAATCCATGAATTTGGCATATATTTCTTCATATCTCTTTTTAGATTGTAGTAGTAATTAATCCAAAGAGGTTTCCTCAGCTTGATTTGCTATTTTTGATGGTGTATTTGGAAAATTTAAATCGTTTCCCGAATCAGAAATCATGATAACTTAAAAAACTCACAATGCTTTCAGTGCAAACTGACAAGCCTAAATAATTAACGACGAACGTCAAACTAATGAAAACTAGGCAACTAGATATAAGTTGTTTTTAAATTTAACTTTCGTGACTAGAAACGAAAGTTAACGTTATGAGAATTTCTGTCACTGAACGTCTTTTCGTAAAGGGTTGTAGCAAAAATTACATTCGTATCCTGTTACCAATGTGAGTTCTACTATATTATCCGTATCTCTGCTCTAGTATTTGGCAGCACTTGAGCTAATCTTATGATGGTCAAGAGTAAGTAGGCAAGTCTTGCTATCACTTGTTTCCTTATATTTGGTTGTTGCTAGGATGCTAAGCTGTTATTTTTTATTTATAAATAATCATGTAGGTTGTCCTTATCCAATACATTATTGGAAAATGAAGATGATAAATAAGATAAATAAAAAAACACGATAAAGAACTAGGTGAAATAGCAATACGATTGAGATAGTTGTGTCAACTGAAGAAAATGGAAGAAGAGAGAGACAGATATTTGAGAATAAATAGATAAAAAAGCAAAAAGGGACCTAAAAGCATCTAGGGGGAAGAAGCAAGAATTGCAACCGAAAAAGTGAGTTCTAAAAGCTACAAAGAGAAATGGATGATGGGAGATATACAAAGAAAATGCGACAGGAATTTCCCAATTTTCTGGAAGAGGAAAATTTAAATTCAGCATCAAGGATTCTTTTAAATTTTATTTTTTGAAATAAAAATGTAGAAATTAGATTCAAGGTCAATCTATCCGCGTCCTACCCCTAATCTATATATCCACCACTAAAGTAATTATACTCGCATTTAAATAATTTGAGTGTAAGAACGAAGTAGTTGCATCCTAAATCTCCAGAGAAGAACAATCGAGGACATTTCATCAAGCGTCAATTTAAATTCGCCCCTGGTGTCGCTCGCAATTACTGAGCGTAATAAAACCAAACTGAATTCACAGGGTGGGTATTTTTCATGTCACGTCGTTCAACGACAACAAGCAGTTGTTGCTCGAAACACTTCCAATAAAGTTGCTCCGACGGAATTGCCAAATAGATCGAAGCTTTTGCCTCTATTCATTTCGAATTTATTTTATTTGCAGATGCTCATTTGCCGGCGACAAACAACGCATTTTAGTTCGCAGAACCGATTTACACAGTATGTATAAGAAATTTTCACTGACGTGCTGTAATTTAGTAAAATGTATCAATTTTTTGTCGATAGTCTTCCCAGATGAAAACGTTTGCTCTATAAAACAGATAAATAAGAAGATTGGGGGTGTAGCCCAGTTGTCAGAGATTTTGACCTCTTATAAAATGTGATATCGCTGAAACTAGGCTCTTAGGTAATTTAAAGTGTGTAGAAAACGATAAAAAAATCTTTGCTGCTTTATAGTATATTAAGTTTGGACAACGGTAAGGGCTTTTTACCGATGGAAGACAATAGTTTGGAGGAGGAGCGAAGCGACGACTCCAATTATTGTCTGACATCGGTAACCCTTACCGTTCGACATGCTTATAACGTTTTTTGCACGATTGGGCAATAATAAACTATTAAATTATCCATTTTTTTTCATATTCAAAATTTCGATTCATCATATCAAGATTCATGTTATGGTTGCTAGGTAGTTAGTAGGATGCATAATAAGTATGAACATGGCTTTTTCTGCTGTCACTTAAAATGTCATCTTATGTCAATAAGTTTGGTTTTTGAGTCTTTCTTATTGATTATTATTATAATTTTCAAAATATGAGCGACGAAAGTGAATTTGAAGAAATAGAACGGGTATGGGAAGAAGGATGTGCCGCAATAATTCCTGAAAAATCAAAATTCTGAACGGTAAGTGAAAAATCTGAACGGTAAGTAAAAAATCTGAACGGCAAGTGAATTACTTACCGTTCAGTTTTTCTTGACATTAGTAAATGCTCCTTACTGTCATCAAAATAGATATGGTAAACAGTCAAAAATGACCAATTGTGCAAAAAAGTTTACAAATTAGTAGTAGAATATTCAAAAATTTTAGGCTTTGTCTTACGAAACTGTTGTGATTTATCTATTTGGGTCACGAGAACAGTATATTTTTCTTTAGATGTTTAAAAACTGCAATACTCAGCTATCATGTGGTCTCGACAATACCAATATCTTTGTACACTACCAGAAATAGTTCAGAATAGGTTTTTAAGATACTGTGCTTTCAGATTAAATATAAATATAACTGATCATGATTATAGTGCTGTGTTAAGAACACTTAACATGGATAAGTTAAGTAAAAAACGAGAAGACTCTGACTTGGTATTTGTTTTTAAGCTTTTAAATGGCCTAATAATTTGTCCTGAGCTTCTTGAATTAATACAGTTAAATGTACCAGCCAGGAATTTAAGACATTCAGAACTTTCTGATATAAATTTTCATTATACAAACTATGGCGCACACTCTCCTATAGATCGTAAGAAATATCAGTAACAATGAAATTGAAATATTTGGTATATCTCTCTCTAAATTTAAAAAACAATTAAGAAGGGCTTGAACATTTTGTAATTTTGTAATTGATATTTATATAAATTTGTAGAAATTTTTACATTTTTGGGTATTGTTTGTTACACGGAAGTGGAATTTTTTGAACCATCAAAATTCCAAAAAAGGACCATGGGCGTAACAAAACTGCATAAGGATGTGAATTAAAATCACACATGTTCCGTGTAGTTTTCTATAGTTTTGCAAGCTTTGATTTTGTTATGAAAGTGAAGATGGCGTTGGGGTCTCCTCGTTCGTGATACACTTGCTCTAACGCAAACACTTTTATCAAGAACGAGGCGAGTCGAATTCATTTTCAAACATCCTTTAGCGATAGGATGTCGAGCCTCTTACTGATGAGGAACAATAATTCCGAAACCGGTCTAAGAATGGAAAGCTCCTTTAATAACAAAATCGAAGTTTGTGGTTTAAAACCCCGACTTGGTCGGGCACCAAACCACGTCTGGGCTTTCGTAATTCAATATCTGGTGGGGCATATAGCCCAAGGAGTAGTTGTTGAAGTCCAGACGCTGGTGCAGTGTAGGAAATTTTTAATGTCTTTGTTCTTGGGAACATGTGTGATTTTATTTCACATCCTTAGGCAGTATTGTTTATTAGTTTATCTTTTTTAATGTTAAATTAAGTAGTCAATAAGAAATATTTAAATTAATGTATGGTAAATGTTGTAATGGGGGGGTAATCCCGTAAATAAATAAATAAATTAAAAACAAATTCGGAAACAAAATCGAAAATTTGGTTTTTTTCATTATTTTTATTTAATGATTTTTATAAAAAATTTTCTTTTTAAATAACTTATAATATAAGTTTTAGTAGAATTTCGCGTTCTTGCACGTGGTGCTATAAGTTTTTCGACATTTTTTTATTTTTCGAGATATAACGCAAAAATTAAATTTTCGAAATTGTGAACTTTAGAGCAGCAAAGATTTTTTTTATCGTTTTCTACACCAAGAAAGGTACCTAAGAGCCTATTTTCAGCGATATCACATTTTATGCTCTGGCAATTGGGCTAGTAAGAAATGATCAATGATAATTTCGAATCTATTAGCATTCTTTTGCCTTCCGCTCCAAAATTTCCAGCTAATATTTAAAGCGGACATTCAATGTTAATTTATTATACGTTTTTGCCCGTTAGTGCCACTTTCAATACTGCGGAAGAAATGACGCTGCAACGGCGAAACTCTTTTTCTTGGAAAATCTCCTTTGCGCTCTCTCCACTCTTCTTGAAAAAGTTATTAATACACATTAAGACAATGGGGAAAGATCATCAGATAATTTCGACAAAACAAAGACTTTGTTAAAAGTTTTAATCGTGATGACATAATAGACAAAAGGACGTTGTACTTAATCAAAGTGCTTTTGTCTTATTCGGCGTTGGCGAACTCAATGTCTAAGGAAAGTTTAAATAAATATATAAGGCATTATTATTTCGTTCGTTATCGTACAATTTCATCTCGATAAATCACGTTTTCCTTTTGTCGATTATTAATTAAATGAAGGGTTCGGATTTTATTTTCAAAGAATTTAGATTCGCGGTAACGCCTTGCTATTTGCGGTTTAAATTATGTACCGAGTACCCGAACAAAAAAGTCATTTTCTCAAAAATAATCTCTATAAAAATTACTTATAATTTCGTTGTAAATTTAGATACATGATGTTGCGATATTTGACCGATAACAGTTTCTATTTCTAAAATCAAATCAAAAAATTGTCATATATGTATCAAAAAAGCAAACATAAATTTACCAAATTTGAAACATTTAAACTCAGATATTTTTTGGTAATGAAATTTTTAAACTGGTTATATCCAAGAGTGCTGCGCTCAAAATATGTATTGAATATCGACGATATTTTGTTTAGAAGTAAATATCTACATTACCGTTCGTTTTAGCTCCACCGAAAGTTTGTTTTTTAATTTAAAATGAATAAACATTTTAAAAAATTCATCTAAAGATGCCACCAACTCCTTATAGCGCGCCACTTGATTTATCCACCAAATTTAAAGAAAATATTTTAAAGCCGTAAATGTCTTTTAGTTTATGTTCCTGTATTACATTTTATCGATTCTCCCGCATTCCACTAATTTTTTTTTTCGTATCTGCGGAATTAATTACAAGTAGGTAACGTGTATCCAAAGGCTAATGATTTATTTATCAATCCTCCAGTAACTAAGACGATTATAGAATAGTATATTGTATAACAAGCGCAAAATGAAAGCATCCAAACAGTTTATATTTTTATTTGACGAATATTAACATTTAATTACTATTGTTAAAAGTAAACTTCACTTGTCTCGGCCCTCACATTCTTATCGATCACTTTCGGTGAATGATACAAATAGATACAGGCAGGAACAGGTTGACTCCATCAATAAAGATCTTGAAGCCATCATCGAATGGGGAACCTACAATCCTGTTTAGTTCAACGCCCAGAACACACAATGCGCCATCACAATGTCCGGCAATACCCTTGAACCTAATCCTTCCATCTCGATTGTGGGAGTCAAGGTGTCTAATCATATGTCTTGACCATGTTCCTAACATCGCAAAATCAGCAAACTAGATGCTGGGTTTTCTGTGAAGAGCCAGAAAGTTTTTTACTCCCGACCAACCGCTGACAACCTACAAAAATCAAATCCGATCTGTGCTGGAGTGTTGCTCGCACATATGGAGTTCGGCACCAAAGCATTCTCTTAATATTCTAGATTCCATACAGTGAAGGGCCATTCGGTTGATAAATAACCTAACTCTCACAGATACCCTCTACCCACTGGAACAGAGAAGAAGAGTTGCAGACCTGACAGTATTTTACAGATGCTCCAGAGAAATAAAAACTCTCTTATCACAACTGGCTATATTCGACCGAAGAACTGGACAAGCTGATCAGTCTCACTAATTTACTGTCACGATTGACACTGTAAGGATCACTCTCCATCAAGAATCATTCTTTTACAGGGGTGCTACGAAATGGAACAAGCTCACGAAGCTAGTTTTTTCAGAGCACTATTATAACCTACAGCTCTTCAAAAAGAGGGTCCTCCTTTCTTTACTATATCCTCCTTCTAATGGTGGCAGTGCGGGCCGTTCGCTGCCAACACGATAGTCCTGGCCCAAGTATTTACCGCCCATCCATCTGATAACGATGATACTGACGTCACATCATGTCTCTCTGCTCCATGTCAACTGTCACTACCCATGAAAGCTTTCTTGCCAAGAGAAGTATACGCAGAAATAAATGCCACCAACCCCCGTAAGGGCAAATGTACTGGCTGTTGGGAAGAAAGTCTCAGCTGTCACTAGAAAATAAAATTCTCATCTATAAAGCCATATTACGACCAATTTGGACATACGGAGTTCAACTCTGGGGATGTAGCCAAGCCCTCAATCACAAAGATACTACAGACAGTCCAGTACAAAATTATTCGTATGATAACTAATGCACCATGGTTCATATCAAACCATACCCTACACAATGATTTGAAGATCCCAACGGTAACCGAAGTCATACAAACGCACACCGTCAGATACAAAGTACGCAACATAGGACACAATGAACTCATCAACGCACTAAACCAAGAACCACTGGTAAATAGAAGACTGAAAAGAAGTGGGCCAGACGACCTTAAAAGATAATCCCTTGGAGCACCGTCAGTGGAGGGTTTCCACCTCAAAAAAAACTTTTCAAAGTAGATGGTTGTAAATTTATGTTATTGACAGCAGTGTTAATTTTATTTGCTATTTCTATTTTATTTTCAAGCGAATCATCTGTGTATGATTCGGCAACGGTAGTAGACTTCCACCCACCCTGTTCTTTTAAAGTAGTTATATCCCCGCCTGCATCTACAAGAATGGTCGTACGAATTTGGGCCATTTCCAAGAAGTTTAGAGGAGTTAAATGTTTCTTCAATAGTACTATCCATATTTTCAATTTAATTCGTGCAAACTATTGAATTTATTACATTTAAGAACTGTCAGTTGCTGTCAGTGAAGTTTTATCAAACTGTCAAAGCCACCTAGACACTGTTAATTGCCTACACATAATTCGTGGATTATATGGAATAACCCCTGAATGTCACTGTAGTTGTCTATGAAATCTGTAGGAAATGGACATCCGTATACAACTATATATGTTTTTTAATCGATGGCGCATATAAAACTCGTACTTTTCTCTATAATCGTAGAAAAAAAACTATTTTATTTCTCTACGCTACTAAAGTTCAGATATAAAAAAAAAGGACGAACGATAAAAATCAAACATCAAGCATTTGCCAAATTCGGTTTCGGTTCTGATGCGTATTAAAAAAAACTTTCGAAATTTATCACCCTACTTCGAAATGTCCCATTTTCAGGGAACTACATTCACGGTACACGTACACGTACATGTTTTCATTCGTTCTCGTTTCGTAGAAGTTTCCAGTGTTTTGTCAACTATAGAATTTTTTTAATGTAGAGCCCTAAAAACTCCGCTGCAGGTTTTTAATTCCGATGATGTAGAGGCTGTCTATACAAAATATCTGAAGCGTAAATTATTTCCATGATGTTCATTTTTATATCAATAGTGTAGGTACACTCTTTTCGGATACGAATAATATGCCTGTATTTACAAACAAGTTTTTTCATGTATTTTCGGTGTCTTTTAACTCTGAAGAAAAAATTTAGCGCGAACGTATGGATGCTTTTGCTTTTAATGTAATTCTTTGGATTCATACAGGATGTTCCGTATGTTTATTTATTTAATCTTTTACTGTATTATGTGGTTAAATTAAAATTACATTTTTTCTCTTCTTTTCCTATCAAAGATCTCGGTATTTATATCGATTCCAAACTGTTTTTTGACCAACATATCGAAAAAAAAGCTAATAAAGCACTAGGATTCCTTATGCGCGTTTGTCACGACTTCAAAGAGAAAGAAATCTATACATGGCATATGTCAAAAGTGTTTTAAGCTTCGGTTCTTCTATTTGGAATCCCTATTATAACTGTTATATCGACCGATTACAAAAAGTCCAAGATAAATTTATAAAATATGTTTCAAAAAAATTTCATACTTATGCAGACTTCGATATTTGCAAACGAAAACTGAAGCTCATATCACTAGTCGACAGATGATGTAGTAAAATCTCGTCACTCACCGATGTGGATATCTTCTCTTCCTCTTTGATAACTCTTACAAACACTATTAAAAAATTATATCTATCTCATCTTGACTAGTTTCTTTTTATATAATATGTATAATATATATTTTACATTCCCGGCCCCTCGCAAAGGGAAAGTATTGTGAACGCGCTAAAAAAAAATTGAGATAACGACGGATATATCCATTTTAAGATCCCCTAAAACGATTTCCAGATGGAAGTCTGTCCGTCTGTCTGTCTGTCTGTCTGTCTGTCTGTTTGTATTCTTCCACGATAGCGTCCGCACGCTTAACTCGATTGAGCTAAAATCTGGTATATGGGTTTAGGGTGATCGGGTATTGAACCCATTAGTTTTTGGTTGAAATCGCCCCACCAGGGGGCGCAGGAGCCCTATGTACATCGCAAAAAATATAAGACTTTTTTATTCGATATTTAGGTGCCTCACTGGCTTCTAAATATATCCTGAAATTTTCATTCCTTAATTTTGAACCTAACCTAAAAAAAAATTAACTAAAAAGTCGCAACCCTTAGCGTCCAAACGCTTGATCCGATTGAGCTGAAATTTGGTATGTGGGTATCGGATCATCGCGGAAAGAATCCGTTTGTTTTTGGTTGAAATCGCCCCACCAGGGGGCGCAGTAGCCCTATGTACATTGCAAAAAAATAAAAGACCTAAAGTTTTTATTTGGCATTTAGGTGCCTTATTGGCTTGTAAATACATCCTGAAATTTTCATTCCTTAATTTTAAAACTAAACAATGGAAAAACATTTTAAAATTTAAAATCCAAATGACATTTAAACTTATAACTAAACTAATACTTAAATAAAATAACAGAATGATAATAATAATATTCAGTGAACAAATTAATAAAATTTTTGAGACAATATCATTAGTATTTTTGTTTTTCAATAAATATTACTGTAGGGAATTTTATTCGGGTCTATTAGATTATGTATTACTGTTCTGTTTCATGAAGGTTTTGTATTTTTTTTGAATAATACTATTGATTTTGAATCTTGGATGTTTCTAGGGATATTGTTAAATATTCTTATTCTTAGGTAAGTATATCCTCTCTGGCCAATAGTTTTGGATGAATACTCAGTGCGAATCATGTTTTCTGTTTTTGCCCTGGTATCATAGTTGTGGTCAATATTTCTAAAGCTACTTTTGTTTTTGTATTGATCTAACGATACACGTAGGAAGTAGATTTGTCTGAGGTCTAATATTTTACTTTCAGAATAGAGCAAGGTCGATGAATACGTTCGACATTTATTGAAACAAATCTTTAGGATTTTTTTCTATAAAATATCTAGATAAGTTAAGTAACTGCTGGCAACACCTCCCTAACCTAGGATTTCATACGACAATCTAGACTGGATTAATGCATGGGATAGGACTTTCATTTCAATATATTTTTAAAATATAAAAATTTAAAGATGATACTCCTCAAAGTGTCTGTCAATGTGGACACCTAGATATTTAACAACTTCTGAAGACTTTAATTGAATAATATCATCAGCATTTTAGTCGTTGAAGTCGGGGAGGTGAGATGAGTAACAAGCGAAAGGTAGGAATGAAGTGTTTTCAAAGTTCAGTGTTAATTTTTTTTTATTGAAACAATCTATAATTTTACTCATATCGCTTTCGACTTTCTTTTTCAGGTTTTCCCAGGATGTGTCTTCTTAAAATATTGCCGTGTCGTCTGCAAAACTAATGATTTCTCCGTTGGTCTATGAAGTGAGTATGTTATTCATGTAAATGATAAGAATACCGGTTCCAATACTGTCCTTTGCGGCACTCCATATTGTACTGTTCTTTCTTCACTAAGTGCATTTTCGATCTTGCATTCTTCAAAAGTCGTATATGGTCAACAGTGTCGAAGGCTTTTGCGAGATCCAAAAAAAACAGCTAGTGAATGTATCTTCCTATCCAGGCTATTATAGATTTTTGATGTGAGTGAGCAAATCGGGTCATTTGTGGACTTTCCTTCCGTGAATCCAAATTGTTTTTCAAATAAAAGTTTATTTTTATCAAGGTAACTCACTATTCGTTTTTTCGACTTTTGAAACTGGCTTTATTAATTTTTCTTTCTTTCTTTATTACCTATATCTCAAGTTTTTCCCAGATAATATTAGAAATTCTTCCTGTGTTGGTTTTATTTTTCGTCTTCCATCCGCATAAGCCAATATCTAACTGATTTTTTAATTTAAAGTCTTAAAAAAATGTATTTTAGACAATTGTTACAGTTTTCTTCCTACTTCCGACTTCATAAAATATACATAAGTGGAGATTGTGACTCTTGCAAGTAGAGGTACAATACTAGAAGGAGCTGATTCCTGAATTTTTAACAGCAGTGCTCATACCATAACGATGGTTGCCTAAAACTCTTCAACCACTTCATACATTTATTTCGTACTCCTACCTCTTAAACAAATACTGTTAAAAAAATTCCCAGTCACGTCACTGCGCCTCTTCCTACCTTCGCATTCGATGATAAATTTACCGTGGAACTCATTATGTGTCGTCCTCGATTTATAAAACCTGAGCTTGTGGAGCTGACAAGTTCTCCTTTTTTCGAATGAATACTTATTGGAAATTTCGTCGAGAAAAGCTGAAGCCGGTGCGGTGGGTCATTTATTATTATACGTAATCGAATCATACGTCAATAGCCATTAATGGGAGCTTCAAACGATCATTAAACTCAAAAATTAATTTTGCTTTATTTAATGAAAAGTATATGAAATTAAGATGCTACTCGACGTACCATATTGCCCATCCAAATATAAAATTGAATCAATTTGAGTGGTTATTAACAATACATTTATAGAAGACTACTGAAGTTTCCACAAACTTTTTGTAGCTATTATATACTCCAGTCGACAGGTTGAAAAAAGCCGGGTTAGGTGGAAAAAGGTCGGAAGTTAATGAAACTTTGGGATGTTGTTCAGGGATGGTAAATTAACATTTTCTCAAGTTTTGGACCTCGAGGACCCTGCGCTAAAAGAGGTGGGGGGAGAAAACGGCAAAAGTTGGTGAATTTTACCATGAACCATAATTATAACAACATTTCATCATAATTCTGGTAATTTTAAAAATGACCTTTTCTTAGAAGCGCTATATCTCGGTAACGATTTAACATACAAACATGTTTGAATAGTGAAAATTGTAGGAAACTTAACGCTCTACAAAAATGTGTAGGAATGCTTTTGCCGTAGGAAAGAAGCTCTACGCTCTATTGCGAAAAAACCGGAGGATGGTAAAAAAATTTGCCCCCACCTCTTTTAGCACTATGCTGGAAGATCCATGTCAAAAAGAAACGTGAAGAACTCAATATAAAATTCAGAAAAATGTATTGGCTGCTTGGAAGAAATTGTATTATATAACAAAATATTGTTATATAAACAAATTCTGAAACCGGTGGGGGGTGTGCCACTCAGAGTAATTTACTCATAATACAGAGATCCCAGAACAAAGCATTAAGGAGCATAGTCAACGCTCCCTGTGACATAAACCGGGACTTGGAGCTGCACACTGTTAACCAGACAATTAACAAATTTGCAAGAAGTCACGAACATCGACTCCACCAACACGTGAACGTCGAGACCATCCAGCTCCTAGACAACAGTGATCTAGTAAGGAGACTCAAGAGGAAGAAGTCCTTTGAGTTAGTGTAAGTGAAAGTCTCAGAAAAAAGCAGAGCATAGTACGCAGTAGTGAATACACGTTAAGTAAGGTGTAAAAAAAATTATCAGAACCTAAGGTACACTAGTGAGTAGACTTTAGTTATCCAATCTTCACGTATTAATTTAAGTTGGGCAAAAATTACTCATTGATCGTTATGTGATCAGATTGTAATATTAACAAATGCCCCGTAAGGGTATTTTAATATATAAATTTAAAAAAAACCTCTTTAGCACAGGATCCTCAAGGTCCACAACTTTGGAAAATGTTAATTAACCATCCCCGAACAACATCTTAAAGTTTCATTAACTTCCGACATTTTTATATCTGAAACTACCTGTCGGCTAGACTAATAGTACAAAAGAAGATTTGAGGAAAATTGAGATTAATATTATCTTCTACTCGCACTTTATTATTGGACCTCGCAAAAATCGAAGTCCAATCCTAAATTTGAGGGTTGTGACGTCTCTGTAAGATCTTTGTGATAAAGTAAGTAAACTGCCCATTAAATATGTTTTATTTTGAACGTATTAGGCGATGTTTACTTGTAATTTTGTTGAAAAACAAGAAAATTAAATGCTTGTATAAAAAACTGACAAACATGTAGTTGTTTAATAAATGAAATATCGTTTTTAGCCCAAATTAACCATAATTATTATTGCGGCAACAATTGCCATTTGCTTTTTATTTTGTTTATTAAAATAAACCGACTTTGCTTATCTACTGCTTATTACACTACAGCGCCCTTGGGTATATTACTACAGTACAGGGTGTCCCAAATTGGTGTGTTTTGCAGGGTATCTCGTAAACTAGAAGAGATAGAAGAAAAGCAGTTAAGATGTTATGACTTCTTTTTTTGTTAAAGTATCGATAGCCTAATTAAATCTTTAGTAACTCCCTGCAGTTGGAAGATACAGGGCGATTATTGAAAACACCCTTAAAAAATTGAACACTCAGTAACGAAATTTAACATTTTATTATAAGTATACTGATGTGTGACAATTTTATTTGACAAAATTATAATTAGTAAAAAATAAAACCAGATTAAAAAAATAAAAACAATAAACTTATGAAACAACAAGAAACATTGTAACAACTAATCTACCTATAACTAATTTTATTAGAGTGTGAAAATTACATTAAATGTTCAAAATGTCCTCCGTTTTGTTGTAGTAATAATTGACACCTTTTTCTTACTGATCTTACACAATTGAGTATGTGCACTGGCTTTATTTTTCTAAATGCGGCATGAATATTTTGTAATAAATCTTCCCTACTCTCGAAGTTAGTCTTGTAAATATTATTTTATGATTTTATGTTTGGTAATGCTGAATTGGTTGGAGATTATTTAAACGAAAAACTTTTTAATCGATGAAAACGGAGAGCATTTTGAACATTTAATGTAATTTTTACATTCTAATAAAATTAGTTATAGGTAGATTAGTTGTTACAATGTTTCTTGTTGTTTCATAAGTTTATTGTTTTTATTTTTTTAATCTGGTTTTATTTTTTACTAATTATAATTTTGATAAATAAAATTGTCACACATCAGTATCCTTATAATAAAATATTAAATTTCGTTACTGAGTGTTCAATTTTTTAAGGGTGTTTCACCTGATAACATCCATAACTGGTTTATTTGCACTGTAGCTCCAACCATTGAAAATAGATATATAATATGTCATATCAGGTGAATGAGAATTAAAAAAGGAAACGAAAAACGTCAAAATATACAGGGTGTCCCATTTAAAAAAACATACGTTTGCATTATATTTCCTTAGTGAGCCCCCTTAAAAAAATAATTTGTGCGCCACTGAACTCTTTAATATTATATCTATCAAAAGTTTTTATAACGTTTTTTTATATTTTTCTTAATTAAGAAGTTATAGTACCTTGTAGTTTTCGACAGTTTTCAATAATTGCCCTGTATCTTCCAACTGCAGGGAGTTACTAAAGATTTAATTAGGCTATCGTTACTTTAACAAAAAAAGAAGTCATAACATCTTAACTGCTTTTCTTCTATCTCTTTTAGTTTACGAGATACCCTGCAAAACACACCAATTTGGGACACCCTGTACTATAACATAACAACAATCTACTAATGATTTAACCACTCCTGTCGATTTTCTATAGGCCGGCCTGATAGTTTTGTGCGTCTTAGATTCATGTATTTTATGGTAAGTTGGTTTGAGCTGCAATTTAAAGGAAAACTTTTGTTGGAAGAGTTAGGGACAAAACATGATAAAAGTTTTGTAATCCAAGATCGGGTGATAAGACAAAGATATGTTGATTTGAAGACTTCTTAAAAAGCAAATGTCATTTGAATTCATTTTCTAGTTTTAAACCTTACAGGTGGATACGACACTTCAAAAGCAAGCCAGAACCAGCAATGGGGACAGCAGAGATCAAGGTAAAGAGACATTTGAAGAAATCTTTTTTAAAAAAGAGATTTTCAAAGATGAATTTCATTTATACAAACACGAAGAATGCAAACTAGAAGAATACTTACAATTTTATAATTAAAATGTTAAGATAAGTGATTAGAATCTGTGAAACTTTTATTCATTAAACATCAATTATTGTGACCCATTTCTAGTTTACAAAAGTCACGGGGCTTGATAGAAAGGATAATACTGAAAGTGGTGAGTATACTTTATTGCAAGCAGTGTGATCGATTTCTTTACCTCACCATATCCTCTGAACGGAACGAATAACAAATATTCTATATTTCGTATATGTAGAGATGGAACGGATAGCTCTCGTCATTTGATTTAATTCCGCGAAGTCTGCTTTAGGATTAATGATTTAAAAATATTTATACTCACCGATACACTGTCAAAATAAAAGTCAAAAAAAAGCGCTTACCTGAAACAACAAGAAAATATATTAATTTAATATTTATCCTATATTTAAAAATTTTGATTTTGTTATGCAAAATCTTTTCTTACGGAACAGAATTTGTAAAAATGTGACTGACTTTTTCACCTTGTATATCTTAAAATAATGTTTTGCCTATGATGATTTAAAAAACTTATTTATTGGTCAAAAAAGAGCTTTGAGAATAATATTGGGAATGATAGTGAGAGATTCTTGTAGGAATAAGTTTAAACAGAACAAAATATTGACGACTACAGCAATCTTCATACAAGAATCAGTGTTATTTTTCTTCAAAAATCAATCACTTTTTGACAAAGATAAACCTCAAATTAAGTACATAACCAGGTCAATAAATTATGCGTATTCATCCTACAGGCTTTCAATGACAGAACATGGAGCATATTATACATGTATCCGTATTTATAATAGTCTTCCTTCAACCTTAAAACATATCGACAATATTACAGAATTAAAAAAAAATTCTAGTTGAATTAGAACCTTATACATTAAGTGAATTCTTTAATGTATAGACTATTTCTGTAAATTAGTTTTTAATATTGTATCTTGTTGTTAGTATTGACCCTATTTCGTTTCGTATTAGTTTGTAACATACTTCTGAAATAAAGTTTTGTTTATTATTAGTATTATTCTTATTATTATTATTAAAGTTATAAAATTAAATAGTATTAATCTTTGTTTAAACTCAAGTCTATTCCTATTAATTTTTGTAATTTTGAAAAATCATTCTGCCTTGCAAATTTTTGAATTCACCTGCAAAATGATTATAATCTCGTTGTTGAAAAAAGGTTACTCAAGTTGTATAAACCTATTATAAAATAACCATTTACTTAAGTGGATACAGTACGCTGTGACATCATCAAGTTTGATTTAGAAACTTCCCCCCTTCTGCCGCTTCATCATTTAATTTGTTGGCATGCATATTTTGATTTAAATTCCCAAGATACATTGTGGCAACGTTCTATTTTCTGGCTCTGAGCTTAAAAAATACGTTTGTCTTACCGATTTTTAAGTTATACACGCCAATATCATAAGAACGAAGTATCAATTAAAAAAAAGTATTCTTGATGTTTTTTTGGTACATCTTTAGTCAAATAAACAATATATTGTACTGTTCCCAAAAGTTAATCAGACCAGTCGAATATTACAGCTATGTGCTCACTGTACTGGATATAGGTAATACCTACCTTATTAGTAGGCAATTGACCCCCTTCCCTCCAAAAGGTCCGGCAATGAGAGGATATTTCTCAAATCTGCGTAAACCAAATTTTAATTTTTTTGAATTTGTTTTGTAGATTCTAGGTCCATTTATATCCTAAAAAACTCACTTTTCCCCCCAAAAATGGCCCAAACATTTTTTTTTGGTAATTTTGACATTGCCAAGCGTTTCTTATACAAAATGCATTCTCCATAAATCAAATTTTATTTTTTTTTTAATTTTTTTGTAGATTTTAGGTCCATTTTTATCCTAAAAATTCACTTTTCCTCTCAAAAGTGTCCCAAACATTTTTTTTGGCGTTGACATTGCCAAGCGTTTCTTATACAAAATGCATTCTCCATTAATCAAATTTTATTTTTTTTTAATTTTTTTTGTAGATTTTAGGTCCATTTTTATCCTAAAAACTCACTTTTCCACTCAAAAGTGGCCCAAACATTTTTTTTGGTAATTTTGACATTGCCAATCGTTTCTTATACAAAATTCATTCTGCATAAATCAAATTTTATTTTTTTGTAGATTTTATTTCCCTTTATATCCTAAAAACTCACTTTTTCGCCCGACGGGTCAGCAATCGTGTGCAATAATCCAATGTTGCCAATTTACACTATAACTAGAAATAATCGTTTTAAATAGGCTGGCTGACGTTGAGCGGCGCTTTTTCCTTCTCATTTAAAATTGGTTGATTATTTTAAAAAATTTGCTTAACAATTATTTAGGTATTTGTGTATAGCAGACTGCTACAGAGAGAAAAAAATATTTGATCAAAAAACAGCTTATAAACCCACATTTTGAGGAATATTTATTTTTTCTCTATGTAGCAGTCTCAAGTATTAATTTTTACACCTACTGGTGAAATATTGTAACCATGCCTGCACTATTAACGACATGAGAAGTAATCAAAATTTTTGGTGAAGGCGCCTGCGTCCTGTATGCTCTTAATGCTTGTAGAACTTATTTATAAAAATGATTTTAAAAAGGTTTTTCAAATTAAATTCTCGCAAACTCGTCAAGTTTTTTTTTGCATCAAGAATGACTACATTTTTAATCATCACAATAACATTTTTAATGTTACATTGTGACAGTTAAATTTACATTGTCTTGTAGCGCAATTATAACGCAATGTAAGATACTAAATAATTCAATTATAGGATGAAGCTGCGAGAATGAATAATTGATTATATCAAATATTCCATTTGGATTCAAGCCAGGAATGTCAACAACGGAAATGCGACACCTGATCACTTTTTGGAATATTGTTAAAGATGAACTGTTTTTTAGGGCCTATTTACCGGTTCAAAGTGTAATGATGCTTTCTATTAAAAAAGTAATTTACTGAAAGCGATATTTATCTATTTCACGAAAAAAAAAATGGAGATAGAGTTTCAGCCTAAAACTAGAACTGTTCGTTCACCATGCAGGTGTTCAAGATAAATGTTTTACAGGCGATATTATTTACCTCGGGTTGAACGTAAGGCCGGGTGTTATTGATTTACCCCAAAAAACATACATTTTCAGGGAGAATAACCACTGCACCAGAGCCTCAGGTAATATTTTAATATTTATTTAACTCTGCAGTTGAAATAATCCAATATCCAGAAGATAATAATAAAAAACTAAGTATAAATTTACCCCATTTTACTCAATCCTTTAAGTACAAGAGATATTTATTTAAAAATATTGTATATAGATTAGCTAGATTCGCTGGAAAGTCCACAATAGAAAGAAACGTGAAGTGCTCGGTATAAAATATAAAAAGATGTATTGGTTATTAGGAAGAAACTCCAAGTTATGCACACATAACAAACTGCTCCTGTACAAGCAGATATTGAAACCCGTTTGGACGTATGGTAGCGAGCTTTGGGGCTGCGCCAGTAAAAGTAACATTCAAGTTATCCAACGTTTTCAAAATAAAGTATTAAGGAACATCGTCGATGCACCCTAGTACTGTCGCAACAGTGATCTTCATAGGGACCTGGATGTAGAAACTGTTGACAAGACTATACCTAAATCTGCCAGCAGCCATGAACAACGGCTGATCCAACATGGGAACGTTGAGGTTATCCAGCTCCTCGATAATACCAATTTAATAAGAAGACTCAAGAGGACCAAACCTTTTGAACTAGTTCAGTGACAGTGCTAGTTACAAACAGAGTATTTTGTGTTACACTTTACCGGCAGTGTTACTAAAATTATCAGACCCTAAGGTACACTAGTGAGTAGGACCTTAGTATTTAAGAATTCTAGTTAAGTTAGATTATAACAAAATTGCTTATTGATCTTCATGATCAGATTGTAATTATAGAAAACATTCCCACAGAGTGTTTTGCTACGAAAAAAAAAAAGATTAGCAAAATAATCTTGCGATTTTTATACAGTAAGCAACATTCCTCCTATCGTTTTGTTTATGGCAAAAATGTTGATTTCCTTTGACATGGTTTTTAGAAAATGCACGGATCAAAACAAAAACATATTGCTCAGTTAATCGAATAATTGGCGAGACGTTCATTCAGTTTTCTCATAAACTTTGTTAGGGATTTTGGGTGTTCATATTGTAGGTCCATTAATTATTTATAAAAATCGCACCGGACCTCCGAATTCGAGATTGGGGTGTGTAATTATAATAATCAGTTGCTTCAGCACAAGTATTTTTGGAAGTATACACTGACGAAAACTTTCAAGGAAGATAATATTTATATATTTTTGTAATATTTAATGACTTGCAGCGTTGGTTCAAAAGATTAATAAAATCATATTTTTTTTATATTTATAGTATTATTTAAGGATATTTGTTTAACCGATCTTATGTAGAACTGACTGCTAATTGGAAATATATCTTGTACATCACTCCCAACTCTGAGATGTCTATATATACTAATCTAGAACAAACCATAAAATTCAGACATTCATTTCATTTTACGTCATGTTATTTCTCTCAATCGGTCTTTCGGTAGTGAAGTTTAATTTATCATGAAAACATTTTATTACCATTGTACATAAATACATACATAAAATAAAGTTATAAACACTATTTCAAAGTTGACTTCACTAATAAACTTAATATCATTATATGTGAGGAAAGATTATGAGCAATCAACCAAAAAGTTGCGAGTATTTGGACGCTCGGCACTTAGTGCAATTGTTCCATTCCTTTTCTCACCATTTTGATGAAACTTTCCAGTAGAATAGCCAGACCGTACTCTAAGTGCCAAACTAGACGGGCGTAATTTCCGCGGCGTAATTATCGCTGCGGGTATAACGCTTGCTGTCTAAACTACAACAACTATTTCTAGGCTGGTTCATCCTTTAAGAAGCAATAGATTATCAATGGGATGTTTTCATACAAAATATCCAAAGAAGTTTTTTCAATATTATCGATTGTCCATAAATAGTTTTGATGATTTACACGACTTTCCCGGAAGTTATAAAATAAAAATTATTACCAAAACTTCAAATATTTTTAAAGATATAACGACATATAACTACGGTTTTCACAAAATACAAAAATGTCCCATTAAAAGAACATTCAATATATTTATTTTCATTTTATACTCTCTTGTTTTAAATTTTAAAGAATAAAGGAAAACCATTTACATCGCGAATAATAAAATGTGAATATAATGGTTTCTAAATATATGTATATATATAACAAAGCCAATTTTAGTATCTAACGAATTACCGAGTTACAAATTCTTTGCACCAATTATGGTAAGTTTCAAATTTCCGCATAAAACTCTAGAGCACGAAATAATGAGGTACATATGTACAAAATAAAAATAAATTATCTAAGGGTATCCAATTTACCACATCATGTTTCCAAGGAAACTTACAGTATTAAACTGCTCGAAATTGTGAAATATAATACGTAAAATTAAAAAAATTAGAAAATCTCAAATAACAATAAAATTACTTATACTGAATTTTTACAGTTCAAAGAAAATTTTCTAAAACAAATTTCCATATCTTATCTTATTAGGAATTGTTTCAATTCAATTATCTGTGCTCCGATCTATTGTGAATGCTCCGTGGTTCGTTCCAAACTACATCATCGCACGAGATCTTCAAATAAAAACAGTAAACTCAGAAATCACAGTTTATTGTAAAAAATACAAAGAACGACTGAGTTTCCATCCTAATACACTTGTTCAACATCTTATGACACAACCAACTGCGCAAAGAAGACACCCCCTATGATCTTAGTTCTAGGTTCTAGGACTAAGTACTCCCACGGCTATACCTAATTAGTGACTAATTATAGATTTTAAGAAACTACCAATGGGAAGTTTCCTGCATGTTATAAATATTGTTAAACAATTTGCTTATTGTATACCTACCATTTTACAGATTGCAAATAAATTGGAAATTAAAAAAAATCATTTTTAAGAATGATCTTCCAAGAAATAATAAAATATCCAGAAAATAAATAATAAACACTTATTTAGATAACACTTGATATAATAATAATAACGTTTGTTTAAAGGATTCAAACTAAAATAATTACACTACAAATATTTGAAAAATAAAAAAAATAAACGTTGATACCTCGCTGAGGCATTTTAATGTCTGTGTGCGAGTTATTTTGACATATCTAATAATAAGAAAAAATGAAGTAAATTGACAAATACAAACAAGTTATTATGAATTATTTAAATATATAAAAATATCAAACAAGATGACAATGACAAGTTATTATGAGACATTTAAATGTATAATAATATTAAGTTAAATAACAATGACAAACAAGTTTTTATGAAACATTTAAATGTTTAAGTAATATTAAATAACATCACAGTGACAGAAATTGAAACTAACATTATCTGGGTTAGGAAATGACATAATTTGGGGTTACTAGTTATAGACATAATTAAAGTCATAATCGGGTAATAAGTATTTAGGTTTGAAATTCAGTTTTCAGATTTAGTCTAAAATTTTAAATCTTCTAAATAGTAAATTATTTTAGGTACCTTAAATCAATTAGATCGTTAAAAATATATCTGTTATTACTGGCTATCCAGGTTTTTATAAAATATTTGTAATGTGGCAGTGTATTTATATTTTTAACATAATCTGGTAACATATGGAAAAGTCTCGGCGCAAAATAAGTCGAACAGCGTTGTCCTACGGTGTTTGAGCTCATTGAAAGGTAAGTACATTTACCTCTAGTAGGGTAATTATGTTGTGGAAAAGTTATGTGAATGGTTCTTTCAAAGATGTTTATTAGAATGTTCGGGTAAATTAATATTAATTAATATAATAAGTATATGTAAGTATATAACAAAATATTATGTAATGGGGAATATTAAATTTGTGCCTACAAACTATAAAACTGCAGATTTTCAATCTGCATTAGTTAAATCTTCACTTTAAACTTAATCGCCATAAAATTTACAATATTTTAAAGCGGATTAAGTTTCTTTAAAGTCGACAATTAATCCAATAAGTTATGGCTATTATTTTCATGTTGTAGCAGATTTGATATTGAGTTAATGTTATTTTCTCAAAGTGCATTTTGTCTATCAAATGTGGCATATATTATTTTTTGTGCATCACCTTTAATGAAAGTTTGAAATATTTTTTAATGTTTATTCATATGTTTTTAAAGGGATTTTAGTCTTTTTTAAAGTGAGTTTAATTCCAACCCTTATGTAATTGTGATGAATAAAATAGGAAGGAGTTGAAAATCTTAAAATTTTTACAATATTTTATTTTCTGTAGTTCCAGTTTGTTTAACAAGATTCCATTCGAATTCCTTACACACCCCATTCTTTTCTTATACAGAAAGGACTATAAGTTTCTATAATGCCAATTCGCATATCGGAAGGATCTGTAAAAAGCATCCAATAAAAATACTACTTTATCTCTACCGTCGAAAGCAAGACCCTTATTTTTTTCTCCCTTTTTGGTCTTTCTCAAAAAAAAATCATTCCATTAAATAACTATTCCAACGAAACATTTCACGGCTGCTAAGATTCTAGTAGAAAATTATATTTTCAGTGGAAGAGGGCTTTGTTGGAAAGAAGAGAGCTTACCATTGAAAGAAAAAGGGACTAAAGGTCCTGCCCATTCGCTGTCCGACCGTTCAGAGTTAAATCGGGGGTGGATTTTAGTGAATTCGGCTGACTGGCCTAATGCTAAGACTACGTGTCATGTACGGATATCTCTTTCAAAGTTTTCAACATGATCTTTTTTCTATCCTAATAAAACATGTTTCACACATTTTTGTAAACATTTTATATTAGATATTTGAATAAATAATTAAAATTGAAGTTTTTGGAGCTGTAACTTAATAGCAGGAAAGGAAGAAATGTTGTAATTCGTACAAAAATATTTTATTATGAAATCCCTAACAGAAAGTTACTAGTCATCATCAGTGCTTATCTGCAAGTAAGTTCTATCCTGAAAAGGAGGAAAACTCCTATAATGGGTTATTAGGAAAATGAAATGTCCTAGAAAAACCTAAAAGTTAATAAATAATAAATGGTAAAAAAAGTAAGCAAGCAAGCAAATGTAATACCCTGTATATTTTTGCATTTTTGGATACTTTAATAAATCTTAATATCAATTTGTGTATTTGCCCCTGTTATAACTACAATTAGCGGTTTTAGAAAAATTGACAGAAGCAGGTCTACTTTTATTCATTATTCTTAAAGATTGTGTGAGTATTTTCTGATATACCGAGACTCTAAACACGTCGAGACCTGCCCGATGTCTTATCGACATATCTGGTAAAATTTAATCAAACAAAACATTTATTGGCCGATCTATTACAGATCTCAAGTCTTTGAAAAACCTATAATTAGTATATGCAGGAAAATATTTTACTTGTAACAGATATCACAGGTATAAAATAAGATTAGTAATCCATCTCTGTCTAGTTCGGTAGCTCGACTTCAGACACCATCTCGCGTCACATCCTGTTACCGCTCGTAATTAAATTGATATCTATTAACTTGCCACAAACTTACTGAATGTAAATGAGTTTCTGTTCCAACTGTGGAGGAGTTGGTGTCAAAGGTGGAAGCACAAACTCTTGGAATACGTGCCACTAATGAGAAGTAAATCGCGGAGAAATGTGGGGGCCATAGGCTTACAAATTATACTTATTAAGGTTTAGGTGCAAAGGTTACGGCCACTAAGGCCGACTCACCGAGCTCTGTATTTTAGTTCGGCATTGACTAGTTGGAATATATTAGGAATTTACTTAATTGTGTTTCAAGGTGGATTCCTCTAGGGAGAAACTCTGCTCCTTCGGACTAGACTTTATAAACAGAAACGGATACCTTGTATTCTGTATTAATAGCAACATAGTCGCAACTAATATTATTTACTTTGGACTATATTGCTATCTGGAATCTCGACCTTTGATTGTTTAAGGGATGGTGACATTTTACTCCAACTAATTATGACATAAGAATTGATGTACCAGCATTCAAAGCGGTAATAAGGTGGGCATCCTCAGAATTTAATCCACCGTATATAATCTTAATAAAAATAATAATGAAGGATTTAATTGACTGACGAATTTTACAAAACAAAATATCCTGAACAATTTCAAGAAAACTACAGCCAAAATGTCTTAACGAATTTTCCATAAAATCTGCTATTGATCTGACTAAAATTTACAGAAACTCCAATAAAAAGTCTTATAAATATCCATGTCTAATAAATGTCACAGGATTATTTATAAATAAGAAAAAAGAGTCTTAAAATATACAGGGTGAGTCACGATGAACGAGACCCTCCATTGTGGCTAAACGGTCAATATTTTGAAAATTGTGTTTATTCATGGATATGTGGGTTGACATTTTAAAATTATTTTGAAATATACAGGTTGTACCAAAAAAGTGTGGCGTATCGAAGTTATATTATTTCTTATGGAAGACCCTATATTTTATTGCATTTATAGATTATCCGTTAAAAATAAGATAAACTTTCTTAAGTATTCCCTATACCTAAGCTTTTTAGTTTTCGAAATATTCTGATATTTCTAAAAATGGAAGCACTTACAAGAAAACCAATAACTTCGAAACCTATGGAATCAGCCAAATCCAATTTTAACTGAAAAAATTAGACTAATAGTTAAAAGCAATAATGTATTTAGAGTTGTTTAAATTTATACAGGGCGTCCAAAATTGGGCGATTCTCTAATGACATATTCAAACGACAATATCGTTCTTATTTTAAATAGGACACCCTATATTTTATAATCCTATTATGTAGCAAATTCCCTTACCTTTTAAAAATTGTAAAGGTCTACTATGCCTAAATCTATTAATTTTGGAGTTATTTTTATTTTTGTTAAATTTTACATTATTTTTCCACCGTAATGCCTAAATATAACACCCTGTATTTGATCAGCTTAGACTATGATCCGAAAAAATTTTCTTTGAAACTATCTGTTTGGTTTTCATATTAAAAATGTTTTGAAATGCATCAAAATCTGTACGGTTAACCGTAATATTAATCCATTATCATGAAAAGTGGATTCATCTGTAAACAGCATATTATAAAAAAAAATCATCTTCACTAACCTTCTCCAATGCCCTTAAACAAAAATCTATCCGTCTTTTAAAATCTGTTCCATACATATTTTGATGCATCTCGAAACATTTTTAATAATGTCAAAACCAAACATATAGTTTCGTAGTCTAGGCAGTCTAGGCTGATCAAATACAGGGTGTTATATTTAGGCATTACGGTGGAAAAATAATGTAAAATTTAACAAAAATAAAAATAACTCCAAAATTAATAGATTTTTAATTTTTAATAGATAATGGAATTTGCTACATAATAGGAATATAAAATACAGATGTCCTATTTAAAAGGATATTGTCGTTTGAATATGTCATTAGAGAATCGCCCAATTTTGGACGCTCTGTATAAATTTAAACAACTCTAAATACATTATTGTTTTCAACTATTAGTTTAATTTTTTCAGTTAAAATTGGATTTGGCTGGTTCCATAGGTTTCGAAGTTATTGGTTTTCTTGTAAGTGCTTCCATTTTTAGGAATATCAAAATATCTCGAAAACTAAAAAGTTTAGGTATAGGGAAGACTTAAGAAAGATCATCTTATTTTTAACGAATAATCTACAAATGCAATAAAATGTGGGTCTTTCATAAGAAATAATATAACTTAGATACGCCACTTTTTTGGGACAACCTGTATATTTCAAATAATTTTAAAATGTAGCCTTTATCAACCCACATATCCATGAATAAACACAAGCGTCTGGTTCACCGTGACTCGCCCTGTATATATAAAAAAATATAGGATAGAATAATATCTCTAATTTCTCTCTTTCGATCTGGAAAGCCGAAACGTCAATAAAAAAACTTTTTTAACAACTAAGTGGTTTTAATCCAGTGGAAAGAGAGAGAAATTAAAATACAAACCACTATGAGCTTCCGAAATGAATTATAATATCTCTAATTGCTATCATCGGAATTCGAAAAAAAAAATATTAGTTGGAAAAGTAGGAAATGAGAGAAAATACGTAAGAAAATATAAAAGCATCTAAAAAATTCAATCAATTTCAAAATCGCTATTTGTTTAAAAAATAAGAACTTGTGAATTTAAAATACAAAAAAAAATCCATTTATCTAATATAAATTTTTAAAAAAATCACAGTCTATTTTTTGTTTGGAAACCAAAAATCTTTCCGGAATTTTTTTTCCCCCAGGATACCCTGGACGAAATTAATAAGTGGAAATTTGTATGTCAAAATAACGAAAAAACTCTATTAACAAAATGGGAGAAAAAAGTGTATAAAATTGCGACAAGATTGTGAAAAAATCTAAAAATTAAATCCCATCCTAAATCCGATATCCGATAAGAATACTTTATTGTAAAAACTAATATTTATTCAAAAAAATTACAAACCTCCTGCCTACTCTCGTTGTTTTTCCGAATAAAAATGAGTAAACTCTTGGACCGTTGGATTTTTCTGAGTATAAGCAAACAATGGTCCTAAAAATTATTTACAGTTGTTGCTTCATTCTTTGCTTTACTTGTTTACGTCAGATTTGGTGGTCCGAAAAATTTAATAACGCTTGATATATGGATCCTAACTCTTTTTTTTCTGTATACACAAAAAAATGTTTGTTGGCGTTAGGAAAGTGCTTTTTCGTTTTCATTTCCTCCATGAATGATAAATTATTTGTGTATATCGTGTAGTGCCTGAAATTGAGGTCGATAATAATGTTAGTGGGAGAAAACGGTTCTATATTGGCCCTCATTATACCAACAATTATGTTCCGTCAACCCTAATAAAAATAGATCCTTGTAAATGTACTTGTCTGGAAAATATTTCTTATTCATTTCAAGGTTAACAGTCAACAGAAGGAAAAACACCTACGTCGTTATGTAAAATAATTTCCCTAATTACAGCATTAAATATAAAAATCACTATACTGGGAAAGTCACCCAAATCTTTTATATGCGCAATTATTCACAATCACTAATGCATATCTTAATAAAAAACGTTTAGTTACTTTGAGAGTAAACAAATTGTTGTGTCAATGCATTTTCAAACAAAAACCATGCCAATTAATTAATTTGTAGTAAAATTGATTGTTACTTAAAGCACAAAGCTTAGAAAACACAATAAAAACGGTAAAATAAATCTGAACTGTCACTATAGAAACAATAAACATTCTGACACTTCATTAAGCGAGAACAGCCTACTTAGATTTTTACCAAAAATGTGTTCTTTCTAAATAACTTTTAAACGACGAAAAATAGGGACAAAATTCAGTATCCATTGATGAATACACAGGGTGTGCCATTTGAAAAAACTTGAATAGAAGTTTTTGGAATGTAAAAAAAATTTGGGGAATGTAGTACTTTAAATACGTCTGTTCCAAAAATTTAAAAAAAAGTATGGCATTCTATTTGAAAAAAGTCTAGTTTACTAATGGACCACCCTGTATACATGAAAATAATTTTAAAATGTTTGCTTTTAACCACCATTAAACATCTTTCAAATAAATCTATAAGTTTTGCATAAGAAGACGGAGGTTTGCCGGACCCTGTATATTAAATTCAGAATTATTCTCCTTCAATCCAGAATTTCGTTGAAAATTTCCATCGAACATAAAACGACCCCCCCATCCTTTATAAGAAAGCCATTTAAATGATTCATAACATCAACTGTAAGCCATTAATCCTGAATCGCTGAAACATTTTTTGTTTTCATAAAATTACTTAAATTTTTTCCAAGGCTGTGGATAATTAATTTTGGAAGGTGTCTTTAAAGGTCCCATATACACGCTATTAGGACCGACCCTGTGGAAATAAATTAGCAGTCGTCGGCGTCCTCGGCGTCGGCGGAAACGTCGGAAAAAAGTATTTTAGGGGGCCATTAGGATTAATGTTAATGGGCGTATCCATGGTAACTTCGCGATGATTAAAAAAGTAGTTTTTCAACGGAATCTACTTGCCGGATCTAAAAGCGAAAGTTGACCTTACGGTAATTAACCAGACCGCGCCGCAGTTGTTTTAGAGATAATAGACATATTTTATTTTTTATTAAAATTTACTTTAAAAGGGTCGCTTTCAACAAACTTTAGATACCAATTAAAATTATAGACATGTAAGTCTGAACCACCGGGATTCGTCTATAAGGGAAGTAGGTACCTAAAAATCTAACAACCAGAAAATTAAATCGAAAACCAATAAAGAAAAACTGCAAAAAATAGAAATAGGAGAACGAAAGAACGGAGTAAACTATTTACAAGAGGTTAAGAGGTGATTTTGTAACCAGGTTAGCAATAAAATAATATACAATAGTCAACAAAATTTGAAAAAAGTACACAGAGAAAAATTAATATCTACATTGTAGTGTGTAAGTTAGGTTATAGTTTTTTATAATGTAATAGGGAGTTTTCTGTTTGACAGTAGAAAAAAATAGGTTTTCAATTAATTCAGAAAATTTAAAAAAATGTCAGATTATTATGAACTTACCAAATACCCTGAGATAGGTAAATATTTGTTGTGAATAAAAAGTAAAAAAAAATAAAAAGGCCTTAATAATTAAAATATATGTCGCCAACCAACGTGGGGCCTTTATATAAAAGAAAATAATAAAAACGTGTAAAAAAATGTACTTAAGAAGTGGAAACAAAAAGATGGATGGAAGAAGATCAGATGATCGAATTATGCAAATAATTACTATGAACAGAAATCAAGATAAGATGGAGAATAACATAGAAAGAAATCAAAAAAAGATGGAGAATAACATAGAAAGAAATCAAAAAAAGATGGAGAATTACATAGAAAGAAATCTAGAAAAGAATAGAATGGAGATGGAAAATCAATTCAAAAGAAATAATGAGGAGATGATAATTTTAATAAGAAGAGAAATTGAAAGAGTTGAAGTGAGATTAGAGAAACAAGAAAAGGAACAGATAAAAAAATAGAAGAAATTAGAGAAGTAGAATTTGCTATTAATGCAGTGGCTAATATAGTAGATAAAAATCAGGAAGAATTAAAAAAAGATATCCAGGAAAATAAGAAAGATACAAGAAAACAAAGAAGAGTGTAAAGTAGCTTTAAAGCAATTAGAAGATAATTTAAATAAAAATGCTAGAAATCCAAAAACAGAACAATATGTGAGTCATAAAAGAAACAATTTATGAAGAAGAAGAAGAAGAAGAAGGAGAAGAGAAAGGAGGAAAAGAAGAAGAGAAATATGATAAAGCAAAGATACCTGCATTAACAAATAAAGTAATTGAAAAAAGAAATGTACAAAATTTAGGTTATCGTCGCTGGGGGGGTACAAACCTAAAATTAAAAAAAGTTGTAAATATAAAATAATAGGATACCAAACAAAAAGAATTAGAAGAAGGAAGAAAACAAAAACAGTAAAGAAAAAGAAAAGAAACTGGAAGAAAGTAAAAATGAAAAAAAAAATAATGTTCAATAACATTTAAAAATATTTTTACTGTTTAAAAATTTTTTGAAATGTTGGGGGGGGTTATGTAGTGTGTAAGTTAGGTTATAATTTTTTATAATGTAATAGGGAGTTTTTGTTTGACAGTAGAAAAAAATAGGTTGTCAATTAATTTAGAAAATTTAAAGAAATGTCAGATTATTATGAACTCACCAAATACCCTGATATTTGTTTTGAATAAAAGTTAAAAATATAAAAAGGTTTTCTTAATAATTAAAATAATATGTATTCAAGAAAAGCGTACTCGGAAGATTATACTTCTATAAAGTAAAGCACAGTTTGCGCCAAACATTATTTCTTTTGAAGCAAAATTAATTCGCTATTGCATTACTATAATCTTAAATTGGGACTAGTACTACTTGCGACTATTTAAACACCACAAACCATTGAAATAAGACCATTCATCTTGAATATAGTACATCTTTTCTTATGTGTAGAAATCAAGAAAGAAAAATAAATAATAAAAATTATTTATATTATTAAAATATTCATTTTACAAATCGCCCAATTATTTAAAATTTAAACGTACACTGAAACCTTAATTATTAAAACAAAGTAGTTTTTTTCAACGGAATCTACTTGCTGGATCTAAAATAATTGTCGGTTAAAAGCAAAAGTAATTGGTTCAGAAATAATAGCCGTACAGGTATATAGGTATATTTTTTTAATTTACTTTCATAATGACATGAAAAATATTCTCGGGCAATCGTTTTCAACAAAGCAAACGTAAATTATTAATAATAAATATACTGCAAACTGTGCACACTCGAGATAATTTGAGTGGCATCGTACTTTATGCTACTGTAATTTTCACATTTTTTAAAAATCACGATTTTTAAAATTCAAGAGACTATTGAAAATCGAGTAAAACGGTTTACTAATTTTTCAAGTTCTGGAAACCTCTATTACAAGTTTTCAGATTTTTAATCCGAGTAGTTTTGCCATAACGTCAATGTGCCATCGAAAAAAATCACCCTGTATAAATTTTGTCATTTTCGTAAAAAAAAAACGGTCGGAATCGAACCCAGGCCTACTCAAGCATTGTTAGTGCAGGTCAGGAGTCGGAGTGACACCATTTTTTTCAGGACAGAGCTAATTTAGTCCGATTCTAAGGGTAAAAAAAGTTTTTACCCTCGGCAGCCCCTTCAAAACGGCCAAAAACCTATATACCCTTTGCAAGTTTTCGCTGTAGAAAAACACTCTTTCCGCCCATTTTCGAGGATGCTGAGCACGGTGGTGGTGTTGGATATCGCTTCCGACCTCCACCAACCCCTCCACTGGCCATTACTCTCCCCGAAAGGGATCAATTTTTTTTAATATCAAGGGCAAATATATACCCCCCTCCGTTTTCGAGGATGCTGAGCACGATGGTGGTGCTGAATATCGATTCCGATCTCCACCAACCTATCCACCGACCAATACTTTTCGGGGGAGAGCATTACCCGGTGGAGGGTTTAGTGGGGGTGGGAAGCCTTGTAAAACGCGTTTATCCCCTCTAGGGGGTGGTTTTTGGCCATTTTGAATTTGAAGGAGTTGCCTAGGGTAAAAACTTTTTTTACCTTCAGATTCGGTTTCAGCGACCTCGAAAGCGGGGGGGGGGGAGACTAAATTGGGCCTGTCCGAAAAAAATCGAAAATCACCTCAATTCCGACTCCTGACCTACACTATGTTGCGCATCTCCGAATAGCGACAGACAGTCTAACCGCTGAACTAACACAGCTCATTTGTCAACGAATCTTTCAATTCAATTTCTATACTTCCAACTAAGTAATTCAATTTGTTCTACAAATTCATAGTTATTGTTTTGTTTTCAAATAAATATGAATTGTTAATTCATCAAACAGCAAATCGAAAGGAAAGATAAGAATTGTCGATGAACGTGCCAGATTGCAATATGAAATTTAAAATTTTTGCCAAAACAAGGTTCTAAAGTGTGTTTTCTTAAATATAATAAAATTGATTTTTTTAGAAATGTCTGCATTACGTGGTTAAATATAAATTATAGGTACTGTTTATTCCTGAAAAAATATATAATTTACAGTTCAAGGAAAAACTAAATAAATAAATAAAATAAAACAGCCGATAAGTAAACAACTTGTTTCGACACTAAAGTAACCAATATTTTTTTAACTTCCTCTTTAGTACTAAATACAAATAATAAATAAAACCATTTGTAATGGATACGTGATGTTTCTTGATAAGAAAAGGTATAAAAATAATACCCATTAAGCAAGAGGGATTTGATTCATATGTTTAAAAATCACAACATAAACGCAAGGCGTTTATCTGAAATAAAAATATTTGTTACAATTTTATTTTGAAAAAAGAGAACCTTTAGCATTTCTATTTTACCCACGTAAAATTTTTTATATCAAGAGACTATCGAGCTAGAATTCAATTGTCAAAGGTTTCATGATAAACAAAATAAAAAAAAGAGTTTAATACTGGGGAAGGCAGAGCTCATTTTTATCCGAGGTTTGTTTGTTTAGAACAAGAAAAATGCACCGTACTTTAACACATCCTTCCATAAAAACGATAAAGTTATAAAACTAAGGATGACCCAAACATCCGGGATGTTGATTTAAAATACAAGTTTGCAATTTACGAGCTCCGACCTCCATTACTGGCACGAACATCATCTCAAAATTCAGGTGAAATGTCACTTCGGTCTGAATAGACAGGTATCGTTAAGAGCAGCTGTGCCGAAAAGCGACCGATTTGCATCGACGATGCCCGCGCCATCTGGACTGGTTTACACAAAACCAATATCAAAAGAACGGCCAGGAAGTGCAAGGACCTTTGCTTTGCTTTCGAAACTCTACATGTTCGTGTTTAATTTGTTATATGGAGCGAAGTTTGAATTCATGAGAGATCGGAGGTCGAACACAAAATCGTATATACGAGGTTTCTACAAAAAAAGTGACTTTTTCAATTTTGCGGGCTTCGTACATTCGTATCTCGATTTTATTTTTTTGTTATGTTGGTATACATGTTCCCAACATATGTTGACATGATCAGCCATTTTGCCCACAGTCAACATTTCAAGTGCATTGGAAAACTTATTTTTATTTTTCACACGAAATTTAATACAGATTCTTTTATAGCCAAGCGCACCAAAACACGTCTAACCTTTATATCTGTCAAAAGCAAACTAAAAATGCAAAATGGCTTATCATGTCAACATATATTGGGAACATGTATACCAACATAAAAAAATAAAATTGAGAATCTAAGCATACGAAATTTTTTGTCCAAACCTCGTACTTACGGTAAAAGGGATTATTCTTCACTAAAAGGAAAAAAAAAGTTAAAAAGGACATCCATAAATCCACGTAAACGAATTAGTTGTGCGAAATTTGACTGTTGATAATTTTTTTCGCGTCTGTGAAATAAAATAGATTTTAAAAACTTATTTTTTAAATCTATAATTAAAAAGATTTCATCCAAAATTACCCATTGTGTAGATTTTTATGTTCTTGCGAGTTTTTTAATTAGTAGGAATATATTTAGTGAAGACTTTTGTAAAAAAAGTTTTCCAAATTTGAATCACCCTCTACCTACCTTTAAAATATTTACGTTTACCAACGGGACACCCTGTATAAAAAAATAAAATTTCAAAACCAGTTACTGTTAAAATTATACAGAAAATAATATATTGCCGGGAAAAATGCTTTTTTCCGTAAGTGTGAAACTTTGTGATAGGAACCTTAATTTGTGACTATATAATATAAGTCAACTCATAAATATTAATTAAAAAGCTCTAATGGGTAGGGAATTTTAAATCAATTAAATATGATAATCTGGTAATCCGATTACGCAGTGCGGTACCCTTGATATATATATAACAGGTAGAACACGATTAAGTGATAATGGAGGGTGCTGCGTTGAATACATAAACATTATCTGTTTGATCATCGAAAAAGTGTAATATACCAGTAGAACGTTACCAAAAAAAAATAACTGTATATTGTTTAACGAATGACGAAAATAAAACGACGAGTAAAACATTATTTCATGCTGTTGAGATTGGTAAAATATCCTTGTTCTTAAAATTGTAATTTCATCAATCAAAGATGTTTTCTCTGCCATCAATCGATGGTTTCCATGATTCATAATTCGCCACTCTCCTAGCGTTCCTCCTATAGAGGTTCGCAAAACGAGTTTTTTTATGGAAAAAAAATTCTACACCTGCCAATTCCGGAGTATGTAGTTTCGACACCAGTATTACCCCAAATATGGCTATTAAAATGATCAATTTAGTGGTTCGAATATAATTAAGTACCTACACTATAACAAATAACGTTTGAGAGTAATTTAGAATTTACAACCATAAAACAAGCAAAATAGCGTTGTATATCTCATAGTAACTTATTTTATTTACTGCTTATTCATTTATACAACTCATGGCAACGCTGTACAGATCTATATTTCTGTCTTTGTCCGTTTCACTGATAAGTACATTTTAACCAGCGAGTAAGTAGGAAGCCGTTTTCTACCTGCTAATTCCACGAACGTATCATTGTAGCGTTGATTTAGAATAAGGAAGAATTAGAATAGCAAGTAGAGTGTGCCTATATTATACATATGCACATAGTTAAATTATAAAAAAATTAATTTTAACAGTTTGGATTTCATTAAATTGGCAGAACCGTCCTTCATAAGTCAAAATAAAGTTATTTTACTTAAGGCAAACCTTTCCTGTATTTAAATTAAATGACCTGACCTGACCTGACCTGTATTTAAATTAAATACAGGAAACCTTTAAATTTAAAAAACTGGTGATTACCAAGAGGAGATGAATACAGAGGTGTTTGATAAATGGTTTGAAGGTACCTTTAAACTTTTGGAACCTGGGTCTGTCATCGGCATGGATAATGCCCCCTATCATAGTCGACATTTAGAACCATTCTAGTATAGGTACTGTATTTATAGGTTAAAATCAGAGCCTTAAATATTTTGGCATAAAAGAAAAATTGATTTTTGAAAGGAATGATTCGCAAGCATTTGTAGTTCTTGATACCGATATAATTTTCTTACTTCTTACTTATTTACATTAATTAGAACTTAATACCTGATTTTATGTGGTGTCGAGAAAACCTGTCGGATTATTAAGACTCTTCTGCAAATTCAGGTATACGGTGTCGAGAAGTAACCCCCCGAATAATTCGACAGGTAAAAATTCCCCAATATTTCAAATTTCTGAATGAATCTGAGATGGAAGATTAGACGAAAGGAAAAAAGTGATTAGTTTATTGTAAAAATAATTTACTATTTGGGTTAGTCCTTAACCGTTTCAAAAATTAATAAGCACGCCACTGCCTTCAAAGGGCCAATAAAACAGTCAATCATTTTTGGTTCTAGTATAGGTACTGTATTTATAGGTTAAAATCAGAGCCTTAAATATTTTGGCATAAAAGAAGAATTGATTTTTGAAAGGAATGATTCGCAAGCATTTGTAGTTCTTGATACCGATATAATTTTCTTACTTCTTACTTATTTACATTAATTAGGACTTAATTACCTGGTTTCGGTGGTGTCGAGAAAACCTGTCGGATTATTAAGACTCTTCTGCAAATTCAGGTATACGGTGTCGAGAAGTAACCCCCCGAATAATTCGACAGGTAAAAATTCCCCAATATTTCAAATTTCTGTGATCTTTTCGTGTGATACTAACTTGGGATATTTATGTAGTTGTGTTATGTATATTAGGGTGTGCCGAAAAACCTTTTTTTTTATTTCGAAGTTGTAATAGCGTGGAAAACTTGCGAATCATATAGACAGAAAAAAAGAAAAAAATTATCAAAATCGGTTGACATCTTCCGATCGCGCATACACCCTAAAGTTTGACAAAATATGAAAAAACTTCATTTTTGCGATTATTATTTTTAATTTTTGAATTAGATGTTCTCGTAATGTAACGTCTTCAAATAGAGCCTAAAAACATTGTGTTTTAATTTGGTTTAAATCAGTTGATATCTTCCAATCGCGCATAAGCCCGAAAGTTTGGCCAAATATTGAAAATTTCACATTTTCGAGACATCAAAACTAAAGATCAAAATTTAAACCCCCCAATAATTCTTTCAAATATAGTAAAAATCCCTTATATTCCAAAATTATCCGAAAAAATTAGAAGGATTGGCAATAAATTTAATTTAAAAACAGTTTTTCAAACTAATAATACATTAAAATCTTTAATAGTAAATACAAAACCTTTTAATGAAATTCAAAACACAAAAAATTGTATTTACAAAATTCCATGCGAATGTAATAAATTTTATATAGGAGAAACATCTAGACCTTTTCATATTAGACTTAATGAACACCAATCGTACATTAAAAATAAACAATTCGAAAAATCCAAAATATGTGAACACGCATGGGATTCTGGTCATAAAATACAATGGAATTTTTCAACTAGATTATTAAAAGAACCGAATAATTATAACCGCAAAGTTAAAGAAGCAGCATTGATATGCTTAAATAATAACGAATGTGTTTCTAATTGTTCGGTTGATATTTCAAAAATTTGGATACCTATTTTACAAAAAGAGTTAATTGCAAAAAGGATACCCTCTATATCGGGATAGTATCATAAGTTTTTATCTGGTTTTTTCTTATGATAATATTAATAAGAAAACTTCATTTATGACGAAGTATAAATTCTCTTATAATATGCAAATGCGCTATCCTTTCAAAATTCGTTCCCAGAAACGTCACAAAAATATGATTGAAACAGATTTTGACATCTTCAATCTCAAAATCTTATTCTATGTATACTATGTTGATGTCATATTTTTGCAAGATTATCAAGTGTTCTGTTTCTAGTAAATTTATTTATTTTATGTCATTTTGATAACGGCTTTCGATCTGGAAAGCCGAAACGTCAATAAAAAAACTTTTTTTAACAACTAAGTGGTTTTAATCCAGTGGAAAGAGAGAGAAATTTTTGGTATCACAGGCACACAAAAAAAAAGTGTACTGCCGGATTTTGAGCCGCTGAATCCGAATCTGGTCTCAGAATTTCTATTGGACCCCCCAGTTTTCCACTAGCCTAGCGGAAATGCATGAAATCTTAGAAATTTCAGTATCTGTGAAAGCAATTTCGATCTACGCAAAACGATAATGTTTTCACGTATCTCGAGTCGCTTAGTTCTAATCACAGCTGAGAAAAACTTGTGATTTCTGGAAGGTTCTATTTTTGCGCAAGAAAGCTGATATATTTTCGTATTTTGAGTTCCTGAATTCATATCCACAGTACTTCAGAATTTCCCTAGTCTAGGAAAAAACGTAGAAAATTGTGCAAGGAAGTCTTAGGTAACTTTAAAAGTGACGACTATAAGAAAATAGTGAAAAACATGTTGCGAAAATTTCAAAAACAAGGTTGCCTCATGAGCATAAAATTACACTTACTTCTTTCCCATCTCGAACACTTCCCTGAAAATCTTAGTGGTTTTTTCGGCCCACCCTAATGTATATTGCACCAAGTTTTTTTTTGGTGTGCTCAAAAAATCGCACGCGTGTTTTAAAGATCTTTTACCCACTTATACTTTAATAATGTAAGGGAATCTTGAATGGTATTTTTTTAAAAAGCAAATGAACCACCAAATTTAAAAAAAAATATTCAAAACCGGGTTTGATTTATGTCAATTTTTAATTTTAAAATTTCAACACACTGTATCTAAAAAAACTAAAGCCTTAAAGGGATGATTCGCCTTTATCGCAAGAGCTCTGAAGTGTAGAGAGTTGTCTGTCGAATATCCGAACACCCTGTATCAAAGCGAACTAAATTTTTTGTTTGTTTTTGGGACTTGGTAGTATTTTAATCAACATCTAAAACATAGATCACAATCCTGATTACGATACACTGCAATAAATTTATTCCCTCTTGTTACGTGTCACCCTTCTACTTAAAAAAAATTAAGCACCATCTGTACGTCGTCTCCTTAACAATTATAAACCGTTCCAAAACTGAGGAAGACCATCAAGGCCTCCTCAGAACAGGGATTACTCAGTCTTTTCTTGCATCTACAAAGCAATTCACCCTCAATAAGCAGAAGAAAGGGAAAAAGACCCGACCGACTACAACTTTTAATCAGTGCGCTGTTCGCCTGAAACTTTTCAAAAAGTTTCAGACAAACAATAAATTATTGCATTGGCAAATAATAAAGCTGAAGTTATTTGATGGAATCGGCTTCATAAAAAAGTTTTGATGGACCAAATGGCGATGTATTAGATCCTGTCTATAGTTTTCTTTTTCGTACTCTAAAATAATAACATAGAAGTTTTGGTTAGTGTGACACTGAAGTTTTATCGAAAAGAGCAATCAATATAGAAGAAATGATGTGATTCGCCAGTTTTGCGAAATCGGGGACATAAATCACGATAAATACAGTATATGATAATAATAAATGGTGAATTAGATGATACCTCAAGAAACAAAAGTGACAACTTGCGGTTTTACCCTGGGGGTGGATGCCACCCCTTCTCGGGGGTATAAATTATTTTATTAAAAATAACCCCAGGAATCGATAGAGGTACCAATTCTAAGCAAAATTTGTTATATAAAGTTATTAAAATAAATCAATAATTTTTGAGTTATTAAAGATCAAAGATTTTGCTTTTTCGTGAAAAAAGTGAATGGTTTAAACACTTTTCAAAATACTCAGAAATACGTATCAAATGAGCTCTAGAAGAAGTTGATAGCATCAAAATTAAGCAAGTTATGATGAAAATCAGAGAATAAGACTTTCTTTATTTTAGCATAAATTAATGACCTCAAAAATTTTGACCGGTTTATGATTTAAAAAAATCAGAATTTTTCAAATTCTCGTAAATTTCATTTTCTTTTGATAACACTAAAAATACTCTATATACGTAAAAAATGATACAGAACGAAATTTGAGTTTTTTTTAATAAAGATTTTACTTTTTTTTATTTTTGTAGGATAAAAAATAACCGAGACCCATGTAACCGTGGCCCTTTAACCTTTTATCTTTTAAAAAATAAGGGATTTAAAAGATTAATACGATGTTATAGCCCTTGAAATTACCTTTCAAATGGTTTTTGGATGAACCTGATATCATAAAAATTAACGGAGTTATTTTAAAAAAACCAATAACATTTATTTAGAAAAATTTTTGGAGCAGAGATTTTGTATGTATATATAGGAAAAAAGATAGATAGTAAGAAGTAGACGTGTCGATAGGTACATGCTCACAAAATATACATGTGTGGGTGTGCGTATGTATATTTTGAAGATAGAAAAAGTGAAAAAAAATCTGTACTTCACAAATTTTCCATTATTTTTATGACAAGAGGTAGTTTTTAAGGGTGGAAAATTTCGCAATAAATAAATAAAGATTTTGATACTCAGTAAATGAGATTTCAATTCAGTAATGTATTATTCAAATGATTAAAGTTTCTTGAAACCAATTTTTTTAATAATTCTGCTTTAAGGGGGTGGTTTTTAAGGGTTGAAATTTCACAGTGAACCAAAAATGATATCATAAACATTAAACAAACTGTTTGTGTAATGTTATTATGCGATTTCATATTTCAGAAATATAAAAAATGATTTTTTCATGATTTTCTATTTAAGATGTGGTTGCTAAAAGGTTTGAAAAATTAATTAAAATCATAAATCATTCATATAAATGTTGAAAAATATGTATTTTATTTAATTAAACGAGAGTACTTACGCCAGAATGCTTAAATCTGCATTTTTACCATTTTTAACAGAATGGGTGGATTTCACCCCTAAAATGCAACAAGCACAAGTCGAGCATATGTCATTTTTTAAGTTGAGGGTAAATTATACTCAATCCCAAATTTTCATGCAAATCGATGGAGGTTCACCAAAATCGGAGATAATAGTTGATTTTTACCTTCATTCACTGTAGTAATAATGTTCGTGTTATTCCGAGATACCCCAAAAAGACGTTCAACTTTCTATTTCAACATACAAATTTATAAAAAATGTACACATTCAAACCCGTTTTTAAAGTGCACCTCGAATGATCGCCTCACCAGCGTGTTCTACAGGACCTTTTCTATTCCCATGTCAACTGAAGCTTTATAAAATAATTTATTTGTGTTATAACAGAAAACTTAAAAGGAAAAGATAGTAAAGACCTCTAGGCTAGGTTTAAGAGTTTGGTAAGAAAACAGGTTAAAATCTTTTCATTGTTAGTATTACAAAAAAACGTATTAACATAAAATACGATGCCGCAGTTTGGCATGTATAGCGCGCTCGAATTAACTCGAGCACACATGTTAAGGAGTTAATTCCAAAAAGGATCGATCTTAAACTTTGCTAATAAATTATTTATAATTTTTTTCATTTTGAAAGTTACGAATTACTTTCTGATGCCTAATAAAGTTGAGCGAGCAAGTAAGCAAAGTGTGCGGGTCAGTTAGTAGAATCAATCTAACGTAACCTCAAAGATCGTCGAGTTCTGCGTATTTAGAATCTCGTCACATACTCGCATACCGTTCCTGAACCGGCCACGGAGTTCGTCAACTTCCACTCAATGAAGCGTAATTGGTTAACAAACTCATAGAATCTATTGACATAACGAAATTAGAAACCAAGGCATGAATTAATGATAAAATGAGAGCGAATACGACAAAGCAGCGGCAAATCCGCATTTGCCTAATGGTCAGCACAATTACCGACGGTCTAATGTATTTAGTTTCGGATAACAGGAGGTTCTCCATCAATTGACTTGTCGAACGTAAACGATAAACACCCTAATGTACAACAGATATTTAGAATCGATGTCATTTCGATAATCGATACAATTTAGTTGCAATTTAAGGGATATACCCTATCAGATTTAATAGTAGGAGAGTTGGAGAACGTTTTATTATTTAAGAAGATACATTTTTCATACCAGACAAATTGGCTGGACACTCCTTGTTCGGAGTGTACCGTCACATTTTGTTTTATATTTATACATTATAGAGGCATCTCTCTTTCACCTGTCACTTCCCAAGTGGCCAAAAACCACCCGTAAAAGGATGAATCGCGTCTTTCACCGGCAAAACTAACGGGGGTGGTTTTTGGCCGTTTGGGGGATGGAGTCGACTCGGCGAGAAGATCCAACATCACCATCGCGTTCAACAGTACAACAGTAATTGGTCGAGCAGGAATCACACCTGGCGCGTCAAAGTCAATTACTTCATAACTTCATGAAAATCGTAAAGTAATCGTGGATTTTGATCCCACCATGCTCAGGTCTTCAGTGATCTACTGCTGATTCACACACCACTTTTTATTTTTGCTTTTTTTTTTGTTTGGGAAATTTGGGAAGGACATGTACGCCAAAACAAATTAATAATAGATTTAATCATTCCTAATAGATTTAGATTAACATTAAATTGCTGACATAATCTTTTTCGAATTATAGCCTTTGCCATTCTGTCATGTTTTTCTGGCTTCCTCCAAACACTATTTGTTTCTAAGGCTGGGATAATTTGTTGTTTTATATGTATGAGTTTCATTTATTTGCTCAACCAATAATATACAAAGTTGAAACACTATCGTCGACCACTCAACTCAACTCAACATAGTTGGCGAAACGCGCGTAGAGTGTGTTAAAATTGTGGTTTGGTTGAGTGGTCAACTTAGTTGATAAACCAAAGGTTCAAATTTCCCAATTCAATAATATACAAAAAAACATGTCTCTAGATTTGCTATAAAAATGTAGAACTGATGTTTAATTATTTTCTGTAAGTTTTTTAAGGAATTGACTTTTGAAGAATACTCATTTCTCTAACCCCAAATATTTAACGATCAGGACGGTGGAGGTCAATGAATAGGACTGGGGAAAATATCTTAATAATATGATAATTGAAATATAGAAACCGTTAGCGTTTATTTGGAACGCTTCAAAATAATAATCATTGGTTATTCTGTTATTTTTTGATATTGCAAATACTGATAAATGGAAAAAACCATCAATAACTTTTCTTGTGTGGAGTTTCTATTTTTTTTTAAATAAAATAAATTAGCTCAACTCACTTGACGCTGTAACTTTTTTTAAAACTGATACTATGTTTGATTGGAATGTTCTTCTATGGTGACAGCTGATTTCAGAATTGTGTTTGTGTGGTTTTTAAAAGAGATTTTATTAAGGACAGTTTGTTTTGTATGTTATGTTTCAGGTTTTTTCAGAGCAAACTCAAACATAGTTTTAACCCCCGCCATCGTGTTCAGCATCCTCGAAAACGTACTTTGGGTGTGTTAAAAATTATTTGTGTTTCTCGTGGTTTTTGCCAACTCACAGAATGCACTAAAAGCATCAATACGCACGACGGAAAACCCGTTTGCTCGCATGGGGGTGGTTATAAATGTCCGTTTCGATTTTTTCCAACTATTCACAATAAAAACTAATACCTCAATAGAGGACGTGTGGCGATAACAAAATTAGACCACTTTTTTTTACATATTCAAAGATCAATTCCGACTTTTCGGGTGACTAAAAAAATACGTCACCCTGAACTTTTTTGTCTAGAATCATATAAACTAACCGATAATCAACAAAAAGGACACCCTTTTCAACCTGTTACTAATTTTCCAATTTTCATCCATTAGAACCCGGCGGGTGACTCAAAATGTCCGTTCTCAATTTTTTCTCAACACATTCACTTTCCTCTATTAAAAAAACAAAAAAACGGACGTGTTAGACCACTTTTTTCTACATATTCAAAGATCAATTCCGACCTTTCGGGTGACTAAAAAAATCCATCACCCTCAACTTTTTTTATCTCAATTCTCCGAGAACTGATGAAAAATACTTGAAAATTCTGTATGTCGTAAATTCTGGTTACGGTATGCCGTACTATAACTGTGTTTTCGTCCAAGTAGAAGGCAGACCACTCGGTAGACAAACAGTACCTCTTCTGCGGAAATCTCTAGGTGAAGTTTGGAGAAGAGCTCTCTGAGAGCATCTCGATCTAAACAGAAGTCTGATAAGGAGACGGCCTCTATTTCATACTGCGTAGATGTAGATGTAAAAAGGGGTGGCACTACGGCCAATTTCCACTGCGACCTTTGCAGATCTATTGTGGTTCCCCTGATAAGTAGATGACTTGCGCGAGCTTCGTCCTTTTAAGTATGGTTAGGATCCCTGACGTAGCTCTCTGCCTCTGGGTATTCCGTTCTCTTCTGTGAAAACCTTGTCCTTGCTATTCCATCGCATTCGCATGTAATATGGATTGAGGTATCTTCTTCTGTCTGGCAAAACCTGCATGTGGTTTCTTTTGCCAGACCCATGTTTTTCATATGCTTGTTGAGTTTACAGTGTCCTGTAAGCATGCCTACTATTGCTTTTACGGGCGAGTGTATGCGATGGTTTCTTGAAAAACCTTTTTGCCTGCCTCTGTCCTGGGGATTGTTCCCACCAGCTTTGGGCCTGTTTTTCCACCCATTTGCTCATTGCTTTTTTAACTGTTGTTTTTACTATACCGCTGAAGGGTTCTGGACCATAGTATGCCATTGACGAGCCTTGTCTGGCCAGTTCGTTGGCTTTTTCATTTCCTCGATGCCCTTTGTGTCCTGGAACCCATGCCAGGGTCACTTTCTTGCGGTTAGCTAGTTCATCCAGGGCACAGGCACAGTCCCACACAAGTTTGGAGTTTACTTGGGTGGCCTTTAGTGCTTTTAGTGTCGGAGAATCTAACAACGGACTGACCTATGCTGTCTTGTCTGTTTATTTCTCCTATACAGAGGTTTATTGCTGCTACTTCTGCTTGACAGGCTCACCGGGATCATTATCCTTGGTTTTTGCCCGTATATTCCGGCTCCGACTTCTACTGCGTACTTACATTACCACCAGAAGCTGGACTGCAGCTTGAGTACAAAAAAGACAACCGCAGGGTATTCTGTGCCTAGTCTTTTTTGACAACTTTACCATGGTAGCCAGCAGCATTTACAAAACGGGCTTGAGAGTCAACATACATTACTAACATCAATTCCATTATAAAATTCCACTATAAGTAAAGTCTCATTTGAATTATTTCTGTGGGGCTACATCAAAGTCTCTACGATTTAATAATTTACCATTAGTCGAGGCAATGAACTAAAAAAGATAGAAAACTAGTTGGAGTGGACGGATCGCGATGCGGTTTTCGGCATTATTTTCTAAAAAATAATTGTAAAAAATGTGGCAGGTCAGATTTCGGAGCAAATGAAAAATTGCATTGCTGCAGCCAAAAATGCATTCAAAAAATGCATTATTTGGGAGGCCGTTTGGAACTTGGTAAATAAGTGTCAGAACTGGCCCAGATCGGGTACTCGGGGGTTTTGGAGGTCGCTGATCACGAATATGATGTTCAAATTGACCTCCGGAACACCTGGAGCTCAGAAACGCCGATGAACGTCATCTCCGTGGGAATCTCGCACAAATCACGCGAGAAAGAGGAGAAACTCAACGCCCGGGGGTTTTTTGAGTCGCTGAATCCAAATCTGGCATCGGCGAACACCCCACGGGCACCTGGTGCGCCGGACCCTGGGCGCGGACGTCATCTCCGAGTGCCAAAAACCACGGGAAAATCATAATAGGGGCGTTTTGTGGGCCGTTGAACCAACAATTCCGCAGGATGGCAAGATAAAAGTTCCAGTGCACCAGGAGTTTGGAAGGTAGTTTGGGGCCTGAAGGGCCAGAAACACCCCTACAATGAGTTTTGTATTGTTCGGCGATGTCATATTTGGATTCAGCGACCCGAAAAACCCTCCAGAGTGATTTTTTGTTCGTCTATTTTCGGTGGTGTATGGAAACCCCTTGAAGAAGGTGTTCAGCCTGAGGATCCGGTGCACCAGGGGCTCGGGGGTCGTTGTCGACGTGAAATTCCGATTCAGCGCCCCAAAAAACCCCCCATGACGAATTTCATTTCGCCTTTTTTGATTATGTCAGGAACCGCCCCGGAGATGACGTTTAGGGTCAGGTTCTGGTGCATTAGGTGTTCGGGGGGTCGTTTCCGACGTGAAATTCGGATTCAACGGCCGGCAAAAGGCCCCTATTACGATTTTCGGGTGGGTTTTGTCAGTCTTCTCAGAAAAATTCCCGGAGATGACGTCCGCGTCCAGGTTTCGGGGCACCAGGTGCCCGCGAGGTCTTCGCCAATGTCATATTTGGATTCAGCGACCCAAGAAACCCCCCATAACGATTTTCGGTTCGTCTTTTTCGATCGTGCATGGAAACCCCTCGGAGAAGATGTTCAGCGTGAGGTTCCGGTGCACCAGGGGTCCGGGGGTCATTATCGACGTGAAATTCCGATTCAGCGCCCCAAAAAACCCCCATGACGAATTTCAGTTCGCCTTTTTTGATTATGCCAGGAACCGCCCCGGAGATGACGTTTAGGGTCAGGTTCTGGTGCACTAGGTGTTCGGGGGGTCGTTTCCGACGTGAAATTCGGATTCAACGGCCCACAAAACGCCCCTATTATGATTTTCCCGTGGTTTTTGGCACTCCTCTCAGCAAAATTCTCGGAGATGACGTCCGCGCCCAGGGTCCGGCGCACCAGGTGCCCGTGGGGTGTTTGCCGATGCCAGATTTGGATTCAGCGACTTAAAAAACCCCCGGGCGTTGAGTTTCTCCTCTTTCTCGCGTGATTTGTGCGAGATTCCCACGGAGATGACGTTCATCGGCGTTTCTGAGCTCCAGGTGTTCCGGAGGTCAATTTGAACATCATATTCGTGATCAGCGACCTCCAAAACCCCCGAGTACCCGATCTGGGCCAGTTCTGACACTTATTTACCAAGTTCCAAACGGCCTCCCAAATAATGCATTTTTTGAATGCATTTTTGGCTGCAGCAATGCAATTTTTCATTTGCTCCGAAATCTGACCTGCCACATTTTTTACAATTATTTTTTAGAAAATAATGCCGAAAACCGCATCGCGATCCGTCCACTCCAACTAGTTTTCTATCTTTTGGCCTTTTTACTAGTTCATTGCCTCGACTACATTCCTTATAAATCATCCTGTATAATAAAGATTTTTACTTTTTGACACCATGCGTATCTCAGGGTAATTTCCTCTTGAATAAATCTCCTTTTTTTATATGATTAAAAGTTAAAAGCGGTTAATCTCAGTATTTTATCACATCCACCTCTGGACAAAACGTACGCTGTATGGAAATAAATTAAAGCTCGTTCCAATTTCCTTTGCTTTCCCGAAAATTAAATCGAAAACCACCTAATTTGTATTAATTTGGTATTCAAAATGTTTTCAGCATTCGCAGTCCGACTGAAAACTCGTTCATAAATCAGTGGGGGCCGTGGCGGAGCGTGTTTTTGAAACGGCCGCCATCACGCACGTACATGGGTTGATACATCGAAGGGCACGGAGTACTAAGTAGAGCAAACAATCCATAACTCATGGTGCTAATGATGCCAATGCCTCAGCCATTCACTTCTGCACGAGATGAATTGGCGAAAGGGACGCAAAAATTAATGACACTTCTGATGCCACCGACGATGTAGACGTCGACGCCGTCGTTCGGGTAATAACAAGTTTTTTTACGACTTCGAGCGGTCTCACAAAATTGCAATAATTATTCCTAATTTTTTCTATTGTTAAAATTTTATTTTAACAGAAAAGATACAACATTCTGAATTTAATAATAATAAGGCTTTATTGAACGAATCATTTTATGGCCGAGCGAGCTTGCGACATAGACGAGGTCCACTGTGGATGCTATCAAGACTCTAAACAAAAGGTTTTTATATCATGACAATATATTAACAAAAGTCTATAATATAGTTATAATTTACCATCATCGAATAGTTCATTCCTATATGTAGTTCTATTCAATTTGAAAGAGAAATAAAAATTGAGTTTCATTATTCATACTAAGACTGGGTTTCTGTTTTTCGGCTTCATCAGTCAACTCCGAATAAAATTAAAACTAAAACAATCACCATCAAAAAATGCGTTATTAAATACGAAACTGACTGATGAGATAACAATTAAAATAATTATAAATATCAGAATGAAATGAGACAAAAACAGTTCGATGTTGACAAAAGAAAAATCAAAATCTATCGAATCAACTCCTCGTAATCGAGTAAACTTAACTTAAATGACCAATAAGAGAGCAAACGAATCCCAGAATACGCCATAGGACCAAATGAAAATAATGAATCACTCTTAAGCAATGAACCATTTAACCTAGAAAATTCGAGAATTGGAGGAGAGTTAATAAAGATTACGGAACACACCGAGGGAAATCCTATTATACCCTATTTCCAAGTGGATAAACAACATTACGACAACCTACGCAGAATTCCAAATAAAAATCTGGATGGGATTTATTTTTGAAAAGGTAGTTTTAAAACACTTCCTAGATTCCTAGCAGTTGTGCATTCGACGATGAAGATCTAGCTGCACTTCACTTTGTAGTTTTCTAGTCCGATATATGTACTATCTGCTCTTAGTTCGAATGCAGCATTCGATTTATGTCAATTTACATTGCAAAAATCTCAATCTAACGCGTCGGTGATAGTGTTGCGAGTTTTTCCGGGTTTTCTCACAACTGTCGTTCCCGGAGCGCCACGGCAAACAATAACATACAGGGTGTTTCAGGACGAGCTTACACTATCTGTATATTGGAAACTACCTACACGATTTTTATGAAAATTGGGATATATGGTTCTCAAGTTGTGGCGAATTCATTGAAAATATTTTGAAAGATATGACATTTCCGGTTATACCGGAAGTGAGCAGCAACTTTGTTATTTTAAATGGAACACCCTGTATAGCATTAAGTTTTCGAATTCTACATTAAATTTTAATGTCACTTTGTGTAGAATACCCTATACCTAAAATTTATACTTATCGAGATATTAATTTTTTTAATAAAAAATTGACAGACCTTCATATTGAAAATTCTGTGTGAACATCCCGAATACCAAATAAAAAACATCTTGACTGGTTGATTAGTAGGACGATCAAGGTAATTGGTGACATGTCGAAAACTTCTTTTTTGTATACAGGGTTGTTAAAAAAATGATGAAAAGTTCAAGTTCAAAAATGTCAAATATCTTCATTTTTTAAATGAAACAACCATATTTTTATTTTTTTACTTAATTCTAAGGCCGAAAATAAGGGCAGTTTATGTTCAGTTCCCTATACCCAATCTTAAGCGTTTTTGAGATATTAACATGTATTTAAAAAATATTAATTATTTCTGCCCTATTATTGTGTCGGCGTCGGCCGTGTTACTTATTCTTTTATTTTAGCAGGCTGTGGATTTAATTTAATAGTATTAATTGTCATTATTTGAAGTCAATCGCATCGTACAGTGATAGAAATGGCTCGTTTGGAATTAATCGATGAAGATTATCTAAATTTACATTTAATACTTGGTGAATGTGACTGAGTTGTTACTAGAACATGTGCTTTATTTGCTACAAGATATCATTCCATGCATTTAATTCTCTCCCTGCAGCAATGATTAGGCGTGCAACAAACGAAGGTGTGATAAAAAGGCTTACTAAATGCTTGAACACTTGTTATAAGTTTTTGTAATTTATGTAAGAGGAATTTCAATAAAAAACACGACCTAATTATAATCAGCAACAATACGGCAAAAATAACTAAAATTTCAATTTTATTATTATTAACAGGCTTGACACAATAATAAGGCTGAAATAATTAATATTTTTAAATACATGTTAATATCTCAAAAACGCTTAAGATTGGGTATAGGGAAGTGAACATAAATTGCCCTTATTTTCGGCATTACAACTAAGTCAAAGAATAAAAATATGGTGGTTTCATTTAAAAAAATTAAGATAATTGACATTTTTGAACTTGAACTTTTCATCATTTTTTTAACAACCCTGTATACAAAAAAGAAGTTTTCGACATGTCACCAATTACCTTGATCGTCCTACTAATCAACCAGATAAGATGTTTTTTATTTGGTATTGGAGATGTTCACACAGAATTTTCAATATGAAGGTCTGCACCTGTGAATTTTTTATTATCTCGATAAGTATAAATTTTAGGTATAGGGTATTCTACACAAAGTGACATTAAAATTTAATGTAGAATTCAAAAAGTTAATTTTATACAGCGTGCTCCATTTAAAATAACAAAGTTGCTGCTCACTTCCGGTATAACCGGAAATGTCATGTCTTTCAAAATATTTTCAATGAATTCGCCATAACTTGAGACCCATATATCCCAATTTTTATCAAAATCGTGTAAGTAGTTTCCAATATACAGATAGTGTAAGCTGGTCGTGAAACACCCTGTATATAAAAAAAACAACTAAAGGTTGAATAAAAGTACTACTAAAAGCTCTACAAGCTTATTTATCATAAATTTTTTGATCTTACATACAGAGTGTCCCATTAAAAAAATGAAATGCGAATTTTTTACGTGACGGCTTTATTTAATTTTTGACAGCACCCTGTATAATAAAAATTATTTTTTTTATATTAATGACACAATGTTGTATACACCTCCTAAAAAAAATTTAAGCTTTTGTTGACGTTACTTTTGAAGAAATTTAATTTTATCTGCATGGTTAAAAAGTGTAGTAGTAGTTTTCAAAAAAAAAATATAACCCAAAAACGGTTAGAGATATGTATAGGAAAGTATTAACAAAAGTTGTCCAGAATTACGCAATTAACCTCAAAAACACAAAATATACAGGATATCACATTAATAAAACGAAGTTTTAATCAGAAGTAGCAAAAGGTTGCCATTATTTTCACTTGTAATCTCCCTAGAGCATGAATTACTGTCGGAAATATTTCCGAAAGCATGAATTTTTTAAAAGTATTCCGAGTCGAAGACGAGGGATACTTTTTAAAAAAAAATTTAAAAAAGTTTTTTGGTTGCTACAGTAACGAACTGAAACGAAAGCTTCTTATTGGTTAAAAAATGTTGGTGTGAAATTTTCAGTAATAATATAACAAGAGAGTGAGAATCAATTGAAAATAATTTTACAGATTTTTTGAAAACTTGTTGACAGGCAATATTCACGAGAGCCCGCCCGAGCTCGCGAGTTATATTTGACTAGATTATTTTTTGATTCGCACATTTTTACACTAAAAGATCAATAAAACCATTGAAAAATTTAATTTAATTCATTATTACAATATACGAAAATATCGTTGGAATATTGTGAGTACATTTCACTATTTATTGAGGATTTCGAATTGTTTGTTATATTAACTGTTTCCTCCTGCGTATTTTCTCTAAGATTGTTTATTATATTTGAATGATGTTCTTGGTTCAATTGTAAGTATGGGTTAATCGAACTTGCCGAATTATGACCAGTAACCTTGATTAGTTCTTGTTCTCCTACACCACCTTTTAGAAACGTTACTTACTGCACTTGATCTGGCAGAATGGTTAGTTACTTTTTTAGTAACTGTGTCTAGACCTACTTTTCTGCTGATTCTTTGATCTATTCTGAAATGGAATTTATTCCCACAGAAACGTTTTTATACCAAGAACCATGAGTTTGCCAAGCCGGATTTGGAGTAAGAATCAAGCGTTCGGTTTTAATATTTTCTTCACGTTTACCCATTAGTTTTTCAAAAAGACGAACAGGGCAAATATCTGAGTTATTTATGTTTGGAGTCAACCATTTAATATTAGCGCACCTTGGTGCTACATCCTGTGCAGTTTTTGTGAAGATGGGATTTTATTCAATGCGGCCAGTATTTATCATTATGTCGGTTTCTTTTTTAAAATAATTAACTAAACATTTCGTAGCTTCTCCTCCCCTCCAAGCTAGTTCATATGATGCAACGTGAAAAAACTTTCTTTGCAATCCACAAGGTGTATCTTCGTCCCAATAGTTAAAAATTTTCAACAGTGTATTAGAAAGTACCACAGAACTTTGTTAGTGCTTTTCAGGATGTTTTTGTAAAATTTTTCGTTTTGCATCTCTTGCATTTCCAGCATTATTGAATTCTATATCATGGAAAGGATCAAAGGACCTGTTATAGTTATTAAAGTAAAGTTCTTGAACTAATTTGGCCGTTTTATTCCACATTGTCTTTATTACTGCTTCTTTATAACCATTTCCGTTCTTTCTTTTCAAGTTATAAGCCCAATCTTTTAAAATCAATGCCAGAGTAGCTGTTTTAGTAGATTGATCCAGAATATAATTTCCTTCTATGGTGAAGGTCTTAAATTGTCTCCATATCGACTGATTACTTATTAGAGTGTTTTTCGAAGTAGTTTCTAAAATATTTTTTGTTATTCCTGCATCAGAAACGGTACTAAACCGATGATTTTCACTCATTTTATTTATTTATTTCCGAGAATAATCACAAGAGATTTATTCCCACTATAATAATGACATAATTGGTTAAAACTTACCTTTGTGACAAATAAAGAAGCATTTCATTGGTTTTAAGAAACGTCAAAAAATAATCATTAAGATAGTTCAAATTCTCTACAGTCCAATTTTCAGCTACCTATTTATTTCTCGACATTTTCCTAACACACGGTTTATTTGCCGCACCCTTTATAGTAATATTTCGATCCGAAAAAAGTTCTTGTAGTATACGAAAATAACAAATAATAAAAAATCACTTTACACCTTACAATCCATAACGGCGACGTACAAAATAAATATCGCGAATCCTCCTAAAATACTCTGTAAAGATTTCTTTATAAAATACGCCCTGCAGCAAAACCATGTTTTCAACCTAAGACCTCCGTCAAAGTGAAAAAACATCCTGCCCGTTGACTTTTCGCGTTGTCTTCCAGTTTTTACGGAATTTCCCCGCCCCTGGGCGCTCAAAGCAGGCTTGCCAATATGATGACGCAAACAAACGTTTAGCCCGAGGATATCCATTCGTTGCGCCTCTAAATCGTTCCAATATATTTCACCATTAAATTTATGCTTGTCAACTGCAAGCAACCGACGGAAATCGGACGAGGGGATGTACAGACACTAACCGCGGAAGTTGAGTGGTGAGGTGCTGATTTTTTCTTTACGAAATATGTTAAAGCAGCCATATTATTACAATTTAGATAAAAAGGTAGGTGAAGAAGTACGTTTAGACGGAGCTACAAGAGGACAGTGGACAAAAGAAACAATTCTAAATGAAGTGACTACTACCTTCGGGATTAAAAGTATCTAATATACTATTATTAAATTATAAATAATAATATGGACGTGATTTTCAAAACAGAACAGCGACAGCATGTACGGTTTTACGACTCACAATATTAGTTATAACGGGCCAGTCAAACTTTGTTCCGAACTCTAAAACCCTCAATAAAACCCTTATACAAAAGGATCTGGAATAACTTTCTGAAACCTGCCCGTAAATTAAAACGGCCGGAACTATAAAAGTAAAAGATTAAAATATCAATTAAGAGTGCTATTAAAACGCTCTCGTTCGAACGAGAATTTATCAATTACGGAGCCTCTGGTATAGAAGCTGTACAATGTACTACGGTAATAAGTAAATTAAGAGGGACCGCCGGCATAAATAAGGGCTCTTGCGGCCCCATTATGGGCCGAAATCGCGTCTGGTGCTTGCCGATACCGAACCATTAAATCTCTTTACCAATAAAAATAGACTCGTTCTCGCGGGATCTACTAGCAATGTGTATCGCTTTGGATTAAGCGCCCAGCTACAAAAAAAGAACGGTTCTTAAATTATTACGATAAAAATAAGACCACTCCATAGATCATAATTAAAGAAATGTGCTAAAAGTAACCGTTTCGTCTAACGATCGTTATTTATAAAAATTACCTCCTGTTAAGACAGACAAAATTCCCCCAAAATACAAATTCCTGAATTAAAAAAATACATGTTTAGTAGGAAACGCAGGTTCGTGGTTATTTGTATTCTTTGGTTGAGAACAAATCCTGAAAAAAATCATGAAGACTGAAGTATATACCCAGCCTTTGGAAAATTGCGGAAGTCATAATGATACCCAAGCCATGGAAACCACCACATGAGACATCGTCATACAGACCGATCTCATTACTGCCTGTTATGTCGAAACTATTTGAGAAGCTCCTACTCAAAAGACTAAAACCACTTATCGAAGAAAGAGAAATTATCCCTAATCACCAATTCCGATTTAGAAATAAGCACTCGACGATCGACCAAGTTCATAGAATAACCAACATTATAGAGAAATCATTAAAAGAGAAAAACATTTGTGCTACTATCTTTCTTGATGTAGAACAAGCGTTTGATAAGGTTTGGCATGAAGGCTTAATACATAAGCTCAAGCTTTTCCTTCTAAAACAATATACAGATATCCTCCATTCATATATATCGGAAAGATACTTTAGGCAAGAAGAAGCCTATTCCGATCTTAAAGAAATTAAGGCTGCCACAAGGAAGTGTCCTAGGACCTGTCCTATACTTACAGTACACATGTGATATTCCAGAGATATCATAGCCACCTTCGCCGACGACACTGCCATTCTAGCAGTAGGAAAGAGCAATGAAGAAGCAACCCACAAGCTGCAAACAGCTGTCCAACTTATCTATGACTGGACGAAGAGATGGAAAATTAAACTTAATGAAACTAAATCACTCCACATTAACTTCACAAACAAAAGGATAGATCATATTCCAGTCAGAATAAAGAATAACCTGATTCCATATTCAAACACAGCAAAATACTCCGATGGAAAGTGCATGTTAAAGAGAAAAGAGAAGAACTTGGACTGAAATATAAAAAAATGTACTGGCTAATTGGAAGAAACTCCACTCGGTCTCGACATAATAAAATTATGCTTTATAAGCAGATACTTAAGCCTGTATGGACCTATGGTATCCAACTATGGGGATAAACCAAAGCAAGCAACTTAGCAATCAGCCAAAGATTTCAAAACAAATCACTGAGGAACATAGTAGATGCACCTTGGTACATTCGCAATAGTGACCTCCATAGGGATCTGAAAATGGACACTGTCGACCAGACCATCAAGAAATTAGCCATGAAGAAAGTCATGAAGAAAGAATTCATCATCATGTTAATGTCGAGGCTATCCAGCTCCTTGGCAATACTGGATTAGAAAGAAGACTTAAGAGGATCAAGCTCTTTGAGTTAGTTTAGTGTTTTAGTGCAAACGCAAAGCTTGTGTGTGCACGTTAAACTTTAGTGCAAGCCATTCTACAGAACCTAAGGAACACTGATGAGTATACCTTAGTTTTAAGTTTCAAACTCTATTTGATTAAGTTAGAATTAAATTGCTCATTGGTCACTGTTGACCAGATTGTAATATACTAAATGCCTTTATGAGTATTTAATAATAATTAAAAAAAAAATGAAGACATGCTTTTTGGAGATCTTTTAACACTTTTTGCATACACTATAAAAAATTAAAATAACAAAAAATTGTCTTTTTTTTTAAATCTCTACTTTTTTAAACTACTGGCAAACTTAATTACCTTCATACATATTATGTACCCAGTTATCAGAGACGTTGACCTTTCATAAACTGTGATATCGCTGAAACTAGGCTCTCAGGTACTTTAAAGGGTGTAGAAAACGATAAAAATATTTTTGCTTCACTAAAGTGACTGCTAAGTTCACAATTTCGAAAACAAAAGTAATAGCACAATGGGAAAGAGCGGAAAATTTGACTAAACAAATATTCAAGCGAGGCGTTCGGAAAAAACTGAAGTATCTTTGTACAAATGATGTGAAATAAGTTAAAATCACAGCTCCCAAGAATATGCCATAACAGGTATTGAATTACAGAAGTCCAGACGCGGTTGGAACCCGAATCGTTTCGGGACTTAACACAACAATTTTGATTTTGTTACTAAAGGAGCCACCCTTTAAAGTAGATTGAGAGCCTAATTTCAGCGATATGACATTTTATGAGACTTTTTGATCTAAATGTGGCTGTGACAACTGAACTATTAATAGATAATCTTCAAATTGTGACAAATTATTTCAATCATATACAGGGCGAAATGTAGTATCACAACATAGCCGCCTAAGTTATACTAGATGTTTCAGAAGTATTTAAAATTGTTATTAACAAAATTATCAATATCAGCAGTTGCACGGTCATATAGCGTCATCGTCCATAACTCTTGAAATAATTTTCATTTTGATTTTTATTGCCGTCTTTTTCAATAAAATGACATTCACATTAAAATTGGTACTTGGAGAAACAATGCGATCTCGTAAAATACTTAACATATGTTTTTTTGTCAGCACAACCAAGGTATTCTCAAACATGATTTGATAACTTTGCGCTGGATGTGAGGAAACTCAAGACCTCATAAAAGAATAAGGAATCTTGAGAATACGAGGCGATGTTGATATGTAGTTATTCAGAATTTATCTTTGAACGAAACCAAAATCGCCGCATTAAAGAAGATTCTTCAATTTTTTCTTTTTCTGGTACCGTTTCCCAGAGCAGCATTTTTAATTGAAACTCAATATTAACTAGTTGAGTGGGAAATGACACCTGGTATATGAAAAATTGACTACCTCTAAAAAGATAAAACGAGTCAAAGTTAAATTTGTGTTTTAATCACTCGAGAAACCCTTCAAGTCCATAGTTTTTAATAAAACAAGAGTCCTTATATATTGGCAATGCGAAAGACGGTTTAGAGATCGTATTAAGGAACATATCAATTAAAATAATTCAAAATCGATCGTGAGTAAACGTATAAAAATTAACAACAACGTTTAATCCATTTGCTTATATTTATGCATAGAGATTACCTATGTCAATTTATATCGAATAAAAGGAGTCTAATGATAATAATGATTGAAATATGAGATATAAGAGGAATAAGGCAAAAGGTATTTTCAGAAATTTAGTCACGAAGAGATTCTCGGGATTTAAAAGCCTTCTAGTAGTTTTCTTGAATGAACTAAAGGTTAGAAATGAAAGTAAATAGACATAACCAACAAATTAGAATTCGGTTTATTATTATTATAATTTCTGAATGCACCCTCGTAAGTTTGCTTAGGCTGTCGGAAAGCATCAAGACCTCATAAAAGCATAAGGAATCTCATTTGAAAATAAATCACTCGCAAAAAATAATAACGCACAGAAAATTCATATTCGTCGGAAAATATCAAAAGACAATTCACTTTTTATTACTTTTCTCTTTATGGGTATTCGGGAGTCGCACACGCACACAACACATAAAATCTCGAAAAGAAAGAGAAAAAAGGCAAAACCGATAGAGGATCATCCCGACAAGGCCTTAAAGCGGTTTTTATAAAATCTTAGCACATTTGGAATGCCGCGAGGTGGCCGGGGATTTACGGAAGGTGCTTTATACAGACGATAAATAAGGGATAAAAGATTTAATGGAACCCTGTAATTACTTTTTATTTTGATTTTATTAACTATTTGATTTTTAACGACTCTTGAGCGCAGAACCGTTAAATAAAAGTAATTTAAAAATTCTTCACTTTATTGCCTTGGTTCTCTTTTACAGAAAATTGAAAACATTTTTATCTTGAAAAAAAAAATCACACTAAACAGCAATGTAATATATAAACGTCAACGACATCCTAACATCATAATATACAATTATTACACTAAAATGTATTGCAAATCTATGTTAATACCCAAATTTCAAAATGTATGTGTGTCAACTAACCTGTTTATTCGTTTATTTCAAATCGCTTTAACACACACATAACTCACTTCAACACTAAACATCAGTTTTTGAATATCTAAAAACTTCAAATTACACCGAAATCCATAAATCTCTTTAAAACTGACAAATGTCAAACTCTATATCTGAATTATGCCAAACGCAATCACGTATGCCTTGGTGGCCCTGTATTTAAAACTGTAGCAGCTCAATATTTTTTGATGTTTCAATTTAAATTGATAAAGAAAATATTGAACATTTGTGTGTAAAGTGTCTTTTGCATAAATTCTCTGTTTTTACAAATACCACTCTTCCTCTTAAATTTTATAGATTAAATTTGGGGGACTCGTGGTATTACCTTTGATAATATAAAGGGATAAATAATGTCAATTCTCAATTCTACAAATTCTCTAAATATCTTTCCTATTCATAAACTTTTTAATAGACTCGACTGTTGCTCGTCCGGAACTTGTATGCTCGTCGTGGAGCTTCCTTGCTCGTTCTGGAACTTTCCTGCTTGTCGTGAAACTTGCTTGCTTGTCATAGAACTTGCCGGCTAATCTTGGAACTTTGTGATAATCCTTGAACTTGCATGGTCGTTCTGGAACTTGTCTGCTCATCTTGGAACCTGCCTGGTAATCCTAAGTGCCAACTTGTCCAGAAAAATATCACTTTCCAGACTAGTTATGTAAAAAAACTATTTTTTCAACAAATGTAAACAAAATTAAGCATGAAATCCTTCCCGGCTAGTGTAATTTTTTATTAATTCTAATAAAAACTAATTATTATTTTAGTAAATACTTAATTGAACTATTTATAGGAAAAAAAACTTGACTTTGACCGTCAAGTTAATAGCGCAAGATCGTGGAATTTTCTTTCCTCCCCTAATTTCTGAATTTCGAATACAAAAAGGATGTTTAAGTAATTGAAAGTTGTTCTAGTTCTCCGGGATCAAACTGGCCAACTTCACCACTAGAACTCCTCAAAACTTTCACCCTTATATGGAACTCCCGTTCGAGGAATATTCAGACCGTAGGCCTGCATAGACGTATTCCATTCTTTTCTCAAAAGGGATAAGGGTTGAAAGTTTGTAACACAAAATTCCGATGAGTTTCCCTTTTCGTTTTATAAGTTTTAAGGGCTTGTTTGTTTTATTATCGAGCTTTACGTCTTTTACGACATTGTGGAAAAAGAAAGTTACAATTTTATTGAAAATTGTTTTTTGTTATTGATCAAAATATTCGATATTTCTAAAGTTTATAAAATGGTGAAAAGGAAAAATGGAAATCAACTTTTTTAGTTTCACTTCTATGGAATAATAAAATGACTTTTTTATTTAATAAAAAATGAAACAAACATTGTAAATAATTTTGAAATGTTTAGATAAGATCCAATATTTTTGCAATTTTATATTTTACAAGATTTTTCAATTTTCCGAAACTACTGATTTTTCAACTTTCAAATAAACTCGAAAAAAATGCATTTTTCCAAAAAATTATTAAGAATAGAAGTATTTTTTACCGGGCCTTTGTGGGGCTGAAATAAAACAGGAAATATCCGTTAACCCTCAAATTAAAAAAAATATATTTTTGTTAAAAATTGAAAACAAAATTTTGAAAACGCAAAAATAACTAATGCACGTTCTTATTTCCACTCACGAGTTATTTTGAAACACCTTGTATATCCACATTGGTTTTTCGAAATTTTTGAACATCTAATTTTGTAATTTTTCTTTATTATTTTCGTTACGGTATTTCATTACTACTATCACTTATATCCCCACTTTTGAACTAGGGTCATTAAGTTTTTACCATCTTTATTCTTAAATGTCACGAAACTTCCAACACGATAAGTAATTTAAATGGCGATAATGAGCCTTGGAAGTTTTATCCAATGTAATACCACGAGAGAACGAGTCGTATTTTGAAAGATTATTTTTTGGATAATTTTGTATTAAAAACAAAGAATGTAGTCATTTATACAAAAGACACTACACACAAGTGTTCAATATTTTCTTTATCAATTTCACACAGATGTATTCCCCTCCATTTTTAAATTTAACCGGCAAATATATAAGTACAGGGCCCAATTGATTACTTGTCAATTTTAAACGGATTTATAGCTGAATGCACTTGTACGCAAGCCATAAACGAAGCGAAGAAGAACTGATTTATGCCATGGAGAGTTCCGTGTATAGTATTAGTTTTAATGTCTATAATAGGTATATTTGTAATATTTATAGACTGATATGGAAAGTCTTTCTTCATTTAGCTAATTTGAAGTGTTTAGGTATTCAAAAACTGATGTTTAGTTTAGTGTTGAAGTGAGTTAGGTATGTGTGTTAAAGCGATTTGAAATAAACGAATAAAAACAGGTTAGGGTACAAATACATTTTGAAATTTGGGTATTAACATGGATTTTAGTATAATAATACTAAATAAAAGTTGTTAAATGTTTATATTTGACATTTCAAAAAGGTAAACAAAGTTTTATCAAAAAACAAAAACGAAGAGGCGGTTTTATCTTATGAATTTCCCGAGTCGAAGACGAGGGATACTTTTTAAAAAAAATTCATGCTTGAGGAGATATTTCCAGATAGTAATTCAAGATCGTGGGAGATTCGGTAAGAAAATTTCACACCAAAGTAATATAAAAAATTATAACGACATTTTCGTAAGACAGGTCTATTTTTATCATTTGACACTTGACAGAAATCCTATTGCTGTGGTACAGCCCAGGGTAGGAGAATACTATCGCCAAGTTTTTTGGTTGCTACAGTAACGAGCTGAAACGAAAGCTTCTTATTGGTTAAAAAATGTTGGTGTGAAATTTTCATTATAAAACTCAATGATTCTATTAGGTGAGCTCTTGTTGGCTGAACCAAAAGTCAACATTTTGTCAATATTTTGATATTCTGGTTAGTCGTAAAGATTTTTTAAATAAATTTTGAAGTGAGACAGGTTAACAATGAGCAGTATAAGACGTTATGTGTGGAAAATAAGAGATAGAAACAGTTTTGTTGTAAAAAAAATCATAAACTTAAAATAAATCTCCCCAGGCTACAAAAACTATATTTTATATTTATAGGGAATATAAGTAGGAGATGTGATAAGAAAACTTAATATGTATTGTAAATAGATCAGGATTAAGGACTATTCCTTGTGGCGGACCGACCTTTATTACTTAAATATCCATTGTCCTTAGCAAATTATCATTTCAATAATTCTCACTTCGTATTCCATGTTGTTCAATTATTTGGACTAATTTTCTATGATACATTGTGTCGAATGCTTAAACTAAATCAATAAATACAGTCACACTTTCATTTTCTTATCGACCTTTAGAGAAACTGCTTTATATCCGATATATTCAATTTAGAAAAAAAATTATTTAGTTTACAAGCTTTCAAAGAGAACCACAATAGTTTCTCTTGACAATTTCTATTCATGACATTCTGTTAATTTACATAACGTCTGACTACTGCATATTGTCCGTTAACAAATTAACTAGTTTGCATAATTCAGAATATCTTTGATATAATGATGTTGTTAAAGGCGAATGTCTGTGTACCTACAGGACGTAATTAGGTATGATCATCTGTTCCACTATGTTGTTACCAGTTATACATGGATTTATGTGAGATCTGTATGTATTTTGAGGACATTTGTGTTGTTTATTCGACTGTTGTAAAGGACCCCGCACCATTTAAATGTAAAAAACGTCCCGGTCGAATTTTCTGAAACGTTGGTATGTTATAATACTCGATGCACTGCCAAAAAGTGTCCATTGGTCCAAACCAAATTTGACCGGGACGTTTTTACATTTAAATGGTGCGGGATCCTTATTATAAAGCGACTGATGCTGGTTTAGGTGCCTTTCCTAGATACATTTCAGATTTAGCATTATTATAAGGCATAATAGCGATAAAACTTCAGGCATCACAGAAAAACTTCACCCTATAGTTCATTCTATAGGTGTCACTATCAGCAACTTTTAACCATACTTCCAAGTGCACTCACACATGAAACCCTTCTTCATAACTCCGTCAAGGTTAATTAGCAAAAACATCTCACAGACTCCCAGAGAAATAATTAAAACTCCAACTATAGTCCCGGTGTGTTTTCAAGAGCCACGCTCAAGAGTAGGACTGCAACAGAAACAATGCCCGACATGGTATTGTGGACAACTGGGGCGAAGGCTTTTTTCGTAGAAAAAAAAAATAGGACGAAGAGCCCTCGAGTTAGTCGGCACGTGACGTAGCATATGGCCTCGACTACGAACTTCGACAGCCACTCGACTTCCGGGGACTATCCGCTAGATGCTTGCTTGCATCCAATTATTTTTCTATCTGATGTGACAATCAATGCTTTAATAAATATGAGATTCATGAGATTGTGTTCTTTAAATATAATGCAAATTTAAATTGCTGCCCGTGCTTGCTTCGTTAAAGAAAAGTATTTCGCTAACATGGTAAGGTTCCCGATTTTGAATAATTATCTTCGATAAATTAAATTTAATGGGAATGGTCCTGTTCCTATTTAATTTTTGTAAAAATTGTAATGAAAAAACTTCTTTCTAGATCGTGGACCGTGTTCGCATTATTTAGTTCAATTATTTGTACTGCCATCGACATTTTCTTTTTATTCGAACGAAATCGAGCGAAGAAAAATTACCAGTCGATTGAAAAACAATTTAACCAGGATCGAACGTTCTGATGAGTATCTCTGATTGAAAATCTATTTAATTGTCTTCGTCTTTGAAGTTCGAAGACAAAAGAGGGTTTTTAATGTAAATTGGATCGTCATTAACAGTTAATAGTGGTGAGTGAAAAGGTCGTTTTGTTTCTGTAATTTACACAAAAGAAAATTTGATTTTGATATATAAACAGTGAGTACAAATAGTTCGGTAAAGTCTTGATTAAGAAACCAAACTTCATTCGGCCACTCCTGGGATTTCAAAAATCTGTAAAATATTTTTTGTGTAATTGTACTAAATCATACAAAATTAGGGAAAATCATATAATTAATACTAAAATAGGCTGATGGGGAAAACTCAAGGGTTTGTTAAATTTCGGCCCAATCTTCATGTAGCTTATTTTACGCGTCTTGTTATTACCAATAACTTTTCTACAATTTCCACCGAGACAGACACAATTTTTTTTATCTCGGACATTCAAAATGTTGAGAAAAGTCTTTTTGAGGAACTTTAATTTTTTTTCCAAGATTTCAAGACGTCCTTTGGGTGGGCCGAAGTAACTGTGTTTTTGGGCTCAAAATACGTCCGTATAAGTAAATTTGTGAATTTTCTGCGATAAGAAATTTTAAAAATTATAAAAAAATCCACCATGTTTATAAAAAAATCTTGGTAGTACTCCCGATACCACAATAGTCAAATGTGTACTCTGTGTTATTGAACTACTGTAGCATTTATATTTGGCAACGCCGCGGAAAAACAAAAGAGACTCAAGTATGCTTTTACTGTCTTTCAGTGCTGTCAAACGCACTAGTACGGCGTATGGGTTTGACATTAGGTTATAAATAACTCAAGCACTCCGACAATTAAAAATAACGAGCAAATTTTAATTTACTAGAGCTGCATATGAAAAAATAGTATATTTCATTAGGAGTCCAGAAAATAGACTTTTTCTGTTCGCGCGCGACGGCAAGTCGTGCAAGCCGGAAAAAGCATTTTTTGGCATGTAATGAACGATATTTCTCATTATATCTATCTGAAAACGAGATTAAGAAACATTTATTTTTAACAATTTGCGATTTCTAGAGAACTGTCAATACCTTTATTTTTAACAATTTGCGATTTCTAGAGAACTGTCAATAACATATTATTTTATTTTGACATGTAAGTAGGCAGTAAGTTGGCTGTACAATTTTCCGTGCGGTCGCACAGAAAAAGACAATTTTCGGTGCGCTAATAAATAAGCTTACTTGCTTAGGTATACAGGGTGTTCCGATATTCGACCGACAACGCTTTACAGGTGATAGCCCTTGACAAATGATGAAAAATGAGTCAGTTACATAAGCCCCTAAGATTCTTAGTTTACGAGATACAGGGCGTTACAGTTGGGAAATTAAAATTATTTCGACCCCCCTATTTTTTAAGACACTGTATAAATCGATTTTTTTTTCATTTTATTTAAATCTTTGGTTATTTATGTTACAAAAAATTATTGACTTTTATTGCGCTAAAATCAACAATTTTTGAGATATTTGACTTTTTAGCGCAATAAAAGTTAATAACTTTTTGTAACATAAATAACCAAAGATTTAAATAAAATGAAAAAAATATCGATTTATACAGTATTTTAAAAAATAGGGGGGTCGAAGTTACCACTACCCATTATTGTGCGCCACTGGATGAAGTACGCCAAGCATATTTTTTGTTAAATTTTTAAGTTTCTAAGAAGTAAATCGACTGCCACGTTTGAACAAAAAATTTAAAACGGCAGGTGAAATATCGCAAAAAATAAATTTTAATTTCTCAACTTTAGCACCCTGTATCTCGTAAACTAAGAATCTTAGAGACTTATGTACCTAATTCATTTTTCATCATTTGTCAAGGGCTATCACCTGTAAACCGTCGAATATCGAAACACCCTGTATATAGTGTTTTTAGATAGGTACAATGAAAAATACTTTTGAGTTAATATATTACTAGAATAAACAATTTTATATAACATATCTCAATCAATAAGGGGTTTCTTTAAAACTATTTAGCTGGTAACTTCTTGTTCAGCTCAGGAAATCATGTTTTCGTTATTCACATTAGGGCTCTGGCTGGGACATCAGCCACGTAAAAACGCCAGATGTAATTAACATAGTACATTTTACCTAATTATTTGCTAATTACTCTTATCACATGCTCTGAAGCTGAATTTATGAGTAACCAAAATGTTCTCATAAGAATCAGTGGTAAAGGCAAAAAAATTATAATAATACATTTTTTCTGGTTCTCTGCAGCTCTTAAAAAATTTTACTGGATCTTTGTCTTATTATAATGTATCAATATGCGAAGTTTCAATAAATTCTAAACAGTAATTCTAAAACCTTGACCATGTCCTTTTTAAGAGTCTGTTGGGTGTAATATGATTTATTGTTTTCTAATTATTTTCACTTTTTTAATTTGATGGGGTATCTATTTGTATTGCGGAAGCTCGATCTATTGCAACGGAAAATAATCACCGGGTATATCAAAAAGCGTAACCAGGGAACGAAAAATAAAAGGAGGAGACAGATGAGTTACTGAAAGAAAGAGATATGTCAAAAGTTCACTTTTTTTTTGAAATTGCACAACTTTGTGAAAAAAAAAGATATTGAAATTTTTCTTGTTGCAATTTAAAGCTAAAAAGTTGTTCTTTAAAATGGCCGAATCAGTTTTTTGATCCATTCCAAAAACTATTTTTTTTTTAACTTTGAAATCACCCGTTTTTTGGGATAGCGATAAAACGTTCCATGATTCATTTATCGTAACAAGGCATAACTGTAATATAAATAAATAACAAAATTGATTGTTGAATGAAAGTTTTATTGTTCAAAATTTAAAAAAAACAAAATCAGCCTTATTAGATTTGAGGCACTTGTAAAATGTTTTGCAGTTGGAACGCTTTTGTTTAGCCCTTTTGTTATCAACAAATTCATGTCTTTCGCCTCCAAAAAATCTTCAATCATACCGCGTAGTTTTATTCGCAAAGTAGGGGTAGCTAGTCTAGCAGCAAAAAATTTTCTGTCTCCCGAAAATACGGATTTTGTAATGTAAATTTTGTAACGAAAATAAAAAAAAAGTGGGAGTAAATTTCTAAATTGTTAGTAAATTCTAATTAAAATTTAGTAAATGTTCTATAAGGTTTTAACAAGGTCCGGGCTAGGTTCAGACGGAAGTTGGCAAAATAATGAATAACTTTTGACAGGAAAGGTTAATAAAAAAAAGGGGGAGTAAATTTCTAAATTGTTAGTAAATTCTAATTAAAATTTAGTAAATGTTCTATAAGGTTTTAACAAGGTCCGGGCTAGGTTCAGACGGAAGGTGGCAAAATAATGAATAACTTTTGACAGGAAAGGTTAATAAAAAAAAGGGGGAGTAAATTTCTAAATTGTTAGTAAATTCTAATTAAAATTTAGTAAATATTCTATAAGGTTTTAACAAGGTCCGGGCTAGGTTCAGACTCAAGGTGGCAAAATAATGAATAACTTTTGACAGGAAAGGTTAATTAAAAAAAGGGGGGGGGGGAGTAAATTTCTAAATTGTTAGTAAATTCTAATTATAATTTAGTAAATGTTCTATAAGGTTTTAACAATGTCCGGGCTAGGTTCAGACTGAAGGTGGCAAAATAATGAATAACTTTTGACAGGAAAGCTTAATAAAAAAAAGGGGGAGTAAATTTCTAAATTGTTAGTAAATTCTAATTAAAATTTAGTAAATATTCTATAAGGTTTTAACAAGGTCCGGGCTAGGTTCAGACTCAAGGTGGCAAAATAATGAATAACTTTTGACAGGAAAGGTTAATTAAAAAAAGGGGGGGGGAGTAAATTTCTAAATTGTTAGTAAATTCTAATTATAATTTAGTAAATGTTCTATAAGGTTTTAACAATGTCCGGGCTAGGTTCAGACTGAAGGTGGCAAAATAATGAATAACTTTTGACAGGAAAGGTTAATAAAAAAGGGGGGGGAGTAAATTTCTAAATTGTTAGTAAATTCTAATTATAATTTAGTAAATGTTCTATAAGGTTTTAACAATGTCCGGGCTAGGTTCAGACTGAAGGTGGCAAAATAATGAATAACTTTTGACAGGAAAGGTTAATAAAAAAGGGGGCGGAGTAAATTTCTAAATTGTTAGTAAATTCTAATTAAAATTTAGTAAATGTTCTATAAGATTTTAACAAGGTCCGGGCTAGGTTCAGACTGAAGGTGGCAAAATAATGAATAACTTTTGAGAGGAAAGGTTAAAAGGGGGAGTAAATTTCTAATAAATTGTTAGTAAATTATCCAAAAGGTATTTTTGGTCCGCGCTGAAATGGCTTGGCCAGCTTCAGAGTACCGACATTTAGTTGAGTGTGAATGTTTCGTTAATAATTAGATTTGCAATTTTCGGCCACGTTTAATTTTATTTTTGTGTTATAATCTGAAATTGTTTAATAAAATTTATAGAATTCTGACATTTCGTTTCACTATAAATAAATTATTAGTACCTATTAAAATTAAAAGGACTTAGTTATTAGATGTTCTCATATCTCAGGTGATTGATTCTTTTTTTTTAAAAGACGGGATCTCGAAACAATTCCAAGAAATAGGGCTTCTATAAATTTTTCATGGAATCCGCTTTCCCGGTTTACCATTTCCAGCGTGCACTGAATCAGAATTTCGAATTACGCGTTTTAAAATGTTTAGCGAACTACACACTGATTTATTTAAGAGCCTTGCTTAAAATTAATTTTTTATAAACTCTGAATAATTATCCAGAAATGTTGGTCCAAAGTATGAGCGGTGCTTACGGCCAGTGGCGTACGAAATTGAGGGGTATTTAACCCTTTTTGGACCATCGAATGGACCTCATTTACTTAAAAACCTGAATAGATACGTTTTTAAAAAGCAATTTTTCCTTAAATGAAGTAAAATTTGATTTATATACTTTGACGCGTTTTTCTTAAAATATTCATTTTACGATTTTCCGATTTTGTTTTGAAAAATTTAATTATCTAAAAGATAATAATAAATTGCCTTTATTTGCCTGTAAAAAAATACAAACAATAAATACTTGAGGCGAAGTCTAGCTAGAGCTACTCTATAGATAACCTCAATCTAATGACAATGAATATTTACTGTTACTCCACAAACAAAAACTTCATTTTCTATACATGCCAGTTTTTACATAAAATTAACCTAAAAATTTATGTAGCAAATAGTTTTACTTTCATGCAAATAAATCTTCAACACAATGAAAACAAATTTAAAAAATAAAGGAGAATAATCTCAATATTATTTGCAAAAAAACATGAATATTTCACAATAAAAATCATACGAATATAAAATCCAAACAAATGGGTATGAAAAATTGATTATTGATTTTAAAATTTACGAAAAAAGTGTGGAAAAATTCAAATTAAAAAAAAAAGAAGAACTGTTTTTCTTTGTTCAGTATTTGTTTCTGAAAAGGTAATAATAAGATCCAAAAAGTAATGAAAAAAATTTATATATGTATTTTTCCTTTTTTTATTTTCATCTTACAGTGCCCTGAAGATATCAAAATAAATTGACGAAATGTTGGCTTTCAAGAAATATTGTTTCCTTTAATCCAAGACCGAGATCCCAAAACAACACTCATCATTCTAAAAGTCGTAAAAAAGATTTGAAATTTAAAAAATGAATGCCTAAATAATGTTTTTTATCTAAAATTTACACAATTCGGGTGATTTTGTAATTATCAGATTTTTTACAAGAAAAATAAAAATTCCACCATAAAAAACACAATAACAAAAAAATACACAAAAATAAAGAGATCGACTATTTCTTTTTGGCAATAATCACCTGACAGTAACATCGTTGAAATTTTTCTAAAACCTTATCGACAACGAATAAGACTAGCTTTTTAGCGAAAAAATGTTTGAAGAATTTTTCAGCATAACTTAAATTCTATCAAAAACTTTGAGACTTTTAAGTTAAAGGGTTAGTCCGCCCCTAGTTTTCAAGTAAGTGTACTTCGACTAAAATTAGTAAGTTTGTTTTTAAAGTATTGGGGTCTATTTTGTAGGTCTTTTTAATTTCTTTTAATCGTTAAAAAGATATTTTACCTGCTAACAATTTTTGTTGTCCATATTTTTGATTATCCTTTTTTTGTGTTGAAATTTGTGGAAATTGAAAAGAGGGACAGATATAAAAATAAATATTTTTGTTTCTCTAGTGTTTAGCATGGAGATGAAACTTTTTTGGAAACGTAATTTGATCTCACGGACGGCTATGTTTGCAATTATGAATGTTTCTGCTCTTTTCGCTGTTTTTGCCTTTTGGCTTTTTTGCGCGATTCCCAGGCAACGATTAATTTTAATTACTTATATATATATATAGGCTATTCATTCCTGTCGGAATGGTGGCCGCTGATTTAAGCTCATCCGATTCATTTTTTGCGGTGAATCACTCCGCTGTTTTCTCTTTATTTATTTTTCTTTATAAATTACTATGGGTTTTTGCTTCTTCTGTTATCTTCTTCCATTTTTTTCTGTCCTTTATATCTATTTTCCATTTGTTTATATTCATTTTTCGTATATCTTCTCTAATTTGATCTTCCCATCTTGTCTTCGGTCTTCCTTTTGGTCTGCTTAGTTGTGGTGTCCAGCTTGTTATTCTTCTTATTATTGTTAATGGCTCCCTTCTAGTTACATGTCCATACCATTTTAACCTTTGAGCTTTTATGAACCTCACGATATCTTCTCCTTTCATCTTTTCTCTAATTTCATGATTCATCATTTTTCTGAATTCCCCCTCTTCTATTTTCACTGGGCCAAAAATTTTCCTTAATATTTTTCTCTCAGCTATCCTTAAGTTTTCTTCGTTTTTACTTGTCAAACACATAGTCTCTGCGGCATACGTCATTGTTGGTCTTATAGCAGCTTTGTACAATTTCAATTTGGTGTTTTTACTTAAATGAATTTTAATTACTTACCGGTCCAAATTGCTCGAAGTAACTTTTCACATCTTCTAGTGTTGTTGGTGCGGATAAACCGCCTACGAATATTTTTTTCGTCCTGGTTACCATCTGAAAAAAAAAAAAATAAAATCGTTAATTTGAAAACAAAACAAACAAGTTTTTTTTAACTTTATGTACAGCTGTTGATACGCCCTCGTAGAATTTGTATTACTAAAAAAAACTGATGTAAATACTATAAATGTCGAATCACGTTTTCAATGACGTCAAGTTTTGCCATATTAACTAGATCTGTCAAAAAAAAACTAATAACCTAATATGAAAGGTTTGTCTAATTGATAGGTTGCCATGTACTTCGGTTAGAATGCGCAAAATGAGTGACTCAGGTAGCCCGAGAACCTCATGAATAAATGTACCGATTAGAAGAAAGCATTCTTATAAAACATTCTTATAAAAGTCGCAATATTTTAAAGAATGTAAATAATAATAATAACTTTATTGTCCATATGATCAGTTATACATGAAATGGGACAAGTCAAAAGACAGTTTATAAGATGTGGAACATAAAACATAAAAATATAAAAAATATAGGAAGGAGAGAAAAAAATAAACGTATATCTAAAATTTAACAGTTAAAATGTATACGTCAAATATTCTTCAACAGAATAAAAACAGTTATCAATCAATAACTTTTCTACTTTTTTCTTAAATAGTTTCAAAGGTCCTATTGAATTCATAATATTAGGAAGTTTATTATAAACTAAAATACCCATGTATTGAGAGCTTTTTTCAAAACTGAAGATTTTAGGTTTTACTTAATTTAAGTTAAACATTGTTACTCTTTAGTTTCAAAGCTGATTTCCAGTAAACACAAATACTAATTACGTGATAAATGTCAACATAACCTTACATTTCAGATATTTCCTAAAGTATCTTGTTGTTTTACTGATTTGGCAACGCTGTGTAACTGTGACAGTTGAAAGTATCACATCATTTATGACGTGTATCAACGTTTGTAGTACAAAGAGTATAGCACAGTTATTTAAGTCTTATAAAAAGAATATCAGGTTTCAAAGAAAAATGATTTAATCCCAGATATACGACAGTGAAAAATATAAAGCTAGTAATTTACTGTATTTCAAATTGAAGTGGTGAAAATTTTAAATCATTTCTTTGTGGAATAAAATCTTTTCACGGTGAAATCTAAAAGACACTATAATACTTTTTTATATCTACCTCTCAATTTACCTAATTCTCAGATTTAATTAAACGAATTGTTTTACTAAATATCACTTCGTTCCTCCAGATAATAATTAAATTTTAATAAATAATTTAAATCTATTTGCCCAAATGCCCTTTCAGCGTTTACGGTCGGTTAAAAAAAACCTGCGTAGCAAATAAATATTTAAGTTCGTATTCCGAAGAGATTTGGGCAATTTTCTTTAGAGAGTTCGCACAACACAGTAGAACTTTTACTTTTTATGTGGAAAATACACGCACTATCCAGATAAATATCTTTCTGTCACTACCCATTGATCAATAGTTTCTTTTAGGCGTTTCCACGGCAACCGATACCTTTGTCAATTTCAAAGCGTTCGGCCTTAAAACATAATAAGTGGATGAATATTGGGTGTTTTGAAGGTATACGACAAAGTATTATTAGGATTTTATATAAAATCTTTGTGTTGTTTTCGGTGATTTTATGCCCTAAAAGACATGAGTGGATTTGAGATGTTTTTTCTTATTTATTTTTAAAATCTTCTTTTATTAATAACATGTAAAAAACTGTGGCGTATCAAAGTTATATTATTTCTTATGGAAGACCCTATATTTTATTGCATTTACAGATTATACGTTAAAAATAAAATAAACTTTCTTAGGTATTCCCTATACCTAAGCTTTTTAGTTTTCGAGAGATCTTGATATTTCTAAAAATAGAAGCACTTACAAGAAATCCAATAACTAATAATTGAAAACAATAATGTATTTAGAGTTGTTTGGAATTATACAGGGCGTCCAAAATGGGGCGATTCTCTAATGACATATTCAAACGACAATATCGTTCTTATTTTAAATAGGACACCCTGAATTTTATAATCCTATTATGTAGCAAATTCCATTACCTTTTAAAAATTATAAAGGTCTACTATACCTAAATCTATTAATTTTGGAGTTATTTTTATTTTTGTTAAAATTTATATTATTTTTCCACCCTGTATTTGATCAGCTTAGACTATTGCAACATCATTTTTTGTTTAATATCTAATGATACATTTTCCAACAGTTCCCAGAAACTTTTTCTCAAAAATTGCAATACCTTGGTCGCCTTTAGTTCCACCATATACAATAATGTTCCACCGATTCTGATGATCTATTGTGTGGAACAAATGCAGGTTTGAGTATCATAATAATGAAAGTTATGACGGTTAACTAATCCATTATTATGAAAAGTGGATTCATCTGTAATTTTTTCGGATCATGGTCTAAGCTGATCACATACAGGGTGTTATATTTAGGCATTACGGTGGAAAAATAATATTTAAACAAAAATAAAAATAAATTCCAAAATTTATAATTTTTAAAAGGTAATGAATGGAATTTGCTACATAATAGGATTGTAAAATACAGGGTGTCCTATTTAAAATAAGAACGACATTGTCGTTTGAATATGTCATTGAGGAATCGCCCCATTTTGGACGCCCTGTATAATTTTAAACAACTCTAACTACATTATTGCTTTCAGTTATTAGTCTAATTTTTTTTAGTTAAAATTGGATTTGGCTGATTCCATAGGTTTCAAAGTTATTGGTTTTCATGTAAGTGCTTCCATTTTTAGAAATATGAAAATATCTCGAAAACTAAAAAGCTTAGGTATAGGGAATACTTAAGAAAGTGTATCTTATTTTTAACGTATAATCTATAAATGCAATAAAATATAGGGTCTTCGAAAAGAAATAATATAACTTTGATACGCCACACTTTTTTGGGACAACCTGTATATTTCAAAATAATTTTAAAATGTAGCCTTTATTAACCCACATATCCATGAATAAACAAAATTTTCAAACTATTAACCGTTTAGCCACAATGGACCGTCGCGTCTACCGTAAGTCACCATGTATAAAAATTTAAACATAAAATTATAGGTTTGTTCCAGTTTTGTTGTGAAAATGGATTTCGCAAACACCTCAACTAACATTTCTAATATTGGACAATAATTTAATGGACAATAATTTAATATTTGGAACAACCCACTCCGCACTTGAAGCTGTAAAAAATCACCTACATCAAAGAAACGTAATTCCATTATTTTCGTATGAAAATTCTCAAATATTAATGTTTGCATGTCTACAGAAAACTTTTTAACAACGAAAATGCTTTCATGTCTATATAACAGCACAGAAATTAAGGGTACATCTATATTTATGGGCACTTTACTTCAATAAATCATAACGCAATCGAATTCCTAGATTTCATCCATCGTATTCGTTGCTTCTTCAAATATTAAGGATTCAATGTGGATCTACTACAATGCGGATGTGAAACTTAATTTGATTTGGTAATTTACTAATACCTAAAGTATATACAGTGTGTCCAAAAACGTTATAATACACGGTATAATAAATGAATGTAGACGAAATCTCATAATGAAATGACACACTGATATTGTTTATGCCTTTCTGTTTTCAGGGTACTTTTCTTGTTTCGAACATTTGTGAAAACTCTTCTTTTACCCTTATGAAAGTTTTTCTTCTTTTCCTCGTCCAATATATCCCAGATATTATTGCTATTCAATTTATGGAAATTCTTTCTTCATTTTTCATTAATCTATTTTTACTATTATCTATTAATTTTTCGCATGGGTTTTCTAGCTATTTTTCCAATATTTCTCCTAAATGCAATACTTTCATAATTAATAATGTTTTAATTTTTGATAAATTGATAAATAATTACACAAGAAACCAGAATATAATGTCAATTTTCAAAAAGACCATTATTTTTCAAATGAAAAAATCCAGTCTAAGATAAAACGTTTCTTGTCTTTTGCTGAAAATATTCATATTTTTCGCTTCCCTTATTGGGATAACAGGAATATTTCTATTTGAACAGTATTACTGGATAAGAAGCAAGAAACCATTGTTTACTTTAAATTATTGAAGTATTTTACTATCCACCAGTGGTATCAACATTTTCAGTAATTGGTTGCAAAGCTAATATTTATAAAAAATAAATTTTGTAATTCACGTTAGGGATTTTAATAATACGAGGAAAAATTCTGCAAACTAATATAGCTGAGGTGGTTTTACAATCAATGTCTATGGTCATCGCATTTGATAACGAGCAGCTCTTATGCTATATCCCCTTTAAGCTATAGTAGAGGCGCCATAAAACATAGCGTCATACACGGAAACACTGATGTGCTTACAAACTAATAATCTCTGTACAATATCAACCGCATTAACGTTTACCAGCTCTAGTCTTTTGTTGTAATTTTCAAGTTTATTTTGCGTGATTAATAAATATTTATTGACATTAAAACCAATCAAGATATTAAAGTTCTGTCTTTATGAAAAAATTTCTAAGTCTTCTCTCTACATCTCTTTCAAATTTTAAACTACAAAAAATAGTTTTCAATTGGCGGTGATATAAAGTCAAATGAACAACTTTCGACTTTGACATCTTGCCAGTTGAAAATTAATGAAGGTTTTAAAATTCGGTGTTTATGAAAACATTACTACGTCCTCCCTCTAGATCTCGTTCAAATTTTAAATTTCTACCAAGAGCAGTTTTCAGTTGGCTGTGATATAAAAGCAAAAACGTCAATGAACAAAAATTCAACTTTCTACATTTTGCCCACTTGAAAATTAATCAAAATATTAAAGTTCGGTTTTTATTTTTCCTAATATTTTTCTCCTAACTTTGTTTATTTTTATTTTGTACTATGGGCCAGCCCAACATCGGCTGGCGCGACGCGAGCGCCCATCTGCCGGCCGGGAAAAACAATAATTGTGTGTCGATTTAAATTGATCGTTTAATTGAAAAACTCGCTTATTTATTGTTATTAACCGGCCACAATGTCGGTTTTGCTAAGATGTGGGTTCAAGTCGGCAAATTTAACAATTTTTCGAAAGAAAAGCCTCACTAAAGGCAAGAAACTCGTCGAAAGCCATCATGTTTCCGGCGTTTACGAGTTAAAAACTAATGGATCATCTGAGATTAAAGGAACTGTTTTGCGAGAAACCCCTGGTGCACTAAGCCTTAAAACGAAAACAAACCTTTACAAGCCGAAAATCGAGCTATGTAAGCAGCAGCAGTCTGTATCTACGTCAATGAAGAGAACAATGTAGTTGCAGGTGTATTAGAAGGAAATAGAAGTGGCAAATCTATGGCCATCAAAAGTAAAGCAAATAGAGGTAGTGAGTCTTACGGGTGTAAGGACGTCAGTAATGTTTCTTCTGATCACTTGGTGGAAAATGTTATGCAAGATAGTGTTAGCAGAAGAAAGATGCAGAGTGGGAAAAGAAGCTAGACTGGTAGAAGAGAGACAAAAAGAAGAGATTTTATTAGCGTTATTGACAAATTTATACGATTTGCAAAATGTTAATGCCAAACACTACTATTATTTCATCATGGGTTTTACACCATGCAGAACTTTTTATAAAGAGTAATATTTTTTCGTAAAACTAATAATATAATGCATAATACTGTTCGAAATCGAACATTTTTACCTACGCCCATGGCGACAAAGGAAATAAAAATAACCAAACCGCGCGCCTAAGTGCCCAGCATAATAACAGTACAACACGCGTCGTGAATCAAGACCATCGCGCAGATAATCAACGCGGAAGTAACTCACCGACGAGATAAACATCAATGCTAAAAGCCGCCCTTGTCGGCAACCGCCTTTACATACACCGCGACACATTGGCGAGACTGCAAGTTGCCAAAAAGATAAAAAAAAGGCACAACAATAAAGCCGAAAATACATACCCGTCATTGGCCGCCGAAGGATCTTGTCTGTCGACAAGCGTCTCAAATAAATCAAAATTAAACCAGTAGAACTTCTATCTCCGTAGAAACAGGTCGCATCATTGGACTGTTTCATACGTAATAAATTCCTCACCTTTTAACTTATCTAAATTGCATAATATTACATACATACCCGTATTCACATTTAGTTATTTTTTGAGCAATTGCAAACACAGTTTTGAATTTTGTTATATTCTATGTTTGTTGAAAAGTGTTTTGTTTTTTACGAAGTTATCGTTAATATATAAAATTCAAGTAATCAGTGTATAATTTCGCTACAACCTATATACAGTCCACATACAATTTGTCAGCCAACTTAAATCTACAATAAGTTGGGACAGGCCCATCTAAAGGGTGTGGCCTAATAAGTTTGGGTCTCCAAATTTGGCATTATTTGGAACTTCCCAAAACAATACAATGAGAATAGAATTTAAAGTATTATTAAAAATAAAAAATTATATTTTTTATGAAATCGATTACATACTTATTTTTACACCCATTGCGACCCTGTGTATTAGAACTGTCACTTTTCTTTATCTTGGAAATATACCACACAGTTTTTGTCGGCCCCGGTCGCCAGATGTCGCGTCGGGAGATGTGGGGTTGGCGTATATCCTTCTCTCCTTTTAAATCATTATACTCTAAAAGTTGTGTTGATAATTCTGTAATGTGATTTCAACCACAAAATTCTACAACTCATACGACAGAGCTTTCTAACAGAATGTTTTTTCAACAAACCCAAATAACAACAATTTTGTTGCATCCCCCAATGTCCACTTCAAATACCTTTAGAGATTTGAACATTATAATTTAAATGTTCTTCTTTTTGCATATTAAATTAAAATCTGACAGGCTAGCAAATTTCTATTGTAATTCCCCCCCAGATTTAAACTACGAACCTTTTAGCATTTATATTTAAATTTTAATATCCAAAGGAAATGAGGTCCTAATTAAGCCAGAATCAGAATACGAGATAAGTTCTCTCTAACTCGATCGGATTCAGATATGAACGAATTTCAATCCCTCGCCGTACCGGAATCTCTATCTGAATCCCGGTTTTGGTTCCCGGAATCAAGGGAAGACGCACGGGAAATTATAGATTACGTAATATATTGCTTTCAGAAACGGTTCAAAATTAAGTTGGGGTAATTTAGGACAATAAACGTAACTATACGGTAGAGTAAATTCTAGAAATAACTGTGGGTAAATTGAATGCATGTATATATCAATTATCATTAAAAGTAAATCGCAATTACGAAAAAGTATGATTTTTATTTTTAAAATGTGATCATACCAGTGCATTTATTTTTTTAAAGTCTTGGGTTGGAGCCCACGGACTTGATGTCTACGAAACAGGCCAATCTACCATCTACAATCCTGCGATCTTTCTTAACCCTTTCACTGCCAGCAACGCGCCTAGCGCGTTGTTTTAGGCTTCTGCGTGCTCATGATTCATTTTGTGGTTGTAATATTCTTCTGGCAACAATAACAAAGACTGTTTGTGTGAAGGGACACAGTAGACAGTCAGTATTGTGTGCCTTCACACAAACAGTCTTTGTTATTGTTGCCAGATGAATAGTACAAGCATAAAATAAATCATGCATAGCACGCGCGAGTCGCGTTGCCGGCACACGGGGATTGGCCTAATATTTTAGGTGACAGTTAAAGGATTAAATACATTTCTAAGGCGTTGATTTTGTTAAAATTCAACAAATATTTATTTATTTACGGGACAAGCCCAGTACAGGACATCATTACAAGATGTGACAATTAAGAGGTAACAAACAAAAACATGTTTTTAAAACATTTTATATCAGGTTATACATTACACAAGTAATAAGATAAAATAGAACGATAGTACATAAATACAATTAAGAGAATTACTTAATCAAGAATTTTAAATTTATAAAATATAAAAAATGGTAACAGATTGGGGGAATAACTCAAAAAGAAAGTCAAAAGTAAATAATTGTTTACGTGACATGCAGAAGCAGGCAAGTTTTGAACTCGGGCAATGAGAGGCTGAAGAAATCTAATTGATCATAAGCATTTGCGAGTCTTTGAATTCGGGATAGACAGCTATTGTAACCATAGTTTAAGCGATGGAATGATTGGTGAAGTCTTGTGGTGCGCGAAGGTACTTGAAAATTTATTTTAGATAGTAGCTGGAGACATTTTAATTTGCCGTTTATGATTTTGTAAAGAAATACCAAATCCCTGTGTTTTCTCCTTACAGATAATGGAGAAAGATTCATAAGTTGATAGGACTCTTGATGATCAAGGAATATGTGAAGTTTGAAATTGACGAAATTTAGAAATCTGTCTTGAACACGTTCAATATTTTGAGAGTAGACGTTGTAGTAAGGGTTCCAAACAAGAGAACAATATTCGAGGTGAGGTCTGACTAACGCACAATATAAGGTTCGTAAAAAGGTAACGTTTATGAAGTCCGATGTTATCCTTTTTATATACCCAAAGTAGTTTCAATGCTTTGTTTACTGTAGAGCAAATATGTAAATTGAAGTTCAATGTCGAATTCAGGAAGACTCCCAGGTCTCTGATGTTAGAAACAGCATCCAAAACTACGGTAGAATCTCATCAGTTGACATTTGTTAACATTTATAACCATACCATTTGAGTGGCACCAGTTAGCAATGAGGTCAAGATCGGCTTGAAGGTTTAGGGCATCGCCGGGACAAGCAATCTTGGAAAAAATTTTGAGATCATCAGCAAATAAGAGAGTTGTTCCATTAGAGATGTCTGACGTTATGTCATTAATGAAAATATGGAAAAGTAAGGGCACCATGTGAGAACCCTGCGGAACACCCGATGCTACTACAATTTCGGTGGATATGAAGTTCATTGACGTAATCTCGCTCATGAAGGTAATCTTGAATCCGGTTTAATAAAGACCCTGATATGCCAAAACTACTTAGTTTGTGTATTAACAGCTTGTGATTCACTTTGTCGAATATATTGACCTATTTCTTCTAAATCTTTGATCCTCAAAGAGCGCTCTGAATAACGGAGTATAAAACATTCTCTATACCATATATGGCGAAAATTAGAATTCTCCACATCGATAAACGGTATAATTATACGATTACGTCATAATGGCATTGTCAGATATACTCCCCTATGAATGCTAATCAGTTCCCTTTTATGCATATTTATTTTCTCCACAACTCGATGCACTCAATACCATCCAAATATCAGGAATAGCTTATCTCTACTTACTCACAACAATGCCCCGTTACTGATATTAAGTATTCAATTAGATGACGCTGACGCTGATGCCCGCCTTGTTTATCAGTTTGTTCGGTTAAGATATCTCGGTTTCTGCGTTTCGGGTTGCGATATCTTAGATCCGCGAACGGCGAGGTAAAACAAGCGGCTTAAACAAGATTACGCGAGGAACCGAATGATCGGATTAGCGAGGTTACATTGAAGGACGTTTCCATAAGAACAATTTATGAACAGTTCCTGCATCACTTTGTTGTAGTCATTTTTTATTATCATTAAATGGGCAAAGTTTTCGCTGCAGCACTCAAAAAGATAAACACGTCAAGGATAAAGACTTTATAAAACAGTTATGTAATACAAGATTCAAGAAAAAATAGATTAAAATCATAGATATAGAAGAATAAGAGTTTGTTTACATTTCGGCCCGCGCCAACAACAAGTAACAGTCTAAGCGATGTGTTATTAAATTTATATTTCTAGTTTCAATGTTGTCAAAGTTATTATAATTTTTTCCAAAATCCTAAATCTATGTAAAAATTATCTTGGAAAATGAGATATTTTGTTTCGCTAAAATAATTGTACATCTACGTTAACAATTTCGTAACTAATAACACAACAAATCATATTGATAGATAAATATTGACAAAGATAATTTACCACGATTTAAGTTTAAACTATTTCTACGGAAATTTGTTAGAAGCGGCAACTAAGCGCTATCAAACATTCTATCTTTATCAATGAACCCAGCAGATTAGAATGTTTCGTAGTGAAGTAGTGGCTGCCATCTTCACACAAATATGTATGTTTATTATTGTGTTTCATAGGTTATAGCATTATAATTTTCTTTTTCACATTGAATTTATTGATTCAAGTTGATTTATTAGATAAATAGGGTTCATCAGTGTGTTGTGTCCAGCAAAATGCATTATTTAAATCCCGATTTATCATTTCATTGGTAAGTTACATGTCAGATTATAAACAAAGCTCAGGGGCGTAGAATTAGTATTTTATCGACTGTATAAACCGTTTAATGCCTAAAGGATTGTTTTAACTTATTGCAACGACTTATAATTTTGCAGGTTTCATATATTCTGTTAAAAATTAAATCACATTTTGTTTTTCTGCCAAACTACCTAAGTATTTAGATAATATTAATTTTTCAACAGTTATACGAAGACATGACTTTTAGGTTTCCTGCAAATGTTGAAAGGAGAAATATTTGGTACTCGTTGTTGGATTTGAGGAAGTGAAGGTCCTACCTAAAAATGCTTTTATTTGTTCAAGTCATTTCCGTGACAATGACTTTGAATATAAACCAAGTGGAAGGAAATATTTGAAAAAAGATTCAAAACCAATGTCGAGGTAATATACCTATATTTAATTGTTTTTTTAATAAATTTAGGCTACTTTGGCGAAGCTTTACTATAATGCAAACATTTTTCACTTGAAATAAGGTACTTCCAGTAATATTGTTTAAACATTATGGCCTAAATTTATGTAATGTAAAAGGTCAAACCAATCTTTTGAGAACATGTTGAATATTTTAAGCAATCAAAAACGTTTCCATAATACCGACTGCTTAAACTCTAGTGATTTCCCATTAATCTTGTAACTTTTATTGAAATTTTTATTTTTTATTTTTGTGTTCTGTAATTGTAGTTTTAACTAATTACTTATTTGATTCCATTTGTATGTCGTTTCACTGTCAATACCTGTTCGCCTGCTTCGTGGATTATGAATGTATATAATTTGAATGTAGCGTAGTGTAGAAAAAAAAATAAACGAGGCTTGTCTCACAAAAAAATAGTAGATGTAGATATTTGTTACTGCCGCCAACGTTTTCGTTAGTTGATATTTACTAACATTTTTTTCTGTTGTAGGTTCGATAAGATTAAAACGGTTTATATATTCTTCAGGATTTATCTAAACGTAGAAGGTTCCTACTACACCAACATTGTTTTTTTTTCTTTCAGGATGATACAACTAATAATTCATCAGTGTTTAATTTGTAGTTAGTTCCCTATTCTTACCTCAATCCCGAATGAACTTGTCACAGAACCGCCTGATAAAAACAACATAGACACATTTGCAAGATCCTGCATTGACAAACACTAGGTATTCTGAGCGGACTAGCGAAATAACTTATCGTCAATTTTTTTACGATGACTCATTTTGCTATGTAACCGACGTGGTAAAATTGAAATCGTTAAAAAAATGAATATATTGTGTCACATCCCATTTCCCTCTGTAACGGTACGCCCATGCATCGCAGCATAAATTGGACGCCATTTTCACACATTTTATATATGTATCTCACTTCATCCTTGGGCACGGAATATTTGAAACTTATGAATGACTTGTTGGGTTATGTGATTAAAATGCTTTTCTTGCTAAGCAATTTACGTGTCGCCTAAAGTAGGAGAAGATTTGAAACTAGAGTCCGTTATATTGATATACCCATTATGATAAAATCTCATTGAAACAATACAAAATCATATTTAATCTTTATAGAAAAACAAAGTGAACTGGTGAAAAATACCTCATTTGGGGAATGAATGACTAAAAGCAAATAATTAGTCTGGAATATCACCAAAAATATCATCACCTCGTCCTTATTTTTACCACATAATCATGTTTATTTAGACACTGAAGATATTGTTAAAAGAAGACATAATGTTGTTGCCTTTTTCAAATAAGATATTATTCAGAATCGCCCTATAAAAAGTTTTACCCACACAAAAGAGTGAATGTGCTCCTAGCTGGATATCATGTTTTATTTCATTAATTATACCGTTAAAAACTTCCTCCAAATTAAAGTTACTGGAAATAATCTGATTAAAAGATGAAAATGTTTATGCTGACTAATTAGAAGGAAGTTTGGTCTTGAAAAAAATAAGTTTACATCATTAATGGAACAAATACGATTTCAGTTTTTTTTTTCTAAAAAAAAATACTGTTTACGTTGTGTGTAATTTTAACTAACTTGGACCGACGTTTGCAGTAAAAAGCAACCTTTTTAAAAACCAATTTTGTGAAAATTCTTCGTAACTTACCTTTTTCTTCTATTTCTAAAATCTAAGAAAAGAATGGAAAGAATCAATACGTCCCGTATCCTGGAAGAAGTGCACCTATTTCAATAAATCAGTGACCTCCGAAGTAGGTAGATAAAGTACATAGAGAGGCAATTAAAAATTTATTAGGGTTGCAAGCTAGAAAATACGTTTCTCCGCCGTTTTATCCGCGTCGATTAAACAAAGTTCAAGTTTACACTGACTTTGCATTTCCATGAAGTATTCTGCCAGTGCTATGCCAACCCCCTTTTCCTACATTCTGGATTGTTAGTAGTGGCGGTATAAGAACATTTTTTTCTATCAAGGAATAAGAATATGTGTTAGATTAAAAGACTATTTACTCTAGGAATTCCTGTCAAAAAAGGCGATACTTTAGAAACTGAAGGAGGAAATTGGAGGCAAATAAGAATTCATTTTTCACTTTGAATTCGCTTCAGTGATGTATCAAGTCAAACAGTTTGATGATTGAGCAACTACTTCACTTGAAAATCAGACTTTTCCAAAATTACCTGTTTGACTTGGCTTGATGTTTGATCGGTAACTACTTGATTTGATTTCAAACAGTTTGAATCCTGCATATTTGGTTGCATACCTCTTGGCGCAATGTTGTTCTCTAAGCAAAGCAGCTTTAAAACAATGAACAATAAACGAACATTTCGAATGCCCATACAACAACTGCACGTTGTAACTTGTTGTTTTACGTGTGGTCAGTTTAAATGAGTGAGCAATGGCTCTAAATATGTGCCCGACCCCGAAATGGAAAGTGAATATCCTATCTCAGATATATTAGTGGTTTCGGCGCGGTCAGTATTAGCAGTAAAAATAAGCGAGATGATAAACAAGGAAAATGTAATTTGTGCAAAATAAAACTAACTTTTTAAAAATGCCAAATTTCGGCATGACATCTTTAAAAAGGCATTTAAAGTCGAAACATCCCAAAGAGTTCTCTTCAATTTTTGATCACAACGTCGACGATGTAGAAGAAACAAACTCTGCAGCTTCCAGTAGTCTCAGTACTTCGAGTTCAGCTCCTGTGGAAGGACAATTTCCAGGTGTGAACTTATGGTGACCAAAACAAGAAACAGGTAGGCCAAAAATCTGTCCGAAGTCTAATGTGTTTAAATTCGTTGTCAACAACAGAGAATATGAAATTAATTTATTTATTATTTACTTCAAACAGTTTAAAACAGACTGTTTGATAAAAAACTGTTTGACTTGATCTGACCTTTAACTTCCACTGTTTCACTTAATTTTCGATACTGTTTGATGCATCTCTAATTCGCTTATACTCATTGTAAAATTGCCGGCTTAATACTCGTAGAATGGCGGATGATCACTTTTTTTATATACATAAAAGAAATAACATGAAAAAAATATAAAAAAAGCCGTATACGCATATAAGTTATCATCCGCCGTTCTTCATTTGCCACTGAACAACTTTTGTATTTTTGAAAAAAGTAAGTAGTTTTTTCTAAAATTGAACATTGCTTCAAAATCTCAAAGGGTACCGGGAGGTGCTGCCCCCGACGGTCCTATTTTAAAGCAATTAAAAATTAAAATTTTACCAGAAGATTTATATTTTGAAAGGTTTGTCTTGCGTGTATCGGCTCCCGGGAACTATCGCACTGCATTCGTGCTCCGTCGGAGTTTTACAGAATCCTGGCCAATCAGAAAAGGTCATTGTATGGCGAAACCTGAATTCGAGTTTCGTTAACGCAAACAAGGACGTTAATTGAAGACAACAGTTATTCTGATTTCATTTATTTACATTGGATTGTTGTGTTGACTTGAATATAGACCATTCCAGGATAACGTAGGTGACAGGTCGGCCATATTTGCTGAGAGGCAGACAACTTTATGACACAACGTTAGTTTCATATGTAAACATCAGAAAGATTTTTTAAAGTTCTTTATTCAGAAGAAATAAATAGAAAATGCCACATTTTTGTAGTGTTATTAAATGCTCAATACGTTCTGAAAGAGATAATGAATCATTTTACCGGTTTCCTGCAGTTTTGACAAACGGAGAAATGCTTGGATTAAAGCTTTGAAACGAGGTACATTTTCTGAAAGCCAAGTGAATAATAGACGTGCTTGTTTTAGGTATTTTTGGCGATCTTTTATATGTATTTTTTTATTATTACTTGTGTAAATTTTCGGTAAACCTGCTCTGCTAAAACACTATAGTGACAAATTTTTGACAGAAAACTGTGGTTTTTTAAATTGAATTTTACCAGGTGGTACTTTTTTAGCCGGCATAGGTTTTTTAATTCAAGATTCTCTACAAATAATAGGTGCGAATTTAAATATACCATCCTTTACAAAGGGAAAAAATCAACTACATCCCACTGATTTGGAAAATACACATAATATTGCCACTGTACGATTTCATGTAGAACGAATTATGGGTCTTTTAAAAAAATAAGATTTTTCATGAAACAATACCGATGAGTAATTATGTCTAAAAAAGAGATGGTTATATATTGCATTGGACAAAATTGAAGTAGTGTGTAGTGCATTTATAAATATGTGTCCCTCGCAAATACCATTGAATTTTTTTTCATAATTTATTTTAAGAATATATAAACATCTAAGATTTACAATTTGTTTTATTTGTATTATTTCTGTATATTAAACACAATTTTCACAAGTTGGCTAAAACACTATGAACAGCCCTGGATTCATACTGCTTATAGGCTTGCAAACAGCTTAACTGTTGTCCCGATTAAAAACTGTGAGTTAGTATGCAAAATTTATAGAAAAGAGGTTTCTATACAAATTACTCATATTAGTTTCATTCGCGCTCAAATTCAAATGCTCAAATGTCAAACTGCAGATAAACAAACATTACGCGTTTCGGGTAGTTCAATACCTCTAGATCGCATAAAGTTGTGTTCATGTCAATAGAAATCTAATTTCCATCCACGACTCAAAATGCTACGTCTGCATATCGTCCTTATCCGAGAATTGGTAACTATGCAACCGCAAATACACAGATGTATTTCATGCTGCCTAACAATTTCTTTAGAGGGAGCGAAGACGTAAGGGGCGAGGATTTCGAGGTTATGTATGAAATTGACAGAGTTGATGGGTATAGAACACTCTTAAACTTTTACAATAGTATAAATACAAAGGTCTGTATCGACAACGATTTGACACAAACCCTAAAAAACCTTATAAGTAAAAACAAAAATTCAAAACCACGTAAGTTCATTTTGAACGATTACACTTTAGTCCTGACAAGCATGAATGACTGTAAATCCAAAAATTCCATTTAGCCAGATCAATAAATTTTGTCTACCGCGCATACTATATGGAAGAATGGGTAATGATGACTCTGCGAAAATCGTCGTAATAGAAGGATGATATACCCGTGGTTCTAAGGGTTGATTTTCAATCGATTACGTATATGGATGGATTCTAGGTAATTTATTTTCTTGTTACACTTTTCAAGGAAATGAAATTTTTATGGGGACGACTCAGCTTGAGGGCTTCTTTGTTGATTCGATCAAAAATTACATCTAAAGAGAAATCCTTTTTAAAAAACATTTGTCTTGGATAAAAATTCTGTAATCGAATTAAAATCGAAAAAAAATTGGAAACTGAGCGAATGAGAATTTACCTTCTTTTATGATCTTTTTTAATTTTCTTTACTTCAGCTCGAATTTAAAAAAGTACGACAATGTAGGTTTCTTTTAATTCTACAATACAAAATTCACGATATAGCTGAAGGGTCCAACAACAACACCAGATGTCAGGCACTTTCCACTCTAGAATTGAGAAGTTTTAGGGACAGGGCAGGAGTTGAGTTTATCTTATTCCCGGATTGCCGGAGAAGTTCCACTAAAGATAAACAGGCTTGGCAGGCCAATTCCTTCTCGGTGCTTAGACCCCTTTCAAGATTAAAAACATTTTGTGTATATCAGTGTTTTGAGTTTCCGGGATTAGGGGCTACATGGTAAGACTAACATTGAAACGGTTGCCTTTTGATGCAGTGCCGTCCAATAGTGTAATTTAATAGTTGAAAATCATTTTATGAAACCTTTGTGTCTACGAAACATTTTTTTTTGTTGGAACAAATAAAAACGATAATAAATCTGACGTAATATTAATTTAGTTGTCTCACAAAAATAACTTTGCTGAGCTTAGCGTAGTTTAAAGTTACCCTGGACATCTAACGAATATCGTACAACGAAAGCAAAAAGAGAATATGATAATTTTAATATGTATTCACGTTCAGTTTAAAACTCTATGTAAACTTTCTTGAAACGTTGTTTTAAAATGCACTTTAATAAACCAGGCAAGGCAATGCGATGTTTCTAACAGCTCCCAACTAAGTGTGCCTTATTAATTTTCCTTAACGCAAATTAAAATTACTTATTAAGAGGCTTATTTCCTACAGAATACATAAAGTAACTCTGCCACGTTACTTTAGCCGCAGGGTGGCTAAATTGTACGACGATGAAAAAGTCTCATAAATTTCTGTAATGCCATTAATGTTAATTAATTATTTTTTATTCGAATATGTCAAAAAACGTAAAATTCCGGACAGAACACAATAACAAGAAGAAAAACTGTTCAGTCCACGTCCGAAAGTACTTTTTCGGACGGTGTACTGTCCGGATACGGCACGGTGCGTGTCATTTGAGGACGAAAAGTTCTTGCCTTTAAAAATAGTTGACTTTTCATTCCGAAAATAGTACGTAAAATGACATTTTTTGTAGAGGTCGACGAAAAAAAATATTGTATGATAACGCGGACGAGAAGTTTCTTTTTCGGACGTATGGTTTGCTGCGGCAAATTCCATAATCGGCCGAAAAAGTAACACTTCTCGTCCTTGTATTTTTATTACCTACAGCAGTTTTTTTTGTTGGGTTAAGACAGACATAATCTCTAAAATGGTAATGATAAGAAGCATTGGAGAAACGGAAAGAGACAGATTCTAAAAGAGATGCAAAAACAAAATGAAAACAGATATTGTTTCCAGGGCTGTTCCTGGCGGGGGTGTAAAAGATGCAGCCGCACTAGGGCGGCCGTGGACCACTTTTAGCCTCAAGTAGCCGCTTTTGGATTTTGCTTGTATAAATAATCGCTTTTGTGTTTAAAATTGTTTAATCAGCATACGTGCTTTCTGAGGTTCCAATGTATATAATTTTTCATACAGCGCCAGAAGAGTGGTTTGCTGAGTTTGTAAGGAAGACTGGTGTCATTTGTAACAAAAAATAAATTTAAATTTTTATATACTTAGTGCATTTCTGTGTCAGCTCATGCTAATCTATGGTTCTTGAACAATAAGATTTTACAGGTTTTACTTAGTTAAATACTATAAAAATCCAAAAATTAAGCCTTTTCTGTATATCCTATCTTTGTTACAACTGACACCTCACTGGTGTTAATTGTAACATGATCGGTAACTTTAATTAGAATAGTGTATCTTAAAAAAGAACAACACAGTTAAAATAACGACATCAAAGAATAATATTTATTGGTTTAAAAAAAATATGTACTATTTGAAAACATGAAAAATTATGATTGATTGTTGTTTTAAAGAAATGTTGTATAAATCTTGAAATGTTTTGACAATTAAATGTAGATGGTGACGTGACAAATGAATCAAATGGAATTAAATTGTTCCATGAAATATCAAGTTTTAAAGAAATATTCCCTATAACAACAAAGCTATTAACTATATTAGAGTACATAATAGACAACGAATTACTTATCTTCTTTCCCTAATTTTTCTGTGGCATTGCGAATTTTTTTAACTCTTCCGGTAACTGTAGAATCGGGGGAAAGGAGTTTTTCCAAATTGAAATTAATCAAAAATTACCTGAGATCATCCATGTCACAGGAAAGGCTAACGAATGTAGCGTTATTGTTAATAGAGAGAGAGAGAGATATCTGCGAGAAGTTACATTTATCCGTGATAATTGATGAATTTTCGTGTAAAAAAGCAAGAAGAATAAATTTGTGACTTATTTTTAGAAACTATGTTTATACATATTTACGAAATTATGAATTATGAATGTTTATGTAGTCTTTCGTTTCTTTTTCCTAAAAATTATGATTGAAATGAATAAATAAATAAAACCTTTATTGTTTTATTATTTAAAAATGTAATACAAGCTATTTCTTTTTTGCACCTGGGCGGCTATCATTCCAGGAACGGCCCTGATTGTTTCAATTCTTCGTTCACTTTTTGATAAGAGTGGCATGGGCAAAAACAAAAAATCGTTAATCTTTGAGGTAGTGTCCATAGAGCAGTAGATATGTATAAAATTCTTGATAGCAATATAAAGTAGCATTAGCACAAGCTCTCAAGACAAAATAATATATTTTTCTGAAATCGCTCAAGAATAATGCCTACTTTCTCGGAGCAATTTCAGTCCCCAAAATACGCTATTCTAGTATTTGAGTCCGTTGCTAAGCAACGATCGAAAACAGTCCGGCAAAGTTTTTGCCGTACAAGGACAAAATTTTTGCTGTACAAGGTCATCAAAATGGGTCTCCCTACATTTAAGACAGCAAATAAATACACGCAAACAACCAACTCATCTTAAGAACATTTATTAAATATATTATAACACATATTATTATAACTATTTTTGTATATTTATAGTTATGTTGCAGTTTGTACAATTATTAAACATGGGCTGAACTCTACCTGAAAAGTCATTATAAGTATAAGTAGGTATTAAACCGAAGTAAGTAGTGAATCTCTGACTTTTCTCACAACAATAAACGAACAGTGATTGTCATGGATACGATTTCACAGGTAATTAGTTGGTCATAAAAGATTGTTATGCATTTATAAAAATTTCTTAATTTATGATAATGTTGATTGCGATTTCAGAAAAAATAGTATGTGTACCTCGTAGTAAAAGCACATTCCTCGACTCTCAATGCTTGTCGTCCGGGAATGTATCGCTTTTACTACTAGGTAAACAATGTACTATTTTGTAAACCTGGTAAAGCAGAAGATGAACCATGAACCAGATCATCTTTCCAAGCTTAATCTTTAAGCCGAATAATACTTAAAAGTGGATAAGTTAACGTTTCCATCTTAGGCTTCCCAAATGTTACTTTAACATAACATTCGTTAATATATCTGCAATTATTCTTTCCGGTCTTCTTGGCTTAACCGCGAAGGACGTGAGATGGATAAATTTCTTTTAAAAGTTGAAATATAAACAAGGTCTAGTCACAGTTGGGCCTGGAGTCCTGGGAGACCGCGGTTGCGTTCGTCCTACACACCCGGAACACTCTGGAACACTCGAAAAGAAAGAACCCGCATCCGCGATAAGAATTCTGCTTTTCGCTGACGGCGTTGAAAGTCTTGAGAGAATTGCGCCCAGAATGGGCTTTCCTGAAAATTTACTGGAGAAGCCATTCTTTTATTTTAAAACATTCGTTTTCTTTATTGCGAACCGTACCGCTTGGGAAGCTTTGTTTTATTCATTCGCAAGAGGAAATTAAGTATTAACCAAAACGGGGATGAATTATGTGGACATTCCGTATAGTACATATTTTCCATAAAAAATTAATTAACCAAATCAGGAGAAAATATTACATTTTTTAATTTAAATTACAAATTACCAGTTAGAATTGTTTTATGCGATTTAAAATTAAAAGTTTCTTTCAATTGATCCAAAAGTTTCCGCTAGTAGAACACATTCGCCTGCTAGTGGAGTATCTTAACAAAATTTACAGTACATCAATCATATACAACTTAAAATAGAGGCGAAAATAAATAATAATATACCACGTATACTAGGCGCGAAAACTTTAAATGGAATATATATTGGTGTTTTAAAAGATATCGACATATTGACATATTGTACAAGAGCGTAGTTTACAGTACCTCTGTGAGAAAAAATGACTTAATTACATAATGAACTTTGTAAGATATTTACAGCTAAAGGTGCAGATACCAGATATTCAATATCGAAAGCAAAAAATAATAGCAAGCCATGAAAGCAGCTTCGATGTATAACCTGTCAAATAATATTGCTTGTGACACTTCTGTTTACTAGTTAGTACAGAAGCTTTCGAAAAATTTTGGAAAATTTAAATGGACCTAGATATCTAGATTTCTTGGAAGAATTAATACATCCTTATCATTCAGTGCTTGGAAGAAAACTTAGATCGAATGAAGGAGGGTCAGTTATACTTTCAGCAAGACGGAGCTTTCCCTTATTTCATTTTAGAAGTGAGGAAATATTTGGATACCGTTATTCCAGGACATTGGATCGGTCGTATGGGTGCTATTAAATGGCCAGCTCGCTCTCCAGACTTGATCCCACTGGATTTCTTTGTATGGGAACATTTGAAGTCTGTTGTTTACAGAACACCACCACTATCCATTTGCGTAATAGAATCATAGAGGAATGTATAGAAATTTAATACCACAAGTCTTTGAAAATGTTCGGAACGCTTTCGAGAATAGACTGAAATGTACACGGTGAACATTTTGAACATTTGATTTAATTAAAATAATGGAAAGAGTCCTTGTTTTATTATTTCGACATTTGTCTACTGTCTAAGGTTACCAGTTCTTTTTTTGTAAATATCTTACAAAATTCATTATGTAACAAAAACTACGCTCTTGCAGAATATGTAAAAAGAAATACAGGGTGCCATTTAAATTTTTGGAATGGGGCGGGGGTGGCGAATACCACTAATTACAAGAGATGTAATAAAGGTCAAGATATACCCAAACGATTAGATAAATGTCACAGAGTGACCAAAAATATACTTTATCTGCTACAATATCAAAAATATCTAGGATGCAGAATATGATGAAAGCCAGAAGCAATGGAGTTATACCTATAATAAAGTAGGGTAAAGTCATATACATTTATTAAGAAGGAGCCTATTATATTAACCGTAAAAATTTCTGAATAATGAAAGTCCATTGAATTTACATTGTCAATGTGTCTCCGTCTATCGCATTTCAATGTAAACACATTGTCTTACGCATCGAGTCGCCTTATGCCGGTAACTTCATTGTTTGACAGCTTAACCTAATTTAACCTTATTAACAAATTTGTTCAATTAAATTGAAAAAATTCGCTTATTAAAGACGTCCTGATTGAAAAATGTCGCAACCATAAGAAGGGTAACAAATTGTATATTTAATTTTATTAATTCTGTTAAAAAGAAAATAACATCAAAATTGTTTTATTTTTTTGACAGTACAAGTCAATGCCGATTTCTCAGCATGTTAGATAATATACTATTAATATTTTAATACTTATTTTTTCTCTTAAATTGTCATAACATTTTATTTTGTTGAGCAAGTACAAACTATATAGCATATCTTCACATTTTCAGGACCAACGCTGCTTGTAACATTTGTTTATTCATGTAATATTATTATTAACAGTGCGTAGAGAAGTTTCCCCTGAACATGAATGTTTTTGGACGGATTACTAAATTCCACTAAATGAATTTATTTATTAACTTGTAATCCCTTCCTAAATAAACTCAGTGTAGAATGAGTACAATTTACTCTTGTGATTTTGTGATTACAATGGAAACTATAATATATTATCTATAACGGGGATCATAAATCTCATAGTTACTTCAAAATATCACCATGATATTGTGTAAACTGAAAATCCGAAGGAAGGAAGGATCCAGAATGATGTTTATTTAGTTTAGGCTTAACTCGTACATGTGAGTAATCCTGCACTGACATTAAGCAAAGAGTAGTTAAATATGTTTGGTTGCCAAAATAATGCATGAGTGAATATGTCATAACTTAGTTGGAAATAACGTATGTGCTCGTTTATTGTTTATCTCACGAGTTAGATTTCTCTGGAACGTCTCAGGTGGAAATTACTTTTAAAAAATACATGACACCAACTAAATTCAACAAAATTCGAAAAGTACAAATTAAATCACAAAAAACTATATTAGACATACAAGGAATTTGGTGAGAATATGTTTGTAAATTATTCAAGTGAGCTTAGAAATAGTTCTCAAAATTACGATTCCAAAATTTACTTTTATTGCATTTTCCACATAGAGTGTTACCAGAGAAAGAGAGAGAGAAGTGAGATGATCTCAGGTTACGAGAGACAGGTGTGAGTGGATAATAAAAAGAGTTGGTGAAGGTTCAGTACTAATTGTAAGTACTCAAGCAGTAGATCAGACCATACTACATGCAATTATTAATGAGCCGTCAACTAGTGTTTGTAAAAATAACTTCCGTATCCCATTCACTTACAAAAAGTACACAGTATGACAGCAAATGACTATCGCGCACGGCTTAAGTATGCTAAGTGGATTCTTCAAAAACAACAGGGGATACTCTCTTCAATGACAAATCTGTTTTTACAGGAGATAATTTGCATTTATGAGTTGAGGAGACTCCACGTGGTATTGTACAAACAAGAAGGAAAGCATATATTTATTGTTTATATCTAGGCAGGAATAGTGGAGGCTAATTAAATAGTACTAGCGCTAATATTATTTTGCCTCAAACTATATGATTTCCTAACGATATAAGCTAACTATGATCAAAATAAATGCTTTGGGATCTTACAATCGGTCCATAATATTATTATCAGATCTGGCAATACGCTAAAATTATAAAAAATAAAAGGCAAATACGAGAAAACACACCGTTAATCGCGCTACCACTAAAATTAAGCGAAAACAATTGATCGGTTTTCAAATATCTTTAGACAAAGAGAGTATTATAAAGCATAATTATTTCTCCCCGTTTTTGAGGCCTGTTTCCGAAAACACAACCAGAGTTTTCCCTTCAATTTATTTCGCTCACGCTTTCTATCCAATTTTCAGCCCTCCTAAATCTGGCGTCGATCTATTTTTAAAACGGGTTACCGATAATGACCTCATTAAAACCCATTACGACATTAATCCATCTATAAAATCCTTTCAACAATTAACAAAATCTGAAAAATAAAAGGGAGGTTGCCGTACAGGGCGTCATCGAAAGTATTCACGTACCATAAACTTATAATTTCGAAACAACCAAGAAATATAAAAGTTTACCTATAGTGCAGCGGTATAAATTGAGAGCTTTTTGCAGCGGTTATTTTGTTATTAGCCATGTGGCAAAAAAATACCACAATTTCATTTTTTTGTCTATTTATGTTTGTTCTTAAAAGAACAGTTTTTTTTATAATCAAACAATCAAAATATCGCAAAAATTGTAAAATGGAAATAATACGAGTCAATAAAAGGCTAACAACGTTGTACTTACAATGACAGTGGATAAAAATAATTCCAATTAACATCTTTATTGCTTGCTTTGTCAAATGTCAAACGTCAAACTCAGTACCGACTTTTTCAGTTCTATTATTTATTTCTTTAAGTAATCTACAGAACAGTAATTGATTACAATACTAAAATTAAATAACCATTCTTTTAATATTAGTATACGAGGGAGGTCTGAAAAGTTTCCGACCTCAACCGGAAGATGGCAGCACTCGTAAATAAAAGCTACTGAATTTCATTGTTCATCTGTTGACAGTTACTCACCAAAGTTTCAGACATTTTGGACGCGCAGTTTTTATGTAACAGTCGTTTGAGTGAGTTGATGTGAGTTTTTTGTGAAAATGGACAAAATCGAGTATCGAGCTGTCATTAAATATTTGTTTTTGAAAGGCCTTCGCAAATCAAAGATGAGTTGGATTTTGTGTATAGGGACTCTGCACCATCATTTACCACAGTGAAATTTTGGGCTGCTGAATTTAAACGTGGCCGTAAGAGCTTGGGAGACGATGAACGTTCGGGACATCCAAAAACTGCAATTATCGACGAAAACATCGCCAAAGTTCACCAAATGGTGCTAGACGACCGCCGAATAAAAGTGAGAGAGGTAGCAGATGTTGTGTCAAAAAAACGTTTGTCACATATTAAATCAACATTTAGGCATGAGGAAGCTGTCCGCGCGTTGGGTACCGCGTTTGCTCACGTTAGACCAAAAACGTGTTCGATTTAACATTTCCAACGCACTTTTGGGGAAGTTTAGGCGAAATAAAACCGAGTTTTGGCGCCGATTAATGACTGTAGATGAAACTTGGATACACCATTATACGACAGAAACAAAAATACAGTCCAAACAGTGGACTGCAAAGGGGGAACGGGCTCCAAAAAAATCAAAAACTAGGAAAGTGATGGCGACTGTTTTTTAGGACAGTCATGGAGTTATTTTAATCGATTATCTTCAAAACGAAAAAACCATTACAGCAGCATACTATGCATCATTACTTGACAAGCTGAAGGCAGAACTTGCGGAAAAACGGGCACATTTGCAGAAAAAGAAATTCCTGTTTCACCAAGACAACGCATCGTCTCACACCTCAGCGGTTGTCATGGCGAAAATCCATGAATTACGGTTTGAACTGCTTGACCATCCGCCTTATTCACCAGATCTAGCTCCAAGCGACTTCTTTTTGTTCCCTCATCTAAAAATTGCGCTCGGAGAACAAAAATTTTCGTCAAATGAAGAGGCAATCACCTTCGTGAACAATTATTTTGCAGAGAAAAATGCTGAGTACTATTTGGACGGGTTACAGAGGTGGGAGCATCGCTGGGAGAAGTGTGTAGAGTTACAAGGAGACTATGTTGAAAAATAAAAAAAAAATCAGAAAAAATGTCTTTGTTAGGTCGGAAACTTTCCGGATTATTACAAATTTAATTTTAATTACTAAATATATACCTATATATTATAATTCTAGGGATGATAATTCTTTCTCAACTTTTTTCCTAAATGTCTTTATATTACATTCGTTATAACAATCTATATTACTTAAGCAGTTTGCCAGATAGAATTCAAAACAAGGTTTGTACGAGGTTTAGGAGAGATAAATGTATTTCTTCGTCTGTTATTGAAATATTTTAGGCTAATTTGTGAGAGCAAGCAAAGAAATTTATAAAAAAATAATACAATATCCACTTTTCTTCTTGTTTCCAAAGTTGTAAATTCAAATAAAATTAAGGAAGAGTGATAACTGAGGTTGTAAATATATTCACCATGTTTTTTGTAATACAGAAACCTTAAAAAAAAATTTGTACCTTTTCAACTTCATTTTTATAAACTGAGTAATAAGCTGTCCATATTATACTAGCATATTCTAGTGTACTACGAACAAATGAATTATAAAGTGTTACTAGTGTGGATATTTTGGTGAATTTGAAGAAATTTCTAATCATTTTCTCATCATTTTATATGCTCTGTTAATGATATTGGTCGTATGATGCTCAAAATTGAGTTTTTCATCTATTATCACTCCCAAGTCTTTGAATTCTGTTTTTTAAATTAGTTTTTATCATTTATTACATTATAAAACATTTGTCAACATTAAATGATAGGCGATTCGCCTGGGACCATTCGTTAACGCTATCTAGGACTTTCTGTAGAATAATCACATCTTCTTGATTTCTGATTTCCCTAAATACTTTGAAATCGTCTGCAAATAGTGCACAATGTGAATACTGAATTCTCCCCGGCAGGTCATCTATCAGTAATAAAAAATAGTAGCCCAAGATTAGACCCTTGTGGTACCCCTGATCTTGCGAAGAAATCCCTAGATTACCCTCCCTTGTACACTACCATCTGTATCCTTTTTGCCAGATATGATGCTGATAACTTCAAAAGTCTATCTGAAAGTCCAAAAATGTATAATTTCTTCAAAATTACATCATGATCAACTTTGTCGAAGGCTTTGCTCATATCTGTGAAAATAATATCTAGATGACTGTTGTTTTTGACCACTTTATTTGCCTCTTGAACGAAGCATGTTAGGTTAGTTACCGTGGACCTTTTAGGTAAAAACCCATGTTGCTCTTCAGTCAAACATGGTTCAATTATTAGCTTGACTAAACATCCTCTCGTCATATTACTTGCAGGATTTGATCTTGTTAAGATTCCGATACCTGAATTTTAGTTTTATACTTCTCTAAAATATCTAGAGGATTATTCTGCTTTCAACAGTATTGTTAGGTACAACTTAGACATATTTCAATTTTTTCTCCTGCTAGACTAATTGAAACACACGTGCAGGTATAACGTTTGTTAATCCTTACAAATACTCTAAACATTAATATTAAAAAAAAAATGTCGCGTGCCGGTGAAATCTAAATGACCTCAGGAAACAAACACAGCACGAGACGAGTTTTATCCATGACGTTATTTCGGGCATCGTCGAAACGCGATACACTGTATAATTAATCAGTTAATTTTGGATCACCACCAATAGCTGGGACTCGATTACCGATTCAAATGAAACTAAATTATTTGTAAGGGTAACGACTCAAAATGGAATTCGAAGTTTAGGAAATTTACATAAAGTCAGCCAAAAAGCCAGCCTGTCAATCAACCTGTCCAACCGTATCCATTAAAAGGCAGCTCGTGAATTACCAAACATAATTAACCTCTTTTCTTTCACATTTACCAGAAAGTTTGTGGTTTCTTATAGCAGAGTTCAAATTTAAAGTTTATCCATTTTTTATAGAAGCGTTTCTAGGTTACCTACTGGTCTAAAAACTAGTAGGGTAAACAAATTTATGTGAAATTAAGAACTTTCTCCCTCCCCATTAATAAAAAAATAGTAACCTTGAAACAGAAAATATCGATATTAACATTTACCCCGTACATTCAATAAAGTCGGATGTAAACATTTTTGACGAGACTTTCAAGTTGTACATAAAAAAGAAAAACTCCGAAAATCCCTGAAAACACAAAACAAATGTGTCCATAAACAAAAGCCGACAAAATATAAAAACGTTCTCGTCCATTTCAAGCTGACCGAACAAATCCAATCCATCAATCTAGTGAGCCAAGGCAGCCAGGAAGCATATGACCCGTAAGCGCAGGTGGAGCTGTCTCTATCCATTACAGTCGCCTATACAAATTTTATCGATTTCATTAGCGGACCTAATCGACTGCGGGATTTAATTGGACTGAATTACTTGAATTAGTTCATTTATTTGTAATAACCGTCGTTTTGCGGAGACGCCGCTCCGTCATCTATTAACCTATAGAATTTCCTTAGCGGTATGTTGTATACGTAGAGAGTGGGTTAGTTAATTGGGAAGTATCAGTGGCGGACGAGTAAATACTCAATTGACCTTTTTACGGATTAATGTAGAATCAGAATTATGTTGAGATTAGAGCTTTCGGAATGAATAATTATGGTATTACTCAAATTTTCGATTAGAGCTCGACGCCAACAATTTATTTCATTTTTTAATATGGAAATATTAACTTCTTCTTCTGGTGCATCTCTGTTTCGATGGTTGGTTGGCAATCATCCAAGCTATCATCATTATCATCATGGCCGTTCTATGCCTAGGGATTATGGCTAGAAAGAACTGTATTGAATCCCATTGACAAGGTGAATTACTCCTCATATAAAATCAATATTTTATCTATCCTGGCCTCTTTTGTTAGTGTTTTCAATTTTCCATTCTACTTCGTGGCCTTCCTCTGGCTCTCGTCTTTAATGCAACCCATGTCGTCATTAGCTGTAAGGTTTCTGTTGGTGCTCTTCTCATAATGTGTCCATTCTAGTCTCCTTCCTTTTATACATCGGACTATATTTGCAGCAGCACACCATTAAGAAGCCCGGCTTGAGCGCGGTCGTCCCTTGAGAGAAGGCCATGCCCAGACATTCCACATACCCCCAGGAATCTTTCAGTTCCGGGTCTTCTTACATTTATCCCGCTGAAAGCAGTTATAGCGATATTCTATGTTTTAGGGGTAGCGTGATGCGCTTTTCTTCCTATATCTCTGTGTCTGGTCTTGGTGTGCCTTTGTCAGTTAGTCTCGCCCTGTCGTAGCGGTTGGTTTTTTGTGTTTTCCCTCCATCTCTTCCTCCCTGATCCCCTCCCTTCGTGTTCCCCCTCCCCCCTTAACCCCCCATGTCCCCCCATGTCCCTTGTGTGTTCCCCTTTTACCCCCGTATAATTTCCCTTCCCCCTTTCTCCCCCCGCCCCTTTTTTTTGGTGGCCAAGGCCAGTTTTTTTTTATACCGCTGCTCCTCCTCCTCTTTGCTGTTGCTCCTGCAACAGCCGCCGTTGGCTAGGGTAGTCCGGAGTTGTACGTCGATTCGTATCTTCGGGACTCCCTCGTCGTGTGGTTTCCTCAAATCCTCAGATTTTGTTTAAAAATTAGATCAACTTACGGTGACTTTGGTAATCAATCGTAGTTAGTGCTGAGGAGTTGCCTCCTCGGTCTCTTATGCTTTCCGTGGTCATCTGCTAGGTAGTCTGTCAGTTCTCTCAGCTGTTGGTTGGGGTGGTTCCTCAAGTTTTCAAATATTTTCTTTGCTCGGTCATTCATGATGTCCAGGACCCTCTTGGATTCTAGATCTCTGAATAACCATCTGTTAGCAACGTACCAGAGTGCGTTGACAGCTTGCCTCAAGCAGATATTATGGACTATATTTCCTACATCTAGTTTCTTTTGTATTTGTATGTTTCTTTTTAATCTTCTTTCTCCGTCTTTTGTTATATTTGTTCGAAGTATTGTTTTCCTTTTTTTTTGATCTTCTACTTTTCTGTTTATAGTTGTTGTATCTTTGTTTTTTGCTGATCGATTTAGATTTTAATAATTTCCTATCTATGACAAAAATTTAGTTTCCTTCTAATATTCTTTCTTTTATCTTGTCTTTTCTAGTTTGTTCTATCGATGTTCCTAAGTTCCTAAGTTAAATGGAACAATTGCTATGTATTTTTAAAACAGCCTATCTAAATAATTTGTTTGTACTGCAATTGGATCTATTCTTGCATTATTACTAAATGGCACTTTTTTCCTCTCATTATGTTTCATAAGTATCGTAATTTTCTTTTCATGATACTGAATAAAAAGTCTTTTTCTTTTCGTATACTTCTCATTATTATGAATATTTGCTATTCGATCGACCTACAATATTTAATAAAATATTCTTCTGTACATTATTTAAATATTTATTTTCTCACCTAAATTTATAAACAAGTTGGTTTTTTCTTTATGATTGTGTCATTCTCTTCAATTAAATGATTAGATGGTATTAAAATTGATATTTATCTACGTATTTGTGTCAAAATAGTGTTGGTTTTTGTATAATTTAACGAAATTTACTCATTTTATTACAACAATACAGAATATTCACCATATATTACCAACATTTTCATTTTTATCATGTTATGTCTCTTAAAGGACTTGATTTTTACCATAGGAAAATTCTCTATACCTAATCATCACAAACATAAACAAAATAAATTATATAAAGAGCTGTTAAGCGATAAAAAGCTTTAAGTTGATAGTAGTTGGAAGTAAGTAAATTATCTCTCCTTTTTATCCAATTTTTCCTCCCTACTATCCTTCCAATCTCGTTGTTTAATCCATGATAAATATTGATACTGTACGAGTTCAAGGCCAAAATTCCAGCCATTTTAAATTTGTGTTTTAGCTCTCAAAATTCAAATTTGGCACCCAAATTTTAAAAAATATTACCATACCAACTTTCCAAGGTGAGGATTTTCAGGCTCCTATCCGGCTAGAGCCTGAGTAGAATAGAGTTTCAGTATTGAATAAAAATGCTAATAATAAGTGGTTAAAATTATTACACTATGACGTCGTTCTCTTAAACCAACTGGACTATAATTACTGTTTTTTAAGGTTTGACGATGTTAAGGGTAATTACGTACCCATTTTACACTTTGTGTCAAGCAACTCATGTTAATAATAAATTTTCAGTTCTCGGCGTGGAAATTAATGATAGCAATGAATTTTTCAATGTTAGCACATCAATAAAACCGGGTACTTTACAAACGGCGTTAATGCCAGGCTCATAAGTCTTTGCATAGATAAACACTTGCCAGCGACGTATAGAGGTGTAAAAGAAAATTATAAATTGTGTTTACACACCGCCGTCATATCGGTTTTAACGGTTCTTAATTACACCATGACAAATATGAAATGTTGTAATAAGCGATAAAAGGTGTTTGGAATATTGATTTTACTTTCGAAGTCTGCCGGTAGTTATGAAGTCGTTAGTGGAATATAGTTTAATGAAAGGTTAGCAAAAATTTATTTATATATAATGAAGAGCGCAGCTCGTTAGTTATTTTTTCTTCTTTTATTAGAACATCGAGGCGCCAATATTTGCGGAGACTTCTTTTAGATTTTAATTACATCCGCAACAAACTTGTAATTTATACCTGATATAATCTGATTTTTATTTTTTGTATACCATGTATACCAACAACCTAATCATGTCACACAGTCAGGCGACACTGAAGGCACAAGTCAGGAAGTGACATATAAACTGGTACAGGAATGCATCGAAGTTCTGAAAGTCCTGGGAGACCAGAACAGAGTCGATGGTAATGAGAAAGCCGATCAACTTGCAAAAATAGGATCAGGAGAAATACCTGGAACAGAACAGACCTCCTGAGCACCGAAATGCGCGGTAGGCCATAAAAAAACTGGATCAGGAACACTTGCAACACTGGTAAAATGTGTCAGGACAAAAAAACAAGGAAATTCCTAGATAGGAAGATCGTGATCCAAAAGAACAGCTGAACGGCCCTTATTGAATAAAAGTAAGCTGAGAGTGAGGGTAACAGGACTCTTGACTAGTTACATACCAGTAAAAGAGTTACTAAACAAAATAGGATGTATACGGGACTGGGTAAAACTAAAAGAAAGACAAAGGTGGAATGAAGCCCCTCTCATGTACCAAGGGAGGCATTCATTAAAGAACCGTCCAAACACAAAGCTGAGGAACTGCTCTCAAATAGTCGGTATTTTTATCTTTGAGTTCTCGTAGGTATGACCCAACATATTCATTTTTAATTTATTATATATCATTCCTCTTAATTTATTGGGAGAATCAGTTGAATTTGGATTTATCATCAGGATTCGTGGATATTTGCCACATATTTCTAGCTTATATTTTTTCTTTGATAAGCTCATGGATTTCTCTTGGGTTCTGTGTCTGTAGAGTAGGGAGGGTGAGTTAGTCCCACATTTGACCCATTATACATCCTCCCGAGGAGTTATCCTCCTAGGTCGTCGTCCATCCTGTCCTTTCCAGGAAAGTCGCCAAGTCACTAGGAGACATCTCCTTTATATCGGCGCAATCGTAACATGGCCATCAACGCAACCTCTTTGTCGTGAAGGTCCAGAGGGGTCAGACCAGTAATTAATTCCATTGCCGCGGTTGGTGTTGTTCTCATGGCTCCTGTTATGTTTAAACAAGCCATTCGCTGTATTTGATATAATTTGTGGATAGCCGTATCTTGTAGAACCTTCGATCTCCATGCAATGTATGTTAACATGGGTCTTATGATTGCAGTGTACATCCAGGTGACCACTCGGGGTGAAAAGCCAGATTTGCTCTTTTTGCTCTGCTTTGTAGGTGATAGTTCCATGTTAGCTTCCTGTCGAGGGTAATACCAAGATATTTCACCTCTTCAGTGAAGTTTAATTTGCTTTTGAAGATTTCTGGGAGTTTTAATCCCGATATTCTTCTTTTCCTAGTAAAAGGACCATCTCAGTCTTATTGGAATTCATAGACAGTGAGTGTTCCTAACACCATGTCTTATTTGAGCCCATCCTGTGCTCTATCGCATAGTATGTTCTCAAATTTGCCGGTCTGCAAGATAACTATGTCATCTGCGTATGCAATTGTGTAGAATCCTTTATTGTTGAGGTGATTAATCAGGGTATCCAGGACTATGTTCCAAAGGAGGGGTGATTCTCTTGGGTTATTATACACCCAGCGTATTTGCTTTGCTCTTTATTGTGTGTAACTCTTATGTTTAAGTGATCAGATGTAAGGTCAATAGCCCCCTAAAAAATAACGTACGCACCTATTACATAAACCTCCACTTGAGTGTTGTCATTTGAGAAATAATCAGAGTGACGTAAAATAATCCCGATTGAATAAACCCCCGAGCACGCCTGAGATCCATCAGTTTGTAATCTTTCGCAATCATATAGACGAAAATACATTTTCATCTTCTAAAACGAAAATCCATAATCCTGAATCTTCGTACACTTCGATTACATACAATACTAGAAAATATAAAATCTTTCTCTCCAAAAATAACCTAAGGAGCGAAGAGCACCTCAGATGCATAATATTTATTTCGCGGGTAAAATCTTTTCCCTTGAAACGTCACCGTTCCGGATGCATCTAACCGAATCACTTAGTCTAGAAAGTGTAGAATCCCCGCAGGCAGTCGATCCACAATTTAAAAAATTGCTTTATTTATTCGGTTCCGCATCAGGATATATACCGTTTTTGCTCCTTTCTTTATTTCTCTCATTCCAAAACGGCTTTGCCGAAGAACTTAACAGCTCAGACGAAAGAAAAACTGATTACCTTAAAGGGATTCCGAAATTTATGACTATTATTTTTATTGCGGATGTTCGTTGTTTCTCATCGGTGGCAATGAAAAGATGGTGGGTACGTTTAAATTTATATTGTCTTTAAAATCTTGAAAAGTTTTTTAAACTATCCAGTAAAAGAACGATGAATATTCCCTTTCACCTTAAGAAAATCTAACACCCTCTCTGGTAAAAATTGATGATTTCAAGATCAACTGACCACTCATCGTTATCAGCTTGTGGGTAAATAGTAGAGTTACATAAATCGTATCGATCGGACTAAGCTGGGAGGATCCAAGGACTAGGTGAGCCCTTGGCGGGCCTAAAGGGGTTCATAGAATTTAAACTTTTATTATTAATGGTCCTGTATCTGCAATAAAACTAAAAAGCATGCGTAATAGCGTTACCAGGGTCGAACGTCATTATCATAGCTGGGATAAACGGGAACGATTCTAAATCAGTCAAATATACTAGAAAAGAAACTGTAATTTCAGACTTTTATGTTAATAGATTGCAGCCAAAACGATTGTTTCAATTGTTTTATAACACATATTCATTTCGTAACCTACGAAAAGTGTTGAATTTACGTTTCACAAAAGCCCTACAGCAACATCATAAAGTGCACAGGAAAACTTTCCTGCTCGATTTTAGTTTGATATAAATATTATTGTTGCAGTGCTATAATTTATTTTAGCCGTAACCAATATTCAGAATTTTCCATTTTCTGTTTATGAACTATTTTCTATTTAGTAGGCATACAACACAACGCACTCATGAATTTTGACAGCGTTTAGGGCATTTATCGTGCAATTCAATTAATTGAGTTGTTTCGTTTTATACCTAAATACAGTATCCCATTTGCGCTCGGCAGTGATAATCGTTTTTCCTGTTTTTTTTTATTCAACGCGTATCGTTCGAACGGTTACAATTTGTCATAAAATTTACACAATGAACGCTGCTATAAACACATTAAAAATAGAGGTTCTGGAATTACTGAATATTAATGAAACCACTTTGTTAGGACGGATATTAAATATATACCAGAGACTAATGGGTCAGGAAAAATTTGTAGCTGTAACTTGTTACCAGTTTTTTATGTATATGTTATCCCTAAGTTTATTCAACAACCTCACCCATTTTTTTTCGTCTTTTTCTAAATCCAGTGCGTATCTAAAACACTTAGGTACTCTCTGAGCTATATTTTAACTACCCCTACGTTCTTTAAGACCGTAATATCTGGAAGGAAAATCAGCACTAGAAATATAAGCCCTAATATGATACATAATTTGCTCAATTTAATAGCGTACAATTCGCCACCACCACTCCCTAAGATCTTACCTTGCAGATACCCACAACCTATTAATTGGAGGTAGATTCAAAAATATCCTCAATTGATTGGTTTTTTGAAAATCTTTAGAGACGCATCTTAAACCGCATATGGAGTAGGAGCAGCCTTTGTTGCTACAAATATTTTTTTTCTTTAAATTATCTGTAGACACAAAAGTCTATCCAATTAGGCTATACACTATCTCTAGGGATTTATTTTAATAAATGTTTTAGGCCAAAGGTCTATCAATTCTTAAATAAATTTTGTGGTACTGACTTTATTTAATTAATATCTTCTACTCATTAAACAAGGAATAACCACCCACTCTGGTCGACCCTTACTCTGATTGTAGGGGTATTTTTAGGAAGGCTTATGAAGCCAGATAGCAACTGAAGTGCTAATATCACCATTAAGTAAAAACACACCAGCCGAGAATAATGTAGCTCATATGAAATGTGGAAACTTTTGTAGAGCTACAAAGAACTGTTAAACCCATCAGAAAGCAATTATTTTACCTTGAATTCATATTTTTAACAAATATAGATATTGACGTAACTAAAAAATAATTCAGAACTTTGTTCATAAAAATTATAGGTACGATTCTGGGATCATTCTCATTCTTCACGAACTTTTAACATCTAGTGGAAGACTTGTAATGACCCATAAAGTACAAAAAAAACTTATCAAAGTAACATTAAAACTAAATACTTTTTATCAAACATTTTATAACCGTTTTTTATTTAATGTATCGTCAAAAGTAATCGCTTGCACGCGATAGCTTGAAGCTACTAGAACTACATCCGACTAAGATGTCTTTGATAAATTTTGTATTGCGCTAGCTTGATATTACAATCCCCTTTTGGCTTTTTGACTTTTTCCCGTTTTTCGATATTACCATAATTTTGTGTGCCTTTCTTTGACATTCAAATTGGATGTGAATTATTTATCTTCTAGGAAGAAATTCAACCAAGATCGTATGGTGTTGAAATAATAATAAAAAAATCCTGGAAAAAGGCCTATTTAAAATGTGTACAGGGAGCACATTTTAAGGAATCAAGTATTGGGTGTGATCAAATTGGAGGAGCGAGAGGTTAATTGAGAAAAACTGAATTTCTGTGGAAATCCATTTCAGCTTCAACAAAAAGATGGAAAACTATTACAGGGTATAAAAAATCATTAAATGTCTTGGCACAGTTTCACAGTGTAGTAGAAAAAAAATTGCAAATTACAAATAAATATGGACCTGTCTTGGGGTTTTTCGCATATATGTATTATATAAACAGCTAAAATGAATTAAATCCATACTTTTGGCGCGCACTGTATACGTAGATGTAAATAATTGGATATTTAGTGAAAAACTTTTAGGCTTTTTTTTAAAATCATGTTTAGGTTAAGCGTAAAAGAAGAGAAAAAGTTTTAAGAAGTAAATATTTTCATAAAGAAAATAAAAAGTTGTTAATTTGTTTAGGTTTATTCTTTGTTTTCAAATTGAAGATACAATATCTTTGTCGACATATTGCATTTAGCGCTTCTTGAAACAGATTCGACTATTATTCTTTTTCTCCCTTCTTTCGTGTAATCAGATTTACATAAATGTGTGCTTATTTCCATTTTGCTTTGAAGCCATAGACCCAGATATGGATATTCAATTTGTAGGAAGGCAAAAAAGTTTTACGTAATACCGTTGCGAGTCTGGCTTTTTCATTTGATTAAAATTCAAATGCTGCAATCGATGTTTATAAGAATTTTTACGATTCCTGTGTTTCTCCAAGAATATTGGAAGTTTCAGGGCGAAGGGACTTGGCCAGTAGGTACTTGGAATTTTTATGAATTAAATCAGGTATTTTTGTATTCAATAATAAGGTCATATTCGATTTTTGCCATTTCTCGTACATTAAGTTTACAAAAAGATGTTTGTAATAAAGGGTGTTTCATTGGGAAATGCGCATACTCTAAATGTGGATAGACATGGGAGGTGGTACTAAATATACCGTATTTTCAACACGTTCATTGCCAGAGTAACAAGTTGAAATTCGTGAGATAACCATCGATTTAATTCACTTGCATTTTGAAGTTTTTTTAATTATTATTAAACACCCGTAAAGGCATTTAGTATATTACAATCTGGTCAACAGTGACCAATGAACCTAAAAGTATACTTATCAGAGTTCCTTAGGTTCTGTAGGATGGATTGCTCTGCTTTTGCACTAAAAACACTAAACTAACTCAAAGGAATTGATCCTCTTTTTTCTAACCCAGTATTGTCAAGGAGCTGGATAGCCTCGACATTGACATGAGGATGACTCTTGGCTAATTTCTTGATGGTCTGGTCAACAGTGTCCATTTCCAGATCCCTAGGAGGTCTTATATTCTATTTCTTCATGATGTAAGATATTATCCTTAATTATTATGGCACTTCCACCTCTTGCTGCATTGTCAGTATGGTTAGTATGATAAATTTTATAATTTCTAAATTTAATATGGGACTGATTAGTAAAATGCGTTTCAGAAATGAGACACGCATCTAATTTATTTACATCTAGGATTGCTTGCAATTCTTGTTGGTGTTGCAAGAGACCATTAGCGTTCCATTCCATTATTTTGAAATTAGCCATTCCTCTGCTTTGGAATAGCTCCTTTGGCACTATGTTCTAAACGAGTTAATCATTCATCAAATTTGTGGAATAACTGCTCCTGTTTCCTAAGTTGTTCTAAGATCAATTGTGAAGTCGGGTGAGTAGTTGCTTTAATTTGTGTTCTTAACATTATTGTTTTTACTGGCATTTGTTAGTCCTGCAACAGCTTGGTTGGAGGAGGATGACCTATTTTTACTTTTTCGGAACTTGATTTTCGTTAGTCCTTCTTTGTACTGAAAAGTCAGTTCTCACCTGTTGTACTTGTCGTACTGGTTGTCTAGGTAAAGATGGTTTCTTCATACTATAAGCTCTAATTTTTTGTATTTGTTTAGCAACGATACACCATCGATAATGGTTACCGCCGCAATGAATGCATTTTGGCTGTACATTTTCTGGCTTTGTACATTTTTTGGTATAATGTTTCCAGTACATTTGGTACATCTTGGTTCTTTAGCACAGAAACCTTGTGTGTGCCCATAGCCCTGGCATCTCTTACATTGGGGAACTAATTTTGTTTTTTTAATTGGTCTAATTTCAACCCTGATTCCCAGTATATCCATAATATCTTTGAATGAATTTATTATTATATTATATAAGTGAGTTTATATACTAGTAATCTATCACGCGATATCGTGTGATTGGCCATACAATTATATCCTGTATGCTTAGTGACGCAGAAATAGAAACTGTGGTGGGCTTCTTGTAAAACACAATTATAAAAAGTTTATAGAAAAGTTAAAAGTTTCAAAGTTATACTAACAGAGGATAGAGTTAATTTTTCTCTTCAGGTTCTTCTTTTTTTCGAGGTTTTTATCCTTTATTTTTTATAACAACAACCTTAAATAAACCGATTAAGCAATCAGATATCCTATCTGTTATTGATGATACGCGTTTTCATCATTTACATAACTATAAATTATTTGTAAAGGTACACATAAATAAAGACATTTATTATTTATATATTTTCCTATCCATATCCATAAAGGGTTCAAATTTTGTACCCAATTTTGCCGAACTAACCGAAAATGTAGAAAAAAATCATTGAATTTCCATCCTGTATACTTTTTAAGTAGTTGTTTGTTAAAAAATATTTTTTGTTTTGTACTTGTAAACCATAATTACGTGTAATAATACTTTCTTTGGTCGGCATCTAAATCAAATTCTAAATAAACATTTATTTCCTTGAATAATTTTCTTTCCTTAATAATTTAAGTAAATTAAAACCAATTTTATGCTACAACTCTTCAAAAAGTTTTTCCTCATTACCAAGTAAACCCAACTTTTATAAAGAAACGCTCCGTGAATCGGCTTTTTGTTCATTTTGTAAATGCACAAAAGTCTCATTTGGAAAATTTTTACAGCAAATACGGTTTATCAAAATTGTCGTTATTGGGTGCTTAGAAAGGTAAAAGGGTTGTGAGGGAGTTGATAAAAGAATAATAAAAATAAAGAAATAAGAGAATTTGTTTAATTCCTCCATACAAATTATTTACATTGTCATAGACCGAATTGTAATGAAAGTATTAATAAAATTTTAGATTGACAGTTCTCATTCTAATCAACACAGTCACAGTCTACTTGCTTTTACCAAAATCGTCATTCACTATGTGTCTACTCTAAATTCAATGTCATGTTAAACTTCAAAATTTTCATATTTTGGATCCCATTTTGAAGGTGTTCCCGAAGAGGCACGGAGGGGCACATCAAACCCTAAGCTTACTTTTTGATGCTCTATCAAAATCTGAAGTCAGAATTTTAAAATTCATAAACACAAAAATCTACAGACACACACACAGATCAAATTCAGAAAATTGCTAGAAAGGCGACAATAGTCGAACAAAGGTGCGAAAAGTTTCAAATGCATTACCCTGTACCTTCCACATATTTATTTTTAGAAAATCCTATTTGTTAAGCTGGTTTCTCATTCTAAAAAATTGAATTTTTACTTTAACTGAAAAAAAAATTGGTATAATTTTTTTGTAATTCCTTAAGATCTAAAAGAAAATATATGTAAAGTTTTAAACATTGGAATACTTCCTTGTATTGTTTTGGTTAACCCAATTTTTTTACCAAAAATAATCATATTATACAAATTATTTCCATCTGCATACTTAAATAGCCTTTAAATATTTTCAAATACATAATGAAAACATTTGTATTATTATATACTGTAACAATTTGTATACATTTGTTTTTCGTTAAGTTTACCCCAGCAGTAATTTTCTGATTTCATCAAAGTACTTAAGTTAATTTGAAATTAATGAGTATTGTGTCGGAAGCTTTGAATTATTTAGTATAGAAAATTATTGAATGTTTTACTAAGTAAACATATTGGACAAATATTTTATAATAAAAAAGGATAATGGGCTTAGTGCTAAGAAATCGTCTGTCAAGGGATTTTATTTTAGTCGATATATTTCGCCCACTTTATCATTATTCTCGTTTCCTTTACTTAATAAAACTTTTCTATTTATTTTCTATAGTCATGCTTTTATCACTACGCGCCAATTAAACTGCACTGATGATGACCGGTATTGGTGAAATAATTAATGCAATTTTTGACCCAATTTCCAGGTTGATCTGAACACTAATTTAAAAATCAAGTCAAAGAAAGTCTGTTAGAGATTGAATTTTTATGGCGAATATTAAAAAAATTAAAATATTGTATTAAGGAGATTGTGAAAATGAATTTGAGATACTTTAGTACCATTTAAATGAAATGTGAGATTGATAGAAGAACAACTAGAAATAAATAACTACTACCATTACATTAGGAGTTTAAATCTTAATAATGATAGAATTAGGAAAGATGGAAGAAAGATTCAAGAACAAAAAATTATATTTATTCAGTTTCGTTATTAATTAAAAACTTTAATTTATAGGTGCGGGGATATAAATACAATTTTAAGACTTAATTCATTAGAAAATTGTATAAAATTAACCATAATATTGTTGGGAGAGATTGGAGAAAGGCTCAACAACAAAAAACATTGATTTGGTTTCTTTATTTATTATCGAAAACTAGTCCATTCGATATAGAGCTATTCATTTTCAGAAAATCAACTGAACAAACAAAAAATTAAGTTTCTAGAACCGGCAAACGACATATGTTGTATATAAAGTTTACTTTTGTAAAAGCATCAATTAAAGTATCATTTTCCGGCATGGATTTTAGCGATATTTATAGATTGAGACTTAGAGAAAGTTTCCGACGATGAAAATCTGCAAATTTTGTGAATTTTATAAAAAAATTATATTAAAGCATTATATTTTCATTTAATAGATACATTTTAATTGCAGGAACTGATTTCTCCAATAAATGTAATTGCAAAAATTGTATTCATTGAAGAATTTATAAAAACAGTTGAGGTATGAGGTAATCAATCGATTTCATGCAAATACTCGAATTTTAAGGGGTCGTTAGGTCATCGGATGTCGTAGAAAAAATATAAAACTTACTGTTTTTCGATGTACGTCCGTCCTAGAAAAGAGAAAACACGCTCTGCTGCTCACTACTACTTGACACGTACTGGTTGGGCCTTTTCGCCCGGGTGCTACGAAATCAAAAGATCGACTCTCTATTGCGAGGGTGCAGAGCGGAATTCGCACGCGCCGATCTCTGAAAGTGTGCTTTGGTGCCACGTGACCGGTGAGCGTCTTCGCTTGTTTTGACTTCGAGAATGGCGGGAATTCGACTGAACCGACGCTCGAAAGGTCCGTACGAGTTCGGACCCGATCCTGCCCGTTTCCATAGCGACGGAGCGGCCGTACGTCGGCGATGGCGCCTGGTGGCGGTGGCGCACACCTATTCCACACAGGCGTACGCGCCGCGCCGGCCGAGTTGTCACATTGATCATGATTTACGACGATTATGGAAAAGGACGAAATCTCTCCCGGTTTCCGAATCGTGCCACCGAAATTTCTCCAAAAATAAAAAAAAAACTATCGTAGGTGTATCATGAGAACGTTAGTTAACTCAGCACTGCAAACTTTTATTAAATACTGAAAAATCAAATAGAGTTATGTCCGGAGACGGCAACGATGATTCAATATATCTACTTCTCCCGATCCATCGATATCTGTAAGTATGTAGGTACTAGTCAAATAATCCCGAACTAACTGCACTAAATAAATATGGGCCAATATCCTGCAGTCACTAGGCCAAATTCTAGCAAATACGACTGCGCGTATGTTCTTGACTTTTTACATAATAGCCGAGTTGTCAGAGAGTTTGACCTCGCACAAAATGTGATCTCGATGAAACTTGGCACTTAAGTACTTGAAAGGGTGTAGAAAACAATAAAAAAATCTTTGCTGCTCTAAAGTGTATGCTAACTTAACAATTTCGAAAATAAAATCGAAAATTTGGTTTTTCCATTATATCTAGAAAAAAAAAGTTCGAAAAACTAAAAGCAACACTTGAAAGAGCGGAAAATTTTACTAAAAAATAATATTATAAGTTATTTTAGAAAAGAATTTGTATTACTATAAAAAATTATTAAAAATAAGAAAGCAAATTCGAAAACTCTACGCGCGCCGAGCCGTTCAATACAAATATTCAGGCGAGGCGTTAGGAAAAACTAATGTATCTTTGCCTAAAATATACGCAAAGAAAAAAAAAGAAAGCATTTTAAAGAGGAAGCCATTAGTTTTTAATTTTTTTTGTTTCCTCATAGAAAATTTGACCAGAAGTTCTAAATTCTAAAATTCTCACTGATTTTTATAAAACTGAAGATATCTATTAATATAGGCATAACAAAAAAAATCCTTATACATTTATCATCATTATTCTTTTACTTAAATATAATTAAAATGATGAACATGATCTCTGTTTAATAAAAATTATGTTTTAAAATGATCATTTTTTTACAACATTAATTCGACGCAATTTTTATTTTCAAAATAGTATTGTAATCAGAAATTAATATTTTTTTTAAATAAAGTTAAATTGATTGTTCGAAATCGAACATTTTTACATACGCCCATGTAGTAATCCTAAGGCTAATGGAAAATCGCCTACTGCCCTTTCTTTCCAAACACCTCATCAGTATGGTTTCCTACCTAAAAAATGCACTAGTGACGCAATGTTTTCCGTTCTTAATGAAATATATACTTTACTTAATGATAAACTTTTCACAGTTTCAGTATTTTGTGACCTCGCAAAGGCCTTTGATTGTGTTAATCACGAAATTTTAATTAAGAAACTACAAATTTATGGCGTACGGGGTTCTCCTTTGCAATGGTTTCAAACTTACCTAGAAAATAGAAATCAGCTGGTGCGTGCTAATGGTGACGATTCTTAAAATCTGCCAATTAGCAATGGAGTATCTCAAGGTTCAGTATTAGGTCCAATCTTATTTTTATTATTCATCAACGATATCACAGACTTAAAAATAAGTGGAAGAATTACTTTATTTGCCGATGACACGAGTGTAACCTGGAGTAGTTATGATATACAGACATTACAATCTAGCATAAACAAAGATCTAGTAACTATTAAGTCCTGGTCTGACTCGAATAGGCTTTGTTTCAACACCAGTAAAACCGTAGCAATGTCTTACAGAGGTACTTTACAATCTATAAATCTAAGCAATAATCCGATTCTAACAGTGAACTCAATTAAGGTTTTAGGTCTTTATATAGACAAATTCCTAAAATGGTCAACTCATATTGATACCTTGGCAAAAAAATTATCTTCTGCATGTTTTGCCATTAAAACTGTTTCTAAAGAGCTAACCCCTACTACTGCATTAATGATCTACTTTTCCTTATTCGAATCTCACCTTCGCTATGGTTTGCCGTTCTGCGGTTCTTGTAGCTTATACCACTTCGAATCTATTTTAAAATTACAAAAAAGAGCAATTCGTTATGTATTTGGTTTAAGTTGGCAGGGCACACTGTGAAAATTACTTTAAAAATTTCAAAATTCTAACCCTTCCTGCTCTATTCATCTTTGAATCCGTCTGCTTAGTTCGCAAGCACATTCAAAAGTTATCGGAAAGACCAAATCATAGATATCCTACAAGAAATTTAGATACTGATGTTTATTTAACTATTCCCATCTCTGACCTAATAAAAAATTCTATTACCTACAATGCCGAAAAATTGTATAATAACCTCCCGATACAGTTAAAATCTATAAATTTATATGATAAGTTCAGAAGATTGACTAGGGCTTTTCTTCAAGGAAAACCATTTCACACAGTGGCAGAATTCTACAACGTGCCTTAGACTTTTGGATTGCAGCATATAGAAGCAATAATTAAATTAAGTTAAATTGGAAATTTTAATTTAAAGTTATAGTGACAGATATTGCATATCCAATGCAATTGTTATTCATATTTTGTTTGTGTTTTGCTTTGTCTAGTAATTTATCTTTAGTATGATTAGTTTTAACTTTTGCATTGTCTATAAAATTTTTATAATTTTTCTATGACTATTAAGCATTCTCTCTATCTCTCTAGTAATCAGCCATTCTTCCATGGTTCCTACTCTTTACTCATACATTTTTACATTTCTTAAACCTAAATCTCTTTGGAATTCTGTGGCATCAATACAAATCTGTAGATCAATTTAAACTTTTAAAACAAACATACTCATCATACATCAATATAGCACAAGGAATAGAGAAAATTTCTTGCCGCCACGTATGAATAAATCAGTTGGACAAAACAGTTACAGCTATCTAGGACCAAAAATCTTTAATAGTACTAATAAAATCAATAAAAAAATTTAAAAAATCTACAAAAGAATTTATAAAAAAAATGCCGCGTCACTTCTTCCATAATATAATAGAATAAAGAATACAAAAAAAAAATTAAAAACTGTAAGCGTTAAAAATACTGAAATTTGAGTATAATCAAATTCATGTTGTAAAGGTAATTATTTAAAATTAAAAATAAATAGGCCACTCTTTCTTTCGCTAAAATTAAAAAAAAAAAATTAAATTAAATTATTATGTATATTATTAGTTGTATGTATATAGTCATATATTTTTACATTTATATTTTTTCTATATATATTTATGTATGTCACACACAATCTGTCATTGTACATAGTACAGTGAACAGATTCAGTGGCATTCCTAGTTTATTTACATTGTGTAATATTTAATAAATATGTATATTTTTGTATTTTAGTAAATAAACATTATTATTATTATTATTATTATTATTATTATTATTATTATTATTATTATATTATACGTTCTATGAATACGAATACTAACAATTTCATAAAGATCAAATGGACAGTTCAGAAATTAGAAACAAAAATGATTTTTAAATTCCTTTATATTTATAGTTTGCTTCCAACTATACACTCTCATGAGTACCGCGACACCCTGTAAACGCCAAGTTAAAGAATTGTACATTTTGGCGAAGGAATTTTGATTTCGAAACAACTATTTCTTTAAATTCACTAAATAATTTTTCCAGTTCGGCATAAAAATCCTGTAGTCTCCCTACGCTGCTAAACTTCACTATAATAATAAATTGCGATTGCCTATTCTCTATGTGTCTCTGTTTATTTATTTTCCCCTCGACGACAGAAATGATGACATTCTAGGATGTAGATGAAAAACGGTGGAACGAGTTTGTTTTTCTGAGATTGCGTGTCTAGCTATCACAATAATGAATAAACAAGGATGGACGTATTTAATATATTTCAGTTAGTGGAGTAGGGTGAAATGATGGTTTTTTATGATTCCAAAAAAAGAATTAAGCCATCGGATTAACACGCATCGAAAAAAAAAAACAAAATCAATTTTGTTTTATTTAAGAAAACACATTTTAGAACCTTGTTTTGGCAATAAATAATAAAAATGTTTGATTTTTATCCGAATATTGCAATCCTTTGTGTTTATAAATTCTACATGCTATTTTGCTTCGAGAAGTATTGTGTATATTTTATTTATTTTGCTACTTCTTAACTATATTAAGATCTATGATCTATTGTTTCCTTCGTGATTCTGGCTAGTATTGTTTCTGTTACAATTGATAACGTTATTCCTTTGTAGTTGTTTCATTCTCGTATGTCCCCATTTTTGAAAATTGGCAGTTTTTTCACGTATTTATTTCTAATTTTTTGTGTGCGACTTTCATTATTTCCGATGTTTTTCCTAATCTTTATTTCAAATATGGCATCTAATATTTCTTTTTCTATTATCTCGTCTATCATTTGACTGTTACTGTTATTTATTTTTTTGTTGTTTTTGATTCAGCTTTTATATTTATTAGTATCTTCTTTCTTAATTGTTAAACATATTTTAGTCAGTAAAAATATACAAAATATAAAAAGAAACTTTCTTTTAGGTAATATATTTCGAAGCAAAGTGCAGCACATAGCCCAACATTGCAAGTATTTGATGTTTCACGACTAAATCGTATAATAAAAGAAACCTTTATGTAACTTCACAAAAATACGATGATGGATCGCAATCAGTTGTCACGAGTGCAGATGGCAGCTTACAATTTTCTCTTAGTTATCATATTGTTATTTTACAGCAGCATAAAATACGACGCCGCTCGAATTATCTCGAATGTGCACGTTGGGGGTTCATTGAGAAACACTATCAAAAATCCGTTTGATATTATTTTGTAATGAATTTTATGAGAAAAGGAAAATAAACACAAAGTCTTCTCCACACCAAAAAGGAGGTTAAATTTAATTATATATTTTAATGTATTACAAACAAGTTTCTACTCCAGCTGTGGTCATCATCAGTGTTAAAACAAACCTAAAAATAAGGAAAAACTATGAAATACCCGAATTATTGGTTAAAGAACGCTATAAACTTACAATGAAAATTTTTCACGATAAACTAAAGAAAATTAAATACAAAAAACGGAGGCATCTCCTTATTTATGATTATGGAGCCGTTTTAAATTTAGGGGATATACCCCAAAATACAAAAAACATGATCATCAAATGAACATACAAATAACCAAGATGATTACAAAATGTTGTTGATCATGACCACAGCTGGGATCGAAACATGTTTGTAACACATTAAAATATATAATTAAATTTTACCTCTTTTTTGGTGGCTACTTCCCTCAATCATAGATAGTGGTCAAGATTCTTAAACTACACTTAATAAATATAAATTATCTGTTGTAATACCATCATATTATTTATCTAACTGATTTATTTACTTTCTGACTTATTTTTATCATATTATTCGCAGTTTGTTATAATGTTGACAATTTCGATTTCTATCCTTCATGACTATTCTACCGAGCTAGTTCCTTTAATTGGTTAATTAAAGCTGGAGTACCACAAGGAAGTGTCCTAGGACCTGCCTATACTTACTGTACACATGTTATATTCCAGAGTTAGAAAACAATACCATAGCCACTTTCGCCGACGACACTGCCATTCTAGCAGTAGGAAAGAGTAATGAAGAAGCAATCTTATTTATGACTGGACGAAGGATGGAAAATTAAACTAAATCACTCCACATTAAATTTACAAACAAAAGGATAGATCATATTCCAGTCAGAATAAACAAGAACCTGTTTCCATATTCAAACACAACAAAATACTTAGGTATTACCTTAGATGCCAAACTCCGATGGAAAGTGCATGTTATTAAAAGAAAAGAGAAGAACTTGGACTGAAATATATAAAAATGTACTGGCTAATTGGAAGAAACTCCACTCTATCTCTACATAATAAGCTTAAGCTTTATAAGCAGATACTTAAGCCTGTATGGACCTATGGTATCCAACTAAGGGGATGCACAAAAGCAAGCAACTTAGCAATCATCCAAAGATTTCAAAACAAAGCACTGAGGAACATAATAGATGCCCCTTGGTACATTCGTGATAGCGACCTCCATAGGGATCTGAAAATTGACACTGTTGATCAGATCATCAAGAAATTAGCCAAGAGTCATGAAGAAAGCCTTCATCATCATGTCAATGTCGAGGCTATCCAGCTCCTTGACAATACTGGGTTAGAAAGAAGACTTAACAGGATCAAGCCCTTTGAGTTAGTTTAGTGTTTTTAGTGCAAAAGCAGAGCTTGTGTGTGCACGTTAAAGTTTAGTGCAATCCATTCTACAGAACCTAAGGAACGTTAATGAGTATACTTTAGTTTTAAGTTTCAAACTCTATTAGATTAAGTTAGAATTAAATTGCTCATTGGTCACTGTTCACCAGATTGTAATATACTAACTACATGTCTTTATGAGTGTTTAATAAAAATTGGTCGACTTTCTGTATGTTAGAACCTTCATTTTTGACATTAAAATTCTGCCACCACGTAATACTTTCCAACTCATAAAATTTTTTTCTAATCTATTTCTTGGATCAAATGAAACAATATCGTCAGCATACATTAATAATTGTCTAATTTTTAAAGCCCAAATTCGATGTCTATTGAAAACGCGAAAGGCGTATACATATTTATGGCGTCAAAAACAGAAATCAAAATTTGCAGAATCGTTTATGCGATACTTCCAATGGAGTCAGACCATAAATCTCGACAATTTTTATACCCACTCGCAAAAAATGTACAGGAAATTAGGATAAACCGACAGGGCCTGTCGATGTCGATTCTCCTCTTTTTTGAACCCCAATATCTCGACACTCTGTAGAGATATTATAAAATCAAAAATATTCTGAAATAACTATTTTGCTATGAGGTACTTTTTAAATATGTTAATTATTAATTTAATTTTGTTCATCGTCTTACAATTGGAAGAAAATCAAAATCTAATTTTTAATTATAAGAATTATTTGTTCATCGCATCATTCGGTAATCTGTATTGAGTAGCATTATCAGATTTTATATTAAAACTTCTAAACCGATTTCATGGCATTTATTTGACGAAAACTTTTTGTGTATAAATTCTCCTAATAAAACTTTGAAATCAAAAGTTTGTTAGAGTGAAGTAAAACAAGGATGGGAGTATAAAGGGTGCAGAGCTACATTAAGCATGGGCTGCTAGAAACTGAGACCTTGGTATAGTCTGGTCAACGTTGAAAAAAAAAGACAGCTAGAAATAATGTATACTAATAGCCAACAAGTCAGCCTTAATTTGGAATCTGATCCGTGCTGAGTAATATATAGAAACTAAAAATTTCCAATAATAATTGAAGATCTAGAGGTATTATAAGTGATATTTTCTGATAATTTTTTGCTTAAAATTTATAATTTTCGTAGTTTTAGTGACCCTTTAATCCTTATCCAAAAACACAAACCTTTTCGTTAAAAATCAGGATTTTTTTCATAATTCTTTAAATAATATCAGATACGATTTCTGCGGGATTTTAGGAAATTTTCTTTTTATCTTACGGATCTAGATATCTTCTATAAAAAAGATTCTAAACTTTTGAAGGCAAAAATAACTTTCTGATTTGAAATTTATCACCAGTTATTTGCTCTCAACCACTCACTGTTTGGTTCTTATTAATAGTAAAGTGGCGCTGGGATATGGGAAATAGTAACAAAGTTTACACAAAACTAAATATATACTTTCACTCTTTAGCTTTAAAAACCTAAATACTCCAGTCACTATGGGGCCGTATTAAACCGCGCATAAAAGCCCCTATTCATAAATAAGTTACACGACTGTTTAATAAAGCTTTTACATACCCGCTTAATATATTCATAACGTAATATCTTGCAACCAATCGCTAGGCAGAGTTACGTTATTTCCAATTTATTTCGAACTCTCAAAAACTGTGCACCAAAATAATCTTCTGTTTTTGTTTGTTGGGCCACCAAAGAGATAAAAAAAATGCGTGTAGAAATAAACTTCATCTCACGCAAAATAAGTGGGATAAAAAATTCCTATCTCAAGAGAGTATAAAAAATCTATATAAATAACCAGTTGAGAAAGCTCTTCTTGCATTGCCATAGAACGAACAAATTGTAATGAAAGAACAAACATTATAGTAATTTATGTATCAAGGGAATTATAAGTGCCTTAATTCCCGAAGGCAAGGCTTCCGCACCGGCTTATTTTTTTACTTCTGGAGGAGTATTTTCAAATTCTACATCTGATCGTTTGATTTTCTACTTTTTTAATAAATTAAAAGTTTCTACAAATCAATATTAAGACCACGTCAACTAATTCTGACAGGTAATTTGACATTCATGGCAAACCTTATTTTTTTAAACAATTACGGAATGAATATTCTATCTCTAGAGTAAGAATGAAATATATAAGAGACAAGTGTTTCAGAATTTTCTTTCAACCTCAAGAGTGGCTTCGGAGTAACTATATTCAGTAGTAGCCGTGGAGAAAATTATTATCACTAGTAATCTCCCTTCCAGATAGTAATTCAAGATCGTGGGAGATTCGGTAAGAAAATTTCACACCAAAGTAATATAAAAAATTATAACATGACATTTTCGTAAGACCGGTGTATTTTTATAATTTGACACTTGACAGAAATACTAGCGCTGGGTAGGAAAATACTATCGCCAAGTTTTTTGGTTGCTACAGTAACGAGCTGAAACGAAAGCTTCTTCATTTCGGAAGCTCATAGTGGTTTGCTAGTTCAATTTCTCTTTTTTTGTCTGGAATAAAACCACTTATTTTCTTGAAAAAAGTTTTAATTTGACGTTTCGGCTTTCTTTATCGGAAGCCGTTTTCAAAATGACAACAAAATAAATAAATTTACTATAGAAACAGAACACATGATAATCTTGCAAAAATATGACATCAACATAGTATACTTAGAAAAAGATTTTGAGATTGAAGATGTCAAAATCTGTTTCAATCAAATTTTTGTGACGTTTCTGGGAACGAATTTTGAAAAGAATAGCGCATTTGCATATTATAAGAGAATTTAAACTTCGTCATAAACGAAGTTTTCTTATTAATATTATCATAAGTTTTTATCTGGTTTTTTCTTATGATAATATTAATAAGAAAACTTCATTTATGACGAAGTATAAATTCTCTTATAATATGCAAATGCGCTATCCTTTCAATGTCATATTTTTGCAAGATTATCAAGTGTTCTGTTTCTATAGTAAATTTATTTATTTCATATCAATGCTGCTTCTTTAACTTTGCGGTTATAATTATTCGGTTCTTTTAATAATCTAGTTGAAGAATTCCATTGTATTTTATGAACAAAATCCCATGTATGTTCACATATTTTGGATTTTTCGAATTGTTTATTTTTAATGTACGATTGGTGTTCATTAAGTCTAATATGAAAAGGTCTAGATGTTTCTCTTATATAAAATTTATTACATTCGCATGGAATTTTGTGAATACAATTTTTGTGTCTTGAATTTCATTAAAAGGTTTTGTATATCGGGATAGTATCATAAGTTTTTATCTGGTTTTTTTCTTATGATAATATTAATAAGAAAACTTCATTTATAACGAAGTATAAATTCTCTTATAATATGCAAATGCGCTATCCTTTCAAAATTCGTTCCCAGAAACGTCACAAAAATATGATTAAAACAGATTTTGACATTTTCAATCTCAAAATCTTTTTCTAAGTGTACTATGTTGATGTCATATTGCAAGATTATCAAGTGTTCTGTTTCTATAGTAAATTTATTATTTTGTTATGTCATTATAAAAACGGCTTCCGATAAAGAAAGCCGAAACGTCAAATTAAAACTTTTTTCAAGAAAATAAGTGGTTTTAATCCAGACAAAAAAAAAGAGAGAAATTGAAAGCTTCTTATTGGTTAAAAAATGTTGGTGTGAAATTTTCAAAATAAAAAACTGATAATAATTTGTTGCACATTAAATATAAGCTTAGAAACGTTTGCATACTACAGTTTGATGCTGTTTGTGTACATTACAAAGCATTGCAATAAAGTATGGTCGAAATTATTTAATTGTCATTTTATTTCATTACATGTACACCCGAGTGAAGCCGGGACGGGCAACTAGTTACTAAATAAATGTCTTGAAAATAAAGGTCCCTTTTTTGAAGGACAAAATACCAAATGACTGGGCTAAATCCAAAACCATCCTAAAAAGGGAACCGAAAACGAAAGTGATATTGAGTAAAAGTTTTTGTTACTTACACTTAGTTGAATTAAGTTTTAGACGTACCTGAAACAAAAGAAAGTGGATTAATGTTTCAGCAGAAATAAAGCTTTAATAAATTATTTCTAATCCCGGTTAACGCATGCTTAAGCTGCTTCAGAAACAAAACCAGTTTACAAGGTTTTAGCTTCACATGGAAATTGATTGGAGTGCGTAATCTAAAAAGTTTTTGTGTATCTACAAAACTGTGAATGAATTGTTTTAGCAGGAAATATCTAAAATTTTACAGTTAGCTTTCAGAAAGATTTTTCTTTTCCAATGAGATATTGACCTGACTACCAAAATATTTTCATTTAAAGGTTAGGTCCGAACACACGGTATTTTTATTTCAAATAATACAAACTCAATATTTATACCTTAAGAGTTTGCAGGGTATACTTCGTAATTCTTTGAAGAAAAAATATAAAATTCCTGACAAAAAATTGGATCAACTGCCCTAAAAAAAGTTCTATTGACCCTTTCAGCAACCATGTGAAAACTTAACTCATATTTCCATTTAAATTTGTATTTGCAGAAAGTGACAATCCGGCAGCGTTCATTGCAAACTTCCCTACGAACCCCAGGGAGCCCTTAAAGGTCGATACACTTATTAGGCACACAGCAGTAAATGCCATACCACACTTGTATATTCCCACTTCCGAATAAAGGACTAAGGGCGTAGTGATTCGCGAAAAGTAGGCCTGCAAGAAATATTCTTTATGGCTTTTAGGAAAAGGGCTCGTAAACTTTTTGAAACAATATCGAGAGTGTAATGTAAAAAGTTGGAATTTTATTTTCGATTTCCCTCGCTGATTTATCGAATTGCTTTGCAAGGGATTTATGCGTTTTAAATGTCCGCGCAGGGTGACATATAAAAAAAGATCTACTTGATTTAGGACGGGATTTGGGTCGAAAGGATCTCCGAAAAAAAGGACCGTGAAAGAGATTATAAGGTATATTTTTATGTTCAAAATCCTTTTCCTTATTTTTTTTTAACGTGTTTCGGATAAGATCGTATTTTTTAAATAACGTTGAATGGTCGGACGGTTTTGATTTCTATACCTAAAGAATCAAAATCCATAAAAACTGTACAGTAAATAGTTGCAGAACATACCACCAAAATGCAGCAGAACTGGAAATAGGATACAGTGTTGAAAAGTTCAATTATAAATCACTTTTTTACGAATAAAGATTTATTGACGAAAAGCAGGGAGATTACAGTATTATTATTTTTGCTATCATGTTTTAAAAGTTGTTTTAAAGGGATTTGTTAAGGATTTTGTTTAAAAAAAGGTTACTGTTATCCTTTGATACCAATAGTAACAATGTATTGATTTTTGAGTAAATTTGAGAAAATAGTTTAATATTTATATCAAATACTATTAAACGAGCAAGGTTTGTATGTATGTGTGTATGTATGTGTGTCCGGAGGATCTCAACATCCACTCGTCAGAATTCAATGAAACTTTCAGGGTAGACTAATTCCTATCTATATCGGCAAAAAATGCAGGTCTCATGTCTGTGAAAATTCGATCTTACGAGATATTTACAATAAAAGTTAAGCTCTTAGTTTATTAGTAAATTTTTTATTATATATTTTGTTATGTCATTTTGAAAACGATTTTCATTCAAGAAAGACAAAACGTCAATTAAAGCCCCCTTTTTCTTTAAAATAAGTGGTTTTATTTCCACTAGAAGAGAAACTGGTAAACATTAGTTTAATTTGTCAGTTTTTGGCATTATCAAAAGTAGTTAATTGTCAATCATCGATGGAAATCACAACATATTTTTGTGCGAGGGGTGTTCCAAAGCAACGTTCAGTAACGTAGTCGCGATACATAATGTTGGTCTAACAGTTGCCGGCGAAAACGTTGGTGAAGTGATGATGGAAAATCGTCATAAGAAAATAACCTTATTTTTGTAAATATCAACGTCAAGGTTTGACTTTATTTAATTTCGCCATAATAACCTACAAATTTTGACAACTACTGACACGCACATCTCTGGGTAAACGTTAAGAATGTGGGACTGGCTGGGATTTTCATGAAATTTTCACAGATGATATAAAACATGATAAAATCAATATAGCAATAGAAATTTTTGAGCAGAAAAATATTTTTCACATTTTTTAAAAAAAAATACATATTGGGATACTCACTCCCAAGACAAACAAATTCAGTGCGTTTAAACGATTATTTAACATATTTTTCCAATATAAACTTCTCTACAAATGCCCAAGTAGCAATTTATAACCAGAATAAGCCTGAAAAGTATTAAAAAAGAAAAAAATGTTCATTTGACGGACAATTTAATAAATTTTCGGACAAATATCGTTTTGACGAAGAACATCGTGACTTTTTCTTTAAATGAAAAATGTAAATGTTTCTTATCGTTATACAAAATGCATGGTAGAATCAAAAAATTTTGTCCAGATATTGTGAGCTAAACCTCAATATAACATTTTTTAAATTCAATTTTATACCTACAATTTTCAGCGAGGTGTCACAGGTATTTGCAGACTCTATACAAAGACTAAGCTATAAATTGTTTTAGGAATGCTTACGTTCTTATATCCAGAAAAAGGATAAAATAGCACTTTGCGAGTGATTAGATCAGGTGATTTTAATTAATAGTTAAGCTGGACATAGACCATATTTTTTTTGTTTAATACTTTATTTTCCATTTCTTTAAAATTTATAGTTTTGGGGATTTTTGTCTTAGTACCCTACTAAAGGAATTGTCTTCCTTTTCAAGGCGCGAAATAAAATTTTTGATTAGTGCATGGTGTACAACAAATGTTCCTGCTAGCTATTGAGGATTTTGGGAGAAGGCTGTGACCCTCTATGGCGTGCAATGGCCTAGGTAAACCACAGAAAACCTAGATCCGGACTCGATGCAATGGGTTGTTAAATTGTTTATCTTATATCTAGGGGCGAATTTTCCTGGGCGTTTTTTATTATCCGTAGGTTTGGTTGTGGGAGTATCTTCTTTGATTTCCTCAATCCTTGTTTCCATGGCATCTTGTGGGTGTTCTGGGCAGCTGTCTTATTTCCTGGTATGATTTTGTTGGCGTATCTTTTTCTGGGAAGCTGAAAACGAGACACTATGGTGGGAGTATTTGGGGTTTCATGAATTAGTCGGATAAGGTGTCGTGGATGGGGATAGTGGGTTTTTCTAAGGATTGTTCTATAAGTAGCGAAGATGCCATATCGACAAGGTGACCAGGTCATATCTTGTTGAGAAAGAAAACTAAACTAACGATTGCAGACAGATGCGGGCTAAATATTTAAAAATACATAAAGGGAGCACGATTTAGTATTTTATTAATAAACTATTTTAAAATAGTTCTTTATTTTCTAAATCAATAACTTTTTCCACAATTTTTTAGATAATTTAAAAACTACTCGCTTCATCTATCAACAAGATACATGAAGATGAGAAAAAATTCTGATAACCTAACATAAATCACTAATCAAAGTGCCAAATAGAGGTCAATGGCTAAATCAGCCAAAAGATAAGCACCAATGTTAGATTTTAATTAACAAAAAAATGCACTCCGTATTGCCCAACAATTTAAGAAACTTATAATATGTGTAAGGGATTAGTTTTTATTAAATTTGGCTTGAAGGACCATGTCGGGGATTAGACGGGAACTGAGCTGTTCGAGCCCTAATCACCTTAATAGTTGGTTAATAACTATATAGCCAAGACAAAAGTGGACTGTATAATTCGGTTACCTTGTTAAGTTATACAAACTGGGTGTGGGTGACATTCTTAATACATCCCAAAAATCGAAAATTATTTTAACTTTCATCTGGGATATTGACTATTTAAAAATACCAATTTAAAATCGAGTGGGAGTCATTTCTTCATGAGAAAATAACTGTAAATTGCTACATTAGCAATGGACAACGATTTTCCAATTATCGTGGAGAATGACCGGATTTATTTCTACGATTTATATACAATTTGATGTGCAATTAAACAGTTTTGATACTGAACAATTAAACGGTAACAACTTTGAAACAACATGTCCTACGTTTCATTAGCGGACGTGCAATAATGTTATGTTGCTTTACTTTGTTTTATCGTGTCGCCCGGAGGAATTAAAATTATGTGTTTCATACTTAGTAGGTTTTATGTTTAATCGCAAGAGGAAGTTTCTCATTTGGGGGATGATTAGAAAAAATTTCAATATTTATGATTTTTTCTTATATTATTACATTTTGAATTCATAGAACATAGTTCAAATAAAATGCCGAAAATTGTATTATATGATGAGATTGTTTGATAAAACTTTATTAAGTCATTGTAGTACATTAAAGGAACCAATAATTTTATTTATTTACTAACTTTACTCAACAATGCTACCCAAAGACTCAAAAGAGAAATACAACAAATTAAAGAAGAATCGATTAGTATTTACCTAAGTTTATTCACTCTAGAAAGCTACTAAGAGATTGAAAAGACCCATAATGGGAATACCACCTATCAGATTGGAAGATGGTAAATGGGCTAGAAATAATGAGCAAAAAGCAACAACATTTGCAAATCATCTAGAAAAAATCTTTCAACCTCATGGAAGAACTCTCTGGAAGAACCTCCACAGATTGATCAAGAAATAGAATTTACCTCTCCCAAAGAAGTAATTACCGAAATAAAAGAAAATATCAATCCGAAAAAAGCTCCAGGTTTTGACTTAATTAATGGAGAAATTTTAAAGCAATAAACTAACTAACCTAATAAATGCTGCCTTTAGACTGAAGTACGTACCCAGCCTTTGGAAAATTGCGGATGTCATAATGATACCCAAGCCCGGGACATGAGGCATCGTCTTACAGGCCGATCTCATTACTGCCTCTTACGACTCCTACTCAAAAGACGAAAACCACTTATCGAAGAAAGAGAAATTATCCACAATCACCAATTGGATTTAGAAATAAGCACTCGACGATCGACCAAGTTCATAGAATAACCAACATTATAGAGAAATCATTAGAAGAGCTGCTATCTTTCTTGATACACAAGCGTTTGATAAGGTTTGGCATGAAGGCTTAATACATAAGCTCAAGCTTTTCCTTCCAAAACAATATACAGATATCCTCCATTCATATATATCGGAAAGATACTTTAGAATTAGGCAAGAAGAAGCCTATTCCGATCTTAAAGAAATTAAGGCTGGAGTACCACAAGGAAGTGTCCTAGGACCTGTCCTATACTTACTGTACACATGTGATATTCCAGAGTTAGAAAACAATAACATAGCCACCTTCGCCGACGACACTGCCATTCTAGCAGTAGAAAAGAGTAATGAAGAAGCAACCCACAATCTGCAAACAGCTGTCCACTTTCGCCGACGACACTGCCATTCTAGCAGTAGGAAAGAGCAATGAAAAAGCAACCCACTAGCTGCAAACAGCTGTCCACCTTATCTATGACTGTGTGTGTTAAAAAGAAAAGAGAAGAAACTCCCCTCTGTCTCTACATAATAAGCTTATGCTTTATAAGCAGGTACTTCAGCCTGTATGGACCTATGGTATCCAACTATGGGAATGCACCAAAGCAAGCAATTTAGCAATCATCCAAAGATTTCAAAACAAAGCACTAAGGAACATAGTGGATGTCCCTTGGTACATTCGCAATAGTGATCTCCATAGGGATCTGGAAATGGACACTGTTGACCAGACCATCAAGAAATTAGCCAAGAGTCATGAAGAAAGACTTCATCATCATGTCAATGTCGAGGCTATCCAGCTCCTTGACAATACTGGGTTAGGTTAGAAAGAAGACTTAAGAGGATCAAGCCCTGTGAGTTAGTTTAGTGTTTTTAGTGCAAAAGCAGAGCTTGTGTGTGCACGTTAAAGTTTAGTGCAATCCATTCTGCAGAACCTAAGTAACGCTGATGAGTATACCTTAGTTTTAAGTTTCAAACTCTATTAGATTAAGTTAGAGTTAAATTGCTCATTGGTCGCTGTATATCTCTCATGCCTGTATCGGGTAATGGTGTCACGATTATTTGAAATAGCTGTTATTCCAGCTTCGGGTAGCGGTCATGGAAGCTTCAGGTAGCTGTCAAGGAAGTTGTTTGAAAAATCTGTCATGTTATCTTCGATTAACGGTCATGCCATCTTAGGCTAGCGGTCATGCAAGCTTTGGGTAGCGGTCACACCTATTTGAAGTAACTGTCGTGTTGTTTAAAATAGCGGTCGTGTCAGATTCGAAAAGCGATCACCACCCAGAAAACCAATATGTAAATATTTTTATTTCTTTAATAAGTTTGTCTTTTACAGTATTATATGTTTGATTTTCTTTTTACCGATTTTAAATTTTATGTCCGTAGAGGTCAATCAGGACGGCGATCAATTTTAGACCATTTCAGTTCCTTTTTACCTATTTAATTACTAGATCATCTGTATATGCTATGACTTGATTGAAATGTTCATTAATTTTATTAAAATTTCTTCTAAATTTTTAATTACGGTATCCAATAACATAGTGAAGAATTGAGGAGATTAAGAGAGTAAAACAGGGAGACGCTTTATATGATTTAGTCCCAAACAAATATTGTATTAAAAAGTATGAAATTATTTCAGGTAAATGTCATATTGAAAAGTTCACCACGGAAAAGATATTGATTTTATCGAATATGGAGTAGAAAAATTTTACGATAGGCTTTGGTTTTATCTGTTCTCACATTGTAGGATTTACCGTAGAACTGAATTACAATATGCTTGTTTCAGTTTCTACTTCAGGAAAAGTTTTAGTGTAGTGGAACTTTTTATTTGTATGTTTACTGGTCGTTTTATTACCCTTCCCCGTAGCTATCGGCTCAAACCGAAGATGAACTGATTTTATTGCTGGTATTTAGTTATTTCATTTGTTTATGGAGCTTTTTCATAGAACACTTTAGAAATAGAATAAATTTGCCTTAACAAAATTGATGAAAATGTCCACTCAAGATATGGACGGGTAGAGCTTTGAAATTCCTGTATATTGGTGAAAATTTGACAAATTTTTTCCATTTCTTTTCCAATTTTTTTTTTATCTTTTTTTGATTGGTTTGTAATGAGCAGAAGTTTTTGAAAGAATTTATTGCTGCTAACTAGATATTAAGTTAGCAGAGAGCCACCCCCTACAAAAAAACTAAGATCGCGACATCTTTTCTGCGTTCACGATAAATACATTTCGCTCGTTCGACAATTGTTCAGTTCATTTCTGGATGAAAAAATAATAAATCAACAAAGTTACGTGGGTGTATTACTGTGAAAACGTTGTATTTTTGCTTTTGGGAAATAGGAGGTTTCATAAAAAAACTTTATATTTGTAAATAATTACACGAAAAAAAAACCGTAAAAGATCATTATACAAATGCGATGTTGCCAAAAATGCGAATTTTCCCCAGAAACCAGGAAATCCCAAGAAAAAGGTATATATGACATAAGGAATGGATTTTTTGCATTTTTTTACGTCAGATGGACTTCGACAATTACTCATAACAATTGTGATGATATTTGATGTTTATTTGTGAGTGGCACCGCTAACTTAATATTAAGTTAGCAGAGCCACCCCCTAGAAAAAAAAAACTAAGAGCGCGAGAATTGTTTTTCGTCCACGACAAATTCTCGACAATTATTCGACAATTATTGGAATAGGTTTCATCGATTTTTTTGCAAGTGGCTCTGCTAACTTTATAGGGGTGGTCATTATTGGAATTTTGCCTTAACTTCCAAACCTTGTTGCATAAGGTCAAGTTATAGTTTTTTTATTGAGAAGTATTTTAGTTTTCTTTCTTTGTAATTTTATCATTTCTTTGTTAGCCATTTTTTATTAGTTTTTAATAGATTTGCTTGAAATTTTACTACTGCATTTTATTTGAATAAATCCCCAGCCCCACTTGACAAGTTCATCTTCGTAAGATCAGGTTATTCCCCGGGAATTTTGAGCCCCCTCGCTGAGGGAAAGGTAATTTCGCGCTAGTATAAGTCGTGAAGCCCTTATAGGACAGCTTGATCTTTGGTAAAAAACCAGTAAACCTAAATACCGCTCCGCTCAAAACTTTAGCAGACATGCAGCTAAAAAAATAATCAAAAAACTACCGGTAATTACAGTTTTTTTTAATTTTAAGGTCTGATCAATTTTTTTTTGACAAAATTTTTGTATCCATAAATTTTTTGGACAAAACCGCTGATACCTTTACATTCAAATTTTTATAGTAAGTAAGGATATGTTAAATCTCAATTTTCGAAAGTGTACCTACTTTTGAATTTGAAATAATTGGAAAAAAGAATTTCCCTTCAAACGAAAGGTAAATTTTTCATTTTTCATACAATCCCTATTGTCTGCCGGTAGTGTACATACAGTCTATACGCCACCCATTCACGCATTTTGTGTGAAATTGGCAAATGCAAGGAAGCTGAATGTACTCCCGAGTTTTCAAGTATTTCATTGTGCATAATCCTGAAGAGCAGCTATTATACACAGGCCCAGATTGTGCATTAGGGTTAAACATGACTAGAAACAAAAGAACTTGCGCCATATTGTCTTTTGAATTTGGATACGAGACAGAGGAGAACGCTTTTGATGTGAGGACGATGATACGAGCTAAAGCACGCTGAATGATGACTCATCGCTCAGGAAGTTCATGAAAAAACTGAAGCAGTTGTGTTATTTTCCTTTGTTTGGTTTTGACAGATGCTAATCTCGCACAAGCCTAATCCGACTAAATATAATTAGTTGTATTTTTTTAAAACAATTTTTAATAAATAAAAAGTCACCCCTTTTGTGGTAATATATAAGATAGACGGACAAGCAAAGACAAACATAAAATCATTCACTTTTAACCCGTGTAATTAGCCAAAAAATATTTCCTAGCAACAGACATAAAACTATTTCTTAAAGGCCGAATTGTCAAACGTAGATGTATCCAAGCGCTTTGTTAACCAATCAAAGTTTTTAAAAATCATAACATTTCCGCACATTTAGGTTTATTTTGATAGCTTTACCTAGTTTGGCAGGAAATGGTCCCTTGCCAGCCAAAAAACTGTTTTTGTTTCGGGGCGGATATACAATTGGCCAAAAATTAATAAAAAGATTTTTAATTTCGTACAAGCACCTGTTAACTTTTATAGTTTTCCTGAACGAGGTTCAGGTAAAAAGCAAAATAATTTTTTAGTCATGAATGTTCTGTAAAAATTACAAACTTTTTTGTACTATAATGTAGGAAGTTCGGTAGTTACCCCTATTCGATTTACCCAGCTAGCATAATGCACTAAAAGTTGAAAACTTCCTCTATCGATTTCTGTTTCTCTTTTTCTGCAACGTTTTAATTTTCTTCCTCTACCGAAACCGCATTTATATTTTAATTGGTTAGCAGAAATCCAATTCTTAAAAGGTCCATTTTCGGGAATATCTTATTCAGCAACGGACTAATCAGTTTAATAAAATAGGCAAGTGGTTATGTGAGGCCGAAGTCGAAATCCAGGGCAATACCAAACCTGAATATTTAAAATTCCCCAGAGCCACCACACAATCCACTTAAGGTAATATTATTATTCGGAAGATAATTTAATATTTATTTGATTTTGATGAAAATGAAGAAGATAGAGATTAGTGCTATATTCGTATTAATTCCTTACGCGAGGGCTACACTATGGCTCACGTGCATGCTTTAGATGTCCGAAATCATAATAATAGATCATACTTATAATTAAGACAAATATGTGGCAATACTTGTATAAATTTAACTATATAAGTTAATATGCTATTTTATTTCTTTATTTATTTATTTATTTATTTATTTAGGAGTTACACATCAAACGGGTTACGTAGATTGGGAATCTGATTATAATTACGCACTGAATAAAAACTAATTGAGAAAAAAGCGTGTAATTATATCAGACTCCCAATCGGCGGATGAGAGACTTACAAGTGAATAGAATATCTAGATATAAAGTTAAGACAGAAATAAACATAAAATTACAACATGCGTTAATAGCTAAGCGAAAAATTAGAATTTTAATTATTTACATTTAATTTGATAAGTAAAAACATTTAATTTGATTAACCTTAGAGAGACTTACAAGTGAATAGAATATCTAGATATAAAGTTAAGACAGAAATAAACATAAAATTACAACATGCGTTAATAGCTAAGCGAAAAATTAGAATTTTAATTATTTACATTTAATTTGATAAGTAAAAACATTTAATTTGATTAACCTTACAGCTTAATAAGTCGAGCTTAGGTTCGATCTAGGAATAATTTGTAATTGCTTGATATAAAGGAGAGGATTTATAAATGTTTGTTCTGTGAGAAGGAAGATATAATAAATTATTGCTTCTAGCATTAATTCTAGGAACGTGCAAATTTAGCATATTTGTCAGATTAATGCAGTCGATATTACCATTTACTAATGTATGTAAGAAAATCACAGATAGCATGATTCTTCGCTTGATTAGGCTACAGGCATTGAAGCGTTCGTAAAAGTATTCCTGGAAATTCTTTATATAAAATAAACACATCTTGAAGAATTTTCGCTGAATTCTTTCGAGTTGAACTATTTGGTAGTTAAACATAGGATTCCAGATGATGCACGCATATTCCAGCCTTGATCGTACAAGTATGGAAAATAGTAAGTTGATAGTATAGTCTTTCATATTGCGAGTAAGAAACCCAAGCATTCGAAACGCAGAGGATACTGTCTTCTCGATGTGGCTCGAGAATGTCAACGCAGGATCAAAGTAAACTTCTAGGTCCTCAATTAGGTTAGGTCGTGTTAGAATACAGTTTTCAATAGAGTATTTTCGGCTGAATGTCATTACATCGCACTTACCTATATTGAGGCATAGTTTATTCCTAATGCACCATTCGTTAAACTCTGATAGATCTTTTTGGATTTTATTAATTTCACAATAGAATTTCATATCGTCTGCTTAAATCGTTATCAAAACGTTTATTTTACTGGCAATGTCATTAACAAAAAGATTAAATAACAACGGACCTAGGATTGACCCTTGTGGAACTCCTGAGCTTTGTATAAAAGTTCGTGATTTAAATTGGAGGCACTGAACATATTGATATCGATTGTTTAGGTATGATTTGAGGATTAATAGCAGCTGACCAGAAAAACCAAGGTTGTCAAGTTTGATTAATAGGAGGGAATGATCCAGTGTGTCAAATGCTTTGGATAAATCAGTATAGATTACATCTACCTGACTTCTCCTATCAAGAGACTCAGCTAAGAATTGTGTAATACAAAAGAGTTTTGAAATAGTCGATCTACCGCTGATGAAACCGTGTTGTTCAGGGGTAATTAAATTACGGAGTTGACAAGGCAGACGTGTGTGGAGAACAGATTAAAAAAAATGGTCACAATTTACATATTTTTTCTATTAATACGCAGAAATGCAGCATATGTTATAAATGAACGTATGAATCGAATGTTATATTAGGATTTTCTTGAAAACTACCAAAAATTTGTTAGACGTCGTTCTATTACAAACCAGGCGCAATTTGTGGTTCATGCATGACGACGCTCCTCCACATTTCATTCATGTAGTTGGTGATTATTTACATAATAATTTTCCAGACATGTGACTTGAAGGAAGGGCTCAACTACATCGCGAGCCTCCTATGTGTGTTTTAAACAAAATTTGGTCGAGTTTGAAGTTATGAATATATTTTTGTAATATTTAACTTTACAGGAAACAAAGGCCCGTATCGAAAAATAGTTAAATGTCATTTTCTAACGGTACTTAATGTACCTAATGCTCATCCCTGTTAATCTTGTTAAATTGAATCCGAGTTGTACGAAGATGTTTGGGATTATGAATTAATAGTTAAATGTCGAAAAATATAATTACACCCCAATCTCCTTAGAACTCAATTTTCTTGCAATGACATAACAAACACTCTTAACCCAACCTAACCTAACCTAACGTAACCTAATTTTGTATTTACTTAATATATGTTATATGAATCAAAATTTTATTTAAATTTCTTCTAAATATTTAGATGCATGGTAAGTTTTTTTTGTTTTATTTTATTTTTTTAGGGCCCAATTTGAAAGTCTTACCCTGGGCACACAAAAAGCTAGTTACGGCCCAGTTCATTTGTTTGAACGAGCTAGAATTAAATTTTTTAATGTAATGTACAAAATATTTATTTATAGGTAATTGCGCAGCTATTTTATAGATTTTGACCACCGCAGAATAGCAGATTATATCTGGATTACAATTGTGTTCCATAAATTTATATTAAATACAATCCAGTTTACGATTGTGACAATATAAATAAGAATTCCAAGTGGAATAATACTGGTAGAGCTTATAGGTGGACACCGTTGGGTTCTAAATTGCTTTTGGGTTGTTTCGTTAATTGTTCTTGCAATAGTTTTGTGGCTTTAAAACAACGGTTCATGCTCATTGTACCTTTTGTACGTATATTCCAATAGAACGTTTCAGAGCTTTGGAATTTCGATTCATAGAGACCCAATTTATATCCGATGATTATTATTACTAGAATTTAAGGGAATGCTGATTACGACAAACCTAAAATTGCACAATGGAAAAACACTTGTTTTAAGACAAGTGATTTTTGTTTATTCGACTTTCTTTTGTTCGGCTAAAATAAATTTCTTTAGAACTCAAATAATGGCGCTTTGTCAAAATTTAAAATGTCATTTTGATGACACGTTGATGCTACTATTGTTGGATTGTTGCAACTGCTCGCACTTTTCCGATTGTACTTTAACCTTTCAAAGCACAAAAAACCTCAAGTTGCCCAGAATAAAAAAATAAAAACAGGTAAAACAAGACAACCTACACAGAAAAAAGAATCTCTTAAATCATATATATATATATATATATATATATATATATATATATATATATATATATATATATATATATATTCTTAAATTAAATAATCTTCTCCCAAGAATAATAATTTTAGATTGACCAATATATTTCTATTTTCAACTAATTTCGTTGTTTGTCTGTACTCTTCACCTTAGAAAACAATTTCAGTCAATCATTGTTCTCTCGGATCAAGAATATCAAAGGTGTTCTGATGACGAAAGCACGTAGACCTCCTCGACCAATAAGCAGAATTAAGTATTAGAGCCGAAGCAGAACAACACCATAGCCGCCATAGTGAATAGTGAACAAGTGCGTTTGTGTTTTTGATGGTGAATAGGCCCGCGCTCTGTTTTTAGAGACGAACCATTTAGAACACCTGTGGACGACTTTTGCAGGTATGTGGGCTCTTTTCAATCAACTGTAGACAAGGCGTCGTGCCACTCAATGATTTTCATTGAGTAGCATTTGGAATTATCTTAAAACTCTGTTCAATCATAACTATTTCTATGTTGAGAGTTGAGAATGCTTTGTTTTGTGTTATCAATCACTTATTACGATTTTTCATAAGTGAGGTTAAGTTCATGTTCTTGAAATAATAATTCATTGCTGTATCCATACCTCAACCCCAATTTTCTTGAATCAAGAGAATCATTGTTCACATGAGCTGAGAAATCAGCTTCATCCAAGAAAATTGTTTCTCAACAAAATTGAAATATTCTTGCCTCAAACAAACCACATTATTTAACTAGAATATGTACATTTGACACAAAACTTTCTGTTACCAAGTAGTCAAGAAATCAAACTAATATTTGCTTGGACCTATTCAAGAATACCATTCTTTTGAATTAATGCTGTTACAATTTGATTTAAGAGATTATTTTTTCTGTGTATGGGCCAGACCAACATCGGCTGGCGCGACGCGAGCGCCGCTCTACCGGCAAGGTGAAACAATAATTGTGTGTCGATTTATATCGATCGTTTAAGTTTAATTGAAAAACTGGCTTATTTGTTGTTATTAACCGTCGACAATGTCGGTTTTGCTAAGATGTGGGTTCAAAAGCCGGTAAATTTAACAATGTTTCGAAAGAAAGGCCTCACTTAAGGCAAGAAACTCGTCGAAAGCCATCATGTTTCTGATGGATCATGTGAGATTAAAGGAACTGTTTTGCGAGAAACCCCTGTTGCACTAAGCACTAAAACGAAAACAAACCTTTACAAGAAGACAATCGAGGTATTTATATAATTATTGTATAAGTTCTAATAACATATAATGACAAGTTAAAGAAACGTAAACGTCACTGATCTTGCAAGTACACAGGGTCGCATTAAGGGTGTTATAAAAATAAGTATGTAATCAATTTCATAAAAAAATATAATTTTTGGTTTTATTATATTATGTACAGCGTGTTTACTTCAGAAACGTTTATACAAACTGCACTTGCAAAGGTGGAAGAGGATTTTGCAAGCATGCAGCAGCGGTCTGTATCTACGTCAATGAAGAGAACAACAATGCAGTTGCAGGTGTATCAGAATGGAATAGAAGTGGCAAATAGAGGTAGTGAGACCTACGGGTGTAAAGACGGCAGTAATGTTTCTTCTGATCACTTGGTGAAAAATTTTATGCTAAGCAACATAGTTTTAGCAGAGGAAAGATGCAGAGTGGGAAAAGAAGCTAGACTTGTAGAAGAGAGACAAAAAGAAGAGATTTTATTAGCGTTATTGAAAAATTTATACGATTTGCAAAATGTTAATGCCAAACACTACTATTATTTCATCATGGGTTTTACACCATGCAGAACTTTTTATGAAGAGTAAATTTTTTTCGTAAAACTAATAATATAGTACATATTACAATGAGAATAGAATTTAAAGTATTATTAAAAAATAAAAAATTATATTTTTTTTATAAAATCGATTACACACTTATTTTTATACCACCCATAATGCGACCCTGTGTACTAGAACTGTCACTTTTCTTTATCTTGGAAATATACCACACAATTTTTGTCGGCCCCGGTCGCCAGATGTTGCGTCGGGAGATGTTGGGTTGGCGTATACTTACTAGATCAGATAAAATATTAAGGTATAAGGTACGTAATATGAACTATCTGAGGTCTGTATTATAGCTAATTGTTTACCCCTTAACTGAGGCCTACCACTGTTTGTCCAAATAAAAATGTCCTGATCGGTCCCTGGACGAGAAGCGTGTGTCCCTGTCATATAAGGTTTTTTTCTTACTATACCTCCTGCTGTTATGAAATATTTTTGGGTAGTTCTAATTATAGACGAATCTGTGTCTGGCTGAATGGCAATTTGCCTATGCTAAAAGAAAAAAAAAATGGTACGTAATTTGAACTGTCTCAGCTGGTATGGGAATTGTCCCACCGTGCATCTTCAGATATCGAAAAGGTGGGACTGTTTTGTATCCACCTAGTCTCTAAGGGTTAAGTGGCACTACAAGAAAGAAATCCAATAGATACAAGTGGGAAAATCGAACTGGCCACTCTTATTAACCAACCTAACTGGACTGGAATTTAATGAGATTCCACCTTTTTTAAATAGGGACATATTTTAGCCCTCCGTAAATTATTCTTTTATTTGTAAACATTTTTTCTTTCATTTTATACGCATGGGGTAAATAACCATAAAAAATTGTATACTAATTTCAATTTTTAATTAAGATTAGCAGTTATGAAATGAAATTAAAATTAGCTCATGTTTCGGATGATAATTATTTTAACAAATCCTCAATTTCTGAACGAAATTATGATTATTTACGAAAAATAAATGGAAACCAAATTGGGCTTCCGTAAAACCGTTTCCTCCAATAACGCAATTTTCCGGTTTATGGAATAGTCACGACAAATCCCAATTCTCGTTCTACAGCCTTTTTTAGAATTTCCCCAATCTTGTGGCCGACAATCAGCTCGGAAAATGCTGATTATCTCTTGGAGGAATAAGTCCCGGTGTTCTGATTCGTCGTCGTCGGCAGTTAATTCGGTTCATTTCACATGCTCTTCACATAATATGTTAACGATGCGTGCAGAAGTGTGTCGATGGCGTAAGACGAGAACTAGAAGGGAACAAGTGGAAATTGAACCCGCGGGAGGAGTGGATTCTCTCAACAGATGGCCCTAAAGATTAGTCGTCGTTTGCGTTTTCAAGAAATTATACTTGCGACTTCATGAACCGAGATCGTTTTATAACTATTTTCATATTTCTGAGATTCTGGAATAGAGCCTAATGCGTTTTCTGAGCTATAACAAGATAATATTGGAGTAAATCTAATATATCACTGCTATTTGAAGGGAGAATAAAATAAAAGTGGAGAGAACATGCACTTGACTGTTTTTTTTCTTCTAGTTTATGCTTAAATTTTATCAGTAGATCCTGTATCCTTATTTGCTACGGCTAGTTAGTTTTTCATGGTATTTTCTCAGGATTTTAAAACGCCTTCTGAACTGATTTTATTTATTTTTTATTGTTAGTTATATTTTTGACTATTCCAATACATTGTTAAAATGATTAATCTTTTCTAATATGAAAACACTATCCCGATATACAGGGTGTCCCAACTAAAATTTGCACCTAAATATTTCGAGTTTTGTTCAAATTTTGAAAAAAATGTCAAAACACGTCAATTTTAACCTAGAGGGAGCTCAATTTTTATCGTAGTTTCAAATTTCTTTTTTCGTCCCTCTAGCGCCCAGAACCTACCCTTGAAAAATCTTAAATGGCCAGAGGTGTTAAGTGACACATCATTTTGAAGCTGCTTTCATTATCTAATGCAATCCCGTTCTTTTTTTATTTTGAATGAATCTTTTTTGAGAAAACTGCTTAAATTATTGTGAAAGAAAACAATAGTAGTTCTAAAAAACAATTTAATTTTAACGAATGTACTGGGGAAATTCCATGTCATGGGGTTTGTGGGTCTCATTTTCTTTTTCCCGGGCAAAAGTATTTCATACTATTATAGGTTCCACCAAAAAATTTTCAGGCCAAAATATTGCTCCTTCTGTTTTTGAAGGCCAATTTTCGGATTTTAGGCTCTCTTTCAATTTTTTGGCTTTTTTTCTTATACAAGATGCCAGGGAAATATTCTAGACCAGAAAAGTTTTCAAAATACATGTAATCGATGTAAAATTTTCCGAGAAATCGATTCCCGTCGCCAGAATTGACCTATGATGCTTCATTTCGCCACAATTTCAAAAAAACTGTTTTTTTTTTAAGTCCTTTTTTAGTCTATATTCAGGGCCTTTCAATTTTGCCGTGTGTATTTTGGTTTTAGGTACCCAAAAACGGTAAAAACTGTCAAAAATGGTCGAAAATGGCGAAAAAAGCTGAAATGTATACCTAGATTTGTAAGGATTGACTCGTATTTATAGCTAGTAACAAAGGGCAATGCCCAAAGATTCCCGATACCTCGTAAAACCGTCCAGGAGTTTCAACACAGCCCGTTGGAGGTCAATATTCACCTAATAGGTCAGTCCGGCGTATTCAATTATTGTCCATGCAGGGATTTGATAATTTTGAGACTCCCGCGTGTTATAGTTGATGGTTTATTTTGCTTGGGTGATCCTGTAGGTTTGAATTTGGCGCGCCCAGTTACCACATACAACGTGGTCGCTGTAGAGGGCGCTATATAAAGTATCTCTTCACTAGCAAGCGAGTAGGTAATATGAAATTCATTTCACATGCTCTTCACATAATGTGTTAATGATGCATGCAGAAGTGTGGAGATGACCTTGACCCTGACCTGATGAGGAAAAGCGGAACTCGGACTCGGATTCGGATTCAGCGACCCTGAAAACCTTTGTATGAATTTTTTCCGATTTTTCCCAGAAGGTTTCCTCAATTTGACCCTCAAATGACCTTGACCCTGACCAGATGAGGTCAAGCAGACCTCGGATTCGGATTCAGCGATGCTAAAAACCTTTGTATGAATTTTTTCAGGTTTTTCTAGAAGTTTTCCTCAATTTCACCGTCAAATGACCTTGACCCTGACCTGATGAAGTGAAGCGGACCTCGGATTCGGATTCAACGACCCCAAAAACCCCTAGTTACAGAAGCTCTTGGCGCAGACAAATTTTTTTGTGGGGCTGTGTAATCTGAGCAGTTTTCTCAAAAAAGAGCCAAAAAATTGAAAGAGAGCCTAAAAACCGAAAATTGGCCTTCAAAAACAGAAGGAGCAATATTTTGGCCTGAAAATTTTTTGGTGGAACCTATAATAGGATGGAATACTTTTGCCCGGGAAAAAAAAATGAGACCCACCAACCCCATGACATGGAATTTCCCCAGTACATTCGTTAAAATTAAATTGTTTTTTAGAACTACTATTGTTTTCTTTCACAATAATTTGAGCAGTTTTCTCAAAAAAGATTAATTCAAAATAAAAAAAAGAACGGGATTGCATTAGATAATGAAAGCAGTTTCAAAATGATGTGTCACTTAACACTTCTTGCCATTTAAGATTTTTCAAGGGGTGGTTCTGAGCGCTAGAGGGATGAAAAAAGAAGTTTGAAACTACAATAAAGATTGAGCCCCCTCTAGCTTAAAATTTCGGCATTTTTTCAAACTTTGAACAAAACTCGAAATATTTGGGTGCAAATTTTAGCTGGGACACCCTGTAGAGGATATCCTTGTTGCAAGTAATTCTTTTTGCAAGGTAGGCAAATTTTAAAAATATCGACCGAACAATTAGAAACAAAATTACAATTTAAGAATATCAGTGCCGCTTCTTTAATTTTGCTGTTATAATTATTAGGATCTTTTAATAATCTAGTTGAAGAATTCCATTGTATTTTATGGCCAAAATCTCAAACATGTTCATAAAAAATTAAGTCATTTGGAAATAAAAATCGTCCTCTCTCAGGATTTTTGTAAAAGCCAGTCCTCCAACTGAGAGAATTGAATATTTCATATTTTATTAATTCGCTGAATAAATAGTTTAATATTCCCATAAAAAAACCCAAAACAGCAACATTGCTAATTTTTAATATAATGCCCTTTATTCCAATGCGTTTCCCCTTCTTTACTTCATTCTAAAACTATAGCAAAATACATTCTCCTTTCGTATAATAAAATACTTTGTGTAAAATTTAGTGCTGCTATTTCGTTGATGGAATGAAAAAATGTATGTTTTAGATATAAGTACCTCCGAAAACAATAAACGTAAAAACATCGTAAAAAGGTTCAGTTAATTTCTTTTTTAAACTTTCCTAGTCACAACTCAACTCCTGAAATCTATTTTATGATCCTTTACATATTAAAAAACGCTAGCCAAGGAAGTAAAAGTAAACTCGTTTCTAATTTATGTAAAGACATAAATAAGATTTTATTATTCACTTAAAAATATATTTTTGATATTTTTTTTAACATTTATGCACGGTTTAAAATGAACTCTATTTAGAAGAAGGTCTCAATTACACACTAGTTGATTTAAAATCGTATAATTTAATATTTATAAAAGAAGTACCACAAGGAAGTGTACTATGCCCAGTGCTGTAACTTTTGCACGATTTTGATATAAAAAATACCCAACGAAACCTTTCCGGAGAGTCGCGTTGATTTAAATAAACAGACAATAGTAATAATGAAAATAACCATGAAAAAAGATACAAAAATACTTCCCCAACTGCTTTGTAGTATTATTAAATTAAAAATAATAAATTAAAAAATACAAAGAAACAAAAAAGTGAAAACATATTTAAACTTTAAACTAGGTTAAAGAACTGGATTGAGAATACTAAACTCTAAAATTCAAAATAAAAAATGTAGGTCCTTATAAAAATTACATTGGTATCTAGTAGCCTTCTTATTGTACTTCATCAGTAAGAAGAATTTTTTTTGAACCATAAAAATACCAAAAAAGGACCATGGGAGTGACAAAACTGCACAATGGATGTGAAATAAAATCACACAAGCTCCCAAGACCAAGATCACATTTTGTGCGAGCTTTTGGTCAATATCCTTCTCTGGCAACTGGGCTATCAACATACACACCAAAAAAACTAAAAACCCCAGTATCCAAAAAACTTCGGGAATACAGAACACCTCAAATAGAATCTAAAGAAAATTATTATAACGTAAAAACTGCCTCGATTGAGGAGGAACTAAATTTTGAATCTTAGTTTTCGTAAGCAATATATGTGTCAATGTTATTTTCTGGTTTATAATCACAGACCTTACCTCTTTTCAGAGCTTTTAAAAAAATATATAATAAACTAATAAAGTAGTCTGAAATCTGTGCCCCTAAGACGCCGTTTCTAAGGGTTGTGGAGTAAACCACATTAAATAATCTGGCGCCCGAGCATTCTCCGTTACAAGGCGTCACTCGTAAGCGCGGGTCTACACTATGCGTATTTCGGCTGCGTATTTTCGGCAAGATGACAACACATTGTTTGAAATTGAAACGTTCACATATATGCGTAGAATACACAACCACGCAGTATACCGCCGAAAATACGTACCTCCGCATGCTGGTCCCGAGCGCAATTAACCGGTTCGTTGATACAAAACACGTGACGTAGACGCCGAAAATCAGCACAGTATGTGTACGCAACAATTCTTTTGCCGAAAATAAGCAGCCGAAATACGCATCTGCTGAATACGCATAGTGTAGACCCGCTCTTAGGTATAATTTTCTTTGTAGCAAAAAAAAGCCTTACAAACTTAAATACGCAAGTTTTTTTCCCATTTAACAGTCTTTTTACCAAGGTAGCAATGTTAAATCACGAATAAAAAACACCCTGAATACTTCACTAACATTCTGAATCCTGACTGGGTAGTGCATTGGTCAAAATAAATTTTGATGTATTTGAAGTGTATTTCTAGAACCTTTATTAAAAATAGTGACAAAAAAAAGTAGTGTGAACAGGAAAATATAACTCAAAATTAGTTCCGTTCGATATCTTGGAGTCGAGAACTTTTAGGAGAGGCTTCGGTATATTTTCTCAGAGAGAAGTAATAAAATAGGAAACAGGCAAAGGACACGTCGGTGACAGCGAGTTCTATTGCTTTCGACTTCTCCAGAGGATTGAGTTATCAATATTTTGCAATACCGAATATATTATTTCCTTATCCATATATTGGACTTGTACGAATAACAAATCACAAATTCGTTTTCTAACTTTGTAGCTCTCAGTCCGAAAGTAAAGCAATATAATATACGTCAGAGTAATAAAATACTTTGTGGAAAATTTACTGCTACAATTCTTTCTTTTAATAAACATATAAAGTACTTGGATTTAATTCGATGCGGCCAAAGGATGTTTATTTATTTATTTAACGTTTTGTTTCGTCAAAAATCTTTAGAAATAAGTAATTTTGCAAGTGCTTACTCGACTAAAGTAAAAATCATTCATTTGAGTAAGAGAAATTGTAAAGTTAACATTAGATTAAATTTTAATCTCAGCAGGGTGCTTGATCGCAGGGATTTAGGTTTAAATTGGAGCCAAGCAGTCTGGATGAATAAAAGATGCATCTCCAGCAGTCACAATACTGCCAACTTTACACAATAATTCCGGAAATGTGGGGCGGGCAGTGAAATTCTCAACCGTGGCTTCTTTTATATTTTAAGAAGACAAGCCGCGAATGGAGGTGCAATTTTCACGTATCAAATGTCTGATCAAAAATTCAGGCTTCATACCGAATGTGCAGTTAAGATTTTCCATCTTTTTGTGGGTGTGATTTTCGAGTGTCACTGGGAGACACTGATGGATCGGAATATTTTATTAGGAAGAGGTAAGATAAAGCAGCATCAACTGGGATATCAAGCGGGAGTATTCCGTTGATATATTTTCAAATTTGAAATTTTATACCACACCGAACTACATATGAGTATGTGAAAATAGATTACAGCCAACAAACCATTTTTTTACATAAAAAAATTAGAAGCGTATTACTTTAAAATTAATTGATTTATACAGGGTCTTTCATAGTTAAACCGACATACATTAACTTTAACTAGGGGGAACTTGGTTAATGGGTTTAACGCCTTTAATAACCGAGATACGGGGTGTTTCATCCATTTCGGCCAATATTTTGATAAGCCGTAACTTTAGAACCACCCTGTAGATTTCTCTCATACTTGGTACAGGTATAGCGTATTAATAGCCTAATCCTATAGTGTAAGAACTATAATTAAAATCCAGATCCGGATTAAGAAGAATTTGCAAAATTTGAAAATCCCCAAAACAACACCCTGTATATCAGATTTTTTAAAATTGGGATGGATATTTGAAAAGAACGGAAAAAAATGAGTTAAAGTGAAAAATTTTTTTATTCTACTACTCGAGTTTTAACGTCAAATTACATCAAATGCATTTTTTTTATTTTCACAAGCAGTAACTTTCGAAATACCTGGTATATTTCTTTCATATTTGGTATAGGTATCATTTTTTAGTAGCCAAATCGTATAATGTAATGCAGATACGGATTAAGAAAAATTTGTAAAATTTGAAAATCCCCAACGCAACACGCTGTACATCAGATATTTTTTAGATTGGATCAGACATTCGAAACGAATGGAAAAAACTGAGATATTCTGACCTATTTTTATAAATGCACATCTCGTTCTACATATTACTGAACATTTAAAGTAAATTCAATTAATGCAATACATATTGTCATTTTCATAAGCCATAACTTTGGAAACACCCTGTAGATTTCTTTCACATTTGGTACAGGTAGATTCTTTAAATAGCCCAATCGTACAATACAAGAACTAAAGTTAAAATTCAGATCCGGATTAAGAAAAATATGTAAAAGTTGATAATCTCTAAAATAGCACCCTGTATATCAGATTCTTTAAAATTTAATCGGATATCTATTTGAAAAAAAAAAGACGTGTTATTGCCGAAGCTTACTTGATAGTTTAATGAGTTTTGTAACCGGAATTAATCCGAAAAATTAAATCTTTATTTTTTGTTTGTAGAACGCTCTTGTGCACGTATAAAAATATTTTAGTATAACACATCTTTTGCCTTTCTTTTTCTTTTTTTAAATAGGTATCCGTTTACATTTAAAAAATCTGATATACAGGATGCTATTTTAGAGATTATCAACTTTTACAAATTTTTCTTAATCCGGATCTGGATTTTAACTTTAGTTCTTGTATTGTATGATTGGTCTAGGTAAACAATCAAGCTGTACCAAATATGAAAGATATCTACAGGGTGTTTTCAAAGTTATGGCTTATGAAAATGACAACATGTATTGCATTAATTGAATTTACTTTAAAAGTTCAGCAATATGTAGAACGAGATGTGCATTTATAAAAATATGTCAGAACATTTCAGTTTTTTTCTTTCGTTTCGAATGTCTGATCCAATTTAAAAAATATCTGATGTACAGCGTGGTGCGTTGGAGATTTTCAAATTTTACAAATTTTTCTTAATCCGTATCTGCATTTTAACTGTAGTATAGTCCTTACATTATACGATTGGGCTACTAAAAAATGATACCTGTACCAAATATGAAAGAAATCTACCAGGTATTTTGAAAGTTACTGCTTGTGAAAATGAAAAAAATGCATTTGATATAATTTGACGTTAAAACTCCAGTAGTAGAATGGGATGTGCACTTAAATAAATTTTTCACTTAACTCATTTTTTTCCGTTCTTTTCAAGTATCCATCACAATTTTAAAAAATCTGATGGGTGTTGTTTTGGGGATTTTCAAATTTTGAAAATTTTTCTAAATCAGGATCTGGATTTTAATTGTAGTTCTTACACTTTCGGATTGGGCTATTAACACACTATACCTTTACCAAGTATGAGAGAACTCTACAGGGTGGTTCTAAAGTTGCGGCTTATCAAAATATTGGCCGAAATGAATGAAACACCCCGTATCTCGGTTATTAAAGGCGTTAGACCCATTAACCAAGGTTATTTGGAATCACCCAAGTACCCTCTATTTACAGTTAACGTATGTCGGTTTAACTATGAAACACCCTGTATAATTAAATTTTGAAATACCCATTCAAAAGAGATGTAGAAATATTCATTTTAAGACCGCATTTCAATTAATTTTTAAATTATAAGGTGACAAAATATAAAGTTGTGTTTTTAATAATTTAACCAAACTTTTAGAACCTCAATATTTTAAACCTGTTTTGTACACTTATGCAAAAAGACGTAAAAATAAAATTGTGTTTTTAGGACTCTGCACTGCAAAAAATAGGGTAAAAATTACATTTAACTTGTCTAACATAACATCATTTTTAACGTATTTTTACGTTATAAAATAAAATACGTTGTATTTAACGATATTTTAATAAAATAGTGTATTTTTACTTAAATATCCTACCGGATTATGTATTATTACGGCGAGATAGGTAAAATCACCAACTAAATTAATAATTGTGGAATATTAAACGTAAATTATCGTATATTATTATATTATTATAAGTGACGTCAGTTACCCTGTACCACTAGCTTGGGCCATTTTTTCATTCTTTTCGGCAACGCAAATGCAAACTCAGGTTACGCTTCTCCATTTTTTAATCAATGTAATTGATTTTTTTTATTTTTGTGCTTATAGGGGCGCTTAAAGTAACTGACAGTTGTTTAAACAGCAGGAATGGTGTTAGTTGTGATTTATAATAAGAAAAAACGTACGAAAGGTAAGATTTAGTTGAGTACCACATGATTTTTTGTCTGTGACCAAAAATCTTAAATTGTGTGTAAATAAATCCTGTCTAAAAACCCTTAAGGTTCATTGGTGTTTTTGTTGTTGTTCTCAGAACGCAATTGTAGGTAAACGTTGACATACTTCTAAAAGATTGGTTTAATAAGCATATTTTTAGAGAGTTACAATGATGCTGAGGCCAAATTGGAAAATCTGAAAATGTGACAAATACAAATCTTCAGAAAGTAATGCAAGTTCCTAGCAAAAGTGTGTAGTAATGCAAGTTCCTGGCAAAAGTGTGTAGGAAATGAATCTGACACAGAATCTCAGTCAGACGATGAAAATGACGCGAACATAGGAAAAGAAGTTCTACGAACAGCAACGAAAAATGTACTTCCAGCTACACCAAAACAAAAGTTATAGTGATTATTTCCCTTGCCTGTCAAATATCAATTTTTAACCAATCACGTGCTTGGAAACTCATTTGACGCAGCCAATCAAAACAAAATAAAGCGACTATTCACCTTGGTGGTAAATATTCGGCTATTTGGTCATCGTCCTCAATATTCACCTGAAGGACGGTATTTATACGGACGTACAGAATTTTTTTTTGACTCGGGAAATAATCTTTATTTTTATTGCTACTAAATTTCTCGTATATTTTACAATTTGTCTCGACAACTTTGGCATTAATAATCAAAGAATAACTCCCTCGAGCTAAAGCTCTCGGGAGTTATTCAGATTATTAATGCCAAAATTAAGTCTCGACGAATTGATCCTAAAATAAACTCGAAATTTAGATGCAATAAAATATTGCTATTTGTCAAGGTCTTGGGATATTACTGTCGATTATACCTCATTTGTTAACAGCGATTCCTCCCCACCTCTCACACCAATGTGATCTGATATTGTTGACAATACTAATCGCCACATTAATTGAGGTAATTCGAAATAGGGTATAAAATAAAATATATTTATTCAATTTGTCATATATTATTTATTTCAGCGTTTGAAACAACTTTATCAAAATTATTAGCAGAACTCGTTGATCTTAATTCATATAAAGCTCCAACTAAACTTGGCAAATGCTGAAAAAATGAAAATGTTCCAAACCGTTTTCCATTTTCAACACTAGAAGAAATCCAAAATTTTGAAAAAATCTCTCTGGTAGTGTTCTTTTGAATTATATGGTAATATTTCATCGTTTTATTGTAAAGCTCATTTAGTGTAGTTATTTTTCTATTTTATTTATTTTCTTTACTGACAGATTTAAATAATAATTTAATATGAAAACAATGTACAAGGTGTTTATAGATATTCAGTGGCATACCTACAGGGTCTCCTAGGAAACATAATTTTTAATGTAAATTAAGTAAAAAATTTTTTTTAAATAAATTTATGTAAGCATTGGAAACCCTGTAGGTATAGAATTAATTAATTTACCAATAGGTATATAAAACTATTATTTGTTTGTTTGATATACATATTATATGATAATACGGTTTTGTTTTTTTATAAAGGTTTTAAATAAAAATATACTTATATGTACCTACTTAAATTGTTTTTATTTCCATTCATAAATACCTACCTAATAACTGAAAAAATCAGAGAAAAGTTACTAAAAACTACATATAGCATTGTGTAATTTTACATTAAAATTTCATTATAAATACGATAAAAATGTAGTAAAAATACATTATTTTTCTATTACTTACCTGAAATATTTTGTAAGTTTAGCCATATAATAAAGTAAAAATCCATATTGATAAACCTACTTTTCCGAGATTTAGTGGTAATTTTACATAATAAACTAATGTAATACTTATTCCAGTTTATTTACTGTAAAAATCCAGAATTGTACGACTATATATGTAATTTTAACAAGTTTATGTAGATATACAATTGATCTAGCAAAATTACATTAAATTACGGTTTAAATATGTTATAACCGTAATTTAACTTAAAATCACTAATTATTTTTTACAGCATGTAGTATTTTAAAACCGGTAAAAACTACATATGTTTACATATGCATTCTAGATTTCTCTCATTCTAAATATTACAATTTTCGAACCCCATGATGCTTCATTTCGAGCAAAACTCATCGTTTCTAAGTTCGTATATCATGAAGTAGGTTAAAATTCTTTTCTCTCGTATACCCCTCTTCATAACCTCCCGTCACACTGTCGACGTACAACCTCAATCCGAAACGTGATCTGCATTTCTTGTTAAAATTTCACCGACCGAACTTAGCAAACAAAAAAAAAGTGTCTTCGACCCAAACCGTTTTATGTGAAACATTTATATTTTAATTCAATTTAGTTTATGCATTTTGTTGGACGAATTAGTTGTAATTACATTTTTTTATATTCAAAGAGTCTAGTAGTGGTTGCCTAATAACTAGAAGCATCCTTACCTGGTCACTAAATAAGTTCGCAGGATGGCATGTAGATAGAGATGGTGACGTTTTTTAGGAAATACGTGTCAAAATTCTATGATAAAAAGTTTTGGCCGATAGTAAATCAAAGTTGGGTGAGATAGCCGACACCTTAAGGATATTAGAAGTCAGTGTATTTATCATTTTGCATGAAAATTTGTGCATGAGAAAACTTTGTTCGAAGTGGGTACCGCGATTGCCCCAAGTCGATGAAAAACAACAACGCGTCTGGGCCATTGTAACTCAATGTCTGTAGGTGCATTAGCCCCAGGAGTAGTTGTTTTCGGTTCAGATGTGGTGCAATTTTAATATAAATTATACTATATTTTATTGGTGGTATGATTTTAGAAGTTTAATTCCTTTAAAAAAAATGTTTTATCAAGATAATGCATCGTTCACATGTTGATCCCAACAATGGAAAAATTGCAGGAATTGCACTTTCCATTGCTTCTCCATCCACCGAATTCTCCGTGTTTGCAGCTCCAGGGAAAGAGATTTGGCATCAATGAAAAAGTCATTGGCGAAACTAAAATTTGCTTGTTGGTTACAAATAATCCTTTCTATTAAAAAATAAACAAAATCTTAAATTACGTGGAATACATTTTTTCCAGTAATAAAAAAGCTCCTCATAATTCCTGAGAAACGTCCACATCACCTGGCACAAAGAATAATAAAGAAACAACTCCTGCAAATTAGAAATTGGGAGGTAAGTAGCAAAGAAACACTCTTACCTTCCTTCGACTCCCTCAAGTTACAAGGATAATGAGTTAGGGTTAAAGATGGCGCTAGTCTTACGCACCACCCTCTTCCCCTCACCCGACTTGACTCCACTTTAATGAGCATGAAATCTAAATGATAATTTGATTTGGACTTAATTAACTTTGTACTCCAAGAGAGTGGCAAGAAGACGAGGAAGCACACGAAGCAGATGTTTCATTTTAGTTTTAGAATTGGGTTTAAAGTATATAACAAATATTTTTTCTTGCTATTCTTGCTATTATAGCTTATGATTTTTAGCTTACTTCGTGTAATGGCATTATTTTGTGTTTTGGATGTCCCAAATATATTAAAATAACTTTTTAGATATTATACCTACTTATTAGAAATATAACCGCTAAAGGTCAGATAAAGGAAGTTTAAGTTTGTTTTTAAAAAATGATTTTCTACAACCACTATGTAAAACACGCTTTTCTACACAAATTTTTATACGCAAAGCAGGCCTTTTCTTAGTTCCTGTGATATCCGTTGGAAAAGTAATAATTTAAAATGGTAAAAGTACACGCTATGGCACTTTTTCCCACAAAAATGTCGAAATTTTATAGTTACAAACAGCAAACAAACATAATGAATTGATTTTGTTAGGTACATCAACACAGCAACAATTTTAGCAAATTGAAGCGGAGACTTATTAGCATTGAAGCGACATGGTGGATGGCGGTCAAATACAGTGGCGGAAGGATATATTGACGATTCGATCTCCAACAAAATTGAAATTGCCAATAAAGTAGAAAAATCTATTATACCTGGGGCTTTTAATTCATATGATATTATTACTAATGAAGAACAAGCATCAACATCTTCATTGACAAACACCAATATTACATTTAAGAAAAACTCACTATCAAAAAAAGATACACCAGGCATAACAATTCAAAATTGTTCAAATTTCACTATTAACTATAAGTTTAATTAATTTTTCTATATTCAAAAATTCATTTTTTAAATTCTTTCTGTTCATAGTTTAAATAAAATACCTATATAAGTTACTATTTTTCTTTAATTAATAAACGTGGTTGTAGAAAAAATATTGTGTACAACTCGTACTCAAAACACTTTTCCAACTCGCTGGATTTGCGGCACTCGCCTTACGGCTCGTGACACAAACTTCTGCGCTCGTGGAAGAAGTGGGGCTTTGCGCACTTGTTGTACAAGCTATTATTCTTTCTAGATTTAGAAATTTAAAAAAATTCCAGTTCACCAACGCAAGAGTATATAAGTAGTACTGTTTATGGCATACTTATTTAGGATTAACAAAGGATCATGTTTTAAATCTTATTGTTTATACTAGTTGCCTTCACAAACGCGCTGTCTGACAGCTCCTGTCAGCAGTTTTTTCGAGTTTACTCGCGGCAAAACTTGACAGCTGTTGTCACCAAAAATCACAATACCTTTGATAACAAGTAATTATGGTCTCCTAGGAGACCAGAAAGCGACGCTAAACATTCTTTCTGATTTTATTGTCAATAAATTTTGTAATATCGTTTTTAAACAGTGCTAGTCAGCTTATGTAGTGAAAATGAGTCGATTTGGAAGTGATTCTATGACTAATATTGATATGGCGATTGAGAAAAGTTTACCGTACATTACCGTTAAAACACATACGTCAATATGGAATTCTGCAAGGCAAAGAAACTATAAGTTTAGAGCAACTAAACCTAATCCTGAAAGATTGGCCGTGGAATATGAAGAAAGAAAACGGTGTAAATTACAAAGAACTAGTTGTGAAGACAATGTGGAACACCGTCGCAAAAAAATGCAAGAGATATATTTTATGAAGTGGAAAATAATTTTTGATCCATTTAAAGATATTATCTTCAAGTCTAGTAGGAAATCTCGTAATTGCGAAACGAAGGAATTTGCAGATGTGCGCCAATAAAAGGAAATCGTGCTCTGCTTCATTAAAATTGGAAGAATACTACGCAATTGTTTTATTATGGGACGAAGACACTCCGGAGGGACTCCAACGAAAATTTTACCATATCGCTTTAGTAGAACTTGCCTGGAGAGGTGGAGAAGCAGTTAATTCATTATTCTAAAGAGGAAATAGATAATTCTGGGATTAAAACAGGTAGATAACATAGTTACATATTTTTTAAAATAACTGATTTTCAAAAATCCTACTTTTTAGGAAGAGTAGAATATAATCCTCTCTTCAATAAAACGGCCCAGGGTGGAGAAAAAAAATGGCCGAGAGTAAATGGCTGGTCTCCAACACGAAGAACCCTACCTTTTGTCCAGTCCGTCTTTTTAAAATTCTAATGGTTAAACGTTCATCTAGAATAACTACTGAATAGATAATTCTTAACAGTAAACCCATCATGGAACAAAGAACAATCAAGTGGATGGTACAAAAACACTCCAGTGGGAAAAAACGAACTTTCGAAATGGACTAAAGAAGCAGCAGAGAAGGTAGGATTAAATACAAAAGAAATAAAAATAACAAACCTCTATGCGGTCGACTGCTGTCAGTAACCTGGCTAAAGGAGGGGTGGGTGAACAACAATTAATTAAAATTACTGACCACAGTTCAGCCAACTCAGTTAAGCCTTATCTGCAAATGGATAATGAGCATTATTCCAATATCATAAACACCCTTAGAAGTGACGCCTCAGAACCTCCAGCTAAAAAACAGAAAACAGAAGATCCTGCAGCCACTCCTCGAGCTTCTCACTCTAAAGCTGGACCCATTAATAACATTAATGATTTACCTACACCCAACGTTATCAATGAGTTAACAAAGATTTTAAGCAATACTCCTACTGTGTACCAAAATTGCAATTTATATTTTTAAGTTTGTAGTATTTTGTGATTAAATAAATTACCTGTTTTTCAGTTTTCAAATTAATACCTACATATGTATTATGTATGCATACATAATAGGTAGTATGTTTTGTAAGCTATGCGTATGCAGAATAATCTGTTACTCATGAAATAGTTTTGTCAAATACCATTCGGGCATCTAATTTTTCACAGGAAAAATTAATACTACTAATATATTAATACATAACGTCATCCAATTTATCATAATCCGATTGCTTTTACATTATATTTTTAAACGTATTTAATGTGCCAATGTGCCGATCAAAGCAATTTGTTGGCACATCTGAGAATTTTATTTTTATATATCTGCAATTGAAAATGGACAAAGTGTAGATAAAACGATTGGAGGGCTTCATCTTGACGAGAAAAACTTTCGACACAATTTGACAGGAAAAATGTTCTAAATTCAAATTCCAAATTGTAAATATCTACAGCATAACCTCGTTGTGGTAACAGAATTTAAAAATTTTAATCGTTACCATATAACTGATGACGAAGGATACATATATCGCAAACTTGGTGAATTTCCGTTTGATATAAAATAAAACGACTCTTCCTATAAATGAAACTTTGTTAAAACTTTCCTCGTACCTATTTCTACCTTTTACTACGTTCAATCACTCTTTCCCGCTGCATTGTTCCCTAGTTTTCCATTGCTGGCGTTTTCTATGGTAGAACTCAGTCGGACCAGCTGCTCCATCTTTATTACATTTTGTAATCAGAGCAGGCGGTGTTTTATTAGGGCCAGTAATTCGCATTGTAACGGCTGCGGCCCTTTAAGAGCACCGCTGATATATCGTCTTTATTGACTACAATGTAGGATTTTCGGTAAACGTGGGAAAATTTTCAAGTTAGGGTGAATCTCTAACCAGGGCCGTAAGACTGTCAATTTATACATATTACGATTAAAACCAGACAAATCTGTCCTTGAAACGATTGGTAAAGTCATACATCGGAATTGAGTTGCGGAAACAGATTCGAACTTAGGGGTTTTGTAAGTTAAAAATTGAAGAAAAAAATAGCTTCAAATTCTCATCAGGACAGAGAGGAAACTATCCAAATAGTTTTTAAGCCAACAAAATATCTTTAGATGGTAATTTCTGATTTTTGTTTAAATAAATAAATTTAAAAAAAAATCTAATTGATCCGAGATATTTATAAATTTGAGGGAATATTTTTAAAGTTAAAAAGAACAAAAATAAAGCAGACAATCCAATACCAAATTTGTGGTGTATTCTATTTCCTAATTTCTATAACCACAAATAATTTTCCTTCTTTAAAGATATCAGTTTTAAAGTTTGAAATATTATAAAATTCCGTCATTCATTTCCCAATTCGGCGTTAATTTCTAGACACAATGGTAGTGGATACATAATAATTTTAACACGACTCGGAGACACAGCACCGGAACTTTCCGTAAAGTAGCTGAAATTATCGATTATAACATTACGCTTTCAGTACGCCACTGAGTAAGTATCTACGTTCGGCGCAAGGGATTCCAGCCACACTCCACAGACATTTATATTTCACTTAGATTTCATTGGATTATCTTGGATGGGAAAAGTGGAGATTTGTGGACGATTTTTTTCTCGGGCGTTGTTTTTTTGTTTTTTTTTGTTTCGTTCTTTAGTCGCAAGTGTGCGAAATTGGTGCTGGGATAGAGATGTTTTTGATTTTGTTACAAGAAAATGCGTTTATATAGAGAGTTTTTGAGAGTTATAGTGTTGTAGGACAAATAGGAGAAATTCCAATTTTTTATGTAAATTTATATAAATCAGAAATTAATATTTTTTTAAATAAAGTTAAAAATAATTTAGAAATTGATTCGTATAAATAAATAAACACTATTTTGAAAATAAAAATTGCTTCGAATGAATGTTGTAAAAAAATGAACAATTTAAAACATAATTTTTATTAAAGAGTTTCAGAGACCACATTTTGTGCGAGCTTTTGGTCGATATCCTTCTCTGGCAACTGGGCTAATGTTAATTCAAAAGGATTCGACATAATCTATAGTCTCCACTGCTAATCGGCAGATTTGAAGAATCCTCTCCATTAGCACGCACCTGCTGATTTCTATTTTCTAGGTAAGTTTTAAACCATTGCAATGGAGAACCCCGTACGCCATAAATTTGTAGTTTCTCAATTTAGATTTCATGATTAACACAATCAAAGGCTTTTGCGAAGTCACAAAATACTGAAGCTGTGAAAAGTTTATCATTAAGTGATGTATATATTTTATTAAGAATGGTAAACATTGCGTCACTAGTGCATTTTTTAGGTAGCAAACCATAATGGTGAGGTAATAAAGCAATAGGTCTATAGTTACAGGTTTCGGTTTTGTTGCCACCCTTATGAAGCGGGATTATTATAGCCGTTTTTAGACAGTTCGGAAAGATACCAGATTCGAAGGATTCATTAACTAACGAAGTTAACATGTTAATTACTATACAGGTATATTTAAAAATATTTTAGTGGACAAGCCATCATTTCCACAGGAAGATTTATTTTGAATGCTATTTATGGTTTGCACTAGTTCGTGCTTACCTACTGGTCCTGGGAAGAAACTATTAGTGATCCTTTTAGTAGGTAGGAGGAAGGAGAGAGCATCCTGACCCGGAGCTATGTTAGAGCTGATATTCTTACGTACATTAACAAAATAATTGTTTAGTTCATTAGGACTAGGATTAACAGTGTTTGAAGAACGGGTTTTATTTCTTAACTCATTTATAATAGACCAGGTTTCTTTGGAAGCTCTTGAGATGCGATTTTTATAATAGTTTTTCTTAGTAGATTTGATAATTTTCCTATACAGTATTCTATAGTTGTTAATATAATTTAATATTAGGGGATTATCTGAGAATTTTTTCATATTTTTTGAAGAGAAACACTTAATTATTTTATTTAGGAAGTCCAAGAATTTAAAGTCAATATCTTCAGAAATACCATTCCAATTAGTAGCTAGACACAAGTTATAAAAGTTTTCCAAATTACGCTGAGAGAAAATTCTACCCAACTGACTGACTTTTTTTGGAGCTGTGCGTGGTATCACAAATTTGGCAAAAACTGCTTCATGGTCCGAAAGACCTGAGCTAATTATTTGGTGTTCAACATCAGCGGGTTAAAATGGAATTCATATATACAGAAAATGCTCCTTAAGATTCAAGAAAAGTGTCAGTCGTTAAAAAGAAGGTTTTTAATTTCATTAAGAAGTTAGTGGCTACATGAATCATGTATTCACATTAGTGTATTGGTATTTTTCATATAATAAATATACTTATTCTGAATAAAATTACATGTTTCTTTATATTATGTGTTTGAATGGCACTGTGAATTCACACCAAATAATTACCAAGTAAATTCACAGATTAATGAAGAAATCACGGTAATCATTTCGTAAGATTACACAATAAATCTAGTGAGTTTCCATTGTATTTTTACAGAATTCATAAGGTAATAGGATTAGTACATAAATATCTGTATTTTCATATGATTTGGCCTCATGTGGCCAACGTAATATTATGTGATTTAACATATACTTTTTTATCAGTGTAGGACATGACTTTTTTTTACGCTTTGATTGACAAGTTTCAAAGGCGTACCTAGTAAAATTTGTGATTAAATACAAAAAGAAAATGTCGCGTTTTGGAAAAGAAAGTCAAGAAGCAATAAAAGCTGATTATATTCTATTAAAATCACACAATAATATAGTACTAGAGGATCGAAAAAAATGTAAATCTACGCATCTGTTATTCTGGCATCTGCACGTGACAGCTGTCAAGCCAGGGAAATTATCACTTATTAATTTTGCAGCTAGGTCACGTCAGTGGCGGATCTAGGGAGTTTTTCAGGGGGGGGGGGGGGCATCAGTTAATGGAAATTCATATTCAAAGTGATTAAGTGATAAAAATTTGGGACGTTCGAGTCTTTGGGAAAATTTTCAATACAACGAAAAATTTTGTTTTAGTCCAATAAACGAAGGAGCCAACCCGGGCATCAGGTCTGTCCGGCACCATTTTTTTTTTTAATTTGCGGGTATTCATGGGTACATTCACCCCCGAGAATCTCACCTGTCTGACATTTGTGGAAGGGCGGGAAAATGGCCCATTGGTCTCAAAAATCTGTTTTTTTTTCGCCTATTGTCGCCGATATTGCCGAAAATATGACAGAGAAATTTTGTTTGGAGAAAAATGAAGATCAATTCATTACCTACAAAAATGATCCTCATCATTTTTGTCAAAAATATGATACTTTTCGACATAACCGGCTCCAAAACGCACCCCCATTTTTAGCTCCTTCATTTAGAGGGCACGCTATAGAAAAATTGATTTTTCAAGTCAAATCAAACTTGACTTGACAAATCAACCTAGTTTGGTTTGATGCATCTCTATTTACAGCTTACCACCTATCCAAAAACTGAATAATTTATAACAGCCTCTAAATTTTCTGCAAAATCGTATAAATTATCAAAATATATTTATTCAGCCGTTAATTTCAATTGATTACAGAATTATAGAGAGTAATAAAATACCATTTATATACCATTAACGTACTTTCTGCCAAATACACATAACCCTAATCATTTTGAATGTGGTTTTATTTCAAATTAAATCAATTCATTAGGTACTCTCTTAATGACTCTATACTAAAGCTGTTGATCTCTTTACATTTAATTTGGTAATTAAAGTTACCCTATGCATTTGAAATTAATTTCATTATTTGAATTATCCGTTAAAACTGAAGCGTTGAATGTGATTCCAACAAAGAAACTATAATTGAATGTACATAAACGGATTTATTTAGACAATGATGTTACTAATTTGTGAATTATGTACGATTACGTTTTAAATTAATAATGAGTGGTCAACTAGGGTACAAAAAATGATAATATAACATAATGTTGTTCATCGCATTGTAAAAGAACAACTTCTATATCCCTTTCACTTACAAAAAGTACAATATTCCGCCCGACTTGAGTATGCACAGTGGTTTCTTCAAAAACAACAAGCAGATAATACATTTTTAAAACAGTTTTTCACTGATGAATCCGGTTTTGCAAGAGATGGAGTAATGAATGCAAATATTTGGCATTTGGCATTGTCCAAACAAGAAACTAGTAGGTAGGAATAGTGAAAATAATTTCCAGAGCCAGTTCGATGATGTGTTTCTTCAAACTCGTAGGGACATGATTCATGCACGATGATATTTCAGTTTATTGTAGGCAACTATTTAGACATAAGTTTTCCTGCGGCCTGTTGGACGACCAGCGCGCTCCCCATACGCTAACCCTATATAATTTCAACTCAAGCAAATCAGACGCGGACTTTCTATTTTAATTTTCAAAAATAATCAAATATCCAATAGGGGAAACGCAATTATAGTGCGGCGAAAAAGATAGATGGATATAGGATGCATTATTGATATCTCTTCGTGAGGAATTTTTTTTTTTTGATGAAAGGTATTCCAAAAAATCAATAATTGTACCCTTTTTGCCATAGTTTTTTAAACATCAACTACAAGATGGGACGTTTTGAAGAAAAATGTGCGAAGTTGAACATTTCAATTGGCTTTCTTGATCTTAAATGAAATAACATTCTTGTGGATAGCTGTAAAAAAAAATGAAAAATGTCTATTAATTTTGTTAATTTTTTCTTTCTACAATCGGGCCCGCTCATAACTGCATTTTGTATACACCGCTGCTGCTATCAACATCATTCCAGAAACGGATTATGCAATAACAGGTAAGCGTGTTTGAGACTCGTCAATTTGGATTTTCTTTTAATTGCTTAAACCAGCCCTATTGGTAGTATTATATAAATATATCATGTCATTCTACTACACTTCAATTTTCCACTAAATTTGCTTTCTTGACCTAATTTATACATATAAAATTTGTAAACAAAAATTGCACATCTTACTTTTGTTGTTTACGTTTCTCACGAATAACGTGGAAGTGTTAAGAAAGACGTTACCTATTTTTCTTTTATACTTTTATTAAAAAACGCAAATGTTGTGCTCTCTTCGAAATTAATTTTCGGGAACGACTGTTCCATTCTCGAAACAACTAATTTAGTGTCACCGCTCGTCGAAAAAAAATAGGTCAAGTTTAAGCTACCCAAAGCAGATTAGGTTCCTGTACCTTCTTAATCTGAACAATAAATCCTTTCCTTTTTATTTTTCCGCCATTTTCCTTGATTAAATGGCATAAATTCAGTCGCATGCTTCTGCATCCACTTGGATTATTATTTTTAGTTTAAGATCAGAGCCGAACTAGGAGGGTTTAAGCACTACATGAATTAAAATTTAGTCTGATAATCGTACTCTTAAATAAAGCAAAGTACCAGACTGGCTCGTATGCCTTTGAATTATTTATTAAAATTGGCTTTGAATTATAAATAGAAGCATTCAGTAAATAAATTTAGAACAAGCTAGATTTTGCTTATATTTAATAAGAAAAACTGTCAATTAATTTCAGGAAGAGTCTCCTATTACTAATTAATGCTGGTCCGCAAATAGAAATTGAAGGGAAAATTTTGTAAAGAAAGTTGATTTCCATGAGAATTGAAAATCTTGGTGGTAAAACTAACAACATGAAATAAAAATGCATTTAGCATTTGAACGGGGTAGTTTAGAGAGCCCAAAACAACTTTTATGCACCCACATCAAACATGAGCCACAATTAAGAAAATGTCATCAGAAAATGTTGCATTTACTGAAGTAGAAAAGGATGGTATACATCACATATTCACAAAGGGATTTCCTACCTTTTTCCCGAATCGTATTTTCCGACGACCTTTTTCCCGAATTTTTTTTCCGAATCCATTTTTCCCGAATAACCTTTTTCCCGAAGTCAATTATACCGAACGTCTTTTTTCTCGAAACTTTTGTTTGATGATTCCATTGCTATGAATGTGTTGCTATGGCACTGTTATTGTTTATTATTGACAGAAGGCATTGACAGAAGGCGTGAAATGGCTGAAGAGGAGATCCCAGTAATTATTGGCGAAACCAAGATGACATTGGTCGGATTCTTATATCAAAGATAAATGGTGCTTTGACGTATTGGGAGTGCAGAAAACTTCGCCGGGGTGAATGCAGATGTCGTGCGCGGACGATTATGGGGCCTGTGAATCCCGTTGTTGTGAGTGTTGGGGACCACGATCATCCCCCTGACCGGGAGGCAGCTGGTGCAGAAATTGTTAGGCACAACCTAAAAGGGAGAGCAAAAGAGCACCCTGAACAACCCCCTGCTCAAATTATCCGTGAAATGGTAGCTGGTGTTTCTGCTGGAGTAGCAGCACAATTGCCCGAGAGAGAAAATTTAAAAAAGGCGATGCGTAAAGTTCGGCGCAAAAATCTCCCAGCCAACCCCAAATCATTACTAGAATTGGGAGAATTGCCCGATCAATTTAAAAAAACTCTAAGTGAGGAAAAGTTCTTATTGTTCGACTCAGCTGATTCCTGCGATCTAGAAGAAGGTCGTGTCCTTGTTTTCGCCACCGCTCACAACCTTAAACAACTTGCTACATGTGATGTTTGGTACGTAGATGGGACATTCAAGACAGCATCATCCATCTTCACACAAATTTTTACAATACTGGGATCATTCGCTCAAAATAAAGGTGGAAAAACTCAGATATTTGCATTGCCATTAGTGTACTGTTATCTCTCATCTAAAGAGACAGTGCAGTACACAGCAGTACTTCAAGCAATTACTGATGTTGCCGAAGAAGTGTAGTAGAATTGATGATTGTGCACCGAACAGAATAATGGGTGATTTCGAAAAAGCCATAATAAATGCTTGTACCGACGTGTTCCCAGATTCAACATATGCAGGTTGTTTCTTCCATCTTAAACAAGCAATTTATCAACATTCAAAATTCAACAAGTACAACAGATAGAACCCTCAAAACTACAGTTCATATGATGGCAGCTGTAGCGTTTGTTCGAGTGGAAGACGTTGAAACAACTTTCGAGCTTCTGAGAAAATATGCGGTTAACAATATTCCCAGACTTGAGCCAATTATGAAATATTTTCAAGAAACATACGTTATTGGTGTAAAAGCTGTTGGCAGAAGACGCGCTGTTCCTCCTCGATATCCTCCTAGTCTATGGAATCAACATGAAGCTACAAAAGCAGGTTATGCAACAACAAATAATGCATCTGAAGGTTGGAATAACCGCTTTAGGTTACTAGTCGGGAAAACCCACCCGGATCTGTACTCAGCTCTAAAAGAGCTGCAGAAAGAACAAGCTGACACAGAGATTGCCTTGATGGAATTAAGTGTTGGGAAAAGTATCAAGGGCAAGCCAAAAAAGAAGTGGTACGACATGCACGAGAGGCTGAAATCGGTTGTATAAGAATATGAAGATTACAAGAACGATAGGAACTCTCTTGAATTTCTTAGAGCTATCGCGCACAATATAATTTTCTAAAAAAACTGATGTATCTTGTGTATGAATATATTTGGATATGAAAAGTATGAACTCATTTTTATACAATCGGGAAATAAGGCTAACCACAGACCCCGAGACTCTTCCTTAATTTTATCCTAAATGTGGATTTACGTCCAAGTTTGATCACATCGCATCTCGCTGCTACGCATACAACAGAAAACCTGATTCATGTTGGTTAACTCTGCAGCTGTACAGTTAACTTAAAGTAAAATCTAGCCCGAGACATCTTCAACTGGTGACTAGATCCATTGTCCTCTTACTCCTTATAAAACATACGGTTAAAAGATATATAAAGCCTGATTCAGTTTCATTAACCCAACCGCTGGGTATATAACATAAAGAAAACATCAACAATGGATAGAGTCCGATCCTGCAAATTAAGCAAAGCATTCCCAGCCGGAATATTATTTTTATTTTTTGCTGACATCGGAACAGAATGGAAACGTTGCATAAACGTAATTGCTCAACACCCGCAAACGTCTGATAATTGAATAGTTATTGTCGAAATAATGAAGATCTTGCCATCAAGTTGGCGAAATTCCAAAAACAATCGACCTCGCGCCTTTGTTCGTTTGGATCGAGTTTAACTTGCTCTCGAATAAGGAAGATTTTCTTTCTAGATTATGTGAAGTTTATATAGTTGGAATTATCCATTTTGGCAAATTATTGGACATGGATTGCTGCGAGAATTTTATTGTTTAGAGAGGAATGCCGCTTGAAAGGCATGGGAGAACTTGATAATTGGAAAGTGAAAATGTTTTTATGGACTATTTTTAGGGATGTTTAAAGGAGCTGTTTATGCAAGTTGCCAAAGTAGGTCGCTTTTATTTTATAGAAGTTCAGTTCTCACGATTATTTTTTTATCCAAGTGCATGCTGATTCCAAATTTCGTACATCTAACTCTAAGTTGTTTTGAGCATATGAATTTATAAAGAATGGGACGTTATAACGAGCACTTTAAATCCCTACATCTAGAAAGGACCTGTTAAAAGTCGCTTACCTCAAATATCTATTCATTAAAATCGTGCAAATGAAAATATTAATTCCCCAAGTTTCCTCGTGTTCTTGGAGTCCGCAAGATCGAGTTTAACCGAGGCAATATATTACCCAATTCAACGTTGTATGGCACAGCAAAAGGACGATAGCTTAAGAGAGGATATACGACCTAGACTAGGTGGCGTGGCGTATTTATCGTATATCGTTCACGTAAGCAAGGCTTATGTAGAGACATTACGCTACTGGCATGGCCCGGAATGCTCTCTTAATAAGATTAAGCATGCATGTAATATAATGGAAATCATCTCCAACATTGATACGACCAGGACCGGTTATCACCATACTATGCTCAAGGATGGAAAATTGCGAAAAAATAGAACGTTAAAAGGTAAGGCTCCGTTGTCCCTAACTCGCACAAGCTTCTTGAATGGGGACAACCAAGATGGCAATAAAATCCCTTTTTTTAAAGGGACTGGTATTGGGATTGGTATTTTCTTGTGTAAATTATTTAGAAACTAAAGGCTCATTCTGGTCATTATTGATCAAATCAGCTGCCTTGAACCTTCGTTCTCAGCGAAATGGAAGGTTACACCTTAAGAGAGTCAAGTTTAAGGCGTGATTTTGAATCTTCAAAAGAAAAATGCATTTTTGGGACATTCACTGTGATTAGATTATCTTCGAAACCGTTCATCTGATGTCGAAAGGGATTTTTGGTCTAAAAGACTAAACTACCGTTATCAAAACTGCTAGCATTAAATCCGGTATTGATTTAATCTCTGCATTCAAATACTCAAGGAACGATATATAAACGTAAGATGCGAATGTTGGTTATTTATAAAAATAACTTTTATTAAAACCGACCCTGGGAGAGATAGAGTGGATTTGAGTCCCAATGGATGGTTATAGCAGAGGTGATTTGGCAAAGGAAGGCAGACCAGATGAGTGCCAAGAAAGTGTACAACGAGAAAATTTAAGGCAAATTACTAGTCCTTGTTTCACTGCGAGTTCAATTGCGAAAAACTAATATGGTTGTAGGTTGTAGCTCTGTAACGTAATTGCACTTGACGGAGACAACGACGCAACTAGTAAAAATTTAAAAACGAGTTATTTTTGGTTTTTATGGAATAGGGAATAATGGATTAGACGAAGTTCACATGCCACAGGAAGTTCTATTAAAAATTGGAGAAGTGTAACTTGTTTTACTTTAAATAAAAATTAAGTTTTAATCCATTAATTGGAACTCTTCTTCAGATCTATGCCTCCGTATTTTATCATTTCATTGCATTATCATCTGTTCCTGTCAGTTTTCTATTTTCTTGTTTCCCCTAATTCTTCTGCTAATACTTCTTTTATATTATCTATGTAATATTAATCTTCTTTCACCTTTGCCGATGTGTTTATTAAATATTCTTTCCACTTCTCTTTACTTGCGTGCAAACTTTCTGGACTTATACCCTTTTAAAGTCGCTTTGGATCATATGTCGATAACAATAGGATTATTCACTACCCTTCCCAGGAAATTAAAACAACAAAACCTCACCTCATGGCGTTATGTCGCTCTTCCCAGCTTCTTTTGTGTAATAGTGAATAAAACGATTGTTTTATTTACAATGTTCTCATTTTTTAAACACCATCTTGACTTTCAATTATAGAAAAATCCATTCGGCCATTCCTCGGGTTTCCTCCCTATTAAATTCGTCCGCAGTAAAAGTGGAAGAAAGTTACGAACAAAGTTGTAAAACGCGATAATTTTATTACAGGTACGGGTCTTGTTATGACTGCAAGAAAGCGCTCATTAGTATCAGGGCAACCCGTATATATACGGCCCGTTAAGCGTAAATCTTTTCGAGTGGCTACGAACACGCTGTCGACTCGCTTACAAAAAAATTCTTCAAATAGTTTGTCGCTAGGAACACGCCACCAGCGTCAGCGTTACTATCAAAAGGGGTTGAATGTGAATTTAGTGCAAGAAAAAAGAGAATCTACGAATTATATTGCATTTTCTATACAATACATACAACTTTATTAGAGTCGACATAATGCTGCCTCTAGATATGTTTTTCTTAGCTGAGCCATCTTAGGAAAATAGCGTAACTAAGCATAAGGTTGGAAAATCTAGGGTTAAACATAAACGGTGAAAGCCTAACACATTTAAGATTTGCAGATGGCATAGTCCTAATATCAAACCGCCTCGACCATGCTATAACTTTGCTTCCAATAAGGTCGGACTAAAAATGAATGTGACAAAAACCTTGTTCTCGGTGAAGGAATATAGATAGATGGCATCCAAGTAGAAGAAACTACCTTGGTCACGAAATCCGTATAAACAGAGATAATCAAACTTGCGAAATGCTTAGGCGAATAGGATTAACTTGGGCCGCATTTGGGAACCTAAGAGAAAGGTTTTCAATCAATGTGTTCTGCCTGTCCTAACTTACGGTGCTGAGACTGTAACATTAACGAAAAAGGCTGTACAGAAAATCAGAGTAACACAGCGTGCAACGGAAAGGTGAATGTCACATCACAAACGCTGAGTTACGTAGAAGAACCAGAGTGAGTGATGTATTAGAAAGAATAGCAAGTCTGAAGTGGTATTGGGTGGGACACATTGCGAGAATGCGGGACAAGAGATGGACCAAGAGGATCATATAGTGGAGTCCTAGACAGGACGCATACAGAAGCAGTGGACGACCACCAACTAGATGGTCCGATGATATTAAACGTATCCAGCACAAAATACATATATGATTATAGGACCTTTTCTGGTCTTCTGTTTTCTGGTGGCACTTCCTTGCCATTTTACATGTAGAATTATGCTTTCAAGTAGCTTGGTCCGCATTTTGTATAAACCTGCAACGTTCTGTTTTGACATGAAAAACAATTATTCTTCTAGCCACTGAAACTAAGCGTCCAGCGAGTAGCCTCGGTCTCTTTGTGTCATCCTAGACGAGCTGATAATTACCAAAAAGTTACTCAGAATTAGTAAATTCAGAGGACAATTTTTTTGCCATAATTTTTTTTCCAGATTTGGATTTAGCTTCTGTAAAACACGTTGCTGCAACACTGAACTCTTCTGCATACCAGCCGCGTTCGTAAGCCACCGCGTTAATGCTGAATAGTGGCAACTTTAATAAATTTAATGTCGACCTGAAATAGAAAGATGAATAGAGTCGAGGCGATAGATGAATGGTGTATTCCGGGTTGTGCAAATTAACGAAAAAGATATATTTTTGAGACAAAAAAAAGTAATATTTGAAGTAAAGTAAGGAGTTTTTAGAAATATGTCACTCGAGAATTTTCTTTCTCAGAATCATAATTTTAGTTCTGATTTATAGACGTCATTTTTTGAAGTAATCTTATAAAATTAAAAAAAAAAGTATAGTTGAATCGAAGAGTGGTTTTGTATGAAAATTTTTGGTGTTACTTTTATCACTATTTATCTAAGTTCAAAAAGTTGGATCATACAAAAAAAACATAGAATTGTGCGGAATTAATAACAGAACAATTTTAGACGAACCTCGTGTTTCTTGGCTGACTAGTACCAGAAAAAAACCAATATAATCGATCTGTCACAACTTTAATTTGCATCAAAATGACTACTGTATAGTTTAAAAAATGTCTATAGCCCAAGTGCATTATTAACCGATTTATAAGAACATGTTTAATAACTTTGCGCCAATATCTATGGGAATTGATAGATTTTTCACTTAAATTCCATTTAAATTGGTTTAGTAGAAAGCGAGATATTAATATTTGCGCGTTTTCCTTCGTTACGGGAATGTTTACGACATACTTACTTCTTAAACAACTCTATTTTTATTTTCCAACTCGATAGATACAGTATCACAATTTCCGTCAGAGAAAATCTGGCAGAGATTTGAGCTCGCGACTAGGTGCAGTTATTCTTTAAGTTTTTATGTTTTTCTATCATATCTAGTAAAATTTTGTGTGTGTGTTGCAATAACGTATTCTCTTGTAATGAGAAGTAGCATTATTTATTATAAAATTGTAGAATTCTGTACCCTCGCTTGGTGGGCACACTTCCTCTTAGCCAATTTTAAGCTAGCAAACGAAGTGGACTGTAGCTTTTATTACTGGAACCTTACGAAATAAAAAGCACACCTTCCATTGAGTTTTGTATTAACCAATAATTTATTAACAAAGTTTGATTGATTGACTGATTGATTAAGACGACGTACCTGACTGAGGTTTATAAATGCCTCAATACTGCAGCCTTAAGACTTATTGTACTATGTCAGTTACATCATTATGTTCAGGTGAAGAGGTTTGTTACCTTTATCAGGCTGAGTAGCCTTTTAACCAGATTTTCTTTTGGAAAGTCTTCCTGTGGGTTTACCGGCCCCAGTAGGTTATTGCTCCAGTGTGTGAGTGCCTAGTATGATATGAGAGGCTGTTTCATCCTCCTCATTGCATACTCTACATATGGGTTCATCTTTAAAGATGCCCATTTTATGTAGGTGTTCCCTAAGGTGACAATGTCCGGTTATTAGTCCCATGGCTTATTTGATTTCTGCTTAGATTCAGAATATCACCTGTCAGTACTTTTGATGGCGTTTTGTTGGCTCGGCACGAGATCCCAGCGTGACCGGTGTTCTTTTAACATCCACCTAGTCAGCGAGAGTCGTCCCGAGGATTTAGGAATGCCAAACGCCGGTTCAGGACCAGTAAAAACGGTCGCGTCTGCTTCCTCGTTGCCTTTTATCCCTTTATGTCCTGGGACCCATTTAAGTGTTACCTTATTTTGGTTGGCCAGAACGAGCAGGGTTTGTAGGTAGTTCCAGACCAATTTTGATCTGATTTTGTTACATGATAAGGCCTTTAGGGCAGCTTGACTGTCAGAGTAAATGAGGATTGATTAACAAAGTTGACAACACTAAATTCTAACAACGCGCTTACGTACTATAAAAACAAGCGCTCAGGTTGTGTTTTGTGTGAACTAAATGGATTTTAGCTTGCTAGGACATTTTAGAAGTATTTGTTTGTGACTTGAGATGGCTATTGAAGCCCGAAAATAAAAACCATTAATACTTTGTTCGGCGAAGTTAATGGGAGCGTTACTTCATAACTACTGACTAAAATTATAGCTTTGGTCAGATATTCTTCTGGTGAATTGAGATGATGTCAAGTGACCCAATCCCGAATCACTTCGTTGTCTTAGCTGCAGCCGCTGAGAAGTTAAAGCCGGGATCCAACAGCTCGTTGAATGCCACTCCACACGCCAAGCTTGCCCGTTCACAGGCAGTCAAGGTCGGGTCGTTTCCACAATTCATTGAGGATCGCGCTCTTTTAGTGACGGGACTCAACGCGCCGATCGAAGATCGCTAATCCTCCGCTATCCAACGGCCTGTGAACGGGCAAGCTTGGAGCTTGGAGCGTGGAGAGGCATTCAACGAGCTGTTGGATCCCGGCTTAAGAACTGCGTTTTTGCATTTCTCTTTACTGTTCCCTGCATCCGATATCTTTGTCTAACATACCGACAATGAGAAATTATTTATGGCCAAAGAAATGATTTATGGCCAAGCGGCTAAATTCAAAGTGCTTTGGCGGTATTGCGTTGTATTTAAATATTTTATGGACGAGTATTATTTGTTTGTGTATATATTTTTGTTTAATTAATTTATTGAATTTTTATTTATTTATTTTATTTCGCATGCCAGTGGCGGCGTCTATGTTGAATTTTCATCAATAATGTAAAATATTTGTGACGCCAACCTTGAGAGGCATCTAGCGGCCAAAATATAAAAATACAAGACACTTCACAGAAACGGTATTGTATTACTACTATGAAGTACCTCCGCACTAAATAATAAAAAGATAAAGCTTTAATAAGGTAATTATCAATTTCACTGTATAAAATATACATATTGAACATGTTTATTCGCAGTCAAAATGAGTTTACAAAAAAGTCCATTGAAATTTATCTGTTTTGCAGTATTTTATTATGCGCATAAAAATGTTGTATTTAAAATACACGAGATAAACTTTTTTCCCCTTCATTGTGATAAGGGTAGAGATTTTTCCGGAAAGTGTCGATCAAACTGAGTGAGGTAAAACTCTTGACAAAACAAAAATTCATCAACTCCGCAATGTAAATGTGTTTCCCTGTTGAAAAATAAATAATGTAACTGCCGTTACAATGTTTCAAAATTATATTTTCATTTTATATTAAGATGTACCAAAATATAATTTTATTTAAAAAAAAAATAGGAATGAAAATAATGAAATATAGTGATCCTGAGATTTTACCTCCAAGGTTACTTTATGGACCATCACAAATCAATTGCAGTTAAAACTTTCCTAGATCCCTTCCTAAACCTTCCGTGCATTCTAAAGTATTAAATTTCATTTCCAAGAGATTGAAATTGTTGTCTTAGCCGTCAAAGTACATGAAAATACCTGCATATACCTGCAAATACGTCTGCAGGTAAATAGCAAGCAGATGATACAAAAGCAGAAGGATCCTGATTTTTCCTAATAGTCTGGTAGCATTCAAGAATCTAGATCAAATAAAAGATGGTATGGAACAGCCCGCCTACCAAATCACAACCCGGTAACACTACCTATAAAAATGCACCATTTGTAGATTCTGTAATAAGGAAGACGAAACAGTATTTTAAAAGCTTCGATCTTTAATATAGTTTTTTTATTACCAGCTAGATTTTGATTGATTTTATCATCGCACACTGATGATAGCCAATAGGTTTAAACAAGGACTTAGTTTGTTCCTTTTAATCCTAGATTTAATGGACTATAAAGGAGTATAATAGTTTCACATTCTGCGTTATTCGAAGTTAATAGAACATCAGCTGTTCAACGTAGCATAAAACCGAAGTGCCAACAAACTTTTCCCGACTATTAATAATAAGAATTAAATGCCTTTTTGGAAATTCTGAGATAACGCGTTGTTCTAAATTATACTCAGAATAGGAATTTTCGTTGAAAACTCAAGAAAGTAACGCAGTAAACCGGGTAATATATTACACTTCCTAAACTCTGTCTCGTCTTTGAACCGGGCATATATTCAGGGTGATATAACCACGGTGACGTGACATTAAGGAAGGGTAAAACGCGAGCGGACTCGAGCAGCCATTTTCTACAAAGTATTAAGGGAAAATTCTCGCCAACTTTCAATTAGGTACACCGATTAAGTGTGTTACGAAATGAAGTGACATAAATCTTATGTTAAAATTATATTGAAATTCCTGCTTATACCCGCCTCATTTTAAATATTTAAATAGGGCCAACAGAGACGGCAATTTTGACTGTACCCTCATAAAACTTAAAAAATTAATATTTCACTTTAAATTCTCAGTACAGGAAAATATTTAAAAAGACAGTTTCTTATGTAACAGGAGCGTATAGTCCAATGTAAGTAGTCGGAATTTGAAGTAATTTTCCCTTTTTTTCCGGACAATGCCAATTTAGTCTCCCCCCCCCATTTTCGAGGTCGCTGAAACCAAATCTGAGGTAAAAAAAAGTTTTTACCCTCGGCGTCCCCTTCAAAGCGATATCCAACACCACCACCGTGCTCAGCATCCTCGAAAATGGGGGGAAAGTGTGTTTTTCTACAGGGAAACCTTGTAAAGCGCGTTTAACCCCTCTATGTGTGGTTTTCGGCCGTTTTGAAGGGAACGCCGAGGGTAAAAACTTTTTTTAACCTAAGATTCGGTTTCAGCGATCTTAAAAATGGGGGAGAGAGACTAAATTGGCCCTGTCCGGAAAAAAAGGATATTACTTATAAAAAGTGACCCCTTTCGGGAGAGAGTATTGGCCGGTGGAGGGGTTGGTGTAGGTCAAGAGCCATATCCAACACCACCACCGTGCTCAGCTCAGCAGAAAGTATGTTTTTCTACAGGGAAACCTTGAAAAGCGCGTTTCATCCATCCAGGAGGTGGCTTTTGGTCGTTTTGAAGGGGACGCCGAGGGCAAAAACTTTTTTAACCTCAGATTTGATTTCAGTGACCTCGAAAAAAATGTTTCACTCCGACTCGTGACCTCTACTAGTAAGATAAAGTTGTGAGTTGTGGGCATTTAATTTATGCGGTAAAATATAAGATCCAATTAAACGATATCCAATCATACCCACCCATATTTACTGAAAATGTTTATTAAAATCCCTGTTGACGAACAGAGTGCGGATTTTCTTCATCCCATAAGTGAGTCTTACTGGAGTTTATTTAATAGAATCAGAAAAACATGACTAAATAAGCAAACCATTTAAAATGAAGAAAATAAAACTCAAAATCAGTACCACACAAACTTTGTTGTTGATTCGACTACTGTCAATATATCAACTCTCTGATTCTGTTAATAGGAGAGAAAGCTGAAACTAAACACATATTTTGTCTATTTTTACGCTTTTCCAAAGCCTGTACCTTGTCCATTATTGATACCCTATAGACCAGTGCCAATATTCTTAGCAGTATGTGGATAATCGGAAAATTTAGTGTAAATTTTAAGTAAATTAAGAAAAATCAAGACGACTGAGTAAAAAATACGTTTTGATGGTTGGATATTGGTTTTTTACGATTTGTGAAATATTGATCCTATCGAGAAAAGTTTAATATAAAAGTTGTAGATAATTTGAAACACCTCTTTTAATATGTTAACCGGGTGATTATCGTACCACACGTTTTCTGGATTATCGAATACTATCGAATCATATCGATTAAATCTTTTATCCAAGAATCTGACTATTAGAGGGCAACCCACATTACCTTGAAGCATCCAGGGTCATGTCGTTCCACACGGTCGATAGATCTGAAGTCATGTCTTTGATTATTGCGCTTAATGTATGAGTCGCAAACTTTTTTTGACAGGTGAAGACACCTTTGGAGTACAGGCTTTCTTTTTCGTTGAACGTTTTGCGAGCACGTTTGACTTCTCTAAAGTGATATCTGACCAAAAATTCGCACAAAATGTGATATCGATGAAACTGGGCACTTAAGTACTTGAAAGGGTGTAGAAAACGATAAAAAAATCTTTGCTGCTCCAAAGCGTATGCTAACTTCACAATTTCGAAAATAAAATAGAAAATTTGGTTTTTCCATTATATTATAAAAAATTCGGAAAACTAATAGCACCACGTGAAAGAGCGGAAAATTTGACTAAAAAAAAATTGTATTAGTGTATAAAATTATTAAAAAATAAGAAAGCAAATTCGAGCCGTTGAATACAAATATTCAAGTGAGGCGTTCGGAAAAACTAAAGTATCTTTGTATGCAAAGAAAAAAAAAGAAAGCATTTTAAGAGGAGACTCTAAGCTTTCTCAAGAAGCCATTAGTTTTTAATTTTTTTTTGTTTTCTTATAGAAAATTTGACCGGAAGTTATAATTTCTAAAATTCTCACTGATTTTTAAAACTGAAGATATCTGTTAATAAAGGCATAACAAAAAAAAATCCTTATACACTTATCATCATTATTCTTTTACTTTTGATTTAAATATAATTAAAATGATGAACATTATCTCTGTTTAATACAACTTTAAAATGATTTTTTTTATAACATTCATTCGACGCAATTTTTATTTTCAAAATAGTGTTTATTTATTTATATAAATCAATTTCTAGATTATTTTTAACTTTATTTAAAAGAAAAAATTAATTTCGTCGAATGAATGTTGGAAAAAATACAGTTTTCTTTTTTAAATAACTTATAATATAATTTTTAGTAAAATTTTCCGCTCTTTCACGTTGTGCTATTAGTTTTTCGAATTTTTTTTTTGTCGAGATATAATGGAAAAACCAAATTTTCGATTTTATTTTCGAAATTGTGAAGTTATCATACACTTTAGAACAGCAAAGATTTTTTATCGTTTTCCACACCCATTCAAGTACTTAATTGCCAAGTTTCATCGATATCACATTTAGTGCGAGGTCAAACTCTCTGACAACTGGGCTAATCTCATTTTGAGGTAAGATTTTATTTTGCGTCCAAGTGGCATGGTTAATTTGATTCACCAGTCCAGACGCATTTACCCATTTGTATCAGAGTAGCAGTGCAGTTTCCACTAAGTAGATTATAAATATGGTTTTGCAGTACCACCATGGATTTTTCCTTTTGGAAATGCGTGGCGCCGTTAGCTTGTTTTAAGAGCCTAAAAGATTAGAGCAATACAAGAACTAAGGTACCGTTTTTTCTTTCTAAATTGAAGTTTTTTTGATAAAGTGTTTCATACTTTTTTTGGTTAACTATTTCCAAATTTTTTTGTAGATAAATTCAGTGTTTTAAAATTGATGTAAATTCAAGGTTGAACTTTTTTGGACGAAGTGTTTAAATATAAAATTTATTTTTAAAGGCTGCCCACTATTTAGTCTTACCAAGTTTGTGACCACTTTGGGGTTTAAGTTAAGGTAGTTATACATATAGTCCGGAAACCGGGTGGTGTGATAGTTACCTTGGTCACTAGTGTTAAGGTGTTTGATCTTTTTAATTTTAAGTCTAGAGCGCTCCATTAACGAGGGGTACTTGATGGCTGATAAAAATCTTTATGAAATCTAACTAAACTGTAACACCTCAACCAAGACCACTCGTTAGGTGGTGGTTGGCTGAAACAAGCTGAAACAACTGGTAACGTGTAACTTAAGAATACAACTCCATTTGTAACGTTTCAAATTAAAAAATCTAAAAGTTTTGTATTGATCATTTTTCAAGATAAAGTCAAAATTATCGAGAAAAACGCAAAAAATAATTTTTCGTCCATTTTTTGTTTTAAATAAGCTGTAATATTTTCTCGATAATTTTGAGGTTATGTTGAAATATGATCAATACAAAAGTTTTGGATTTTTTAATTATCTACAACTTTTATAATAAACTTTTTTCGATAGGATGCATATTTCAGCCACAAATCGTGTGTGTTTAAGAGCGGTTTGGCCCTGGTCTACTAATCCTACATATTTTCTGGTATAAACGTCTCTATTTATTTTTATGAAGAAAATATATTCATATCTATACGAGGATATTTTCGTTTGCAACCAATTTGGTACCTTAAAGGCCGATATTTTTCAAAGAAACGTCTTCGTAATTACATGAATATATCATGTAGGAGCAGCGGGTGCGGGTTAAGAAAGTATGAGGCTCCACAAACTGCACAGAACGCTAATTCCAGAATATGCAAACAACTTGAGTCGGAACTAATAAATAATGAATGTTATAATCATAGAATCCCGCGGCAATTTCATGGAATATAACTTGGATTACCTAGTTCGGCGTTCGGCGTTTGGCGTTCGAATCTAATTAGCAGCGTATGTGCGTGAATGAAGTGTCTGTCAATTCTGTTTCTCCCAAATAGGAAATAATGGGGAAACTTAACACAAATTAATCTCTCAAAATATTCCAAAATTCGATGGTAGAGAGATAAAGAGAGAGAGCACATGGTGCGATTTAAAAATATCTTATTGGAATTACATACTGACTTGCGTGACATTTGTAGGTTACGTTATGTTACATTTCTTACACTTTGTTTGTTTGTTCCGTTGCTTTTTAGTGTAGTGTATATTGCACTGACAGAATCGATCAGCCATTTGCAACCCTCAAACTCAATGAAAAAGTGTAATAACACTGGTGTAGTTTATCATAACTCAAAACTTTGTGTTTATAATTTCCATATGCTATTTTGCTTCGAAAAGTATTGTGTATATTTTATTTATTTTAGTACTTTTTAACCTATACAAACGCAATGAAACGCGTTTTTTAAAAATTGTGTAGCTCCGTACTACACTTTCTAACACATGATGGTAACCTATAAAATTATAAGTATTATAACTTTGAATAAAAAATATTGTATGATAACGCGGACGAGATGTTTCCTTTTCGAACTCTTATGATTTGCCGAATTCCATAATCGTCCGAATTTTCATGATTTTCGACTAATTTTTACATCTAGCTACAAAACTCGTTCACAAGCATGCTATTCTGACTTCAGATTCGTGTTCAGTGTCCCAAAAAACATAAAGAGAAGTGGGCCTGGATTCTCTCTAACGGATTTTTTGTGTTAGCAAACAATCCTGAATATCAGGATCAACGATCAAAGCACATTGACGTACGATCAATATTATATTATGTTAAATACAAGGGAAGTCCGAAAACGTAGTGATAGTATGTGCGCAGTCATCATTGTATGATTCATTAGACTAATTATAGCCTACCTTATTAGTAAGTTATGTTCATCTACTAAGTTAATATTGTTGAATTTGGTTTAAATTCTCTCTGTAAAAAATTACATTTTACGGCGTTTCCTTCATCCTGGATAAAAAATGGCGGCTAGGTATTATACTATAGTATTGGTCGTCAATGTGTCGACCAATCAGAAGAGAGTTGCGGATAGGGCTTCAAGACACTTTTCAAATACAGCATTTATTGCTACACGTCAGATATTCAAGTTTTGCCTATTTTTGGGTATTTACCTTAAGAATTAATATTCCTATTATTAATTGGATCACAGTGGAATATCCCCTGTAAAAGATACTCCTTTATTTCACAATTAAACCCCGTCTGGAGTCTCACAATTTCAGAATATCAACTCTAAATGAGGATGAAACCCATTGAAATAATTTGCATAACTTCTCCCTCTCTGACCATGATTCTTTGACCCATGAATCTTGGCTGGGGGTAAGAAGTGTATCCCTGAGATCCTCCCTTAACGTGTTTCTACTTAATCTAAATAATGAGGGTGCGCGGTGCCTATTCTCCCATTGTTTCTTTTGTTTTTAGTACAAAAAATTTGCATGCTGCCTCCAAAATGGCTTCTGTAAAACCGCGATTAACTCCCGAAAAAATTCACTACATTGTGAGGGTTTCCAGACAGTTCGAAATTAGTATCGCATTACAACGTTCGAGTGAAGTTTATTGTAGCTTTTTTTAATTCCAAAGCAAAAGCGAGTTTTTTTGAGTTTGGGAATGAAAACCAGACCAAAAGTTCTTGATTTTATTTTTTATGGGTTTAAATTCGCTTCCTAGTGACTAGATCCTAGTCAATATACGAGGGCGATATTGAAATACGCTCCACCTTAAGGATACGTTTGGTTTTTTTAATTTTTGAAAAAATCGAACCTCAAAATAAAAGTGATGTGATTAAATATTTACTTTACTGAAGTAAAAAACAAAGTCACAATATAAATTTAGTACCGCGATCGACTTCTTTTAGCTCTTCTTTTATTGGCCCGACTATTAGATCTATTGTAGGATCTAGAGAACGACCTCTTTCTCGTTCTTCTCCTTCTATAAGGTGCCATTTTGGCTTGTTCAAAATATGGCTGTTTCGCCTTTGAGTCCATCTTCCTCCACATCTCGGCACCTTTTATGACTATGTCGTGTACGTTCAGGCCATGGGTGTTTTTTCTGACGTCACGTAGAAAGTTGAGAAATGGATTTCTGGTTAACTTACCCATTTTGTATTTGGTGGTGCTTTTGGAAGTACTTTTTTGAGATTGTTGTTGTACGTCATTGTTCTTCGAAGGATCAGAGTGATTTTCGTTAGAAGTACGCCCCATTTCTGAATGGTAGATTAATGCATTATTCACGGTCGAAAATAATTTTGGAAATTTTTTTCATACATGACAAAAAACTAATATGTCATAAATATAAGATCATGACGTATTATTATCATCACCTGGCAGCGTTTTTCATATTTCTTTTTCATTGTTGGAAACCGACACATTAGACATTTTACTTGGATGTCATACTAAAGAGAACACCATCTAATAAGAGGCGAAAGCTTGATCGGTTCCTTTGATGTTGGATAGACACAATATTGAGAGGAAATACGTCACAGCATTGACACATATACAACTTGAGTTACACTAAGAAAAATAATAGTGTTGATGGATACACTTCCCCGTTTAGTGTAGTCGATCTGGCGAAAAAAACTCCGATAAATGAAGTCGCTATTTTCGTATTATTTTTTTACGATTTCATAGATTTCACGTGATCACTATATGAAAGCTAAGGGTTTTTCGCATGTAACTCGCTGGGTTTTATTCGGTTCGAAACGACTTGTAGTTATTAAATTAGATGGCTCGTGAAAACGCATAAACTGAATTTCAACCCGTTCAAATCGGTCTAGTGGTTCTCGAGATATTGCGATTTGAAAGTATAGGACTTTTCGCCGCGGCAAGAACACACCTAGAGCCGTGTTCGCGTTTTTCGCAGGGAAGAAAGTGACTTCGATATTTGATTTTATTTTCAAACACTGATTAATTTTTGACCAATCCGGGACAGCAAAATGGCAAACTCTTTCTTGAGGACACTGCTACAGGATGTAGTAAGGAGATGTTTCAATTTTCGCAATGAAAGAATAAATTACAGATGGGGCTTATTTGACCATCATATTCAGGTCAACACGGAACGAAAAATGCACTTTTTGATGCAGCGATGCAATTTCAAAAAAGTACATGATCAAAAGATGACACAAAATTTCTAGACAAGCTAACGAAGCGAGTGTAAAAAATTCCATCTCAATCCGACTTACACACACACACACCGATTTTGGACGTACGATAAAAAGTCGAGCCGTGCTATGTGAAAAGTTCCATGCATATCTTCACGCCACTAAAGAAATGTGGACGTCATGACTTTTTATTGTACGTCCAAAATCGTTGTGTGTGTCCGCAGCGTAACTTTACCAAAGTTCCGGATCTGGGCTATTTTTGTGTTAAATTTACTCGACTATTTGGTTTACCTTTTTTTGAATGAAAAGACAGTGTTGACTATATGACATTACTGGAGAAACTTGAACTTGATTGCATTCACGGCATACATAATTTTAGTATAATATTCCTTACAATTTCTGAGAAAATGAAGAGTTTATTATTTTGGTCTATACCTATTGAATATACACTTTTTTTTTCAAGGATATTTACTGGCAGCCTTTTTCATTGTCGGCAAATGCCAGTAATTACCCGCAAAATGGCAATACCGCGACAATCGGAATAACGGAAATGATGATTGACATTGACAGTTAAACAAGTTAAATCGCTCATGCGCATACAAATTTGTTATCAGGAAAATAGCTTTCTTTCGCCTCTTGTTAGATTGTGTACTCTGTGGTCATACCTACGATCACAAAACACAATTTCTAACGATGAATGGGACTTGGATTCTTGTCGATATTGCAGATTCCTGTCTGTCTTTCTACCATCTTCGCCTCTTTGTTTTAAAAAATTGTTCACTTTTTCATCACTACAGCCACTTTCATATGCTGCATCTATTATGAACAGACTAACATTCAGAACCTATAGAATATATTAATAACAATTATGTATCAATAACTTTCAACCACACGCACATTTTTCAATTTACTCCCATCGCACCGATCGGATTCAACATAACTACCTACTTTAATTCTAAATTCAAACTTGGCGCCTCCAATGCAATGACGAAACAGGATGCCGGACAAAATCGGTGACATTTCATAACCCCCCTAATAATAAGAACCCTGGTAGTTGTTAACTTTTTTAAATTAAAAAAAAATCAATACAAATTATACATTATTATTATTATACATTTGTGGTTTTTGGTAAAAACCGGCAACGCAGCATCATGATTTTTCTTGTGAGTATGAGGCAATTTCTTACGAAAATCAGGCACATTTTTGCGACAACCAGTTGGTATTTTTATTGCTTGCATGTACAGCCAGAAAACGAAAAAACAAATTAATTTTTTGTTTCCTAATAGTACATTAAGCAACGCATTTCATATGGCATTCTGTTATGACAAGAGTCCAAGTTTAAAAAACGAATAGCGCAGCGATGAGTTTTTTAAAGGACGAGTGTCATAAGAGCCATATGAAATAAGTTGCTTATAATACTTTTTATATTTTGCCATTTTATTAATTTTTTAATAAATTTATACTTTGCATATTATAGAGAAGTTTGCTTTAAAAAAAAAATGATTTGGTAGGACTGTTCTATAATTTTTTAAATTTGACAGATTTGAAATAAAAAATATAACAGAAAATGTCCATTCATGTCATTTGGTGATTCTTATTACCAACCGTATAACACAAAAAGTTGCGTACTCAAATGCGTATCATAATGTAAAATATTATAGATGCAAAATATAAAAATGCATTTTTTGAGACGGCTTTTGGAAGATTTAATAACTTTGTAAATAAGGGTCAGAACTGGCCCAAATTGGGTTTTCGAGGTGGCTGATCACGATTATGATGTTCAAATTGACCCACAGCCGACCTGGAGCTCAGGAACGCCGATGAACGTCATCTCCGTGGGACTCTCCCAAAAATTCACGCGGGGAGGGAGAGAAATGTTTCTTAGGTTGATGAATTTAAATATGGCATCGGCGAATACCCCCTGGACACCTAGTGCGCCGGAACCTGGACGTGGACGTCATCTCAGAGAGTTTTCCTGACAAGATTGCCAAAAACAACCCGAAAACCACCCTCCCAACACCTGGTGCACCGGAACCTGGGCCTGAACGTCGTCCCCGAGGGTTTTCCCTCCCTTGCAATCTTGCCTCTAAAATTTGTGAAAGCTCTACTTGCAACAATACTGAAAGATATTCAGTTGAAAACGTTATTGCGTATCATAATGTAAAATATTATAGATGTAAAATTTAAAAAGTAATTTTAAAATGATTGGTTAACAAATTTGTTATTTTCAATTCTGAATACCTAAGATACTAAATAATTCTTTTTTAAATTATTATGATGAAAACAGCATCAAAATATTGCCCATAGAAAAACATCTACATAAAATGTTGGTGAAAAAAAAATAAAGAAAAAATGTCACACTGCATGGATTAGAATTTCGTTTATGTCTAGAATAAGAAAATCAATACATCCATTATGTTTTTTATTTATATATTCATTTTTTTACTTCAACTGGATCTTTCCGATCATGTGATGGGTTCAGAAAGGTTATCAACCGCATACATACCCTTTTGTAGATAATAAAGTAAAACGAAATTAAAACTCACCTTTGGATGTGCCCTTCTTGGAAATGCTACTTTGGGGTCGATCTGAAACAAAAACATGACGATATTATCTATTTTTTATACAAAATCAATCATTAAAATTATATGTGATTTTACCAGTTTATTTTTTGTCAACCTTATATTTATATTCTCTTCGGAATGATGAAGCGTTAGAACTTGGAAATCACGTTTTAAGGCCTTATGCAAAAAGAAATTTAAACTATACCAAGCGAATTTTTAAATAAAGACATACAAGAGCTCGACGTATGGTTGAGTGTACTTTTGGGATTCTCCTATATTTCACCTCCCAATTGATGTGAACATCAATTTTTGTGTCCGAATCGGCAGACTAAAAATCGGCAAGTGTGCGCGCGTGGGATGATTCGCCGACTAAACTATCTGCCGATAAAAAGTAGTATGCGATGTCTCTAAGGCTTACTGTCCACGTACACCGCACGTCATACGCACGCTATCGTCATTTCATTTGACGATTGCTTGCATTTTAGGTATAAACAAGCGAAACTGTGTCCACGGTGCAGCAACGTCGCGTCTGCCTTTCGTCATGCGTTCGTCTTGGGTTGGGAAACGCGTGGGTAGTAACATGCTACAGCACGAGCTGCATGACGAACGCATGACGAAAGGCAGACGCGACTTTGCTGCACCGTGGACACAGTTTCGCTTGTTTATACCTAAAAAGCAAGCAATCGTCAAATGAAATGACGATAGCGTGCGTATGACTTGCGGTCTATGTGGACAGTAAGCCTAACAGTTTCAGTTTTTTTTTTGGAATCGTCAACAAAAATAAATGAAAATCAACAACAATTTTTGCCCCAATATTTCTCCTAGATATACTTATGTCAGTAGTTTTCAATGTTTTTATAAAAAGAAAAGTTAAATTGGTACCTATCGAAAAAAAAAAAGTTTCATACATACTTTAATTGCTAATCACTTCAAAATTATAACTCTCTTCCTCAATTATTTATTAAGAAAACATTTTTTGTTTAAAATAAAACCAAGCAAAACTGGAATTACCTAACCGGAAAACCGGATAATAGAAAAACAGCGGAACTTTAATGAACTAATATAAAATGAAATCCTTCTTAGCGTTTTCTATTACGAATACTAGTGTAAGTCGAAGAAAGTTTGATGAAGTTAAGTAAATAATGCTCCCTTAGAAATTGCTGTTTAACTGAACTTACCGTAAGGTTTTAAAAGCAATTAGCAACCTCAGCTGTCCCTCTTTCTTTTCGTTTACTGACAAGTTCTCGCAAACTTGCATGAAACGGCTAAAACGGCAAAGTAGAAACGTTGTACATTATGATTTTCTTGCTTCATTAACTGCGAACGTGGCTCTTTAACAAGAACCTAATTTTTAAAAGTATGCATTCTCCGTTTTCTGAATGCCTTTAGTTTTATACTTGTTGAACCAACTAAAGTTTGGAAGATCACTTATATGTATACAGGATGGACCATAATTAATAGAACAAAGTAAAAAGAGATTATTTGTACCAAAAATGCCTTATTTAGATTTAGAGATTCACGAGTTTGATTTGATTTTAAGAATTTGATTTGAGTTTGATTTGCCTAGACAAATCGTGGGCCGATGCCCTCAAACGTCCAAAAACCACCCCCAAAATGAGGGAATCGCGGATTCCGTATCTTCCTACAGCAAAATATATTTTCCCCGTCTACAGGGTGATTTTTTTTGTTGTAAACAAGAAAACTCGAGTCATCTCCCGTTTTTGAGGATGCTGAGCACAATGGTGATGTTACATCCAACAATCGCCCTCTACAGGGTGACAAATTTTTTTATGAGCAAACATGAAAACCCGAGGTGACTTGATAATATTTTCTTCTTGCGTAGGCATCTTCGGCACGGAATAATTGAAAGTTGAATGTTTAGATATGACAGAATCACTGAATAAAACTGAGTCTAATGCCTCGTTTGCTTTCCTCAAACTCGTTAAAAGTTTTTTTTACAAACCAGAAGTCACAAAATTACGTAAAAATAACGAAAGGCATGCTCACCAACTTTCAAAAACTCAATTGTACTGTAAGTATTAAGATCAACTACCTTCGCAGTCACTTAGATCGCTTCCGAAAAATGTAGGCGTAATATGTATAATAAATATAATAAAAATTATATAGAAATAGTTAAAAAAAACATTGAAAATTATCCCTTTTTTTATAATTTATTATTTTATATACAATTATAATTTTTTGCCATATAAAATCATAATGATACCTACAAACTGATAGACAATCCAAAACCTTTTATTAATAATAATAATAATCTCGTATCGTTCATATTGTTTCGTATCCAAAATACTGTTTTGTATAAATTTAATTAAATAGTTTTTGTCCACATTATTACAATAAGCGAATTGTAGTGTATATAGAGTTAAGGTGAACAAATTCATTATCGACAACAAAGACTTTATATCAAGTTTCATGATCAAGTTTCTGGTAAATGCGTTTTATGCCACCGACATTATTCGTTACTCCGAGAGAACATTAACATTGTGAACCATCATCATTATCATCAACCAAACCAGTGATGAAAATTGGCAAACTTGAACACTGACAATTATTACACCTGTGTTGAAAATACTGGCATATTTGAACTCCAAATAATTAACAGACATTTTATAAAAAACTACAAAAGTCTACAAATATTTGTGTATTTAAAACATCCGTATGTTAAACGATAAAACAAGTTGTAAGTATTTAAAAATTTCTCAATAATTGTTTACAAACCCAGGTTAGGTGATTTGAAGTTTTGGAATAAATCTGTAACTGCTGAAATGTCTGACAAAGGATCCAAATTTGCAACATCAATACAAACAAAAATTTTTTTAGGCTCCCATGATTTCTAATTATTGTTTTGGTCTTGCGATTTAATAAGAGTATGTAAAAACTTAAATTTCTATTATGCGTTGCCCGTAATACATTTTTATTAAATACGCCCTCACCATTTTTTATTTATTTTTTTTCAATAAAGATGGTCTTGAGGTTTGATGAGAGTATATCAAATTCTTCACATCATTGAGCACCTTTTGTAAAAAATTTGTCGTATTTTTATCAATGCCTTGCCAAGTTAGATATTCTCAAAATTTTCCAATGTTTCTTCTTCTTTAAAAATTTCAATCAATGTGTATTTCGTCTTTCAAAAACACATACGATTTCCTAATTTTTCTTTTGATATTTTTGACAATATTATCGATATTAATTAGTTAAAAAAACGCTTTCACATTGTTATTTTCAATTCTCAGTTATATTTGAGTGTGAAAATTACATCAGAACAAAATACGACGCCGATCAGTTTAGCTCGCTCTAATTAACTCGAGCGCACACCTTAAGGGGTTAAATATTTATAGGGTATTGTCATAATGTGACGTTTCAAGCAGACCACGTAAGAAACTTGATATACGCCTGCCCATTTCGATTTCGCTTGACACGAGCGGCGCTCTAACGGAATTTTAGGTAAACAAACATTAACTATTAACTTACGGGCCGCGCCACCAGATGTCGCTTTGAGCGTTGCTGGGTTGGCGTATATGAAGGGTGGTCGTTTTTGTGAGAACTGCCGAATGCTTAAATGTATTTAATCAATTACTGCTCAATAAATTCAAGCCCATTTTCTAAATACATTCTAGAGATAGTTCTACCTTTGGAGAAATTCCCAAAATTCGCTATGCTCGTGAATAAAATCAACACTATCAAAAAGTTTTCATTGTTGGTTCTTTCTTACTAAATGTTAACATTGTCAAACAAAAGAACAAAAGTCGATGAATGAAATTCTCTTTGCTCCTTTATAAACTACTGGTTTTAATCCAATTAATTCAAAAACTTGAATAGAAAATTATGCACTAACTAACTTGCAACTGTCTAGTTAAAAATTTAAATCGAAAAAAAAAGAATTCCATAAAATAAAAACGAATCCGGTTGATTAAACTTTTTCATACATCAGATAAATCTTGCAAGGCGCATTACATAAGAATAATTAAATTCAAAGGGATTCTTCGAAATTAAAAAAGCAGCAAGAGAGAGAGAGAGAGAGAGAGAGAGAGAGAGAGAGAGAGAGAGAGAGCGAAAGATTCTTTTACATTATAATATCATCGCTTCGACGATGTTCAACTAAAAATAAGAAAAACTTTAAAAAGTTGGGCGAATTAAAGCAATTCGAGTTATCTTGCTTTCCAGGCGGGTGCTTCCCAAAATTAAAATAACAATAAAATTTAATGCATTAGGAAAGTTGGATGCACTTGATGGGAGGTTCACACAGTTGACAGTCACGAATCTACACTAAAAGGAACTTTTATGACCTGATACGACAAAGTTCAACTTTTTATGACAAGTGTCCACGAAACCCTAGGCTAGAAATAGAAGAGTTAATTAAAGAAAACTTAAGGTTTTAAGCTAATGATGTATTTTTACATAATTTGTAGTTATTCCAAAAAAATAATACACGATAGACAAGTCAAATGGTAGTATTTCCAAAACATGAGTCCGGTAGAAAACTGTATGTTTTTTGTGGTACTAATTACTTCTTATTACATCTACATAATACTTAATAAATCCTCAAGTCAGGCTTACAAAAAAAAGAAGGGGGAAGTAACTTAGGGTTGGGAAGAGGGGTTTGAGAGAGAGGGAGGGCGGTTGATACTTCAATTAAGGGTTGGGAAGAGCGGTGGTTTTGAGAGGTAGGGGGGTTCATATTAACAGTAGCAGACTTGTTATTATTGGACCCCTTCATATTGGTCAAATAAGCGTTTAGAGGCAAAATGGAGAAATGATCAGTATATGCGTAATATATTGATCCAAATTTAAAATTTTGGTGCTCACTGAACTCAAAATTTGATGCTTTACAACTTTCATTTTACCAGTTACATAAACTGGCTGTTTTTAAATCACAGTCGTCTAACTGTGAGTATATATTGCTGTTTTCACAAAATTGGCTTTTTTCGATTGACGATGGCGACCCATAAATTTTGAGGTTAGGATGTTAGGGAGGTCATTCGACGAAGAATTTTATACTCTTCAACTTTGAAAAACTCCGAAAATGTCGAGGTTTTTTGCATTTTCCGACCTGATCCGGTCCTGCTACGAGGCAGCAAACTTCAGATTCGTGTTCAGCACCCCGAAAATATAATATATAATTCCGTTGAAATTTTTTTTACCGGACTCATGTTTCGAAACAGGCACTTTTGAACACCATTTGACTAGGCTACGAGTTTAATTGCACTTTTTAGAAACAATCTTGTGGGTATTAAAAACTCTAATAACCCCCTTTAAGGAAATTAAGAAATTACACTCATTTTTTGCTGAAGAAAATACCAATAACAGTGTTTAGTAAGATGCAGACATTTCATTATATTGAACTTTTCTTGCGATCTAAAAAAATAAATTTAGCTATTAATGTACGTACTAACATATAAATTATAATAAATAACATAAGAAATCTTAAAAATGATTTTTTTATCGCGATATTTATGCTTGATTCTCGTAGAAAAACTGTATTTCAGTCCAAAAAATGTTTAAAAAAATAAAAAATATTTCAGGTTCTAAAGTAAGATTTTTGTGAGGGAACGAATCAATATAAATCAATATAAAAATGAAAATCGAATTTTTATTTTTTTATTATTTCCTAAATTGGGCACTTTAGATAAAGAAATAAAATGTTGGATTTTCTTAGACAAAAGTACACACAAAATCGTTCTCTTTAAGATCAAAAATTTTTCTCTACTATTGTTTTTCCAAAAATGGCGCCCAATTCAATTTTTTTTAGGAAAATACCGATTTTGGCTGGACAAATATATTTTTTTTTTTAATTTTTACCATGTCTTCCCGACATAAAAATACATTTTTTCCCCAATTTTTAAGAAAATTAGAGGATTCTTTGGTTATTTATTGCCAATTCATGCATTTTTAAAAAAACCCTAACCTTCATCACGGTCATTTTAATTTTTTTTATTTTTCCACGACTCTTAGAGCCGGAGATATTGAAAAAATGGTGAAGCAATCCACTCGAAAAATACCAAAAATGCCGTTTTTGGCACATCTCTCGCGAAGCTGCAGCCAAAATTTATTGAAAATTTTTTACAAGCTTCCCTTTATGTATAAAATCGAAAAAATTAAAAAAATTTGACTTTGCCCTTACATCCATATACAATTAGAATATCACTCCACTATAAGCTGTAATGTTTTTCAAAGGAAAATATTTATTTTCCGATTTTATACGAATTTAAATTAAAAAAAACCCTATTTTTTTCTATATATATATTTTTTTTCATACCATCTTAAAGTCAAGGTTCCAACAAAGAAAATGAGCACTGATAAAGTAAAAAAATTAAAAATTTGTAAACCAGCTTTTTCGACTGAAAATTAGGCTTTTTTCTTTAAATTTAAATTCGTATAAAATCGAAAAATAAACTTAAATAATTTTGACCAATATACGTCAAGAAGATTGTATCGGTCTGTGTCAAGTGTTTGCTGGGGTTGTCAGTGTAGATTTAAAAAATTAAAATGAGATCATTTTGACATTAAAATAAGTTTTTTGGATAATAATTGAGTTTTTGTTAAAAATATAAATTATAAATTTAATTTTTGTTTATTTTATTTTTGAATTTTTTCTTTAATAATATAAAAAATTTAGTGGCAATGAATAAAAAGAAATATTGTTAGGTGTCCAAGCCCTAAGAGTTAAGAGCCGGAAGAAAATTTAAATTTCTTAATGTCAGTAAAACATGACAGTATATTTCAGCCACAAATCGTAAAAAACCAATATCCAACTCTCAAAACGTATATTTACCTACCCCCACCCCTTTCCGGAACTTTTACTCAGTCGTCTTGATTTTTCTTAATTTACTTATAAATTATCCTAAATTTTCCGACTATCCACATACTCCTAAGAATTTTTTTTGTTTCAAAACTGATTAGCCCTGGTCTAGTATTTTTTTGGGAGGAAGTTTTTAGGGGATCAAATGTCAGAAAAATTGTTCTGTAAAGTTCCTCTCTTTGCTTCAATTTTTACAAAACAATACGACTCTTGCTAGAAAAATATCATTATCACATTTACTGACTTTTTCAATAATTCATTCATTCATGTCGGCTATCTTAGCTAGTGGGTGATATGAATAAAAATGAGTAAATACTCGAAGTATTTACTAAAGAGTACAAGATAAGTAAAGTATTCTCTTGAAATCCGCATGAATAAAAATAACACTCGTGAGGGTCTACTTCCGCTAGCCGAGTTTTTACTAGGAGAATACTTGCCAGTAAATACTTGTTGCTGAACGAAGACTAGTTTTTGCCCAGTAAATACTGGTGACTATTTTATCCAGAAAAGGTTTTTGATACAGTCGATTGGTCAATATCTATCCAAACTCCAGTTTGAAACCCAGGATCCAATAAAAAGACCTCCGACAGCCTATTTGAAAGCAAATACTTGTTCACTTTTATAACTTAAAATCTCATCCAAATTTCTGTTAAATTTCTTTAAATATGATACCGTTAGTTTCGTCATTTCACCAATGACTATAGATTCGAAATACAAAGTTAAATTCAAATTCAAACATGTATAAAACATTTTTTTTAAACTACTTATATTGAAGTAAAAGGCAACAAGCACGGGTCAGATCAGACTCTTCCGTGGACAAGTATTTACTTGTTTTATTCATAGGATTTTGGACGATTTTTGAGTTTTGGGTTTACTTTATGTCAAGTAATTACTTCGAGTACTTACTATTTACTTGTTTTATTCATACAGTCACAAGTAATTACTAACGGCTGCGCAAGTAAAAGCTTTTACTCGTTTTTATTCATATCACCCATGATATTCGATACATAAAAATTTTTCACCTCGACCTCGAAAGCAAACTCGGTTACGTTTATTCGTTCTTCACATTTTGATTTTATTTTTTTTCGGTTTTCTACTTTAAAGAACAAAATTGGGAATTAATGTGAAACGTAAATTCAGCAGCGGCAAATCAACCAGCAGCTGTCTAATTCTATTTTAATTTGAAACAACTAATGGGCGAATCCAACAGTATATGCGTCGCACTCCCATCTCAAATGGCATATTTAACATTTTACTTGCATTTAGATGATGGTAAGCTTTTAAGTTTTCATAGCTTTCCCGACAGCTGCTGTCATTATGAGAAATTAACAGCGGAAAATTTCGATTTCCCTTTACCAGAACGATGCTCTAGTTTTAATGCGTCTGAATATAATACCTTTTATACCTGCTACCTCAAATAATGGAATGGTGTTTAATTCAGTAAGAAACTGTTATGTTGATGTAAGGAAACGTGACGTTTCTAGATTTTAGTTGGGATTTTACCTAATTTGCATATTTAAATTAATTTTATTTATTTACTTACCGGAAGTTTGACGATTCCGAGTGAGACAAAAGAATTATTTTTAGACTAGAGAAAATATTTAATTATGTTTTTAATATTTATGATTTCTTTTTCATTAGTTTCCGCTTCAAACTCTACTCTATGAAAAGAGTGATTAAAGTGTTCTTCAAGGTTCATTATGTAAGAACAGCTTTTATTTTTGAATTTCTTGCAGGAACTTCTGAATAGAACTTTATGACAGCAGAATTTTTGTCTAAGGTCCTTTTGGCTATCGACTCTTTCCGACCTCCTATTTGTTTACCTCGTATATACTCTAATGACGTCACAAAACTTTGGTTAGACAAGTTTCGAACCACTTACCCAAATTTCAACACTTTTCGGTGGCACCATCTTGCAGTGACTTTTGAAGTAATGGGCCTATAGCAGTCTAGTATCGCTACGGATATATATATATATATATTTTAAGTAGAAAAATTCGTGGGAATCAGTCAATATAAAATAAATTAGTTTGATTTCTTCGTTTTGGTCAAGCTTTCGAAAACGTTTATTTTCTTTTTCAAGACTAATAACATGAAATACGGAAAAAATTAAATACAAAAAGAAACATCGGTGTTAAAATATTTTAAAATGACAAAATGACAGTTTCCAAAAACTTCAGAATACAATTGTAACATACAGAGTGTGATTATAAAAAGTATAAGAATGTGTAAATATATATATAAAAAAATAATAATAAATATCAATTCAAGGAGGACGAGTTGAGAAATTTTCTTTATGTTTTTTTAATAGAAATGTGTATATTGTACTCAGGTCATTGATGTCTGTTCTTTTATTCATTGAATTTTGATTGTTATTTATATGAACCATTTCAAGAAAGAGACGCTTATTGAGATTTCGTTCATTATCGAGAATTTTGACATTATTATAGTCAATCACATGATCTTTATCTATTACATGTTCAGCAAGGCGACAAGATCTCACATTCCTTCTGCAGTCACTTTTGTGAGAAGTTATTCTATCTTTAATCATTCTACTTGTTTGACCAATGTATACTTCATCACAGCTGCTGCATGGGATTTCATAGATTATATTTGATTTATTTTTGACTGGTATGGGTGTTTTCAATTTAGAATTGAAAACACCCATACCAGTCAAAAATAAATCAAATATAATCTATGAAATCCCATGCAGCAGCTGTGATGAAGTATACATTGGTCAAACAAGTAGAATGATTAAAGATAGAATAACTTCTCACAAAAGTGACTGCAGAAGGAATGTGAGATCTTGTCGCCTTGCTGAACATGTAATAGATAAAGATCATGTGATTGACTATAATAATGTCAAAATTCTCGATAATGAACGAAATCTCAATAAGCGTCTCTTTCTTGAAATGGTTCATATAAATAACAATCAAAATTCAATGAATAAAAGAACAGACATCAATGACCTGAGTACAATATACACATTTCTATTAAAAAACATAAAGAAAATTTCTCAACTCGTCCTCCTTGAATTGATATTTATTATTATTTTTTTATATATATATTTACACATTCTTATACTTTTTATAATCACACTCTGTATGTTACAATTGTATTCTGAAGTTTTTGGAAACTGTCATTTTGTCATTTTAAAATATTTTAACACCGATGTTTCTTTTTGTATTTAATTTTTTCCGTATTTCATGTTATTAGTCTTGAAAAAGAAAATAAACGTTTTCGAAAGCTTGACCAAAACGAAGAAATCAAACTAATTTATTTTATATTGACTGATTCCCACGAATTTTTCTACTTAAACTATTATTGAACAGTCACGAAAATATCCACTTATTATATATATATATATATATATATATATATAGTACAGCAGCTGCCACCTGATTTTTTTTGTGATTACTCTGCGAAAATTCTCGATTTGGTGGGGTGTCCAAATTTTATGACTAACAGTTAGCTTTTTATTTATGTGACGATAATTTTATAATAAACTCGAAAAAACGTTTGTCCTACAAAATGCATGGTTTGACTGAAGTGTCCTCCACTGCCAATATGTCAAAATAACGAGATCATAAAAATTATTACTAAACAGCTGATTTTTTTTTGCTACTTAATAAATATTTGTATAATGAAATGGTCACATAGTCCTACATATTGAATGATACGTTTTCTTAGTCCTACGCTTAGAAATTGTCGATTCCACGCTAATATTTTTTTTTTATGAATAACTGTAGGACAAAGATAATACATGTTAAGTTAGTGCATTCTTTGCCTAAATAAAACAGTGTACTACACAAAAATGGGTAGGTAACGCTAGTCCTACAAGAATATTGAAAATAACGTATTATATCACAATTGCGGTTTTGTTTTATTTTCGGACACATGTAATCGTAAGCGCAATCAATACTTTTTTAATTAACTGTAGAACTGTCAAAACAAAACAAAAAAAAATACAATTAATATTCATCAGATTCCGACGCTTCATCGCTTTGAACATCATTTTCCTCATTTTCTGTGTCATCTAAATAAGTGTAATAAAATAATTAACAACATTACAGCATAATCATCAATAAGTAAGAAAAGTAATAATCCTAGAGTACCTTGGAAGTCAGAAGATAATTCTTCGAAAGATGGCCTGTGAGGGCCATCGAACCAATAATATTCGTATTTGCCATCAATCATTACACCATATACTGCAAATATATGATGTTCGATTAATAGTTGCAACAATTTTTGGTTGGTTGGTATTTTTTTTTAAGAATTTTCTCGTTTTGGTTTCTGCATTTGAATCCTTTTTCGAAAAACTCGTTAATATCGTTTTTCCATTTTAATGAATACAATCTTCAGACATACTCTTCAAGAAATAGAAATACCACTCGATGTTGTTAACTCGGTACGGCCACCATATAATTGCAAAAAAGCCTTTTGAAACTCCGTATTTTTTTAAGAATATTAAATGACCTCTTTTTTCCTTTGCGGTAGAAAGCAGGGTTATAGTCATTCCCTTTAAAAATATGGAATAAAGCAAGCCAACGTCATAATTGTTCTCCAAGCTTGGCATGAATTTCGTTAATATTCAGGTAAAATCTTTAATTTTATAAATACAGACAGAATTTAATGAGCAACTTAAGTAATAAAAATGTACCAATTTATTTATTATATATTATTTCCAGTTGTTAAACAATTCATAGGACTTTTCGTACCATTCATTGCGCGTTGTCTTGTTAAGTAACAAATTTACCTTCTTCTTGCAAGTCTGGTGGAGTATTCGTAAATTCTTCATCACTGCCTGAATTACTATTCATTTTCACTAATTCACATAATCACAATTATTCAGAATCAGAACGTATTTTTATTTTAAAGTTTAATTCTCTTGTTTCTACACTGACGTTTAGTGAAAATGTATGTGAAATGTCAAAGTCAAAGGTGCGTTGATAGTGAAAATCGTGTTCTTTTGGATTTTTTCGGGCCAAGGCCCGGAAATATTACTTTCGGTCTGATTTTTAGGGTTGATATGATTCATTTTCAAATAATTTTTATGACCTCGTTATTTGGACATATTGGCAGTGGAAGACGCTTCAGTCAAACCATATTTTCGAGTTTATTATAAAATTATGGTCACATATAAATACAAAACTAACTGCTGGTCATAAAATTTGGACACCCCACCAAATCGACATGTTTTACACCTGTACAGTTCATTAGCTACCACTATCAAGAATTTTAGCAGAGGAAAAAGTTGGGCGTCTCGTCAAACCGAAGCTACTTAGGGAGGTTCAGCCTGTAAGTAACCACAAAAAAAATCAAGTGGCGGCTACTGTACTAATAGAGATATAAGCCATGTTTGTAAGTAAAACTTACCTTAATTTTTGATATTAAAATTGAAAATTGCCATTTAAAATAAACGAATATTCAGTGAACAACGATTTGGGATCGTTTTATTGAAAACCCTGTATGTAATTTACGAACGGTATTTATTAGATACGGGCTTATGTCATAAATATCTATGATTTTGTTTCGTCTTGGTGCTTAGTACATTAAAAAATATTGGTAAAAGCAGACCTACATATATCAATTAAAAAAAAATTAATCCCAATTTTGGGTATATGGTCGTCTAAAAACGCCCTATATAATCTTTGAATGCCTTATACAGGGTGTCCCATTAAGAATGGGACAGATTCTCCAATTCAAAATAAAACGATTAAGCGAAATATGCTTAGATAAAATGTTACTCGTTTCCGAAATACGGGGTGTTGAAGTTGAAAACTGAAAAATTATTAATGGTCATAATTTTTTTTAATACACCGTATAATTTTACTCAAATCGGCACACTTGTTAAATATCATAAAATGCACCTAACAGTAAAAAAAACAGATCAGTACGCTCTACCAGTGGCGTACGGCAGGAGTAAGTAATGCTTGTACTCCTTCTAAATGTTACGCCGCTGTCTAAATTTTAATTTTGACTATAATTTTAATTTTTTTGATATTTTCTAAGTCAATAATGTACACTTGTTAGTTTGTTGTAAAGTCATTGTTTTTCGAGATATTCGCAGTTAAAGATAGATAGACATGTACTTTTTATTTGTATTATTATTAATAATATTCATTTTTACAATTTTGTCTTAAAACCAAACAAAGTAAAAACTAATGTAATGAAATTTTTACTTCAACAAATTTTCAATATGTCCACCATTAACTTGTATACACTTCCTTAGACGTTTAACTAAAGACTGTCTCACTTTAAACAACTGATTTGCTTGATTTTGTCGAATTGTAGCAGCAGCATTCTGAATTTTGTTCCAAAGTTCCTGATGGGTATTTATTGCTTCACCATAAACAAGACTTTTGATGTAGCCCCAATAATAAAAATCTAAAGGATTAAATTCAGGACTGCGTGGTGGCCAAGCAAATTCGCTTCCACGTCCAATCCAACGATGTGGAAAACGTAAATTTAGGTAATTCCGAACATCTAATATGTAATGGGCTGACGCACCATCCTGCAAAAACCAGAAGTTATGACGTAAATTTAAAGGAATATCATCTAACATGTCCTCCATATGATTTTGAAGAAAATTGAGGTATTCTATCCCATTTAATCTGTGTGGAAGCTCGTACGGACCAATGATGTAATTTCCAATAATACCCACCTAAACATTTATAGAAAATTCTGTTTGGAAATGGTTCTCCCTTGAAAATGTTTAACTGACAGTGACATTATAAATAAAAGCCTACTGTCAAAATTTTCAATAATAAATTAATAAATATTCTCACAATCGCAACGTGTCTATTAGGAACTTAACATAACAAATCAGAACAAAAAAATAAAAAAAATAGAATAAAGCTGTTTGGTCGCGAATCTCATTAATTGTAAAAATGAATATTATTAATAATAATACAAATAAAAAGTACATGTCTATCTATCTTTAACTGCGAATATCTCGAAAAACAATGACTTTACAACAAACTAACAAGTGTACATTATTGACTTAGAAAATATCAAAAAAATTAAAATTATAGTCAAAATTAAAATTTAGACAGCGGCGTAACATTTAGAAGGGGTACAAGCATTACTTACTCCTACCGTACGCCACTGGTAGAGCGCACTGAACTGTTTTTTTTACTGTTAGGTGCATTTTATGATATTTAACAAGTGTGCCGATTTGAGTAAAATTATACGGTGTATTAAAAAAATTATGGCCATTAATAATTTTTCAGTTTTCAACTTCAACACCCCGTATTTCGGAAACGAGGAACATTTTATCTAAGCATATTTCGCTTAATCGTTTTATTTTGAATTGGAGAATCTGCGGTTGTTCTATGTCCCATTCTTAATGGGACACCCTGTATTTACTAGTAACTTTAAAAGAAACCTAATAATTCGACAAGGAATGAGAAAATTTTTACCAGTTACCAGAGAAATAAATATTTTCCTGACGAATTTATTCAAAAACAAGACTAATTTTCGTACGTTTACTATATAATGTTTGTTTATTTACATTTAATAATAATAATACTTTTTATTCACCATTCAAAAAAAATACATTTCTGGAATGGTCAAAAGGTCCTTTGATCATTGGAAAACCAATAACATTTATTTCTACGAATATTTATGTTACTGATTCCGACACGCATTTGTAAATTTTATCCTTCCTATACATTTTGTTAACATTTAAACGAGATGAATAAATATATTTATATATTTACAATTCAAAAACAAGTAAACAATCAATACATTAATTAAATATTTTGGCAAAATCAGTGTTTTAGTGAGAGATAAGAAACTTATTTTAAAAATAATACATTAATTGTGGGTCTGGGTTTAAGCAATATATTTTAAGAACGTGTTTGTGATTGTACCATTAAAAAAATCTTTAATAAAATTAACCAATTCTGTGCAGACGATGATAATCGTCCCAACTTAATCGGGAAGTAAATAAGTTTCGAAAAATGAAACATGTCTGTCGATAACAATTGGTAGCGAATGTACACCACACACACCAGCAGCAACAGTAGCAGCACGAATGTCATTGACACAAACTGGTGGTTTTCCCATTGAAAGACTGTAAATCGCAAGTAACATGCTGTATCGAGTGGTGCACATACACCAGAATGGTGAATGGTGATTTGGAGTATCATCCAAGTGGGTATATCGCGACGATCGATTGTTATAATCTGCGAATTGTGGGCAGGACGGTCACTTGCAGGCATCGAGAGATTCATGTGCTGTTTGTTAAAGAAATTTCCACGGAATTGACTCAAGGAGAAAACGACGATGGGACGAGTTCAAGTACTTGCAACTAATATTGATTACTAATTTCAAATATATTGGATTTAGACGCAAAACCTAAGTACAAATTAACAGCTACGCATTATACAAAAACTCGTTGTTTCTTAGACAAGATAAATTGTATTATTTTGATAGTATTAGTGCGTCTTCCTCTAGTAATCTTAGATTATGTTTCTAAAGCTTAATTCTGATACTTTCTTTATGCAAAATTGTTTCATCTCCCTAATCAGTCTCAAAGAAGTGTAATTTTCTTTACTGCCTTTCTTGTTATCCGGAGCTCTTTTAAAACGCCCCTTAATTTGCAATATACACAATATACAGATCTGAAATTTTTCATAATACATCTTATAAAGGAGCTCCGACTAAGAAGTATGCAGTAAATGTTTGAAGAAAAAGGCTCTAGTTTAATCATGTATACACATTTTATCACAAAGAAGAAATGCACCGGCTTTTCATACAAAGAAAAATCCGAAAGCAATTTTCCATAATAGTGTACTTTTCAATATAGGCAACTCCTTTTATGATGATGAATTTATTTTTTCGTGAATAGTTTTGGTATTACTCAAAGCGATCCGATGAATATCGATTTAGAACGACTTGGCTCTGCTCAAAAATAATACAATTAATTTTATATGACATGTTCTATATTTCCAAGTCAAACCAAACGTATATGTTTCAAATGGAATGCCCTATTTTTAAATTTAAAAGTTCCAGTTCTGATTTTTCTTTTAAAAAACACATTTTCTTGATATACTAATACACAATAACAACAATTGTATTGAAACATCAGTTTTTAGAAAAGAAACACATACAAATAGATATCTAAATTTTAATTCAAACCACTCAATTTGTGTTAAACGAGGTATAGTCAAATCTCTTTCCGATAGAGCAAAAACAAATTGTTCAAATGACAATATCTTAAATAATGAATTATCACTTGTTAAATATGTCTTGATTAAGAACAACTACCCAAGTAAATTTATAAATCGTGAACTTTACCGAGACATCAAAACTAAAGATCAAAATTTAAATCCCCCAATAATTCATTCAAATATAGTAAAAATCCCTTGTATTCCAAAATTATCGGAAAAAATTAGAAGGATTGGCAATAAATTTAATTTAAAAACAGTTTTTCAAACTGATAATACATTAAAATCTTTAATAGTAAATACAAAACCTTTTAATGAAATTCAAAACACAAAAAATTGTATTTACAAAATTCCATGCGAATGTAATAAATTTTATATAGGAGAAACATCCTTTTCATACCTTTTCATATTAGACTTAATGAACACCAATCATACATTAAAAATAAACAAATCGAAAAATCCAAAATATGTGAACATGCATGGGATTTTGGTCATAAAATACAATGGAATTCTTCAACTAGATTATTAAAAGAACCGAATAATTATAACCGCAGCATTGATATGCTTAAATAACAACGAATGTGTTTCTAATTGTTCGGTCGATATTTTAAAAATTTGGATGCCTATTTTACAAAAAGAGTTAATTGAAAAAACTCACTTTTTCCTGCCAAAACCATATAAATAATTTTTTCTTCCATTTTAAATTCAAGTCATTTTTAAAATTGTTCTCGCAAATATGTATTGAAATCCCAACAAAAACGGAACGAAATGAGTTTTGAAATAGATAATTACCAAATCTTCATAATAACTCAATATTAAAAATTCCCATCTACAACACAAGACACAGAAATTTATTTCGAACTATAAATCTTAGGCCTCGTAAGAAAAATCTGCCGATATTTCCAACGTCTGACGTTGATGCTGCCTCAAAGCAGCTGAAACTAATTGTTTTGGCGTATTTTTAACGTCATCTTCAAACAATTGAAAATCTGAAAGTCTCATCTGTTTGTGAAAAGCACGCGGATTGCGAAAATAATTAGTGTTTTCTTGAAAATTACAAAGACCCTTGTTTATGTCAACAAAATATTTGGAATATACACACAATAAGGGCCGGAACCTGGATAACTTGCATATTCAATTCAAACAATGGCAATAATAACGATTTAGCTGGATAGTGTGCCAATGACAGTTTATCAGTAACAGAAACTTCGTTTGTTAGAAATAATGACGGTTTAGGATAATACAAACTGCTCTCTTCTTTTGTTCAAATTTTAAAAAAGAGTGTTTAGTTTTTCACCGAATGGTAACGTTATTTTCTGAATTTATACTGGAAGATTCATAACTTCACTATTTTTTTCTCTAGCATTTTTCACCTATTTCGTTTTTCTCTTTTGAAATATCTACTATTTATTAAAAATATTTCAAGTTGGCTGTATTAGAAATAGAAACATTAAGTAACAGAGGTAGTGGAGTGAAATTAAAAATATTCTGCGAATGGATGTACGAGCTAAGTCAAATTATTAAAGTAGCCCTCAATCTCCGCATTACAAATATTTTTGGGTTTTGCAGGCTTTCTATACTGTTTCGATTTTAAAATCGTGTCCAACTGCACACCAAAGAGGTAATTTTTCGACATAATAAATTTTCTTTTTCAAAATTAAATTTTAAATGTCACTAAGATTTTCTCATTTAGTCAAAGTCGATTTTCACGTAAATCATCCAGATAGGCCGAAATTTTATTTAAATATTCCGGACGTAATAGAACACTGACTTCTGTATGTGTCCTAGAATGTTAACCCGATCATAAATCAAGTCCCTCTATAATTGGTTTAGGAGATGCATTACGTATTTGATTTGTTACTTTATAGAATGGAGTTATGAACCAGATATTACAGTCGATAGGATTGTAACAAACGTATATTGTTAAGTTAGATATAATTTGATATAGATGAAGAAAAAATGTTTATTATTCCGATTTATTGACCAAATAAAAACACCTGTTTCATTTAAAAGCATTTTCCGACACTATTAACAATAGAATTCTAAAAATATTCTACTCTGAATAGAGTTACTTTTACTATAATTTGGTAGATTTTATTTACAATTAAATACGAATTATTTAATATTAAAATACGCATAAAAATAAAATTATCTTTTTAAAAACTAAAATGTGTAATGGCAAATTACACACATTCATTAATAAAACGTTGAACATTCAGTTATTTTTATATATATTTATGTTTTTTATTTTCAATTTTAGAAATAATTATTTTATATACATTTTATATCATTTTTAAAGAACGATAAATACGTAATGTAATTTTTCGAGAACTGATAATGCACCTCATTTTATTTCTATATTTTTTAGATGTGTTAAAGTCACAGCATTTTCAATTTTTGATTACATTTACCTTTATATTAAGTCATATTTGCGAAATAAAATGGCCATATAATCATTTTAGTAAGGGATCTGAAAAACAGAGTGACATTTTGACCAGAACCGGTCAAAAAAACTTGCAATCCTCAAAACTAACTTGTAAAAGCGACGGAAGAACAACAAAATTCGCATTGTACGAGACAAAGACAACACAAACTTTTTCAGCGACTTTGGAACCTCATATAGTTAAACGAAGCCATATATTCTGCTTAAAACCCAAAAGTGCAAAGTGTCAAAAACACCAGCATTAACTTGGCAGCGGGCATCAACTCACACCAAACAAGTCCACACTGCTCTAAACCAAACATCGCGTTTGATAACTGTTGCTTCAGACCGACTCCAGTACAACAACTGTATCCTCTGAACAACATTGCTCCTCTGAACATCTGGCGCGATGTTGCAGCAGAGCCAGAGAAAAAAAAAATTAAAAAACGGACCTAAGATAGAACCAGACCAAGCTACTACCGGAGATGTAAGACCAACCTGGAACGAACAACAAAACTCGCATTGTACGAGCCAAAGACAACACAAACTTCTTCAGCGACTTTGGAACATCATATAGTTAAACGAAGCCATATTCTGCTTAAAACCCAACAAAGCCGTCGGATTAAACGACATTATGAGTGCAAAGTGTCAAAAACACCAGCATTAACTTGGCAGTGGGCATCAACTCACACCAAAGAAGTCCACACTGCTCTAAACCAAACATCTCCAGTACAACAACTGTAACCTCTGAACAGCATCGCTCCTCTGAACATCTGGCGCGATGTTGCAGCAGAGCCAGAGAAAAAAAATTAAAAAAAGGACCTAAGATATCCATTAAACGGGCACCAACCAGCTAGAACTAGACGAAGCTACTACCTGAGATGTAAGACCAACCTGGAACGATGCGGGATGTTTCCTAAAGGTACAAATACGAATTATCGATGTGGCGATGTACAAGTTCAACATTTCCTCACATGCGCTGACCTAGGCCAACTTTGTCATGTTCTCTTGCTTCTAACGCATTTTATTGTCTTTCGATTAGTACCTGAATTCTGATCATTTCTCCCAACTTGTACAATAGAGCCACATACATCACCAAACAAGTCCACACTACTCTAAACCAAACATCGCGTTTGATAACTGTTGCTTCAGCCCGACTCCAGTACAACTGTATCCTCTGAACAGCATCGCTCCTCTGAACATCTGGCGCGATGTTGCAGCAGAGCCAGAAAAAAAATTTAAAAAACGGACCTAAGATATCCATTAAACGGGCACCAACCAGCTAGAACTAGACCAAGCTACAAAGTCAATATTTGTTCACATGCACTGACTTAGGACATAGGCCAACTTTGTCGTGTTCTCTTGATTCTAACGCATTTTATTGTCATTCGATTAGTACCTGAATTCTGATCAATTCTTTCACCTTGTACAATATAGCCACATACATCACTTTTTTAAAAATAAATGTATAAAGAGAAAATTACGTTGATAATAAACTGTTACAACATACATTTGACATGTGACGTAATCAAAAAATGAAGTAAAATGAGCCTGTACGGCTGCGCTTAATTACCGAAATTAGATTGAAAATAAATGAGTGTCATTAGCGCAACTCCACGGGAGTTATGGAGTTCCTGCAAGAATGGATTTCGAGGGATACACAGTGGATTAGGCGAAACCAAAATTTATGGCGGATAGGGCAGGGTAAACTCTAAAGCGTCAGGAGTTTGGGGGAGATAATACGCTAAATTTCCAGGGATATAACATTTCAATAGAATTTTACGTCAAGTTATTGATTTGTAATGTCTTAAATAATTGGGACGATATTGTTTCATTATGTTATAATTTTAACGAAAAAAATGTTTGCTGGTTTTGTCGAAATTGATCTAATAATATTAAGTTTTAGGGTTGTCAAATCACTAAAAATGGTAATTGGTTATTTGAAAACAAAGTAAGATATTAAAGTTTAGTTTTTACGAAACTATTTGTATTTTTTCGTTTAAAATTTAAACTTCTACTTTGAGTAGTTTTAAACAAGTGGTGTTTCAAAATCTCTAAAATTGTAAATTTTAACTTTGAAATCCTGCTAATTAAAAACGAATCAAGAGATTGAAATTTGGTCTTCATGAAAATATTTCACCACCTTTTCACATATTTAAAATGGTGTGATTACAAAAAAAATCTTATCAAATCGATAAAAATTCAAATTTCGAGATTAACACCTCAAAAAAAAATTAGAATATATCGAATGGTTTACTCAAATCAATTAATGAAAAAAATAAACTGCATTAAAAACTAATACAAAAACCTAATGACTTACAGTTAAAACAAACATCCAAAAATCATAGAAATAAAGTTAAATCATTGATTGATAAAGCAAAACAGAATTATTATAAGAATGAAATTAATAAGAATCAAAATAATAATAAGGAATTATGGAAGGTAATGCAGAATATTTCTAAAAACAAAACTTAAATTAAAATTAATTCAATAAAAAATATGGGAAATATTAACTAAACCAAAGACAATTTCCAATGAATTTGAAGAAATGGGTAAAGGTGTAGCACAAAAAATTAACCGAACTACGATATTAGATTTTCCCAAAAAAATAATGTTTTGAACTCCATGGCTCTGTTCCCACTTCTTATAATGAAATTTTGAAAGTAATAAAATTGTTAAAAATTAAAAAAGCTGCAGGCATAGATAACATTCATAGTGAATGTTTAAAAATACTGTCTGAATACATTATTAACCCACATATGTATACAGGGTGGTTCATAACTATTGGGACATAGGCTAAGGGCAAGTTATTGGGACCAAAATATGGCGATAGGACCAATATACCTTAGTGAAATATTGCTGTGGAATAAGGTTAAAGTTGAAATTTTTTTTTTTCGTTTTTTTCTAATGATGTCCCTATATATTTATCAATTGTTATCAAAATCGGCACAGAGACATAACTTTGGACAAGGAATATTAAATTATGTATTATTTCACATTTTGTTATAGGGGCGCCACATGAATGATTCCTGATGATGAAATTAAGTGGCATCTTTTTTTGACGAAACTTTTTAGTGATTTTGATTAGAAAATATGACGAAAACATCATTTCTACGTAATATTGGTACTCTTGTATAAACACGATAATTTCACCCGTTTTCGAGAAAAACGCAAATCAGGAAGAGCAGCTAGATATAATGCTTCATTTCGAAGGTAGGTCCATCCATATTTACTCGCGAATAGACTTTTTTGAAATATTGAATAATTTTTAGGAAATTCTGAGTGTAGTATAAATAACGCAGTCGATCATTTAGGTAAAAGTTATTCCAAAATCCAACGTACGTTAAAAAATAATTAAAAAGAATTAACATTTTAAAAATCAAATTTTTAAAATTGTTATTTTTAAATTTGGGCCACTTTGTATATCACAAAATTCCAGTTTAATTTCGATTCTACGCGTTGAATAGTGAGGAATCATCTAGCAACCGAGGCTTCGAATTCGAATTTAGGAAATATTTTATTCACTTTCGATTGAGAACTTAGTTTTGAAAAGTCTCTTTAAAATTAGTGTACTGTGATATAGCATGGTAAGCACATTATTTTTTCTAATCTGTTATTTGTAAAAAAGTCTAAAAATCTTTACACAAATTTAGTAATTATTCTTAAATTATTTTATTAATGTTTTCGAGTTTTTTTTTATATTTATTGTACCTAGATGATTGCTATTAATTCCTATTTACAAAATATTATTTATATCGAAAGGGCATAGTTACAACAAAAAATTATTTTTTCTTTAGTTGAGGCGGATTTCACACAGTCCATCCATCCATTCATTGTTCATTATTCACTCATTCGATAGTTCATTTATTGTTCTGAACTAAATCTACAGCGTCGGCCACTGCACTTGTTTATTTTTGGAAATTTAGTAACATTCAATTACTAAATCAGCCGAAAGTCCAGAAACTGGAATTGATTTCAATTCCTGGTAGCTGCCGATATATAAAAGTCGATGTAGACTTTTCTTCAGCGTTGGCCAAAAACTGTGAAAATGTCGGTAATTCTTAGTTAGTTTTATATTTGGGTTTTTTTCAACTGATTTAGTTTTTAAGAAATTTTGAGGTCACTTGTATTCTTATCTTTTATATTTTGGTATTTCGTATTTTTTTTTTGTAATGACATAGCTACAAGCTATAATAAAATTGTAAAACTTTTGTAAACTATATTTCAACAAATAATTTTAATAAATAGTAATACATTTTTTTATCTTTAGGTTTTCTTTAATATTTCCTTGCGGTGTGACAACATTCTAAAATATCTTAATTTTGCATTAATGATAAAGTTCTGTATTCATATTATTTTTGATCAAAGCTAGAATATTTATAATTCTAAACTAGCTTGAAAAATATTAAAATAGAATTATTATTGGCGCCCTCTAACCCTTCAAATACTTCATTAAATGTCTATTAGGAAAGCTGGAACTCACACCTGAAAGTAAAAGTTTTATATGCTCAATTTTTTTCTTTTATTATTAATAAATCATTTTAAAAAAAACAGTAAGTATTCTGAGCTAGTAAAATAAAAAGTAAAATTAAAATAACTTAACGATACAAATTTGAGTAAAATTGGTACACTACAGACCATACAAAATTTTACCCGTACAAGTTTTAACAGAGGCTCATAAAAGGAAAAGGCTGGACTTTTGCCGTCAGATGATTCAACAGTTGGATGAATCCTTTTCTGCGGCAGCAGTTTTTAATAGGAAAAACCGAAGGTCATGGGAAAACAAGCACAACAGAAAAAGATTGGTAAAGCAAATAAAAAAATCAGGAAGAAAAGCTGTTTCCCGAAGGCGAACTTGATGATATGATTTGGATGCATGATGGGGCAACTCCGCATAGTGTCCTAGCCGTTCGAGATCATTTGGATAATGTATTCCCAACAAGGATAGGGAATAATGGAACAATTAAATGGCCACCTAACAGTCCGGATTTGACCCCTATGGATTCATTTTTTGGGGATTTTCTAAAAGACATTGTCAATGGTAATAATAAGAATATTTAAGTCATTAAAGACAGGATTCGACTTGAAATAAACAATCTTGATGTAAATAGTGAAGCCATTTCCTGTGCAATTATAAATATAAGAAGACGTTATCAATTATGCATTGACAATAATGGTGAACACATCGAACATCTTTTATGAGTTATCATTTATTTATATTTCCTAAATAAATCTATTTTGTTTAAATATTTGAACTTTTTCTTCCTCACTGTAAACCATTTTTATTATTTCATTACAGAAATGACACTTATCAAACATAATAGTTGTCATTTTTACAGCTAACTTTAATCATATTATCTTTTCCCTATTAAGAGTAACTAGTTGAATTAAGATATTCGACGTTTAATAACTCAAAAACGGTATAGGATAGGGGTAACATATGGTATATTTTTGAAATCAGGAAAAAAGGATCATTCCAAAAATTTATTAATATACAGGGTATCCCATTTAAAAAAATATATTTTTTTGTTGTATTAACTGAAATCTGCAGGCTACTGTACTTTTGAGAGAATCTTACCAAAATTCAGTCATAACACCACAACTTTCCTTAAAAACTTTTTTTTCTATAGGCAATAATAAGGGTGATAGGGGGTGGGTAATTTATAATGAATAACCCTGTACAATATTAGGACCCATATTATTTACTATTTACATTAATAATCTATTTTTATTACAAGAAACTGACGATATTATAGGATTTGCCGATGATACCGCCATATTTTACAGTGACGCTACATGGCCCAGACTCAAAAATAAAGTTGAAACTGACCTTGCAACGATAAAATGCTGGTTCGACAGCAAACTATTTACTATTAATTTCAACAAAACAGAATTTTTACCCTTTTTTTGCACAAATATTAATACTCCCATTTTTGAACCCTTGACAATTAATGTTAATGGCTCAACATATGCCATAAATCCTGTAATGAAAGTAAATAAAATATTTAGGAATTATGGGAAAAAAAATTTACAAGAATTATTTAGAAAAATTTATGTACACTACATAAAGACATTATTTTAGAGAAACAATTGAATTTTATTATTTCTAACTCTATCATTTCTAATACCATTAGTTCTGATAGAAGTATTGAAGATTATATAAATAAAAAATAAAAATAGAAATTTAGTTATGTTTATATTATCTAAGAGTTTAAATTAATTTCTTGTATTATATTGTTATCGTGTATTACGTTATATCTACTGATAGATACTGAAACAGGTGTTCTTTATTCACACTTCGTATGTTGTATTTTTCTTGTGAATAAATTATTATTATTAAATATGTCTTCGAAATATTGGTATAAAAGCTGCCAAAATATCCTGCCTTTGGACTTTGAATTTCATTATAGCAATACGACAGATTGCTAGTTGACATAAACGATTTTTTGGGAATAATTTAACGTATTTTGATACCAACCTGAGCAAACACCTCGTTGCCGGAAAACCAATGAAACGCCGAATTGGACCGATATATAATGAAATAAAATTTTGCTGCATGAGGAATGGCTAAATCACGATTGGTGTACACGCAAAATCCATTAAATCCACTTGAATGACGACAAAGAAAAAAAGTTTTTCCGTACAGAAAAATACCAACAAACCCCATTTGAACAAAATTAATGGTCGGTCTGAAATTCGTTTGTAACAATTTCCAAATTAAAATAAATCGGGAAAAGAAAACCGCATTAGAGAAAAGCCAGAACGGGTTTTTCAGACTGTCTGGAAAATACCAGGTTGATTTGAATTGCGTATGGGGACACAAGAATAATTTTCAGTCTTTGGAAGTAAGCAAAATAGCCGCGGCGTAAAAATTTCCAAAAAAAAGGAAGTCCTAAAATGGGAAAGTTGGCCCAACATTATGTTTATTCCCAGAAGATATGTGTAGAAATCATTCATTGAAGTTTAGATTTTTGTTGGTTTGACCTTCTCATTTTTATACCTTCACTATATCAAAACTAATTGAGGCAGACATTTAATATTTAAAAGGAATATGTAGAAGGGATGTAAAAAATATTCTTTGAAGACCGGTTGTTATTATCTGGATTAATTTAGAAATAAGGAGGAGTTAAGTCGATATTTATATTTTATTCCTTCACTACATCAAAACTAATTGATGCCGACGTTTAATATTCAGAATATTCAGAAGATTATTTCAAGACATGATATTAATATCTGGATTGATTTACAAATAAGAAGGGGTCAAAGTCGAAGATTGCTTCAAGATGCAGTACCGTGTATTTTTGTTATTTTTTGTTAATCTGAATTTATCCATACGCACTCAAATTATTTGTTTCCCAATTTGCACATTCAAATCCTTAAAGTCGTTATTATATTCTCAAATTATCTACACTCTGTTACCATTCCATTATTGCGCTGGATTTTTCCAATTCAATACCGACGCAAAAAAGAAAACCACCTATTCCAGGTTTTATCATATATTCAATATTTTCGTTTTCTATATTTGCTAACAACCATCAAAATCTAGTAATTGGAAAGGATGATATCCCGATATCCAACTGAAACAGAGTGAAAGAATTTAATTCAGAGGATTGAAATGCGCTTCATGTACAGAATGGATGAGAATGTAATTATTTTTTCAATTGATTTTTTTTTGTAGACTTTTTTCACCGAATATGCTATTCATATATTCCCATTTATCTTTTTTATTGTTTAAAACTAAAAGCGATGTGTGTTTACACACTTTTTTTGAACCCGCTAAAATTTGCGCATTTTTATTTTATGGTCGTAAATGATGAGTTATTTCGTAATCAATAATAATGAGTGCAGTAATAGATTCGTCGCACCAGAATCAAAGTGAAATCCCGAAACAGGTTATTTATTTATTCTAAAACAAGCTTTTGCTGTAGTTTTGCACACGTTGTTTTTTTTTCTATCACACACATCTCAAGCACATATTGAAGGTTTTCCGCGCATTTATTGCAAACGACGCATCGTACGGAAAATGTCGCGGTATTCAAAGTTGAAGAATATAAAATTCTGCGTCGAATGACGTCCCTAACATCCTAACCTCAAAATTTATAAGGTCGCCATCGTCAATCGAAAAAGCCAATTTTTACCAACTTTTCTGAAAACTGCAATATACTCACAGTTAGACGACTGTGATTTAAAAAAGGCCAGTTTATGTGAAAAACTGGTAAAATAAAAGTTGTAAAGCATCAAATTTTGAGTTCAGTGAGCACCAAAATTTTAACTATATACGCATATAACTACTGATCATTTCTCCATCTTGCCTCTTAAACGCTTATTTGACCAATAGCCTAGTTAAATGGTATTTTTTCGAAAACATGAGATCGGTAGAATTTTATATTCTTCAACTTTGAATACCGCGACATTTTCAGTACGATGCGTAGTTTGCAAGAAATGAGCGGAAAACCGGAAAAACTCCGGTCCTGCTACGAGGCAGCAAACTTCAGATTCGTTTCAGCAGCCCGAAAAAAATTTTCTACCACTCCCATGTTTTGGAAAAACTACCATTTGACTAGACTAATTGGACTGCGTCAGTAATGAATTGCTATTGTGATTAAAGGCAATTCTTTAAAATGGATCTCAACCTTTCTTAAACACCTACAGCAATATGTATTTCTAAACTTTAAAAAAGACAGAAAACTAAAGGATTTGACTCTAATCTGATACACCCTAAGTAGCATTTTTCGTGGACGGAACGTGGCGGCTACGACATTAGAAACTTTAAAGTGTATTGCCAAAGTATTTGCCACGTAATAGAAACGGTTCTATAACACTCTCTTGGTGGCAGCTACGTGGTGGTGTGGTGGTCTTCACTAAACAAGAAACTTTGTTCACTAAGCTTGTCTTTTTGATTTGTAGCTCGTTCTCTGTCCTGCATATTATTGCTATTTCTCTAACCTAACATAACTGTTAACTTAAGTACAAATACAAGAATACTGGTTTAACAATACTGAAAGGCAAAAAGTTGGAACGATTGAAAGTTTACTGTCAAATATAGGTGTTGTGGCTCGAAATATGGGCACGCGCCATTGGAAAATTTAAGAAAAAAGTTAAAATCTGTAAATTTTTCATCATGGAAATTAAATAATTAGATGCTTCAAACTGTGTTTTTTATCAAGCTTTGTTATTACTGACGAAAAAAAATCTGTTGTGTCGCCACAAGACTTTCCCGGCAGTTATAAAATAAAAATTAAATAATTCATTTGGTGATAAAATTTTTTAAAGTCCCAAAAAAAAATTCGTTTCGAATTATTTTAAAATAAAAATGACATTTGAAATATAAAAGGAAAAACATTTCACATACCAAAAAAAAGTAAAACAATTTTTTAGGGTCGGAATTTTGCTTACTTTTTCTTTGACATGTCAAATGTCATTTGGATTTTAAATTTTAAATTTTTTTTCCATTGCTTAGTTTTAAAATTAAGGAATGAAAATTTGAGGATGTATTTACAAGCCAATAAGGCACCTAAATACCAAATAAAAACTTTATGTATTTTATTTTTTTTGTAATGTACACTGCGCGTCATATAACACTGGTATAACTCTTATAATCGAAAATAGTGTTTTTCTAGGTGTGTAAATGCATCTTTTAAAATGTGTCAATACTAAACTAGTTTTTATGTTATAATTTCTAGGGCAGTGATGCCAGGTCAATAAAAATTTTAGTAGATGTAACGATAAAATTAAATTTTTTACAGCAATAAAACGAGATGGAGAAATTAAAAATTTCAATTCAATAATTAATAACTTGTCATAGCTCCATTACTATTAAATTTTCATCTTCTGTCAAGCTATTTTGGAAATTATTCGGATTTGATCAAACTTACTTAAATAGGCTGGCATTGTGGATATGCGCTTTGACAAATTTGACAAATGTGACGGTTATTTTGATTGATTAATTAAGTTAGGTTTACATTGGGAAAAAAAAGTGTACCAGTTTTATATGACGCGCAGTGTACATAGGGGCTAATGCGCCTCCTGGTGGGGCGATTTCAACCAAAAACAAACGGATTCATTCCGCGATGACCCGATACCCACATACCAAATTCGGCTCAATCGGACCAAGCGTTTGGACGCTACGGGTTGCAATTTTTTAGTTAAAAATTTTTTTTTAGGTTAGGTTAAAAATTAAGGAATGAAAATTTCAGGATGTATTTACAAGCCAGTGAGGCACCTAAATATCAAATAAAAACTTTAAGTCTTTATTTTTTTCGCGATGCACATATGGCTCCTGTGCCCACTGGTGGGGCGATTTTAACCAAAAACTAATGGGTTCAACCCCCGATCACCCAAAACCCGAAACCCATACACCAAATTTCAGGTCAATCGGATTAAGCGTGCGGACGCTATCGTGGAAGAATATAATCACACACACACACAGACGGACAGACTTCCATCTGGAAATTGTTTTAATCGTCTCAGGGGACTTCAAAATGGATATATCCGTCGTTATCTCAAATTTTTTTTTTAGCGTGTTCACAATACTTTCACTTGGCGAGGGGCCGGGAAAGTAAAAGTTTTTTAAATAGCGTGTTTATTTTTCTCATCATAGCGATCTCAAAAATGGCTGCAAATGTCTGCGTGTAGAAAATAAAACTTTAAAGAGATTTTTGTGTGGCAAAAACGTGGCGAGAATTAGTGCAGTCATATAATCAAGTGTCGCCACTTTGAACGTATATTAATGGTTCCCAAAAGACACTAAAACTATCACGGCTACTTTAAGATTACTGCCACTTCTAAGTGGTATTTAAGTGATATGATTTGGTGGCCTTAACTATTATTTTCCACTTTAATGTTACGTGACTACAACTAGGCAAAAATAAAATTATGTTATTCTTACTGTGTAGGGGTAGTGATTATTACGTAATAGCCACCCAATCGAAGTTGCGATATTAGTTTCTGTCACTATAATGCTACTTGGGACATATGGGAGTTCCACAAGAGTCAATCTTGGAGCCCATATTGTTTGTTTTATATGCCAACAGTGTAGACTCCTTAATATGTAATAGTTAGTCATTATAGTCATTATGTTGCATACGCTGATGAAAAAACTCATTAGGTTTCATAATAGGCAGAATATCTTGGGTGATTTTAGGGTTAATGTGTCCTGATAGTATACACGAAAGGGTTCGTTTTCTTGGGATTCATATTAATGCATTTCTTAATTGGAAGTATCATTGTAGTAAACTTGAGGGAAAAGTGAATTCGCTAAAATATCTTTTTATTAATTTGCGAGAGATGCAATCTCATCAACTTGTTAGTGTGTACTTTGCTCAAGTCGACTCTCGACTTAGATACGAAGTATGTCTCCGGGGTAACTCTACGTATGCTTCAAATCTTCAAAAGCGAGTAATACGATGTGTGGCAAACATTTCATAAAGTAAGTCCTGTACCATATTAAAAGATTATGGAATACTCCCACTTCCATCTCTGTACTTTTTTTAAATTTGCATGTACGTCTTTAAAAGCAAAAGTTATTTTGTGACTAACAGAGATGCTCATAGTTATCAAACAAGACAAGTTGACAAGCTTTGCGTGCCTTTTGCAAGGCTTATATGTATCCTACAATGCACCAAATCTTATAGGTCCAAAATTGTTCAATGAACTGCCGATTGAACTAAAAAGTTGTGCAAATATATTTAGAAAGCATTTGAACATTTTTCTTGTGGAAAAATGATTTTATTCCATAGCTGAATTTTTATATTTTTAGTCTTTTAATCGGTTTAGAATTATAGCGTGTCTGAATTTAGTTTTTTGTTCTTTTATATAAACATTGACGAATCTTATACAATTGTCTTATGGAAAATAAAGAATTATTACCAGAATCGGTCAAAAAACTTTGCAAGCCTCAATGCAAGTTGGGAATTTGTTGCTTTGTAAAGTTGAAAAAACTCACTTCGAAGCTTCACTTATCAGTTTTCCTAATAGATGGTAGTACCTTTGCGAGCTTTATAAATGTTTATGTTTTACATTGTGTACGAAAAAAAATATATTTTTCATATACATATATTAGAAACAAATCTGGAGATACTATGGAGAAAACTTGTTATGACAATAAATAAATATGTTAAAATAGATGTGCAACTATTTCAATAAATTATTCTTTCTACCTTTTTTATAACGCCATTTTTATGTACTTAAAATATAAAAAATCGTTACGAATTTTCTATAGCATGAAAGTACAGCTCTTTACGAACAAAATGTGCCTCCGAACGTATCTCTACATCCTCTCTACGAGCGACATAACTCAAAAAACAAAAAATATTTGGCAATATTTCAAAAATGTATGTTTTTGGGTTGCCAAGAGTTATAGTTACTGTAAATATCAAGTCAGTGTATGAAAAATTGAAAAATCAAAAATTACGATTTTGGACGGTTTTTTAGAAATAATTTGACAATCGATACATTCGATACTTTGAAGACGGTCAATCGAAAGATCTTTTTATTATCTACAACTTCCTCATTCACTATTTTTCGATTCAACGAGACGTTTCTTCTTTATTTACAAAAAACCGTTTTTTTCAATTTTACGAATTTTTTAGGTTAGGTTCTCCACTAAAATTCGTAACTACTTTAGAATTTTTTTTCCTACATCACTGTATTTTTTGTTTTCGGGTAGCAATTTATGTAAATTTCCCATTGAATTATGACAGATAGATTGGGGTAAATCTGACTTGTCCTACACCGTTTGTATGGTCACACAGGATGAATAAAGTATTTTATTTTATTTTTACTAAAGTCTACAATTTTCTATTTGATGGAAAACCGCTTGTTTGCGAAACATTTTCTACAGCTACGAGATATTTTTTTAAATAATAATTTGATATATTTTTTTTTACCTTTTTGCCATCCAGCTCGTGCGTTCCTTGTGCAAGTACTTTATCAACACTTGATGGGTCGTTGAATGTGATGAAACCGAAGCCCCTGAAACAAAGAAAAACAACCTCAACATAAATATTAAATGTCAAATCTATGTTTACTCTACCTAATTTAAAATTACATATCTATATTCAAATTTGTTATTTATTGGATTTTTTTGCGATTATCTCACTTATACTGAATTCTTAAATGTCTGCCTTTAATATTGTACTTTTATATTTCCTAAATATAACAAAAATAACTAAAATTTCAAAATAAAACGTATGACAGTTTTCGTTTATAACGAAAAAAAATTATTCCGTAACATTATTTGCATTAACACTAATTTCATTTGCTTCTACCCCATGGAATTTTTTCCTACACTAAGAAAAATAATTCAGTGGTAACAATTCACAAGAAATCTCAATTTTTTAAACAATAATTTCAAATGACCAATGGAGACCAATTAAAAAAATTATAAATATGAATACATTTTTACGAAATGTTTCTAAAAATCCTTATTTTACTAAACCAAAACTAGTTAGATTTTGATAGAATTGAAAAACTAGCGACAAGTTACTTAATGTGGACAAATGAAAGAAAAAAAAGGAAAAAGTACCTATACAATTAAAAATTTTCTATTCATTTTTATCAGAGTCAGTTTTTGTCATAAAAAAATGTCTAATTATTTAAATATTTACCAAAATCATAATGCAGTTTCAAATTCAAGCTTTTTCAATACAAGTTTAAAAGTACAAGTGTTACTATTTTTTTCTTATTTAGAAGTGTATACAAAGTCAACAATTTTTATTATGACTAACGTTTAAATAAATAATTTTATAGTTTGTCGATTTTCAATTGCACAACAAAATGATCCAGTTTTATACAAGTCGCCAATGCCGACAAAGCAACTTGTCGGTACATCTACAAGCCGCCAATGCCGACAAAGCAACTTGTAGACACATCTACAAGCTGTCAATGCCGACAAAACAACTTTTCGACACATCTACAAGCCGCCAATGCCGACAAAGCAACTTGTCGGCACATCTAGAAACCACCAATGACGACAAAGCAACTTGTCGGCACATCTACAGGCCGCCAATGCCGACAAAGCGATTGTCGGCACATCTATAAGCCGCCAAAGTCGATCAAAACAACACATCTGGGAATTTTGTTTTTATATTTCTGCAATTGAAAATGGAAAACTATACTACATGTTTCTAGTTTTATTTCACAATATTTGCTTAGTGTTTATATAAATAAATGAAATAAATTGGTAACTTTCTGACCCATTTTCCTATGAACCGCTCGTCAGATTTAAATAAAACTTTGTAAATATATTTATTATAGTAAAATAAGAATATAGACCTCTGTAGTTCATAGTGGTTTGTTATTTTAAATGTCCTTCTTTATGGATATTAAAAACACCTTTTTTGAAGTAAAAATGTTTTTTAATTTAACGTTTCCACTTTGAACCTTTAGTTACTTTAGAGTCAAAATCGAAACGTTAAATTAAAAAACATTTTTACTTTAAATAAGTGGTTTTAATATCCTTAAAGAAGAACATTCAAGAAGTATTTAAGCAGATATAATTAGTGGGAAGCAGTCAGTAGTAAATTAGTACGATTTCTTCGTTTTTATGTCGAGCTTTCGAAAATGTGTATTTTCTTTGTCAAGACAAATAACATGAAATTAAATTAAATACAAAAAGAAAAGAAAAGTATTTAAGTAAATATTTTCTAATTTTGACGAACAGAAATCTTCAAATCAAAGTCTCATATTACATTTTAAAAAATTAAAAATTTTAATTTCTCTCTTGTTTCTCAACACTACTGCCATATTTGGAACAAAAAAATCACTCTTATTGGATGAGTAGTTTGAAGAAAATTGGGTCAAACGTCAAACAAAATACATCTTTTCAGTAAAGCTAAAAATTTAAAAATATTTATGTTTATACCTATAATTCTGCCATTTTGAGTATGTTTTTTTAAGTTTTTGTATATCATTTATTCAATAGTTATCAATAATAAATTGATAGGCGGGTAAACCTTAACCCGGCACCGTCCTTTGAAGGCAATAAAAGTAGAATCCTGAACTGAGCACTTTTACCTGGTTTAATAAATCTTTTTAATCCTTATTAATAAGAAAAGTACGATACGTTAGTTAAAATTAATTTCATTTGTAAGAATGCATTGACAACTAATGTTTTTTTTATAAATATTTAGAGGGAAATTAAATAAAATAACATTTTGATTCACATAACATAGATATATTAAGTAAATACAAGATTATGTTATGTTAGGTTAGGTTAAGTTGGGTTAAGATTGTTTGTTATGACATTGCAAAAAACTAAAATATATTTATAATAATTTCTTCCTATTCTAAGAAGATTAGGGTGTAATTACATTTTCCGAAATTTAACTATTCATTCATAATCCCAAACATTTTCATACAACTTGAATGCAAATTAACAAGAATAAAAGGGATAAGTATTAGGTTATTAAGTGCTGAATCAAGGTATCTAGGTGGGTTCCAATAGTTTACCTGAGGGCAATAAGGTGCCGAATTCGGCTGATGAGCCTCCCAACTCCACAGCTATATTTATGTCACTTTCGTAGAGAAATGCGGTTTGCACAGTTTTACTTAGAATTATGCCTATAATAATAAAAAAAAATATCTGTATGTGAACTTTTTTTTGGCATAGACATGTAAGTCATTTAGCTAACAATGATTCGTCTTATGTGAACTTGGCAATAAATGCGTTAATATTTTAAAATTCGAAGTTTTTTTTTCTTGGTTCCTTGACAATGGATGCTAGTCCTTCAGCCACACGCAAATTGAAAGGAATTCATTTTGTGTTAAATTAAATATTTTTTTTTAAGTAGGGTTAGCCATATGTGAGTAGTAATTTCTGAAGGTATGGAAGAAAATAAAGTCCTTTTTATCTCACAAGTTATTTATTTGAAGAAGCGACCGGTTTCGGCGATCAAGATATCGCCATCATCAGGCCCATAACTTGTGAGATAAAAAGGACTTTATTTTCTTCCATACCTTCAGTAAATTAAATTAAGTTAAAATTCATCTACGGTCCGATCTTAAAGAAATTAAGGCTGGAGTACCACAAGGAAGAGTCCTAGGACCTGTCCTATACTTACTGTGATATTACAGAGTTAGAAAACAATACCATAGCCACCTTCGCCGACGACACTGCCATTCTAGCAGTAGGAAAGAGCAATGACGAAGCAACCCACAAGCTGCAAACAGCTGTCCTTAAGTCTGTATGGACCTATGGTATCCAACTATGGGGATGGACCAAAGCAAGCAACTTACCAATCATCCAAAGATTTTAAAACAAAGCACTGAGGAACATAGTAGATGCCCCTTGGTACATTCGCAATAGTGATCTGCATAGGGATCTGGAAATGAACACTGTTGACCAGACCATCAAGAAAGACTTCATCATCATGTCAATGTCGAGGCTATCCAGCTTCTTGACAATACTGGGTTAGAAAGAAGACTTAAGAGGATCAAGCCCTTTGAGCTAGTTTAGTGTTTTTAGTGCAAAAGCAGAGCTTGTGTGTGCACGTTAAAAGTGCAATCCATTCTACAGAACCTAAGGAACGCTGATGAGTTTTAAGTTTCAAACTCTATTAGATTAAGGTAGAATTAAATTGCTCATTGGTCACTTTTGACCAGATTGTAATATACTAAATGCCTTTATGGGTGTTTAATAATTAAAAAAAATCTCCAGTCGCGAGCAACGCTTTAATACACGTGGGAAATTGAACGCCTACTTTCATAAGATCTTCCACCAACTCATCACTAGAAAAAACGTCACAGCCTAAAAATATGTGATCTAGATCTGGGACTTCGTTATCATGTGGAAACAGTGGAGAATCTATTATTCCCATTTTATATAAATGAGATGGAAAGCACCCATGATTCTTTTTCAATCGAGTTATGATTGTACAGTATTTTTTGACTTTATCATTGAATATATGTGAGGTTTTCTTTGGCAATAATTCGAAATTCCAAGAGTTGGCACTTAAATAAGAAACTTTCTACTACGCCAATGTCTACATGGTCCATTTTCCATTGTACACTTATTTATAATTATAAACGAAGGATGGGCATATTTATATCTACCAAAAAATATCAATGTATACGATTAGAGACATAAAATATCGTTCACAAAGAAGTAAATGTAAATTGAATTAAAAAGCGGCGACTAGAAACTTCTATACATAGCGGATAAACGCATTTACTAAATTAAAATCAAAACAAACGACTACACCGAAGTTACTGGTTAAATTAATTTCAAATTTTTTACTTGGGAAGACAAAACGGTTTTGTTTAATTAATTAAAAACAAGCATTTTTTAATAGATTATTATTTAATTGCACATAATAATTTTTCCTAAACCGGCACGATACGTATTCGTAAATTAACAACTGAGAAAAAAAACAACTGATGTTAATCGTCTAGCTAAAATCACTTCCCTCAGCTGATTATAGACCAGGGCCAAACAGATTTTAAATATTCGAATTCTTGAAAAACAGTATGTGTGTGGTCGGAAAATTTATGGTAAATTATAAGTAGGTAAATTAAAAAAAATCAAGATGACTGAGTAGTTCCGGAAAAGGAGTGGGGGTAGGTAAATATACGTTTTGAGCGTTGCATATTGTTTTTTTACGATTTTGAGGGATGGATATTGGTTTTTACGATTTGTGGCTGACATATGCATTCCATCGAAAAAAGTTTATTGCAAAAGTTGTAGATAATTAAAAAATCTAAAACTTTTGTATTAATCATTTTTCAACATAACCTTAAAATTATCGAGAAAATCGCTACAAAAGTTTTTTTTTTCGATTTTAATTTTTATCTCGCGCAAAAATATTTTTTTTTATAAAACTTGGTGAAAACATTCTTTTTTGTGTTTTAAATAAGCTGTAATTTTTTCAAAGCCAAATATTTATTTTTCGAATTTAATTTAAAAAACGCCCAATTTTCAATGAAGAAAGTTGGTTTACAAATTTTTTAACTTCATCAGTGCTCATTTTCTTCGTTAAAACCTCGACTTTAAGAAGGTATGAAGAAAATATTGTTATGTTATTAAAATTTTGAAATGATCGGGGGAATTATGGAAAAGGGACATTAAAATTGAAAGACGGTTGTTATGGGATGTTTTGTTTATGTTGATATTTAGATTGTTTAGTTTATGAAAGATGTCAGATTGGAATTTTTAAAAATAAAGATTATAAAAGATAGAAAAATCGTATAATTACATTTTTATTACAATATATTGTTCGTATGGAAAAATATGGAAAAATTAGGCTTTTTTTGGAAATTAAAAAACTGGGTCATAAATAAATTACTTTCTCATAAAGCTCGGGTTTCCTGCGCATAAATATGGGAGTACCTCGAGGTTCCGTTTAATGTATAACCATTTATTGAAGGGGCATTGGGAAAGAAAGATACTACACTAATCACAAAAACCGAGTTGGTCAGTTGGTCCACAATCTCTAAAGTGCAAATCGAGACGGTATCGGCATACTTTTTCTGAATAGTAAATTTTTACTCATACTTTATAATATATGTATGCAAAATTTCGCGTTTTTAGATAATTCTGAATCTTGCTTGTAAAATATAGAAAACCAGTGAATTTAAATATGTTCTAATTTTTTAATGAAATTTCTTACTCTTGTTATTTACACTTGTACAAAGAACGCTCTAATTTTTAGTATGCATCATCATTGGATACTTTTTTAAGTACGCCTTTGATTATTATCACATTACTGGCACTTCTTGGCTTGGCAGTGAAGATAATAATAATAATAATAATAATAATAATAATAATTTACGCCCTTCAATTCACCCCCTTACGAGTCAACCCTAAGCAGAGCTTGTGCGGAGAGGGACAGCTATTATTATTTGCCGTAGAGCTCTGGGGCGCATTTGCTAAACTAACATCAAGGTAATTTATGTTAAAAACACTACAAATCATGTGATATTAACTAGTGTTTTACTTTTAACAGAAAACCAGTTGAGAATACTCTTCTGGCATTGCCATAGACCGAACAAATTATAATGAAAGTGTTAATACAATTTTAGATTGACAGTTCTTATTCTAATCAACGCAGCCAAAATCGTCATTCACTTTAAATTCAATGTCATTTTAAACCTCAAAATTTTCATACTTTGGACCCCATTTTGAAGGTGTTCTCGAAGAGGTACGGAGGGGCACATCAAACCCTAAGCTTACTTTTTGATGCTCTATCAAAATCTGTAGTATATATATACAAAAACACGTAAATCGTTTTATGAGAAGATTTTTGTTTATACAGATATACTTTAAGGTAAAAATGACGATACCTTGCGGACAGCGACAGATCCCTTATGTAGATAACCAAGCGTAAAGCCGTAGCAAAAATTAATAAATAAGAATCTAAGTTGGCAGGATTTGAACTCGACATAACGCCTCGAATCCGGGCGTCGATAGTGCTGTTATCGCAATCACAAGCATCTTCCGTTCTACGTTATGCAGGTATACAAGAAGTTAAATAGCTCAAATTTTTCTTTCTATGAGGACTACGGATATAAACTATTTGGTTGAAAGTTTTTTGTGAACAAGTTCGTAAGATATCGAGTTTTCCGAAAAAAACTGATTTATAAAAGAATTCTTACTGTTATAGGTGTTTCTTATTTTATAGATCCAGATTAAATTAGAATTTGGCAAAAATTTCGCTCTTTGTGATTAATTAAAAATTTCTTTCCCAACGGGTTTGTTTTTTTAAATAAAAATTTTGGTCCACATTCAAAAATAAAATTTAAAATTAAAAAAAAATATTGTTAATAACAGATAAAACTTAACTTTAAAGAAAAAAAATATGGCGAAATAAATAAAAGAGAGAAAACAATCTGCAGGATTGTTACTGGATTGAAAAAATGATTATTCTAATGACCAGACTATCTAAAATGGAGATTTTCCAATTCTAATGTAAATTAAAAAACAGGCAAATAATAATTTTACCTTGTAATGAATTTGTCTATATTAGATTTCTTAATACTAAAAATCGCGAAAATATCGTGGATTAAATGTACCCATAAGAAGATTTGCAATAAACGGCGATGAGCAATTACCCTTATCCTCATAAATTGGAAAATAGAACCAATTGCAAAATTGGAAAACAGTAAGAACTCATGGTTCTATAGGGCCTGTAGTACCGAATTATATATGGCACCGTCGCAACAAAAGCGTCACAACTAAAAAAACTTAAAATTCTTCAAAACCGTACTAAATTTAGTTCACCTGTCTGCCACTGGAGAGGGTTTGTGTCGTTGTTGAAGATTCAATCAGATGTTTATAATTTAGTGCAAAACATTTATTATATAACTCAAGATATGACAGTTTTTTGAGTTGCGATACTTTTGTTGCGATGGTACGATATGTGATAAAAATACGGAGCAAAGATATGAGATTTTTATTGAATTTGGTAAAGTTCACAGGTTAGTTATGGCCTTTTTTATTTTACATCAATCAGAATTAAGTGCTGAAATATTGTTAATCGAAACTGGTAGATACTGTTCTTTCCTTATGGTAAAGGGGTAATTATGCAAATTTAGTCTCATTGATTTTCATTTTTTATTTCCTAGTCCAATATTTTAGAATGTTTCGGTAGGTTGCAGCAATATCTTAACGTATCATCAACAAACCTTCCGCTTACTGAATTTACCGCCATTAGAAAGTCTTATTTATATATCAAGTAAATTATTGGGCCCAGAAAGCTGTGGAAATTCAGATCTGATCGAAAAAAAAAATTGTTCGTTAGTAGGAATTTAACAATTTAAAGTTGGATAATGTTTTATTTTAAAAATGAGTCCTCAACTTATAGATATAAAAAATATTCTCTAAATTATTAAAAGTTTTTTAAGGATATCTACACAACCGTTAAATTTAATATTATTACAATTTACAAAAAAGGACAATAAAAGTAATTAATCTTCTTTTCTATAAAAAAAAATAGTGACAAATCGGCTAATTTTCAAACAATTTGACAACTTAATTTCGAAGAATAAAAGCAATTTTAATTTCAAAGTTAACAATGACATATAAATATTAATGTAGCGTATTGGCACTAATTTGCATTTTAATTGTAATTAATGTTTGATAAAAAATGAGCTGTAACGAGAATAACAAGGATGGTTGGTGAAATTTCATTGACAATTAACATTTAATTGAGCGTTAAGAACAGATCTCAATAATACCGCTCCTCTATATTGTTATTTTATAATAGGAACTGCCAAAGACTTTAGAAATACCTAATTGATAAATGGATGTTTTGTTACGTAATAAAATCGTATTTAATATATATAAAAGGCCTTTTAGGCCCTGAGTTTGATGGTTCTTTTCCAGAGTTCTCTGTATTTGGTTTTCTTTCTTTAAGGTCTTCTTGAATTTTTTATTTCCACCGGTTCCTTGACCTCCCTTTTCTTCTTTTCCCTCTGGTCACGCGATCTTCTGAGATTCTATCAATGTCCCAACCACTGAAGTCTCCTCGTTCTTACTTCTTCCACAATATTTTGATCTTCAAGTAACTCGTATACCTCCTTGATTGTTCTTCTTTTCCTCCGAAAATTCTTAAAATATAGATTTCTATAACTAATGTATGATTTTATTGGGTCTGTATTTTAGGAAGTATCCTGCGAGATGTCTTTATTTCTACACTATATCCAACTTAAAGACAAACGATGTAAACAGACGTGCACGTGCAATTTTAGTACACAGGGTCGTATTAAGTATTTTAACTACCTAACTAACTAGTTCATATAAAAGAAAATCCTATTTAAAAGTGAATCCTAAATGCACATATGTTACAAATTCTGCTTTTGTGTTTACATTGCTTTTTTTTAAGTTCTATATAGTTTAGGATCTTCCAATTTACTGATAAAAAAGGATAGTTAGCTTCAACAATGAATTTTGAAATTTAATGCTAAAACAGTCTCTGATCCTAAAAAAAATGTTTTAATTTAACTGGTCTAGAAGCTAAAGTGCTGTTATTATGCAAAACTGTCAGGAGGGGTGTAGAATTTGATCAATCTAGCTCAGGCATTAGCTATAGCTTCTAATTTCTATTCCTATTTACATCAATTAATGCCTAATAAATGACGTGACCCTACTACAATCTACAACTTACTGCACTATAGTCTACAATCTATATGAAATTCATCAGAGTATCAGATTACCCAGGTACTATTTTTTAACTTTATGTAGGAAATTTAACCCGATTTTAAATAGATTTTTAAATATTCCAGCTAATATGTAACGTTAAATTAAAATGGCAGTTTTTGAAGCTTTTAATGGCTTAGTAAAAAATTTATAATAAAAGCAAAGTTGAGTATGGTAATAAAAAACTTGGTAAAAAAAAATTCTACGCATTTTTATTTTTATTCAAACCTTGATGATCATTATGGATCTAGACAAAATTTTTTATATGAATTGACGCAAGCTCATAAATATATTCGTTTCAGCATCATCCAAATAATGACAAAAACAATAATTATACGAGTTTTCCAGATTAATTTCGAATCACTAGCAAAAAAAAGAGCAGATTCTAGTTTATTCAAACATTGATGTATTTAAAGTATTTTTTAGTAATTAATTAAATAAATCGTTAACGAGCTATAAAAATGGATTATTTAACTTTTAGTCTCAACATCTAACTGTTGTAAACTTTCTATAATTTAATAAAAAAAAAAATCCCAAAAACGTATTAAATACTCAAACTTGCTTTCTAACAATCAGAAACTTCACCTTTATAAATCCAGGCTAGTAATAGATCAAATAAGGATAATCAACCGTCATATATACGTAAGAATAATTTTATCATTAGACTGATCATCTTTTTGCGACAATTTACTACAATGACTTTCCGTGATACTATTGGAAATCAATATACGGTGACTTTCCGATATCAAAGTCTATCCAGACATTAAATATTGCCAGTAGAGGGCGCTTTCCATAACCTGGCTATTCTATCCAGATCTATACCATCATTTTGAGTTTAAAATTCTACGTGTATTGGTAGTAAAAATGTATGGCAAGGTTTAAGCTACACCAGGGAAGAGATATACAGCAAACTAGTAATCGATAACAATACCATGAAATCGCAGATCGTTGGATTCCGACATCTAGTTAATTTGCAACATTTCTAATTTTATCTATAGAATCAATATGGCCGGGTAGGTGAAAGTCTAACAACCTAGAACTAGAACGTGACAATTTAAGGCAAAAATTACAGAGATATTCATATAGAATACCGTTTACTAGTCCAAAATAAGGTTTGAGGTAAGATTGAAGAACTGTTGAGCCAGTAACAACTTATGGAGCGGAAACTTGGAAAGAAAACCTTTAGAAATTGCCTTTTTTACAAGGAGATTAAATTAATCCCATAAGTATTATCACTAAAATTGTGTCCATTGAGCATAGACTAAACGTTTACATCACCCATTGCAAACTTTTTTTGATGGTGATGTACAGTTTCCATATTTAGATCCAATAGAAAGTCACTATTTAATCAACAATATTTCTCAGTACTTTGTTTTGACTTCTCTTTAGTTTTTGACACAAACTTCTCGGCCTAGTTTCGCAGCCAAAATAATTCCCAAGTTATTGTTAATGTTGACATGTATCGACTTTCTACGCCATCTTTTATTCCAGCTATTGATCTGGTTGTAATTTTAATATTATATATCTTTAACTTTAGGAGATTTCAATGGCATAGTGGAGAGATAACAGATAGCCTCAAAAAAAGGGAGTAGAAGAATCCATGGATGACTAGCAAAAATGGGGTGAGCAATGTCATTGGGCCGTAGGAACCTGGCTGTTTTAAACTGTTTTATTCGACAATATTTTTTAATTTAAACCCAAAATGATGATGATGAAAGTTGTTTGGAAGTACTACCTACTGACTGATTTTGAATAATGCCACACAACAATAGTATTAACTACGCGCTATCCCAATAGTATCTTTGGTGATTTTTTTATCATTGCAGTAAGTTGACACTCCATCGACTCAAAAAAAAATTGTTGCGATTCGAGGACCACCACCGTTATAATAAAAGGACATCGAAGAACCATCAAGTCATAAACTTTTTTTCTCACATACCTGGGGGTGCTAACTGATACTCCCATATCCATCGAGTAGAGTACCCCATTAGTGCTTGCCGCGACGCTGAAAGAGAATGTTCTACTTCACAACCCCTTTTCAGTCTCAAAATGCTGTTCTACTAAATCTATAAGCGACTAATCTAACATTTATGTCTATCATCGATACTGATTGGTATATTAATTAATAACGCGAATCATGGAACTCGTCTCTTACTTTTATTTGTATTTGAACCTTTGCTGATTGCATTTAAGTCTCAGGGAAAATAGAAAATGAGTTGATACTCAAGACGGCGTCTTCTAATCAACACTATGCATTTCAAGACGATGCGATAGGATATTTCCTCTTCTGTACCATATGCAGGAGCTAACGTCATACTTTATAAATCAACTGAGGTCTCGGTTTATGACTTTTCCCGATCCTGACTACTTGGAAGAAACTCAGTCCTGAGAATAGAAGTTTTGATGCCTTCCTAGTAAGATTATTTCTTGATATCGTTTATATTCGGGTACCTTCTTGTTGCCACAGAAATGTGTAAGAGATGGCCCTTGTCTTTCCTTCCTTAGGTATCCCTGGTTGATAGCTCAATCTTCAAGTGGCTGATTTTTTATTCCATAAATGCAACTAAAAGATCTAAATCTAAATGTAGAAAGAGACGAATACCAACAATTTTTTCAAATTATTCATGGTCGAAAATACGACAATATTTTATAATTTCAGTATCGGTGATTTCAGATAGGGTGAAACATAAAAGGTAAAGGAATTTTAGGGATATTTGACATATGTACCAACTATTTCTTTATATTAACCCTTTTCGATATTTGAAGATGCACGGCGGGTGTGGGATAATTTCCATACCACATCAAACAGTTCAAATTACGAAGCTTATAAAGGTTAATATTTTATCTGATCTAGTTAGTATAGGTTGCCTTGACATATAATAAAATGGCGCACAATGACAACAACGATTTATTTACGTCAAAATATGTTGCATATATGGCTTAATTTATAGGATGGATTAGCAGACTAACAACTTTTAGTTAATCGTTGTCATATTTTCACTTTTCTTTTAAAAATTTTTTTGGTCACTTACTTTTTTAAAAATTGTTTATCTCATATCTCAATTTTTAATGCATTTAATGTTGTGCACGGTGTTGTTTTAACTCCCAATCTCCCAAGATGAGATTTATCGGTCTTTTTGACGAGTAAGTTCTTAAAAAAAAAGTAAATACAAAATATGTCACATAAAAGACGATTAAAAAACATAAAGAAATACCTCATTTTATTATATATAATATAAGATAGTAATAATGTACGCCCTTCGATAATAAGTCAAATCTTGAGGCCTTTATAGAACATTCGAGACGAAGGTTTTCCTACGGATGATAATTTGCAAGTGTAAAATTATCCTTTATTAATTTTTGATGCATGTAATTCGAAGTGAAAAGCTCTGCCTGTTTGTTGGCATATTTGAAAACGCTAAATGTGATAAACACAAACAAATTCCAGCTTCCAAATTCCCAAACACCCGTGACAAATTTCATAAAGAGAAATAAACCATCTTGATGAGTACTTGGGATTCCTCCCATTTTCTCTGAAAATTTATATACGTGTTCGTTTGTGTGACGTTTACTGTAGAATGAGCGTTCTCCCAAATGCCTTGTCGTATTTCCTTATCCTTATAATGAAAAGTCCAAGGGAGTCTCTACTCGCAAATAATCATCTGAATTAAGCTGTCTCGTAAAAGGGTCCCATTTTTTATGGGAGGTGATTCATTTATATTTAATTTCTTACTCGGTGGAATAACAGTTAACCTGTTTTTAGTTGTCAGCATGAAATATCGGTCTTTTATTATGATATTATTTCAAGGCTAATTGAATTGATTAAATGAAGCTTTATTGATTTTGTAGTAAAAAATACATAAACTGTCAGTATAGAAACAACTCCTACAACGAAAATTATTCTTGTAATAGAGAAAATAATTCCAATAAAAATAACATTCACTGGAAGCAAGAAAAACCGTGATTATCGCCAAAAACTAAATAAGTATCGGAAGCAGAAAAGTAAATAATTAAAACTAGAGAAGACAATCTGAAACTACACATGGACGTTTGTGAGATATACAAAATCCTCGAATATTAGAAAAACTAGATGACACACCTTTTATTTAAACCCCAGAAATCTCTTTCATAGGAATCGAAAACAAATCAATTGTCTACTATCGAGACCAATGAAGTGTAAAGCCGGTACAACTTGCATTTCTTTTCACCAATAAGAGAGAAATCCAAAATCGGTAATTATCCTTAAGTTTAGAAAACATGAAGTCAGTTGGGTTTTGGTGGATGCCACTGCGAATATTTAAACATTGTGTTTAAGATGCTTCGTTATCAATTTCGTTATCTCAGGGTATAACAAGCAAAACTGTGACGTTGAATAAGTGGTGAAATTGTTAGCAAAATGAACCTCCAAAATCCAATCTCCAGTTATCATTGTCATAAATTTTGTAAAGATACTCTTAAAACATATTTTTTTATCCTATTTAATGTTTTTTTTATTTAGTCCTAATAATTCTAGCCTTCAGCCATATTATTGTTTATTTACTTAAAAGCCTTCAGCTCTTGTAATTTTTGTTTTATTATTAATAAATCCCATTAAATTTTATTCGTGTTTGATTTCCTCAAGGTTGTTCTCAGGTAAATTGAGAAATATCAATTATTATTATATTTAATTTAAAGTTAATTATTTTCAACGGCACAGATTTTTTTTTCTTTGTTTTCACATATGTTTCTATTTTTAAATAAAAGAAACTTTCAAATGTGATGGAGCCCTCAGGGAATTAACTCAAAGTATAGCCTATTATGAGACCCAATAATTTGAAAAACGTACTTATATAAACACTTCTAGAGTTCTTTGATATTTTTTCGATTTTTTGTATTTGAATTTTTATTATATTAGTTAGTTGATCTTTCTGAGAAAGGGACGTGAAATTAATTTTTTTAACCTTTAAACGTCATATAGTAGGATAGGGAAAGTTTTTGTTTTTTGTATATTGCAAAAACATCTTTATCCTGGTATATATATTTTTTTATCAATCAAATATTGAACATGAGTTTTGAGGGAAAGGTGTCAGATATCATATTAATAAAAAATTTTTGAAACATGAAATTAGCACATCTGAATTTTAGGTCAATGTGTACTGGTTTTAATAATTTTGTAGCACTTTTAAATAACAAAAAATTTGATTGCGTTGCGATTACTGAGACATGGCTGAACGAAAAGGTTGACATGGATTTTTTTAATATTTCTGGTTATCAACTGTCATATAAACATAGAGATTACGCTCGTGGAGGTGGAATTTTGTTTTATGTTCGCAATAATATAAAATATGAAGTAGTCAATTTTGATTTTCAGGTAAGTCAAAAACTTGAATTTCTTTTTTTAAAAATGTTTCTAAAGAACATTACTTTGGGCATAGGAGCTTATTATAGGCCACCTAAAACCCCAAATTTCAACAGTGATTTTGATAACATGCTTAACTTTTTTATACCAACGGTAGATGAAACTATAATACTGGGTGATCTAAATGAAGATTTTTTGGACGTAGAAAATTGTATAAATGAATGCTTTTCAACTTATGACCTAGTGCAAATTTTAAACGAACCCACAAGGGGTACAAAACTTTTGGACCCTATTTTTACATCTAATGTTGACATGATCACCAATTCTGGTACAATTAACTGCAATAATATATCTGATCATAAGATGGGCTTTTGCTACTTAGATATGTCTATATTTTCAACTAAAATTAAGTTCATTAAGCAAAGGCAGTTTAAGGAAATTAATTTAAACGCACTTCAAAACGACCTAGAAAATTTATATTGGCAAAGGTACCTTAGTGAGAAGGATATTGAAGCAAAATTAAATATTTTTAACACGTATTTAACAGCTGTTTTTGATGTACATGCGCCTTTGAGATTAGTTCGGGTTACCAAGAAGCCAGCACCATGGCTTGATCAACCTTTAAAAATTAAAATGAGAGAAAGAAACCTAGCTCTGCAAAAGTTTAAACAAACCAAGTTGGATAGTGACCTTCAGGTTTACAAAAAAATTAGAAATGAAACTGTAAAATTAGTAAGACAAAATCGTAAAAATGTTATCAATAATGTTGCTAAAGAAAAAGACAAAAAGAAATTATGGAAAACGTTTAAATATTTAAACTTATGCAAAAATGCCAAATTTGATATTCCAGATAACTTAGCAGATCCCAATGATATTAATAATTACTTTTCTGATTTTCTGCGTGATAATTCTGATGATAAGTGCAAAGGAAAAATAGATTTCTACACAAATAATGTTGGTAATTTAGGTCAAAATATTTTTTCTTTTCGTATGGCAACACTTGATGAAGTTTCTAGGGCATTAGATGAAATTAAAAGTAATGCTGTTGGAAATGATAACGTATCACTTTTAATGTTAAATTTTTGTAGACCATTTATTGATACTTATTTAATCCACCTCATCAATTCCTGCATAGAAAAAAGTTACGTCCCTAAGGCTTGGAAAACTTCAGTTGGTAAGCCGTTACCTAAAATTTCTAATCCCAAAGAATACTCTGACCTGAGAATTATTAGCATTTTGCCCGTTTATTCGAAAATATTAGAAAAAATATTATTTAATCAGCTATGCAACTTTTTTATAGAAAACCAATTAATACCTGATACCCAAGCAGGTTTTAGAAAAGGTTATAGTACGGCCATAGCTTTAGCCGTTGTAATGGATGACATTATTAATGCACTTGATAAAAAAGATAATAGTCTTCTTATTTTATTAGATTTTTCAAAAGCATTTGACACCATTAACCATAAACTGCTTTGTGCCAAACTTCGCTATTATGGTGCGTCACAAGCTGCAGTCTCTCTTATTTTTTCATATCTAACTGATAGGTCACAAGTAGTCGAGGTTGATGGTGTCAGATCAGAAGCTATTAATATTTTAAGTGGTGTTCCTCAAGGATCTATCCTTGGGCCGTTATTGTTTATTTTTTACACGGCTGATATCTTAACTTCGGCAAGACATGGTAAGGTACAGGCTTATGCAGATGATACGCAATATTACTACCGTTTTTCTACTAAAAATTGTGAAGAAACTTGCCGACTCGTTAACCGAGACCTTCAAGGTATTTCTGATTTATCCAAACAACATAATTTAAAATTAAATTCATCAAAATCAAAAGTAATGATATTTTCATCCCGAAATAACAAAGTCTTTCTTTCCGGAAATATTAATATTAGTATAGATGGGGTACCTTTACCTATAGTGGATGAAACCCGTAATCTTGGTGTTATTTTTGACAATGAATTGAGATTTCATACACATGTACGTAATCTAATGCAAAAATGTTACATGTCTCTTAAATTTATTTATGCCAATAAAGCACTTCTTAGTCACAATATGCGAATGCTTTTGTGTGAGTCATTGGTTCTTTCACACTTCACTTATTGTGACTACATTTACTATTTTTGCTTAGATGAAGCTGATAGGACAAAGGTACAATATATTCAAAACTCATGTTGTCGGATTATCTTTGCTTTAAGAAAATATGATCATATCACTCATAAAATAAAAGAATTAGGTTGGCTTATAATGGAAAACCGTGCGAAATATCATTTGACTACGTATGTTCATAAAGTATTATTCACTTCTACACAGAGATTATGAAAGAAAAATTTGTTGCTCGTAAACACATTACAAATGTAAATCTTCGAGACCCCAATCGTCTCACTATGCCAATCCATAGTTCAGTAATGTTTAATCGCAGTTTTATATATAACGCAGTGTCATTATATAACGCGATACCAAATGAATTTAAAATTTTTAAACACTCTACATTTAGGTCTAAAGCAAAAAAATTCTTTTTAAATGAGCAAAACAATGATTAATATGGCATATGACATTTTTGCAATTCGGAGCTCTGTTCAATGTTCCCTTCCTTAGAAAAATTAATATTTGACTATATAGTAAAATATTTTTTTTTTTACATTTTTTAAAAAAAATTTTTTTTTGATATTGTATTATTACTTTTTTATATATATCTTTTGTTTGTTAATGTGGTTAAGTATGAGTAGCCCTAGGCTAAACTTCGCCACTCCCACTTTTGTTTTTTATTTGTTTAAATTATATTTTGTATTCTTTCATCTGGGAAATAAAGACGTTTATTATTATTATTATTATTATTATTATTATTCTCGACCTGAAAGCTCTTCACTAGCTAGCCTAAGAAACTTGAAAACTGGCACTATTTCATTCTTAATTGTGACGAGCCAGAAATTAAAAATTAAACAACTTAAGCAAGTTTATCGTCACACATTTGAATAGGCGTCAAGGATATTAAACTAAGCAAAATCTAAAATCTAAAAGAAGAAAAGAACAGATAAAAGAAGACTTACACATAGAGTCAATGACAGAATTTGTAGAAAAAATAAAGCGTAGAAAAGAAAAAGAAGATGACAATACTAAGATAGAGGAAAATGAGTTGGCAGTAAATATATAATAATTTCGGATATTAAAAGTTTTCTCAAAATTCAAATTAAAAAAGTGCGTCAAAAGGAATTTTTGAGAATTCAAACATTCCAAGCACCCTTAAAGATATCGATCAAAAATTAAATTAAAACAAACAAAATATTTTAAACGCTGTGGAATGAGTTCCCAATTAAAAGAGCTTTAATAACAGTGAAGACTTAGGGATTCAAAATCGCTATAATTGTTACAACATCAATTTGGATGAATTAAGTATATCTTGCTCCAACTTTTGCAGCCCAATTAAGTGATAATGAGAGTTAGCTCGAAAGTATTTACAGAAATAATAGCTAGAATTAATAAGTTATCCACATTAATGTAAAGTTTATCTAAGTAAAAGAAACTTTCTGTGTTCGGAGTCTGTACAACTAAAACGAAGGCGAATTTAAAGTTTTGTCTCGAGAGAATGTATTAAGCGGTTTTCAAAATCTATTTCTTTTGTTTATCCCGAATGGCTTTCTACTAAAGCTTTCAAAACTTTCGAGAGTAATGTTTACATATAAAGAAATATCAGAAAATTCGATTGAAATGTCGAAGTATTGAAAAAGACTTCATAAAATTCTATTGTATTTGATTGTAAATAGATTTTAGGTTCATTTTATCCAATTTTATGTTTTTTTTACAGAAGGCAATGAAGACAATTTTGAATTTAGAAAATACAGATATAAAATAATACAATTAGCGGATTTTTCAGGAATTTTCCAGTTTGTTTATAAGAAAAATTAATATTTCATATCTAACCCACGCTCTAAATGCTTCAAGTTAGAACCCTGTCTACCCTAATTTTTTTATTTAAGATGATTCACTTAATTATTAAAAAAGGTAACTTTATATATTTTACCATAATTTTTTTTAACAAATCCAAAGATTTTTTTAAATATTTTCAAGGGGTTAGATCAAAAAAGGACCTAAAGTGACAAACTATAAAAACACGATCGTGTCATTTCGAGAATAGGTTTCGACCTTTCGACAATCCTCTCACTATAGCGAATCAGAAATATGACTCTGTTAGCACTGAGTACAGAACAGCCCTGAACTTTATCTCTAATCTGTCCTCTCATACTTTCACCGAGGAAGAGATAAGGAACAAGCTTCTGGAACTTGATTCCTCAAAAGGCGCCGGACCAGATGGGATTCCTCCGGTATTACTAAAAAATTGTCCTTCTTTGGCAATCCCTCTGCAATCTATTTTCAAAAGATCCTTAGATAGTCGACATTTCCCACATCAATGGAAATATGCTAAACCTAATATTCAAAACAGGCGATAAAACTAACGTAGAGGATTACCGTGGATTTTCGTTACTATCCACTATTCCAAAGGTTTTTGAAGCGATACTGTCAGATGACATCTTTAGCTGTTATAAACACCACATTATTCCTAATCAACATGGATTCTATAGAGGCCGATCCACAGCTACCAATCTTGCCATCTTCCAGGAATTTCTAACTAACTCTATTGAACAGGGAAATCAAATAGCCGTTATTTACGCCGATCTATCCAAAGCTTTTGATAGAGTGTGTTATTCTCTCTTGGTTAAGAAACTTGCCAATATTGGAGTGTCTGGGAGTTTTCTCAACTGGATCAAGTCCTACCTTACAAACCGACGGCGTTTCAATTTGTGGTTCAGTGTCACGCGAAGTGTTTGTAACTTCTGGTGTTCCACAGGGTTCGCATCTTGGCCCTGTTTTGTTTATATTATTTATTAATGACATTTCTTCATGTTTCAAGTATGCAGACGATATAAAAATATTCCTTCCGGTATCATGAGCCACTAATTATCTGCGATTAGATATAAATAGATTTGTCTCAGCTAAATGTAACAAAATGTAAACTGATGAGATTCTATAGGTGTACGAACCCTAGTAATATCCTTTATTATATAAGTAATGGCTCTCTAGAAGTAGTCTCATTAATTAACGACCTTGGAGTCCTATTCGACAAGAACTTATCCTTTAATTTACACTTAGACAGTGTGATTCTAAAGGCTTTTAGGTTGCTGGGCTTCGTAAAGAGAAATTCCAAACACATTCAAGATACTCGGGCAATATTGTGTCTATTTAACAGTTTGGTGCGCAGTACTGTTGAATATTGTTCCATAATATTGTCTCCATCTTATACATAATATTTTATTATTTAAATTTAATTTTCCAGTTCAAGGAATTGCATACGAAACACGACTATTACTATGTGGGGTTCAAAGTTTGGAAAGAAGGAGACAGGAGGCAAGACTGTTCTTTCTATATAAGTTACTCAATGACCAGATAGATTGTGAAGATTTGCTAGAATTAGTCCGTTTCTCTATTCCTCAAAGACGCACACGTCATCTAATACTTTTTCATGTGAGGACTCATAGGACAATTTCCTAATATTGATATTTTTATCACTACAAATTATTAAAGAAAACGTAGATATTTCGTTACTTAATTGTTTTGTTTTTTAATCTATTTCTTATAAAGTAAATAAATAAAAAAACATAAATATCACGTTTCGCCTGCCATCGTACGAGGCTTCTTCAAGAGAGATGAGTAAAAGCACGATAACTCTTTATGTTAACCATACCAGAGATTTGGAATTTGGTTAAAGGAAGGTATTATAGGAAAGATCTGTCTCACTTAATCAATCACTTTTTTATATATGTTCTTTCATACAAACCTTGTCCTGACAATTACAAACACACCAAAAAAAGAATTAACCAAATAGGTGAAGTGAGGCGCTTACAAATATTCGGCAATTGATTTTTATTTATTTAGATGTCACTTTAAATTTAAAATAAATCAAAGTAAAAAAATCCACTAACCCTTGTAATTTTCAGTCTTCTAACCTACTTTTTTCGTTTTTAGCGCATATAAAATCCAAATTAAAACAAATGTGCGATAATAATGTCTCGTGCTGGAAAAAATTATTTTTATTTGACGATTTACAGTGACGGGTCATAAAAGCCGAGATTAAAACGAAATGGTTTTTTTTTTCTCTATGAATTTTATATGTATATACGCATTACATGGGATTGCCATCATAAAAAAGAAAACTTTTATGTGGCCTTGGATCATACACATTTATAACAGGTGGTATTGACGTAACAGCCAGAAAATGTGGGATTATGAAGAGTTATGTCAAAATTAAAAGAACAATTACACTATTTAAGTTAGACAACTAGGAATAGAACAACTGAAATTAAGAAAAATCGCTCCAAAACCACAAAAAAAATTATATTCCCATTTATAATAGTTAGAGAGATGACAACCAAGATTTTTGCATCATAGCAGCCCGGCTAAAACCACGATAGATTATATGACTTTGTACGCGGAAATGTAGCAGACAAACTGAATGTAGCATATAACTATCAGACTTTTCGATACCTATGCTCATTATTAACGTATTTCTAGCGCCAAAATAAAATCTCTCAAAAATGCGTTTTAAAATATATCTTCCCCCGGTTTTCGAGGATGCTGAACACGATGGCGTTATCAAAAATTATTTTCGACTTGACCCCACCCCTCAAATGGCCAAAAATCACCCCGAGCGCAGATTGAAGAATTAAACAGCATCTTACTTACTACAAAAATACACCGTGCGACTATTGTTTATTTAAAAAATACAATAAAAATAAAATTAAAACTTTATTAATAATAAATAAATAAATAATAAATAAGTTCTTTATTTAGCAAATAGCTATTACATATACTAATGTTATTTACAATTTACTTTGTTAAGTCCGTCCCTCTGCTTACTCTAATATAGTTATTAACTTCGTTTTTAAACTTATTAATGGTAGGAGATTTTTTTACCACCTTGGGGGAGAGCATTAAAAATGCGAACACTCTCATTCAATAAAGAACCCCTCAAAATGCTTTACTGGTAAAATCTACGTTAAAATTATCTTTTGATCTTAATCATCGAGAATGCATTTCATATCTTGTAATCAATAAATCTCGAAGGTATTGTGGACCTTTTTACCTTATTACCTTATTACATCCTAACACTATTCGCATACATTTATTTTGTAATATTTGCTGATGATCTGACAATTATAACAACAAAAGAAAAAGATCTAAAAAAGCAATAGAAAAACTGGACAAAGAAGCGAAAGAACAAGGCTTAGAAATAAACGAAAACAAAACTAAATACATGCGAATAGGAAGAGAGAAAATACCACCACAAGAATACTTAGAAGTGCAAAAGCATAAATTCGAAAGGGTAACCACCTTCAACTATTTAGGGATGACGACAGGATTAGTAAGCGGAGAAAAGGTCAAGGAAAGAATCCTCAAAGGAAACCAAGCTCTAGGCATAAACAGAAAGATACTGAAAAACAAAAAATTTAGTAAAAGGACAAAAATAAATATATATAAAACATTAATAAGACCAACGATTACATACGCTATGGAAACTGTGGTAATGGCTAAAAAGGAAGAGGAATACTTGAAAATACTGGAAAGAAAGATTATGAGAACAATACTAGGTCCAGATATAACGGAGGAAGGAGAAAGAAGACGAAAAAGAAATGCAGAAATTGAAAATGAACTAGGAGGGGAAAATATAATAAGACATGCCACGGAAACCCACAGACACGATTAGAAGGATAACAAACTGGACTCCACTGGGGACAAGAAATAGAGGAAGACCAAGGAAAAAATGGCTCGAAGAAGTAAAGGAAGATATTAAAACACTGAATATAAAAGATTGAATCATAACATAATCTTTAATGGGAAAGAGAGGAATTTAAAACGCTATAAGCGATGCCATAATTGAACGGCAATGATGATGATGATGATGACGATCTTGTCATACACGAGATGGGAGAGAGTGGGAACTGTGATTTGAAAGTAAGTATCAAGGGATCTAGTGACACAAAATGGTCCACCAAATATAATGCCGTTCATACTTTGCGAAAGCAACTGAAAATTGTGATAAGATATTCTTGAAGAAATGTCCAATGACAGTAATTGGAATAGAGATACCTCAGACGGTGCAAAACTTTTGCGGAAGCACATCAAACAATTTACTTTTATTGTTTTTCTGTTGTTCTGGGATGAAGTTATTCTAAAGATTAACAAAATTAATCTGGCACTACAGAACCAAAGATTAAATGTTAGGGATGGTACAAGAATGATAAAAGGACTATCTGATGAAATTCATAATTATAGACCTGAATTCTTTATTAGAGTCTTCAAAATAATTCGCTGCTGAAACAATTATTACGAATGATTTGAAACAAAAATGAACCGAGCTACTATGAGTCACTTAGGTCATATTTTTTGACATTTTTGAAAATACACTCAGGTCAAACGCTACCCGCTAAATTTCTAAAAACGCAAATTTTAGTAATGAAATGACAATATCTATGTACATTTTCAATATCAGACTGGCTGTTATACGACAATCGACCAATTTTTTTTTACACAGCAGAAATGGCCCCTCGCGAAGATGCTACTTCTGGAAGTTACTACTAGGGTCATCCAATCTATCGATTTTACACAGTTTTAGCCGGGGGATATGAAACATGGTTTTGATTGTCATCTCTCTCTAACTATAATTCTTTAATTTTCAATTATCTGTTTTTGGTCCCTTTTCTAGGAATTACGATGATATCTCTAAGATCATCCAGCTAGATGTTCAACAAAGTTGTCAATAATCCCGTTCCAATTTGAATTTATTTTTCCATGATCATATTTGCTGAGCACATTAACGCTCTTTCCACAAGTCACAATATCATACGTATTCTCATCTAAAAAGCAATTCTCTGTATCATAATTTCCCAACATCGAAATTCTGGCACTTTCATTTCGTACGCGTTAACATGCCTTTAAAGCATTTCGCTTGTCTGCTTTTCATTCACTTCTGATTCACCTTAAGCTCTAATAACAACTGGAAGATATGTAAATTCGATTGCACCTATTCCTGTCTACAAACCTTGATTATATTCTGATCAAAATAGAGTTCGGGAACTATTGTGGTTTCGAGTAGGGTATATCCTACTTGCGAGTGGATATATATCGGATCAGCAAACGACGGATTGAGGGAGAAGACAGTTCAATTTCGTGTTGAAGTGTTTCTACTTATTAAATCTTCATCGGAGGGAGAAGTGAAGTTTTCTCAAAAATTAAATGGTTTTGTCTACAAAAATCGCCTATATATTATTTTTCTTTAATAAACATACAATACATACAAATCAGCGACTCTCTGAGCGGCACTGTGAATACGCCGTCTCAATTGTTCCGTCAGTTATAGTGAACTGGGAGGCCACAGGATTGGGCCACGACGTCCTATCCATTCGTGGGTACATTTGATGCAAATATTGCCGAACTCGTACGTCATAATGCGCCGGGCAGCCATCAAGTCACAGTGTTTGTCTCAATACTAAAGGTACATTTTCTAAAAAAAGGGGCAGTTCATTTTGCAAAAAATCTGGTACAGGTCAAAAGTAAGATGCTCAAAAAATCCAATAAAAACCTGTCGAATTTGTGTATTAATCGGATAATCGAGAATTTCATTTAAGGACGAGGAAGAGATTGAGGGGCAGGGTCTTTTTGAGCTTATATAACAATCCAGTATGCCACACTTTGTCAAACACCTGGCTCACATCTAAAAACACAGCAGAGTAATACTTTTTATCCTTTATGCATTGCATAATTTTATTGGTAACGCGTTGTACTTGTTCAATTGTGGCATGTTCTTCTCTAAATCCAAATTGATAATATAATAATTTCTAAATTTGTTTTTATTAATTTTTTTAATATTTTGAATAAAATAGGAAGCAAACTGATAGGCCTATAAGAAGTAACCTCTTCGGTTGGTTTTCCAGGTTTGCGAATTCTCAATACGGCGTTATAGATAAATGTAATTAATTTGATTGCGCTTAAGGGTAACTCGTAGAGGATTTTAGCATTTATTAGGTCGCATCTTGATAAAATCTTGATCTTGATAAAATCAAAATAAAATAATTTTTGGGCAAAAGTATAAAAATTGATGGAAGCCTAGAATAACCACACACTCTAATATAATCGAAATATCACTCCTTCCAAAAATAATTATAGTATGTTTTATACCATGGTAGAGTCTGGACAAAATGGGCAATCTTTTGTAATGAATGTCCACCTCCACGTGGTTACGTATTATTTAGAAAATAATGTCAAACTTTTGTTAACAAAAATTAGTGGGATTCAAATATGGCATTTTACCCACGTTTCTCGAAAAATTGTATCAATTTCTGAAAAACTGTTCTGTACGTCTGAAATCATCACTCATCAGTAATCGTCAGCAGCAAAGATATTTAAATTAGTCTTAATTTGTAGACATGGCACTCAAAAATCCAAGGTGAGGTAGCGATTTTCCAGAAATTCAAAAAATGCCCATTATCTCGAAAACGGTGAGATTTTTACTGAGATCAAATTCTGATATTCTAAACAGTCATGACCTGGTCTATCACCAGTTCCAATATTGTACAAGGTTTACGGGACACCCTGTATTTCTTTCAAATGTTAAAGTAAATTTGTTTTGTTGGTAAATGCCAATATTTTTTAATCATCACAAAAAGTAAAAAATAAAAAATAAGAACGTTATGTTTTGTTTTGTTCACTTTAAGCTTTAACTTTAACCAGCCAATCCAGTAGTAAAGTGAATTATGATCTGTCTCCAGTTTATATTTTATTTGTCGAACAATAAAACAGTTAGATGCGAGTCGAAGTAAAAAATTCGATGTAATTGGAACATATTCCACAGAAGAATGATCTCAAATATTTGTCATGTTGAAAAATAATAACATCGCGAGCAATATCGATGTAACTGGAAGTCACCTCGATAAAAAATAACCATTAAGGCTTAGAAGAAAAAGCGAAATAATGGTTCCAATTCCCATTTATCATTTAGAAACGTCCGCCTTATATCGACGTGAAAGTAATTAAAACTCTTTTGACAAGTGATGTAATCTAAACTGACAGAACTAGTTACGGAACGTAGCACGGAAGTTAGGTCGAGATTACTTATACATAAAACTGTCATTAGTATTATTGCTTTTTTTTTAATGTTTCTATTATTACCGACAATAACTACGTATAATTAACTTGTCAAAGGGAACACGATAAATTATTTATTAACCCGGTTTAATCATAAAAATGAATGATTATTGGTTAATGCAATCTTTATAATCGGGTGAAATTTTAAAAAATTTTAATCCAGGCGTATTTTTTATCGCCAATAAGGGTAACAACGCACGAACCGTCAACCGTTGCGGCCCCTTGTCTTGAATAGAAACTGGATGAGACTGCGGTGCCGTCCATTGGCTGCCACTTGGTTCTCCACATCTCAGCAACCACGCAACAGCGACGTATTCCATCCACCGGACTGCCGCACGGCTTTGTCTTGTATCTACTTCTATTAATCTGGACAACCGTAGGAACAACCTCATGACGCTCCGGTCGACGGCTCGTACGTTGTTCACCTTAAGCAGGTATCCAACAGCTCGTTGACTGCCACGCCACGCGCCAAGCTTGTCCGTTCACAGGCAGTCAAGGTCGGGCCGTTTCCACAATGCATTTAGGTAGAGTTCCTTTGAACCGTGTTGATTTACCGACAAATGAGGGGACTCAACGCGCCGATCGAAGAGCGCCAATCTTCCGATATCCAACGGCCTGTGAACGGGCACGCTTGGAGCGTGGCGTGACATTCAACGAGCTGCGGGATCCCGGCTTTAAGCACGGGTCAGACTAGGCTGGTTACCAGCCACGAATTAAAGAAGCCGCTACTCTCAGCTTGGTGTGATCACAGAACCCGCAGCTGACACGGTCAGCCGGCGAATATTTGTCAGCAGCTGGCTAAGTTCAACTTTTGGTAGCAGGTAGCGCGTCACGTGATCCAGCTGATCAGCAGCGGCTGATAACCAGCCTAGTCTGACCCGTGCGATTTTGAAAGCGCAACTTTTGCATAGGCGGCAATCCGCGACGCGATATATAATTTATTATTTAGTCTTTAGTCTTAAAATGGAGGTGGACGTCAATACCCATTGCACCCATTGTTCAAACACAACTGCCAAATTACGCCGTACTTTCCACCTCTCTCTGAGAATCGCGCTCGAATAATCGCAGTATGGGTTATGCTCCATATGAATCTATAGTAACGCTGGCCGCGCGCGACAGAAAAGTCGCGGGTTGTCGCGGCCAGTAATTTTTCCGCGTGCGACCACGCTGCTTTGTCGCATCAATGGGTTTTGCGCCATATATTTATATATCATTTCTTGTCGCACGCGACTTCTCGGGGCGTGCCGCGCGCGATTTTGAAGGCGCGACTTTTGCATAGACGGCAAGCCGCGGCTCGATATATAATTTATTATTTATTCTTTAGTCTTAAAGTGGAGGTAGAAGAGGTAGCAACGTCAATAACATTTGCACCCATTGTCCAAACACAACTGCCGAACTACACCAGTGGGTTATCTGCCTTAAGGTAACTTATCACATGAGATGCGCCTCGTACAAATGCAGGTTTTTACTTTATTGGAAATCAGTCTGTTTAATAATTTCCTATCGAAATCAGACATTTTAAATATTCAAAGTTTTTCCAGCTCAAATTAGATTAGTACAGCTTCGAAGAAAAAATTTCAATGACTAAAGTGGCCACGACAAAAACCTTGAAATTATTTAGAGAATCATAGGACGAAGGATAGATGACATAACTGCATAACCCAAAATGTAAAATGCTGATTTACAAACCGAGTTAAGGTTTTCTAAAAATATCAAAAAATTATAAATTACAGAAAATTCAGAAACGGCTTCAGACCAGGAAGGTCAACAATCAATGTAATCCATACGCTAGAACAAATAATAAAAAGAACATGGGAATATAACAAAGAAATCCACATACTTTTTATAGGATTCAAAACCGATTTTGATAGCATTAATAGACCAAAGATGTTGAAGAAATTAAAACACTGGGTATACCAAAAAACTGATAGATTTGCTAAAAATATCAAAGTTAAAGTGAGATTTCAGGGAAACGCCACAGGAGAGTTCAACGTAAATAGAGAGGTAAAGCAAGGGGATTCCATTTCATCAACATTATTTAACTTAGCTCTCGAAAGGAAAGCAAATCTAAACAATAGAAACATAATAACAGACCAAATACAAGTTGTAGCGTATGCCGATGATCTGACAATAACAACAAAAGAAAAAGATATAAAAAAGCAATAGAAAAACTGGACAAAGAAGCGAAAGAACTAGGCTTAGAAATAAACGAAAACAATACTAAATACATGAGAATAGGAAGAGAGAAAATACCACCACAAGAAACCTAGAAGTGCAAAAGCATAAATTCGAAAGGGTAACCACCTTCAACTATTTAGGGATGACGACAGGATTAGTAAGCGGAGAAAAGGTCAAGGAAAGAATCCTCAAAGGAAACCAAGCTCTAGGAATAAACAGAAAGATACTGAAAAACAAAAAATTTAGTAAAAGTACAAAAATAAATATATATAAAACATTAATAAGACCAACGATTACATACGCTATGGAAACTGTGGTGATAACTAAAAAGGAAGAAGAAAACTTGAAAATACTGGAAAGAAAGATTATGAGTACAATATAACGGAGGAAGGAGAAAGAAGACGAAAAAGAAATGAAGAAATTGAAAAAGAACTAGGAGGGAAAAATATAATAAGACACATCAAGGCTTTACGTTTGGAATGGCTTGGACATATAATGCGACGGAAACCCACAGACACGATTATAAGGATAACAAACTAGCCTCGACTGGGGTCAAGAAACAGAGGAAGACCAAGGAAAAAATGGTTTAAAGAAGTAAAGGGAGATATTAAAACACTAAATATAAAAGATTGGATCATAACATGTAAAAACAGAAAAGATTGGAAAAAAATAACAACGACAGCGAAGACACATGAGAAGCTATAATCTATAATGAGAAAGATTAAATGGATTTAAAACGCTATAAGCGATGCCATAATCCTACGGGATTGAACGGCAATGATGATGATGATGATGATCTTGTCATACAGGAGATGGGAGAGAGTGGGAACCGTGATTTGAACAAACGCTTGTAAGTTCGGTTCTGCTCAAAGGAATTTTGCAAACTTGGTCTTGTTGAAAACAGATCTTCTCCATCAATATAATATTTATAAATCCGAACCAATCTAATAAGTAACGTGCATGCTAGAGGTCGCTGTTTAATTTATTTTTAGAAATCTGGTTTTCTTTCACATATTTCAGCTACAAATCGTAAAAAACCAATACCCAACCATTAAAACGTATATTTACTTACCCCCCACCCGCCTACCTGAACTTTTTCTCAGTCGTCTTGATTTTTCTTAACTTACTTTATATTTACCCTATATTTTACGACCACCCACATACTGTTAAAAACATTTTTTATTGTAGGCAAAAAAAACTAATTAATAAATAAATGCCTTGAAAATAAAGTAATCTTGAGCGAAAAGTGACAGTAACCGGCACGCGCCATTTATTACGTACTTATTATGCATTAATTATAATTTTGTTTTTTTATAATAATTACTACATAACGCAATTTCAAAGGTGTTGACTAGGGGCATTTTACACGCGACGACGTGTGCACGCCAGCTCACTTGATGAAAGGTTATTATTTTAAATTATCAAATGTCTAATGAAAATTCATGAGTGCGGGAAAACATGAGAATCAACGCGTTTGTGATTTAATTTCGTGTGAAGAAAGATGTCAGTTTGTTGATTAAATGTACCTTTAATTTAGAATAAGTAATTTTAAAAATTCGCTTATCAAATGGTAAAGAGAAAACATATTTTAGGATGTTTAATATCGGCACAAACGAATTTATATAAAATAATTATTGTCAGTTCTTTTGATTTTGTATAGTCAATCATTTTCCACAAAGTCACAACAATTGGTCGTTTGAAATTAAACAATGGAGTTTAAGTCAATTTGCTCGTAAACGTGATAAATTTGATTAAAAAGAATAATTGGACATTTAAAACAATTTGGTAGTTTTAAAGCAAAAGTTAAGAGAGTTCAGCCAGAGAGGTAGAGAGAAGTACATGTCGGGCAATCGTCTCACGTCACCGGCTTATAACATTTATTAAATTGAAAAAGAAAGCTTGGTCCTTGAAGAGTCTGTTACACTGGTACGCGAAAATGACATTGTAAGTGTTTAGAAATACAGTGTTTTTTTGGTTAGATCTTTTCGATTTTACCACAACGATATAATCCTCCGATGTCAGAAGTTTGCCCCACCCTGTATATAACAAACATTAAACATATGAGAAGCAAACAATAATAACTCTAAATAGGAAACGATAAATAATGAACAATCTCGTTGCCGCGTTATTGTCATTGAAGGTTAGTTAGCAAATATAACCAAAATTACTAAATTCAGCATAGCCATCTTAGTTTCCCTCCAATGACGGAGTCTCTCCCTTTGTTCAGTCACCCCTTGTCTAAATGCTTACTTATTTCATAACCCCCCTATACTAAGAACCTGATTTTATCTTTGTTTCAGATGTTCCTATACAGGGTGTCCCACGACCTACTGTACACAGTCCAACCATAAGTACTATGCGCCGAGGCCATTTCATATCTGGTATTAAAAAATGGCTTGTGGCGTTTTTGACGGATATACAGGGTGATATTTGAAAATATGTGAATTATTCTACGTTAAGTATATCTAAAAGTAAAAATATCAGACCAATCAAATTTGGCACACTGAGTGTGCTCCCTGAGCTCAATAAAATAGGTTTTAAAAAAAATTTCATTTCAGGTCCGGACTTAGTTTTTTTTAGATTTTTATTGGTTTTTTGAAAACAACACCCTGTAAGGCAAACCAGACAATTTTTATTTTTCTCACTTTAAAGCTTAAGGATGATACTAAGCAACAGTTAAAAAAAATTGAACGAGCAACTTTTTGTTTTCTGCAGAAAAAAATAAAACTTTGAAAAATAGTATAATTTTAATGTATTCACATTCTTCTTATGACTGATGCGGCACTACATTGATAGACCATCATCATTTTTCAACAAAAATCATAAGGACAGTTCATTTTACTCGATATAAAGTATTATTCAATTAACCGTTGAAATTACAGGGCCGTATTTATTTTTTGCAGTCTCTGTACCAGTTGGGGGTGATATGGATGGAGGAGATCTTTCTTTAACGTCCTAAAAACAGTGGACTGTGAAATATTCAAAATACTGGATATTCGCCGGGTACTTAGCTTCTCATTTTGATTTACCATTTCCAAAATACCCTCTTTTTGGTCTTCTGTCAGTCGCTCACCACGTTCTTTCACAAACTGTCAAAATGGACGTCAAAGCGAATTCAAAGCCTACTTGCATTTGCACAATAATCAAAAGTAATAGTTTTTTCTTTGACGTTACAGAAAGAAAATTTGTACAACTCGCTTAAAGGGTGTTGTTTTTACAGGATCAATAAAAACTTTAAAAAAATTAATACGACCCTGGAATTTCAACAGTTGATTAATACTTTATAGCGAGTAAAATGAACTGTCCTTATGATTTTTGTTCAAAAATGATGATGTGCTATCAATGTAGTGCCGCATCAGTCAAAAGAAGAATGTGAATCCAATAAAATTATACTATTTTTCAAAGTTTTATTTTTTTCTTCAGAAAACAAAAAGTTGCGCGTTCAATTTTTTTTGGTTGTTGCTTAGTATCATCCTTAATCTTTAAAGTGAGAAAAATAAAAATTGTCTGATCTGGCTTACAGGGTGTTGTTTTCAAAAAACAAATAAAAATCTAAAAAAACTAAGTCCGGACCTGAAATTAAAATTTTTCTAAAACCTATTTTATTGATATCAGGGGGCACACTCAGTATGCCAAATTTGATTGGTCTGATATTTTTACTTTTAGATATACTTAACGTAGAATAATTCACATATTTTCAAATATCACCTTGTATATCCGTCAAAAACGCAACAGGCCATTTTTTAATACCAGATATGAAATGGCCTCGGTCCATAGTACTTATGGTTGGACTGTGTACAGTACGTCGTGGGACACCCTGTATACCTACCCTATTTTAAAAGTGTCTACATTCTTGAACCTAACCTAGCCAGCGGCACATTTATCGGCATTAAAATAAATCTCAAAAAAAATTGAAATTGACTGGAAATAATACAGTTATTCAATTTTAATAATGCTTAACTCAATTATTAATTTAAGAAACTCTCCTTTTATATATTTTGAATATTTTGCAAAATATATCAATTAATTTATCTTTAAATCATTTATAATTATGTTCAATATAATTTATTTCTTTAAAAATTTTAATAATGTAAAAATTAGGAAGTTTTCATTTCTTACGTTACACAGAATTGATATTTGCATGAATGCGTTTTGTTGGATTCATATGTACATCATACAAAATTAAAATTTCCCCTAGATATCGATTAGGTCAAAGTCCAAACGACGGCCACTAGTAGTAAATTTTCTACCTCGCCCCAAACCGCTGCCCCGCAGGTGTTTGAGTTTGTAAAGCAGCACTTGCCCTTAAGATAACTATTCAAAGAATTAAATGCCTTGCGAACTCTCAGTTTGTATTATGTCCAAATAGAAGCATCAATACCAACATGATTTCTAAAGTCAGTTGATTTTTAAAAGGTAACATAAAAAACCTAAATCATAGCCAACTTTAATGACAACTGCATGTGAATAGAGTACAGAAATTCTTATTTACCCTACAGACGAATAGTTGGTAAAAAAAAGAGATTTGCTGTAAAATATTATGTTGTTTGTTTGTTTGGTGATAAGTAAATAAAATAAGCACAAAATAAATAACATTTACGAATAAAATAAATATAAACATAATAAACGTTTGAATATAGAATAAAATTATCAGACGGAATATAAAGGCCAAACTTGTTTGTAATAAATCAAATGGATTTAATTCCAATAAAACTGAAAATAAACCATTTATCAAATGTTCAGAGTCACTTTCAATATAAAATATTGATATGAATTTTGTATTTATATTTACACGAAGGAAATTATTTATTTTCAGCACGTGCCAGTGACTGCTCGGCGTTGAAACTTAAAATATTACCGTAATTTTTTCAATCTGTGGACACGTTTTATGTTTAATATGCGAATTTGTTCTCTAACATCATCGATGATAAATTATTTTTAAGTCTGGAAGATTCCGTATTAAATTGTAAATATATTTGAGTGTCTACATTACATCAAAGAGGAAGAGATGAACAAAGATAAGCGAACCAAATTTTCTCTGACGAAAAACGAGTAAAAAATTATACAATCACTTTTATTTTGGTTATTTTCGCGGCCATTATCGACATTTCCCGAAATGCGGTATTTGTCCACTCCCTATCTGCAGTTTTTCTAAATTCTTTTTAAAGCCATGCAATGGCCTGCAAGATCGCCAGATTTCACCATTGGATTTGTTCAAATCCAAACACATTTAAATAAAAAAAAAATTGAATCACCATGTATATCAACACCCAAAATACGTTAAAATTGATACTCTATAAACATTACAGTGATTCAATTTTACTCTTTCTCACAACCAAAATTCCCAATGGCTCGCAACATCAAATATGGTACATGCGCTTCAACCTGAGCCCGATTGAAGTGAATCGTCGGTTTGGATACCCAGATAAAACTTCGAAAAAAAAGGAGGTCCTTTTTGCAACTCCCGCTTATATTACATGTCAAAGACCTATTAACCCGTTTTGTTAGCTACTCGTATGTTTTAGATGGAGCGCATTTAAACGACAGGTTTTTTTTGTCATCAGTCAGTATTGAATCGACTTCGTTTGGATGTTTTTTTTAATAGATCGGGAACAGCGGGTCAAATTCTGGCGTGCTACGTGTTGTGGAAAGATACGATTGAAGTACCTATTTCATTGTTTCTATTTTTATGGCAAACGTCTGATTCGTCGGTTAGCTTATGTATGTTTATTTAAGAATTAACATAGAATATAAAAAAATGCATTAGATTTAAAAAAGAAAATCGATCTGAGAATACAGCAACAAGAGAAGAAAGAAAAATAGAAGTTATATAAAAAATAACAATTTTGGATCTCTTAGTTTTTTGAAACCATTTGTAATTATTTATGTGTTTAAATCTATTTTTGGGCGGCTTTTATTTTACTCCGACATTCTTCTCTTGCCACGCTACAAACTTTTGACCGAATTGTCACATATTTAAATGTCTTTTACCGTCATCCTGGTTGCGACGTGCGATTTCCCAGCACGGCCGAACCTGGTCAGAAGTCACCCATCCACAGTCTAACCGCGGCAAGACGTGCTTAGCCGTAGGATCGGTACTCATCAACCTTACCAATTGAGTTGTCCTGACGAAAAATCTGCGTTTCAGAATGTTGTATTAATCTGATACTGAAATCTAATCAGGCACATAACGCAAAAGTAGTTAAGATATGGGGACAGTCGTTGGGAGTCAGGTCAATGACCTAATTCAAGGTCAGGCATATAGGGACAGTCATTAAGAGCACTTCCGGCCACCTGCATTCGACCACCTACATCCGGTCTAGACAAGTGTAAGCTTGTTGATATTATATTTATTTATTGAATTGACGATTTCCCTCGTCTTAACTTCCACCAATCACAAACGCTCAATTTTGAATTACAAATGGTTTCTAGATGAAAAAACTGTATGACAGCTCGTGGCAGTAGTTTTTTCGAGTTTACCGCGGCAAAACTTGACAGCTGTTGTCACCAAAAATTACAATACCTTTGATAACAAGTAATTATGGTCTCCTAGGACACCAGAAAACGAGGCTAAACAATTTTATTGTTAATAAATTTTGTAATATTGTTTTTAAACAGTGCTAGTCAGCTTATGTAGTGAAAATGAGTCGCTTTGGAAGTGATTCTATGATCTGGCGATTGAGAAAAGTGTACCGTACGATACCGTTAAAACCCATATACCTACGTCAATATGGAAACAGTTTACGGAATTCTGCAAGGTAAAGAAATGCGAGCTTTTGGAAACTACAAGTTTAGAGCAACTAAACCTAATCCTGAAAGATTGGGCGTGGAATATGAAGAAATAAAACGTTGAAAATTACAAGAAACTAGTTGTGAAGACAATGTGGAACACCGTTGCAAAAAAATGCAAGAGATGTATTTTATGAAGTGGAAAATATTTTTTGATCCATTTAAAGATATTATCTTCAAGTCTAGTAGGAAATCTCGTAATGCGAATGCAGATGTGCGCCAATAAAAGGAAATCGTGCTCTGCTTCAATAAAATTGGAAGAATACTACGCAATGGTTTTTTATGGGAGGAAGACACTCCGGCAGGACTCCAGCGAAAATTTTACTATATCGCTTCAGTAGAACTTGCCTGGAGAGGTGGAAAAGTAGTCAATTGCAGAGTTCATTATTTTAAAGAGGATTAAAATAGTTACATATTTTTTTAAATAACTGATTTTCAAAAATCCTACTTTTTAGGAGGAGTAGAATATAATCCTCTCTTCAATAAAACGGCCCAGAATGGAGAAAAAAAATGGCCGATAGTAAATGGCTGGTCCCCAACACGAAGAACCCTACCTTTTGTCCAGTCCGTCTTTTTAAATTTCTAATGGTTAAACGTTCATCTAGAATAACAACTGATAGATTATTCTTAACAGTAAACCCATCATGGAATAAAGAACAATCAAGTGGATGGTACAAAAACACTCCAGTGGGAAAAAACGAACTTTCCAAATGGACTAAAGAAGCAGCAGAGAAGGCAGGATTAAATACAAAAGAAATAAATATAAGGAGGGGTGGGTGAACAACAATTAATTAAAATTACTGGCCATAGTTCAGCCAACTCAGCAAATGGATAATGAGCATTATTCCAACATCATAAACACCCTTAGAAGTGACGACTCAGAACCTCCAGTTAAAAAACAGAAAACAGAAGATCCTGCATCCACTCCTCGAGCTTCTCACTCTACAGCTGGATCCATTAACAACATTAATAATTTACCTACACCCAACGTTATCAATGAGTTAACAAAAATTTCAAACAATACTCCTACTGTGTACTTATATTTTAATTGTACCATAAATAATTAAGTTTGTAGTATTTTGTGGTTAAAAAAATTACCGGTTTTTCAGTTTTCAAATTAATACCTACATATTTATTATGTATGCATATATAATAGGTAGTATGTTCTGTAAGCTGTGTGTATTCAGAATAATCTATTACTCATGAAATAGTCTTGTCAAATACCATCCGGGCATCTAATTTTGCCTGTGAAAAAAATCGAAAAAACACAATGCAAAATAATATTTTTTTAACAAAATGCATTCATGCAGGTTTAAAAAGTCCTCGTCTTCGACTCGGATTTTTGTTGTTAAAATATGACTTAGCAACGTGTTTTTTCGATTTTTTTCGGAAAAATTAGATACCCGTCTGATATTACTTACGAAAATCTCGCTGTGGATTGAATTTCCTCCCTACCAATTTCCAGCTATAGGACTTCATTTATTTTTTATAAAAACTACAGCACTTCGATAATAACCTCAAAGTTAGGTATGCTAGCCACATGAGGTAAAATAAAGGTAAAGGTAAAGACTTTCCAAGCTTCTTCAGCCACACTGAAGCGATCTGAGGATTGAGTTTGATCCAGCAATTGCCTATTGCATATGAGAAAACGCCTGAAAAACTCATAACAGGTTAAGCGGCTGTGGAGATCAAATGCGAGGCAGCTTATTTGGATAATAATCACATGATCTATAAACCTAAATTGTTATTACTTATTAAGCACTGTTTATTTTCAATTCAATCAAGAATGTCCTGAATGCAGTTGCGATATTCCGTTCGTTTTCCGCCACTGGTGTTGTTTTGAGATTGATTAACTGTTTACTAAGACACTATAAAACCAATACAATCTCCCACAAATGCTTGAAGGGTAAATTTATTGATCGGTAGACAAGCGATTATTGTAATTAATAGGAAATACAGCAAATTCACTGCTCCGCAGCGAGTAATCCAATATTGCTAGCGATCCTAATCTTGTATAGGGCCAAAATTGCCCATCACATTGACCAGATTCGTATCAAAACGATCATAATACGTAAATGTAAACGTATTCTGCCATTCCTAACGCCATTAAATTGTTATTAGTATTATGTCACATTTAGTGGGGATTAAACCTATATATAGGTATTTAAATCTTATAATGGCGATTGAAAATTTTAGCCAAGTATAATGTACTCATTCCAGTCCAGAGGATACTCTAAAAACTTTATTTTAATTCGTCTATACCTAAAACTTGTTTACTATTTTAAATATTGAAAAACAATGTTAAATAAATGGAAAATTATTATTATTATTATTATTATTATTATAACAGTTTGCTAAAGGCTGAGGCATAAACCTATGATAGCCTATTCACTAATAAAGTTACAACCTAGTAAACATTTAAAAAACAACAAAATAAAGAATATTAAACAATAAAAAAGAGAAAAACAATTAAGAAAACAAGAGTTCATCAATTTTGTTTTTAAAGATGTTAATTGATGCTGCGCCAATAAGTTCATCGCTAAGATTGCTCCATATATCGAAGACACGGTTGGAGAGGAATGCCTGTCTTTGCCTGCTGGTAAAGCTGCCCTTTTTTAATTTCAACTTGTGACCCCGCAGGCGATTGTCGACGTTTAAGAGAAAAATGTCACTAAGGTTGCCGTAGTTAAATTTCAGAATTCGAAAAGTAATAATCAAATCACCACGTAAACGACGGTCGGAAAAGCTAGGAATTTTTGCCATTTCTAGCCTTTCAGCATACGAAGGACAAATAACACCGTACGACATTCTAGTAGCCCGACTTTGAACACTTTCCAGAAGATTCTGGTCTCGTACAAGTACCGGATACCACACGACACCCCCGTACTCTAGAAGAGGTCGAACATAGGTTTTATACAGGTTGATAGAGGTTTGATAGGATACTTTTGAAAACGTTTTTTTAAGCAGGTACAAAACCGAATTGGCTCGTTTACAAGTTTTCATGACGTGTTCAGACCACGTTAAATCTGATGTAATGGTTATACCTAAATCTACCACTGATGTCACTTGTGCCAATGTGAGGCCTTTGAGCGAATATTGAAAACGCGGATTGTTTTTTCCAAGATGCAGAACGACACACTTTTCTGTATTTAAGGGGAGCAACCAGTTGGAGCACCATTCACTGATAGCATCTAAGTCCGTTTGAATTAAATCTCGATCTACTAGGGGATTTCCATACATTTTGGCATCATCTGCGTAGAGTGCTTTTTTTCAACCGAATGTAGAGAGGCAGATCACTGGTATACGCAATAAAGAGGAGTGGGCCAAGTTTAGAACCCTGTGGCACTCCACTTGTTACTGATCTATCTGATGAGTAGGATTGGCCAATCCTGACACGAAACTTTCTGCTGGTACGATAATTTTGAATCCATGACAGAAGTTTACCACAAATTCCAAGAAATTCAATTTTATATTGCAATCTTCCGAAAGGAACCCTGTCAAAAGCTTTGGCGAAGTCAAGGTATATTATGTCCAGCCATAAAATAGATGCTAAAGTCGTTTTTTTCTGCATAAATTTCAAAATCATCAGTGTGATTCAAGTTAAAAAAAATTAAAATCTAAGCGCGAAATATCAAATGCTTGCAATGTTGGGCACCTTGCTATGAAATATATACACAAAAGAATATTTTTACTAATATATTAAGGGTTAAGGGGTTAACTTGCTATGAGCTAGGATCCCTTCTTGAGTTGACTCTCGTTATAGTGTAAACTTTTTTATTTCCGTATATAAATCGTAATTCTGGAAAGCACATATCCCAAATAATGCGAAATGTACAAAAGCTAATGGCTTTAAAAAAGAAATTAACATACTTTGTGTAACAAAATCGAGGGCGGATAATATCGCGGACTACAAATGACTACATTATTAATGTGTACGGGCAGTGTAATTTTGGAGTTTCCATAGCAACCGTAATAAACTTTCCATTAATGTTAGCCCATTCATGCGGTAATTTCTATTAAAAAACTAATTGAATTTCCATGGCCCCAGCTGATGTTCGAAGGTGTAGAATACTTTATTCGGATAGTTTTCAAACTCCTATAATCATGGTTATAAACTTATATAACATAAAACTGTGGATCTTTGACTTTCAGTCAAAGTTTTAAGTGTTTTAATAGGTATGTTAAAACCAAACATCGTAATTATGGATATATTCAATAAAAAGTACTCTACAAATTCTTTAAGCAGTTTAGCTTTAGACATTTGTGTCTATGGATACTGTTATATCTTTTGGTTTTTCTTTTGGTTTTACCAAGAATATGCTTGGAATATAAATATAACCAAATAATATGAATGAGTAAATTAAACACTTCTTCATCTGCTAATTACTATATTACTACTCAAATAATGACCATGTCATAGTGTCATGCGCAAGCGCACTGGTTCAGTATAAACTGTAGTACATGGTGTCCCAAATATATTACACATTTCCCCCTTTTATAATATCTTACTATTTTACTATTTACATTTCTGTATATACAAGTCTATCTATAGGTTTCGTTATACGTTTGGGTCTTTCAACCCCACTAGTACTATCACTGTGTTCATCACTGGTCACAATCTTACAATTATTATTAGTATTTTCTTCAACCGACAAATCTATTTCTACAGTAGGATTTTCTAAAATATTTGAAGTTTTAAACTGATATTTATTTATTTGATTGATATGTCTTTTCCAAGTCACATTGTTTAAATCTGGAATTTGTACTATATAAGTAGATTTGCCGATTTTTTTAAATATGATAGCTTTTATCCACGTTGGATGTTGAACATTTCTATAGTCTTTTACAGTTACAATTTCACCAATTTCGAAAATTACAAATCTTTTTCCTCCATAATAATATTTTTGTTTTGCCTGCTTTGTTAGGATGTGACTTTTAATATCTGTCGGCGGTTTTATGTTTTTTGGAGGTTTCAAATTATCGAAACGGGTTCTCAATTTTCTTTGGAACATTAATTCCGCTGGACTAAAACCGGTTGTACAATGAGCAGTATTCCTATAGTCAAAAAGGAAATTACACAGTGCTTTGTTCAGCGAAATACTTTTATTGACTCCCAAATTATTTTTAAGACCGTTTTTTACCGTTTTTACCGCATTTTCTGCTGCGCCGTTTGCTGATGGCTGGTAAGGTGGAGATGTAATATGAACTATATCATTCATTCTCAAAAAATCTTGAAATTCTTTTGAGCAGAATGTTGATGCGTTATCCGATACAATCTGTTTTGGTAAGCCCAATCTTGCAAAAACTGATCTGAGCACTTCAATTGTTGTTTGTGAAGTTATCGAGTTCAACTGGAAAACTTCCAACCACTTTGAATATGCGTCTACGATTATCAAAAATTGTTTGTTACAAAATGGTCCCATGAAATCAATGTGTAATCGATGCCAAATTTCGGGTGGAAAAGGCCAACAATCCAAAACAGCTTTGTTTGGCGTTTTTTTAAACATCATACAATTTTCACAGGTTCGACATATTTTTTCTATATCTTTGTCTAAACCAGGCCACCAGAAGTATGACCGGGCCAAGCTTTTCATTTTGACTATACCCAAATGAGAAGAGTGCAAGTCTTTCAAAATATCTTTTTGTAACACTTTGGGTATAATCAATCGATTGTTCCACAAAAGACAATCGGAATCTACCGTAAGCTCATTTTTTACTCTCAGAAAAGAAACTATTTCATCACAGTCAAGTTTTTGTGGCCAACCGTGATACACATATTTTTTTATTTCACACATTATCCTATCATTCAATGTAGCTGATTTTCCAGTTTCAAAATTTATTGGAAAATTATCGTTTTCGGAAAAATATGTTACATAATTTAAATCTACGTTTTCTATGTCTTTTTCCTCACTTTCCATGGGCGAGCGCGATAAAAAGTCAGCACAATTTTTTTCAGATTTAACAAATTCTATTTTGTATTGATAGTTGGACAGAATTACCGCCCATCTCCTTAATCTATTCGCAGAAAACTGCGGAATCCCTTTTTGAGGATGAAAAATAGTTGTAAGCGCCTTATGGTCTGTCACTAGGGTGAATTGTCGACCCCAAATATACTGGTTGAATTTACAAAGTCCAAATATGATTGACAGAGCTTCTTTTTCAATTTGACTCATTTTCTTTTCTCGTTCTAATAATGTTCGCGACCCAAACGCGATAGGTTTTTCGTCTCCGTTTGGCATGATGTGTGTGATTACGGATCCGATTCCGTAATCACAGGCGTCGTTATCGGTGCTGATATCAATAATTTTTTTACTTTTTTAAATGCAGCTTCGCAATCTGGAGACCACTGCCAAACTGCATTGCCTTTTAATAAATTATGTAATGGGTATAGGACCGCCGCTAAATTTGGTACGAATTGACCGTAATAATTAATCAACCCTAAAAAAGATTTTAGTTGCGTTAAATTCTCAGGTTGAGTTGCATTTTTAATCGCTACAATTTTTTTATCGTCGGTATGTAAACCGTCTTTATTAATGACAAAACCTAAATATGCTATTTCCTTCATAAAAAAACTGCATTTCTCTGGACTAATTTTTAAACCAGACTCATCCAATATTTTCAAAACTCGCTCCAGTCTTTCTACATGTTCTGAACGGTTTCTCCCTGTAATCAAAATGTCATCGAGAAATACAATAACCCCGTCTAAACCCGATAAGAGAGCTTCCATTAGTTTCTGGAATTTAGCAGGTATGCTTGCGATTCCGAAAGGTGCCCGGTTAAATCTGTATAGTCCTTTGTGAGTTGTTATTGTAACTAACTTTTTTGAAGATTCATCAAGACAAATCTGTTGGTACGCATTCGAGAGATCCAGTTTGGAAAACTCAATACCACCTTGTAATTTTACAAACAATTCATTGATACGAGGCAGGGGGTATTGATCCACCTCAATAAAAGGATTGACTGTCACTTTGAAATCGCCACAGATTCGTACAGTGCCATTTTTTTTTTAACACTGGTACCACCGGTGTACCCCATGGACTATAGTCAACTGGCTCGATAACCCCTAAATCTTTTAGTCGGTTCAATTCCACCTCCACCATTTCTTTCATTGCAAACGGCAGAGGGCGAGCTCTGAAGAATTTCGGTACAACATTAACATCTTTCAATTTTATCGATATCACACCCTTAGTGAATTTACCTAATCCGGGTGCAAAAACTTTAGAATATTTTTTAATCACGAAATCTACGTCATCAGGCATTTGCATGAAATCCAACTCTGATATGTTCAAATTGAACAGATTAAAAAAATCGCGACCTAACAAAGGCGGGCCCAAGGCATTTTGAATAATATAAAAATCTAACAGCTCACATTTTTTTCTAAATTCGATATTACAAGTAATTTGACCGATCGGTACAATTTTATTACCATTATATAAATTGAAAATCTTATTTGATTTCTGTAATTCTTTTTCTGAAAAGTTTTCCAAGTAATATGATTCTGACATAACGCTAAAACTAGACCCTGTATCTAAATTAAATTCGTAATCTGAATTTTCAATTCTTAATTTGATATAAATAGGGTTCACATCGACATCTAAAGAATATAAAGAATAATCATCTGATTCCAAATAATTCTGAACATTACTATGTGAAGTTTTATTTGTTGTAAATCTTTTATCTACTTTTTTAGAACAGACCGAAGCCAAGTGGCCTTTTTTTTCGCAAATATGACAAAAACATTCTCTAAAAGAACACTTATCTGAACTGTGATTTTTTCTTCCACATACGGTGCATCGGTGCTGTGTGTTTGTTTTTGTTGTCATCAGCTGGTTCCTGGTAGCTACGTTCTGGAAATTTCTCCGTGCTGAGGTTGCTGATGACGTCGACGGTCCTACGCCATGCGCACCTCTACCTTTTGGTCGCGCACGTGCATAATAAACCTCTGCTTCTTTCTTGATGGAAACGGCGCCGGCGGATGAATTTTCATATGGCCGCGCGGCTGATTTTGCAGAAGCAATTTCAATAGCCTCCGTGAAGGTGACTGCCTTCTTCTCCTCCATCAATCGTTCCTGCACCGGCCCTTTATCGTAAGCGATGATGAATAAGTCCCTTAGCACTAACTCCAACTGTGCCGAATCGAAATCACAACTTGCCGCAATGTTTCTGAGTCTAGCAGCCCATTCCTTTGCAGACTCATTCGCGGTTTTTCTGGCACTATAAAACTTAAATCGCGCAGCGAACACTGTCCGAACCGGCTTAAAATGTGTACTTAATAATTGTACAAGTTCCTCATAAGTTTTTTTTTCCGGTTCTACGGGTAGACACAAATCAAAGACCAATTGGTAGGCATCTTCCGTCAATAAATTTAATAAGATTGCCCTTTTTCGCTCGATTTTATCGATCGAATTTGCAATGAAATAGTTTTCAAGACGTCGCCTATAAATTGTCCAATCTGAATTTACCGGGTCGAACTCCCGTAATTGACCAACATTTTCGCTTTGTACGGCCATTTTGTTCACACACGCGTTCACAATTTTGAAAAAAATTTAGGTTCTTGTCCTGGTGTCGGTAATTTAATTTGAAACACACCACGAATCAAATCCTCGTCGCCACTGTTATATCTTTTGGTTTTACCAAGAATATGCTTGGAATATAAATATAACCAAATAATATGAATGAGTAAATTAAACACTTCTTCATCTGCTAATTACTATATTACTACTCAAATAATGACCATGTCATAGTGTCATGCGCAAGCGCACTGGTTCAGTATAAACTGTAGTACATGGTGTCCCAAATATATTACAGATACGCAAAATGTATATTAAACAGCCAACTAGTGAAGGTGAGATTCCTCCAATACTAGAAATCACATAAACTGACGATATGTTAGTGGTAAACAGCCAACTGGTGAGCACGAGATTCCACTAATGCTAGTTATCACATTAATAATAACTATATACGAGTGCTGTTTTAAAGGATAAACTTAATAGCCTAGTTTTGCGAACATTTATTGCCTTTTGTTATGAATCATATATCACTCGACTATGTTGTTTTGCCCCAGGTTATCTATCTCTCTTTTTTGTTTTTCCGACCTCGTGTTTTGTTCGGTGAAATAATGAAAGCAGATCTGTTTATACCGTTTGGAAGGATTTTTCCCATACATCAGTTGTTTTAACGCTGCAGGAACGGATCCAGTGCAAAGCGATTTAAATTTCTGGATTCCACTTTTAAATGTTTGTACGCGAAACTTTTCAATAAAAATATTTTTTCGCAGTTTGCACAGTTAGGTGAGTTTTAATGCATAGAAATGTCACTGTCATTACACACACAATTTGTTTATTTAAATAGTAAAAGTATCGTCATAAAGGTACAGAATTCTGATTTTATTCTGAATGAATTTTTCAATATATTCCTCAGCGGCGGTTGTTAATTGCCATTCCATCTCTTTTTAGAGTTTTAATATCAGGCAAAGTGGCAGAAGTTCTCCTAAAGAAAAGGCCAATGTAACTCGAAGCAACTGTATCTGCATTTTGTTGATTTTTGTAAAAGAATAAATTTCAATTGTTCGTATTGTGTGCTTACTGTGCTGGTAAGATCTAATTATTTATTAATATTTTATCGTTAATTCCAATTCTTCATAAAATTGAAACAACGACAAACATTTCCAGTACGGTCCTGGATGCGTTGTTTTTTACCCCATACCTTTCACTATCAAGTTACGCAGAAAAGTTCGTTTTTTAGCGAAAGTGCTATTTTCTTCTTCGGATTTTGCTATCAACAGAATATTTTTGCAGGGTGGTAAAAAACCTTGATGCTATTTAACAATAGGTTAAATATATTTACTTAGATATAAATTTGATGAATGGACTTCCATCTGATATTTCGCTTAAAATATCTGTAAAAAAAAGAAGCAGAAAATCCCCCAAACATCTTCTACACTGTATTACCCATCGTAGAAAAATCCAGTTTTAGTTGTTAGTTATTTAATTATATTTTTCAGGTACCTTGTCCGACAAAAATATGACTTTTTTTAATTGAAGTTTTAATATTTCAGGGTTCCCACAATGGCAACGAGAAAATTTTTCCTGACTTTTACAGGTTTTCCTTGACCAAACACAAACTTTTTTCAGGACAAGAATCCACTTTTTATAGAGTAATACAAATAAGTAAATGAAAAATTTTATTTATAATATATAAATATAAATACTGACACAAAATTATAAAGAAAATCTAATTCCTTGTAAGGAATATCTAAAAAGAATTCGAATTTGTGAGTTACATATAACCAGTGTGCATATTTGTGGATGTGATAAATTATACCAAGATGAAATGAAATGTAAAAGGAAAAAACCATTGATGTATTTTTTGTGCAGTCATTTGGTTTTCCATATACACTGGTTGTATTCCCTAACTTCTGCTGAAAAATGCAAAATTCACTGACTTTTTCTTGACTTTGTCAACACTTTTTGAATTTCCTGACTTTTCCCTGTTTTCCAGGTTTTCCAGATCTGTGGGAACCCTGTATTTCTAGCTTTTGGTAAGTAATGTATGATGAAGTTCAAATTGGTTGAAACTAAAAATATCATAAATCGTAAACAATACGTAAAATAAAACCATAAATCATAAACAACTTGTAAAACTACTAGGAACGAACTTTATTCCGCTCTGTGTATTGTGTAAAGTGCGACCCTGTCCGTCTGCAATTTTATCCGAAGATTTTTTCTTACCTACCCGCAATGTTGCCAATTGTTAAGGTTTTTAAATTCTCCTATACATTTTCTGTGCTACCAGGAAGCATAATTCTATACGAAAAATGCGATAAGAAAATGCCACCGGACGGAAGGTCCAAAATGCGGACCAAAAAGGGTGGACTACCTGTCATCAGAAAAGGTGGTATAATCCTAGTTGTAATTTAACCATGTTCATCAGCAAATTTTTCATTTATTACTCAACCTAATCTTTACGAAGGTACATTTTGACGTATCATTTTTATTGATATACCTACCAACTTTTCATTTTGTTTTTTCTGTATTAACGAGTTTAAAATCAATGGGATTTTTAATTTTCTATAAAAAATATTTACTCGTATTCAACACAAGCGTGTTAACTATTGAGCTGTTGATTGAATTGACATAATTGCTAAGTTTAAGTATTGTTGTCAATGACGATGTGACACCAATAAAGGCCATCATTTATATCATGATAAAATTAGCCAAGAAAATTGAATAGAATGTATGTATGATTATTTTCAAATATATGGGTCTATTGCTGGCTACCAAATCGATAATACAATTATGTATGGCATAAATATAACATCTACAAAATTAATACTAGATACATAAAGCATATTATATGATATGGTATTCAACCTCTCAGATTATTCCCATTCCAAACAATATTCGTAGTCTTCCTTGGTATTTTATTTATTTTCGATTCACATTAATTCCCATTTTACTGTAACCTACATGGAAGTCACTCATTCCTTAGAAAATGAAAATGAAATAATGTGTTGTATAAATATGACAATATATTACACTGTACCAAAATATTTCAAATGGTACGCCACTGTATCATAGTACGTTATTGCCCCTTCACCCCCTCTCATCATTACCCCTCTAATACCAAACAAACACTACAGGATACCGTATCTAGCGAAGCATATATGATCTAAGGTTAATATGCAGAATATGAAATAAAAGTGTGAAATAAAAACTTAAAATTGTTTATAATTAATTTGAATATATGTTTCATTAAAAAATTCTCATGTTTTAAATAAAGGTAAATGTACCCGCAATTATATAGTAGGTAAATTACATATGAAATTTTAAATAATTATATTGAAATTTGAAAATTGTATTAAAAATTGGAATTTGGAAAATTATTAATTAGAATTTGTGACACTATAATATATATATAATAATAAAAAATATCTGGTGCCCAAATTTTATCTAAGATTATAGGACCATTTCTAGTGGCAGGTAGTCCACCCTGTTTGGTCCGCATTTTGGATCCGCTGCATTTTCTCACCGAATTTGTACGTCACTAATTATTTGTTAATCTAAAACAAATCTTAATATGTAGGCAAATGTTTAAAACAATGAAAGATGTCACTCAACATTTTTCTGGGTGTAGCTGTTTAAATTTTGGTCGTAAATTCCTTAATTTAAATCGGCTCCGCAAATTCATTGTTACGATTTTACCCAATTAAACGCAACACTGTAACGTTAACGTCTAGCATCGCCAAAAACCAAGACCATAAAACGTTACATCATGAGGATCGAAGGGAAGTACTAAAATTTTATTACATCGAGGGTTTTAATGAAATCCACCCGAAGGAATAAATTCGAACCCTAAAGACCTACCATTAAGGAATAGGGTTGACCTTTAATAAGTTTTTACCCCATATATTCGTAGGATCGTCCGTCATCGCCGGCCGTGGTTTCTGTTGGAATTTATTTCAAATAAGCACGCAACAATGTTGCCAACAATTCAAAGCTCTTAATTATAAGCCGAATTGTAAGGTAGAGGTTTTTATGGATTATGTGTCTTTCAAAAGCATCCCACTTGTATTTCCCGCGAACTTTTTTTAGAAAAACTTTAATTTTACAGCATAAAATTTCTTCAAGCGTATTCAGAGATTGTGTTTATCTGGGTAATGCTAGATCTAGTTTAAAATCATTAACCATGGAGTGCCTCAAGGTCTTGCTCTGATTCCTCTTTTATTTAGTTTATATATTGTGATAAATCCTATACATAATTAAAATATTAATGTTGGAAAACTAGGTAACAAAGTCAAAAACAGTTAAGAATCTTATTTACCGAAATTATTTTATTTAAACTTATTTACACAATAGAAAACTTAAAATATAAACATTTAATCATTGCAAAATTTGGCTGACCGTGCAGAAAGACGAAAATCGATGCTACATTGCCTAATTGAGAGGCTATTGCCGAGTTAAATGTAGGACAATTTATTGAAACTATGAACTCTGCAATTGTCAGCGGAATTTTCATAGAAACCCTCTTTTAAATAATTTGTTTTTTAATGTATGTTAAAGTTAGTTTTACATTTTTTAAACAAATCCGACTTTTTCAGAATCTACATTATTTTTTCTATCAAGAATTATTAATCTAAATCCTAAAGGTGTGTTGGTAACAGGTAATTAAAATGACTACCTTATTCATATAAAATTAAAAGAAGCTTCCGTAAAATCTATGCAATGAACATATTAAAAAAAGAAAAAGTTGGAAGGGTAGTTTCGCGTCACGTCCCGCTTTTAAGAATTCATGCATCTCTGATTTTTAACCCTCTCTCTATAACTGGCAAGCGCTTTATGCTAAACTGAAATTTTCGAAAGGGGTTTATTTTCACCATATACTTTTACGTAATGAATTACATATTACCAGGAGGTAAATTTTTTACTAAAGGAAAATGTTCTCTTTTACATTTAGACTACCGGATGACACATCACATTCCCTTAACGTTTAACTGTTTTTTTGCTCTATAATATTAATAGAGCAGGGCCAATCCTTTTTGAAACAAAAAAAATCTTAGAAGTATGTGGATGGTAGAAAATTTAGGGTAAATTATAAGTAAATTAACAAAAATCAAGACGACTGTGTAAAAGTTCCGGAAGGGGGTGGGGGTAGCTAACTCTATGTTTTGAGGGTTGGATATTGTTTTTTACGATTTGTAATGTAATGATAATTAAAAAATCTATTGTATTGATCATTTTTCAACATAACCTCAAAATTATCGAGAAAAAGGCTAAAAACAGTTTTTTTTTCGGTTTCAATTGTTATCGCCAGCGAAAATATTTTTTTTTACATTTTACATTAGGTACATTTCTAAAAAGCATTGAATTAACCATCTAAATATCGGCGATACTAAAAGAGTTTTTGTAATATAAATTACCACAACATATTTGTTATCTAGAAAGCAGAGAAAATGTAAAATTCGATAACATGCAACCCGTATATCATATGAAGTAAGCCCGCGATATATACCGAACTTCCGTTTAAAAATATAGGAATAAAACATGAGCAAAAATTTGAACAACTTATGTTCATATATTCGAAAGAGCTTATCGTAACAGAAAAATAGAGACCGCGCGAAGACAGTTATTCTGATATACTGCAATTTAAAAGTGCAAATCGTACAGAGATAAAACTCCCCATTATGTGACATCCGGGTTATAAATTTGGATTAGGAAGATACAAGCACTCTAATCTTCCACAATGGTCAAATTCAGAGACAAACAGTCATTTTTGCTCCACTGAACTGAACTCGGCATTTGTATTTATGACATCTGGCGTGGAAAGCAAACATATTTAAACGTCCTCGACGTTGTATCCTGTCGCTGACGGTTGTCCTGATCCTGAGACTTGGGCACAGCAAACAGGACTTTATTTCGTTCGCTAAATTTCATTTCGATGGTAGTTCATATGGGATATTTAACCCCGGATTTGGATGTAACTGAGCTTTCTAACGGGAGGAATTAACGTTTAAATGTGTTTGACGTTTCACTGAAATTTCAGTTTATCGCAGTCACTAAAGTTGTTCGATCGATTTTCGATAACTATCGAATTTTGGTAGTGAAGAGAGAGAGTGATTGTTTTATTTAATTGAAAAGTCGACTACTATTGGAATTTTCCAAATATTTTTATATAAACGTTTATTCTTGGAAAACCCAACTTTGTTTTTAATTTACACGCCGACGCTTGCTAATATCTAATAAAATAAAATTCAAATTGTATAATTAATAAACCCATCTGCAATAGTGAATTAAAAGTCAGACACGATTTGGGCTTGACTTCAAGCCATAGTTAGATAAATGCGCAGTTACAACTCTCTTCCGCATCGAATTCCAATGTATTACGGAAGTAAAAAAAGTAAATCTTAGAGATACGCGCCAAAGCTCTAAAACAATGCATTTCATCATCCCATCTAACCACAAACATAAAAACATTGAATTATAGAATTTCGCGGGAACACTTCGTGTCGGGGATGGCAAAAGCTGGTTCGTCATAACGGAGGGAACGTTCCTGATTGGGTAGGATGGACTGAGGTGATATTGTTGCACAAACATGCCTTCAGTGCATTTTATTTCATTTCGTTTTCATGTTCAGTTGTACTAAACGTAAACATTTATTACTAAAAACTAACTAAAAACTCACACTGCACAAATACTAAGTGCTTAATATTTATAACCACAGAACAGCAGCCGGGGGCAGAGCTTACGCCCGCGCGATTTACAAACGCACGCTTGTGCCCATGTGTGTGAGTGTGCCCGGAGAGAGAGAAGTGGAGAGCCTAAGCTCCGCCCACGACTGCTTTTCTGTCGATTTCGTTCCGTTAATACATTTGTCACAGGCGGGCAAGATACTGACATGGCAAAATAATAAAATAAATAAATGGTTAGAAAATTTTCACCTCTTTCTTTTGAGCTCTCCATTCTCCCGCTATATGGCAAAGAATTTTCCGGCCCGTAGTGCCTTTCCTAATTATCGGATCGAGTTACAGCGGGGCTCAAATGAAAGATAAAAAAAAGCCGTCGAGAGAGGAAAAAAAGATTTTTCCCAACCCACTTCTTCATGCCTAAAATCGCGAGCAAAATATTATCCATTTTTTATTTTCCGCGCCAAGCGCGCATTTGCGAAAATAATTTTTTTTAGTGCTATCTTTTAGCGGATGAAAAAGTGAACAATTTGAGCCCTGGCTGGTTGCGTCAGCTCAATTAGTACGGAAGTTACAAGCGTTTCAATAATATTTGTTTCTCCCCCATACTTGTCCTACCCGCACCCTTCGGTCCATCAAAGTACTCGTTATTACCCTTTTATTCACAAAAAATTGACGCCCCATCTCCACTGTCTCTCGACAAATAATTAATTAATTTTTTTCATTTTTGAAATTTCAAATCGCGATATTTCGCGGATTAACTGAGTTATTGGATTCTGTTTGGAACTAGGTTACGTATTTTGTCAAGCTCTTCAATTTTGGTAAGAACATTTTTTTTGTGGGATCAAACCCGGCTGAGATTTGTCGGAAAAACCGTTATTTAGATAGAGGATTTCCCCCTCCTCCACCGCCTTCTGGGTCGAACATTTCATGCCGGAATGATGGGGGGAACAGTCTGTTTTCGAAAGCCAGATCGACTCCACTATAATGTAACATGAGCAAATGCGTTACATCTTTAAGTTAAAAGTGAATTGTTCCTATTGATTCCATTGCTAGTTGTTTTCTGTTGATGCTTTGATGTTAATATACAATTAATTAAATTGTGAAATTTATTATTTATTTAATCATCGCTCATATCATACAGCACGCTATGATTTCTAACTCAACAGTCAGGCTTATTCAGACGTCCATTGGATATTGGTTATTTTTCATAATCCTGTCGGTTTCCTATTCAGGTGCACATTGAAAGCAAGAACACAACAAACATTAGTTATTTCTGAAGATCAGTTCAAAAAACCAATAACCCTATTCAGATGACCATTTTTAAGTAAGAACAGATAATTGGATATTGGATTTTAAATTAGTGCTCAGGGCTACTATTTTGCGTATTGGTTATTGGAATTTTGTCTGTTACACGTTTGTTTTTTGTGACAGAAGAATAATTTATAGATATTTGTGAGAAAAATGTTTACTTCTCCGCCGCCTACTGTAATCGTGCAAAAAAAAGTAAACTAAAATTTTTTTTTTGCGTTCATTCATCGTTATTTGGCCTGGTTTTTACAGAATTTTTGTGTGTCGTCGTTTTGGGGCAGGTCGGGTATGTCCATATAAAATTTTTTTTGGAAAAATTGGAAAGATTTTTGAATGTTTTTTTGCTCTAAAAAAACGTGACTCGTGTAGAAAACACAAACAATTTAATGCATGAACCTCCCTAACCAAAAAATTGGAAATTTTTTTTTTGCTCAAAAATGCACAAAAAGACGTGATTCGTGCAGAAAATACAAAAAAAAATTTGTCTAACCAAAAATAAGAACTTTGCGAAATTTACGTAAGGAAATTCAAAATTACTTTATGTTTATGTGGAATATACAAAAAGGTTTCCCAAAAAAATTGTAAGAAAAACGTATTAAAGTTGGAGATATTTGATCATGAGTGTATCATTTTATTCCAATGAAATACATTCAACACACCATGAAAACATAAATGAAATACACATATACAATTTTTCATAAATTTAATCCTAAAAATCTTAGAACAGATATTTCTAATACCTTAAATGAATATTCCAACTTGAGGAGGCTATTTTGAGTATTTTTATTATTATTAAAAAAGTATGGTTATGTATTGATGTATTGTCATATTTCTCAATTTGGTGTGACCTTAGGACAAAAAACCCCAAGATTTCTAGCTATTGGTATCTCTGTGTAGACAACTTCATGGTGAGAACATAACAGATATCTGATAACTTCCGATACTCTTACGGTGGTCGTCTGAATACGCCAACTTTTCAACATTGAGGAATCCTGATAACCAATGTTGTTTATTGAGAAATAACTAATGGTCGTCTGAATAAGCCAGAATTCGTTAGATAATATCCCCACCTAAAGCATACTAAATATAGCATTTATTATTAAAAGTAAAATGAGAACATGTATGCTGTGATAACTACAGATCTATTTGCTTATCAACAGAGGCTAAGAGAGCAAGTAGAAGACCAACTGCATGGAGAAGGCATGTCACGGAACTAATAACCAGACATTGTCATCTGCATCTACAAAAAATGGCCATCTTTCAAGATGAATCCATATGAGTTATGCAATGAGAAGGACGAAACAGCCTCTCATATCATACTAGAGTGCCAGGCACTCACACACTGGAGGTATAACCTGATGGGGCCGGCAAACCCACAGGAGGACTTTCCAAAAGAAAATCTGGTGAAAAGGCTACTCAGCCTGATAAAGGTAACAAACCTTTTCACCTGAACATAACGATGTAACGACATAGTACAATAAGTCTTAAGGCTGCAGTATTGAGGCATTTATAATTCTCAGTCAGGTATATCGTCATAATCAATCAATCAAACTGAATGGAGAAACAAAAAATAAAATAGCAGTTTTTTTATAGATTTACGAGCACCATTTGATCAAATCAATAGTAAAAAAAAGTGGAAATGTCTAGAAGAGGTGAGCGTTAACGATAAACTTTTTAAAATCCTTTAAGAAATAATAAGTTAAAGGAAGAGTACAGAATAATGGAGAAACATAAAATTAATTTAACTTGAATAAAGGGGTCAAATCGACTCACTAAGTCCGTTACTATTTATTATAATTACTTTTATTCCATTAAGACCATATACATGATATTGGAAAAGTCAATACAAAAAGAAAAAAAGGATACCTAGACAACAAGAAGATAAATATAAATATATTAAAAGTTATAATCCATAAATTCGATTATATTATAGAATTACAGAAGATCCTTGAGAGATTTTTTAAATAAATTAACATTCTGATTACCTTTCAGGGATATTGGTAGTTTATTATATATCTGGATTTTGTATTTTTTAAAGTAGTCTTTACAAGAAGTACGCTTATGAATTCCAAAAATAAGACTACTTTTGTTTGTAAAATAAACAATTTTGAATAGAATGTAGAGTTTCCCCATATTATAATATTATAAGACATGTCATTGGATAGTAAATATTTAATAGTTGTTGTGAAAATATATTTTTAACTTGTAAAATTGGATAGTAGCATAGCAACGGATAGAATTTTCAAATATACAAGACCAAAAAACACGAAGAATAATAATCAGATATAGACGCCGTGTTGTTGTTTATATTTTGCTACAACAAAACCAAGACTGTCTAATAAAACGAACAAGGAAATGTTCCAAGGATATTCAATCTCTCGTGTATTCGAGAAGCTCATCGTCATTGACATGTGTGCATGAGTAAGTAAAAGGATGCCAAAGGCAGTCTAGTAATTAAATCTAGCCAACTAGTTCCCTGTCGAGGCGTTTCTTAATTTCCTCTTCATGGAAATTAAGCTATTTCGAATTTTCCGCTCAACCGGCGCACGGTACGGCGAAACGATACACTGCTTGGTTGCGCTTCATCTACCCCGATTTTTATTATTGTGGAATTGCTTAAAAACTCGTTTGGGTTCGGATGATGTTGCGTTAAATCTGATTTTTAATCTAAAAGTAAATTAAAGAATTTCAGTTTAGTACAATGGGAATCGATTTTTGTTTGTCTGTTGTGTCTAGTAAATTTTTATTTGGGAGATTTTAAATCACAAAGAAACACTATTTCCATCGTTGTAAAAAAAGGTTAGAACTTTTTACAGAAGATTATTATTATTATTATTTTTAACACAAATAAATTTAAAGCCCAAACAAAATGCGGACCAATAAGGGTGGACTACCAGTCACTAGAAATGGTCCCATAATCTTAGATGAAATTTTATTATTAATCATTAGGAAAACCACCAAGTTCACCTCGCGTATGTATGTATAATTTTACAAATCATTCAATATTTGGCAAATTGGTTGTTGAATTACTTTGTGTAAATATAATAATAATTATGGAGACATTTGTAGTGAAGGACCTGTCAGTCGTCGAAAAAGAGATTTTTTGGACCTACCCCAAAAAACTATGTACAGCGAAAGTTTTTACACTTGGTAGCAATATATTAGTTTTTTTTTTTTTTTTTTTTATTATTAAACACCCATAAAGGCATTTAGTATATTACAATCTGGTCATCAGTGACCAATGAGCAATTTAATTCTAACTTAATCTAATAGAGTTTGAAGTTTAAAACTAAGGTATACTCATCAGCGTTCCTTAGGTTCTGTAGAAAGGATTGCACTAAACTTTAACGTGCACACATAAGCTCTGCTTTTGCACTAAAAACACTAAACTAACTCAAAGGGCTTGATCCTCTTAAGTCTTCTTTCTAACCCAGTATTGTCAAGGAGCTGGATAGCCTCGACATTGACATGATGATGAAGTCTTTCTTCATGACTCTTGGCTAATTTCTTGATGGTCTGGTCAACAGTGTCCATTTCCAGATCCCTGTGGAGGTCACTATTGCGAATGTACCAAGGGGCATTTACTATGTTCCTCAGTGCTTTGTTTTGAAATCTTTGGATGATTGCTAAGTTGCTTGCTTTGGTGCATCCCCATAGTTGGATACCATAGGTCCATACAGGCTTAAGTATCTGCTTATAAAGCATAAGCTTATTATGTAGAGACAGAGTGGAGTTTCTTCCAATTAGCCAGTACATTTTTCTATATTTCAGTCCAAGTTCTTCTCTTTTCTTTTTAACATGCACTTTCCATCGGAGTTTGGCATCTAATGTAATACCTAAGTATTTTGCTGTGTTTGAATATGGAATCAGGTTATTGTTTATTCTGACTGGAATATGATCTATCCTTTTGTTTGTAAAGTTAATGTGGAGTGATTTAGTTTCATTAAGTTTAATTTTCCATCTCTTCGTCCAGTCATAGATAAGGTGGACGGCTGTTTGCAGCTTGTGGGTTGCTTCTTCATTGCTCTTTCCTACCGCTAGAATGGCAGTGTCGTCGGCGAAGGTGGCTATGGTATTGTTTTCTAACTCTGGAATATCACATGTGTACAGTAAGTATAGGACAGGTCCTAGGACACTTCCTTGTGGTACTCCAGCCTTAATTTCTTTAAGATCGGAATAGGCTTCTTCTTGCCTAATTCTAAAGTATCTTTCCGATATATATGAATGGAGGATATCTGTATATTGTTTTGGAAGGAAAAGCTTGAGCTTATGTATTAAGCCTTCATGCCAAACCTTATCAAACGCTTGTGCTACATCAAGAAAGATAGTAGCACAAATGTTTTTCTCTTCTAATGATTTCTCTATAATGTTGGTTATTCTATGAACTTGGTCGATCGTAGAGTGCTTATTTCTAAATCCAAATTGGTGATCAGGGATAATTTCTCTTTCTTCGATAAGTGGTTTTAGTCTTTTGAGTAGGAGTTTCTCAAATAGTTTCGACATAACAGGCAGTAATGAGATCGGTCTGTATGACGATGCCTCATGTGGTGGTTTCCCTGGCTTGGGTATCATTATGACTTCCGCAATTTTCCAAAGGCTGGGTACATATTTCAATCTGAAGGCAGCATTTATTAGGTTAGTTATTTTAATTATTGCTTTTTTGGGTAATTGTTTTAAAATTTCTCCAGTAATTAAGTCAAAACATGGAGCTTTTTTCGGATTGATATTTTCTTTTATTTCGGTAATTACTTCTTTGGGAGAGGTAAATTCTATTTCTTGACCAATCTGTGGCTGATCTTCCAGAGTAGGTTCTTCATCTTGATCTTCATGAGGCTGAAAGATTTTTTCTAGATGATTTGCAAATCTTGTTGCCTTTTGCTCATTATTTCTAGCCCATTTACCATCTTCCAATCTGACAGGTGGTATTTGCATTATGGGTCTTTTCAATCTCTTAGTAGCTTTCCAGAGTGAATAATCAGTACTACTGTCGTCTGTCAATTCTCTTAGGTAAATACTAATCGATTCTTCTTTAATTTGTTGTATTTCTCTTTTGAGTCTTTGGGTAGCATTGTTGAGTATAGTTTTATCTTGTGGGGCTCTAGTTTGCTGCCATTTTCTTCTAAGCTTTCTTTTTTCAGAGATTAGTTCCCTTATTTCTCTAGGATAGTTGTTTCCTACCGTCCTTCTATTAATAGCAGGTGTAGTTTCCCAAGCTGCTTGTTGGATATTATCATTAAGCAATTTCACTTCGTCGTCTAGTTGTTGTTTATTTCTTAAAGGAACAGATAGATTAATTTTTTCTTCAAGAATGATTTTGAAGCTTTTCCAATCTGTTAATTTGTTAGTCAATGTAGGGTTATTTTCTTTTTTAATAATGTTTTCACTAAGTGTTAAGATGATAGGGGAATGATCAGAATTCATGTCCCATCCTTCTTCTATTTCTAAAAAGTTGACCGATATGTTTTTGATTATAAAGAAATCAATAAGGTCTGGAATCTTGTTGGGATCGGTTGGCCAATAGGTAGGCTTTCCAGTGGATAAAGCTTCACACTTATATTCTTTCATTGCTTCTAAAAGTTCTTTACCTTTAGTGGTCGTTAATCTAGATCCCCAGTGGGTATTTTTGGCATTAAAGTCACCGCCAATAATAAATGTGTTTCCCTGATTAGATAGGAAATCTATATATTGGTTTTTCTTCAAAGAATATCTTGGTGGGCAATAGGTAGCAACTAGAGTAATCTGAGAGTGTCTAATGCTCACACTTACTGCAGTAGCCTGGATTTCTCTGGTCTTATATTCTATTTCTTCATGATGTAAGATATTATCCTTAATTATTATGGCACTTCCACCTCTCGCTGCATTGTCAGGGTGGTTAGTATGATAAATTTTATAATTTTTAAATTTAATATGTGACTGATTAGTAAAATGCGTTTCAGAAATGAGACACACATCTAGTTTATTTACATCTAGGATTACTTGCAATTCTTGTTGGTGTTGCAAGAGACCATTAGCGTTCCATTCCATTATTTTAAAATTGGCCATTTCTCTGCTTTGGAATAGCTCCTTTGGCACTATGTTCTAAACGAGTTAATCGTTCATCAAATTTTTGGAATAACTGCTCCTGTTTCTTAAGTTGTTCTAAGATCAATTGTAAAGTCGGGTCAGTAGTTGCTTTAATTTGTGTTCTAACATTATTGTTTTTACTGGCATTTGATGGTCCTGCAACAGCTTGGTTGTAGGAAGATGGCCTATTTTCACTTTTTTGAACTTGATTTCCGTTATTCGTTCTTTGTACTGAATAGTCAGTTCTTACCTGTTGTACTTGTCGTACTGGTTGTCTAGGTAAAGATGGTTTCTTCATAGTATCAGCTCTAATTTTTTGTATTTGTTTAGCAACGATACACCCTCGATAATTAGCAGGGTGGTTACCGCCGCAATGAATGCATTTTGGCTGTACATTTTCTGGCTTTGTACAATCTTTGGTATAATGTTTTCCAGTACATTTGACACATCTTGGTTCTTTACCACAGAAACCTTGTGTGTGCCCATAGCCCTGGCATCTCTTACATTGGGGAACTAATTTTGTTTTTTTAATTGGTTTAATTTCAACCCTGATTCCCAGTATATCCGTAATACTATAGATTTTATTTACATCTTCATCATGTTTAAATGTCAACATAAACATGTTTAGCGGTTGCTTAGTTTTAAACTTAAGTTTTTTAGTGGCTTCTAATATCTTATATCCCCTTCTTCGAAGGTCATCTACAATTGCCTTTGGGTCACATTCATTATGTAATTTATTAGCAATAACTCTGATTGGTCTCTTCTGTTTGTTCTCATAGGTATACCAAGAATACCCATTATCTCCAAGCATTTTTGAGACATTTCTATAACATTCTTCATCTGGAACATTAATTTTGATATTATCATTACTGATAATTTTGATTTGATGGCCTGTCACCATTCTGTTTAATTCCTCGTGAAGAGCTTTAAAGTTGTCAATGCCATCTACCACTATTGGTGGGGGCATAAGAGGTTTTTTGGCTTTTATCTGTTGAGTAATTGAGACAGTTTGTGGAGGTGAGAGTGAGGTATCCATTCTTCTTTTCTTGTTGTTTCCAATATATTAGTTAAATTAAATTCTGTTAAAATCACAAGGCTACATTTTTTGAGATGTGTGTCATTTTATTTCTCAGCGTAATGTTAATTACCTTGTATATATATTATTTTAAGAAAGTATTGTTTTGATAGTATAATATTTTTAATCTCAGGGTTTAATTGAGGGTTTCTAACAAAATTCTAAGAATTTTTGGAAATTGATTGACAACAAATTTTTTTTTTCATGTCAAAACTTTTTATTCAACCTTTTTTTTTAATACAGAGTGTAACAATTTTTAAACACAATACATTCATCATGTTCACATAATAATAATTATTATTATTATTCTGTAGGACATGAATTAAATACCTTATTCTAAATACAAATCGAATTTTTATTCTATCTTTCTAATGGTTTTCTTGACTTCTCTGTCGTCTACCAACTATCTATTCTAATAACATTAAACTATCTATTTTAACTATAATATGGACTTCACTCCAGTCCTATTACATATTTATTTTTGATCATCATATTGATTCGATGTGGTATTTTCCAATTTTCATTTCTGTGTACGATTTCTTTTCTTCAATCGTTTAACGTGTTTATCTTTTTCAAATTTAAAATTTATAATTACCTTGTTCCATCCCTTGTTTATCATTGTATAATTTATTACTTTCATTTTTTCTAGTTTCTCTTCATTTCTGAGCAGATCAACTTTCTCAAGTCTGTTGTTTTGACTTGCATGGCCTCCACTTAAAATTCTCTGAAAAATCATTCCGACCCCCATCTCTGTAAAAACTTCTTGACCTCTCAGTACGATCCAAATATTTCATTGGATGGTAGTTTAAATCACCATAATAAAAAATATTCTCTTCCAAGCATGGTTCTCTGATAAATGTAGAAATCACTTGTATTTCTCTTTCTGATACTTTTCGTTCCTCTATTCCCTTTTCCCTTGCTTCATTCATCAACTCTGCAACCTCTCTTTTTATTTTATAATTTTCTTGTTCCATATTCACTTGATTGCCTTGTTTCATTTCATCTCTTTTATCCTGTATATCCTTCATTGTCTTTAATGTATTCTTCTTATATCATTCTCATCTTCTTCTATTTGTTTCAATTTGTTTCTGTTTTCCAAAATTAGCTGTTTTTCCTGCATATCTTGTAAATATTTCTTCAGGTCTACATTTATTTGATTTATGTTTTGCTTTATATTATTCTCCATTTTCTCCATACTATTCTGTATTTTACTTCTATTTTCTTCCATTAAGTTTTTTAATATCTCTAGTATATTCTGTTCTATTGTTTGAATTGGTTCTGCAGATTCCTTCTCCATATCTCCTGCTCCTGCCATTTCTTCTACCTGTTCGTGTTCTATATAGAAATTGTAAAACTCTGGATCTTCCCCTTGATCTTGTAGAAATTTTCTTAATCTCTCCACTAATGTTGCTTTAAATCCGGTTTTCTCCAAACCTCCTTTTTCCAATTCACTTTTTAAATCATGTTTGCTATCTTCCCAAATTATATTTGACTCCAAAAAGAATTTAAAAATTTTGACAGCTAGTGACAATTACCTTTTTCTCAAAAAAAAAAAATACAATACAATATACACTTTTTCATTGTAAAATTAACTGTGCTAATATTTTTTTTCATTCATAATGCATCATCGTAAAGGTGTTTAAATTACATAGAGGATTATAGGACCTTTTCTGGTGGCAGGTAGTTCACCCTTTTTGGTCCGCGTTTTGGACCCGTTTTTTCAACAATTTTTTTTTAAGTTCCCATTATAAATTAAAAAAAGAGAAGCAAAAGTGTGGAAAATGCGATAAAAATTGTGTGAAAAATTAAATCAAATCTGAGAATCGGTGTCAAAGCAACTGGCATTAACGAAAATGTGAAATGTAAATAAAACTGTTCCTGAAAACTTTCAAAATCGCGACAATCAAAAAAGTCAATTAATGATTTCTGTAAAGTTTTAAAATTATTTATAAAATATATTCTGAAGTATTAGCAGATAAATAATAATATATTAATGTGGATTACTTAAATGGTAATAGTAAATTACCCTGTATAATCCACTACCATAGTCATTTATATCGAATATGATGTAATATGTGATTTACAAACATTTTTTTCATTTCATTCAGCAAACATCTTTTCATTTTGAATCCCATTTATTCTCGGCATTGTTGACGCTCTTTAATCTTCAGCTGTTTTCTTGAAAAATGCGGAAAATGTCGCGAGAAACATATACTCTCCTTTCATGGAAGTTTGTTGTCAATGTCGTCAGTTTTTCCGTTCTATTCATATTTTCCCTGCACGACAAGATGTAATATTCCATCAGAGCTCATCTCGGATTATAGAGGGTGCTAAGCAGAAAAATAAAGATACTTATGAGGGATAGTTTTCATTAAAATTCTTTATGCCGAGTTTTTGTCTGATGTCGAATTTACATCAGAAACATTGTTAAAAATTATTGACGTATCGATGTCGCCTTCTCGATAAAATAAGTAAAAATATGTAAATGTGAATAATGCACTTAGAATTGCAGCTTATTTATAACACAAAAAGAACGTTTTCACCAAGTTTCTTAAAAAATTATTTTAGCGGGAGAAAAAAATTAAAAACGAAAAAAAAAAAACGGTTTTTAGCGTTTCTCTATAATTTTGAGGATATGTTGAAAAATATCAATACAAAAGTTTTTTATTATCTACAACTTTTATATTAAACTTTTTTCGGTACGACGCGTATTTCAGCCACAAATCGTAAAAAACCAATATCCATCCCTCCAAACGTATATTTATGATTGTTCTTAATTTACTTATAATGTACCCTAAATTTCCGAACACCCACATACTGCTAAGAATTTTTCAAGAATTCGGTTTGGCCCTGATCTATGTGGATTGTTAAACTTAAAAATAAATTCTTATCTAGTTCCGATGAAAAACCTGTCAAAAATGTTGAAAAAGCGATAAATTCCATTAAATTTTCTTGCTAATAAACATAACACTTTATTTATAGTCTAAAACTCGAATAAATCACACCAGTATTAAAAAAGAAACCCACAGGAAAGCTATTTTGTAATGGTGGTAAAATCCAAAATCTGACTTTGACGTCTTACCGACTAAAAACTAATAGAGATATTAAAATTCTGTGTTAATGAATGTCTGCCTTAAGTACTAAAAATCCAAACTTCAAATTCGAGGGCATACCAACTAAAAATCAATTAAGATTTAAATTTTTTTTTATTATTATTATTTTCCAATCACAAATGCGCAATTTTGAATTACAAATGGTTTCTAGATGAAAAAACTGTATGACAGCACCTGTAAGCAGTTTTTTCGAGTTTACCCGCGGCAAAACTTGACAGCTGTTGTCACCAAAAATTACAATACCTTTGATAACAAGTAATTATGGTCTTCTAGGACACCAGAAAACGACGCTAAACAATTTTTCTGATTTTATTGTCAATAAATTTTGGACTATTGTTTTTAAACAGTGCTAGTCAGCTTATGTAGTAAACATGAGTCGCTTTGGAAGTGATTCTATGACTAATATTGATCTGGCGATTGAGAAAAGTGTACCGTACAATACCGCTAAAATCCATACGTCAATATGGAAACAGTTTACGGAATTCTGCAAGGCGTTTAGAGCAACTAAACCTAATCCTGAAAGATTGGGCGTGGAATATGAAGAAAGAAAACGGTGAAAATTACAAAGAACTAGTTGTGAAGACAATGTGGAACACCGCTGCAAAAACAAACGCAAGTGATGTATTTTATGAAGTGGAAAATAATTTTTTATCCATTTAAGGATCTTATTATCTAGTCTAGTAGGGAAGCTCGTAATGCGAAACGAAGGAATTTGCAGATGTGCGCCGATAAAAATAAATCCAGCTCTGCTTCATTAAAATTGGAAGTTTACTACGCAATGGTTTTATTATGGGACGAAGTCACTCCGGCGGGACTCCAGCGAAAATTTTACCATATCGTTTCAGTAGAACTTGCCTGGAGAGGTGGAGAAGCAGTCAATTGTAGAGTTCATTATTTTAAAGAGGAAGTGGATAATTCTGGGATTAAAACAGGTAGATAACATAGTTACACATTTTTTAAAATAACTGATTTTCAAAAATCCTACTTTTTAGGAAGAGTAAAATATAATCATCTCTTCAATAAAACGGCCCAGGGTGGAGAAAAAAAACTGGCCGATAGTAAATGGCTGCTCCCCAACACGAAGAACCCTACCTTTTGACCAGTCCGTCTTTTTAAAATTCTAATGGTTAAACGTTCATCTGGAATAACAACTGATAGATTATTCTTAACAGTAAACCCATCATGGAACCAAGAGCAATCAAGTGGATGGTACAAAAACACTCCATTTGGAAAAAACGAACTTTCGAAATGGACTAAAGAAGCAGCAGAGAAGGCAGGATTAAATACAAAAGAAATAAAAATAACAAACAACTCTAGGCGGTCGACACCAGTCAGTAACCTGGCAAAAAGAGAGATCGGTGAACAACAATTAATTAAAATTACCGGCCACAGTTCAGCCAACTCAATTAAGCATTATCTACAAATGGATAATGAGCATTATTCCAACATCATAAACACCCTTAGAAGTGACGCCTCAGAACCTCCAGCTAAAAAACAGAAAACAGAAGATCCTGCAGCCACTCCTCGAGCTTCTCACTCTAAAGCTGGACCCATCAACATTAATGATTTACCTACACCCAAGGTTATCAATGAGTTAACAAAGATTTCAAGCAATACTCCTACTGTGTACCAAAATTGCAATTTATATTTTATAGGTACCATAAATACTTAAGTTTGTAGTATTTTGTGATTAAATAAATTACCTGTTTTCAGTTTTCAAATTAATACCTACATATTTATTATGTATGCATATTTAATAGGTAGTATGATTTGTAAGCTATGCGTATGCAGAATAATCTGTTACTCATGAAATAGTCTTGTCAAATATCATCCAATTTTTCCTGTGAAAAAAAAATCGAAAAAACACAATGCAAAGTAATATTTTTTTAACGAAATGCATTCGTGCAGGTACAAAAATCCTCGTCTTCGACTCGGATTTTTGTTGCCACCAGCTTCTGTTTCTTGTTAATATATTACTTAGCAACGTGTTTTTGTCGATTTTTTTCGGAAAAATTAGATGCCCTTATGATATTACTTTCGAAAAAAATATTTTTACGTTTTTTCTGTATATCTTTAAATTTTACACTTCTACCTAAAAAGGGTTTGAAATGAAGAAATTATAAAGTAAAATATCTATATGCTGCGATATCAAATATTTAAATATATCAGTTTAAAAAACGACAATGGTGCAAAACTTTATGGCCTTTAAATTTTGCACCATTTCGGTTGGCAATTTTATACAAATTTTTGTTATAAAAGAACCGATAGATAATCCCGGAAGATAGTAATATCTAGATTTTGTGGCAAAAACTCTCGAACTTGTAAGCCGCTATTTTAATTTTAAATTGAAACAATGCATTTTACTTTCAAATTTTTTCTTTTCGTTATTGTTACCCTCAGTATTCGCGATTACGAAATTTCCTCATCAGCGTTGGGGAGAAAGAAATTTAACAATTAAGTAATCATTAATTTCTTTCGCTACGAGTTTTGTCTGACGCCTGCTGGTGCTGCTTTATCGAATCAAATTATGCAAAAACAGTCGGTTTGAAAATCGAACAAGATGGTGTTTTAATTGATGGAAAAATGCGAAAGTAACAATACGGGAAAATTTTAATTCTGTTAATTAGATCAGGTTTCTCATTTTACAAATTAAAGATTACAGTCATAATTGGATTCGTTCCACTTTGGTTTATAATAAAAAGTGAAAATTTAAATTTGAACCAAGATTAATTTCAAGGAGAAATTAGGTAACAAAAATACTGTGTTTCCTTGCTTCATGTTAATTCGAAATTGTATGAAAAACTTCTACTGCAATTGTTAATATATCAAAAACTGTATTTTAATGTCAACTAAATGCAAAATAATCTAAGGGTACCTTCTAATGTATCTAAACGAAATACGTCCCTTGCTCGACCCGTCAATGTATTGTACCCAGGCGAGCGCGAGTCGAAATTTCGTAGCCAGTCGAATGCCTCTTCAAGCGATGAGTTGTGTTCTAATTGGTTAATTCTGCATATTGACACCTGTCAATTAAGTCCACATGGACTGAATGATAGTGTGGCAAGCAATAAATTTATACAGGTAGAGATCATTATATTTTGTCCCACAAATTGGTATTAGCTTTGTACTTTATTTATATTGAAATGGAATTTTTAAAAAAATAAAAACAATATTGCCAATTTAAAATAAAATACTTGATTAGTTACTGAAATTTTGAACAGGAGAAGAAAACGTTTTTCTTACTCTAAGAAAAATTAAAAGTTTTAAAAAGGATATAAATTTTACTAAAGATAATGTATTACCTTTAATTAAATAGAATAAGGTAAAGTGAAAATAAACGTTCAAATCTATATCAAGTAAATGTACCATACTAAGTAGCTGAAAGAAAAGACGTTATATAAACTGTTGGATAAGGAGTTAATTTGCAAATAGTTCATCGAAGATTATGAAGCAAGACAAAAGACAATGAGAAATAGAAAGGAAACTGATTACGAAAAATTAAAGTAAAAGACTTGATAAAAAAGCTATTAAAAATTTAATTTTCAAGAGTAGTAACTTACTTCTGTTTTTCATGTATTAATAATAAATTTGATTGTTCCAAGTTTGTAAGAACATTTTAAGGTTTAAGTGTTAGTTAAAAAGAGATAGATAGATAGGTGGGAAATAATTTAAAATTTGAATTTAGTAATAGGTAAAGTGTTGATGTATGTGGCAATGTTGTTCTACAGTAATTAAATAATTTTTGAAACAAAAATAATTGTTCCATGTTTAACCTTATAATTGATAAAAATATAAAATAAGGTATTACAAGGGAAGATCAACAATTATATAATTTTTGGTTATACTAAAAAGGAGTCGTACTAATTATTATTTGAAACTAATAGAAAAATAAAATTACGAAGCGATTTTAAAATATCAATTACAAAGAAGTAAAAGTATTATTAAAAAGAAAATAAATAATTAGTTGAATATTATTATAAAATAAAAAATTTACTTGTATCTTGTCAGAACCCTACAAGGTACAAATAGGAGATAGAAACCGTGAGATATACCAAATTTATAATTGTAAATAAAAATGGCGCCCAAAAATTAAAATTAATATAAGAAATTAAAATTAAAAAAATTTAAATTAAAACCATAAATAAAATATCACCAATTTTAATTGATTAGAAAAAGAATATAATAAAATAATACATTACAATATATATTCATAATTTTTTAAATGATCCATGTATAAAGCAGGTTAAATTTTCTGCGATTGAAAATAGTTCAACTATATTATACTTTTTCGTTTGTACGCACAACTATTGACCGTAAAACATCTGCCTTCGCATATATGAATGTATATATACAAAGAAAATATCTTAAATCATTATAGGAGTTCGATGAAATCAATGTTGTTCGGTCACGATAGCCCATTAATTGCCATGATGAAAACTGATTACTGCAGACACAATGTTCAGCGATAAGTATCGCTGTTCTCCACCATTATATAACGGGGGATCACCATCAATTACTTTGGACTAAGAGAATCATTTAAAACTGAAACGGGAACATCATTAACCCGACATCGGTTTGTACCTAATACAATAATATACAAATTGGTGATTAAGTTAATAAACTAACAAGTAATTCGATATTTTCAGTGACGTTGATGGACCTTGAGAGCTTCGGAAACTGAATAATACACGCTCGTCGGTTGGCTAATTAGAAATCCGATACATATACGCTATTGTTCAGGAATTCGTTCAATACTACATATAATATGTTCCAAATATTCTGAATATTCTACTGGGAGTTCCAGCGCAAATAGAATTAATTCATCAATTTTTTCGACATCAGATCAGGACAATTTTAAATAAAATAAAACAGGAGAAATTTCCAAAGTAAGGCATGAATATTTTAATACGCAAAATAGAACGAAAAACAGGTGGAAAAATAAGTAATGAAAATGGGAGAACAACATGAAAATGAAAAACTTTAACCGCAACATAGACATGAAGTGACAGAATAACAAAAACCAGATAGACCAACAAAAGACGTCAGATGCTATATGCAGAATCAGGTCACTTTCTGGTTATAACAAAGCCTCAGCAGGAATTGCCAACATTCAAAAATGCAAGTTGACCAGCTACAAGAGAATTAATTATCATAATAACCGAGAAATTGACTGAAAAGACAGCGTCAGAAGAGCTAGAAATAGCATTAAGAAAATAATATAATAAAAAAACCAAGCAAGAACAGATGTACTAAAAAATAGTACTTAGACAAACAAAAGGAAGGAAGGAAACTGGGAGAAAGCCAAACGTTTTATGTGGGCAATAAAAAGCAAGTTAATGCAGAAAAAGCTAAAATCAATTTAAGAGCACTTTGTTAATCCATAAATACGAAACTTTACCAGGAAGTTAAAAAATCGAATAATCAGCCTGAAGCGGCTACATTTTGCAAAACTAGAAAACTTTCGATAGGAAGTACCTTTGGAAAATTAAAACAGATATGGTGAAACAATTTAAAAATTTTCAAAAGGAAGAAGCAGAGATTTTAAAGTAATGGGGACAAAAATTACAATAAAGACTTTGTGAATAAATTAAAATAATATGTCAAGAGGAAAAATTGAACGAAGGCTCATAGAGGAGGACAAACCAAAAAGTTAAAAAAATTGTATCATCATCAAGAAAATAAAAATATGCGGACAGAAAAAGAGAAATGATGATGTTCATTTCCTACAGATTTCATAGACAACTACACTGGCTAACAGTCGTTAGTCCATATAATCAATTAATTATATGTATGAAATTAAGTCTAGGCGGCTTTGACAGTCTGACAAAACTTCACTGATAGCAACAGACAGTTCTTAATCGAATTAAGTTGACTATTTCACTCATCTTAGAATTTTCACATAATCTGACCAATCACAAACCCAAGACAGCTTGTAATATCGCTGTCTTTCAATTCTGATTGGTCTATCAGCGTGGTGTGTTCAACGACGTAACCATAGATACGGATTGCAAAGCAAAGTATCACTCAACTGAGTTGCTTAAAGAAAACACCACTCGTCCTGCGGACTTGTTGGACTTATCGCGAAAATTCAATCTCTTCTGGTATTATCACTGAAAATATGGATACTAGTAGTGAAAATACAAGTAAAACATTTACTTCATCTCCTCCAAACATCACAGAAATGGTCCAAATAGTCTATATAAATTTAATTCCTCAAAAGTAAAAGAAAAAATATGAAAATGCGTACAAAGATTTTATGGATTGGCGTAAAGACTAACATTTCGATTAAGAGTTTGTTTTGGAAACTATTTTATTCCGCCAAGTATTGTATTGAATAACTGTGTAATGAGCAGAGGAATTTTGAGAGAATTAATTAGATTAAAACTTTATTTAACTTACAATGAAATGGTGAAATAAGTAGGTACGATTTTTCATTACCAATGCAAATCTTTCGAAACAGAATTTAGTCAGAAATTATTTGCAGCGAATACTAAAATTCACTTGCAACATATTTTATTTTTATTCTGTCGGAAAACAAATATTAAATTTCATAAAACAAGCGGTCACGAGGGTACATTGTTCCCAGAAATAATTTGCTGAGAAGAGACTTCTCGTAACTTGTGAGTCATTGAGAAATTGAGAAAACATAGCGTTCTGATTGGATGACAATATTATAAACAATCCGAATGTGGGACATTCAGGGAGGGTCCAAAATTTTATAGAAACTGAATTTTCGCGGAAGGGATAGTGAGTGAGAAACTCACCTGTGGCTTTAAAGAAGCTACCAGGGGTTATCAAACCCGCGTTTTAAAATTTGTATTGTAATTATTTTGTTTTTTTAGTCTTTTATTTAATTGGGTCAAAGTATATTTTTTCGTTTTGAGTTTTTCTTTTGTGGGTACTCGCGGAAAATCAGTAGTTCATTCTGTGTGACAAAAGTGTTGCAACGGCCTTACCAAGAGAATTTCAAGGGTTGCAATCCAGCCAGCTCGTAGCGCTATTGGAGTAGCCGATAAGGGAGTAAGATTTCTTATTTTTTTTACTAACTACTGTTACATATAGTGTCGACTTGTTTGGGTAAAATTTCAGTTATTTTCCGTTGCTCATTAGATATCTACCCTGTTTAATTTGTAAAAAGCCGTAGGGCTGTAATATAGGAAAAATCCTGTCTTTTGACAGCTAGAGTATTTTGTCTTAGCTTTATAATTTATTCAGGATTTGAATGATCTTATTTATAACGAACATTTTGTCTCACGAACAAAATAATTAATGTGTATTTTTGACGATTAGACTAATTTTAGTCAGGTAGTTTAAAGTCGACCAAGTTTCATTGGGTTAATTTAGTAACTAGAGTTTTCGTTCATTCTTTTATTTTAGCAGGCATTGTAGTTATTAGAATTTTGCCTTAATTTCTAAGCATTGTTGCATAAGGCCAAGTTACAGTTTTTTATTGAAAAGTATTTTAGTTTTCATCATTGCAATTTTGTCAATCTTATTTGTGTTAGCCATTTTTTATTAGTTTTTTAATAGATTTGCTTAAATTTTAATAAAATATAAATTGTAAATAAGAAATTCACAATCGTAGAAAAAGTATAGTGTAAAACTTGCGCGAAATACTTTACGAGTGGGAAATGCGTATCATTTCGCACTTATTGTACAATATATTATTTTGTACCACCACTTTAGAAAATGCGTTTTTCCGGTCATTTTTTAGCTCGGAAAGTGCGTCGTTGCCGGTCTAGATCGGAAAATTGACATAACTGCTCGGCAAAGTACCTACTTTCCCGAGCTCTTATGAAATGGGTATGTTAAATATCACAGTTGGTATGACAATACCGTAGCCATCTGTCATCTGCGTAGGTAAAAAAATTATAATGAACTGTGTTGAAAGAACACCAACAAATGTGGGGAATTTTGGATAATGTTGGTCAACTTCCAGGAAAGGAGATCTAAAACAAATATGTTTGGACCTTAAAAAACATATTTAACTTACAAAACAACCAAAGTGTCTGATATTAACGGCATTGAACTTTATCATGAACTTGTACTTGTAAGTTCGATTTTGGATTATGGAAACAACAAAGTCACACCAAAAGAAGTCGGAAGGTCCATAGGTGGTGGATAACGGAGTGGCTCTAAAGCTCGAACAAAATTGCGAGTCTTACCGGGTGAAAGGGTTCCAGGGCCGTCTACAAACCACGCGACGGCCCTGGAAATATTTAGAAAGTCTGGAAAAAGAAATGTCTAAAACATGGTATGAAGCATCAGTCATAAATCCTTTGTTAAAAAAGAAAAGAGTTATGAGGCATAGCTTGACAAAAATAAAGATGAAAAAATAGTGCGCACAATCGTTTTTTCGTAACAAGGATCTAATAAATGAAATATTCCAATATCCTTATGCAACGCATTTAGTCTTCTTCTTCTTCTTCTATATCTAAAGACGCATGATTATTTGTTACCTTCCTCGGTGATATTTGTAGTTTCCTGGAGAGACGCAAAAGTTTAATAGCCGAATAATTGGAAATAGGTATAGGAAACATCAGGGTCGTCGATGCGATGTGTCTGACGCCAGCGACGCTTGGGGTTGCAGGCGTCGTCGTAGTCGTCGTCTGGATCGGCGGGTAATTAAATATAATTTCGTTATGGAATGTTGATTGCTCGAATTAAATGGGAAATTGAAATTTGCGTACGCTTACGCAAAAATCAAATTAACGGCGTTTTCGTCCGTTCAACAGTATTTGTTTTTTTTTTATTGGCAATGGGTAATTTTTTATTAGGAAGTGAGTAAGTCAAATTTAAAACATTGCCAATTGATAACCAAACAAGATATTAAAATTCAGTCTTCAAGTAAATCATTCTATATCTTTTCTATATCTCTGCTTTAAAGATTAAACTTCTACATCAAGACTTCTTGAAATAATGTGGTTATAAACAAATTTAAAATCGTTTTTTTAATGAAATCCGCCTGTAATATACATACTTATGATCCTGAAGTACAAAAGAAGTAAATCGTATTTATTTCAATTGAATTACAGTACTTTTGTGCATATGCTGCATTCCAAATTCATGCACATTCTAACCAAATCTCTTTTCATAAATATGATTGCAGAAAACCGTAACGCCATATAAAACAAAATGGCAAAGCGTGCACTTTTTCCCTTCCAAGTTAATAGGAGTTCGCTCTACGCTGACATTTAAACTTGACATTATAAAAACGCTATTAGAAGTTGGGAACTTGAACATATCGTTCGCATTTTCATGGAAATTTTTATGGTGGCCGCCATCGAGCGTGAACAAAGTTCTCCATAAACAACTTAGTAATGATATGCTCAAGAAAGTGAATTAACTTTTCAGAACAGTTGGGTTTTGCGCAATAGAAATAAATTACGTTGTAAATTTTACTATCAAAATTTATCCATGGGACTAAAGTGGATAATTTAATTCGGCGAGCGGAGTTTTTATAGTAATTAGTAAACCTAGTTTCAAATACCTTTCGGAGATAAATAGAATTACCGGAATAATGAAAAGTAAGAGAAAAAAAATATGGAAATAAAGGAGCTTCTAGGTAGCAACAGTGCTTGCGATTTTTTTTCCACTGTTGTGGAGAATTCTGTTACTTCAGATGCCCTTATATTACGGTGAAACCTCGGGTGTCAGTTCTGTATTTTCGTGAGGAACACCTCCTATCCTATTATAAAAGGAGTTTCTAAGCAGCAAAAGTGCCTAGGTTTGAGCTCTGTGAAGGTTTTTATATTCTCAAAGAACTTTCCAGTCTTTCCAGTCAAGGAAAACCGATCCGACTTATGCAGAAATTTAAATAGTAAGAAAAATAATAATTGACCAAAATTTGTGTCAATGTCTTGTGGTGAGTATGGCCTGTTCCTGGTTCGTAGTCTTTCTTCCGGCATTGTAAACTATTTTTTTAAGACCGACCAGAAAATATAGACCAATAGACCAATAGTATATTGTATACAAAGGCGGTAAAATGGCATTTTTCAGGCCGAAAGAAGATATAGACAGGCGAGGCGCAGCCGAGCCCCACTTATTAAGGCCTCAAAAAGCACTTTACTGCCGTGGTTTACACATAATTTTTTATCCTACACTAGTTATTTACGTGTCAAGCTCGGAAAGTGATACACACTTTCCGAATGTGGCGCGTACAATATTTTTTGAGCAGCCACCAATAATTTGACAATAATACAGGGTGTCCCACGACGTACTTTGAAAAATAGTATAATTTTAATGGATTCACATTCTTCTTATGACTGATGCGGCACTACATTGATAGCACATCATCATTTTTCAACAAAAATCGTAAGTTTATTTTACTCGATATAAAGTATTATTCAATCAACCGTTGAAATTCCAGGGCCGTATTAATTTTTTTAAAGTTTTTATTGATCCTGTAAAAACAACACCCTGTAAATCGAGTTTTACAAATTTTCTTTCTGTAACGTCAAAGAAAAAACTATTACTTTTGATTATTTTGCAAATGCAAGTAGGCTTTGAATTCGCTTTGACGTCCATTTTGACAGTTTGTGAAAGAACGTGGTGAGCGACTGACAGAAGACCAGAAAGAGGGTATTTTGGAAATGGTAAATCAAAATGAGAAGCTAAGTACCCGGCGAATATCCAGTATTTTGAATATTTCTAAGTCCACAGTTTTCAGGACGTTAAAGAAAGGTCTCCTCCATCCGTATCACCCCCAACTGGTACAGAGACTGCAAAAAATAAATACGGCCCTGGAATTTCAACGGTTGATTGAATAATACTTTATATCGAGTAAAATGAACTGTCCTTATGATTTTTGTTGAAAAATGATGATGTGCTATCAGTGTAGTGCCGCATCAGTCATAAGAAGAATGTGAATCCATTAAAATTATACTATTTTTCAAAGTTCTATTTTTTTCTGCAGAAAACAAAAAGTTGCGCGTTCAATTTTTTTTATCTGTTGCTTAGTATCATCCTTAAGCTTTAAAGTGAGAAAAATAAAAATTGTCTGATCTGGCTTACAGGGTGTTGTTTTCAAAAAACCAATAAAAATCTAAAAAAAACTAAGTCCGGACCTGAAATTAAATTTTTTTTAAAATCTATTTTATTAAGCTCAGGGAGCACACTCAGTGTGCCAAATTTGATTGGTCTGAGATTTTTACTTTTAGATATACTTAACGTAGAATAATTCACGTATTTTCAAATATCACCCTGTATATCCGTCAAAAACGCAACAAGCCATTTTGTAATACCAGATATGAAATGGCCTCGGTTCATAGTACTTATGGTTGGACTGGCTACAGTATTGTCATGGCAACTGTGATATTTAACATACCCTTCGAAAATTCTCTCTGGCTAGACGCTGGTATTTTGTCTTTAATGAAAATTTTGACATAAGAGTAGGTACTTTGCCGAGTAGTTATGTCACTTTACCGAGCAGTTATGTCAATTTTCCGATCTAGACCGGCAACGTCGCACTTTCCGAGCTAAAAAATGATCGGAAAAACGCATTTTCTAAAGTGGTGGCACAAAAAATAATTATTGGTAATACTTTTTCTACAAAAATTTTATTTCATAATATGAAATTCATTGGATTACTGTACTTGCTCAGACATTATTTTATCTGATTCAGGCTCCATTGATTGCACTTAATTTATTGAAAAACTGAAAAGTTAACTTCAAACGAACATCAAATATGACAACTTATGATTTAATGAATTTGCAGACATTGACAACTGCTAACAATTTTTATACTGACGTTTAATGGCGTTGTTTATTTTAAGAGATTCTCTTTTGTTTCTTCAGACTACAGGATGTCCATTTTTTGATGTTAGTCTTCGGACCTTATCGTTATTATTAAAATTAAATTAATTCTGATGGAGTTAGACTGTATTCACTCCTATCTTAAATTAGAAAATCCAGACGAAATCGCAGGTCACTGCTGTCGTCGAAGCTCGACTCTGCTAGTAGATGGAAGGGGTGATAATATAAATTTAAAATGGCACGGGGGAAAGAAATCCTCCACCATAGCGGAAGGCTACCTTGAAGATTCAATAAAAAACAAAGTTGTTATAGCAAACAAAATCCATGCGGGATGTTCCAAGAACAATATGCAAGAAACTAATTTTGATAGTACCACTACAAAAAAAGTCCCAGCATTTCAAAGTCATCTTCCCTTCAGACATTTATCGTTCACAATTGTACATTTACCATAAATATTCAAAAATAATGTATTCAATTTATGCAATTATATTCACTATTAGGTTTTAGTATTTATTAATCACTTTATTCTATAAAATAAAATAAATAATTAAGTTTACATCAAAGTGTCGGTCTTAAAAAATATATTGTACGTCACGCGAACGAAAAAATTAGTGTTTAGCAGGTCTCTCCAAGCTTCCAGGACTTTGCTTGTCTCGACCTGTAAAGCACTACTTTCCGAACTTGTATCGTAAATTACTATTTCAGTTTGGCAATATTATACGTCCTTTTCAGCCTTCTAATTATTCTTTCTATAATGACCAATTTAATTTTGTATCACTTTACCACTTTGTATATTGAATTTCGACAAGATTTCTGAAAATTCAGGGCTACCGACGATAATTTACCTATCGGTTCTAGCAGCATTAGCGTCATTCAAAGTAATTGCTTTACCGAACTCTAACAGAGGCCGAGGAACCTTCAAACCGTCATCCTCATTATGTCATTAGTCTCAGCGATTTCCTTGGGTGCCACATTACGTTTTATTGGACATCAGCTTGAATGAAGCGCTCGACTTGATCGTGTCAGTTTTGATCGAATTTTAAACTGGGCTTAAACAGATTCGACCAAAGCTTCCGGTGATGCTGTTAAGGTTTTTCTAATTCTGTTAAAAAATTTACGAAAGATTTATGTTTTAAGATGTTACTCAATCCGCGTGTCCAAATCAATTTAAAACGACCGATGCCGATACGAATTATGAAGAAGGTTTTTAAAATAAGCATAAAATTACTTTAAATATAGGGTGGCCCATAAAAGTTGGGAAATACTTATAGAGCTTATCAATAATAGTTAATAAAACCCAAACCACTTGATCATATTTATTTCCAATTTAATATTTTAATAAATTTTAGAGTTGCCGATTTTTATTGTTTTTGTCTTACAAAATTACAACTGCCTTATAAAAAAAAATAGATAATAAATATCTATTTTGAAAATCTTAATTTACTATGTATTTTTGTCCAATATTAAACAATTATTTATACAAGTATTTGTTTTATTTTAAGTATGTTGTAAAAAAAGCGATTCCTACTTGAATAATAATAATAATTAATGTACTTTATTGGATCCCAATAGGCCATCGACCGAGGTCCTTCAGCCTTCCTACTTCATTTAAAAAAAACACATTTTAAGAGTCATTTAATTGTTTTTGAATAAGTAAAAACTTTGTTCATTAAGATTTGTGTACTGGTTCTGTATACGATTTGAAAAAAAAGTGTCTGTACAAGAAGAAATCTAGAGAATTATGCTACTAAAGCATTTCCAATAAGGCCTGCCCAAATACTTAGCTAAAACCTAAAATCATCATAAAAATTAATTTTTTATATCGTTCCGATGAAAATCTGTTTCATTTGGGAATAATACTTTTCCAATAAATTCACCGATTTATATCTTTCTAAAAACAAAATACGTGCAATTGTCTGAAGACAGAACAATAATAACATAAATCTTTTGTACGTGATAAAGATGGAGGAATTGATATTTTAAAATGATATGTACAATTTATTTTGAGATGAAACTCTTCGAGCGCTGGTTGTTGGATCTTTAGGAACAGTTTCCATTACCGCCTCTTCAACTTCAGTGCATCTTATTATTGCGGAGCAACCTTGTTAAGACACTTCCTAAAGGTAATATATTTTATCTACTAATATACTACAAATAATAATTTGACCTTCATTATTCAATAGTGTGTTTGCAAGCTCGCTCATGCTGCAAACTTCATCCTCGTGTAATAAAACTCATTGAATAATATACTATTATATTGACAGTTTTTTAATTTTGTTTTGTCGTAAGGTGGTATAAAACCCTTCATATTATGTTTTGTTGTTTGGAACCACTCTGGCTTCCAAACAATTTCCATGAAAAGTTCATAATAATAAATAATTTATTCACAGAATAAAAAATGAATACAATTATGTATAAAAGTAATATAAAGTGTAAACAAATATAGGTTAGTCTACGAGATATAGTATATACCTGTATGTAGAGCAAAAATAGGGTTAGTAATTTATTAATATAAAAGTAAATAACATAAAAAAATACATTATAAGACCCTCTAGTTTCCAGTTGAAACATCAAATGTATTGTTGCTATTTGTTTTTTAAACTGAGCCTACTTTTTTAAAAATTTATGAAAGTTAGTCTTTTTTCTTTCCTCACCACTTAAGCAAAGGTGCAACAAAAAGACTTAAACAAAAGTTATAGACTAAAAACAGTACCTAGTTTCTAATATTGATACATTTCACTAACCTTAATTCGTTAATATTTTGAAAAAAACGTGAAACACACTTAGAAACATTTTTAAGTATTTTCTTTTGATCGATTTTATTACAAGTATTTTTCTCCCCAAGTTCTAGAACCACCCTTAATGAATCGCCCAGTACTATAAACTCTAGAAGTATTTCTGAATGTTTGTAGAACACTTAGTATAAAAAATAGAATTATTTAAGACACCTCAAACATAAAATTCACCAAATTGCTCTTTAAAAGTTGTTCTGTCGGCATTTAATGTTTATTACATCAGCGTGGTATGTAACCCAGAAAACATTTATGAGCCAATTATTTGACAAGTCAACCTTTTTGTACTTTTAATACTAGTAGGATTTAGTGGGCTCTAAAATTGACGACATTTACAACAAAATTATACAAGAGTATTTTGTGAGTAAAATATAATAAAAGGGAAGCATCCAGCGTATCTAAATTTATTTCTACATTGTGTACAATGGGATATTCGACATTACGTTTACTATAATAGCTTCATCAAGATTGACTTAAAATAAAGGTAAATATTCTGTGAACTCTTCAAACTTCCAGTGACTCAAGTTAGTCTTGTAACGACTAGTTATTAAAGTAACTACCTAGAAGATTTTACCTCGAGAGTAAACTGAGATAATTGAGTAATTTTGTAAAGTTGTGTTTAAGGACAAAGAAACAATGATGAAATGGAAAGGGAGAAATTGGAGGAACAATTTGTATTTACAGTTTCTACAGGTATTTTTAAATTATTTTCGGAATGGTTAACATAACACTCAACGTATTATTACCGATATTTGATCAAACTGTGTATTTGTAAAACATTTTACTAATATGCTTTTTGTAGGGGTCAAATAAAAAAAGGCAAAAATTGCTGGGTTTAGTGTTTTTTTATTTTTAGGAATATAAACGACTTCAACGGATTTGATAATATCTAGAACAAGTTGTTGTTCAAGAAATTGTATTACTTTTATATTAACAAAAAACTGACTGTGCCAATATTTATGTAGTTTAGACTTTTTTATCTATGAGCTTATTTAATTGCCAAGTAGCTTTATTTTTGGTAACTGAATTTTCTAGAAACTTTTCTGTATTATTTATTTAATGATCTGTATAATTTACTACTTTCAGAATATTGTGGAATATTTTTTATAATTAAAACAGCTTCAACTTTTTAAAACCAATTTACGTCCTCTCAAAATTGTGTCTACTTTAAATTCATTGACATTTTAAAATTAAAAATTTTCATATTTTGGGCGCCATTTTGAAGGTGTTACCGAACAGGTACGAAGGGGCACATCAAAGCCTAGTTTACTTTTTGATGCTCTATCAAAATCTGAAGTCAGAATTTTAAAATTCATAAACACAAAAAAGCAACATACACACAGAACGAATTCAGATAAAAGAAAAATAATTGTATCAAAAAATGTGTGCGTTAAAGGGTTAAAAATCCATTTTAAAATTTCGTATATTATTAAATAACCTCTAAGTAAGCTAGCAGATTATATAGTTTACATAGTATTATAGTAGTTAATACAACTGGGAAAGTCATTACGTTTTAATCACTTTTGTTAATTTTGACGGGACTTTCAGAACAAGAGCCAAGGGAAATGTACATACGCCAAATTGCTCCAAAATTTTATAATTTTCTACAAATAAAATTGTCTGAGAATTGTCACCGTAATATTGTAGGTACTGTAAATTTAGATTGAGTTTGTTAGGTAGTTCATATTCAAATACGGGGAAATTTCAAACGTTTTATAAGTTTTATTGTCAATTACGGTTGTAGCAGCAATGAAAAGTTTCCTACAATCTCTATATCTATGTCGGTCGAGCCAAAAAATTCCAAGAAGTGGATAATTGAAAATAAAAATCTAGAAACCGCTTTGATAAGTGTATAAAAAAACCAGAAACCCTTTTAGAAACTTACAAGATTAGAAAAATTTTAAATTAGTAAAAAACTTTTGAAGCGTTATTTTTTTACAAAGCGAGTGGAGTTTTCTAACGACTTTAACAAACATTCTTTGCCAAAACATTGAGTTCTATTTCCGACATCACTATTTTTATCGCCATGCATTTGTTTTGGCATTATGACAACAAGACTTACTAAGAAATTAACATTATTTCACGGTTAAAGATAAACACCTGCTTGACGAATATTTTCCTACAAACAAGTTGATGTAGAAAGTGATTTTTCTAAATAATTGTGGAGTAGATAAGGAAGAACAATTGCCCACTGTATATTATTGTTTTGTCGCCCAGTACAAAAACAAAATTTTCGACTTCACCATAAAAAAACTCTCCAAATAGAATACGCGGAGGTACCCAAAAAAACAGGAATAATTTTTTAAAGGCTATTTATTTTAATTTTTCATGAACTTTTCACAAATCTTCTGTTAGAGTAGACAGTATATGATCAATGGTCCACCGTCACATCAGTAGAACAACTTCTGTATCCCTTTCACTTACAAAAAGTACATACTCAGTGTTTTTTTTTCAAAAACATAGATGGGGTATTTGTCAACCTAAACGATAACATGAAGATGGACCAATGACTATTATGCTTTTTCGTAAAGTTATATGTTAAAAAAGTGACCTTTTTGTCCGACTCCTTCTTATGTTCGCAGATCCAACGATTAGTGTCTGCAACATTATTCTAAGTCAGCGATATTTTCCGATATTAATTTATCTTTTTGGAATCTGGCAGCGCGATTTGTAGCTTATTGAATTATTTATGAACGCTGGAACTGACTCCAAATTGTTTTTTAATGAAATAAAAGAATTCCGCGTCAAGGCATACTTGGATTCTTAATAAGTGCGAGTAGACAGTCTTGAGCGGCTTTCTTCTGTTGCGGGGGTTTCTTAATCATTTCAATCCCGGAGAGGAACAGATGGTGGATGCGAAAATTTAAAAATAATTTGTTGGTTGTTTTCTGGAGACTTTTTGAAATTTAACTTTGGAAATTTTTATGGTGATTGAGGTCGAATAGAGATTGGGAATGAGTTAATCATTAAGCGGTACATCATTTTTTAGCAAATTAAAAGTTAAATAAACTTTTTTTTTAGAACTACTTGAGCTAGGTGAACACAATTTGGAAGGGACGTAGTCGTTGTCTTTACAACTTCCCCAATATAAAACTATAGTCGAAGCAATAAAGCACAAAAGTTCGGAATCTTTCGGACTAAGAAGAATCGGAATGGGGTTTTTTGGATTCGCTTCCAAAATTTTTTTGTAAAAAATATACCTACTATCTTATACAAAACGGAAATTGCATTGCTGCAGCCAAAAATGCATTTTTTGAGACGGCTTTTGGAAAAATTCAAAACATTGTAAATAAGAGTCAGAACTGACCCAAATCGCGTTCCTGAGGGTTTTCGAGGGCGCCAGACACCTTGTGTGCCGGAGCCTGACAAGATTGCCAAAAACAACACGAAAATCATTGTGGACGCATTTTTTGGGGCGCCGAATCCAAATTTCACGTCGAAAACGACCCCCTGAACAACTGGTGCACCGGAACCTGGACGCGGACCTCATCTCCGTGGGTTTTCCTCACACAATCGAAAAAGACGAACCAAAAATCGTTATGGGGTTTTTTTGGAGCGCTGAATCCGAATGTCAGGTCGAAAACGACCCTCCCAACACCTGGTGCACCGGAATATCGACCTGAACGTCGTCTCCGAGGGTTTTCCTCACACAATCAAAGAAGATGAACTTAAAATCATTGTGGGGGATTTCTTGGGGCGCTGAGTCCGAATTTCACGTCGAAAACGACCCTCCCAACACCTGGTGCACCGGAACCTCGGTCTGAACGTCGTCTCCGATGGTTTTCGCAATCGCAAAAAACTATCTGAAAATCGTCTCATAATTTCACACATTCATTGATGTGTAACTCTCGCCTGGGGCCCCCGAAAAAGTTGATCCAGTTCTGTAAAATTCGAGTCTAAATGCCGGGTTTGAATAGAGCGATGAGAATTACGAGAATAATCTAAAATAAACGCAGCAACAATTCCACGCAGCTATTGCAGTATTGACGTCAGTCTCTAAGACACCAGGTTTGGTTGACATTCATGGGAATGACATCGATGTCAAGATAAAAGTTCCGGTACACCAGGTGTTGGGAGGGTCATTTTCGACGTGAAATTCGGATTCAGCGCCCCAAAAAACCCCCCATAACGATTTTCAGTTCGTCTTTTTCGATTGTGTAAGGAAAACCCACGGAGATGAGGTCCGCGTCCAGGTTCTGGTGCACCTGGTGTTTAGAGGGTCGTTTTAGACGTGAAAATTGGATTCAGCGCCCCAAAAAACGCCCCCACAATGATTTTCGGGTTGTTTTTGGCAATCTTGTCAGGAAAACTCTCGGAGATGACGTCCTCGTGCAGGTTCCGGAAAACCAGGTATCTGGGGTGTGTTCGCCGATGCCATATTTGAATTCAGTGACCAAAAAAACCCCTGGGCGCCGAGTTTCTCTCCTTCCTCGGGTGAATTTTGGGAGAGTCCCACGGAGATGACGTTCATCGGCGTTCCTGAGCTCCAGGTCGGCTGTGGATTAATTTGAACATCATAATCGTGATCAGCGACCTATAAAACAACCGTGAACCCGATTTGGGCCAGTTCTGACTCTTATTTACAAAGTTATTAAATCTTCCAAAAGCCGTCTTAAAAAATGCATTTTCCTACGACCACCTATGAATATGGCAATTTCCGAATTGTTTTGACACTTTGAAAGTGATCGTTTTTTTATTTTTTTAATGAAAACAGAGTTTTGCAGCTCACTGGGAGATCTATAGAAATCTTAGGAAATATTTCTACCCTTTTCTAAACATTTTTTTCTGGAATTCGTAAACAGGCACTCCCCACTTCAATCACACTCTTGAATATAGACTTGATATTCACTTCTAGTGTCGATCCAGATGCCAAAGCCAGGTCGAACCGGTTCTAATGTGCAAAATGGGAAAAAGAGAAGCGGAAATCGGATTTACGTTGTCAAGAAATTCGGAGCAGCATTGATTGATTGCTCGGCGGATGAGTTATGGGTCCTTGGCGGGACCTACCGCCCCCCGATTGCCCTCGCTCCCCGATTACTCCGTTAATGGGCCGCCGAAGGAGTGTCCGAACTCTAGACCTCTTGTGTGCCAGAGGATTATCACCTGCAACGGTCAATTTATCATTAGAGGTAATTGATGTTCGGCTCGTTCCGGCAGGAAGGAAAACAGAAAAAGAGCGCCGAGCTCACTGTTTGGAATATGGGATGATTGAGTCTGGGAAAAGTACGGGACTCATTTTGTAATGTCGAGGTCGAAAAACGCTCATAGAACTTCTACAGCTAAGTTTTATAGGTAATAATAAAACAAAATCATCGAGTCGGTTTACGAGTCAATAGACCAGGGTCGATAATTTTTGAAACCAAAAAAAAATAATAGTAGAATGAAACTCATTGGAAAAGAAAGAGAATATAACAAAAATGAAAGGAAACATAATTTACGGGCGATCTGAGGTCGGGAAGTGAAAGGGGGTGAGTTTTTAAGGGTAGAAAACTGTTTATCTCGATTTCCGGCAAAACTACAAGTACCATGTAAAAAAGTTAAATAGCAAAGTTGTAGGTAATAAAAAGATCTACAACTTTTGTATTTACACTTTTTTCACATAACCTCAAAATTTATGTGAAAAATTCAAATAACCTAGTTTTTGGTTTTTTATTTTTATCTTTTACAAAAAAAAATTTTTTCACGAGATTTGGTGAAAACTTACTTTTTTATGTCCCAAATACACTGTAATTTTTTGATTTAAAATATTTATTTTTTCACCTTACTTTGACTTAATATAAAAAAAGCACCCTAATTTTCATTCGAAAATTCTCGCGTCAAAATATCTGCTTTTTTAAAAAACTCGGTGGTAGTAGTATTTGAAACGCCCCAAAAAATAAATTGGAAAGAGGCAAATGCAAATTAAACAATTGCTAAAGCTCAAATTGAAAAATAAATTAATATCTAATTAAATAGTTTTTAATAGACCATTAAATGAATCAAATATTTTAAATCTTTTTGGAATTTGTATAAGCAATATTTTGAAACTCTTCAAAAGAGTCGCTCGTATCATTTGTTTTGTTCCAAACATGGGGAAAGATGCCCTGAAGTCGAAAGATTCATTTGAATGGCATTTTTTACTCGGAATTCCTGATTCTATTGACTATTTTTGTTAAAAATTTGTGGGAAACCTGACTCGAATTGTATTTTTTGTTTCAAACTCCCGAAAAAAGTCACTTGAACTATATTTCTTGAATAAACTTCCAAAAAAAGTAAATTAAATCGAAATTTTTATTCCAAATTTCTGGAAAAGTTTCTTTAATATCATTTTTCTTTCCAAACTTCTAAACAAATTCGGTAAATCGCATTTTTTGTTTCTTACTTCTGGTAAAAGTTCCTTAAGTAAATCACATTTTTTGAAAAAAGTTACTTGAATCGTGTTTTTGTTTCAAATTCCTGAAAAAGTTACTTTAATCGCATTTTTCGCCCTAAGCTTCTGAATAAAGTTGGTAAATCGCATTTGTTATTTTGTAGTTCTAGGAAAAGTCACTTGCGTCACATATTTTGTACCAAACTCGATTGTTTTCGTTCAAAATTCTTCTAAAAGTAACTTGCATTTTTTTTGTTTCGAACTCCTGAGAAAATCACTTAAATCGCATTTTTGGTTTCTACCTTCTGAAAGAATTATCAATAATAAATACCTAATTAGAATCCTTTATTTTCAAAATATGAAAAGATGAGTAAGTAATGTAATCAGTAAGTGCATTTATTTATAATTTAATTTTTGATTTATTTTTTGTAATAAAATAATCCAACAAATGCTAAATTATTTAGTTTTTTTACTTTAAATTTATTAATTAATTATTGAAAGGCCGTGAATCTAAACATGGATATAATTTTTAATGACTTTTGTTCTGTATTTAAATTTAAAAGTACTTTATTCTTGTTTTATGATTTATGATTTTCCCTGTATACCACTAAATAATTAACAAATTGTATTCTTGATTATTGATTTATATGTGATACAGAACTCATCCAGGAAATTTCAGACATACTGTATATATGTGTATACGAGAAACGTGAGCAATATTCCCGGATGTTTGTTTTTCGTTTTAGCTTTGATATTACGTCTGAATCGACAGGATAAATCGAAAATCGTCGTCGTTTTTGGCTCTAATTTAACGTATAACATACACGCTGTCTATTTTCTAGGTGTATATGTCTATCCCGTAGTCTACGAAATCCGGATAAAACTTTAAACAAACAGGCATGTGCATTTGTAATAATGACTCAGTGTCAGTTTGCTTAAATTGAGGAGCTAGAGAGTTCTGACATTTTAAGATATGCACATGTATGTTCATGGATAAAGTAGACATGATTCACGTCTCTGTCACCATTGATGCTTTAACAGCTTTTTTAAATCACTTGGATTTTCTGACAAAAAATTTAAAATCCCATGCTGTTACCAAACAGTTTTAACATCAATTTTCTTATGTATTATTTATTTTGTAAATTTAAAGCAATTTATACAGGGTGATTAATAAACTATAGTAAATATAAAGAAAAACTCAAAATCATTCCCACATAATATATTATATATTATAATAATGTTATTGTACGGGATTAATTTGGAGTTTTTCTTTACATATTTCTTAACCCACATTTATGATATGGATAAGAAAAAATAAAATAAGTTGTAGTGGACATTCTATTTTTTGATGTTTGTATAAATTAGAAAAAAGATTTTTGCAAAAAGGGAGACTAAATAGAATATACTTTCTAATGTTAAATACAACTTTTTATTAAAAACGATACTTCAATCAAAACTTCTTTAATTTTTTCATAAAACATTTTACTTTGTGTTAACAGTTAAAGGTCAAATAATAGCCCAGTTACCAGAGCCACATTTAGACCAAACCTCTCATAAAATGTGCTGAAACTAGGCTCTTAGGTACTTTTTTGGGTGCAGAAAACGATAAAAAATCTTTGGTGCTCTAATAGTCCAGTAAATTAACGCCTCAAAAACCCCAAACCTGGGCATCAAGTCTGTCCGTCAATTTTTTTTTAATTTGCAGGTATTCATAGGTACATTTACCTCCGAAAATCTCATTTACGTGGAATTTGTGGAAGGGTGGGAAAATGGCTCTAGAGTTCCCGAAAATCCGTTGGAGAATTTTTGGTTAGACAAACAATGAAGAGCCTACAAAAGTTGTCCCTATGATTTTTTTCACTACACTAATATTTTTTGCAATTTTGAGAATCTGAAAATACAACGCTTCCTTATCAAAATCTTTTTCTTCTTATAGTGGACTGAAAAACAGGAATAAAGACGCTTCCTTCTTGAATATTTTTTTTTAAGTTATAACTAAATGGGACTTTCACAGATCCATAGGATAGGTCCGTGGTCACCCGAAATGGCTTCTTACGACATTTTTTTGTAGGTCAGACAATTTTTGTACTGAAAAATGTCATCAATCTGCCAAAATTCAGTCTTCATACTTCTTCACACATACATCGCGATATCTCCGAATCTAATGGAGATAATTACGAACTTTTTTTTTAATCGATAGGGGAGAGATGGACGCAGATAACTGAGTTAACTACAGTTTTGAGAAATTTTTTGTTCTGTTGTTGAAGTAGGCAAAACTTTTTTGCTTTGAGGATTTTTGCCACACTATCAGCGAAGAAAATGAAGGTAAGATATTAAGGAAGTTTTTACAAAAAACCGCAGTACGCTACAACGCGTTGTTTTCAAGTTATTGTTGCCTAAAGATGAGTATCAGGCCGGGCGCTACCTTAAGTCACAACGCAATAATACCTCTGTCCTCTGTGCCAACAATCTACCACTGCTTTAATGACTTGTCCGGAAGTGGATTCATTTGTTATTGATGGTATAGTATGAATTCTTCTTGTGCTTTTGTTACCTTCAATGATTTAGCAAACATATTTGTCACTAAAATTTTAAGAGGACGAAAACATGGCGCAAAACGAATAACGGTAGTATTTGATACATACTTAGCGGATTCTTTAAAAAGTATAGAAAGGCAAAGACGTGGTGATTCAGATAGTGAATTTAAAGTGGCTGGCGCTAGAAAAGTTCCAAAGTTTCGAGAATTTAATCGATGTTCTGCCAATAAACAATCATTATTAATCTTTATGACAAACTATGCGATGGAAGTGGTACATGATCTAGAAACGGTCATAATCGCAGGTGGATTTGAGAGTTCTAATCTTTGTTTCGAACTAAATAAATTCGAAGGATCCAGAAATTTGTTAAATCAAAAAGAAGCTGATACCAGACTAATGTCGGCAGAACTCAAATCAGGCAACACTATTTTAGTAAAATCTGTTGATACCGATGTCCTACTTCTACTTTTACATTTGTACTGCACCGTACCAGAAATGACACAAAGAAATTTATTTATACAGATGGGACATGGCAAAAGTACATATTTTTTTTCAATCAATAATATAGTAACAAATTTGGGAAAAGAAATTTGCCGAAAGCTATTAACAATTCATTGCTTTACTGGCTGTGACAACACTAATTCTATGTACAAAGTGGGAAAGAAAACTGCTTTTGATGTGTTGTATAAAAATGTAAATGAGTTGAAGGACCTGGAAAACCTCCCGTTCCTAACAGAAGATGAAGCCATGGAAGTAGGTGCCAAATATACCTTTTCTTTATACAAAAATAAAAACAGAAATATTACATCCTTAACTAAACTGCGATGGCACCTTACAACAGAATCCAATCGTCCAGCTTCTGAACCTCCTACTGATCATGTCTTTAGGCAACATTTAAAAAGGTAATGGTTTTTTTAACAATCTTTAACAAGATACCTTAATGTAATTTGGTTTATCAGGTGTAGGTATCAGTTAAAAATTTGGTACAACAGCCATGTACAAGATAAGTTGAAAATCAAAGGTTCCAATTTCCCAATTTAACATGTACAAGATGTTTTGCAAGAAGATCCAACTGGCCATGGTTGGACATTTGAAGAAAACATCTGGAAAGCAATATTTTCCTCTCAAGAACCTGTACCCGATTGTATAAGAAAAAATTTAGCTATAAAAACTGCAATAACAGTCGGTGTACCTGTTTAGCTCAAAATGTTGTAGTGAGTGCAATTATGAAAAATGTAGTAACAGTTTACGTATTTCTACTCCCGAACCCGAAATGTTTTCAGATTCAGAAATCGAATTGTGACATTTCTGATGTAAGCTCTATTATTACTATTTTAATAATCAGTATATTTTTATAGGTTTCTACACCCAAAAAAAGTACCTAAAACCTTAGTTTCAGCGACATCACATTTGATGAGAGGACAAATTCTCTGACAACTGAGCTATAATATAGGAAATTGACTTTGAATGCGTACATCTCCAAAATTGGTAATATCTTCTCGTGTACCTTCACTTCAGACACAATGATCGTTCGGCAAGCCAGTAGAACTTGAATTATTTAAGTGGAAATATTAAATATTCATTTAATTTGATAAAGACATGTGGCGAAATTGCAGCGGACCCTCAAAGGTGGTTTTATCGTGTTTCCGAATTAGACACGAGTGAACGAACGGTCACAGAAACTAAAGCTTTGATCTTATTTCTGTTTCGGATTTTCTCAAAGGAACCACTGAATTGTTACATATCTCCATTGGGTTAAAACTATATCGTTTCAGAAATTCTGTTACAGGAGAATAAGTGCAGTTTCAGGATACGAAATGAAGAGGAATCTCTTATTTAATAACAATAATAATAATAATAATAAATAGGGGGGTGGGTGGCTCAGCGGTAGAGCACTGGACTCATAATCCAAGGGTTGTGGGTTCGAATCACACCAAAGGCAGAAATCTTTGTCTGATTTTTAATTAATTAAAAATTTAGAAATTGATTTTCATATACCAGGTGAGATTCCTCACTCGACCATTCACTGTTGGGTTCTAATTAACAGTGCTGTTCCTAAAGTGGCGCTGGGAAACAGTAACAAAGCCTACACAGAACACGAGGCTAATGGCCATAGTAGTCGATGCCGTTGACACAAAAGTAAAAAAAAAAAAAAAAAAAATAATAATAAATGTTTTTATTTCCACATTCCAAGTACACTCAAGAAGGACAATTGGTGATCTACCACTTAACCCTTGTAGTAAAGTTTATATTATTTTGCCTACCTAACCTAAGCCTACTTAACCTAAAGCTATCTAATCTAAAGCTAAACTTTTTGGGTCACTCATTATTTCCTTATCTGACAATGAACTGTTTAATCACACTCAAAAAAAGAGAGGAAAGAAAAGAGAGAAAAAGTAGGAAATGAGTATAATTAGAGGGAATTGTTCAGTAAATGTGTGCTTTTTTGAATTGGATCATATTATAATGTTTAGTGTTTAATTAGACTTGTTACCGAATACCTAAGGCAGAGATATTTTTGCATTTATTAGTGAATGCTGACAAGCAACATTTGCAATATTGTCCAAATCATTATACAGAGACACTGCTGCCTCATTCAGACCGTCTAACGGAAACTTGTGGTAAAGTTGAATATCATCAGCGTACATGTGTATTTTACAATGACTAACAAACTTTAAAATTATCCTTTCAACTAACCCATTTTAAGAGACCCAGATGCTCTCGAACCGATCGCGCTCAAACCATTACACAGTTTTTTAAGAATATAACTACTATCATCTCTAATTTAGTTTTTGTTTGTATTCGTTAAAAATTTGTTTCAAAAACTTTGTTTAGGATGTGTCGAAAATCACGAGATTTTAGTGTTCCTTTTTGAGAAAAGATTTAATGGATTTTAAAAGGTTTTCTTGTTTAAAAACAGTCTAGAGATCGTCCACATGGCTTCATTTCAACTATTCAGCCTTCATAGACTGCGACTACTGTCACAAACTATTTACCATTCCACTAACAGAAATTGCACACACACACACATATTCACACACAGACCAGGACCGTCTGGCAATTTAATCAGAATCCATTGAGAGCCTTCTGATAAAACTACTTTTGCTCACTTGATACCATGCATATTTATGAGGGGTAAAGTCAAATAAACCCATTTTACATTCGTTCACTGGAGTTATAAGCGTATTCGCCAGCATTTTAAGGTTATATTTAAATTTTTACCTATGTTCGTTGGCTTGTATCTGGCTTAATTTTCATATCATTCGAAAGTTCAAGTGGGAAGTTAGAAGGCTTTTAAAACGTTCGTTCTGAAGCAGGTTATTGAAAATCCCGAAATCGATTTGATATATTAAAACCTACTTTTAATATCTTGATATCTAGGGCTTGTGCAAGCGATGAAAAGTGCTGGAAACATGTTTAATGTATAAATATTTTTTCGGATTATTCGTACTTGTAAACAGTTTTGACTGCGACTAGTGCAACAAACTGATGTTTGTTCCTATTCTCATTGAAGTGACTTCTTCTTCTATCGAACTTGTTTCTACATATATAATTTTTTATATTTGCTTTATTAGATTTCGGTTTGATATTTCTAGCTCATCCTTCTTCCTCATTGCATGAAAAAATTAAAAAAATCAGCACTATATTGGCGGCCATCTTGAATATCTCACTTCCAGTCGGCATTCCGCTTGGGCAACTGGCATATTCGGATTAAGCAGGGTCAATATAGTGGGAAATGACCTTTTACTCAAAACTAATCTTACATGATTCTAGTGGATGATCCATGATTCTAGTGGATGATCCTTGATTCTAGTGGATGATCCATGATTCTAAGGTGAATTCATAAGCTTTAAAATGTCTGAAGATAATGGACCTTTCCATGAACTGTGAGGGAACACTGCAATTAGAAAGTGTTTAATTTTCAGATAATTAAACATGTAAACTCATATTCGTTACTCGTAAAACCGGCAACGATGCACCAAACGATGCACCAAAATATGTTGACGAGCGGCATCACGCGGTGTCAGCAAAAACAATTTTTTTTATTGCTCCATTTCATAATTGCGGTATCAAACCCGGAAGCGCGGCTCATCAAAGTTATTTTTTGCTCGATGTTAATAATGGTATTGGGCAAATTTAACCGTCGAATCTAGACAATAAAAAAAAGCTTACACGTGTTGCGCAATCTGGAAAGAAAGATTTTGAAGCGACGGAGGTTGTCGAATAAAGAGAGAAGTGGGGCTAGCCATGATCAAGCTAGGACCCTTCAGTGTCTAATTATCACTCACGCAGAACACACGCAAACAATATTTTCTGAATGATGTGATCATTTTTATTTTAACTCATTTTCATTAATATGTGTTAGTGCTTGTTAAGCACATATTAATTATAATACTTGTTCATTGATTACTAGTTTAAGGTAATCCTTTGTTATGTTGTTGTTTGTTTTATTTAACAAGTTTAATAAATAGTTAAATAAAAGGGTTCATAGTTTTTGTTGAATGAAGTTGAGAAGCAATCCTTATACAGTCCATTTTTTTACGAATACAACGATGCAGTTTAAAAAGGCGATAACCCAGTGTTGGTCGTCCTGGGAAACTGGCACAACATAGGGTTTATTCCAGAACCCTCAACAGAAAGTATATGTGCTAATGTCACTGAGAATTTTGTTTTTTGAATTCTCTGATAGCTAATTTTTCCACAATCAGGAAAAACTTGTGTTTGTGACGTCACGTTAATCGAAATTAGATTTGGTATCGTTGTGCGAGTTGTCCACAATGGAATCTCGAATTCGTTCGTTTGCTGCACGGTGCAAAATATTGTAAATCACACCAAATCGTTAATGATAATTATAACACTTATAACGCACAATGGACAAAAATTGTATGCAATGTGTAATGTTATTAAAAACAAAACGTTAACCTCAAATATCATGCAAAACATACAACTTTTATTACTCTGAGCATACACCTGACAACTGTTGTTCCGTGAGAACTGTGTTTAGGATTTGCGGTGTTGCCAATGATCGTTCTTCATGAAAAGGTAGGCCCGTTCAGAAACTTCGAATGTTTTAGGTAAAGAAAACAGTAGCGAAAATGTGGAATTTTATAGATGAGTCGATCAATTGGCAGAGTTCAATTATATATCAATGGTGTATATCAAGAAGTGAGCTTTATTTTTGGGAAGAACAGTGATGCGTGTTTCTGAACGTAGATTATGGAGGGGGTGTTTCCGATGAACGTGACGTCAAGGGTACACTTTCAAAAGCGATATTTTTTTAAATGAAAAATATATGGTGGCACTCTAAGTGAATTCATATGAAATACCATCGACTTATATAAGTTTTGGAATTTATTTTTCGTAAATGTAAAGGTCCATTTTCTCATAACTGCTGTCACTTTTATACAAATTGAGAAAAAAGGTTGTTTTTTTGGTTAATTTTAACGTATCCTTTCTGTAACTAAGGCTAATCTGGACGGGACCTACATTTTATCGTGGGCTCCGAACCACGGTCCTCATAGTCCTCAATCACCTTAAACCCAGGACTATGCCTTTGTCATGCAGGTGATCTACCGACTAACAAATGTGTAAATGTGCCACCAACCCCTATCAGTTCCACGAGATATCCGATCTCATCCGGCCTGTATACCGGCGTGAATGAAACTGCGTATGACACAAATACCTTTTTGCACTTGCCCAAAGTTTTATCTGACTTTTATTCCACTTGAATGCGGCAGGATTCGAACCTAATCTTCGAACAGTGACCCAGAGAATAAAGGCTGGTGCCCTAACCAACTGAGCCACGGTGTCCGATGAGAAAAAAGGTTAAGAAAATCTTTTTTTCACTTTTTCATGCAATGTCAAAGGCTGTATTTCAAAAACTACTTATCGTATCGATATAAAATTAGCACTTATGTTTATGAAATTTAATGTAGATTAACTTCTAATTTCAAAAGTTCCTCCTATCTGTAATCGTTTTTATGTAAAATGAAAAAACCACAGCGATGGACACGTGGAAGGAGGAAAAGGGGGAAGGGGAAATGGGGAAATGGTAAGGGGGGGGGGGGTGAATGAGAGGGGAAAGGAGGGGCAGACATTTTTTGATTCAGCAGGGTCGAATTAGTAAGAAAACACGGTTTACTAAAAAGTAATATGATTTGCTTCGAAAAATTCGATTTTCAGAAAACTTGAGTAGACTACATAGTATGCCTATGAAAAACAAAAGCTAAAAAAATAATAAAAAATATCAAGTCATATTTTATGTTTTTAAATATACATTCGACAGTTTATTATAGGGTCACCGTAATACAACAAATAGCGTTTATTTCGATTATTTACAGTTTGGTTTAAAAATTTATTGAAAAGTGTCGTTCCTCATAATTTATTTATCGATTTTGTTTGATTATTGTACGTTGCTACTGTTTTACAAACCAATAACTGGCACTTTTAATGGTATAAATAAAAAAAATATTTCTATTTAAAATATTTATGTATAAAGGAATTTTTTCAACAAGAGAAGACAAAACAGCCAGAAACGGCCCTGATCGGACTTGTCAATTCCATTATTTTAACCAGGCGCGGATCCAGGGGGGGCGTCACGACCCCTCCCCCCAAGCACGAACATACTTTGTTTTGTTTTTAATTAATAGTTAAAGTAAATAATGTAAAAAAAACAAAATTAAGAAATTGAACAAGAATTTAACTTCTAATATAATTAAAATCATCTTAACTATTGTATGATTTGCTATTCTAAATGTCTGATGTGAATTTAAAACTTTGTATAAGTAAAGAAACTAAAATAACTATTTTGTCGGTATACAGAGTGTCATGAGGAACTGTATATACTCCTACCTCGTATTCAGGCCCCTATGGGGAATGTCAAATGAGCATTAAAAAGTGTCTGCTCCCATTGTTTAATAATATACAGGGGGAGTTGTGAATTTTGACTGAAATTTCTTTTGGTCGTTACTTTCAATTTGTCTCATATTTTGGTAAAGCGTTACACTACTATCACCTAATTAACTGATTTATTCAAGCTATAAAAAAATCAGGTCCTGGCTTAAAAAAATTAGTTCGTTTGGTTCATATAAAAAAATTCACCCTGTATATGGTTTTTGAAAACTCTAATAATGATTTCACAAAGTACAGAAATAGACAACAAAAATGGCCTATTTATTTTTTTCCCCACACGATTACTCAATTTCTAATAAAAAAATCAAATTTAACTACAAATTAAAGGTTTAGCAAAATGAACCATATATTTAAAAAAATATAACTTTTCTTTCAAAAATTTAATTTTCTGTACAAAATTTAATTTTAATTACCAATACCTCCACAGCTCGTGCTATATTTTTAATAATACGACCGTTTTAGTTAATTTCCAGAATCAGCTTTCAAAAGGTACATGCTGTTTTGAATAATACTAAAACATAGCCCTGTATAATATTTATTTAGTAATTCATCGGCATCGTCATTTTAGCGAATTATCAGAATTTTCCTTTACTTTGCTCAAAATAGAAAGCTACAGTATTTTAGAGTTAATGAAAAATAAAATTGAACTTTAAAACAACCTGCAAACTTACATTTTGTTTTTAAATTTTTGAGATTGCAAAAAGGAGTCAAACATAAACTATAAAAATAAACAGAAAATATTATTAACGCAATTTACCACCATTTATTAATGTTGAAAATTTAAGTGTATCTTAGGAGGCTGTGATAATTTGACATTTTCGTTGTTTGGAATTGTTTAAGTACATAATTTGACTTTCCCGTAGTTATTATTTGTTTGTGTTTAATACAGTATTATGACCACATTTGTTAGTTGCTGTTCGTCAACATCTTCATACCACTTACGAAAATAGGTGGATAGGACGCGGGGGGCCTCATGCATGGCTACCTAGATCCCCTTACTTTAACTTTGTCGACTATTCCATATGGGATCGATTGAAAGAAATATGATCCCTTAACATTCAGGAAGTTAATTGAACATTTGATGTTCCTACAAAGAAGATGTATAGAAGCTGTTATAAATGTCAACGATTTTCTTTTTGGTTTTTCTATGTTCAGTTATACCCATACGCTCCCCCACCTCCAGCATAAAAATAACTTCGTGCCACCCCCCCTCCCCCCCAAAGTCTGGATCCGTCCCTGATTTTAACCATCTTGTAAATCTGTTACAAATAATTAGTTCTTATTGTGCTGTTTAAAAGCTCAATTATCATTTGGCTTCGCTTTAAATTTATTGTGATTAAAGAGAGAGAAAGTAACCAAGATAGATAGTGTCTTCTCTTTACATCGATAAAGGTCCGTTCCGAGCACTTTCTTTTGATCCTTCAATTTGTTTAACTTTTCCTCATCTTAGCCGATGCCTCGTAAAGGGAGCGCCAGAACTATTTCCTAGTTAATGCCCAGCGAAACCAATCTGGCCTTATCTAATGAATGAACTCAACTCGAGAGAGTTGGCCGTACGGGGCTTTTTGAAATTGGTGTTCTCCATCAAAGTCTGCTCTATTGTGGGCGCGCCATTTATTTCAACTTTGTTCGATGTTGAACTTGTAACGACTTTATTCCAACGGCGATTTAACGGGCTGCCAACAGAGTAATCGTGTTTGAAAGGTTTATGATGCTTTTTTTAATAATCAAAAAATATACGCTGATATTTGCGATGCAATTTGCGATGACACATAAAACATAAATATGGACATTTTGGTCCTGCAAAAATTAATGAAAGGTGATGGAATTTATTACTCTATTATTTCCTAAAATAACCGAAATTACAGCTCTAGTAAAATCACAAATTAAATCTTATGCTTTATGACAAATATTGTAAATGTTTTCTTTATCAATAAACATTTTTGTGTAGTCTAAAAGAATCATATAAATAGAATTTTGAAGATTACCAAAAAAATGTCGGAAAAAAGTGAACATCAAATAAATTTTGTCGACTATTTCCCTCGTCTTAATTTCCACCAATCACAAACGCGCAATTTTGAATTACAAATGGTTTCTAGACGAAAAAACTGTATGACAGCTCCTGCCAGTTTTTTCGAGTTTACCCGCGGCAAAACTTGAGAGCTGCTGTCACCAAAAATTACAATACCTTTAATAACAAGTAATTATGGTCTCCTAGGACACCAGAAAACGACGCTAAACAATTTTTCTGATTTTATTGTCAATAAATTTTGTAACATTGTTTTTAAACAGTGCTAGTCAACTTTGTAGTGAAAATGAGTCGCTTTGGAAGTGAACTATGACTAATATTGATCTGGCGATTGAGAAAAGGGTGCCGTACAATACCGTTAAAACCCATACGTCAATATGGAAACAGTTTATGGAATTCTGCAAGGCAAAGAAATGCGAGCTTTTGGAAACTACAAGTTTAGAGCAACTAAACCTAATCCTGAAAGATTGGGCGTGGAATATGAAGAAAGAAAAGGGTGAAAAATACAAAGAACTAGTTGTGAAGACAATGTGGAATACCATTGCAAACAAAATGCAAGAGATGTATTTTATGAAGTGGAAAATAATTTTTGATCCATTTAAAGATATTATCTTCAAGTCCAGCAGGCAAGCTCGTAATGCGAAACGATGGAATTTGCAAATGTGCGCATTAAAAGGAAATCGAGCTCTGCTTCATTAAAATTGGAAGAATACTACGCGAAAACTTTACCATATCGCTTCAGTAGAACTTGCCTGGAGAGGTGGAGAAGCAGTCAATTGCAGAGTTCATTATTTTAAAGAGGAAGTGGATAATTCTGTGATTAAAACAGGTAGATAACATAGTTACATATTTTTTTAAATAACTGATTTTCAAGAATCCTACTTTTTAGGAAGAGTAGAATATAATCCTCTCTTGAATAAAACGGCCCAGGGTGGAGAAAAAAATGGCCGATAGTAAATGGCTGGTAAAAATAACAAACCTCTCTATGCGGTCGACTGCGGTCAGTAACCTGGCTAAAGGAGGGGTGGGTGAACAACAATTAATTAAAATTACTGAGCACAGTTGAGCCAACTCAGTTAAGCCTTATCTGCAAATGGATAATGAGCATTATTCCAATATCATAAACACCCTTAGAAGTGACGCCTCAGAACCTCCAGCTAAAAAACAGAAAGCAAAAGATCCTGCAGCCACTACTAGAGCTTCTAGCTCTACAGCTAGACCCATCAACAACATTAATGATTTACCTACACCTAACGTTATCAATGAGTTAACAAAGATTTCAAACAATTCTCCTACTGTGTAGAGTTGCCTTCAAAATAAGTTGGACAAATTGTTTTGATCGTTTTAACTTACTGGCCTATTCCTTGAAAAAGAAAGTGGTTTTATAAGTCCTTATCTTATCTGTAGAAAAGTAATGTATATATATGATTTCTTCTTCTTTGGAAATAAAAATTATAAGTTAAAACGATCAAAACAATTTGTCCAACTTATTTTGAAGGCAACTATACCAAAATTGCAATTGCACCATAAATAATTAAGTTTGTAGTATTTTGTGATTAAATAAATTACCTGTTTTTCAGTTTTCAAGTTTTGGATACGGTATGCTGTAGGTACTATAATATTTGCATGCAAAATTTCACGTTTAAGGATTATTCTAGTAAAGACAGACGTTAGACAATTTTTTTTATTTTAGTTTTGAGATTTTGGCAGAGAACATTTTGTTTTACAATATAGTAATTATTTCAATAACTTACATTCAGGAAATATGTTACTAGTACTTCATAGCATTACGCAATTGAAAATGACGAATGATCGTTATTAATGAAACATGTGTATTAAGTCGATCGTAACATTTTAATGAATGCATCTATAGTGTCATTATTTATTTTTAAGCAGGGAAAGTACGAAGCTCTCAAACGAAAGACGCTTCTAACGTGCGCCATTTGTTTTGAGACCACAAGAGAAGATGCGGTGACGTCATTTGAAGGATGCGTAGTTTGAGATCGGGTATAATGTAACCCTCTTGAACTGGAGATATAATGTTCGTTTGAAGGATACCCGGGAATCTTTGAGATACATATAAAATTCAAGTGCGTTTGAAATTATTCTAACATATTGTAGCGTGAAAAATGATAGGGGATACTTTGAAAATTCTGCCAGATGTAGGAATAACATAACCGAAGATAAAAACATTCAAAATATAAAAAAATATAAAATCGAAATAATACTGGACTCAATCAAACGCTGATAACGTTGTACTTATGTTACAGTTCATAAAAATAAAGGCCGGCTACTAAAATAAAATAAACTATGTTAATACGAATAAAAACCTAACATAGATGTACACAATGGTGTTGCAGAAGCAATCAAAATACAAAATAAATATTTTGTCCACGACCATTCATTAATATTATAATTCCAATATCAATTTTCGTGATAGAACATAAATATTCTAACTCTAGAGTTAGAATATTTATTCTTATGCGATTTGCATGTATTTTCATTCTACAAGTTAAGGAATGAATATTTTCCACAGCCACTACTGAATGTAGTTTTTCTGAAACCACTTATAATAACAGAAAAGAAACATTCTCGCTCTTGAGATGGAAAGAAAATTCTAAAACATTTGTCTCTTATGTATTTTATACGTATTTCATTCTTACTCTAGAGACAGAATATTCATTCCGTAATTGTTTAAAATATTAGTATTAGTTGACGTGATCTTAATAGTGGTTTGAAAAAACTTTTATTTTATTAAAAAGGAGTAATAAATCAAACGATTCAGATGTAGAATTTGAAAAGACGCCTCTAGAAATAAAAAAATATGCCGATAACATAACTCAAAATTTGCTACCGCAAAAATCCAAACTTGAATATAAAAATACTACACAATGTTGAGAGATTGAGGTTTCATTTTACTATATTTAATTCCTACTTTCTGTAGTCGTGGAGAAAGTACAGTCTGTTACTCTGTTGGAATGAAAATCCGACACTCGTGGTTCCTCCGTTCGTGTCGAATTCTCATTCCAACCTTGTTACAGTATATACTATTACGGAATTGTTTAACAAAAATAAGGTTTGAATGAATGTCAAATTAATTGTCAGTATTAGTTGACGTGGTCTCAATAGTGGTTTGTAAAAACTTTTAATTTATTAAAAATGAGTATAAAATCAAGTGAATTCATATGTAGAATTTGAAAATACTCCTCGAAAAATAAAAAAATATGTCGATAAATAACTCTAATAAAATTTGCTGCCGCAAAAATCTAAGCTGAATATAAAAATTACACAATGTTGAGAGAAAAATGGAAATATTCCACTTTATGAAAAAAAAGCAACTATTGATATTTTAAAAAATAAAAAATGTTGTGGCTGCGGATTTACTCTAGAGATTTCTTCTTCCTTCGCACCAACTATCGTAACTTTTAAACTAACATAATTCCTAGCTTTTACTATTGTTCTCAAAGTAGTATCGCGTAAACCGTTTGCAAAAGTTTTTCGTTCGTAGAAGTTAAAATAATTGCTCCGTCATCTGTATTAGCTTCAGCTAGTGTTAAATTTACCATTAGATCTTCAATGCACCTACCAAATTGTTCAATTGTCTTGTTATTCTGTTTAGTAATATGTACAGAAAGGGCACCAGAAAATTTATTTGTCAATAAATGCATTTTTCATGTCCCTAATCATGTCAACATTGTTGTTGTAAGTTGTCCGTAGTCTGAGCTTTGCGTTTTGGGAAAGTCTTGCTTTCAATACATAAGAAGTTAATAAACGTTTCTCGTTTTCATTTAAAATACTATCGTAAAATTCAATGGCATCTATCAATTGTTTTACTGAATTTTCACTATTATCCATTAATGGCAAGAAGCTTGCCGCTGTTTTTAAATCAAAGTCGCTCATGATTTCTTTTATATCTAACTTATTTCCTTCAATTTTATTATTATCAATTTGATTAATTACGTCTCTAATATTGTTATTGCATTCTGTAAATCTTATGACATCCTCTGGTTTTTCCGCAATTAAATTAAATTCAACTTTTTGTTGAACTAATTTTAATTCAATTTCTTCTACCCATTTGAAATGCTGATTAATAATAAATAAATTTAGGCGCCTATCTAGATTTTCCTTCTTTAAGTTTTTACTTTACCATAGGTAAAGTATTGTAATCGCAAAAAAAAAGTTCATCTTTCAGTGGATTTACATGTTTTGAGACCTCCTAAGTCATTTAAGACCATTTCCAGAAAATGTATGTATGGAGTATGTAGCCCGGAAAAATTTGTGTGCGCATAGTCCAACTGCGATCGGAATTTCCTAACCAAATTTTATATTTAGCATTTTTACAACATGCTAATGAGCTGATTAGATTTTGAGCAAAATCGGAAAACCGGAAGTGGGGGGTTACTCTTGAGAATTTTCAGATTTTCGCAATTATTATCGTTTCTATTAAGTTTATATAAGAATATTAAGAGAAAAAATTTATTTTAAATTAAATTTACTATAAATTTTGTTTAAAAACTTTTTTCAAATTTTGTATTATAAGCGAGTTAAAAATAAAATATGGAATAACATAGTTGCATAATAGCGCAAGCGCAGTAGAAGTGTTTTATTCATGGAGACAATTGTACGCTCTTGCCAGGCATGGCCTGCCTTAAAAATGGCGAGTAATTGGATTATGAGCCCGTAGGGCCGTTAATGTATGGCAAAGTCATGTGCATGGCCACATACGATTTTTTAAATATGCCTTTACTCGTTCATAAATTTTATAAATTTTGTCCAACTTAGTCATTTATATAATAATTAATATACGAATAATACTCAATATATAATTAAAGTATCCCTAAATAGTCATTATATAAGCTTATGAATTTCTTCTTGTTCTTTCCTTAGTCTTGAGGTCGGACACGGTGGCCTAGTTGGTAAGGCGTCTGCCAATTCAGCTTGGTCAGTGTTCGGAGAGTAGGTTCGAATCCTGCCGTATTCAAGTGGAATTAAAGTCAGATAAGACTTTGGGCAAGTGCAAAAAGGTTTTTGTGTCATACGCAGTTTCATTCATGCCGGTAAACAGGCCGGATGAGATCGGATATCTCGTGGAACTGATAGGGGTTGGTGACACAATTACACACTTGTTAGTCGGTAGATCACCTGCATGACAAAGGCATAGTCCTGGGTTTAAGGCGATTGAGGACCGTGGTTCGGAGCCCACGATAAGCTGTAGGTCAGGTCCAGTTTAGGCCATTAGGTCAGAAAAGACACGTTAAAATTAACAAACAAACAAACAAAAAAACCCTGTACAAGACAAGTAATTGGTATAATTAAGTTAGGTAATATGCCTAAACAAATTGCCACTTTTCTTAATTTAGACAACCCAAGTGATTACACTGGGCATTGTTTTCGTTGTACCTCAGCCACCATGTTGGTAAATGCAGGTGCAGATCTAACAACGTTAAAAAGACATTGAGATATAGAAAATTCTTTGCAAAATAAAGTAAAGGTACGTTCGCGTTAGGAATATTCCACTCGTTTCTAATTTTTTCAATCTAACCTTTTGACAGAATCTACTATACTTTCATGATATGGTATCAAATATGTTTTTAAGCTTAGTTATAGTGAGATAACCTTGCAATTCTTCATTTGTTGGTACCACCGATCAGCGATGATATACATCGCAAAAGTTACCGACCAAAGGATATGCCTGAATTACGTTTTTACCATAATCTTAATCCCCTTTGTCAATGGTTTCGAATAAATTGACAATAAATTTGTAGGTTTTCGTAAAGTCTATACTTTCCGCCGAGGTCAACAAATCGTACCATTTCCATAATGATTTTTTAATGAATTCAAGTAATTAATAAAAAATTACATAAGTCGTGGGTACATATAAGTGTTCTGTTTCAGAACATTACCTTTAATAACATACTTCGCGAAACAGTAGCACTCGCATTTCGAGATTATAATTCGATCAACGAACTATATGTACTTGCTATGAACGTTTTTTAATTTGGTGCTTCTGAGCTCTACTAATTCTTAAATTATATACATTTTTTCTCATAAGGGGTTCATTTTCCACTTCAAATAATCTCAAATGGTAATAGAAAAAAAAATAGGTTTAATATTCCGTTGGAGATCGTCAATTCTTGCGTGTTGCGTACGGTTGATAAGAAGTGTTTAAATTTTAGTCTACAAATTGGAAAAAAGGAAATGCTACTTAATTGTAAAGGTAAAAAGTCGAGAAAGTAATCGACTATGAATACATAAAACTAAAGATAAGAGAAGAAAGTTAAAAGACGAAATTAAAGAGATCAAAAAATATTCGCTTAATTGTGCTAAAAGTCCCCGAAAAAATTTTTTTCGCAAATTTTGGTTCCACTTAATTTTTTTTTAACTCAGCTATCCTTTTGTGCCAAATTCTAATATCCTAAGAATTTAATTGTGTATTGTTTACCAAAAACCCTAAAATCGGCATGACTCCATGCGTATCTGACTTCTATTATGAAATATCCTACAAATCTCATCCCTCAATATGTCATTTTACTTATTATAAAAGCTAAAATCTATTTTACACCCCTTCGGAAAAACTGCTTTCGTTCGTATTTTCTGCGCTCGCTGCAGATTTGGAAAAAAGCCCCAAAATGAAATATCTTTTCATCTTTCCGGATATGTATTGATCAACGACTAATCTCCAACCATCATTTTCAATATTACAATTTTCATTTAATTTTTGTCAGTTCTAAAGGCATATCTTGGATTTAGAGAGTGGTGCCTAAGTTGGGGTTTAAATAAAATATCGTTTGGTAGATAAATTGTAGCCGGGCATTCTTCTCACACGAAATTATTTTAGCTTTATAACCAATATTTTAAAAAACTGTCCTAGCACAAAATGATGTAGGAATAATAATAATACATCTTTCTCCAGTAGGATTTTTTCTATTCCACATTTTTTTTTGCCTTCCTTTCTTTACTTTACTCTGCGCTCTTTATAATATATAGAGGCATAACAAAAAAATCCTTGTACATTTATCATGATTATACTTTTACTTTTGATATAAAAATAATTAAAATGATGAAAATTGTCTTTGTTTAATAAAATTTATGTTTGAAAATATATATAAATTCAATAAAGAGTGGCTATGGTATTGTTTTTTAACTCTGGAATATCACATGTGTACAGTAAGTATAGGACAGGTCCTAGGACACTTCCTTGTGGTACTCCAGCGTTAATTTCTTTAAGATCGGAATAGGCTTCTTCTTGCCTAATTCTTCTTTCTTCTTTCCGATATATATGAAAGGAGGATACCTGTATATTGTTTTGGAAGAAAAAGCTTGATCTTATGTATTAAGCCTTCATGCCAAATCTTATCAAACGCTTGTGCCACATCAAGAAAGATAGTAGCATAAATGCTTTTCTCTTCTAATGATTTCTCTATAATGTTGGTTATTCTAAGAACACGGTCGATCGTCGAGTGCTTATTTCTAAATCCAAATGGGTAACTAGGGATAATTTATCTTTCTTCGATAAGTGGTTTTAGTCTTTTGAGTAGGAGTTTCTCAAATAATTTCGATATAACAGGTAGTAATGAGATCGGTCTGTATGACGATGCCTCATGTGGTGGTTTCCCTGGCTTGGGTACCATTATGATTTCCGCAATTTTCCAAGTGCTGGGTACTTACTTTCGTCTGAAGGCAGGATTTATTAGGTTAGTTAGTTTAATTATTGCTTTTTTGGGTAATTGTTTTAAAATTTCTCCAGTAATTAAGTCAAAACCTGGAGCTTTTTTCGGATTTCGGTAATTACTTCTTTGGGAGAGGTAAATTCTATTTCTTGATTAATCTGTGGATGTTCTTCCAGAGTGGGTTCTTCATCTTGATCTTCATTAGGTTGAAAGATTATTTCTAGCCCATTTACCATCTTCCAATCTGACAGGCGGTATTCGCATTATGGGTATTTTCAATCTCTTAGTAGCTTTCCAGAGTGAATAATCAGTACTGCTATCGTCTGTAAATTCTCTTAGGTAAATACTAATCGAGTCTTCTTTAATTTGTTGTATTTCTCTTTTGAGTCTTTGGGTAGCATTGTTTTATCTTGTGGGGCTCTAGTTTGCTGCCATGTTCTTCTAAGCTTTCTTTTTTCAGAGATTAGTTCCCTTATTTCTCTAGGTTAGTTGTTTCCTACCGTCCTTCTATTAATAGCAGGTGTAGTTTCCCAAGCTGCTTATTGGATATTATCATTAAGCAATTTTACTTCGTCGTCTAGTTGTTGTTTATTTCTTAAAGTAACAGCTAGATTAATTTTTCCTTCAAGGATGATTTTGAAGCTTTTCCAATCTGTTAATTTGTTATTTTCTTTTTTAATAATGTTTTCACTAAGTGTTAAGATGATAGGGGAATGATCAGAATTCATGTCCCATCCTTCTTCTATTTCCAAAAACTTGGCTGATATGTTTTTGATTATAAAGAAATAATAAGGTCCGGAATCTTGTTGGGATCGGTTGGCCAATAGGCCACACTTATATTCTTTCATTGCTTCTCAAAGTTCTTTACCTTTAGTGGTCATTAATTTAGAGCCCCAGTGGGTATTTTTGGCATTAAAGTCACCGCCAATAATAAATTTGTTTCCCCGATTAGATAGGAAATCAATATATTGGTTTTTCTTCAAAGAATATCTTGGTGGGCAATAGGTCAACTAGAGTAATCTGAGAGTGTCTAATGCTCACACTTACTGCAGTAGCCTGGATTTCTCTGGTTTTATATTCTATTTCTTCATGATGTAATATTGATTATTGTGGCACTTCCACCTCTCGCTGCATTGTCAGAATGGTTAGTATGATAAATTTTGTAATTTCTAAATTTAATATGTGACTGATTAGTAAAATGGGTCTAGTAATCTAGGATTGAAAAAAGTATTTGAATGACGAAAAACGGCGGTAAAAAAAAGCTTCAGTGAAGAGAGAAACAAAAAGCACATTTTTTGATAACTCGCAGAGGAATTCAATATTTATATACAATATACCTAAGCCACGAAAGAAATTTAATGTCATCATCTCTTCTGCGAAATATTTCCCAATTTTTTGCTGAGAAATCACAAGTTGGGGAGAGTGTAGAGAATACGTTTTACCAAATCCATTTCAAGCAAATTTGTTCTCAAGAAGACAGATAAATAAAAGTCAGGTCCTAAGTACTATGTAAAGCGCACATTATACAAAACTTCGGTAACAATATCAAAGTTCGAAAGGTCGTAGGAGGCAGAGCGCTGAGTAGAATCCTTGCGCTGTTGCCACATTGCGATTTTTACGAATTTCATTATTTCCGTTAAAATTTGCGTTAACAATCACAGACATAAAAAAAATTTAAACAAAAAACATTTTGAAAAAATGTGAAAATTAAATCAAACTCTAAAATCGATGCCAAAGCAACTTTTTAAACGAAAATATATCAAATTTATTAAGTAGGCGTAGGGTTGTAATATTTAAATTTTATGTGTCTCAAAGAGATCAAGTCTATTTGGTTTACTAGAATTTTGATAATCAGATTTTTTATGCTTATTAACGAAGATATTTACAGCATTGCAAAAGCTGAGATACCCGGTATATAAAATGCTTTGAGAAAAAACGCGCCAAGTGGATTTATTATAAAATCACCAAAACTGGGTAATTTCCTGGAGATCCGGCAACTCGCTGGAAGAGAGTCGAAGATCGCAAGCAGCAATAACAGCCTACTCCATATGTAAGGCTCATGTATATTCACGCAAGAACAAAGCCCCCCGAGTAAACAACGATGGCGAAGGAAGTGCTATCTGACGGTAGCAGAGAGTAATATTACCATAATCGGATAAGTCCCGAGCAATCATTATGGGGCCCGATTAGGAGAAGACATGACACCCCAACAATGGTCACTTTAACGCCTCTTGAGAACGTTAAAGTTTCACTAAGATCCTTGGATGATAATAAGTTATTTTTTCCTAATATTTTTATCCAACTGGTTTTTGTCAGATATGCCACTTACTGTTACAGTTTCAACTCAATTTATTGTAGATAAAGTGTGGGCCAATTATTTACCCGCGAAGTGAGAGGCGCAGAAACTAATAGAGGTATCAAAATGAAACATTTAAACTACTTGACGTCGCCATCCTCTATCAATAAATACGCGCAGTTCCATTCTAATTTTGCAACGTACAATACAAACGTTGATCTTTCTATTATGAATCTGAACTGGAGTGAGACTTTCATGGTGTAATATACTTTTATGTTCAGCCGTTTGAACAACCAGATACAAACATTTGAATATGTACTTGTTTATATATAGGACAAAGCCTCAAATAAACGCAGGTGTTACTCCAACAGGGACGAAATTGTTCCGTGTCCTCTGTATCGGAGATTTCTTAGTCGAATAATGATCCAACAGGGTCGGATTGAGGCTCTAAGCAGTAATGTAAATTAATTTAGGTAGATAAGGGCTGTTAAAACAGTTTCGTTTGGTAAGAGAATTTGCTGTATATCTGCAAAAAACGACCCGTTCATTGCAGCGTTCGCAGACGATACATTAGTCCAGTCAATAAATTTAGACCTGATTACAGTAACTGAAAAACTGAAATAAAACTAAAACTTACTTTAAAACTGGCTTGATCAATGTAAACCTAACAGCTAGGTCCCTTAAATTAGCACGAGAGAAATAGCACACATTAAAGAAACTAGAGTACTAAATTCGGGCCTATTTAGTGCTAATTTAGTAAGAAAAAAAATGTATAACTCTATTTTTAAAAAAATTACGTGCATGTGTGCTAGCTTAAGATTTAATACTGTATCGGTACTGAATAGTTTAATGTGTGTAACTGATTAGCACTAAATACAAGATGCGAGATTTTCGAAAATTACGAGAAGTTGATGCATGTGTGCTGACTCGAATCTTAAGCCAGCACACATGCTCGTTAAAAAAAGAAAAAAAGAATTATAAATTTCGTCCCGACGTACGAAATTAACACCTAATGTGTTCTAATTTAGTACTCTAGTTTCGTCCTGTCATCGGTGACGATGTGTGCAAACACCGAGCTAGCACATAAGCGCTAGCTTTGTGCTAATTAAATTCTGATCAGATTTCAGTCATTGTTCTTATAGTACTAAACTAGCACTAAATATGCACATCGATTCGATGTATGTGTGCTAATTTAAGTCTTAAGTTGGCGCATTTTTATTCTTTTTCCATAATAAATACAGTATTGTTCGTTTTTGAGGCGCGTTATGCATATACTAAATTAGCACTAAATATGAGACACCAGATTTTTGAAGACTTGACCGTTTCCAACGAGAGTATGGCAGCTTAAATCTTAAGCTAGCACACATTTTTTTTTTCGTAGCAAAACACTCTGTGGGAATGTTTTCTATAATTATAATCTGATCATGAAGATCAATAAGAAATTTTGTTCTAACCTAATTTAACTAGAATTCTTAAATACTAAGGTCCTACTCACTAGTGTACAGGGTCTGATAATTTTAGTAACACTACCGGTAACGTGTAACACAAAATCCGCACTATACTCTGTTTGGCACTGTCACTGAACTAGTTCAAAAGGTTTGGTCCTCTTGAGCCTTCTTACTAAATTGGTATTATCGAGGAGCTGGATGACCTCAACGTTCCCATGTTGGAGCAGCCGTTGTTCATGGCTGCTGGCAGATTTAGTTAAAGTCTTGTCAACAGTTTTTACATCCAGGTCCCTATGAAGATCACTGTTGCGACAGTACCAGGGTGCATCGACGATGTTCCTTAATACTTTATTTTGAAAACGTTGGATAACTTGAATGTTACTTTTACTGGCGCAGCCCCAAAGCTGGCTACCACACGTCCAAACGGGTTTCAATATCTGCTTGTAGAGGAGCAGTTGTTATCTGTGGACAACTTGGAGTTTCTTCCTAATAACCAATACATCTTTTTATATTTTATACCAAGCACTTCACGTTTCTCTTTAATGTGGACTTTCCAGCGAAGTCTAGCGTCGAGTGTCATTCCAAGATATTTTGCTGTATTAGCATAGTGAATCGGAGCGTTATTTATTCTTATGGGAATGTGTTGGTTTCGTTTATTAGTAAAGTTAACATGAACAGATTTATTTTCATTTAACATAATACGCCATTTTTTAGTCCAGGTGTTAATCTGGTCTACAGATGTTTGTAATTTTCGGTTAGCTTCTTCATGGTCTTTTCCAACAGCCAGAATGGCAGTATCATCAGCAAATGTTGCAATAGTATCGTGCTCAAGGTTAGGAATATCACCGGTATATAGTAAGAAGAGTCCACTACCTTGGGGTACTCCTGTCTTAATTTCTCTTCAATCAGAATATACATCTTCCTGTTTTATTCTGAAATATCTGTTTGATAAATAGAATTTTAAGAGTTCTGAATACTGACGTGGTAGTAACAAATTTAACTTGTAGTTAAAGCCCTCATGCCAGTCTTTATCAAAAGCCTGGGCCCCGTCTAGGAAGACGGTGGAACAGACTTTCTTTTCCTCTAAAGACTTTTCAATTATGTGTATTGAGTGTTTTTCTCTAAAATCAAATTGATAGGAGGGAATTAGGTCCTTTTCTTCTATTGTAGGTTTTAATCTCTTAAGAAGCAATTTTTCGTAGAATTTCGAAATGACAGGCAACAAAGAGATGGGTCGGTATGACGTTAGTTCTTGACAACAGCTTTACGTGGGAGTTGTTTCAGGATTTCCCCGGTAATGAGATCAAATCCAGGGGCTTTCTTAGGATTTATATTTGTTTCGATTTCCACATAAACTTCTTTTGAAGAAGTAGGTCTAACGACTGAAGCTAGCACACATGCACGTAATTTTTTTAAAAATAGAGTTATAAATTTTTTTTTCGTATTAAATTAGCACTAAATAGGCCCGAATTTAGTAGTTTCTTTAATGTGTGCTATTTCTGTCATGCTAATTTAAGGGACCTCTAACAGCTTTAAATAAAAATCTTTTCTAAAATTAAATAAAAATATTGTAGAACAAAGAAGTATTAACAAAATTGTTATAGAAGTAATTTTGCAGGGTCTATTCATTCAATAACTAATTCTACGAAAACTGATCATGCCAATGGCGACCTTCTAGCTCTCACTCAAGCAAGGATTATATTTTTACGACGGGTCGCCATTAAATTAATGGAATGTCCTCTTATTGGAAGTTAGCCGTAACGGAAAGTTTGGAAGCAACTTTCTGAGGTCCTCGTCACTCTTTATATAAGTCCGAATCTATTAGAAAGTCCATACGTCAAAAGGATTGATGGAACGCTATCCGAAAGTTATCGCATCACATTAACCGATGTTGAACAGTCAATGTTCATTATCGCTTCTCCTAAATAAGGTTAATTTGTAGATTGATACCGTAGGAAACTAAAAGTTTTGGGAAACTTTTTAAAATTTAGAGTTACCGTAAACCAATGCCAATGTTTATATGTACTTTCTAGTTTTTAAAATTGAAGATGAATCGAAAATTTTAAGTTATTATACGTAAAGAAAGAATTAGAAAAACACCAATTAGTAAATTAGGTTTGGATGAAGTATAGGAAGCTAGAGTACAAAACGGCAAATGAAAAAGAAAGTCGTGGAATGATAAAACATGAGCTCCACAGGGATATTTTTGGCTTTAAAATTTGCTCTTCAAGGAAACATTCTTATATTTTTTCTACGCAACTCATCCAAATTTCAAAATTCTCTATTTAGTAGTTCTAAAATAATGTGGCAATAAAGGAAACTTCGACATTGACATCTTGTCTCCTCCAAATTCTAAACTTTTCTATTAAATAGTTTTAAAATGGTGGGGCAATAAAAGGAACAATATAAAATACTGAAAAAAGCAAATTTTCACTTTCTTAAGATATTAAACTCTTGGGTAAATAGTTTTAAATTTGTGCGGTTATATAAATCAGTTTGGTACACTTTACATAAAATTTGTTTAAATTTTAAACAAATTATTTATTGAAATAAATAAATTTTGTACAGTAACCGCAAATGTTAAAAGCAGAAATAATTTTTACATGTGTAATTTTGATAATAATAAGCTTATTAAAAAATACATAAAAAGAGCGTAAAGAGTTAAATCGACCACAATTAACAATTGTTCATCGTGCAATATCGTTTTGCGCAATTTGATACGAGCATTAAAATGATAAAAATTACAACGCTCGGTGGTCCTATTATTTTATAGTTAACAATGCAATTTAAAACTGCAATTTAAAATAACGCAAACACAGAGAAAGATCAATTTTGAACTAATTTGAATTTGTAAAATATTAATCCGAAGGGTATTTATTTTACAGAAATAATCTCAAAGCCCGGAACCGCTAATTTATTGTTATAAATTATTAAAAATAGGAAGCCCTAAGAGAGTTTATTTATTGGACTCAAATTCCAAGACAGAGTATGTGTAATAAGGCTTCATCAGTGGGTAAGAAGGTCCACTGTTTTCTCTATCCTTCAATCAGAAATATGCTTTTAATTGTTCATAAATATGTCTCCGATAGATAAAAACACCTTTTATTTTGTCCTTGTTGCTATAGGTATTGCCAACGAAAGATTTATTTATTCAGCTCACTAGCCCAGCTGATGAAACGTGATAGGCCGAAACAGCGTTGTCTTGACATGTCACTTGAATAGACAAAATCTATTAAGACTTGCCTAATTAAAATAAATCTAGTCAGTGTTATTTGCAATTTTCTTTATATTTTCTTTTTTCACTAAAAGCATTGTTAAAGTCCTCTCTGTCAATGTGGTGAAGAGGGTACACTAGAAATAAATGTATGCATGCATTGAATTCCTTGTTAAAAATGTATTTCAACATATTATTAATCTTAAAATCAATTTGTAAACTGTAATAATTGTTCCTTGCTTTTTACAACAAAAAATTGTATCTGTGCTTTTAAAAAAAGAAGAAGAAAAGAAAAAGAAGGAGAAGAAAAAGAAAAAGAAGAAGAAGAAGAGGAAGAGAAAATTTTGTAACAGTATAAAAAAAATACCAAAAAAAATAAAAAAAAAAACAAAAATATTTAAAAAAAACACGTATAAAATATATAATATACTTAAATTAAAAAAGGAAAAATATGTAACCCTATGTAACAAAATAATGTAAAATCGTTAAAAAATGTAAATAATGAAAATAATGTAAATAATGTAAAATGGACAAGTAGCTAAACCATCTTACTCCTCAAATATCTATGGGAAATAAGGAAATTAAATTATCAACTCTAAAATAGGTTAGGCTAAGTCCCTAGTCAAAAACTCGAACATACACACACACTAAAATCATCTACCCCAATAGATTAAAACTTTTCGTAGTTTTACTTATTGTATTTATTTGTAATGTGTAGTTACAGTCGATAATAATTTGAAATATATTGTGATCATTATACCTATAGAACAGAACTTAATGGCTAGGGTAGGTACGTCTGCGTAGACCGCCTACTGTTAACTCAAGGGGTTGATGATTTATGACCTTACTATATTTCTGGCATTTCGAGCATATGTATCGCTTAAGCTGAAGTTTGTTCCTTTTTTTAATATGCATTTTAATCGTTTTTGTCATTCTATTTGTCATTTTAGAAGATAGTCCTAATGGCAAAACTAGTCGTCTTTATAAAAAAAATAACAGTTTCCATGAAAATAAAATTCGTGATCGTCCCTCTTCGTTCGCAGATTGAATTTTCTCCATCGTTTACATTCGTATAGTTCAATAGTTAACGTTAAGTCCGATATTATTCTTTCTGGGTAAATCCATTCAGAGTGAATCTCGGAAAGATTTTCGAACACATTTTACTCGAAATTAATTTGATTAGTTCGAGAAAGTCAAGCCAACTTTCTGAGTGACGGTCAATTCCAATACAAGTTCGAATTTACTGATGGCTCATACGTCAAAAGGATTGATAGGGGTATTAGGGAGTTATCGGAAGAAGCAAACTAACTGAAATGCTCATATGTTACCTGGACAGTGGCACCTGCACTGAACGGAAAAAGGTATTACTACTACAAGACATAATAATATATATTTTTAAATATTTGGCAACATAAGAGAAACTACAGTAGTACAGCTATGGCACTGTCAGACCATATAGGAGATTCAATGGGTGCGAGAGAGAAAGGTGTTTGTGTGTAAGAGAGCCTACGTCACAAAATAAATTTATTTGTATATCAGTATCGTTCTCATATCCTAAAGCGAAGATAAAATGTATTTTTTAATTTAATTGATATCAATCAACGCACGCTCGAACAAAAAACAATATATTATCGTTACTAACAGGAAAACAATATCCGAAGTTTGATAATTTAAAACGCGTAGAAATTGTATATCAGTATCGTTCTCAACACGCCTACTGAAGCGAAGATAAAATGTATTTTTTAATTTAATTGATATCAATTTCTATGGATTAAAATGATTATGAACCGTATAAAACTCTAGACAATTCTATGGAGCATCAGTTTGTGTTAGTTTTTTTTTTTTACATACGAAAGCCGTAAGTATATACATTTACCGATTTTCATTCAATGAAATTCATTTCGTTTATTTTTAATGTTTGTATACTATTTGCGCCTAACATATCTTCCTCTCAACAGATGCCAGCATACCAGCACGTAGATCTCCGAGACTGGGGTATTTCCGTACCAGATCCTGAAGATGAAGAGGATGATTACGTGTAAGTAAAGAACATTTTTTTATTCCAATTAATAATATAAATATATGTTCATAGTGTTGATACATACTACGAAAAGTGTAGCGAAGATGGGACGTGGACGTGTACGGATGTATGCGCTAACGGCTTAACGTATACCATCGATGTGGCTGAGAGGGACGTGCCAGAGAGGTTCAGGCGGATGTTTGAACATCCCTCATCACCGGTACATTGTACGAGCATCTACGCCAGACTACCTCCCTACATGGCACCATCCACCTCAGGCAGCGCCGCACCACCCCAGACACCGCCCACCACCACGATGACCATCGCTACCACCAACGCTAGCACCACTATACGAAAAGAATAAATTGTTTTTTTAATAAATAAAAATTTAAATTTTCGGCTTCGATTTTATTACCCTACCAAAAGTTAATGGTCTAATAATTTTAATCATCGTTCTTGGATTAAACTATAACTCGTTTAGTACAGAAATGTTGTCGAAGGAGGATACATCGTGTAATTTACCTCAACAGAGAAATCACTCTGATTGGGTAGATCGGATTGATGATGAGGCTGATGACTCCACAATGTAAGTAAAAGACTTTTATTTTATTTTATTTTAAATGATAATATTACTTATTCATAGTATCGATGCGTACTTCGAAAAATTTGGGGACGGAGATTGGATGGTTACATTTGTGTATCGGGATGGTGTTCTGATTAGCACCGAGATAGAGGAGAGTGACGTCCCAGAGATTTGGCACCAAATGTATGAGGAACAACCACCGACCACCAATTTAGGCACCATACAACAGGCGACACCACCCCCAGCCGCTAGCACAATACTACCCTCAACCGCCCCCGCCACAAAGTAAATATTTTTGTTTTTGAATAAATTAAAATTTATATAATAATTCTTTTAGTTCACAAATGACATTGAAGAAGCATACACCTCAAGAGTTTGCAGGAATTACAGAAAAATTTGAACATTTAAATTTGAAAAAACGTAAGGTACCAAAAACAATATATCCCTTGAGACGAATTCAACCAAGACCTGCTGTGGTAGAGAATGAGCGACCTGAAGGCTGCTGAAGCTGCTGCTGCCGTTGCTAACGACGTTGCTGCCAGCGTAAAAGTAAAAGATGAAATTTATGACATATTTACAATGTCTTGTTTAATATTAGCCTTTATATTATTTATTATTGTAAAAATTGCTATAAAATTCGCAATAAAGCGACTGAATTCTTCATGTAAATTAGAAATAAATAATGAAACATTTGAATAAAAATAGATCGTTTTATTAAGTTAAAAATTACAATGGTATAATATTAAGGAACCAATTGCGTAGTTGACGTACATTTTTCAAAGTACAACATGTTCCGCCAGAAGCATGATTCGTACACTGATGCTCAATTTTTTCTGTTGAAGAATCTGTTCCATCGAATTTGCAGACGTCTATTATTTTAGGGAAAACTCCAAATACATGACATTTCCTTTCCAAAAATTCCGCTTTTTGATAACCTCGAACGTAAATATAGTCTGCAGCACTAATAAGGTAGGTCCATAAAATGGAATTAACTTCAGAATAGCTAACATCTCCAGAAGAATACCTTATTCCATGTAAATTCTTCTCCAAGTATCTAGCTGTTTTTCTATCACACCCGTTTAATTTTGAAAATGGGATTGGGGGAGTGAACAAACATTGGTAGTGCTTGGAACCTACCTCTATAGATATCTCTTTGGGATGAAAGACGCTATCAATAATAAAGCCTTGGAAGTCAACAAATGCTATTCGCATGATGGACAGGAATGAACTGAACACAGTTAGATTTAAGATAAGCTTTTTACAACTTCGGTTAAAGGTCGCATTTCTATCATAGAATCGTGAGCAATAATGCCATAGGCTTTGGTATTAGCAGGAAATCCGGTATCTGCTTCTATTTCTATTCTTACATCAACTGTAGACGATTTCATTTGCTCCTCCTGTTTCGAACAATCGATAACGAATAAAGCACGATCTTTAAAATCTTCATAATTCAATAGCGATGGCTTCTCTTTCGATTGGGAATAGCTAGGAAAGAATTCACTATAATTGTAATGAGCATGAATATAATCGTTTTTCCCAAAATCCAATAACATTCTCTCATTGGGCCAAAATTCTCCATTTAGGGATACTCTTATACTATTTATATTCAGATTATCGAACAGTGTAGGATCGACTGCAGAATTATTTCGCTTATTAGTCTGGAAACAAACGATAACGTATCGAGGCCTCTCGATAGCAGTACTAGTCTTCACAGCCCAAATTTCCCTCTTAGCACCCGTCGTAAGTGTAGGCAATTCGCTTATTTCCCATTTTCTAAACGGAATCACTATAGGTGCATCGCTTCTAATTGCCTCCATTAATTGTAATTTAATTTCATCATTAGGAAAGACATGCTTAATTTTCAACTCCATATGTTCAACTGTCAGTTTTGCAGTCGCATTAGCTCCTTCAATAATTACGCAATCATTATCGTTACGAGCTCGAGTTAGACGCAAATTTTTTTTCCCATAAGTAGGTTTCGTATAATCATTGAATATATTAAAAATGTGCTTGAGGGGTATTAGTAGGTTAAAGGAATTATTTGTTAATAGCGGATCATCTGGGTAATTCCATCCAGCTATCGCCATGTGATTGGAATCATTGCTATTATAGCATAAATAGCTTCGCACAGAAGAAACGATCCCAGGGTCGCGAACGGATTCTATTTCTCTAGCATTTTCACTATAAGAGCATGAATCAAAGAGAAAAGCTCCAAAGTTAGGTGCTAAACGCACTTTTGCTGTTCCTGCTCCTGTTCCAGCAAGTTCAACTTTTCCCTTAATTAGTAGCAATGAATCGTACATAGCAAAGTATGAGTCTACTTGATTTATAGTAAACTCAACTACATCGTTGTTATTGTATGATTTAACATAAGAAGTACATGATCGAAATTCCTCCTTTCTTAGAGTGTCATCAAACGTTGGTTCTTCATAGAGGTTAAACATCGGTGGTATTTTCTGATGCTTCATAGGCTCTTCTTGAGTACGGTAGTATTTACGCTTAACCATGTTTCACTTTTAGTCCTATAGCTTGAAGAAAGTACTTGTTGGCTGGAGTGAGATGTCGTTGCTTAAAAGTCTTCGAAGACAATGATGTTGACTTGATTGACTTCCTACTTTTATGGACAACTACTAAGCCCATTACTGTTCTTTCAAATATAAATGAATTATACTTTTCTCGCCTCTAAAATTTATTGGTCTGAGGTCCTGATCATAAGCACTTACAGTTATGTTTGAGATTTCACCAATATCGTTGATAGGAACAAATATAGGATTATTAGGACGTTCGTCAAAGGAGTAGCCTGCATCAACTTCAATAGGAAATTCGTAAATCGTGTGTGCTGGTGCGTTTCCGTAGAATGCCCCACAGGTAATGTTGCAATCTAAGTGTATGTTGGTTACTTTTATAATGTTTACAGGTTGATCAGATAAATAGGTAGTTTTAGGTTCTAAGACTTTTTTGGAAAAGCCTAGTATATTTCCTAATCCATCATCATTTTCGAAACTAATAGCATGTACACTACTAAAAATTTCACACTGAAGGGTATTATTATTAGGTTTCAAGAAGAATTCATCTTCAGAACAATTCATATTTTTCTTTATATATTTCTCAATGTCAGATATTTCATAGCAGCCTGCGGGAAAGCTGATTTCCCGCAATTTATCACGATCATTGAATTCATAGTAATAAAACTTCTCACCTTCAATGTTGGGAATTGAGTTGTAGGAGTGGAAACTTAATAACCCCAAATAGTAACTTTTTTCTGGGTTTAATGTAATTGGTGGTGAGGGCGTGAAGCAGAACTCATTAGTGGAGCTTGTTATAGTCAGGAGTTGAGACATGACTGAAACGACTTATATACTATCATATGTTTTATTTCATCAAAAAGTTTAAACAAAGATGACCGCAGTTGACTTGATTATAATTTTGAAATTGATCATTATTGTAAAATATATTAGCTTGCCCTAAATACTTAACAATCTCCTGAGGAGGTTTTAAATTTCCAAACGAATCAAAATACTCAACGTTGTTGTTTATCTTCCTATAAGCTACCCAATGTGTCCCTTCATTCTTAGACAGATCTAAATTCACAATAGCAGACTCACACTTACGTGGTTTATTATTGGGTAAGGAGTCACGCATAAAAACTCCACGAAAATGTGGAATTTTTAAACGCTTAGCATATTGTAATATATCTAAATCATAAAGAGGTCTATTGGGTAGCTTTATCGAGAGTTTTTTTGTTTCTTTATACATAGACCAAATCCTCCTTTGGGATACTTTTTCAAGTACAAACCAGAACCAACGTGCTCCATGGCTTTATGGTGCCGTTGATCTTCTTCAAGTTTCTTTTGAGCATTTTTCGCATTCACTACAGTGTGAGCTATAGCGCTAGCCCCACCCGCTAGAGATCCTAAAGCGCTAAGTCCAGCAAACAGAGGAATGAGTGGAAGGAATCCTCCAGATTTTGCTAAAGGTATTGTTCGTGGTACTTTAACTTTCTTTTTACCACCTACTCGTTTAACGGCTGCTCGTGCAGCTTTCAAAGCAACCAATGTGGAATTCTTCAGGTTTGGAGATGGATTTTTTCTCAGAGTTTTCGCTACACTACTCAAAATGTGCTTTTTAAAGGAGCATCCCATCCCCAATTTACGTTTAACCTTCATTCCAGTAGTAACTAACCACGCTGTAGCCTTTTCCCCAAATCTAGCGTTTTTCGATTTAACTCGTTCCCACGCAGCGTTTTCTAGAATCAGATCAGCTTTATGTCTATCTTTCAGCGAATGACTCTGCGAATACGCAATGTCGTGTTGTTTACACGCTGAATCTAGGGGGTTAATGCCTAGATCTCCTCGTGCCAACCGCTTTTGTAGCCGCGTTCCAGGTCCACAGTACTGATATCCAGGAGCGTGCACCTCAAAAGGTAGCTTGTCTATAAGTGAATTAAGAACACCTCCACCTTGATAGACCAACATTGGAGTGACAACATATCACTATAACATCGATATTTATACTTTAAAAAATATAAAATATTGTCACATTATGGAGGTCGTCCAACAGACGCACACGCTACCCATAGAAAATTGGGATTTTTCAGATGATAAAAAATCATACAAACATGGTAAATTGTTACCGAGTTCGTTTCGTGCAATTTTTTGCGGTCCTAGTGGGTGCGGAAAAACAAACGCTTTATTAACACTTTTATTTAGTGAAAACGGTGCTAAATTCAAAAACATTTACGTTTACTCCAAATCCCTTTATCAACCAAAATACTTATTACTTGAAGAGGTCTTGAAAAATGTAAAAGAAGTTGGATATTTCCCCTTTAAAGAAAACACTGAAATTATCGATCCCTCAGATGCAAAACCAAATTCCATTTTTATATTTGACGATGTGGCGTGTGATGGGCAACAGAAAATACGTGAATATTATTCAATGTGTAGACATAAAGACATAGATGCGGCATACCTTTGCCAAACATATTCAAAAGTACCGAAACAATTAATTCGCGATAACGTTAACATGATTGTTTTATTTAAACAGGATGAAATCAACCTGAAACACATATTTGAAGAGCATGTGTCACCAGATATGAGTTTTGAGAATTTCAAAAAAGTTTGTTCAGAATGTTGGAACGATAAATTTGGTGCTGTAGTAATTGTTAAGGACTTTAACATTAACGAAGGGAGATATCGTAAGGGATTCGATATGTATATAAAAATATGTTGAGCAAGTCAACAGTTAACAATTATCAATATGATGTTGAATGAGCAAGTTGCTGTACGTAAACATAAAATTGCACAGCTTTCTCGAATTATTCGAAAAAAATATTTAGCTCTAAAGCTGGGTAGGTTAGAGCAAGATGAATCTATAAACAAACTATTTAAACCCATATCTGAACCTCTACAGGAAATTGCTGAGAACACATCCACCTCCAAAAGAGAGTTGTCATCGCTGTTAGAGTCGAAAGAAGAACCTATTCTGAAAAAAAAAGAGCTGCTGTCATCGGAAAACGATGATGAGGATGTGCCTATATTACAAAATTATGTAGGAAGTCCTTTATTAGACCATAAATATGGTCCTACTTACAATGACAATTCATCAAAATGGATGCTGGGTAAAAGAACTATATATTTTAATGGAAGGCAAATCGAAATATCTAATAAAAAATTCAAAGGAACCGAGGGTCTTTACCAACTAATATTTAATGATGCCCCTAAAGGTTATGATGATGAGGATTCAAAGGCATACAAATCCATCTTGGAATTGTCTGGTGTTCACTTAAATAAAAAAAAGCATTTAAAATACACCAAGACTCATAAATATCAGCTCTTGAAAGAATTGTTCAAGAGAGCGGTTGGAAGTGGATTGTCTTTAAGATATAATAATCATCCTATTGAATATATCTATTGGGATGATCCTAATGAACTTTGCGATAGACTAAAATTACTGAAGGCTTCAAAAAATGCTGGAAATACGTCTCATAACAATGAAATTGTGGCTATAATCAACGAACTTCGAGAAGCTGACATCATATATTAGTGTTGGTATGTAGCTAAAAACCATTTTCATTATGGGTCTCGATAAATTCGGACGCAGGTCAGCAGGTGTGCGAAGAGCACCACTACCGCAATTCTTAATTGGTGGAAGTGATTTAAACATGAAAAATGTTAAAATTCGTAATTTGAAAGACCCCACAGAAGATGGTGATGCTTCTAATAAAAGATATGTTGATGAAAAGATTAATTTAGGTCTTGATTCTAATAAAACATATACTGATACGGAAATTACTTCGCTAAAAACCGTTATTGAGGGTGTTAGAAACGATTTAGAGCAGCTGTATACTTTTACAACAAATTTGAATAATAATGTGCAACGACAGCTTGCAAATATGGAATTAATTACCTCATAATCATGTCGTTGATTTAAGATTAGTTTCGCTATAAAATGTCACTCCGCAATCTTTCTGATGAGGAACTGAAAGCCCTTTCTATAGACTATTTGATAAAACATGGAGGTCCATGGGAATTGCTAGATGTATGGTCTAAGTTACCTAATGATTATAAATGTACTTTAGAGCTACAAATTCGTTTACCATGCTTCATCCATTGTAAAAAAGATGATTGTGATACTAGCGATGGAAAATACTTTGGACTAGTGTCATCTCAATATGAATGTTACTATTGTAATTTAACTTTAAATAGACATTAATAAACGATTTTTATAAAACATGTTGTATTATTATAAGTGTAAGTTCCTTCGTAATAAATTTTAGTTATCTTTGAGCACGCGATCATGAAACTAATTAAAATTGTGCTGCTGCTCGCTGGCAGTGTTGCTGTTATTGCGGAGACAGACATCAGTTTTGGAAGTATCGAAGCTTATAACTTTTTTAAAAAGTTTGGTTATGTTAATAATTCAAATAATGCTCTATTTGATATATCATCAACTTTAAAGTCTTTTCAGGAGCGTTACAATTTACCAGTTGATGGTACTCTAAATAATGAAACTCTAAATCTATTGAAGAAGCCGAGGTGTCAACATTCAGAGAATGAATACCGAGTCAGAACGTCATGGAACAATACTCATCTCAGATGGTATTTTCCTAGGAATTACGATGATGCTCGATACACTCAACACCTTGAAATAATAAATAAAGCTTTTCAAATGTGGCAAGACATCTCAAATCTAAAATTTGAAATGGTAAATGTAGATCATCCAGATCCGAATATTACCATTTTCTTTGCTAATCAAACGCATTCATTTAACCAAAATTGTCAAAATAATGGTATATGCTCATTTAAATTTGATGGTGCTGGTGGAGTACTAGGACACAGCTACTTCCCTGAACCTCATTTGTCTTGCACGGAGATTCACTTAGATGGTGGGGAAACGTGGTATGATGGATTAGGAAAAACTCCTGAAAATTCTGTTAACCTTTTAATGGTGTTGGTGCATGAGATTGGTCATGCGATAGGAATAAGTCACAGCGATGATGTAAGATCGATAATGTTTCCTTGGTATCATGATGAGTATGTAACAATGTCGGAAGATGATATAATGGCTACAGAAGCTCTTTACGGTAGACATTTTCATTATGCTAATATTCCTAAAACATGTTTAAACGACTCTAGTAAAGAATATGTTAACGAGCAAATTAAAATATTGAACAGTCAATTGATTGAACAAGTTAAACGAGAAATATTGGAAAAAGGAGCAAATATTAATTATTCTTGCAGAGAATATGCTGATGAGCAAATTGACCAATTGCGTGGCGAATTTAAACATCTGAAAGATCGTTTTATTTATGATGTAGTTGAAAAAAGTCATCGTCTTAGAATTCTCAACAATACCACTAGGAATATAATGAGTATGGAGCAAAACTATGATGCAAGAATCAAAAATTTATCGAAAGATCTACTCAAGCTTAAAAGTATGAATATCAGCAGCGTCCAACCAATCGCATTTAATTCAACTAATGTTGAGATTAAACAAATAAAAATTCATAATTTAAAGGAGCCAACTGATGCTAATGATGCCGCTAATAAAATTTATGTTGATAATCAAGTTATGGCTAGATCTAGACAAATTTCACTAAATATTGATGCTAAATTCCAAAAATTAACTGAAAACATTGAAAACAAATATCAGATAGTTGTAAATCAAATTGCTAATAATAATTATCGCTTAGAGGATTTAAAAAACACAACTGATACCTTAGCAGGTATTCGCGAAAACATACAAGCAATTCAAATTTCAACATATGATACAATTAGAAAATTTGTACGCGATCAAGTAGATGAACGGAAATTGGAAGACAGTAGGATTTCAAGTTTATCAAAGGAATTACAAAAATTAAAAGAGAAAATTTCAATATAAAGTCATTCAACTAAATTTCGGTTCAGTAATCATAATGGTTTCAAAAGAAAAGATTCTTTTAGTTAACGAGCTACACAAACCTGCACGGAAAAACTATTCCAGACGGCGCACCATAATTAAAGGTTTAGATGATTTATGGGAACTGGATTTAGCTGAAATGCGTACTTACGCACACGAAAATAAAGGATATAAAATGATTATGGTTGTTATCGACAGTTTTTCTAAATATCTGTGGACTCGCCCGCTTAAGACGAAAACTGGTGAAGAAGTTACCAAAGCCTTTTCTAACATTTTGATGCATACTAAAAGGTGTCCAAAAAACTTACAAACTGATCAGGGTACCGAATTTTTCAACTCAAAATTTCAAAATTTGATGAAAAAATTTAAAATAAATCATTACAATACGTATAGTGTTAAGAAGGCCGCTATAGCTGAGCGCGTTATCAGGACTTTGAAATCAAAATTATACAAACATTTTAGTTTATATGGAACCTATAAATGGGTTGATATTTTAGCTCAACGCACTAAAGAATATAATAACACCAAACATAGTAAGATAAAGCTTAAGCCTTCAGAAGTTAACAAAACAAATGAAAAAGATATTTTAAATCAAAGTTATAATTATCTAAAGATTTTCGGCCCCCGAAAATTTAAAGTAGGCGATATTGTTCGCATTAGCAAGTCGAAACATGTATTCGAGAAAGGTTATACACCGAATTGGACTACAGAGTTATTTACGATAGCTCGAATAAAAATTTCCAACCCAGCTACATATTTACTTAAAGACCTTGAAGGAACACCTATAAACGGCGCTTTTTATGAAGAAGAACTTCAAAAAACTAAAGTATCTGACGTTTATCTAATTGAAAAAGTGCTTCAACGTAAGGGTGATAGAATGCGTGTTAAATGGTTGGGTTTCGATGATAAGCATAACAGTTGGATAAAAAACGATAAAATTGTATAGCAACAAATTTCACAATTTCCGAAGCTTTTTTCACCAATCAACTTTTACAAGCTGTATCTTGTCTGAGAGGGGGCTATAAATATGAGCATGCATCCATTCTCGCTCTCAGTCGTTTTTTATTTTTTTAACATGTGTAGTCAAGATAGTGGTTATTTCAGTATGTTAAGTGAAAATTGTGATGTTCAGCCACCACCACCTCCATCGAAAAAACGTAAGGTTCGTCAACAAGCATCTGGTGATGTTAAAAAACGATTGGCAGGTAATTCAAAGCCTAGCCTACCACCTCTCGTTGATGTTACAACACCTCCACCACCCTTTTTGGTTTCTTCATCGATGAGTGTTGAACCTGAAGATTTCAATCAAGAGCTAAACGAAATATTGGGAATGTATGAGCAGGCTGCTAAATTAGAAAGCTGCTACCTACTTAAGTCATCGTTTCGAGTGAGATCCATCCAAATTGATTGTGGGCTAAGTCCAGCGAGAACATTTAGTTCAGCCATCATATTAAGTGAACCCTTCAAACCCAACAAAATTTCTATGGGAACTTTTGAGTGGGAAACTTTTATCGATTTACTAAGCCAAAAAGTTGATTTCTTCAATGAACCCCTAACATCCGAGTACGTTCCAATAGAATACGCATGCGGAGACTTTGGAACTTTGACGCAATTGGTCTTTGATAACATAAAGTTTTTGGAGATCCGGAAGCATGGTTTTTACTTTCATCTAACCGAAGAAGATGTGATGGAAATTTTGCAAATTAATGCTAGCATAATAAAACATAGGCTTATCATGTTAAATCAGTTAAATTTTGTTGCCTTTTATCAAAATATTATATCCATTGTAAAAAATTGGTTTGCATCAAATACTTTGTTGTTTAGTGAAATTGATTTATTGGAAAGTTTTTGTAGTTTAAACAATGATTCATTGTTAAATAATGCTTTTAGGGAATATTTATATTTTTATAAATCTAGGGTTCTGTATGATTTAAGTAATGTTTAAGATATTTTATGAAATAAAAAAAATATTTAGAATATAATATGTTTTATTTAAAAATATATGAAACTTACAATATTTTTATGTAATTGATACCATTTCAAGTAATTTTTTATTTCTATGGTGATAAATATATGAAACTTACAATATTTTATGTAATTGCTACCATTTCAAGTAATTTTCAGTAAATCTAAATTTTTTATTTCTATGGTGATTATGTAACTTCTTCAACTCCCCATGACAGTCATCACTATTTTTAAGGATGAATACAACCCGATTAAAGCAACTATTACACCAATTTTTTTTTTTATGAAAAACATTATGTAATTCTGAAGCAGTATACGATTTATGATAATGAACTACATGGTAAGTTAGATTATAAGTCTGAGCATGAGCTTTGAAATATCTTATACAATAGTCACAAAGATTGAGGTTCAAAGATGGAACTTTATAATAGCGAACCCAAGTACAATATAAATCATTTTCACATACCATTTCCAAATTACTGCATAGTAATAAAGCATTTCGAAGCTTTAAGGAAATATCATAAACTACATAATCTAGATAATATTCAAATTTTATAAGATTCTCATCATCATAGCTTGCGGCAGCCTCTTGACGGATTCTACTCCATTTATGTTCAACAAAATTTTGCATAATTTTTTCAGTCAAAGTCATAGGAAAGGAATATCGTAATATCGTAATGAATTCACCGAGTATCGTAATACTTTCACAAATTTTTTTGATACATAAATCGTTTAAGGAAGTTGGAGTAGTAGTCATCCTGAAATGGAAATTATTCTGTAATGCTATAATGCCCCCAAGGCAGTGTATCAAATGAGCCGGCGAGTAATTTACGCTTATCATCAAAAGGACTTAGACCAATTTTTGTTTGTTCAATGCTAAAAACTTCATGACCATATGAACGAATAGTACGCTGAGTCAAAGTTTTTTCCTTGTATTCTTTCAAACACTCTAAATAATCATCAAAAGTTATTTTATTTTTAACTACATTATATTTAATACCCTTTGATTTTTTAACAACACCGACATCATGAACCTTATAACTATACATTTTAGAACGCAACCCTACAAAGTGTGTCATGATTTTCCCCTTAACCTCATCCTTCATTAGACCAGGTACTTTCTTATTGACTCTAGGGATATTATAAGGATTTTTTAGAGCATACTCACTGGTATCAAATTTATCAATATGTTTATTGATGACTTCAGCATAGACATCCTCACAACCAACTTCATAAATGAAGCTATCTGTGTCTGTGTACATTAATTTACACTTTTCAATGCCTAAATTTTGCATCATGAAATTGTAGTGAAAGTTAAACATGCAAGTCTTGGAAATGTCTAAAATGGCCATACCGATATACAGGGGTTTGTTAAATAGTAATTCTGATTTTAGTAGCTCAATAGCCATGAGATCCTCATCAAAAATTTTTCGATTGTGGAACCTAGGGCTAGATATTAGATTTTTTGCACCATACCGCCCAATCCACTTATTCACCAATTTAACTACACGGTGTTTCCTAATATTTTCCATCGTTTTTCCGAAGACGGCATTGTTAGCTAACTTAAATTGATTTTTTTGAAATTCGGTCGTTGCTTGAGCCCTCATGCTAGTGTTGAGATCGATGTAGGGTCTCAGCCATGGAGATTGATTAAATTTCAAAACTTTATGTATTTTAGTCAATATAAGTCCATGTTCCATAGCTTGCTTCAAATTCCGGTAATGTAGCGTGTATTCCTTTTTAGGGTGCAACGTTACCATTAATTTAGGTAGCTTGGAACCTGGAGGTTTGCGGTGTTCTGGACATAGTGGAAAATCTCTGTGGAGGTTATGTAATTCCTCAGGATACTCTAAATCCACCTGTAGGATGTACCCTGTTGTTGAATCATCGGGAATTTGAGTGATATCGATATTTGTATCAGCCCACTCAAACCCACCGTATGGGAGGAATTGTAACATAGCCCACCCATACAAATTATTAACATCAAGGTAGAGAAGATGTTTAGGGGGTTTAGAACTATCATAATTGGGCATATATTTGTTATTTGCCTCAGAATATCGGTTACAGCAAACAGATATACCACCTCTGATAGCCTGCTCCACAAACATTATCATGTCCACATCACTCAAAAGTTCTAGTTTACATTTCGTAAACTTCAACATACAGTCCCAAGTGTATCCCGGCATTGTATAATACCATGCTGGATCTAAGCCATAAATTTTTAAAGCTGTTTCTCTAAATGTTTCCATAACGTCAGCCAACAGGAGTATATCAGTCTTCATATACAGGTCACTATATTCACCTAGCGTTTGAATATTAAATTCTCGCCAGACTTTTTGAGCATGAGCATACTTATCAACATCTACATTTGAATCTTTCAATAAATTGTAAAAAGCCTCAATCGGTGGTAGTTGCGCCTCCTCTAATTTATCGAACGAGTCAATAAAATCATACGGAAAAACACCTTTCCTAGTTAGTAAATCAAATTTTGAATCGTTTAAATTTAAAAATTCTCTACGCAAAATTTTAAAATCCCCTAAACATAAAGTGGACACCAGGTCATCGAGACTGGCGCCTAAAAATCTGAATGAATCGATAAATCTAAATTTTATACTAGTTTCTGAATCGTGTTGCGTGAAGGAAATGTATTTTTCCTTGTTTATGGGGAGTATGCTAACTCTCCCCCGCTTAGCTATATCTTTAATAATGAAATGTGAATCGTATCCTGAGAGATTGTGGAATGCTATAGGTACAACGAACAATTTTTTAAAGTTTAAATTACATGCTTGGTGCGAATACCCACGAAATAAACCTGTAAAATGGTCATGATCTCGCACAATTATTGATTTCGGTTCAAAAGGTTTCTCGCAAATTGAACATTGACATGCACCAACATTGCTTATGTCTTCAATCATAGGCACAATATTTTTAATTTTAGATTCTATAAACTTTGCAACTGAAGCCATTTGCTTTGCATACCACTCCATACAATCCTTACCCCGATAGCTTACATAAAATGATTGAGTATCATCAAACGAGCATTTTAAATAATACCCTGCACTGAACGCTCTATGTTGCTGATACTTTCTAGTTTTATCAGAAACTTTATCGTTATTGTTTTCTAAAATTGACTCGAAGTCACTATAGATGATGTATGGACATTTCTGTTGGTAAATAAAATTTTTAAACATTACATATTTATCCAATGGAAAAGAAATTTTACAATCATTAACGCTAATGCAATTTTTAGAGTGACACTTTAGTTTTAGTTCGGAATAGAAATAATTTAAGCATCTGTCACAATAGTATTTTTTTTTACGATTTTTAGTAATTTGTGAACATAGTAATGATGAGAGGTTCTTAATCCAACAGTAATGGTATTTTATTTCATCATTTTCATCATCTATAGGTGGTGCTTCAAAGTCATTGAGTTTTTTGAAATAGTGGTTTTGAATTAATAGTAAATTTGCATGTAAATTCAATTTATTTTTGGTCAGTCTAGCAGGTACTACTGTGAAAAACTCCCTCCCATTAAGTTCATTTAATTCTAAAGCATAAACGTTTACGGAAATATCATTTAATTTTTCAAATTTTGAAATTTGATTTAATGTCATAGGTATTTCTAAGCCCTCTGTATTTAATACAGAGCCGTAATAAGGATATGATGATGGGCGGTCAACGTGTTTTGATGCTGGTCGTAAATAGCTCATTATACTCCAGAAAAAACATCCATTATCATCAAAATTTTTTATATTTATACAAGCACGTTTTTTTGAAATTGACTCTGGTAGTTTGATGTAGGATGATCCATTACCTACTTCGTATCTATTAATATTTATTTCGAGTGATATTATTTTATTCAAGGCAAATCCCGAATCACGTTCCTGAAATTCGCATAATTTATTTAATAATTTATCAGAGACATTTTCAGAAAACCAGCTTTGTAAATTTGTAGAAATATCAATATAATTATTTTTCGTATTAAAATATTTAATGTCTCTATTTTCATTTTCTGCAGAAGGTTTAATAAATTCTCCACAAAATACTACATTTACTTTAAGCATGTTATGCTGCTTCAAATTTAATTTTATTTTATTTTTGAAAAGTTTGAAAGCATCAGGTAAAAATTGTCTTAAGTCCTTATGAGCTAAGTTATAAATTACCCCCGTATGTACTCTACTTTTAAATGATGATGCTACATTTTCCCATCTAACCCTTTGTTTTAAATTTATTGCCCCCGTTCCAACATGTCTATTCCGTATAAGTGCCCTTAACTGCTTTAAACGTGCGACGAGAGTTTGCAATTTACGTCGCACATTGGCTTGCAAGTTTCCTTTTCGAATCAATTTACTGCATAATGAAATCTGTCTCGTTATACGTTTAAACCAAATATTCACCGTTTCCGCATTCCAACTGTTAAATAAAATTTTTCTAAGCTTTCGAAATGCTTCTAGAATGTTTAATGATTTTTTAATAATTGCCTCAGAACTCATAATTATTAGTTTTTACCTTATAGTTTTGTAGAAAACGTTGAAGATGGTATGCACTTGGCGGATGAGGTTGATAGTAGCAGGTCGTAGCTGATTTGTTTTAATTGCCTAGAATGGTAGCAGCATATATGGTTGAGGGAAGTGTACAGATGATTAAGTAGTTAGGTGATCTGTAACAAAAAAAGAAAAAAGAATTATTATTGTATTTATTAAAAATATAAAATTAAGTAAATTACCTTATATATACGCAACGATCTCGAAAGAAACCGTTGGATGGGGGAAATGCTCCAACTTTATTATCTCCTTAACGCTCAGGGCATATACACCCCTTCCTAGCTCCTCAATGTACGGAGTGTAATCTTCAGTTACCCTTTGTGGCAAGAACACGGTATACTCTTCCAATTCTAGAAGAATGATTAAGTCTGAGGAAAACTTTGACTTTGTCTTCACTGCTTTTATAATTCGGAATTTTTCATTGATTGGAAAATCTTTCAATTTTCTTATAGGTTTGTTCTCTTTGGCTGTAATGAGAGAATTCGTATTTATTTTTTGGAAATCCATCTGAAAGAGTACCAATACTTATAAAACTTCATACTAACACTAGTTAAAAAATTTGAAAATAATTCTTAGTTAATTATTTTAAAAAGTTTGAAAATAAATCATAGTTTATTTTAAAATAATTTAAAATAATTCCTAGTTAATTGGAAATTAAATAATTCTTAGTTAATTATTTTAAAAAATTTGAAAATAATTTAAAATAATTCCTAGTTAATTGGAAATTAAATAATTCTTAGTTAATTATTTTAAAAAGTTTGAAAATAATTTAAAATAATTCCTAGTTAATTGGAAATTCAATAATTCTTAGTTAATTATTTTAAAAAGTTTGAAAATAATTTAAAATAATTCCTAGTTAATTGTAAATTGGATATTAATAAAAAAACTTACGGTTTGATCGGGAGGTGAACTTAAACGGCACGAACACAACAACTTACTGGCGTTGGAAATGAAATTTTGTTTGACTATATCTCCAACACTTCCCACACATAGCTATAACATTTGTAGAACGACGTATCTTCGCTTCAGTAGGCGTGTTGAGAACGATACTGATATAAAATTTCTACGCGTTTTAAATTATCAAACTTCGGATATTGTTTTCCTGTTAGTAACGATAATATATTGTTTTTGTTCGAGCGTGGGTTAATTGATATCAATTAAATTAAAAAATACATTTTATCTTCGCTTCACGAGGCGTATTTAGAACGATACTGATAAACAATTTCTATCGCAGCGTTTTAAATTATCAAACTTGTATACAGGATGTGTTTTTAGAACGATACTGATATACAAATGAATTTATTTTGTGAAAAAAGTTGATTTTTTTTTTAAAAAATTCGCTAAATAATTTCATAACATGATACACACAAACACCTTTCTCTCTCGCACCCATTGAATCTCCTATATGGTCTGACAGTGCCATAGCTGTACTACTAACTACAATTAAAAGCTTCAATTTCTTATTTATGGTTTGCAAAGTTGTCAGTTTTCAGGGGACATGTTAACACTTAGAGCGCCAGGTGTATGGTCTCACTCAGGCCGGGTGTATCTCTAGCGATACTCTTGCAGTCACCTTATTTTAAACGATAATGTATCGCTAGAGAACACCACTCCATAAGTTTAACATTGAATTATAATGCAGTTGGCCTGTCTATGCGTATGGTAAATAGAGTTTTGGCCTACGAAATACAGAAAATTAAATACTGACTGATAAATTTAAACAAAGGTACATATGGGTAAAAAAGAAACAATATTATTCTTTTATAAATATTTATGGCCTGGGGCTGTCAAATGTCAAATGTTTCCTTGGCGCTCTAAGTGTTAAATAGTTACATTATAAAAAACTAATTAAAAACTGCTACTTTACTATTAAATTCTCTGCTTAACGTTTCCAGTATCAGGCTATGTATCAGGACCTGATTAAAGAGGTCTCTGCCAAGCCATATGTCACCAAAATCAATTATAATTGTACAGGATAGTGCTCTTAAAATCGTTGTAGATATAATACAGTAAAAATACGTTTTGAATAAATCGAGATCATTTTCAAGGAAGATGCAGTGAAAAGATCCTACAGCAGCTGTATTTGACTGAGATGACATGTGGCTTGATATAGACATTGTTTTCATGGCTAATGAAATGACTTTAAATATTTTAATCATTGCATGTCCTGTCTCCTACACTATTGGCCTACTGACTTGCATGGTGGTATTGCCACCGTTATTTGGTAAAATGAGTATATCAGTTAGTTTATTCCTGACATTTATATTTGACTTACCTTGACCTTCTGGTTGCTGGATCTTTCATTACCATTACTTCTGTTATATCACCAAATTTACTGAAGTATTCCCGTAAACTCTCTGTAACAAAAATGTTTTGTATAAATTTAGGGTTCATTGTAGATACCAAACTATGGAAAAAGCTTTGAGAAAGTATCCTTCAGATAAGAGCGTAAACACAAACATTATAAATAGTGACGTTTTGATTTTTGTCCAGCATTTTGAGCCTTTATACTCACTGTATGACACAGCTATCAATCAAAATAAACAATAATTACAGAAACTCTACAAATTACAAATAAATACGATATGAATATGAATAGTAAAAGTCAAGGTCGCGCCTCAACAAACAAACGAACAAACAGCATGCCGTTTTATCCTTTTTGTTATAACTGAAGTGTTCCGGTTATTACAGAAAATAGCGTGTCACTTGACACAACAAATATTATGCAAGATTAATTAATACAGTCATTTTTAACATCATAATCGTTTTGTATTTATGTGGTAAATTCCCTCGTTACAATGTCGTTGAAAGTATCATGAAAACAGGTAATAACACGTTTAAATTAATGTTCAAAACAGGTAATGATTTTATTAAGCGCTCTGAAAATGTTTATCATGTAATCTGTACTAAAATATGTCGGGTGAATCTCCGTTAATGGGATCAAACCGTGCGTGTTTATCATCCAAACCGTTTTTTAATAAATTGTTAAAAATTGATTCAGTGTTGATAAGAGCTAGATGTAAGTTTCATCTATAGATTATGTAGAATTGGGGTATTTAAACAACCACGTAAAATATTATTCCAATGATCATATTTTTTTCAGAACAACCACCAAGCCAGATTTCTTTTCGTAAGTAACCCTTATTTTCCAGGCTTGAAATTTAGCATATAAATTGATACAATCATAAACTGTACCTAATTAAAAATAAGTCTGTCTGATTTACGAAATTGGCGAATCAGTCTGGCGGTATCCTCAAAGTCGAAAAAATAGAAAATTTTTGCACTTATTTTCCCGGGTTTGAAAAGGACCAGGCACCTTTCTTATGGGAAAATGGCTTTCCGTCAGATTTTCTGAAAAGTTGGTATGATATAGAACTCGATGCTCTGACAAAAAGTGTCCGCTGGCCCACTTTTTTGTAACCAGATTTCTCATAACAAACCTGTTTTATTCGCTTTTGTTGAAGAAAACATGAATTATAGATTATTTGGCAACAATATTTTATAAACAATTACTGTACAATTAGGTTATATACAGGGTGGTTCGAGAATAAGTAATACGGTTTTTTTGAAGAAATCATTTTTTTAGCTTTAAAAATACAAGCAAATGTCATTGCATCATGAATATATAGTTTAAGTAATTACTTCTTGCTGATGAATCATATTTTATACAGGGTGACTCATAAATGTAGTTACAGAAGGCATATAATGTATTTTAGCTTTAACGAATTGCCCCGTATAAACGATGTGTTATAAAAATTTTATATTATCTTAAACAAATGTACGACCTCTTTTAAGAAAATTTGACGGAAAGCCATTTTCCCATAAGAAAGGTGCCTGGTCATTTGTCACATGATAGATTATACTACAATTTTATAGAAGATACACGTCTGGCTGACATTTACAATCACGAGGGCCTTGTCAGACTCACAATCCAGGTAGTTAAACGAGGAGAGGAATAGCCGAATTTAGCGCGCCTGACGATCATTAGACGAGTCTGGCAAGGCTTCCGGGGTGTTCGAAAACCAAGGAGTTGTGGCTAGAATTTGTAACCAACTTAAACCATTTGACAGTTTAAAAAAAGTTTTTCTGGTATTTCAAACGGATTGTTGTCATTTAAATCTTCAATTAAAAAATGTATTAATCCATCTAACGCCATGCTTTCTAGAACTTATAGGTTACTACACTAGCTGGCTTAATTTAAACGGGTCCACAGACGTACATGTTGAAATTGTGAATTTAACGGACATTTTTAACACCTTTCAGTTATTTTTTGACGTTGAAAATGTTACAGAATGGGTAAAATTGGGTTGTTTGAACTACCGGATAATAACATCCGTTAAATATTTACCATGAGACGCACAGAATAACTTTTATATTTTACTACACGTTATTTCTTTAACGTCCTTTAAAATTTAACATATTCGTTAGAGAATTACCACTATAGTGTAAATTTTGTGTCATCTTCCGATATTTTACGTAGTGGTGTGTAGAGGAAAAAATGAAAACGAATTATACTTACTGTATAATACTATTTAATACATGGTTCTGTGGTTTTATTAGAATTGTATCGCGTGTTTAGCGTGGGTCGTGTATCGTGTATCGATTAACCCGCCTAAGGTTATAAAATTTACATCAAGGCTTGCACATCACAGCTCTACGTGCTCGTAAACCTAACTATTGTGTACATTAAAAAAGGTATAATACTTAATGATTTTTGAAGCTATATTTACATAGGTTTCATTAAGTAATTGAGGATTTTATATTTTTGCGAAGCGGTAGTTTAAAAAAAAATATAGAATAACTCCCACGACATTATTATTAACGATTACATCGGAAGGAATACGTCAGTCAGTCTTGCATTCAATTAATTCGATAAAATTTACACAAGTGAATTTAGTACGACCACATATCATGTAGTCTTGTATTAAATATTAGACTAAGCAATCTCACAGTTGAATTATCTGCGTAATGAGATCTAAATGACGTCTCTTAAGCTAGCAGAGCAAAGTCAGCACATACACAATTAAAGGCCTAATTTAAAATTTTCTGCTCCGCGAATTTTCGCAATAATGAATGTTCTGCTAGCTTTACCTTAAGTGAGCAGAACATGAGCGAAAAAGTGGTTGAAACAATAAAAATTGCAATTTTCTTTGCACAGTTATTAACGGCTCATTAAAGACTCTAGAAATACACTAATCGCGAATGACAGGCTCGATTTATTTCTTTGCGAAAATGAAAAAAGTCACGACGAGATGGTAAGGTCTGGAGCATAGCGGAAAAACGATTTTAACACTGAAAACCAGTGTTCCGGTAGTGTAATCGTTGAGAACTATGAAATTTTCACAGTAAATTCTGCTGACTTTGTTCTGCTAGCTTAAGAGACGTATCTAAATGCGTGAGGTATAATTAGGCGTAACTCATTAATATATAAATTAAATAACAGGGGACTTAGGAAACAGCCTTACGGTACTCTATTTTTCTTGATAGAAATTAAGGAGAATTATCAATTTTCACTGATTGCGGTCTATGGTGCAAATAAGAGGTGTCATTTATGTTTCATTTATCCAAAAGAATGTTATGTTAAACACAATCAAAACCTCGGCTATCACAAAAGCAAATCTAAAATTTCATTATTAAATGAATTATATGCGGTTAAAGTAATAATAATAATAAATCATTGGTGACTTTGTGAAATTAAAAAAGTCTTTAGAGATGGAAAAAACTACGGATGGTTTTAGTTTTATGGAAAATGTTCATTCGTTAACTGAAACATGTATAATAGATTTTTCATTCTTCAGTTTGTACATTAAATCTTAACGTATAAATGGTTAAAAGTAACTAAAATATTTTATCTAAAAAACGTCTGTATTTGTAGTGAGGTCTGTTTGTATTTTTGTACATGCAGTTCATTTTGAAACATCAAAGAAATCATACGGCGCCTGTGAAACCCATTAGAAAATTGCCAATGCCAATGCTGAAACAGATGTAAAATTATTTTTGGGTAACCATCAAAATACAAACCAGAAATTTATAATTAGTCTCACTACAAAGGCAGTATAAATCAGGCTTCTTGTAACATAAAAAAAAATTCCACAGTTTTCTTGACAAAATTTTTATGTCAACAAAATATTTATTCGAGATCTTTTGAACAATTTTTTTATAAAAAATACTATTACTCTATATTTCTAGATTTTTTTTATATTTTTTCTGACAAATTTCAATTTTTTTCTTGCCGGTTTTTTTGTCGAAAATTATTGTTCTAAGGAAATTTTCTTTCGATAAAATATTTTTTTTTAAATTTAGTTTTTGATAGGATTTCTTGCCTTGAAATTTAATTTTTTTCTTACGCAAGTTTTTTGTATCAACAATTTTATTTAATTTTCACCATTTTTGGACATTTTGTGGACAATATATTTTTATTAATTTTTAACACGACGAACCCCAAAATTTTTCTGCTCAAACCAGTTACTCGACATTTTTTGAAAATATTTTTTTCGTACAAATTCGTAATTTTTTGTTTTTAGTAATTTATTTTAGAAAAAAAGGTTCTTTATTTTTTGTTCCAGAATATTATTATTTCGACAATATTTTTATTACATTTTTGAACATTTTTTTTTTCGAGAAAATATTTGCCTTCAGTTTTTTAATTTTTTTTTGACTAAATTCTCTTTGTGCCAAATTTTTTTTTCAACAATTTATGTACACGAAGGTGGAATTTTTTGAACCATAAAAATTCAAAAAAAAAGGACCATGGGAGTTACAAAATTGCGCAAAGGATGTGAAATAAAATCACACAAGCTCCCAAGAACAAGGACATTAAAAATTTCCTACACTGCACCAGCGTCTGGACTTCAACAACTACTCCTTAGGCTATATGCCCCACCAGGTATTGAATTACGAAAGTCCAGACGTGGTTTGGTGCCCAACCAAGTCGGGGATTTAACCCAAAAACTTCGATTTTGTCATTAAAGGAGCTTGCCATTCTTAGACCGGTTTCGGAATTATTGTGCCTCATCAGTAAGAAGCAGATCCTATCTTTAAAGGATGTCTGAAAATGAATTCGACTCGCCTCGTTCTTGATAAAAGTGGTTGAGTTATAGCAAGTGTCTTACTGATGAGGCACAATAATGCCGACACCGGTCTAAGAATGGCAAGCTCCTTTAATGACAAAATCGAAGTTTTTGGGTTAAAGCCCCGACTTGGTCGGGCACCAAACCACGTTTGGGCTTTCGTAATTCAATACCTGGTGGGGCATATAGCCCAAGGAGTAGTTGTTGAAGTCCAGACGCTAGTGCAGTGCAGGACATTTTTAATGTCCTTGTTCTTGGGAGCCTGTGTGATTTTATTTCACATTTTCTTCCATAATAAAATATTCAATGATTCCTCTGGCATCCTTTTGCAACCTTTAATTGCTAGTAAACTATGTAGTTAATGCCGATGTAATTCAATAAACTCTAGCACAATTTAATTTTTTTCAGAGAATTGAGAAGCAACGAATCTCTAAGAAATCACATCTTTCTATTTGTAAATATTTAAAAGGGATCTGCCGATAAAAGTGAATATTGTAAAATGGTTTTCCCGTATTTTACCTTGTAAATATTAATGACTCTTTAAGTGTTACTGAAAGCTCTTTAGCTAACAGATTTCTGAACTGGAGCTCATAAATATGGAAACGCGTACACTGTCAAGAATGAAAGTTTTTTATTGCCGATATTATTAATACCATTTTTTTTATGTTTTTAAAAAAGATTGAAACTGATACATTTTTTTTTTAAGTTTTAAGCTTCTTCTAGGGAGGACGACTTTATGTCAGGGGTTACTTTTTTAAAGCAAATTAAACAAATCAGGAAGAAGGAACGCATGCTAGCAAGTCGAATGGGAAATAGAGCAATAGAGGCAATGGTGATCATATACAAAAAATAAGACACAAATGCAAGACAAATGACCTTACACAGCATACCAGCTATTTTTCGTAAGTAATAACATAAGGATTTTTGCACCTCCACGAATGCATTTTGTTAAAAAAATATTACTTTGCATTGTGTTTTTTCGATTTTTTTCACAGGAAAAATTAGATGCCCGAATGGTATTTCATGAGTAACAGATTATTCTGCATACACATAGCTTACAAAACATACTACCTATTATTATAATATGTATACATAATAAATTTGTAGTTGAAAACTGAAAAACAGGTAATTTATTTAATCACAAAATACTACAAACTTAATTATTTATGGTACAATTAAAATATGAATTGTAATTTTGGTACACAGTAGGAGTATCGTTTGATTCCTTGTTAGCTCATTGATAACGTTGGGTGTAGGTAAATCATTAATGTTGTTGATGGGTCCAGCTGTAGAATGAGAAGCTCGAGGAGTGGCTGCAGGATCTTCTGTTTTCTGTTTTTTACCTGGAGGTTCTGAGGCGTCACTTCTACGGGTTATTATGATGTTGGAATAATGCTCTTTATCCATTTGCAGATAAGGCTTAAATGAGTTGGCTGAACTGCGGCCAGTAATTTTAATTAATTGTTGTTCACCAAGCCCTCCTTTAGCCAGGTTACTGACTGCTGTTGACCGCATAGAGTGGTTTGTTATTTTTATTTGTTTTGTATTTAATCCTGCCTTCTCTTCTGCTTCTTTAGTCAATTTCGAAAGTTCGTTTTTTTAATGGAGTGTTTTTGTACCATCCACTTGATTGTTCTTTGTTCCATGATGGGTTTACTGTTAAGAATAATCTACTAGTTGTTATTCTAGATGAACGTTTAACCATTAGAATTTTAAAAAGACGGACTGGACAAAAGGTAGGGTCCTTCGTGTTGGGGACCAGCCATTTACTATCGGTCATTTTTTTTTTCTCCACCCTAGGCCGTTTTATTATTCTACTCTTCCTAAAAAAAAGGATTTTTGAAAATCAGTTATTTTAAAAAATATGTAACTATGTTATCTACGTGTTTTAATCCCAGAATTATCCACTTCCTCTTTAAAATAATGAACTCTGCAATTGACTGCTTCTCCACCTCTCCAGGCAAGTTCTACTGAAGGGATATGGTAACATTTTCGCTGGAATCCCGCCGGAGTGTCTTCGTCCCATAATAAAACCAAGCAGAGCTCGATTTCCTTTTATTGGCGCACATCTGCAAATTCACTCGTTTCGCATTACAAGCTTCCCCACTAGACTTGAAGATAATATCTTTAAATGGATCAAAAATTATTTTCCACTTCATAAAATACATCTCTTGCATTTTTTTTGCAACGGTGTTCCACATTGTCTTCATAGCTAGTTCTTTGTAGTTTCCAAAAGTTCGTATTTCTTTGCCTTGCAGAATTCCGTAAACTGTTTCCATATTGACGTATGGGTTTTAACGGTATTGTACGGTACACTTTTCTCAATCGCCAGATCAATATTAGTCATAGAATCACTTCCAAAGCGACTCATTTTCACTACATAAGCTGACTAGCACTGTTTAAAAACAATATTACAAAATGTATTGACAATAAGCAGAAAAATTGTTTAGCGTCGTTTTCTGGTGTCCTAGGAGACCATAATTACTTGTTATCAAAGGTATTGTAATTTTTGTTTAAAAACAATATTACAAAATTTATTGACAATAAATCAGAAAAATTGTTTAGCGTCGTTTTCTGGTGTTCTAGGAGACTATAATTACTTGTTATCAAAGGTATTGTAATTTTTGGTGACAACAGCTGTCAAGTTTTGCCGCGGGTAAACTGCTACGACCTGATTGGTTTTATTATTGACTCCTCAATTAGTTGATAGTTGGTTTGTTTCTCTTTTATGTAAATTAAAATTTAACGGTCAAAACAAGGTAAATATTTAATTCTATTTCCGTCTATGTGCCTGCTCGGTAGGGGCGCTGTTAGTCAAAGCCGTACCAAATATCTAAAAATGCATAAAAGGAGCTAATTTTAATACATATACCTCTCTAAACGTAGAATGTTATGAAAAATCGAAAGAAATTAGTCCCAAAGTCAAATGATTTCATTTCGCCAATAAAAATTCTTTTAAAATCATAAACCTTCCGATACCCATGATTTTTTTTACTCCACCACTGAATTCACTTCAACTTAGGATTAGTTCTTACCTACAGATCCGCATCTGGCGCTTGTGAAAAGCTTATTATAAAGGTAGTAACTTTAACGCGTGGCATTGACAGAAAAGTTGAAAAATATTTCCAATTATGTCGATTCTCATATCTTATTGAAAGTTTTAAATTTTTATGGAAAGATTATTTCTTTGGTTTTTGGACCGAGAACTTTTAAAATTAAATTATAGTGGCTTACTTTTAAGGAAGCAGATGGGACGATTTTATGGGCGAGATAAGCATAAGATGTGATAATTGATATATGTAAAAGGAAATTTGAACGGTTTAACTTTGCTCTCATAATCATTAACCAATTTAGGAATAGTTACTGTGGAATTTCATTAGGCTTTTGATTGATTGCCTACCAAAAATCTTAACCTAGCCTTGAGTTGTTACTAGTTTCTTAGTGGGCTGTATATTGTTATGGTGTAAAAATTGGGACAAGATTATGGAAGATGTATTTTAGGGGAATTGAAATAAAAAAATTATGTAAAGGGAACTTTAGGGAAAAAGGGCGATGGTTATTATGGCATGTTTATGTTGATTAGATTCTTTTGTTTTGAAATGTCAGATATGAATTAAATTTAATATTATTAAAAGTAAGAAAAAACTTTGAATTTTCATTATCTTTACAAATAGCGCAACAACGTGGGGCTAAAATTGAGTTAACCCAAAAGATGGAGGAAATAAATAGAGAAGATCGATTAATGGAAATTATGATCAATATGAGGGGCAGATTTGAATAGAAAATTAGATGAAAATCGGGAAGAAAGTCAATAATGAGCAGGAAATTAGACGAGTCTAAAACAAATAGAAAAAATTAAAAAGGAACAAGAAGAGCAGAAAGAAGGAGCAAATAAAAATATACAAGAAAACATGAAAGGACAAGAGAAAAATTTAAGAGAAGAAATTCAAGAAAATGGTGTTAGAATCAGACAGGACATAGAGGATGAATAGGAAGAGAAGATATGTCAATTGCAAACAAAAGCTAATGAGGAAGGTTTAGAAGGATTTAAGGTAAAGGTCGATGGAGAACTTAAGACGATATGTGAATTTATGGAGGAGAAAAATAGGATATGTCAGAGGAATGTGGAGGTTATGGAAAGATATGTAAATAAGGAAATTACAGAAATAAACAATAAGGTGCAGGTGGCAATAGAGGAAAATTTATTTAAGGGGGATAGTCAAACATGGGTATTAAATTTGATGGGAATTTAAATACAAATAAAATTAAAATAAACTTTCATAAATGGAAAATAAAATAACAATAATTAAAATATTTCGGGGGAAAACAGATTAAGAGATAATTATTAGGATAAAAAAATATTTTTAAATAATTTTAAATAATTTTCACTAATATAATTAATTAATGATAACGTGAAAATAATTTGAGGGAAATTGTTATGGTGTAAAAATTGGGACAAAATTATGGGAAGTGTATTTTAAACGAAGTAAAACAAAATTATGTGAAAAGGACTTTAAAAAAATGTGTTGGTTGTTATGGCATGTTCGTTTTTGTTTCGTTTTGAGATGGGAGATGATTTTTGATTTAAAAAAAATGTCAGATACTAATTTAACAATAAAGAATATTAAAAAGTATAAAAATATAAGAATTTACATTATCATTATAATATTTGAAGTTGAAAGCTATCTTCTTAAATTCCGTTTACGTAGTAATGACTAAAAAAGCACACTTGCTTTCAATTTTATATTAACAATCAAATAAATTCTTCAACACTTGTTTCAGTCGACTCGGAGATCCGTTGGAACTGGCAGAATGATTGTTTTATGACTTTCCAGATAAAACACTTTAGGTTTTAAGTTTAAGTTTAAGTTATTATTAAGTAATTATGGTTTCACCTAAAGTGATTTAGGTACTTGTAAAACATTTTTGTAGGTAATTTTATTTGCTATTTGGGGGGTGGATTGTTCTAGAAATTAATCGTTCTGACGAATCAGGCGACCGCTTTTCTCTTCGCATTTATCGCGCTAAAGTCAGTTTTGAAACGGTATTACGTCGTATTTGCCTCAGTGGTGGTGTGAAAGGTTTTATTTTTATTTAATATGTTAAAATTCCATTGCAATTTGAACAGTTACTTACGCAGCAAACTTATCAATATCTTAAAAATCGGTTAATATTATCTTCTGTGATACAGGGTGTTTAAATTAAAATAGTTTTTATTTATTAATAATATTTTGCTGATTAATTTACTTTACTTTAAAAATTTCATTTGAACCGAATAATTAGCATCTAATTTTTGTCTTAAATTGCCAGACTCGTAAAAAAATTTAAAAAAAATTTAGCGCATTAGAAATTTTAAATGTCGTTATTTTTTAAAGTAATGCAAGAATTAAAGTGGCACATCAATTTATAATAAATTTATTGATTATGGAAATAAATGTAGTTGGAACGTTTTCCTTCAAATTGAAATTAAAAAACAATATATCATTGTTGGCTATTTATCCGAGAAGCGATCAATTATAGAACGTCACCAATGTATCATTAACTTAAATTCCTCGTCGTAGAATAAATTTACACTTTTTACCAGTCAAGTGCCCATTATGACATATACAAACAAAGCTCATACTATCCATTACATTAGCAATTGCTTCAACGTATTACCATGATGGTTGACAGCATATAAAGGACGCGATCATGTGGTAGAAAAGGAATTTTAAATTAGTTCTGAAAATAATCTTACAACTTAAACATTCGTCGATATATTTGTTTGTTTTCCACTTGATCAATAATGATTAAAAAAAATTGTGTTTAAGTGAATGGTAGTTTGATCTTGTTTTTAAAATAAAGCGCGATCTATTCATTCAATAATTTTCAATTAAACGCATTACATGTATCATCCTAGAAAGTTTATGAAATAGGCTTTTTGAATAATGGTATAGAGATTGTTTCATTTAAAAAAGTTAAAATTTTGAAAATTTAAATAAAAATACTATAAACACCCTGTACACATTGATATAAAGGGCGGCTCCAGCCCAGAGATTTGGGGGGTTATATATGGATGGAGATATAGAACAAAAAACCAAGAACCATTTATAAAAATCAGTTTCGGCTTTTTTAAAATTTGATAAATAATTTTAAAATAGCTTTGTATTAAATATCAAAAAAAAATGGTACTTAGAACTCTTAAGGTAAATAAAAAGCATTATTTTAGAGATTTTTTAATATTATTTCTTCAAAAATTAGTCTGTTCCTCTAATAGACCGCGAATCTTAAAATTTGGTGCTTGGTTCTTTGTTCTATATCTCTATGAATATATAAAAGTTTAATATGTTGGGTTTGTTGATATAAATGGTCCTAGAACCTACTAAAAAAATTCAAAAAAATTAAAATTTGGTTTACGCAGAATGAATTTTGTATAAGGAACGATTGGCAAAATCAAAATTATCGAAAAAAAATTTTTGGGCCATTTTTGAGATAAAAAGTGAGTTTTTTAGGATATAAATGGACCTAGAATCTACAAAAAAAAATCAAAAAAATTAAAATTTGGTTTATGCAGATTCAATTTTGTATAAAAAACGATTGTCAATGCCAAAATGACCGAAAAAAATGGTTGTGCCATTTTTGGGGGAAAAAGTGAATTTTTTAGGATATAAATGGAGCTAGAATCTACAAAAAAATTCAAGAAAATTAAAATTTGGTTTACGCAGAATGAATTTTGTCTAAGAAACGATGGGCAATGCCAAAATGACCGAAAAAAAATGGTTGTGCCATTTTTGGGAGGAAAAGTGAGTTTTTTAGGATATAAATGGACCTAGAATCTACAAAAAAATTCAAAAAAATTAAAATTTGGTTTATGCAGATTCAATTTCGTATATAAAACGATTGGCAATGTCAAAATTATTGAAAAAAAATGTTTGAGCCATTTTTGGGGGACAAAGTGAGTTTTTTAAGATATAAATGGACCCAGAATCTACAAAAAAAATTAAAATTTTGTTTACGCAGAATGAATGTTGTCTAAGAAACGATTGGCAATGTCAAAATTATCGAAAAAAATGTTTGGGCCATTTTTAGGATATAAATGGACCTAAAACCTACAAAAAAAATTCAAATTTGGTTTACGCAGATATGAGAAATATCCTCTCACTGCCGGACTTTTTTTGGAGGGGCAATTGCCCCTATTGCCCCCACCGTGAAGCCGCCGATGGTAGCTATAAAATATAGATGAACTAAGTTCATGTCTCAACTTTATACGGGGTATTATCATTTAAATATTTATGCCACTTGAATGTGGAGCATTCTGAATAAATAAAAGTATTTTCTAATTGTAGGTATTCTCGAACCAAATAAAATGATTTTTGTTTCGGCGTTATACAAGTTGAATAATCGAAAAGTACAAAAATTCTAATCGTTTCGAAAAAATTAAAAAATATTAATAGGAAGTTTCGAGCTTTAGTGAATCACCCTATTTAATTTTTTATTTTATACCAACGGTGAAAGGCCACAACTTTTATTTCAAATAATTTTTCTCGTTTCGGTCTTATTTGACATGCTACTAAAATGTCAAGCTTTAAGGCATCACCCTGTATATTTTTAATATTTTTCGGATGGGTAAACTGCGAGGTCCATGTTGGTGTACTAGCCATTAGTAGCCATTTCTAGCCATTAGTGAGCCATTACCGGCCATTAGTAGCCAATAGTGAGGAGCCATTACTAGCCATTACTATCCATTAGTGTACGAAAATTTAACTCGCTGTTTACCCCTCGTATTTTTCCTATTATTATTTTACGCGATATCATATAGTCCAGTAAACGAAGATGTCGACCTGGGCATCAGGTTGCACAAGAATAATTTTTTTTTAATTTGCAGCTATTCATGGTTACATTGAACTGTGAAAATCTCAACTCCTTTAAATTTGTGGAAGGGTGGGAAAATCGCCCCAGAGTACTGGAAAATCCGTTTTTGGCCGATATCTCCCAAAATATGACTCTCAGAAAATTTTTGTTCAGACAATAAATAAAGAGCAGTTTATTGCCTACAAAAATGATCCTTATCATTTTTCTCGAAATTGTAATGGTTTTCGACATAATCGGCCCCAACCGCATCTCGTATTTTTAGCTCTCGGCCTGTATCTAGAGAGCACGTTCTAGAGGAATGCCACTCCCAAGCTGACTAAAATTTTTGAATAAATCGGGCAAAAATTAATATTTTTTCATGATTCAAAGTTCAGGTGAAAGGAGGAACCTGTAGCTATATTATTGAAAAACGGGGCCAAAGTTTGTTTTTGGTCGAGATTTTAGCCCTTCTATCAATCTGTTTATATTCTTTTTATAAAGAGTAATTTCACTAAATCCTTTTGACCAATGAGGCTTGGGAAGGTCTTGAATACATTCCAATAGATTTAATAAGGATTTTTTCGTATTTTTATAAATAACGTTTTTTCAGGGTTGCTTTTTTTTTGGATTTTTGGAGTTTTCCAAAATGCTCGGGGCTAATCGGGAATTGATAGATAATCAAGCACCCTATCGGGTTTCAACCCACATCATTGGAAAGCTTAGATTGTCCCCTTGTCTACGGTATTTTTCTTTTTTTTTACATTCTCTTACAATTATGAATTTTTCAATCGCCGTTTTCGCACAAAATATTCGCGTAGTGAAAAAAATGATAAGGGCCAATTTTGTAGGTAATAGACTGTTCTTTATTTCTTGTCTGAACAATAATTCTCTGAGAGTCATATTTTGGGAGATATCGGAGAAAAACGGATTTTCCAGAACTCTAGGGCCATTTTCCCACCCTTCCACACATTTCACGGAGTTGAGATTTTTAGAGTTCAATGTACCCATGAATAGCTACAAATTAAAAAAAAATTATTCTTGTGCAACCTGATGCCCAGGTTGATACCTTTTCCGGCCTTCATTTACTGGACTAATAATAAAATGTGATTAATTATTGATATTATGCATGATGTAATTATTCTCAAAATTTATTAGCCGCAACTCGGCGTTGTTTACATCCTTTTTAATATTTTATATATGCATTAGCTAGATAGGGATAATCTTGAATTTCCCGGGTTGACACGTATAACGTCATTTTACTTTACATATATTTCATCCATATTCTATCGTCTGCTCACATAGATTACTCTCGATACCACAATAGGCAAATGTATCTCTGTGTTATTTGACTACTGTACCTAGTATTTATATTTGGCAAGGCCGCGAAAAAGCAAAAAAGAGAAGTATGCTTTCAGTAACTGTTTCACACAAAATTCTATTGCGCTCATGCACTAGTATGCGTATGGGTTTGACATTAGGTTATAAATAACTCGAGAAAATTCGGAAATTAGAAATTGGGGCGACACCAGTATTATAAGAAATCATATAGTACTGAGTAAATGAAATTATTTTTATTATAATATATTTTATATCAATCTAATTGTAATATAACAAGAACAAAATGAAAATCGAAAATGGATCAAATGTCCGCATTAAACCAGATTTTTTATTCCATTATAAAAATAGCAAATCTAATTAAAGGTTCCTCGCCGAACTAAGATAGAAAGTTCAATCAAATTGGCGGCGTTAACGTTTATAATTATCGTTCGTCGATTTTAACACCTGTCACCGCCCACTTTGCACAACTATGTTCACATCTATTACATCGTACTCAGACTTAGCGTTTCATTTAGTAGACAGGAAACTTGCCTGATGGCATTGGAGCGAACGCTCGAACTTTCCATTAAGACAAATGTGAGGAGTTGTGTGGAGAATGGTGGAAAGTTCTGCACATAGGCAATACCAGAACAATGAATTTATAATAGAATAAATATTGCATGGCTTCACACTGGAATATTGTTAATGAAATTATTCTTTTTTTTTGTTTAGATTTATTAAATGTTAAAGAATATAACACTAGAAGCAGATGATTAAAATTAGAAACCAATTAGTAAAAGACCAAAAGGAGACCAAAGAAAAAATGAAAAGATAAACAATATACTGACAACAGCAACAACAGAAACGAAATGCGAGGCAGACAAACAGGAGCAATTCTAGTTAAGAGAGACGATGAAAAAGAAGAAGAAAATTACAAAATTGAAAAACTACAATTATAAAGATTAAAAATAAAAATCGTAAAAATTTAAAAATTAAAAAAAGCAAAATCTCAAATACATTCAAGATTAAAAATGAAAAAACTAGAAATTATACAAAAAAAATTAAAACATTGAGAAATTAAAACAAATTTTACTAACATAAATAAGGTTACTGGTCTAAAGACAAAAAATCCAAATAAGTAGTTTACTAGGTAAACTGACAACAAATAAATTGACAGGAATAATGATTATTTTATCACTATTTTTAAGTGGAACACCCTGTATTTTATTATTGAAACAAACTCTTTTTGTTTTCACATAAAAGACTTTTGTAGGATTCAACTTTTTTATGCTCCTTTTCTTTAGATGAGATGGTCAGATAGTAACCAGATTTATAATTTTTCTGAAAAATTATTGGATAGATTGTGAAGTAATTACAACTCGATTAAGTTTGGATTTTCTAATTATAAAACCAATTAAAATATTAAAAAGTGAAAAGAGGAATATAATTCGGATTCATAAAGCCCTGCACGTCGAACGAAGTTCCTCTTTTTTTTCGGTATCAACATTTCAACTAGACCAGGGCCAATTATTTTTGAAACAAAAAAATGGATGGTCGGATAATTTAGGGTAAATTATAAGTAAATTAAGAAAAATCAAGACGACTGTGTAAAAGTTCAGGAAGAGGGGGTGGAGGTGGCTAAATATACGTTTTGAGGGTTGGATAATAGTTTTTTACGATTTGTAGCGAAAATATGTATTCTATCGACTATTTCCCTTTTCTTAATTTCCACCAATCACAAACGCGCAATTTTGAATTACAAATGGTTTCTAGATGAAAAAAACTGTATGACAGCTCCTGTCAGTAGTTTTTTCGAGTTTTCCCGTGGCAAAACTTGACAGCTGTTGTCACCAAAAATTACAATACCTTTGATAACAAGTAATTATAGTCTCCTAGAACACCAGAAAACGACGCTAAACAATTTTTCTGATTTATTGTCAATAAATTTTGTAATATTGTTTTTAAACAGTGCTAGTCAGCCTATGTAGTGAAAATGAGCCACTTTGGAAGAAATACGAGCTTTTGGAAACTACAAGTTTAGAGCAACTAAACCTAATCCTGAAAGATTGGGCGTGGAATATGAAGAAAGAAAACGGGGAAAATTACAAAGAACTAGTTGTGAAGACAATGTGGAACACCGTTGCAAAAAAAAAGCAAGAGATGTTTTTTATGAAGTGGAAAATAATTTTTGATCCATTTAAAGATATTTTCTTCAAGTCTAGTAGGGAAGCTCGTAATGCGAAACGAAGGAATTTGCAGATGTGCGCTAATAAAAGGAAATCGAACTCTGCTTCATTAAAATTGGAAGAATACTACGCAATGGTTTTATTATGGAACGAAGACACTCCGGCGGGACTCCAGCGAAAATTTTACCATATCGCTTCAGTAGAACTTGCCTGGAGAGGTCAATTGCAGAGTTCATTATTTTAAAGAGGAAGTGGATAATTCTGGGATTAAAACAGGTAGATAACATTGTTACATATTTTTTAAAATAACTGATTATCAAAAATCCTACTTTTTAGGAAGAGTAGAATATAATCTCTTCAATAAAACGGCCCAGGGTGGAGAAAAAAAAATGGCCGATAGTAAATGGCTGGTCCCCAACACGAAGAACCCTACCTTTTATGCAGTCCGTCTTTTTAAAATTCTAATGGTTAAACGTTCATCTAGAATAACAACTGATAGATTATTCTTAATAGTAAACCCATCATTGAACAAAGAACAATCAAGTGGATGGTACAAAAACACTCCAATGAGAAAAAACGAACTTTAGAAATGGACTAAAGAAGCAGCAGAGAAGACAGGACTAAATACAAAAGAAATAAAAAAAACAAACCACTCTATGTTGTCGACAGCAGTCAGTAACCTGCCTAAAGGAGGGGTGGGTGAACAACAATTAATGAAAATTACTGGCCACAGTTCAGCCAACTCAATTAAGGGTGAAATGTGAAAAGCATATCAAATGTCATTCGATCCTCCGCAATCGCGCTGCTTTTTTGATACCATAAACTTACCATGGAAATAAGTGATTTCCCAAAATACCACAAGGAAATCTTTTAGGCTCAATTTTAAATTTGGTCAAAATGGCAAAGAGAAAAAAATAAAATACGCGTTTCCTTCGTATTTCTCATTAACAGTACATAAAAAAATGCAACAAAGACATTTCTGACGTAAAATTTTCCGTAGAACACGGTCACGCCAACCGTTTTCAATGATTCGCATCGGAAAAGCCGGAAAATGCGGAAATTTTTTTATTTTGATTTTCAAATTTCTTAAATACATATACCCCGATTTAGCTGAAATTCACAGTAGATATTCTTAGATGCATGTTTTTCCAAATCCATATACTCGTGCTTTACTCTTTATATCATTTTCATGAGTTATATACCCCAAATGGTGATTCGGGGAGTCTTTAACCGGGAAACTAACGTAATCTCTCGTTTTAGAAAATGCTGAACACGAAGACAGTGGTTACTATTCCTTTAGAGTTAACCCCCACCCATTAAATGGCCAAAAATCAGCCCCGAAAGGTTGAAAAATTTGATTTTCGCTATAAACGAGACAACCCGCGTCATCTCCTGTTTTCGAGGATGCTGAACGCGATGGTACTGTTGGATCTTCTCACTGTATCGACTTCACCCCCCAAACGACCCAAAAACCACCCCCAAAAGGGTGAAACAATTTTTTCTCGTATATAGCGAAAAACAAATTTTTCACCTCTTCGGGGGTAATTTTTGGCAATTTGAGGGGTGGAGTCAACTCTAAAAGAATTGTAACGACTACTTTCGTGTTCGGCATCCCCTAAAATGGAGGATTACGCTAGTTTTTCCGGTGAAAGACACGGAATCCGCGAATCACCATTTGGGGGGTGGTTTTTGGCTGTTTGGGGGGAGGACTACTCGAAAAGAATTTTAACGCCCACTATCGTGATCAGCATCCCCGAAAATGGGGAGGGGGGCTTATTTTGGGGGCGTCAAAAATTTAATTGTATTTTTCGAGGTATTTTCCGACTCACAGAATGCACTATATATATATATATATATATATATATATATATATATATATATATATATATATATATATGAATAGCTGGGCTTCCGGGATCTGCTCCGTGTTGTCACTGGTTGATTCTCAATAGAATCGTTCAACTGACGACGTTTCGGCACAATCTCATGTGCCATCTTCAGGTCTTTGCTTCTAGTTAAACTGACTTCTCTTAGCGTTGTCGAAGGTTTATGTACTCTCTTCGTTTTCCGGTCTACTGCACACAGTAGTCTGTTTGTTGGCGGGGTGCGCGGGGCTTTCTATTTGTGATCTCCTCCCCGTAGAGTAGAGTTATGTTCTGCTTTAGGTTTCCACGGGCATTATATGAATAGCTGGGCTTCCGGGATCTGCTCCGTGTTGTCACTGGTTGATTCTCAATAGAATCGTTCAACTGACGACGTTTCGGCACAATCTCATGTGCCATCTTCAGGTCTTTGCTTCTAGTTAAACTGACTTCTCTTAGCGTTGTCGAAGGTTTATGTACTCTCTTCGTTTTCCGGTCTACTGCACACAGTAGTCTGTTTGTTGGCGGGGGTGCGCGGGGCTTTCTATTTGTGATCTCCTCCCCGTAGAGTAGAGTTATGTTCTGCTTTAGGTTTCCACGGGCATTATATGAATAGCTGGGCTTCCGGGATCTGCTCCGTGTTGTCACTGGTTGATTCTCAATAGAATCGTTCAACTGACGACGTTTCGGCACAATCTCATGTGCCATCTTCAGGTCTTTGCTTCTAGTTAAACTGACTTCTCTTAGCGTTGTCGAAGGTTTATGTACTCTCTTCGTTTTCCGGTCTACTGCACACAGTAGTCTGTTTGTTGGCGGGGGTGCGCGGGGCTTTCTATTTGTGATCTCCTCCCCGTAGAGTAGAGTTATGTTCTGCTTTAGGTTTCCACGGGCATTATATGAATAGCTGGGCTTCCGGGATCTGCTCCGTGTTGTCACTGGTTGATTCTCAATAGAATCGTTCAACTGACGACGTTTCGGCACAATCTCATGTGCCATCTTCAGGTCTTTGCTTCTAGTTAAACTGACTTCTCTTAGCGTTGTCGAAGGTTTATGTACTCTCTTCGTTTTCCGGTCTACTGCACACAGTAGTCTGTTCGTTGGCGGGGGTGCGCGGGGCTTTCTATTTGTGATCTCCTCCCCGTAGAGTAGAGTTATGTTCTGCTTTAGGTTTCCACGGGCATTATATGAATAGCTGGGCTTCCGGGATCTGCTCCGTGTTGTCACTGGTTGATTCTCAATAGAATCGTTCAACTGACGACGTTTCGGCACAATCTCATGTGCCATCTTCAGGTCTTTGCTTCTAGTTAAACTGACTTCTCTTAGCGTTGTCGAAGGTTTATGTACTCTCTTCGTTTTCCGGTCTACTGCACACAGTAGTCTGTTTGTTGGCGGGGGTGCGCGGGGCTTTCTATTTGTGATCTCCTCCCCGTAGAGTAGAGTTATGTTCTGCTTTAGGTTTCCACGGGCATTATATGAATAGCTGGGCTTCCGGGATCTGCTCCGTGTTGTCACTGGTTGATTCTCAATAGAATCGTTCAACTGACGACGTTTCGGCACAATCTCATGTGCCATCTTCAGGTCTTTGCTTCTAGTTAAACTGACTTCTCTTAGCGTTGTCGAAGGTTTATGTACTCTCTTCGTTTTCCGGTCTACTGCACACAGTAGTCTGTTTGTTGGCGGGGGTGCGCGGGGCTTTCTATTTGTGATCTCCTCCCCGTAGAGTAGAGTTATGTTCTGCTTTAGGTTTCCACGGGCATTATATGAATAGCTGGGCTTCCGGGATCTGCTCCGTGTTGTCACTGGTTGATTCTCAATAGAATCGTTCAACTGACGACGTTTCGGCACAATTTGGTGCATTTTCCGGCTTTTCCGAGGGGAATCATTGAAAACGGTTGGCGTAACCGTGTTCTACAGAAATGTCTTTGTTGCATTTTTTTATGTACTGTTAATGAGAAATACGAAGGAAACGCGTATTTTATTTTTTTCTCGTTGCCATTTGGCCAAATTTAAAATTGAGCCTAAAAGATTTCCTTGTGGTATTTTAGGCTGAAAATTTGGGAAATCACTTATTTCCATGGTAAGTTTATGGTATCAAAAAAGCAGCGCGATTGCGGAGGGTCGAATGACATCTGATATGCTTTTCACATAGAATGACCCTTAAGCCTTATCTGTAAATGGATAATGAGCATTATTCCAACATCGTAAACACCCTTAGAAGTGACGCCTCAGAACCTCCAGCTATAAAACAGAAAATAGAAGATCCTGCAGCCATTCCTCGAGCTTCTCACTTTACAGTCGGACCCATCAACAACATTAATGATTTACCTACACCCAACGTTATCAATGAGTTAACAAAGATTTCAAACAATACTCCTACTGTGTACCAAAATTGCAATTTATATTTTAATTGTACCATAAATAATTAAGTTTGTAGTATTTTGTGATTAAATAAATTACCTGTTTTTCAGTTTTCAAATTAATACCTACATATTTATTATGTATGCGTATATAATAGGTAGTATGTTTTGTAAGCTATGTGTATGCAGAATAATCTGTTACTCATGAAATAGTCTTGTCAGATACCATTCGGGCATCTAATTTTTCTTGTGAAAAAAATCGGAAAAACACAATGCAAAGTAATATTTTTTTAACAAAATGCATTCGTGCAGGTGCAAAAATCCTCGTCTTCGACTCGGATTTTTGTTGCCACTAGCACTCATGCTTCTTGTTAAAATATTACTTAGCAACGTGTTTTTTCGATTTTTTTCGGAAAAATTAGATGCCCTTATAATATTACTTACGAAAAAAGTTTAATATAAAAGTTGTATATAGATAATTAAAAAATCTAAAACTGTCAGATACATTAAACTTTTTTTCGATATAATGCATATTTCAGCCATACTGCTAAGAATTCTTCGTGAATTTGGGTATTTAAAATCGGTTTGGCCCTGGTCTAAACAACCAACTCATCATTGCTCTAGTTTGTCAAAGAACATTAATTGAAATAAGCAGTAATTTTAAATATTTTTTTTGGAAAAAATCTTGGGAACGCCCCTGAAAACCCCCAAAAATTTAATTATTCTTAGAGTTTAATATTCTCGAGTTTGTATGTAGATTTCTGAAAGTTTTCGACGAGTACTAAATGCAATTTAATGTTTATATAAGAGAAAACTTTTTCTAGTAAAACAAGTAAATAACCTTTTTCCGAAATGGCGTACAAGAAGAGAAACTTCCTAACCGATTGCCACTTAAAGTTGAGTTTAGCGTGGAGACTTTAAAAAGTCCTTCGGAACTTCCAAACTTTCGATGAGAAGACGCAGTTACTGTCATGTAGATTTTTAACTTGGAATTTCTGTGTTAAAAGAAACAGCGAGAACGCGAGAAGAAACGCGTGGGCATATCACTTGCAGTCTTGCACATTTTTAAATACTTATCTTAAAAATATCGATAATAAAACGAAATAGGTGCTAAGTATCGACGTTGAATTATAAAAAAGTAAGAAAGACCAACTAAAAGAAAGGAAGAAATTATAATTATCGAAAAAATAGTCTAGCAACACAAACAGATCAAACCGCTGACACCAGTAGAAATTAATACTAATAAATTCAAAAAAGCTCCAGGATCTCATCTAATCATTGGACATATTCTAAAACAGCTCCGACAAAAGGTAAGTACTGTTAAAACTCACCACCCCTATCAACGTTGTAATCAAACCAAGATATGTACCTGAAGATTAGATTTGCGTGGTTCCAATAGTCTTCCTATGTTATTACTCCAAAACTAACAAATCTAGGTCGTTCATTTTTGGCAGAGACTTATGGAACGCCATGAAATCACTTAAAGGTGTCCATAAACCAGTCATAGAAATCACTCAGGAGCTAAACAATCCCATCTCTATAAATATTTTCCATCAGTTTTCAGTCCTATTAATTGTTGTCCTGAGTCAACTCAATGGTATCAGTCAAATTTTTTTAACAACGATATTACTTTCTCCTTTAAACTTGCAACCATTGATCAAATTAAATCACTAGTATTAGGTTTGAAATCGGATGCTACAACTTTCTCTCCCTGTTACTGCTCCTTTTATAACCATATAAATATGCGTTAATAAAACCTTTGCCTAAATAAAATAGTCCCTTAGTGATCTTCGCCCAATAAGCATTCTCCCAGCACTGTCTAAAATCTTAGAAAAAGTTATTTATCAAAAAATATACGACTATGTATTTAATAATAACATAGTAACATATATACCAGTCAGGCTTTCGTAAGGAGTTTAGTATAACGACACTACTTCTAGATTTAACCGATAATATACTTCGGTCATTAGATGAGCAAAAAGCTACATCAGTCATTCTGCTAGATTTTTCTAAAGCTTTTGACACTATCGATCGTGCTCTTCTGTGTGCTAAACTTAAACATTTTGGATTTGATGAAATTTCCCTACGATTTTTCAAATGTTATTTATCAAACCGTTATCAAAAAGTAATTATTAACAACTCACCCGATGTTACATCAATTACTTCAGGTGTACCTCAAAATTCTGTCCTTGGACCCCTTCTTTTCTCAATATATATCTCTGACCTTATAAATCTTTGGACAGTTTAAAATTACACTCATTTGCAGACGATACACAAATGTATTTTTCATTTGTACCTGAAACCGTAAATTTAGTATCTCAAATAATAAATCGGGATTTAGAAGCTATTTGTACCTACTCAAGTAATCATAACCTTAAACTAAATGCTAAAAAATGTAATTCTATATTGTCCTCATACCTCCAAAGCCATTGTTGAACAAAATTTAAAACTAGTTATTAAAAATGAACCATTAAAAATTGTTAATAGTTGAATCCTATCTGGTACTACGTCAATTGTAGAGGTCGGGGTATTTTAAACTTTACATTACGAAAATTACTTTGTGATGTCAATTCTTAATTATGGCCTTTGGTTTTTTTATCCTTGCTTAGATCAAGTTACTAAATTTCGATTGCAAAAAATTCAAAATAATTGTTGCCGTTTTGTCTTTGGCATAAGAAAATATGACCATGTATCAAGTAAGCTAAAACAACTTGGATGGTTGAACATAAGTAACTTGTATAACTACCACCTTGCCTCTTTGATATACCAAATTATTTTGACGTCGAATCCTATTTATTTGAGGAACATTCGTTTTTCGTGGTGTGTCTCTAAGATATCCTCCTAGTCTCATGTTACCACGATATAGGTTATCAATTTTTAAACGGTCATTTACTTATAATTCAGTTTTAGTTTTTAACAGTATTCCTCAAAGTCTGACAGTTAAGTCTCTCAGTTTTTTAAAACAAAATTATATATAGGTTCTGTTATTTTTCTATGGCATTTTATGAATTTCGATGAAGATAAAATGACATTATTCTGTAGCCTCGTGCAAGTATTACATTTTTTCAACCATCACCTTCTATCCACGTTTAATAACTTTTGCAAACTTTAATTCTGGAATCAATTATAAAGTTAGTGAGTCGAGTGAAAGCGAAAAAGGAATGAATAGAAAAAGAGGGGCTTGCACCTGTGCTGTTCCGTTTTGGGAAATAAACGTACGAAAAGGGAGAATTTCCTTCAATAATTTATAAGCGAAATCAATAAGAAACAATTGCATCCTATTAGAGTACAAACTAGCAAGTTCGGAGCGAGAACTCTGTTAAATATAAATGGGACCACGCTGCTGTTCGCATGTTCAATAATTAATAATCTTACTTCAAGATGGCCGTGATCCTCTTCGTTTTTGTTTGTCTATCTCGTATTCACTTTAATTATATAATACATTTTTTTTCTTTTATTGTCTAGTGTTAAATCTTACACGTAGAAAAATTTAATGAAAACCCAAAACTATTTAAAAAGAAGTTCAAGTAGTTTTTACAGCGACCTGTAGGCTTAGATCCACATCCCCAACAAGTCATTCATAAGTTTCAAATATTCTGTGCTCAAGGATGAAGTGAGATAAATATATAAAATGTGTGATCATGGCGTCCAATTTATGCTGAGATGCATGGACGTACCGTTACAGAGAGAAATGGGATGTAACACAATACATTTAGATTTTTTAACGATTTTAATTTTACCACGTCGGTTACATAGAAAATTTAAAATACTAATGAAAATATATTTAATTCATTTCTATAACTCATAGTGGCGTTGTACTTCAAATACTCTTCTTTATGGATATTAAAACCACTTATTTTGTTAAAAAGTTTCTTAATTTTGACGTTTCGACTTCCTTAATTACATTTAATGTAGAAACAGAAGACTTGATAATCTTACAAAAATATGACAGAAACATAGGACACCGAGAAAGATTTTGAAATTGAAGATGTCAAAATCTGTTTTGAAAGAAGGATAGCGCATTTGCATATTATAAGAGAATTTATACTTCGTCATAAATGAAGTTTTCTTGATAATATTATCATAAGAAAAAACCATATAAAAACTTATGATACTTTCCCGATATAGAGGGTATCCGTTTTGCAATTAACTCTTTTTGTAAAATAGGCATCCAAGTTTTTGAAATATCTACCGAACAATTAGAAACACATTCGTTATTATTTAAGCATATCAATGCTGCTTCTTTAACTTTACGGTTATAATTATTAGGTTCTTTTAATAATCTACTTGAAGAATCACATTGTATTTTATGACCAAAATCCCATGCATGTTCACATATTTTTTATTTTTTGAATTGTTTATTTTTAATGTATGATTGGTGTTCATTAAGTCTAATATGAAAAGGTCTGGATGTTTCTCCTATATAAAATTTATTACATTCGCATGGAATTTTGTAAATACAATTTTTTGTATTTTGAATTTCATTAAAAGGTTTGAAAAACTGCTTTTAAATTAAATGTTTTGATTTCGCCCCAAAAAAATTATTTATGGGAAATTTTTAATGACATTGATTAGATGTCCGCGTCTTTATTTTGAACTGATATAAATACGGTTTAATAAGTTAATTTATATCTCAAAATATTAAAGTTATTAGTTTTAAGTAGAACAACCTATTGAAAATTATCCTAATTCTAATATACTTGTTCCAAACAAAAAAAATCCAAACTTTCAATTACCTAAACCTCTTAACCTTTATTTAAATAAATTAATCACGCGGTTTCGAGCTGTCGGAAACCTATACACGCACCCAAAAATTAGTTGGAAGTCTTTTTTTGTATAAAGCTGCAATATATCAGAGCATTTTTATCAGAACTAACGGATACAATGGGAAGGGTGTTGTGGCCTCCATTGTTTGAACCCTCCTTAATGAAACTCCTATTTTTAGACCCTTTGACTTTACTGTCTAGCGTTCTCCAACATATTATAAATTGAATGGATCCTCTCCAGGATTTTTGACTAAAGGTCGTTTTTTGTAAGATTTATGAATTTGTGCTCTTTCATCTACATGAAAATTAAAAAATATTTTTAAATGTTTTAAAAGGGTTTATAATATTTTTTATGCTACAATATTCCTGGGTTTGAAGGTTTAAAAGAATTCAAATTATTATGTAAAAATTTATTTTTAACTTATTTTATTTGATTTGCTATTCTTTTTTTTTTAACTTCGGACCGATTCGTCTAGCAGCTAAAGGCTTTGGGCGTCGAGATGCCAATTTATTAACAAGTGAAGGTGTATTTGAATTTCTGTTAAATGAACTAAAAAATTTAAACAATCAAATAAGTTATTATTATTTAATACTTTAGATTTAGAAGAACGAATTCAAGAAAGAAGACAAGTAGTATTATTAGCAACTCTTTTGCTGTATTTGCAAAATCCACAAAACATTTCCAGTTCAGCAAAGAAATCTAGTGCACTATGTATAGCTTGAAAAACTGAAATTATTAAGTTATATGGAGAGATATTGTCTAAAATATTTCCAAATTCGTATGTGAAAACTGATTCTGATGAAGAGCAAATCGAAGAAAGTGAAGAAACTATTCATCATAGTAAAGCTTTTTTAAAAGAAACCATGGAAAAATCAATTCAGACGTTTATTGAAGATCCTGAAGAAAAACTCAAGATCCAAAGACGCTGAAAGCTGAATTTTCATTATATGAACATACGGGATAGCCCCCATTACAATATAATGAATCAATAAATTATGTTAAACTAAAATTAAATATACCTAATTAAAAGGTATAAAATATATAACACTGAACAAGCTTTTGCCACCATGGTCTGAATATGGTCAACAAAAGTTAGCTGAGAGTCCAACACAACTTCTAGATCTTTTATTGATTTAACAGAATTCAACTACTTTGCTTCTATCACATAAGAAGTGTCATATTTTTTTGTTGATTTAAAAAAGCTAATGTATGAACATTTATCTGGCTTTAAATGAAGCTTATTCCTATAACACCAATCAATCAGATTGTCCAAGTCTTATTGTAGCAATAACTGATCATCTGTAGATTTTATACATTTGAATATTTTGAGATCAAACAATAGATAATCCGAATTTCTAATACAGCTTCCAATGTCATTTGTGAATAAGATAAAAAGCAAAGGTGCACAATGTGATCATTGAGGAACACCTGAAAGCACTTCAATATCATCAGACTTACTCGAACCTATTTTGACTTTTTGTGTACGTCCTGATAAAAAAGATCATTACTAAAACCGATGCATTCAAGTTTGCCTAGCAAAGTATCATGGTCTACTCTATCGAATGCCCTGGAAAAGTCTGTATAGATGGTGTATATTTGACATTTGCTTTCAAAGGCATACAATATTTTGTCCTCATAAATCAATAAGTTAGTTACAGTTGATCTTTTTGATGAAAATCCTTGCTGATTATTTACTATAAGCTCCCTGCATGAGAAACTCAACTGATCATAGATTAGACTATCGAAAAGTTTTGATATAGAAGATTGAATGCACACAGTTCTATGGTTTTTTATGTCCTCCCTCTTTCCTGATTTAAATATGGACATGATAAAACTTTGTTTCCAGCTGTCCGGGAATACTCCAGTTTTCAAAGAGAGATCGAATATTAAATAGAGCGGAAAAATTAATGAATGAATGCAACTTTTCAAAAAAATGTTTGGAATTCCATGAGGACCTACTGTAAATTTAATTGGCAGACTGGTGATTTTATTATATATCATTTCTAGGGATATTTTAGGGCATATTCTTGTTTAGGTATACCGTTGTTATATGTATTATCAATTTTTAAGTAAATTGTTGAAAAGTATTTGGCAAATAGTTCAGCTACTTCCTCATTATTTCCAGCTCTTGATACCTCCAAATACATGGACTGTGGTAGATTATATGAGGATTTTTTACTTTTTATGTAGTTCCAGAAAAATGCTGAAAATTCCATATTTCATTGCTTTGTGATTGTTTGATTGTTTTGATGGGCCTTTTTCTTCTTTAATACTAAGTTTCTTAATTCTGAGGAAAACCATTTTGGAAAAGTGGATGTTTTGTATTCCTTCAGTGGAACAAATAGAGTCACTGCCATGTTAATTATTTCCTAGAGATTTTCTACTGCACTATTTACATCGGAGGAGCCTAGACATTTTTTCCAATCAATTGGATTAAGATAGTTATTAATACCAATATAGTCTGCATTACGAAAGTCGTAATAATATTCCTTATAATCTCTCGCTGTTGAAATTGTTATCTTTGTCAGATTGGTAAAGATTAAATCTAAAAATACATTTTTAAAATTCTTCAGTAGTTTCACAGTGTGTATTATATATCTCTTCTGATGAATTAGGTGGTAAGTAAACTCCCCCAACAATAATAATTGTCTCTTTTCCAACAACTTTTGATAAAAATAAATTGTTCTACAGTTTTATGTACTACTTCTACGATTCTAGCACTCAATAATTTCTTTACCGCTATGAGAACTCCGCCTCCTCTGGATTTGTTACTAGTTAGTTCAATCCGGTCACATCTGAATACGTCATAAGATTCAAATTTTATTTCAGCTTCGTTGAAGTCACTGGTAAGCCAGCTTTCAATTCAAATTATTATATCATATACTGAGTTTGATACCGCTAATGATAAATCGAGAATATTTGTCCGTAGTCCACCAACAGTAAATCTGTAATGGGATTTAGCCACCGTTCAGTGGATATTCAATGTTTTTTAAATCCTATTTTCTTAAAATATACTTTTTTTTTCTCGAAATTTATGTTTTAGTACTTTTTTTAATAGATTATATTTTCTGAGTAAATACTGTTGTTTTGTATTTCAAAATTTTAAAATTTTGACTTCATATTTTGATAGAGCATCAAAAAGGAAGCTTATGGTTTGATGTCGCCCGTCGTACTTCTTCAGAAACACCTTCAAAATGGCGTCCAAAATAGGAAAATTTTGATTTTATATTTATATAGAGCATCAAACTGTAGTATACAAACGTCTTTGTTCGGTCTATGGCAATGCTAGAAGAGCATTCTCAACTGGTTATTAATGTTTTAGTTTTTACTCTTATACAGGTAGGATCGGGCCTGCTTTTGACCAAGTTTTAATTTTCTTAGTAATTGTTTGTCGAATTTGGGGACACACCCGCTCAAGACGCCCCTGTTGTGAAAATACCGACAAAAACAAGGAATCCTACCGAAAGGAATTTATCTTAAGATCTGTGCATGGTCTTTTAGATAGTATAGCATTCATTTAGTTTTGCAACTAACTCATACGAAGAACATAAGACCCCAAGCGGAAAATGTATTACCGGAATCAGAATAAAGCAGCGCAGAACAATGTTGAACTATAATAGCCATTGTTATGATGAAGTGGTAGTCACAAACTTTGCAAATTTCCTGACAAAACACTAACAATATATTATTTTTATTACGGACGTCTTTTGATTCCGAGTGTACCGTTCGAGTCTCTCAAGTGTTTTAAATCTAAAAAAACCCAGAACATTTTATCAAAAGTTGGTTACATAAGAACCTTTTCCCTTAATAATTTATGTCGAGACGTGAAATAATAAAATACTTCTTCGGGCTGCAAATTTGAAATATGTCCCCGAACAGTTTAAATTGAAATATACGCTTTAGCCTTTTTCCTAGCATATTAAACAAATGCGAGTTGAAAACGGCGTTTGTTTCTTTGAATTACCGCTTGTAAAAGTAAATACGGTGGCAAAACTAAGGTAGAAATTTATGCTTGTACAAAGGTTTTTTTTACATAACCTTTTTATAATTTACTGCCTTTGAAATTTCACTGAAACCGTCTGTTTGGTCGTTCTTTTTTACATTTCTAAATTCTATAGCTCTTTTTGCATTGGAAATTTTTCTTAAAAGTTACGTTACAGTTCAAAGGAAGTTGTATACTTAAAATTGTAGGTTGTATCCAGCAAATGTAACACATTTTTTTTTATTTTTGTGAGAGGAGTGAAAAATTTCGTGCTGTTTTTCACCAAAGACAGTACAAATTTGCAGCCAGTACTGCATTATTAAATGAAAATTGCGCTAACTGCGTAAGAAGACCTCTCACTTTAAAGGCTCAAATACACGAGCAATAAACCTGCGAAACTTCTTGCAGAATCAACTTGCTCATTACTAAATAAAATATTAAAAAACAATTCACTTACATACCATATTCTCTGTTGTTGAAGGGTTTGTGTAGTCACATGATATAAAGTTCAACGCTTCAAAAAACTCCCGCGTACTTTGGTACGTTATTACTTTCGTAACTTCAGAGTGAAATTGTGTCCTGAAATTGTGCAGATTCCTAGTTATTTCATCGACAATCGTGCTAAATGAACCAGCCAGATCCTTTAAAGCATTTTCTTTTTTAATTCTGTTCCAGAATAATTTGATTTTTACATCCCATAGTTCCCGGAAACTTTCCCAATCCGTAATTAATGAAAACACTTCATTTTTATCCCAGGTTTTTTGTATCACCTGACATTTTAAAAAATTACAGAAAGAAATATTACAGTAGCACAAAAACTTTCAGCACGTTTGGAAACTACACTACTCTCACAGAGAAGGTAATTGTCTGTTTACATAAAACAAAAATATAATCTCTGACACATATTGCGCAACATTTCAAAAGTGTCGAGAGATTGCCTCAGCCATGTTTACACGTACATGAGACCAACTCTCGCAATAAGTTTATTGCTCGTGTATTCGAGCCTTAACACCTCTTGTGCAATTTTTTTGTTAATAGACGTTCGTACTTTTATCTGAATTAGTTTTCTACTCACTCGTATATTCCTTGCCTTTTAATATTTCCACGACTTCTGGGACAAATTAATATTTTATTAAATTAAGACCTAAAAAATGAATATTCAAGATCTATTAACTTCCAACATATGGTCCAAAATTAATCCTGACGAGAATGGTTTCCACAGCGCTTTTAAGAGCGTGCCGCCAGCTGTCTGACCTGACCTTCAATCGTGTTTTTTTCGGAATTCTTTTTTTAAATCTTGTGTGACCGGCTATAAATTGACGTATAGAAATTTTCGAGGATGAATTTTCCGAGCAGCGCCAGTTTATTAAAAATGTTTTTTTTCTTCATTTTCATGTATTATGTCATTTGGTTTTTTTGTTCTATGACGTTCCTGAACACACTGACCATGCATACAAGGCAGGACCTCGATGTTTGAAACGTGAGAGAGCAACTCGTGTGCGAGAATGTACCACGTGATCACTCCTCACTCTCTCAGCGTCACAAAATCCGTAAGTTTGAAATCAAGAGAAATCGTCTACGAGTTCACATAGGAGTGCTCTACTGGGTTGAACCAGTAGAGTTGAGTATAGTAAGAGAGTGATCATGCGCAATAGCACCGTGAAGGCGTTAAGTGTCAAGACTGTCAAGTAAAAAAATGTTTTCTGTTTAGGTATATTTCGTTTAAGGTTATGATGACTCGTTTCAATCATATCATTAGCTGTAGAACATTGACCTTTTTATTTTGCCGATTTGCTTATTGTTTTTTGAATATATTGTTGGAAGAATACCATACAATGAATGATGACGAAATGTTATTTAATATTTTAATTAATGATGTAGAGGATGCTGAACAACAGATGAATGCATATCATGGAAGGACTATTTTTCAAAATGTGAATCCTGTTGTATTATATTAAACAAACTTTTTATTAAACATTTTAAACTGGATAAAAATATGTTTGACAACTTAACTTTCCATATGAACAATATATTTTTCATCCCATCTTAAAGTCAAGGTTTCAAGAAAGAAAATGAGCTCTGATAAAATTAATAAATTGAAAATTTATAAATAATAACTTTTTCGATTGAAAATTAGGCTTTTTGTTAGTTTAAAGTCGTAAAATGTTTTATATTTTTAATAAATGAATTAATATTATTATTAAAAATAAAATAATTTTTCCGAGGGAAACTATTTATTTTACGATTTTGTACGATGTTATATTAAAATAAATCAATCAAATCTCAAATTTCCAATTTTTTGCCTTGATGTAGAAAAAATTTCTTTTTTGTGTTTTAAATAATTTTTTAAAACAATATATATTTAAATACATATAGACAAAACATCAAATTTAGCAAAGAATTTTGGAATTTTATTACTTTAATTCCCAGCTGGAATTCCTACTATGTATTTTATATTATACAGTGTTATTTACTAGAATTTTAAACTTCAAACTATAACACAATTAAATTTATTTCTTAAAAGGATTATAGGTTTTTACCAGTATGGTGCATACCTGTGCTGTAATCCAATCAGACAAAGTTCCTTGAAATAAAGCGATAACCGACGAAGAAAATGAGCTCTGATAAAATTATAAATTGAAAATTTATAAACTAACTTTTTCGTTTGAAAATTAGGCTTTTTTTTAATTTAAATTCGTATAACTGTGAAAAATAAATATTTTGCTTTGAAAAATTGTCATTTTAATTTTCGATAATTTTTCTAAAAAATGTTTTGTATTTTTAATCAAATATAAATCTAAAGAGCTTATAATTGGTCTTAATCCAATAATGTGGATGTCTGTCCTAATCAGTTCTTCTATTTCTTCTTGTACGAAGGTTTCAAGTGAACTAAAATATATGTTTTCCTCTACTTTTTGTTGAACTGTCTAAATTTAAATTTGGCAACGTTGATACGATTTCGAGATGGCTCACAGCTTTCAAATATGTGTGTAGGAGTTGCTCGTATAGGAGCATTTCTCTCTGTTTCAAACATCGGGGTCCAGAGAACTTTCTCCATCGCGCTCTGAGACATGGGGAGCCGTGCGCATGCGCAAGTAGCTGAGCGCGTCGAAAAATGTAGCATCTAGTCAGAGGAACTATCAATAAAATAAAAAAAAGTTTGTGTCCTTTTTCCGTAAAATTCATGCGAGTAAGTTTTAAAGTGAAAACAACAAATTTTAAAGTGAAAGCAGTAAAATTTCTTGGTTAACATAAACTTCGTTGTATTAATTCAGTGCCACAAATTGCGGAACTTATCATAAAGTATTTAGTGTGTAACAAAAGTGTAAGACAATGTGAACCGACATAAAATGAAATTTTAGTAGAAACTTAATTTCTCTCCTTGTCTCGTAAGTCGCATTCGTCGTCTCCTACGTAATGATCCTATCACACACGACCTGACTGCGCCAATTTTATGCACAAGCATATGCTCTTTGTTGTGCACAATAGCGGCTCTGAAGACCGGCGTAGGGTAGAACTCGGGGGCGGTAGAGGAGGCAATCTAGTTTAGTGTTCATATACTTTTCCACTTTTCTTTTTTATTGAGAGGCAATTTCGAGACCAAATTGAAATCTTTGTATTCTCGAGTTCGACGTGGAAGTCTCTCTAAGTCCGATATCTGATCAGATTATGCTTGCAGCTAAGAGAGGAGGCCTCCTCGGCTCGGGAACAATTTCTGCTTTGCCTTGTGAGAGTCATGTCGAGTCAGAGGCGTAACAACTACTATTTTATTTTCCTACTTTCGTATGTACTTTATTGTATCGCTAGAATAGAAAGTTTCTCTTGGGTGCGACATGGAAATTGTAGGAATATTTACGAAAGAGATATGTAACCAATAGAAACTAGACTTTAACAAAATATGTTTCTAGAAATTTCTACGAATAATAATAACCCACTTTATTATTTGAAATGCTGTAAGAAATATTTAAAATTCTAACACGAGGAACAAAATTCCCACGTGAGTTGTGTATTTTTCTTTTTTTGGTCCTGTCAAACTAATAAAAGTATTACATGTCATTTTCACCAAATTTTTGTAATTTAAATCTATACAAAAAGACTGGAACGAAAATTCAAGTGTATATGCGGGAACGACTTGCCTGAATAGATATTTTTGGAAAAAAGGGAATACTTAATTGGAAAGAAGATCAGTCAAGGTTCATACAGATGTCTGGTCTTTGGGTATAATTCTGTTTATAATGTTGATGATGACAAAAGAGCATCAGACCTGTTAAAGAACAGGAGCCAGCTGAAAATCGTTACAGGACTCCTCACTGGCAATGTGCCAGTAAAAGGGCACCTCAATAAGATGGGACTGTACAACGGTGCAGAATGTGAAGGAAACGGAAACAGTGACACATATACTGTGTAGATGTGAGGCACTGGACCGCAAAAGACAGCAAATTTTTGGGCAGCCAGTAGGTGAGCCAGAACTATACAACACCCACCCAGTACAGGACCTGTACATGCTTATACAAGGCACTAAGGTACTGGGTTGGGCGTTGTAACCACATAAAGAAAGGGAAGATAAAATGGGCCGGTGGCTTCGGTCAGGGGGTGAAGCAGCAGAAACAATGGGAGCTTAAATTCATTCGAAATTATAACCATCCTTGTTTTACTTACAGTTATGTAATGTTATGACTGTCAATGCTACTTTATTTTTCAATTTTTATTTTTTTAGGTACTTGTTTCTACCCTAGAAGAGCTGTTTTTATTGATCAACCTAACCGACGTGCTTTTATTACTTTCACAAGGTCATTTATTATCGTTTTTTAACGAACAATAATTATTCATTATATGCTTTGAATGGTTTATATTTTGAGAATAAAACGCAAAGGTGCGGTTAAATTTTTTTATTCAATATTTTTCATGTTACTGCTATGACAATTGATAAATTGGATCCTTTTCTACATCCACAACTCCACCACTGTAAGCTGGTAAATATTTTGAAATGAATTTTTGTCATCATATTTCAGCTCTTTTTTTTATCGGTTATAATACGCATGTAACAAAAATTCCGACACGAAATATTTGCTGCAGAAGGCCGGTTTCCAAATAACCGGCCGGTCAAAAATTCTTTAATGTTACAGTTCCTGCACGCATTGTTTCGCTCTATTATTATTAAATATAAAACGCCCGGCATTAATTCAAAGCAAAACTGATAGTTACAGGAGCGGAATAAACAAATTTTGTTGGTCTTATAGCGAACCAAAACTACTTGATGTGGAAGTTTGAAATTTTAACCAGCGAACCAAGAAAAGTACAAGTTTCATATGCGCCATCAATTAAGAAACACATAGTTGTATACGAAATTTATTTCCTACAGATTTCATAGAGTATTTGTCGTCTTAATTTCCACCAATCACAAACGCGCAATTTTGAATTGCAAATGGTTTGTTTCTACATGAAAAAACTGTATGACAGCTCCTGTCAGTAGATTTTTCTAGTTTACCAGAGGCAAAACTTGACAGCTGTTGTCACCAAAAATTACAATACCTTTGATAACAAGTAATTATGGTCTCCTAGGACACCAGAAAACGACGCTAAAAGATTTTATTGTCAATAAATTTTGTAACATTGTTTTTAAACAGTGCTAGTCAACTTTGTAGTGAAAATGAATCGCTTTGGAAGTGAACTATGACTAATATTGATCTGGCGATTGAGAAAAGTGTACCGTACAATACCGTTAAAACCCATTCGTCAATATGGAAACAGTTTATTGAATTCTGCAAGGCAAAGAAATACGAGCTTTTGGAAACTACAAGTTTAGAGCAACTAAACCCAATCCTGAAAGATTGGGCGTGGAATATGAAGAAAGAAAACGGTGAAAATTACAAAGAACTAGCTGTGAAGACAATGTGGAACACCGTTGCAAAAAAAATGCAAGAGATGTATTTTATGAAGTGGAAAATACTTTTTGATCCATTTAAAGATATTATATTCAAGTCTAATAGGAAAGCTCGTAATGCGAAACGAAGGTATTTGTAGATGTGCGCCAATAGAAGGAAATCTCTATCTGCTTCATAAAAATTGGAAGAATATTACGCAATGGTTTTATTATGGGACGAAGACACTCCGGCGGGACTCCAGCGAAAATTTTACCATATCGCTTCAGTAGAACGTGCCTGGAGAGGTGGAGAAGCAGTCAATTGTAGAGTTCATTATTTTAAAGAGGAAGTGGATAATTCTGGGATTAAAACAGGTAGATAACATATTTTTAAAATACCTGATTTTCAAAAATCCTGCTTTTTAGGAAGAGTAGAATATAATCCTGTCTTCAATAAAACGGCCCATGGTGGAGAAAAAAAATGGCCGATAGTAGGTAACTGGCTGGTCCCCAACACGAAGAACCCTACCTTTTGTCCAGTCAGTCTTATTAAAATTCTAATGGTTAAACGTTCATCTAGAGTAACAACTGATAGATTATTCTTAACAGTAAACCCATCATGGAACAAAGAACAATCAAGTGGATGGTACAAAAACACTCCAGTGGGAAAAAACGAACTTTCGAAATGGACTAAAGAAGCAGCCGAGAATGCAGGATTAAATATAAAAGAAATAAAATAACAAACCACTCTACACGATCGACAGCAGTCAGTAAACTGGCTAAAGGAGGCGTGGGTGAACAACAATTAATTAAAATTACTGGCCACAGTTCAGCCAACTCAATTAAGCCTTATCTGCAAATGGATAATGAGCATTATTCCAACATCATAAACATCCTTAGAAGTGACGTCTCAGAACCTCCAGCTAAAAAACAGAAAACAGAAAACAGAAGATCCTGCAGCCACTCTACAACTGGATGCATCAACAACATTAATGATTTACCTACACCCAACGTTATCAATGAGTTAACAAAGATTTCAAACAATACTCCTACTGTGTACCAAAATTGCAATTTATATTTTAATTGTACCATAAATAATTAAGTTTGTAGTATCTTGTGATTAAATAAATTACCTCTTTTTCAGTTTTCAAATTAGTACCTACATATTTATTATGTATGCATATTTAATAGGTAGTATGTTTTGTAAGCTATGTGTATGCAGAATAATCTGTTACTCATGAAATAGTCTTGTCAAATACCATTCGGGCATCTAATTTTTTTTTGTGAAAAAAATCGAAAAAGCACAATGCAAAGTAATATTTTTTTAACAAAATGCATTCGTGCAGGTGAAAAAATCCTCGTCTTCGACTCGGATTTTTGTTGCCACTAGCACTCATGCTTTTTGTTAAAATATTACTTAGCAACGTGTTTTTTCGATTTTTTTCGGAAAAATTAGATGCCCTTATGATATTACTTACGACAACTACACTGGGATTCAGTCTTTATTCCATATAATAAACGAATTCCAGTTTAGTTTAGGCCAATTTGTCTAAATGGATACTTTTTTGTTTTGTTTTCTATAGATCTTTTAGAATACACTTTATTTTATAACTATATAACTGTATTACTATTTAATACTATTTTTTTGTATTACCTACTATTATTACTGTTGAATAAATGTTCCAATTGACTTGTCATACTTTATTATCAGCCTTACTAAAACAATCACAGAAGACAGGAGACTGTTTTATTCCACTAACCAGTGTATTTTGTATTGAACAACTATTCAAATGTAACGTTTATTTTCCACAATGGTTATTAAATGTTAATAGCCGTCAAATAAAAATATAAACTGTTTGTATGCCTTCATTTTGCAAATAAGAAATACATAATCATAGAAAATGTTTAGTGTACCGCTCGCGCGAAATACGCATTTCCCACTCGTAAGTATTGAAGTTTGTAGAACTCGCTTCAATACGTTATTCGTGGAAAATTCTTAACTTTCCGCGCTTGTTGTACAATAAGTATACTATTGTGACCCTACTATTATAGAATTGGTACAGACAGAAATATACAATATAAACAAGATATGAAGAAAAGATATGGGAATATTTTCGTAGAAACGGAATTCAAAAATCTTAATTGATTTTCATTTTTCAAGGTGTCAAAATCGAAATATTTAACACAGTTGTCGATGTGACCCCACCATTTTAAAAGTGCTACAGATCGAAGTTTGACATTTAAAAAAATATGCAGAAAAGTTGTGAAAATACTTCGTGGGGATAATTGGCCTTAATTTTGCGAAGTGTCAATCGAATCCTTTCATTTAACTAAACTCCTACTGTTCATTACAATTAAAACTTACTCCAATCCTGTTTTATCCAATTCAAAACGAAAAAATAAAAGACTTAACGGAAACCGCAACAAATCATGCTTTTTACCGTGCCATTCGGCCATAACGTCCGTGAATATGAGAAATTACAAATTGTGCGTTTAGATCGACAAACAAAAATTTAGGACGGTGTTAGTTTTGAATTGGTTAATACCGGTCCTATTTGTGTGTGATCAATATTTCCTAGACAACAAATACACCCAAATAAAGTGTCTTACTAGATTCTTGGCACGCTAAACAGCGGCGGAGGTATATTTTAGGTTCGGTTAGCATTCGAACACACCTATACTATATTTGAAAAGTGTCTTGAAGACCTATTCACAACTTTCTTCTAATTGGTCGACCAACACTAGCGTATAATACCTAGCCGCCATTTTTTATCCAGCATGAAGGAAACGCCGTAAAATATAAGTTTTAGGTATTTTTATTCAATTTTAATATGAAAATTTCAGGGGCGTACCGAGGAGAGGGTGGGGTGTTGGGGATGTGACACCCGCCCAAACTTCTGTACCGAGTCGGCATTTTCATGCCGTAGTAATCATGCCCGAGAAATATGACTGGGAAGTCGGCTAGTCGGCAAAAACATTTTCCGATTCAGCTTATCCCCGAATGATATTGTGAAAAGACGAATTAGAATTCAAATTAACGCGCGCGGAAATATAAAAATACTATTAAACAAAGTTGTTGTTTTGGCATATGTAGGTATAACCCACTGACAGTAAACAAAAATTAAAGAAAAATCAATATACACATACACAAGTTCTTTATGTGCAGCTATAGTATATTGTGTCTTAAGTGCAGAAAATGAGCTTTAGCAGCCCGTGGTTATTAGCTGCAATTATTGTCACATTATAATTAGAATCAAATATAATTTATCCAAAATATTATTTAAGTTTTTGCCTGAGTATGGACCTCAGCCCCCTCCCCCGAAGCTTGTCTCTGGAACCGCCGCTGATTCATTTAAAAGCAGTAAAAAATCAAACCGTAAAATTACTATCATAATGATATCCAAATCAATTTACATCTTTTCTGCACATTCTTTTAAATTTTTAAACTTCTTTCGCATTTTTCTGTGCAGACAAAATATGCAAAACAATTTTATATATTTTTAATTACTTGATGGACGTAAATTCGGTCATTTCAGTCTTTGCAGGACTTGGAACAGTCGATGTAATTCAAATGTCAAGATATTTGATGACTATAGGTGCTTACCTATTAAATTAATAATGTGGTTCTGAACAGAATGGCATGAATTATGCATGTCCCTTTAGGTTGCATATGCATTTAATGAATGCCAGCTTGAGTATGCATACACATAGATGGCTATGTATTCTAAGCATGAAATACTAAATCCTGTTTGTTGATTGTTGCTTTGCTGTACAGTATATCATCGAAATTAACGGTTTTAGCCGGTAGTTCTTTGGTTATTTATGTCATCATTGTTGTTGTAATGTACTCTCCGGATGACTTATTTTCCTAAACGCGAAATGGCGCATGAGATGACTGTGTTGTTATTATTCTACCGGGGAGATAGAAAAATGTTTATTTGCAACTTACGTAGAATTATTTTTCTAACGGATAATAAATATGTTGTATTAATACATACAGTGTGGATTCTTTGGTCTAGCCCAACTCGATACAAGCCAAAAAAAACAATGAAACAAAAGTTTTTTTCGAACCACCCCACTAAAGAAACTAGACACCAGCCATTAGGACTGAAAGCCTCAACGTGAGATCAAGTAGCGGATTTAATGAAGAGACTAAATATGGGAATATTGTGTATACAGCATATAGAATGGAAAGGAAGCAACGCAATAAAGCTAAGAGGATGATACTAGCTAAACTATATCGAATTAAATCAACAAGAGAGAAATGGAGCGGAAATGCTATTCGCCCAACATCTAAAGGATGTAATGTTAACAGAGGTGATGAATATTAAGTATTAAATTGTGTATCAATGTATTAATGATTAATATAGACGCTACAACGATATTTTCTAGTCTACTCATAGTGTCAGCAATTAGTTACACTATCGGTATACAGTATGTAATACTGCGCTCTCATCTGCTGACTTGTAGCTAAACTAGATGTTCAAAGTTTTATCGGTGTGCAGCGTTCGTGGTTACCCCGGAAACACGTTGCAAAGAAAAACAAAGGTGGCGTGCGTCACTGTATATTACAAAAAGTCTGGTACCGTGTACGTGATAGTGAATATCAACTAAACCGATTGTGTCAAAATAGTTCGTTGTGTGCTAGTTGGTGTTCAAGAATTTTTTTAAAACTCAAAAGCCACAGGCTTGTCCGAGTTAGAAATGACGAGGCCTTATCTTTTAACGTGCGATTTCCCAGCACGGCCGAAGGGACAAGCCAATCCGCATATCAGTGGTCACCCATTCACAGTCTGACCGGGGAAAGCCGTGCTTAGCTGTTAGATCGATACTCACCAATCTTACCAATTGAGTTGTCGTAAAACGTAAATTAATTATTCTACAACTTCTTACTCAATAGATTCTTCAGACCTTTAGTTTTAATTTGGTTCTTCTTTGAAAGATAGCTGCATATTTGACGCACATAAATTTCATACTTCCTCTTTTTTCTCCGTCCTAATCTATTTTTGTTTCTTTTTTTTGATATTTGGTAATGCATTTATTTCTAAATTACAATTTTGTATTTGCATCTGCATAATTTAAATTTGATTTAATAATTAGTTTCATCAAGAAATAACTTGAAACATTGGAGTCACAATTATCTCGGTGTTGTCGACTAATTATTAAGAAACAATATACTCAATGGAGGACGCTGTTCGTACGCCAGAAAATATTTCTATCATTAAACTCAGCTCGAACATGCAAATAAATACTAAAGTCCATTCACTTCTGACTAAACTAATGACATTCCGGTTATATATAAAATGAAATAAGAAAATTAAGATGAATTAATGTAAATAGTTCCAGTAGCGTCTTGAAAATCTATTTATAGCAATTCGAATTAATATCTGAACCCTACTTACCAGCAAGAGGCAATTATCTTTAGACTTATATTTAAAATACTAGTGAATGTAAATCATTTTGATATGACGGATACTGATTATGATCATAAGACATCTTTTTTGAGATGTATGTAATTTAAAAAAGGCACTTTTCGGCATTAGGAAAATAGTAGTATCAGACAATGGCTAATTACGGCGATTATTTGATTCACACATGGCTGCGCCAATAAAAAGTCATGAATTTAGTCACATGATGTGCAATATGATCGGATATTTAGGTAAATAAAAAATATCAGCGGCTATTTTAGTCGATTGTATATTGTTTGCTATTAAGTGTCAAAATTTGACGTAACATTCACTTAAAATTGAAAATGTCTCGTTTTGGTTCATGTTCCACTACGGAAATCAGTGTGAAAATATAACCAAATCTATCCCAGAAAATATCAAAAAGAGAAAGGAGTCTGTTTGGAGACAATCTTAGCGAATGATTTTGTGGGGTTCATGAAATAATCTTCCTGAATATCACTCGACTATGACAAATAGAGACTATTTGTCATAGTCTTGGGATATTACCTTCGAATATTACATATGACAGCACCTGTCAGGCGTCATGCAAAATCAAAAGTCGCAAAATGTGAAGGAAAATTCTAAGGGTATGAACAAACTGAATAACAACAAAGATAATGTAGCAAAAACAGAAATGACAAGGAATCAAGAAATTTAACGAGAAGGTTTAAGGGAAAGGAAAATGTGACAAAAATTCTAAAATTCGATAGCTGGAGCAGTCAAGCAAATAATTTTAGGTCGACTAACTGCGTTATTTGTGCAGAAGTTTCGAAGAAGACTGGATCCAATGTTGTGCGTACAATGGGTGGGCCCATGAGCAACGTGCCAATTTAGAGAACGATAAGTTTTATTATTGTGATATGTATAAGGAAGCAGATAGAAAGAATTAATTAAATTACAATTAAGTACTATCCTTCTTTTGTAGTAATAAACCAGTTGATAATGCTCTTCTAGCAATGCCGTAAACCGAACAAATTGTAATGAAAGTATTAATAAAATTTTAGATTGACAGTTCTCATTCTCACTTTTACCAAAATCGTCATTCACTATGTGTCTACTTTAAATTCAATGTCATTTTAAACTGACCCAATTTTGAAGGTCTTCTCGGAGGGGCACATCAAACCCTAAGCTTACTTTTTTCTGCTCTATCAAAATCTGAAGTCAGAATTTTAAAATTCATAAACACAAAAAAGCTACAGACAGACACACACAGATCGAATTCAGATACCGAACAATTTGTTTGGTGAAAATTCGTTGTTTTGTTATTTGTGTTTGAATTTTTATATTGAAAATTATTTTTTTCAGTATTTGTGCGTGTGTCCGATACCACCCTCCACTTCTTGAAAATGGTAAATTTTTTTTCGTGTCTCTCAAAATCTAAAAGCAAATAATTCAATACACTCTTTATATTGCACGTATGTTACATATTGAAGAGTTGTTTTGATTTTGAAAAAAAAATTGAGGTGTCCGATACCAGAGGACTCTCCAAACAAAACATATTTTTTTTGTTTCTTGTGACCCGATTTATTCTCCGACCATGCCTTGAACAGCCATCACCCCGGCTTGCATCGGATGACTGATTCTTACTAAAATGCAACGCTTGAATTAAAATTTGTAATGCCATTTCAGTTACGACGAATTTCAATTATGTGTCTATAAAGGCCTTCGCAGGAACGAACGCCAGGCCTCTCGATAGGATTATTCCCGATTCCGATTCCATTCCATATTCGAAATTTTTTGAAAGCAATTACAAAAGGACTCATTCGCATGCCGACTACGACACCTTTTTGCCGATCGAATTGCGTACAGGATGCTTCATATCGCTGGGATTTTCACCAATTTCTCGTATTTTCTTTTCTTTTTCTTTTCTAAGGAGATGTGGTTGAATATTGGAGATAAAAAGCAAAAAATAAACTGACACTGTGTCTAACTCAAAATGAAACAATTACACAACACTTAAAAGACTAGAAAAAAATACTGAAATTTAAAAAATACATGTTGCTGCTCGCTTAATGTCTACAGATTTTCGAATATTTTCTTCGTTATTTTTAACCTCTTGACAGGCGTTTACTATTCTTTCAAATAATTCTTTACTAGTATTTATTTGAGCTGTTTAAATGTCCTCAAATATGGTAATCGACGGGATTAAAGTCCAGTGATCTTGAAGAACAATCTATAGGCCTCGTGCAGATGCGCGCGCATCGCATTTTTTGAGGCCGCTTTTTTATATTTTAGGGGAGCTGCGAACTGCGAAACAAAATTTTTTCAAAAAATAATAAATAAAACGTTAAGATAACTTTGTTGAAAGTTGAATGAAGTGATTTGCCATAATATTCATACATAAAAGTAGTAAGTTTACATCATAATATTTTCGCATTTTTTAGTTTTTAATAACATAACCTCATTTCAGTTGTATTTTTAGGGAAATAATATAATATTCACGTAATATTATTTAAAAAAAAAATATGTGAATAGAAAAATATTAATTTTACTATTTGATATAGATATTTTCACAGTCAATCGTTATTCTAAATCCGTTTAATTACAAATTTCACATAAATCCTTGTTAAGTTAATGGAGAGCGGCCTCAAAAGTTTTCAAAATACGCCACCTGTTTTGCTGGTGTTCCACAGTGTTACCCCCACTTAGTAGTCTGCACGAGGCCTATAGGACCACCTCTGCCTATCCACCTATTAGGAAAATGTTCATTTAAGAAAACCCGTACAGTTAGCCTAACATGAGGAAAAGCGCCATCATGTTGGAAATAAATTCTGGCTGTGTCTACACCTTCATCCTCATAATCATCGCATATTCGCCCTCAACGATTAACTGGAGAGGTTTACTTAAATCTTCTTCAAAATATTTTACCAATTTTGTTAGAGGATAAATAATTAAGCGAGCCACAACGTGCATTCGACAGAATGGGGGTCATTTCGAACAATTATTATATTTTTTAAAACTTCAGTATTTTTTTCTAGTCTTTTAAGTGTTGTGTAATTTTTGAATTTTGTTTATAATTTAATTAGATATTATTTAACTAAAAATAATTTTTATTTATTTAACTCATGTGTTGTTGACGTATCTATTTAATTTCACAAATAGTATAGCGTATTCTCAACATTAAATAAATAACTTATATACTTTTATCCTTTACAAAAATTTGATTTTAGTTTATTTTACTCTTCTACTCCAAACTGCACAATTTTTCATATGGAAAGTTAAAAAAATAAATAAAATGGGTGTTGTATAGATTAATCTAATGTGACATTTAGTTCCTAGGACGGTCCTGTAAATCTGTTTTCAAAGGTCTAGATGACTATAAAATTTTTGGTATAATATACTTTTAAACCAAAAAGTTATTTGGGCCAAATAATATTGATTACAACTTAATAGGAGCACAGGAGGCAATGATGAAATGACCAACATGAACAAAATCCTCTGTATCTTAGCTATAAGGGACTGTAGACCCATAAGATATGAGTTATTTGGATTCACCTCAGTAACTCTTAAAATATTTCCCTTTTTTAATGAAACACCCTTTATAAAGCGGGATAAATTTTGTTCTGCAATTGAAACTAATTAAACTATACACCTAAAAATACGAAGCAATTAGTAGGGCGAGGCATATGGAAATATCTTTTATATATTTTGTAATTGAATATTCAATTTTCCTTCTTATTATTATATTTCTTAATAAAACTTCCTTTATTCCTTTTGTATTTATTAACTTAGAAAACATAAAACAAAACTTAACTTTTTCAGAACGCTTCATCTACTACTATATCTACTACGACAAGTGACATGACATTCTGACATAGTGGGTTTTTAGCGTTGCACACAACACCCCCCCTCGCTAAAATCCCTCAAGCCCATCAAGCTCCTAAATTTAGAAAATAAAATATGATTAAGTGCCTTTGTCAGAATATCTGCTTCTTGATTACATGTATCAACATAAACTAAATTAATAAAATTCTCTTCAACCTTTTCACATATAAACTTATATTTAAGGTCGATATGCTTGACTCTTTTGTTGTTGCTAGGATTTTTAATAATGGCAATAGTGCCCTGATTATCCTCAAAAATCGTAATGGCTTGTATATCAATATAAAAATCTTTCAATAATTTTTCAATCCAAAGACCTTCACATACTGCTCCAGTAAGAGCTACCAATTCAGCCTCACAAGTCGAAAGTGTTACGCAGTGCTGTTTTTTAGTTGTCCAAGTAATAATACTATCAAATATTTTATAAAAATACCCTGATACTGATCTGCGATCAATAGAATCTCCTCCCCAATCGGCGTCAACAAAACATAATAACTCTGATTGCTCTTCATTTTTGCGTTGATATTCAATTCCAATAGATATGGTATTTTTCAAATATTTTAAAACCCTTTTTAAATGGTTATAAGTGTCCAATCGCAACCCCCAAAGTACGCCTATGTGGCCCTACCATCGAATCGACTAAATAAGAAGAGGGTTGAGGGTAGTGACCACTTTCACATAGTGTGTCAGACAGTGTCAGACTTTGAGACAGTTAAAAAAAAAAAAAGAATCTGTATTTGTTTGTTGTTGTTATGTAAGTCATATATTAAAGAAAAGTTACTGGCATAATTGTATAATTAGTCCAGAGTTCTACATAATGGTCCTTCAGTTCCCGATCAATCAGCAATAATTGGATAATCGAAGAAAATAGTTCCCACAAAAGAACGCCGTCAGTACAAGTGAAATCTGTCATTTCTGTTAGTTCCAGTCCCATACAGTCGGACAGCTCAACTACATTGGCACACAAGCGACGTTTTGACCACTGCATTGCTGGCTTACTTCGCATTGTCCTTCGAGGTACTCATTTCCAAGTTTTCACTCTACTTAAATCCATATCAACTTACTAAAAAAAGGTCGTTTCCATTTTAAGTCATAAAGTTTAGTTAGTTCTATATTACATTCATGCTAAATAATCGCTCGTATTCTTTACGGAATGTAAATATAAATATAGCATTCACATTTTTATCTGTCTGTTGATATTCTAATAACTCTTGCTAAAAAAAAAAAAATCATTTTTTTTTACGGGTTATACTAGCAATTCAATAAATTTTGCAAGGTTCTTTCTATTTTAAACTGCAAAATTTGTACCGTTTGTATCTTGTTATTTTCATTCTATGCGTTTATGCTAAAAACGTGTAATTTATACGAAATTTGATTATAATATACATAAAAAACATCTTCTTGAGACAAAACGAGTTTCTGTGAACAAATTAAATCGCAAAAGATTATTATTTTTTTTTTTTACTCTTAAATAAAATTTTGCTCCCTAAATAATGTCTACCGAAGAATCAAGAAAGTTATCTAGGTCAAGGGCATCCATTAAAACACGCCTCACCTTATTCACAAAATATGTTGAAAATATAGAAAGCAATTTAGGTAATAGTGACTATGTTGTTCCATCTATGGAACTACAAGCGAGATTGGATCATGCAAATGGCATTTTGGTCCAATTTGAAAATATACAAGAAAACATTGAGGCATTAATGGATACGATCACTGATGCTGAAATCGAGTATCGTACGCAATTCGAAAGTATTTTTTGGGACGTCACTACGAAGGCTAGACAGATGCTAACGACGGCAACCGTTGAATCTGCTTCAAATCATTCGTTTACTACGCCTCATGTTGAAAGTACTGGTATAAAATTGCCAACAATTCAGCTGCCCAAATTTAACGGTAATTTTGAAAACTGGTTGGATTTTCACGATTCGTTTGTTTCTATGATAATAAATAATAATAGTATTTCGGCAGTTCAAAAATTTCACTACCTCAAAGCATGTCTGACAGGCACCGCGGAGAAAGTTATTTCGTCGTTACATATTTCATCCGCCAATTTTTCGACGGCATGGGGTTTGCTTTGCGAAAGGTTTGCAAACAAACAGCTTTTAAGCCATAATCACATTAAAGCTATTTTCCACCTGAAACCTATAGCTCAAGAAACTGCAGCAAGCCTTAGACAACTTGTGGATGGGTTGTCTAGTAATATAAGGTCGCTAGAGTCATTAGGACAGCCCGTTGAGCACTGGGACTCATTAATTATATATATAATTTCGGAAAAATTAGATTCTCAAACGGCCAAAGAATGGGAAAGGGATAGCGCTAATCAAACCGAACCTTCTTCTTTGGACGACATGTTACGATTCATCAAATCTAAAGCGGACATTTTAGAGAAGTTGGAAATGAGCGCGTCAAAACACCACTTTTCAAAATTATCAATTTCTTCTTCCTCCAGTACTTTTAAACATAGGGCTAGCACAAGCCGATCGTTAGTAACTGGCGAGTCAAGTCGTGATTCCTGCCTATTTTGTAAAGGTTCACACAAGATATCTTCCTGTGATGCCTTTCAGACACTTGACATCCATGCACGTACCGCGGAAGTAAAGAAATTGCATCTATGCTTCAACTGCCTTCATGCCGGTCATCAAAATGTTATATGTAAATATGGAAAATGTAGAAAATGCGGCAAAAGGCATCATACTCTCTTGCACAATGATTCAAATTCTTTTCCAAGTCAAAATATTCCCATTGAGAGCAACGTAAGTACTAGCACTCAACAAATTACTCAGACTCTTTCGAATACAGCTCAACAAAGTTGCGTCCTGTTGTCAACAGTCATTGTTCAGGTTTTCGACAACCACGGGGCTTCCCATAATTGCAGAGCTCTTTTGGATAGCGGTTCTGAATCAAACTTCATTACCTCTAACTTGGCAAACAAGCTAGGTATTTCTAAAGAATGCACCGATATTTCTGTAATCGGAATTGCACAAATCTCTTCAGTCATAAGGCAAAGGTGTACCTTACGTATATTCTCATTGCATTCGTCATTCACAGCCTCACTGCCTTGTCTCGTCACTGACAGTATATGTGATCAAATTCCTAGTTATAAATGTGACATTTCTTCGCTGTCCATCCCTCCAAATATTCATTTAGCAGACCCTAATTTTCATGCTCCATCCAACATAGAACTTCTAATTGGGGCGAGTCTTTTCTGGGATCTTCTATGTGTCGGGCAAGTAAAGTTGGGCCCTCAAAAACCTATTTTGCAAAAGACCAAACTTGGGTGGATTATTTCTGGTCCAATATTGACATCTAATTCTTCTCAAATAGTTCATTGCAATTTGTCTCAAAATCAGCAAATAGATGAACTTTCTCGATTTTGGGAAATCGAAGAGTACTCTAATGTTCGACCTCGTTCTAAAGAAGAAATTGCTTGCGAGAATCATTTTGACTCTTCTTATCAGAGAAACCCCGACGGTCGTTTTGTAGTTTCAATCCCACTTAAAGAATCCGTTGACAGTCTAGGCGAATCCAGATACAAGGCTGAACAAAGATTCTACAATCTTGAGCGCAAGCTCAAGAACAATCTAAAAATGAAACATATGTACAGTGAATTTATGAAAGAGTACGAATCCATGGGTCATATGTCCAAAATGGACGATCATGACAACTCTTTCGGCTACTACCTTCCCCATCACGGTGTATTGAAGGAGGAGAGTCTCACCACCAAACTTCGCGTGGTTTTCGATGGCTCTTGTCCAACAACATCGGGAGTCTCGGTCAACGACATTCAAATGGTTGGCCCAGTTGTTCAAAATGACCTAATATCTATTCTTCTAAGATTTAGGCAACATTGTTACGTTGTGTCTGCCGACATAGCGAAAATGTATCGACAAGTTCTTGTCATTCCTCATCAGCGGAATCTTCAACGAATCTTATGGCGATATGATTCTTCTGAGCCTCTCCACCAGTATACTCTCAACACTGTCACATACGGCACTGCATCTGCCAGTTTTTTATCCACAAGATGTTTGCTTCAGCTTTCGCTCGATAATTCTGAATCATTTCCTGAAGCTTCCAAAATAATTGAAAATGACTTCTATGTGGACGATTTATTGACTGGATCTGACTCCTCCTCCGAACTCCTTCGTCATTGTAAACAGATATCCCAAATTCTCAATGGAGGAGGCTTTCCGCTTCGGAAGTGGATATCTAACGACTCATCTATCCTTAACGGTATACAAGATTCCATACCTTCACCAGACCTAGCATTCGTCCTAGGTTCTAGTGAAAATACAAAAACGTTAGGGCTTCAGTGGTGTCCCAAGTCGGACTCCCTTTTTTACTCCATTCGTTCAGGTTCTCTTCCCAATGCAATAACGAAACGATCCATCCTCTCTGGGATTGCTCACATTTACGATCCTCTTGGATTGTTGAGTGCTTCTGTTGTTAAAGTAAAAATTTTAATGCAACGACTCTGGCTAGAAAAACTAGGATGGGACCAATCTGTCCCTTTGGACATACACACAGAATGGTTATCATTTCGAGATCAAATCTCTCAATTAAACGACTTAGCTATTCCTAGACACGTCATTCTTAAACACGCCGACGTAATTGAACTTCACGGCTTTTCTGATTCCAGTGAAGTTGCATATGGGGCAGCCATTTACATTCGTTGTCTTGATAAATCTGGCAACATTTCAATCAATCTGCTATGCGCCAAAACGAAGGTAGCTCCATTAAAGAAAATCAGCGTCCCTCGCCTAGAGCTTTGCGGAGCTTTAATTCTATCCCGATTATTAAAATTGGTAATTTCTTCCTTTACCATCAAGTTTCATAATATTTTCTTATGGTCAGATTCTACAATTGTTTTGGGATGGCTCAAAACGCCACCTTATCTCCTTAAAACCTTTGTAGGAAACAGAGTTTCAGAAATCCAATCTAATTCCAATGTCGAAGATTGGAGACACGTGGGGACAAAGAACAATCCAGCCGACCTATTATCCCGAGGGGTAGAACCCAGTGTTCTTAAACACTCTAAACTTTGGTGGAACGGTCCTACATTTCTGTCAGACCCCTCTGACATCTGGCCTGTCTTCCCGCAACAGGCTGATTCTGATCTACCTGAATTAAAGAATGTAATTCATCACTCTATGGTGGTTGTTCCTAGTTCACCTTTCATGTTTAATAATTTTTCTAGTTTCTCTAAGTTGAGGAGGGTTATAGCCTATTGTTTACGTTTTATTTCTAACTGCTCACATTCCGACAAAGGTTTCCGAACTATTGGCCCGCTCACTTGCAAAGAACTTGATAATGCTACAATCAGCGCAGTAAAGCTTGCGCAAAGAGAAGATTTTCACCGCGAAATCACTAATCTCCGTGATAAAAAACCAATTCCTCCCAAGAGCAAAATTATTTCTCTCAATCCATTCATTGACGATGTGGGTATCCTCAGGGTGGGAGGAAGGCTCCGACATTCTCCTTATGATTATAAGAAGAAACATCCTGCACTCATTTCTTCGAGTCACCAATTTACAAAGCTCTTGTTTCGTCATGAACATATTCGTCTTTTACATGCTGGAGCCCAGCAACTACTCTATTCAGTTAGAGAGTCGTTTTGGCCTCTCCTTGGAAGAAACCTTGCGCGAAAAACTGTACACGAATGCATCACTTGTTTTAGAGCAAAACCACTGTCCAAAAACCCTCTCATGGGAGACCTTCCTGAATCACGAGTCACTCCTTTTCTTCCGTTTATAAATACAGGAGTAGACTATGCTGGTCCTTTTACACTTCGCGATAGAAATGGCAGAGGTTTCAAAACATACAAGGCTTATGTAAGTTTATTTATTTGTCTGTCGACAAAATGTGTTCATTTTGAATTAGTCACTACCTTAACTAGCGATGCTTTCATTGCGGCTCTTAAACGTTTTGTCTCAAGAAAAGGTAAGCCACAACGAATTTACTCGGACAATGGTACCAATTTTGTAGGTGCAAACAATAAGTTACTAGAGCTTGGCAAATTCCTTAGGGACAATTGCAATCAAATTGTTACAGTTAGTTCGTGTCAAGACATTTCGTGGCATTTCATTCCCTCCTATTCTCCTCATTTTGGCGGTATATGGGAGGCGGGAGTAAAATCAATGAAAGGGCACTTAAAACGTGTCCTCTCCGAGGCACTTCTTACTTACGAAGACTTTTATACGGTATTAGTGCAGGTGGAAGCGATCTTAAACTCGAGGCCCTTAACTCCTTTGACCTCTGATCCCTCTGACCTGAATCCCCTTACACCTTCACACTTCCTTATTGGACGCCCACTAACTTCAATTCCGGAAGAGGACGTCCTGAATGTCAAGGTAAACCGCCTTAATCACTTTGAAAGACTTCAACATTTGTGGACAAGGTGGTCCCTGGAATATGTATCGGAGTTACAAGAGCGACAAAGGTGGAAGGAGTCCAAGTCCCGACTGAACCTGGGTTCCTTAGTTCTGATCAAGGATCCCAATTTAAGTCCTTTGCAATGGTCACTTGGTCGAGTCACATATTTATTTCCCGGTTCCGATGGTGTGCCACGAGTTGCTGCCTTAAGAACTGTAAAGGGAGAAGTCCGAAGAGCCATAGCCAATCTGTGCCCGTTGCCTCTACCTTCTGATGCTGAATCCAGTTTGCCTTCAGATGGTTTGAAAGCATAGCCTTTCAAGGTGGGGGGCATGTCCAATCGCAACCCCCAAAGTACGCCTATGTGGCCCTACCATCGAATCGACTAAATAAGAAGAGGGTTGAGGGTAGTGACCACTTTCACATAGTGTGTCAGACTTTGAGACAGTTAAAAAAAAAAAAAGAATCTGTATTTGTTTGTTGTTGTTATGTAAGTCATATATTAAAGAAAAGTTACTGGCATAATTGTATAATTAGTCCAGAGTTCTACAATAAGTCTCATCTGAAGCTCTATCTTGATAACGACTAAAAAAATTTAAAGCAAAACAAATATCAGGTCGTGTTCCCAACATGAGATACATTAAACTACCAACTAACGACCTGAAGGGTTGTTTAGTTAAATCATTACCTCCTGTACAAATGTCAAGTTTAAGTTTAGGATCCATTGGTATATTTGAACGCCTACAATTGTCCATACCAAATTTATTTAAAATACTTTGTATATAATTTGTCTGACTTATTTTCAAAATACCTAATTCTCTGTTATAGTCAATTTCGAGACCTAAAAAATTCTTTAATTTTCCTTTTACTTTAATACTAAATTTTGAGGTTAATTTGTCTATAATCATGTTTATCAAACTTATATTTTTCCCAGCAATAACAATATCATCTACGTACAATATTAAAAACACCTTTTCTGTATGAGTAGAAAATATATACAAACAAAAATCATTTTCTGATCTTACAAAACCAATTTCCAGTAAATATGTATTTATCTCAGAATTCCAACATCTGGATGATTGTTTTAATCCATAAAGAGATTTCTTTAACTTCAAAACTTCACCATTATTGTAAGATATACCTTTTGGCGGATAAATATAAACATCACTATCTATTTTTGCATTTAAGAATGCTGACCTTACATCCAGTTGTTGAAAGTGAAATAAAAACTGATTTCCTATAATTAATAACAATCTAATTGTAGTCATGCTTGCTACTGGCGAATACAATTCAATATAATCAATGTCGTCTTGTGCAAATCCTCTAACGACTAACCGTGCCTTGTATTTATCATTTTCATTTTCCTCCAGTCTTTTATATGCATATACCCATTTAGTATCTATTATTTTAACATCCTTTGGTTGTTCAACTATTTCCCATGTATCGTTTTTTGATAGTGACTCTAATTCTATTTTCATAGCTTTTTCCCATTTAACCCTATCTTCCCTATATTCTATTTCATCAAAACTTTGTGGTACATCATCTACACATTGCATTGCATTAAGAGCCATAAATAGTTGATAATCATTATATCTTCTAGGTATCTTTGTTTCGCGTTTTCTCTGTCTCAAGTTATTTTCAATGTTACTTTCACTATTTTCACCCTCTATAATATTCCCTATATTATTTTTATTGTAATAGTATTGATTTTCATCAAATTTTACATCCCTAGAGATTAAAATTTTTTCCTTATCTACATCCCACAATCTATAACCGTTTGTTGTATATCCTACCATAATACATTTTTGCACTTTAGAATCAAATTTATTTCTTTCTTCCTTTCTCAAATGACTGTAAGCAATAATCCCAAAAATCTTTAAATTATTAACGTTAGGTTTACGATTATACCAAATTTCTGCAGGAACTTTATCCTTTAATTTATCTGATGGTGATCTATTTATTATATAGTTTACATTTAAAATAGCTTCATTCCAAAGTTCTTTTTGTACCCCTGAATCATTTATAACTGCCCTAGCTCTTTCAACCAAACTTCTATTCCACCTCTCTGCCTTACCATTCTGTTGAGGTGTGTAAGGTACCGTATAATCTTGAATAACCCCATTAGCTTTACAAAATTCACGAAATTCGTTAGAAACATATTCTCCCCCATTATCACTTCTTAATTTAGAAATTGAAAAACCAAACATGGACTTTGTCATCAAAAAATACTCTTTAAATTTAGAAAATGCCTCACTTTTATTCTTTGAGTATAAACAGATGTAAAATTGGAGAAGTCATCAATGAAAGTGATAAAATACTCACTGCCATCATATGCAACAGGCGTTATCGGTCCACATATATCTGTATGAACTATTTCTAATAATCTTGTACTTTTATATCTAGAACCAAAAGAATTTCTTGTCATTTTTCCAGCTGTACAAGTTTCACAAAATTCAACCGGTGACATATTAACATTCCCTATACCATCTACCATCCTTTTATTTATTAACAATTTCAAACTATTAAAATTTAAATGAGCAAACCTTTTATGCCATCTATCTAATTCATTGCTTTGAATACTTATATTATGACATTCATTTTTAATAACATCAAAAATTATTTCATATAAACAATTTCTTCTTCCCAAACTTATAATTTCATTTTTATAAATAAACTTAACTAAACCATCTTCAAAAGTTACTTTTATGCCTGACATTTCTAGTTTCTTTACAGATAATAAATTTCTTCGTAATTCAGGTATATAAAGCACATTTTTAATAGTACAATTTGTTTTTTTATCCCCAACTGTACTTACAACATTAATATTGCCTACCCCAATAGCTGATAAAAACTTCCCGTTCTTGGCAATTGAAATCTGAATAGGTTTATCTAAAATTACAAAATCAGCAAATAGTTCTTTGTTATTTACCATGTGGTCAGTACATCCAGAGTCTATAAAAAATGTAACCACCTGACTATTACTTTCATTATCATATTTAAAATTATTTTCAGTAATGAAACAAACATTATTTGATAATTCTTCAGATACATTACCAACCTCATCTTGTACTTCTTGTAATGTAAAATTGCTACTCGAAAAATTCCTACCTCCTTCTCCATTGTATCTACCTCTTATAGCACCTCTTCTACTGCTAAAATACTGCCCTCTATGATTCTGGTTTTGACCTCTGTAGCTCTGACTTTGAAAACCTTGTCCTCTATTAAAATATTGTCCTCTATGGTTCTGGTTTTGACCTCTGTAGCTCTGACTTTGAAAAACTTGTCCTCTATTATTTTCATTTCTATACCTCTGGTTTGGAAATTGTACTCTGCACTCCCTCTTAAAATGACCTAGTTTCCCGCATCTATAGCATCTCTCTTCATTTTCAGTGTTAAAAGCTGTTGGCTCTACGCTCTCATAATGTTTTTTGCCTAAATTTCTCTTCTCTTCTTCGCTTATTAACCTCTTTTTAACATTTTCATATGTCATTATATCGTCTGGTAGATTCTCAACTACTGTCGAAACCATCTCGTATGATTTTGGTAGTGTTAGTAACAAATTGCATATTATGTCCTTTTCTTCTAGTTGCACACCTGTAGCCCTCAATTGTCTAATTACCTCTTCAAAACTTATTATAAATTTTTGCAACGATTCTCCTTCTTTTAGTTTCATTTGTAATAACTTTTTCTTCAAATAAAGTTGGCCGGGTAACCCTTTTTTCTCAAATTTCTCTTCTAGCGTTTTCCACATGTGATATGCTGTATTTTTGTCCCTCAGACATTCCAAAATTGAATCCGCAACACATTGAATAATTAATGATTTCGCCCTATTATCACTTTTGTAAAATTTTACCTTTTCATTCTCTTCAAGCGAGTCAACATTAGTTTCTTTTGTTACATAATCCGTAGTACCATTTTCTGCAAGAATAATTTGCATTCTGAATTTCCAATTGTGAAAATTTTCACCTGTTAGTAGTTCTATATTGTATTTCAATCCACCATGTGCAGCACTCATCTTTATTCTGTTTCTTAAAATATTTCGTCAATCTTAATTCCTGTGCCCATAACCTTTTATATATTTTGTAATTGAATATTCAATTTTCCTTCTTATTATTATATTTCTTAATAAAACTTCCTTTATTCCTTTTGTATTTATTAACTTAGAAAACATAAAACAAAACTTAACTTTTTCAGAACGCTTCATCTACTACTATATCTACTACGACAAGTGACATGACATTCTGACATAGTGGGTTTTTAGCGTTGCACACAACAATATCAACAATATTTGAGTGAGTAAGTCGGTTATTATTGAAACTCTGATTGGTGGTAAAGTCACAGCTACCTAAAAATTGGTACTTAGTCTTAACCAACTGCCCTTAATTAATGATTTAGTTCAGAATCCTGAAGTAAAGTCCTAGCACAGGCGGAACAATCGTTAATTATAAGGTGAGCTTCACCCGGAATTTCCTGATTGCGAAGGATTACTAAGTTCTGTAATTTCGAGTGAGTATGTTGAAACCGACTGTATTCCTCTAACTATAACTTTGATTTAATTTCCGCTTTTCGTATTTGCATAGTCAAAAATTAACTCTGAGAGAATTTATAGAATAAATACGGTAGATTAGACATTATGAATAATAACTGCTTTTATAATAAAATTCTTCGTTAAATTATTAAAATTTTGCAATTCAGTGTCGACAATATTCATTTTAATAATTACATTGTGCAGTGACATCATGTGTTTAAATGTAAGACCCCATTTTCTCTTACACACAAATAAAGGCTTCATTCATGTAAAAATTTCCTATGCAGTCTGAAAATATTCGATACAGTACACAATATCAAGAAGAAGAACTTTTCGGCCTGGGACTTTTTTCGTACTTTCTCGGACGGTGGACTGTGAACTTTTTCTTTTAGCTTCAAATTGATAGTTGTGTTAAATAATATTTGGTGTATTTTATTATCGAAATAACATATTTACTTTCTGTTTAAAAAAACAAGTGATATTTGTAGGTTATGTTAAAATGTCAAAATAGTTATAATTTTTGTTTGAAATTTGACATTTGTTACACTTGTGTTCTATTGCTTTTTAGTGTAGTCTATATTATACTGACATTCAAATTCAATGAAAAAGTTCTAATAACACTGGTTTAGTTTATCATAACTCAAAACTTTGTATTTATAAATTCTACATGCTATTTTGATTCGGAAAGTATTGTGTATAATTTATTTATTTTAGTACTCCTTACACTATACAAATGCAATGAAACGTGTTTCTTAAAAATTGTGTAGCTCCGTACTACACTTTCTAACACAAGCTCCATTGACATTGGCAAACTGCAAAACTATAAGTAGAACTAGGTAGAAGTTTTCTTTATTTCATTAATATTTTTTATATTCGCGGACGAGAAGTTTCTTCTTCGGACTCTTAACGTCTCAGTCGGCAAACTCCATAATCGTCCAAGAAAGTAACACTTCTGGTCCTTGCATCATAAACTACTATTACTGTATGAAAAAAAACGGATGTTATAAACAATGGTAGAAATGGGAAACGGTGTAAAAGGACAGATTGCTATTGAGTAACGTTCGTGAATATATACAATGTGTCCTAGCTAAAAATATGCCACCCAATTTATTATTTTCGAAAAAAAAAATTCCAATCGCTTAGACCCGTCAATCTTCCATCAAATTTATCATGATCATTTTGAATATGAACAGAATAGTGCGATGCAAATATAATCCATTGGATTTTGTTGATGTTATAGGCAGAAATACGGCAAAAATAGAATGATTTTCAAAAATTTTAAATTGTTTATTTGGTCTGGAATTTTTGGACATCATATTATAAAACCATGTTTTATTGATGATAATCTTAACGAACAAACTTATTTTGAGCTTCTTGATACAGCGGTTACTCCCAGAAAAATAGAAAAATCATCAATTCTTACATTATTCTTACATTACATTTTTCAGGAAGATGGATCAGAGGGCGAGAACCTGTAGAATGACCAGCCAGGTCTTCTGATTTGTCATCATTGGACTTTTTTGTGAGGAATTTTAATATATAATGTTTACGATGATCTAAGTAGGAGACTTGTGGGTCAGCGCCGTGTAGATATTCCAAAGGTATTGAGAAATGTACAAAGGCATTTTGAAAATCGTTTGTATATGGAAGGACTATATAAGATAAATATTTGTTGAATCTTAACCTATTGTTGTTTTCTTATTAACTGATGTCAGGATGTTTATTCTTCGGAAGGTGTTTCAACAAATTCAAAAAGTAAAAAAAAATCCTGGGATTGGTTTTCAATTCTTCCAGAACGTAATTTATAAAAAAACGGACCTTTTGTTTGAATTTGAACGCCTCAAAATGTCAGGTAATGTCATTTACCAGAAGGCAGTCTGTAATTATGTACGATAACCATCTGCACAATGCAGTCCAGACATCATCAAAGATCTCGGTGTGATTATTGACCCACACAACACAAATACTAATAGCTGATGCCTTGAAATACTGGGATTCATAACGCGTAATATGAAGGAATTTACCAGAATTGATACGTGTAAACTATTGTTTAAGTCATTGGTTGTATCGAAGTTGGAATACGCTTGTATAGTGTGGTCACCAGTCTATAATACAATTAGTTTGGAGATGGTACAGAGACGATTCTTAAAAATCTTGCACTACCATTTCTTCGGCAGCTATCCTCCCAGGGTATTTCTGATCTGCTTGCAAAAAATTACATGTGCACCGTATTTCCGCTAGACATGGTCAAACCTTCTCGGTTTCACCAAAGAGAACACCATCTAATAAGAGGCGAAAGCTTGATCGGTTCCTTTCATATTGGATAGATACAATATTGAGAGGAAATACGTCACAGCATTGACACAAATACTATTTGAGATACACTGAGAAAAGTAACATGTATTGATTCAAATTATCTGTTATATCAAGGGAATGCTCTTCTCCATACCACCAATTTTGGACTTGGAAATTGACTCGTTTTAGATGCTTAGTCTGGGCATCTAGGATAGGAATTATTTTCCATATATTAATTTTTTTGTTTCTGCTAATTAACTCGCAAAAAATTGACTCCAGTTAATCAGTTCAAACAATATGTTGTATCAGGAGAACAACATTCTAATGGATAAAATATCTCGTATCTAACAGTATTGTTTGGTAGTTTTGTAGCAAAATTTATAATGATGTTCATCAGAAAAACAGTTCTCTTCTGTAAAGTTGCCTTTTTATAGATACGAGGTATTGCCAGGACACTGACGATATATTAAATCAGGCTCCTTTATCTCAAATGCAGTCATCTTGTAGTGAATACGCTAGTAATTTAGATATTTTCAATTGTAGTCTAATGGCTTTAAAGCAAAATTTGTAACTTGCGTAACTAGTAAAATTTTGTAAATATCGATGTACTTACGCTACTCTTTTAAATTCATTATGTCCATACGTTTATATTATATTTATTTTAACTTATTTGCTCTTATGCTTCATCTTAATTTTATATAATATCCTTTTTCTATCTGTAACAGAATAACAGATTTAAATAAATAAATGGGTGCCGTTACAAAAGCATCCTTAGTCAATCCCCATATTAAGGTCCAAATTAGTTGTGGCATATTTTACAAAAATTTTCCTCAATCTATCGAAAACCGACGTTTCATTTATGCCAGCAGTTTTCTAAGGGCGAGCCAGATGTACATGGATTCTTTAGAAAAGCAAATAGTGAGTTGAGCTTTAACTTTAAACCATCCTCGAAATCGAAATTTTCGTGTGTATTCCAGCCATCAAAGAAAATGGCGAACTTTGAACGTTCGACCACAAAACGTCTAAATAGAGTTCCGAAGTGTTATATAAAGTATTCGTTTCTCAAAGGGATCCTTCGCGTTCGTTTCTGTGTCACGGAACTTTCTTCTATTGGTGCAAGGCATGAATTCGCCGATACCGAAACGCTCGGAATCGATTCATTCTGGGTTATTGAACTAATCGACGGTTAAAGTAAACTTTAATTGGAGGAGTATTAATTTTAACGAGTTCGATTAGAACACGCTAGATTATTATTATGGTTTCAAAGTAAACAAAACGAAGGTAGGATCTAGAGTGTTGAGGTTCGAGGCAAAGCAAATGATTGTGGTCGATTTGGGGATAATGAAATATTGAAAAAAGTAGACAACAATTGTTTATAAAGGTGTTATTTCATAAAAATAAAACATTAAAATAATAATAACAATAATTTACTATTAAATAAAAAATAGTATATTGTGCAACAAGTGGGGAAACAGACTTTTCTCACGAGTGTGTAGGGCGAGTGCCGTAATCACAGAAGTGAGAAAAGTTCTTTCCCCACGTGTTGCACACTATACTTTTTCTACGACCTATGGAATAAAAAAGTGCAATTTAACAATAAAAATTCGAGATTAAAATCTATTAAATTTATTAAACATTTTTTGTAGATTCGTTTTTGAAATAAAAAAATGAACCCGGGTCGCCAGCTTGCTAATCTCACGCTACAAGACCCTAATGTCACAGATTATCTAAAGCACTTACAGAAACTGAATTGTAGGTTGTTGTGGATAGGATAAAATAATTTAATTAGTAAAGATTATTGATATAAAAGTATAAACAATAACCAATGTTGACAGTTTTAATAGAAGGGGAGGCCAAGCGGGGATTTTCCGCGTTACTCGAGCGCGTCAGAAATACATATGGGGAGAAACCTTGGACCCTGTAATGTACCCCTACCATATATGAACCCTTAATATAGGGGGGTGCGTTGAGGGCAACCCGTCAGATTAGTAAAAAAAATCGATCCTTAGAAAAACTCAAGCGCGTTAGATTAAGAAAAGGTAAGTTAAGTTCATCCAGAAAAGTGTATATTTCAATAATCAAATTTGAGCGTGGCATAAGGAAATGGGCGAGTCAAAAAGTTGTAAAAAAAAACGGTCCATTGAGGCTAAACAGTTAATATTTTGAAAATTTTGTTTATTCATGGATATGTTGGTTGATAAAGGCTACATTTTAAAATTATTTTCAAATATACAGGTTGTCCCAAAAAAGTGTGGCGTATCAAAGGTATATTATTTCTTATGGAATACCCTATATTTTATTGCAATTATACGTTAAGAATAAGATAAACTTTCTTAAGTATTCCCTATACCTAAGCTTTTTAGTTTTCGAGATATTTTGATATTTTTAAAAATGGAAGCACTTACAAGAAAACCAATAACTTCGAAACATATGGAATCAGCCAAATCCTATTTTAACTGAAAAAAATTAGACGAACAATTGAAAGCAATAATTTATTTAGAGTTGTTTAAAATTATTTACAGTGCGTTTTCTAGTGACAATAGTGACAATAGTGACAATAGACGACAATATCGTTCTTATTTGAAATAGGACACCCTGTATTTTATAATCCTATTATGTAGCAAATTCCATTACCTTTTAAAAATTATAAAGGTCTACTATGCCTAAATCTATTAATTTTGGAGTTATTTTTATTTTTGTTAAATTTTACGTTATTTTTCCACCGTAATGCCTAAATATAACACCCTGTACTTGACTATAATCCAAAAAAATTATAATTGAAACTATGTGTTTGGTTTTGCCATTATTAAAAATATTTCGAGATGCATCAAAATCTGTATGGTTAACCGTCAGACTAATCCATTATTATGAAAAGTGGATTCATCTGTAAACAGGATATTATAAAAAAAATCATCTTCACTAACCTTCTCCAATGCCCATAAACAAAAATCTATCCGTCTTTTCCACACAGATTTTGATGCATCTCGAAATATTTTTAATAATGTCAAAACCAAACACATAGTTTCAAAGATAATTTTTTCGGATCATAGTCCAAGCTGATCAAATACAGGGTGTTATATTTAGGCGTTACGGTAGAAAAATAATGTAAAATATAACAAAAATAAAAATTACTCCAAAATTAATAGATTTGTGACAACCTGTATATTTAAAAATAATTTTAAAATGTAGCCTTTATAAACCCAAATATCCATGAAAAAAATTCAAAAAACTTTCAAAATATTAACCATTTAGCTACAATGGACCGTCGCGTCTACCATATTACTGTTTTTTTTTACATTTTTGAAAATTTTTACACGCTCTTCCCCCCACTAAAATGGAAAACTTAACATACATTTTTTTCGTTTTAGAACCTAATCTTCACAATCCAATAGGTCGACATAACGCTTTAGTAACTGCAAATTTAGCATCTCGGTCTCCCCTACTATAATTTGTAATCTGACTAACGTTCATCAATAAATATTTTATATCCGGTGCAAAGTTTTTGATTTTTTGGTAACATATCAGATTTGCGTTTCAAAAAAGGGCGTAGTTTTCGTTATGTTGAAATATCAATATTATGTTTAATGTTGAACGTACTTTCTAACATCGAATATTTAGACCACATATAGTGGATGCCTTCATCGTTTTCGATAAATGTTCAAAATAAACTAGGAACACCCCTTTCAGAAAATGATTTTACTTTAAATTTTCTTCTCCATTGTATGAATTTTATGCTGTGGAAATTTCTAGTTTTAAAGTCACCTGGATTTCTGGTGGAATATTTTCATAATCGATGTCGGTGTCCTTTCTAAATCTTTTATTATGATAGTATTTTTTAACTCTTTGAAATATATCGGGACATATACAGGGTGTTTCCAAATGACACTTACAACGTCTGGCTGTAGGTACCTCTCGTAAAATTGGACAAAATGATATAAGGAATGAGGGGTCCAACTCGATTACTTTTCAAAATACAGGGCGTTAAAGTTAAAAAAAAAAATAAATGTTTTTATTTAAAAACTATAAAACGGATTAATATATTAATTTGAAATTTAGCAGGTCGTTTTTAAATATAAAAAGACATATTTTAGTAAAAAACATGTTTCATATCTAGATCCAGTGGCGTGCAGTTAGAAGAGTATGTCCCCTTTTTCCCACCATTTTCTACGCCCATGGTATTTGAAGCTATTTTTATTTTTTTTTTGTATTGCCTAACAGTTTTCACGTAAAAAACGACCTTTACATACCGAAAATGTTCTGGTTTTTAAGATATTTAATGTTTTTATGAAGTCTGTAAGATCTTTTATTAATGAAATAACCAACAATATTTTTCTTAGATTTCTTTAATAATTTTTTCTTAATTTTTTTTATAACCATTAGACTTGTGTCTAGTGGTTATAAAAAAAATAGAAAAAAAATTAAAAGAAATCCAAGAAAAATATTGTTGGTTATTTCATTAATAAAAGATCTTACAGACTTCATAAAAACATTAAATATCTTAAAAACCAGAACATTTTCGGTACCTAGGTAAAGGTTATTCGTTTTTTACGTGAAAACTGTTAAGCAATACAAAAAAAAAATAAAAATAGCTTCAAATACCATGCGCGTAGAAAATGGTGGGAAAAAGAGGATATACTCTTCTAACTGCACGCCACTGGATCTAGTTATGAAACATGTTTTTTTACTAAAATTTGTCTTTTTATATTTAAAAACGACCTACTAAATTCCAAATTAATATATTAATCCGTTTTTTTATAACTTTAACGCCCTGTATTTTGAAAAGTAATCGAGTTGGACCCCTCATTCCTTATATCATTTTGTCCAATTTTACGAGAGGTATCTACAGCCAGACGTTGTAAGTGTCATTTGGAAACACCCTGTATATCCGACATACATTTCTAAACTACTGCTGGTTCAAATTGAACCCATTTGAATAATTGTCTGACTGGGTTTTTTTGGTTTTTCACCAGTACTATCCCTCCTAACCACAAAGAATATAAAAATAATCTTTTAACCAATTTGATAAAAAAAAATCCGACTTCAAAGAGTTTTAATATACGGAATTTATACGCGATGGTAAATTTTTATACTTTATATAGGAATAATTATATGAAATACACTAGCTATTTCAAAAAAAACCACTCTTACTGTTAAGTTGACGTATCTCTATCTATTTTCAAATTTTGACATTTTCAGACCGTACATAACCAATAAAAAAGCTCTACATAAAATAGTAGGTGGTCTTGATTTTTCTTGTTTTACCATTTAAATGCATGTATTGTGGAATAAGTGACATTTCTGTGGAATAAGTTATGATTCCATGGCATAAGGAATACACATTGTAGTTCTATGTATTGTGAGAAAACAACTAATCGAAAATAATAATTTTTAAATTTGATACTGAAATAATGTCCCCAAGAATATTCAAAGATGTTGAAAGAATTTCTACCCTCGTTAAAAGTTATTGTCTTGGTATTTTTTTCACCTGATTAATTTTATACTAAAAATTTATCTCATTATATCATGGTCCAATTCCGGAAAGTTCTTCCGAAGTGGCATCGTTTATTTCCAGTTTTCATCACTTTTTTTATGTCCAACCTGATTTATAAAACGTATTAAAGATTTATCAAATTTAGAACTAAACGTTTTTGAACTTATTAAGACACTAAATAACTTTTTTGTAAAACTACCCACACGATAAAAAATATCTACAAATCTACCACTAAGCGGTGGGGTGCCTCAAGATTCAGTATTAGGTCCAATTTTATTTTTATTATTCATCAATGATATCACAGACTTAAGTGGTAGAATCCTGGAGTAGTTCTGATATGCAGACAGTACAATCTAGCACAAGCAAAGATCTAGTAACTAACAAGTCCTGGTCTGATTCGAATGGGCATTGGTTCAACACTAGTAAAACTGCAGCAATGTCTTAGAGAAGTACTTTACAACCTATGACTCTAAACAATAATCCGATTCTAACGGTGAATTCCCAAAAAGGTCTACTCATATAGATACCTTGGCAAAAAAATTATCCTGTGCATGTTTTGCCAATAAAGCAGTTTATGAAGAGCTGATTCCTTCTACAGCATTAATAACCCTCTTTTCCTTATTCGAATCTGACCTTCACTTTGGTTTGCCGTTCTGTGGTTCATGTAGCTTACAGAAAAGAGGAATTGGTTTAAGTAGTAGGACACATTGTGAAAATTACTTCAAAAATGTCAAAATTCTAACCCTTCCTGTTTTGTTTTATTTAGTTATTTTTGATATTATGCTTAGTTTTTAATTTACTTCGCTTTGTCGATAACATTTTTGTAAATTTTTCTAAAGCAATAAAGCACAATATATCTACCTACATATTTTTTACTAAAATCTTTTTAAAACATTTTGTTTTTTTATCCAGCCAACCCTGTTCTTGTAGACTGTATTTTTCAAAACTATGTGTGTTCCGGTGATAATATTTGCTAATTAAATACTCCCAACAGGTGGTTTCAGCTAGATTGTTAGCATATGGTTTTTGTTCGTGTTTACCAGAACTTTCTGGTAAATGGTCCTTTGGGAATTTTGCATCCAACTCTGAAATTCCATTTTAATATCGGGCCACTACGGGGACTCGCATGAGATTCTTATGGGTACTTAGTGATGATGAGCGTTCCAAGTTCTTTTGTTTGTTTCATGTTTTGTGTTGGTTAAGCTTAAATTTTGATTTTAAAATGTCAATTAAATAATTAATTAATTCGGAGTTTTTCATAAGAAATTGTGGGATGTATTTGAACTCACAAAAATAGAAAAATGTAAGAAAAAATAAATAGCGATAGAGGTCTTATACCTTTCAATTTACTATACAGTGTGATCGACTGATTGCGCGCCAAATATCCAAGATGTTTTAACGCCAACATATGTCGAATTGTCCTGATTGGTTGACAGACCAGCTTGGGATGTATTTGAGCTCACAAAAATAGCAAAATGTAAAAAAATTAAATAGCGACAGAGGTCGTACACCTTTCAATTCACTGTAGAGTATGATCGACTGACTGCGCGCCAAATCTTTAAAAGGTCTTACCGCTTGGGAGGAGTCGCATCCATCAAAATATACGCTGGACCATTGGATAATCAATAGTAGTTTTTTAAATTTTTGGTGTAGTATTTTTATTTATTTTAAAAACAAAACTAAGTCTGTGGTTAAAATTTGACCCTTTATTAAACAGTCTGTATGTTATAAATAATAACTAATATAATATTCAGATTCTTGGGACCAAATTTGTAATTAAAGGTCATTTATTTTAGCGAGGCAGTGACGTCACACGTCAAAAATCTGCGGCGTTGCCAGGTAGAATTTTTTCTTGTTCACTTAAAGATAAAATTGTGCCAGTTACTTTTTTCCTAGCTTGAATATAAGTATTATAAGTGCATCGAATGTGCTATCAACTTGATTAAAGATTGCAATGGATGTAAAAAAGAACTGCTAGTCTATAGAACAATGAAATCTTGACTACAAAGAATTTTCGATAGTAAGAGGTGTTTTAAGATTCAAATAAAAATTATTACTTACGTAGTTTTGGAATTTTTATTGTAATATGCTACAGTACATTGGCACTTTAGAGGTCAATTTGAAACTACTCTAAGTGAGTAGCCACATTGATTTCATAAATCAAGAATTTTCGCTATATCACATTGGCAACTTCGTGAAGTGTTGCCAATCTTTAACAGTTAATTTTCCCTGCACGTTAAGTTTAAATCGTATTTGCTCTTAGTGCTTTAGGGTTTATTCCGTTGACAACAGAAATAACTAGAGAAATTGCGTCACTGTCCCGCTAAAATAAATGCCCTATACCCAAAAACTGTCAATTCTTTTTAACAGCAACAAGCCTTTTCGGCATTGTCATCGCTGGTCCTATAATTAGCACTGGAAAATAGTAACAAAGCCTATAAACTTAAAGATTCGTGAACATACCGAAATAGGAAATATTAATCCTGTCCTATACATTTGTATAATGTCTTCAAGGATCAATAAATATTATTTATTTATTTAATCAATAACTTTTAATTACTTACTGATAGAATATTAAATGTAACTTCGTACCTGAAACAAAAAGAAAATGATTAATACAATTTTTGTTCAAAATTTTTTTCAATTTAATTTAAAAAATGTACCAGTTTTTTCCGAATTATTTTTCACAAAGGTAAGGTAAAAAAGCTCCGGTCAAATTGGCTGAAAATTTCATGAAAAATTCTTCAAACCTTTCTTATTAACGAATTCAAAGTCCGAAGACGATCCTATGACTCAATTTTTTGTTATAAGTATCAGAAAAAACACAAATTCCTAATTTTCAATTTTTCAACTTTAACAACTATGGGCATCTAAAGAAGTCCATTCTAAAATCAAAGTTCAACGATTGGCCACAGATTTTGAAAATATAACCAAACAAGTATATACAGGGTCCAGCAAATCTCTGTCGTAGTTCTATTAACACTTATTGTGTAACTTACAGATATATTTGACAGGAAAATATTAATGGTGATTAAAAGCAAACATTTTAAAATTACTTTCATGTATACACGGTAAACTAAGTAAATAATTTAATTTTTTTCAAGAAATATTTGAATTTGCACATTCTTTTTTAGATTTAACGCTAAAGCTTTCAAATTACAATATACAAAGACAAAGGACTGAAGATTTTTTAGACTCAGTTTGAAATGTTCATTTTGTACAAAAAATTGATAGTTTTTCAGAAAACTGTGAAAAAATTTGATTCTGTACGCCTGTCGAAAAATATTTTTAAGATTTTCTTCAAAATAAGAATAAAGCACGACAGAAAAATCTAGCTCGTTAATAATGTTTTATCGTCCAATTTTACCAGATTATTATTAGACCATTTATCTGATGAATTTTAAAGTCCGGCACTGCGTAATAAAACCGTAAAACGACCATTTGTTTTGATAGCATAAGAGATGAATCAAACACAAAGATCTAACCAAAATATCTGTTATAAACCAAGTCGCCAAAACGTTCAGAAATTATAGATGTGCATAAAGTCAAAACAATTCTGAACCGCAATTATGCCTTTGGGGAAGGAACAATTATGATCTCTGGAAACATGAAAATTAATTTTATGGAATTCCTATTATTTACCTTAATGTTCGGGATTTCGGCTTTGCAGCTTTGTGCTTTAAACCAAGGAATTATTACGTTTATTTTTAAGTAGCACTGAAACGCTAAATACGATTTTGAAATTTAAATTTAAAAGATTACATTCGGTCATTGTGGAATTTTTAATGATCTTAGTCTCAAAAATTAAGAGGCTGCACCATATTTGAAAAAATGCCAAGCAATAAGCCCAGAGTTTGCAGCCGAGGCGAATTGCCGAGATGCAGAAATCTGAACGAATCAATTAGTATGATTTCTCGGCCGTGTTGTATATACAATTTTTTTTCAATCGTAAACAATTTCATTAGGTTAACTTAAACTGTCAGAAAAAGATTTATGGTATTTTCTTTAGAATTAATTAAATTAAATGTACAATTTGTTACTCTTGTTCTGGACATTTTTCAATCACGACTTTTTAGATAAGCGAATTTTTTCAATTTAATTCAACAAACTTGCTTATAAGGTTAAGTTAGGTTAAACTGTCAAATAATGAAGGCATAAGGCGACTCACAGGAGCAGTTATTCCAAAAATTTGATGAACGATTAACTCGTTTAGAACATAGTGCCAAATGAGCTATTCCAAAGCAGAGGAATGGCTAATTTTAAAATAATGGAATGGAACGCTAATGGTCTCTTGCAACAACAACAAGAATTGCAAGCAATCCTAGATGTAAATAAATTAGATGCGTGTCTCATTTCTGAAACGCATTTTACTAATCAGTCACATATTAAATTTAAAAATTACAAAATTTATCATACTAACCATCCTGACAATGCAGCGAGAGGAGGAAGTGCCATAATAATTAAGGATAATATCTTACATCATGAAGAAATATAATATAAGACCAGAGAAATCCAGGCTACTGCAGTAAGTGTGAGCATTAGACACTCTCAGATTACTCTAGTTGCTACCTATTGCCCACCAATATATTCTTTGAAGAAAAACCAATATATAGATTTCCTATCTAATCAGGGAAACAAATTTATTATTGGCGGTGACTTTAATGCCAAAAATACCCACTGGGGATCTAGATTAACGACCACTAAAGGTAAAGAACGTTTAGAAGCAATGAAAGAATATAAGCTACCTATTGGCCAACCGATTCCAACAAGATTCCAGACCTTATTGATTTCTTTATAATCAAAAACATATCGGTCAACTTTTTAGAAATAGAAGAAGGATGGGACATGAATTCTGATCATTCCCCTATCATCTTAACACTTAGTGAAAACATTATTAAAAAAGAAAATAACAAATTAACAGATTGGAAAAGCTTCAAAATCATTTTTAAAGAAAAAATTAATCTATCTGTTCCTTTAAGAAATAAACAATAACTAGACGACGAAGTGAAATTGCTTAATAAAATATCCAACAAGCAGCTTGGGAAACTACACCTGCTATTAAGAGAAGGGCGGTAGGAACCAACTATCCCAGAGAAATAGGGAACTAATCTCTGAAAAAAGAAAGCTTAGAAGAAAATGGCAGCAAACTAGAGCCCCACAAGATAAAACTATACTCAACAATGCTACCCAAAGACTCAAAAGAGAAATACAATAAATTAAAGAAGAATCGATTAGTATTTACCTAAGAGAATTGACAGACGACAGTAGTACTGATTATTCACTCTGGAAAGCTACTAAGAGATTGAAAAGACCCATAATGCGAATACCACCTGTCAGATTGGAAGTTGGTAAATGGGCTAGAAATAATGAGCAAAAAGCAACAAGATTTGCAAATCACCTAGAAAAAATCTTTCAACCTCATGAAGATCAAGATGAAGAACCCACTCTGGAAGATCAGCCACAGATTGATCAAGAAATAGAATTTACCTCTCCCAAAGAAGTAATTACCGAAATAAAAGAAAATATCAATCCGAAAAAAGCTCCAGGTTTTGACTTAATTACTGGAGAAATTTTAAAACAATTAACCAAAGAAGCAATAATTTAACTAACTAACCTAATAAATGCTACCTTCAGATTGAAGTATGTACCCAGCCTTTGGAAAATTGCGGAAGTCATAATGATATCCAAGCCAGGGAAACCACCACATGAGGCAACGTCATACAGACCGATCTCATTACTGCCTGTTATGTCGAAACTATTTGAGAAACTCCTACTCAAAAGACTAAAACCACTTATCAAAGAAAGAGAAATTATCCCTGATCACCAATTTGGATTTAGAAATAAGCACTCTACGATCGACCAAATTCATAGAATAACCAATATTATAGAGAAAAATATTTGTGCTACTATCTTTCTTGCTGCACAAGCGTTTGATAAGGTTTGGCATGATGGCTCAAGCTTTTCCTTCCAAAACAATATACAGATATCCTCCATTCATATATATCGGAAAGATACTTTAGAATTAGGCAAGAAGAAGCCTATTCCGATCTTAAAGAAATTAAAGCTGGAGTACCACAAGGAAGTGTTCTATGACCTGTCCTATACTTACTGTACACATGTGATATTCCAGAGTTAGAAAACAATACCATAGCCACCTTCGCCGACGACACTGCCATTTTAGCAGTAGGAAAGAGCAATGAAGAAGCAACCCACAAGCTGCAAACAGCCGTCCACCGTATCTATGACTGGACGAAGAGATGGAAAATTAAACTTAAAGAAACTAAATCACTCCACATTAACTTTACAAACAAAAGCATAGATCATATTCCAGTCAGAATAAACAATAACCTGATTCCATATTCAAATACAGCAAAATACTTAGGTATTACATTAGATGCCAAACTCCGTTGGAAAGTGTATGTTAAAAAGAAAAGAGTAGAACTTGGACTGAAATATAGAAAAATGTACTGGCTAATTGGAAGAAACTCCACTCTGTCTCTACATAATAAGCTTATGCTTTATAAACAGATACTTAAGCCGGTATGGACCTATGGTATCCATTTATGGGGATACACCAAAGCAATCAACTTAGCAATCATTCAAAGATTTCAAAACAAAGCACTGACGAACAGAGTAAATGCCCCTTGGTACATTCGCAATAGTGACCTCCATAGGGATCTGGAAATGGACACTGTTGACCAGACCATCAAAAAATTAGCAAAAAGTCATGAAGAAAGACTTCATCATCATGTTAATGTCGAGGCTATCCAGCTCTTTGGCAATACTGGGTTAGAAAGAAGACTTAAGAGGATCATTAAACCTAAGGAACGTTGATGAGTATACCTTAGTTTTAAGTTTCAAACTCTATTAGATTAAGTTAGAATTAAATTGCTCATTGGTCACTGTTGACCAGATTGTAGTATACTAAATGCCTTTATGGGTGTTTAACAATAAAAAAAAATAAGGCGACTCGATGTGTAAGTCAATGTGTTTACACTAGAATGCGATAGATGGGGACACCTTGACAATGTAAATTAAATGGACTTTCATTATTGTATGGAGTATAAAATTCCTATTCCTACTCAAATGTATGTATATTCATATTTTGACACACTTCAGAAAAACTTTTGTCACAGAAATTCCTTATATGTATATGTATAATAAATCAGATAATTAAATTTTTATTGTGTGATATCTATATAAGGCTAAAGGTTGCAGTTTAGTTTTTTGTAAAAAAATATTTTACCATTACGTAGTCACTCGAGACGCAATTTGCAAAACCTAATAAAACTTGACGTCAAAAGTTACATACACATACACACACACGATAAAAAAATCATGAAATGTGTGTTTAACAAAAAGTGACATGACACATGTCTCTAGTGTGTTATTAGCAGCACGCCATCAACTTATCAGATTAGATTTTCTGTCGCTAATATGGAATTTTGTTTTCTACAAACAGACATCCTTCCAGATGACATAAGTTATTATAAAGTGGGACTTTTATAAAAAGCACAATAATTATGTAACTGTTATTGTCGCTTAAAAACTTATATTCAACTCGTTTTGTGGTTATTTTATTACACTCGGATAATTACAGAACTCGCTCGCAAGCTCGCTCGTACTGCAAACTTCATCCGCGTGTAATAAAATAACCCACCCAAACTCATTGAATAATATACTACGAAAGAACCAAAATTTATGCGGGCCTGCAACAAAAAGCACTGTTTTTTTGTGGCAACATTGTATGACTCTTCTAAGGGCCGCATATGAAATGCCTCCTGAAGAAGGGTTTCTTACCTCTCGCTAAAAAGGTCACATATACAATGCCTCCCAAACTCTAAATAAATTATCTGCTTCTAATCTTTATATGAATGTGAGACGTTGCCGCATTTTCGACACATGATAGAAAACTGTGGATCCTTGATTTCTGAAATACAGATTGCCGCAACTTTTTGTTTTTGTGTTATAATTAAAATGTGACGATTCCTTCGAAACTGGGCATTTAGGTATTCCTTGTTTATATTACTGACTCCGCTTATCGACACATCTGGTGCAATATAATATTTCTGTTCAGTTGGTACAAGCGAAAGTTTCAAACCAGATCAAATTTTCAACGTGTTTGCGGCAGATTGCCGCTGGCGCGCCCGGTCGTGTAAGTTTTATTTATTACTAATTTTTTCGGTTTACCTAGATTGTTTGTTTTGGAAATGTTATATATATATTTTTTTTACTATAATAAAATGATTATGAATGGCATATTTGTCTTATTTTACTAAGTAAAAGAAATTTTTTTCGTTATTTGTAAACTGCAAACCTAAAAAACCAAATGCGGCAGATTGCCGCGGCGCGCCTTCTCGTGTAATTATAAAAAGCGCGCCCGCTCGAGGTATATACATTCATTTGATGCACGCCGGACTAAGAGCTCTTAAAACTAATTAAAGACATTCAAAATTTAAAATTTAGTGATGAATATTGATTCAATATGTCTATAGGAAATTAGATTGCAAATTTATACAAATATGCAAAGCGCAATCAGTGGATGTTAACCTGGATGACCTTTATTAAATAGCCAATTAATTAGTATTGAATAAGCTTGTCAGGAAAATACTTCTAATCAAATTTGGTACACAATTATAATTTTCAACTGACCTTTTTACATTAGGATTTTTAAAAATTTGTACTTTGGAGTTATTATATAATTGTTTATTCTAGACCTGATGCTAAAACTAGTAGTTTCCTATTAATTATTGATTTAGGGTTGTTTCCATTCATACTGAAAAACCCACATTTGTGACAAGGATAATACTTTCTACATTGATAAATATTTAAAATACAATAATAATTTTAACACATAAAAATAGCATTTAGCTTTATTGTATACCACAGATTTTCGTCCAGTACATGAAGGGACCATAATCATCTGTCGATTTAATAGAAATCCACGTTTATTGGGTTTGCAGAGGAATCTCTGGTATGCGGCGAGCGGTTTGATCCGGAATTAAAATTTGATACGAAATTCAAAATTAATTAGTGCATCATGAGAATGAAAACAACACGAAGGAAAATTGTTAAGCGTTAAAACCCACATTGCATTTCACACCTCAAAAGGGAACGCTATTCATTCATTTCGAAGTTGCAACATTGTTGTTGGAACTTTAATTATTTCGGTTAAACATACAGAGGAATGAGTCAAAATAAAACGAAAGACGAGATTACAAAAATTTAAATTCGTAACGAGCGAGAATGAGTTTCTGTTCATTTTTCTTCATGTTAAAACTTTTAATAAGCTCCAAGTTCCATAATAGAAAATTCAACAATTAGAATTAATCTGCTTGAAAGTGACGATAACTCCAAATAAAAGTTTCATTATATCTTGGGGTAACCAGAAAGCCCAAAATATTACAATCAAGGACAAAATTCTAATCGCTCTCGTAAGTAAAATTGGCAGAAACTAGTTTGATTTGACTTGAAAAATATTTTTTATAAAAGAATTTGATTTGATCTGATATACAATTCGAGAGTTTGATTTGAAATCAAACTTTTTCAAACTGTTTGAATTAATTTGAAATAAGAAAAGTGTTACTTACCGCGCTTTTAATTTGTCAATGTTATGCAATGAAACGTAGTAGGAGTAGGGATCATTAATACTGAGTCATTTGTCCTTATTTATTTAAAACCATTCAAAATATTATCTACACTAATAGAAGGCGATCAATATTGTACTCTCCCAATGGTTGTTATAGAAATAAATAAGTTGTTGGACAAACTGGAACAATGAGCCTTAGATTCCTGTCATCTCTACTGTCGTAGAATTCCTGTAAATCCCACAATTCAATCCGGTACTCTGAGCAGTACGCGCCCGCGCAGTAACTCGTAACTGACACCTGCCTAATTGGCAACACGCATTACGCTGTTCCTACGGCCCCTGCCTATTCGGCAACCCGTATGCCCCCACATGAGGCTCCGCACTGCATTCTTAGATGGCGACACAGAACAACAGGTTTATGATTACATAACGGATAGATACATCTATGGCCAGCCGCAGTTGGCTGGTATTCTTTATTCTTCGATACTACAGTTCCGATTAATTACTGGAAATTCCTGTAAAAACTGAAGTTCGAAGCTTCAAATATAACTATCTAGTTTATTAAACAGTACAGCATATTCCGGTTGTTTCTAGAGGCATTAAAAGACCGGAATCGTCACGTAAAATTAACAAATATTCCTGCTGTCGCTTATATAGGGGGAATTTCCTGTAGAATTCGCCGAATTCCTGTTGTATGTACTGGTAAATTTCTTTGAGTGTAGAAACTTTTTTTGAAGCTCACGGGGCAAAGATTTGCAAGAAGAAACTTTGTTAAGGTTTGAAAATATTTACAAAGCACAATATTACGACAATTTTAGCGAGAAGGTCAACGACAATCAAAACGAATTATTTACAAAATCAGCCCTCCAAAGCCAATAATGTAAGGAAAACCCAGTCCAAATCGATGAAAATTCCTGAAAATATGAAATTACAAAATATTTATCAGAAGGAAGGGCTAATAGTTCAGAAAATGTATTAAAATGATGGAAGAGGCATGAGACTGAATTTTCAATACTATCTAAAATGGCTAGAGATTTTCTAGCGATAGCTACATCAGCATCAATAGAGAGGATTTTTTCCAGGGCTTCTCTAACAATTACAAAACGAAGGAATATACTAAATGCTGAATCTGTTGAATTTTTCCTGAATGGCTAATAGAAAGAAAGAAGAAGAAAATAATTTTATTCATCTTTGAGAATTATACACTTATACAAAGACATACATAATGTACAATCCTATCAGACTAGTCAAAAAATGTGTTGTAAAATACATTATAATGCATGATTAAAAATAAAAATAAATAATGATAAACAATACAATACAAATTTGTTTAAAAGATCTGGTACTATGTTTTTGGGTAGAAATTGCATAAAGTAAGTTTCTGTTACATTTAATGCCAGATCGTTATCTTTACAATACTGATTAAACTCATGAGATGCCTCATTGCTACTTTGAATTACCTGCTCAATTTGATTACCTGCCATTTCAATATTGGTATCATCGGCATACTGAGCTATTTGTCGAGAGCTTGAACAAAACTTACTTATATCACTTACAAACACTATAAAAAAAAGTGGGCCCAAAATTCAACCTTGAGGAACTTCTATTGTACATGGAAGAGGATTTCGTACTATTTGTTACAATTACTTGAGTTCGATTTATTAAGTAAGACTGTATCCATTCATAACGTTTCATAAGAGTTTTAACATTAAAATATGAAGAAAACGAATGAAAATGAGAATTGTAAATCAACATTTATAATATCTAACACTAACAGAAGAATGATTTAAATTATTTACAACTCTCTCTCATTTTATAAATACTTTATTTTTGTTGACTTTTAATTAGGTAAACGTTTCGTATTTTTTTTCATGTATTTTTCATGTATTAAGCAGCTTTTTTATACTTAAGCATACTAATAAAATACTTGTGAACCAACAAACGATTTAATTATTCAAACTTTCATACCAGCTTGATCAAAATATTTGATTTTTCAAACTTTAATATTTTACATCACCGCTAGGCTTGATTTCGAGTTTGATTTAAAACTCGTGTATAGGACATTTTTAGAAAAATTGACCGATGCAGGTCCACTTTTATTTATTATTTCAAATTAATTAAGCACTAATAATTCTATAAAACCATCCCAAATCACAGTTCACATGAATTATTTCTTTATTTTAAATGGCGAGCCCAATTTTTTTTAATTTTAATAGAATCAACCTTAAAATTAATTCAAATTCAAATAATTATTGTAATATTTTTATTATTGATTTTATATAGTCGGGTTATAAAATGAAACAACCACAAAAAGTAAAAAAAAAATGGAATTAAAAACATTTTTCCCGATATCAACTCTTGTTATATTTGGATTGGATTTGATATTTACTTTTTGAATTTAAAAAGCTTTGTCATGTCTGATTTATCGAAAAAGCACAAATCAAGTGACATGCAGTAATAACATATAGAGCTTTTCCCCTAATGCAGAACACAAATATCTCTTTATTATTGTAAATCACGACATTTTCCTGATACCAAAAAATATGAACTATAAAAGAACAAGAAATACAAGGAAAAATCAGAACATGTTTTATACAAGTCTCTTACAAATTTAAAAATTATAACTAAAGTAAATTCATTCATTAAAATTTTGCTATTTAAAAAACCGTTCAAGATTTTGAATTGGTTATTTAAATTCAGTCTGCAAGAATGATATTACGATATTAAAATTTTGTTTCCACCAGATATTTCCATTAGACCAGGGCCAATCATTTTTTGAACAAAAAAAATTCTTAGCAGTATGTGGTTGGTCAGAAAATGTCGACAACACGTAACGCAAAAACGGATGTTGACGGGTGATTTTTAATCTACTCGACGAGCTCTAAAACATGGTATAAACGAAAATTGCAGAATCAAACATTTTTGATAATCGATAAAAATTTTTTTTAGCAAAAACAGCATAATTCCACCCAAAATCTCTCGAATTTCAATTTGTCTAGGCGGGACTCTTGTACTTATAACTACTACATTTAGAATTATTAAAGAAAAAGTTAAAGGAAGTTAGACGGTTTTTGCATAAACTTTAAAATGCAATATCTCAGTTTCCTGTGGACCAATGAGGCTTACACTAGGTCGGGGATTTAGTGTTTCTAGGCAAAAATTTCTCAGATATAATTACCCGTTTCCAGAGAAATTGCAATTTAAAGAATAATTACTATTAAATCTCCCGGGTAAATCTAACCAGTGGCGTGGCGACCTCATGCGATTAATTTCGTCGATGTTGTCATTTCTGGGTTAAATTTTCTTCGCATGTGCTTACACTAGTCACCAGTTCGACGTAAGTCTTTGATAGGAAGTGCTGATTACTTATTTGTTATTGTCAAATGTGAAATTCTGGATTGCTGTTTGCTGTGTAATTTTTTTTATTTCTTGACTATTTGTGTGATTTTAGTGTAATTATTTGTTTAAATTTAAAGATAAACCAGGTAAGAACAAAAAACTTAACTCACAGTATTTCGGAATAGCGTTAGAAATAAATGAGGTTATATTTATATCCAAATGTCACGGCCGTCAGCTGATAGGTCAGGTTTAGTTTTTGCGATTCAAAAGTCTCGACTTGAGACAGTTTTTAATCATTTAATTGTAATATTTATAAATCCACACATTAATAGGCTACAATGAACATTATTTTTTATCTCTGATACCTATTAAATTAATAAGAACATTTGTAGTAATATTTTATAAACTTTTTTGGTTTTTTTAGTCTACTCGTCAAGCATTATAATTTTGCGTTTTGGGAGTGTTTTTTGAAAATTTTAAATGTGTTTTTAAGGCACCTCCGATCAACCTTTTTTGGAATCTACGCGACAAGGACTGTAAGATGGCATAAACAGACGACATTTTCCAATTTTGAAAGCCTTTTTGAGGCACTTCCATTAGAGCTAGACCAAAAAACTCGACGGACCAAAATATATAATATAAATATACGTTTTCAGGGTCGGTTACTGTTTTTTTTTTACGTTTCAAATATGAGCCCTATTGAAAAAAATTTAATGTAAAAGTTGTAGATAATTAAAAAATATTAAACTTTTGTAGTGATCGTATTTCAAAATAATTTTTTTTATGAAACTTGGTGAAAACGTTCTTTTTTGTGTTTAAAATAAGCTGCAATTTTTTTAAAGGAAAACATTTATTTTTCGATTTTATACGAATTTAACTGAAAAAAAGCCAAATTTTTCCATATGAACAATATATTTATTTCATACCATCTTAAAGTCGAGGTTTCAACGAAGAAAATGAGCACTGATAAAGTTAAAAAATTGAAAATTTTTATACCAACTTTTTCGATTGAAAAATAAATATTTTGCTTTGAAAAAATTACAGCTTATTTAAAACACAAAGAAGAACGTTTTTACCTGAACTTACTATATTGCTAGTTCTACTTTACAGTGTTGTCAGAACGAGTTTGATTTAGGAAAAGGCTTCGAAGTCGGTGAGGTTTTATAAGAAATGAAAATTAAAAAGAAAAAACTGTTTTTTGCGATGTTCTCGATAATTTTAGATTTTTTAATTATCTACAACTTTTATATTAAACTTTTTTTCGATAGGATGCATATTTCAGCATCAAATCGTAAAAAACCAATATCAAACCCTCAAAATTTTACTCAGTAGCCTTTATTTTTCTTAATTTATCCTAAATTTTCAGAGTATGTGGATACTGCTAAAAAATTTTCAAGAATTCGGGTATTTAAAATCGCTTTGGCTCTGGTCTACTTATCTTTTCTACACATTTCATTTTTTTGCAAATTTCGAACTTCTATCTATAGCAGTTTTAAAATGGTAGGTCACAAATACATCTGTGTCAAATCCTTAATAATTTAAATTTTGAATTGCTCACCCCTATATTTCAGAACCTATTAGGATTTTAAACTTTTGTCTACGCGTAGATATTTCTACATATTTTCGAAACTTCTCTTATAAATTTCAAACTTGTATACTTAATAGTTTTAAAATGGTAATGGTATAAAGGCCACGATTTGAAATCTATAAAAGCGCAAGTTTCAATTTTGACACCTCGCTATTCGAAAATTGTTTGTTTCTAAATACTTATGTAGTTTCAGTAATAAATAAAAAAAATTGTTAATAGATATACATGCACCTTCGAATTCATTTTCATTCACAATCCCCACGTAACATACGATAAGCAACAAGCAAATATAAACCGGAACAATACAGAAAAAAACACAAAAACCCCTTTTTTATTCAAGCTTCCTACCCTGACAGGCAATAATAATAAATTCTTTGCACATATAAAATTGTCATTTAGGTTCCAAATTTCTTCGGGGAGTTTTCTGTATACTTTCTCATCGATTCTTATATCAACTTCTGAATTTTAAGCAGGAAGGCAGCCCTGCGATACCAGATTTTACATTCAGTCTCTTTAAACCCGAAAATAGCCGTTTTCTATTTATGTTATTTTATTACGGGAATAAAACGATAAATACATTGCTATATACAGAGTGATTTGTAATGGTTGAATTTATTTTTTGGTTAATTAACGATTTTGAAGTAATATAATGAATATTGCAAAATTTTAAAGCCCCTTTGATTATAATCTACTAATAGTAGCCCGCGGCTATTAGCAGCACGAGCGAGCGAAGCGAAGCGAGAGCAGGTACTAATAAATTAAAAAATATACATTGTGACTGTTCCGAGATTCCATCATTTATTTCACCTGTACCGTATTGACTTGTGAGCTGGATACATGAGAGGGCGGTTGAATTGTTTAAGTCGTATTTTACCTGAAAGAGTTAAGTTGTAGATTTTCAAGACAGGTATGAAAGAAGTGGTAGAATTCAACAAATATCTTATAAAAAAAATAAAACTCCATGTATATATTCTGCAGACAATTGGCAGACCACTACACTAATTGTGTTTGTGTGGCTCTTTATAAAAACGTATGTGTCACTATATAATTTTGCTATACAACGACCATTGTGACATTGATTTGACAATATTGGAAGCGTGCCATGTCTGAATCTGAACTTATCACTTACTGAATAATGCAAAAACACATTCTCAAAGATACATTAACCATGATGATATTAAAATCCGGTCTTTGAAAAAACATTTTCACAATATTTTTACATATTTTTGTTTGTTTGAGATATTAAAACTGATGACTATTGATCAACCATTAATTTAAGTCGCTCACTATACTCTGCTTTTAAACACACAACTTTACACGAGTTCGAATGGCTTGGTCCTCTTCAATCTTCGAACTAGATGCTGTCCAGCAGCTGATCTGTATCTGTATCTGTAAAGCTAGAAGGGTGGGTCACCCCATAGCACGTAGGCCATATTTGGCCCATTGTGCATCCTTCTGAGGTAGAGCCTTCCTTCTAGCTCGTCAGCCAGCCTACTTGTCCAGCACCTGAAGGGCTTCTACATTTTCATGGACGTTTAGCCTGACTTCATGTTTGCCAACACACCTTCCAATTTAATCCTTAACCATTGGGATACCGAGGTCTATATGTAGGTCACCGTTGCGTGCATACCAAGGGGCATTTGTCATGTTACGCAGCACTTTGTTCTGGAATATTTGAATCATCTTTATATTGCTATCTTTGGAATAACCCCATAGCTCAATACCGTAGAGCAATGCTGGTTTCAGAATTTGATTGTAGATAAGTATCTTGTTGCGTAATGACAACTTTGAATTCCTTGCAACAAGCCAATAATGCTGTCTAAAGCTAGAAGGGTGGGTCACCCCATAGCACGTAGGCCATATTTGGCCCATTGTGCATCCTTCTGAGGTTGAACCTTCCTTCTAGCTCGTCAGCCAGCCTACTTGTCCAGCACCTGAAGGGCGGCTTCTACATTTTCATGGATGTTTAGCCTGACTTCATGTTTGCCAGCACACCTTTCAATTTAATCCTTAACCATTGGGATACCGAGGTCTATATGTAGGTCACCGTTGCGTGCATACCAAGGGGCATTTGTCATGTTACGCAGCACTTTGTTCTGGAATATTTGAATCATCTTTATATTGCTATCTTTGGAATAACCCCATAGCTCAATATCGTAGAGCAACGCTGGTTTCAGAATTTGATTGTAGATAAGTATCTTGTTGCGTAATGACAACTTTGAATTCCTTGCAACAAGCCAATAATGCTGTCTAAAGTTCGGTTCTTTTGTTTTTACATGCGCTTTCTATCTGAGCTTAGTGTCAAGAGTCATGCCAAGATACTTATCATTGTTACTATATGGTACCAGGTTGTCACCGATATATAGAGATGGTGGATTGACTAGTCTTTTGTTGGTAAATTTGACATGGATTGATTTGTTTTGGTTAAGCTTGACTTTCCATTGTTTAGTCCATTCAAGTATTGTGACTGCAATTTCATACAGGACATGTCCTGATCTTGATCTACTGTAAGGATTGCTGTATCGTCTGCAAATGTGGCAATTTTTACATCTTCCAGTCGTGGAATATCGCTAGTGTACAATAAATAGAGGATAGGGCCTACCACACTATCTTGAGGTACACCTGCATTTATTTCCTTCAAGCCGGAATACGCATCTTTAATTTTGAAGAATTCGTCTGCGAACATATATCTTCAAAATTTTAAACTTCTACTTAAAGTAATTTCAAACATTTATATTGAGCAGTTTCAAATTTGATACTCCTTCAATTGAAAACCAATTAAATATTAAATGAATGATTAAAAATTTTGTTCACCGCAGTGCAGTGCATCCGCACCGCTATTTGAAAATCCTTCTCCGTAAGATTTGCATGGATTTCCCCAGAACATCCGAGTATATGACACAACCGAAATGAGTTTCACCCTCAATACATAGCGTGGTTGGCCATGGCCTTATCTCCTCGAGCCAAAAGTACCTCTCGACTCGACGTTGAGTCCGTAATTTATTTACAGGATTTTTTGATCCTGCGTTTATATGATAGTCGAAACGTATATCACCCGTATACGGACGTTTTTCGGAAAAAAAATTGAAATTCTCGTAGGAGTATAACCCTTTTTTGTCAAAACTACGAGCGCTCTCTGAAGTTTTTCTTTTTATCATATTTTGACTGGAGTATCAGAAAGTAACTAGTTTCACGGAAGGAGTTACTTGAGGAAACTGGTGCGGATTCTTCAAATCTGCCAATTAGCAGTGGAGTACCTCAAGGTTCAGTATTAGGTTATTTTTATTATTCATCAACGATATCATAGACTTGAAAATAAGTGGAAGAATAACGTTATTTGCCGATGACACGAGTGTAACCTGGAGTAGATCTGATATACAGACATTACAATCTAGCATAAAACGAAGATCTAGTAACTATCAAGCCCTGGTCTGACTCGAATGGGTTTTGTTTCAACACCAGTAAAACCGTAGTTACAGAGTTACTTTACAGCCTATAATTCTAAGCAATAATCCGATTCTAACGGTGAACTCAAAATTAAGTTTTTAGGTCTTTATATAGACAAATTCCTAAAATGGTCCACTCATATTGATACCTTGGCCAAAAAATTATCTTCTACATGTTTTGCCATTAAAACTATTTCTAAAGAGCTAGCTCTACTACTGCATTAATAACCTACTTTTCCTTATTCGAATCGCACCTTCGTTATGGTTTGCCGTTCTGGGGTTCTTGTAGCTCAAATTACAAAAAAGAGCAATTCGTTATGTATTTGGTTTAAATAGTAGGGCACACTATGTGTAAATTACTTTAAAAATTTCAAAATTCTAACCCTTCCTGCTCTATTTATCTTTGAATCCGTCTGCTTAGTTCGCAAGCACATTCAAAAGTTATCGATATCCTACAAGAAATTTAGATACTGATATTTATTTAACTATTCCCACCTCTGACCTAATAAAAAATTATATTACCTTCACTGCCACAAAATTGTATAATAACCTCCCGATACAGTTAAAATCTATATATTCATATGATAAGTTCAGAAGATCGACTAGGGCTTTTCTTCAAGAAAGACCATTTTACACAGTGGCAGAATTCTACAACGTGCCTTAGACTTTGCAGCATATAGAAGCAATAATTAAATTAAGTTAAATTGAAAATTTTAATTTGAACATTAAGTTATAGTGACGGATATTGCATATCCAATGCAATTGTTATTCATATTTTGTAGTAATTTATTTTTATTATGATTAGTTTTAAATTCGCTTTGTCTATAAAATTTTTGTAATTTTTCTATGTCACTAAAGCATACTTTCTCTTTCTCTAAACCATGATTTGAGGCAAAGATACAAGATATTCGTGTCATTTATTTATGTTGAAATACCGAGCTATAGAAAAACAAAATATTTTATTAAAAATCAAAAATTGGATGGATATAAACAAGCAACTAAATCTAAATAGATGATAATTGGTAACAGTAAATAATTATCTGAAGACTTTAGTTTAGTTCAGATTTAGAAAAAGTAGAATATATTGATAAAAAATTGACATTTTCACAACATATTAATTACATATGCAAAATGTAACTTTATATTATAGACAGGTGATATATAATTCAATAATTAAACCAGACTTTGATTATTGCGCTTCCAGTTTATATATGTGTAATGAAACTGACCTAAATACACTTCAAATAAACTTCCAATTGCTACAAAATCGTTGTATGAGGTTTGCATTTAATGCAATTAACTTTAAACTGGCTTTCCATCAGAGAATATATTAAATTTAGAACATTAGTTTTTATATATAAGATTTTAAATAATTTGTAACTAGCATATAAATAGTAAAAAAATACACTAAACAGGAAAAATAAACAAGGAGTAAACGCACAGGAAAATGATAGTGTTAAGAATCATTTAAAATAAATAAAAATCCTTCAATATCTATTATTGTGTGAAAGAAGGTTTTACCTGGCCTACAGAAAAGATTTTTAATTAAAGCTTAACCGTTTATCTTGAAAGTAATGATACACTTGGAGTACTTATTTCCCGACTTTTGGTGCTCACTTTATATTCGCGAATTAAAATTTCGATTCATAAACTGCGCCTTACTCGAAAATCCCTTTTTCATTGCTCAGTGTAGCGAAAAGATGTTAAAGAAATTAAGTAAATTTTCTTTTGTAACGTTGGAAGAGAATAAGCCGGCTTCTAAAGTGGCCTTTTGAAAATTGATTTTCCTAAATGATTTTCAATAAAAGGCATTAAAACATTTCTCGACTTCCCGCCTGGATATAAACTGCGTGCCGAATAGCGATAAAACGAAAATTGAAATTCCGAATTTCAAAAGAGTTAATAATAGTAAGATTCTTTAAACACCGTGGAAATAATAAGTGTTTTAAAAGTTTTCTCGTATCCAATTCGAAAGCGAAATTAATCCAATCCATTTTTCTGTTATTTAGTGGACTAGATTAATATACAGGGTATTGCACAAGTTTAAGGAGAAATCATCTAAAAGGACGATCCGCAAAATAAATTTTAATTAAGAAAATCACAAATCTGGATCTACTCGGTTATTAATAGAAACAAGCCACTTTTTTTTGTTAAATTTTAAACAAGTCCTGCATAGCTGTGCCGAAAATCGCCCGAATTTCAATATAGACAAAAACAAATTCCGACCAAAATTTTTCGACATTTTTTTGAGCAAAATTTTCTTCTACTAAATTGTTTTTGGCCAATGAGGCTTAGTAATGGAATTTTTTTATTTGCCCGTATGAAACTGTATGACCAGTAGAATACAGGATGGCCAAATAAGAATGCGAGGTATCTACTGTATTTGGGAAACTATCCAACATAGAGGCTTGCGGAACAAAAAAGTGATTACTAAAACGGTCAAGAGAAACACCTGGAAAACATTTTCAAGTTTCTGAAATGGCCGCTAGGGGGCGTAACTGCAATCTTGAAACCAAGAAAGTGATGTTTCTGTGAATGCCGCTATATTAACCTAACAAAAAATAGCTGATCTTTAAAGTAGAGGATAATCTGAATCTTTTTTGATTGACAATTTTTGCTGTATCTCTAAAAATAAAGTGGTGGGGGGTATTCAAAGGTTTCAGTAAAAAACACCCTGCATATTCGAAACGGCTGAGCCGAGTTTAACAAACTTGGGCTAGTTTCACATGTCGCTGCTAGAGTGCTTTTTTCGACATTTCGACAGAAATGTTAATTTTCTCAAAAAAATTAAATGCATTGGTATGATTTCTTTTTCATCGAAAAGTAGTTAAATGATGCCTAAACAATCTCGCGAAAACCGCATCTCGATATTTTGTTCCTAACCTAAAATTTAGGCCAAAGAAAATTTTAAACGGAAATCCCTTAAATCTTTATTTTTTAAACTAATTAATTCCTTTTATTATGTAAGTTGTGACCCCAAAAAGGACCGACTTAAAAAAAGAAAGGTTTTAATACCCCCGTAAATGCTCTAAATGATGACCATCACACTCTATGCATTGCTGAAGCCTCTCATGGGTAGACAAAACTGCAGCTTTAATTTAGGCTCTCGGTATGTTACGTATTGCATTACGAATCCGGTTTTTCATATCTCTCTGGTCGTAGGTTGAGTCTGAAAATCAAGACAAGTCTGGTGATCGCGCAGGCCATGGAAACATCTTCCAATCCACCGCTGCATTATAAGTATTATAATTAAAGTTAAGTACGTTTCAAGTCGGGACTTTTGAAACACAAAAGGTAAACATTCACAGTAAAATTATAAAATTATGTACTAATCTCGTTCCCGGAATCTTTTTGTAGAAAGTACAACATAGATTAAGAACCAACCAGACACTGAGATGAATCAGCTGACGACAGTGACATTCGGATATAAATATAGCCTAATTTATTTCTAATGTTATTCCGAAATACTGTGAGTTAAGTTTTTTCGGAAAATAATTACACTAAAATCACACAAATAGTCAAGAAATAAAAAAATTACACAGTAAACAGCAATCCAGAATTTCACGTTCGGCAATAACAAATAAGTAATCAACACTTCCTATGACAGACTTACCTCGAACTGGTGACTGGTGTAAGCACGTGCTAAGAGAATTTAACCCAGAAATGATAACATCGATTAAATTAATCGCATGAGATCGTCACGCCATTGGTTAGGTTTAGCCGGGAGATTTAATACTAATTATTCTTTAAATTGCAATTTCTCTGGAAACTGGTAATTATATCTTGAGATATTTTTACCTAGAAACACTAAATCCCCTTCTTTATTGAAGGGAGTTTATTATTATTATTATCGTTTCTGCATAAATTCATGTAGAATTTCTACCTAGTGGTCATTGTCACGAGCAAAATTATTTCGATCAAATTTTTTTTGACCGGAATTTTTTTTACTAAATTTTTTTCGATCTTAATGTTTTTGGACCATTTTTTTATACCGAAATATTTGGGCCAATTTTTACTTTGATTATACTTATTATATTAATATTGATAAAAAATATATTTTGAACCACTTTATGCGATTATGTTTGACAGTTATTAGACGCTTTAGTGTTCATTTGGCACAAGTCCTATGTAAAATGTAGTTAATTTTAACCCTTAGAATTTCACTAGGTGGAAAATTATTTGCGGCTGGTGTAGTACGCATATAGATCCAAAATAAGCAGGGGCACAAGCGTTGACACATATAGGGTTAACTTAAATGTGGCATTAATGTCACTGCTACAAAACACCACTATGTTTCAGTTTGAAATATTCTTAGTTATATTGTTTGTTTAAGATAGAAGTACATACAAAATAAAAATGTACTACATGAACGTCAAAATATATTAAGAGGTGTTTTTTCGCTTTTGGACAAAACGACCTTTCAATTTAAACAAGATTTTTTTCTAATTTCAGAAAATCCTACTGACTGCGCCAATTCAAACTCGATTTTCGATATCCCTGTGCATGACCAATTATAATTTTTGAAAATTGATAGCGGTTTTTAAAACAAAGCTTACCTACTATTAAGGGCTTGAAATGTTTTATTTTTGATTGATTAACAAGCGTCATTTGTAATAATGAAGAAACAAGTGATTGACCGTTGGAGATTACCGTTCTCTAAACATTTTCTTCTTGATAATTGCACCGAATATAACGATCGTAATGTTGGAACTTTGACAATTCAGGGATGGATATTTTTGACTTCATAAACAGGTATCAAAAACGCCATGGCAACACGTAATGATCAATTGTTGTAATTTTTGAGGAGTAAAAAACCTAAAAAATTTAATTCATGGGTCCTCGTGTGCCTAAACTGTAAATTGAGTATATTTTGGTAGCCCACGTCTAATTCGCATGCACGAATTTTAAATTACGTTTTATACCCACATCATTTTTCTTTTGGTAATTTATTAGCTACCTCTTTTTACGTCCTTATTAATTTAAAAACGGTCCCGAATACGAGACTGAGAGATTTATAACGGAGAAGAAACTTATGGTTTTTGCCCCTTGGAGCTGTATAATTTTTCAGTGGAACGGCGTAGTCGACGCTAGTCGCTTTTCGCACACGTGAAACACTACCCGAACGATATGTTATGATGTAATGTAATGTAAAGTGAGCAGGGAGACAGGTTATACAAATAAAGTGCCCGACTGGCGAGCGAAACATCCCCTGGCGCCACTTGCTTCTCTTCATTTCCACCTACTATATATTTTCGCGCAAAGAAAGTCAAATGCATGCACTGTCGCATAAAACCCTTCTACTGGGTATTCACACAAATAAAAGGAGAACAGTGATGGATGGATGAATGGAAAACTTAAGAAGACGGCAACTCTGTCACACGCTGTACTAACTCTAATTTTCCCTCCAATTGGCTCGGGTTACTGTAATACCATGTAAATTTTTTGCACATTTTATTAAGGATCTGGCAACGTTGTTTTACCATAACCACGTGTCTATTTGTTTACGATTTAAACTCTTCAGTCACAAATTTCAAATTTTTCAGGAGAGAGAAAAAACGTCATAACTCATAACTCAAAATTTGCAAATATTTGAACTTTTTTTCTCCTGCCATAACATGCATCTATGTTGCTGTCATGCAAAAATTACCTAATTTCGACATAAATTAGGCTCAGGAAAATTTAAAATTTGATTCGGACTTATGCTGTTTCTGCACTCAACTGGTTTTTACAGACAGCTGAAAAACTTGGAAAAAGGTAATTATTCATTTAAAGATATTTTTTCATATTATATCAAAAATGAAGTTACAGTATTGCAAATTCATCATAAAACAGGAATATAACAAAGTAAAACGCTCTTAAAATAGATCATTCACGACGATTTTATCACTGTCATGTGCAGTGGTTGGCCATGTATCTAGGGCACATCCCAACTCGTACCCACTAATCCTTTAAAAGGTAAAAATGTAAAGGTCTATAACCGGTAAGTTCCTGGTTCGCCACGTTCTGTTTCGCCACGAAAAGGAAATTTACCTGTTTTAGTAGCGTTTTGCCACGGTAATTAGATACTCTAACACGTCAGTGCAGATTCGCCACTCGTCTTTTCGTCTATTACGGCAGTGAAGCTACCTGTGTCAATCCCATAATACCCATGCCAATATTCCAATGCTTTGGAAGGTTGGCATAATCGTCTCAATCGTGCTGTTGGGAAATATAGTCCCAACATCTGTGAACTAGTGTACCATTTAAAAAATGATAGTCAGTATTATGCATTCATTATTGATCAAGTAAATTTTAATATAACTCCAAAAAAGAGATCCAAACACAATATTAATATTGATTTTATAATTAAATGCACTGTAAATAAACTTGTAAATAATGAAATTGATATTTCTGAGTGCATAAATAAACTTAAATATGTTGTCAAATTAAATTAAATTTATTATTTGTACAAATGTCAAATTTAAATAAAAGAATATGTGAAACAATTTTCTTCTTTTTTTACTGATATTATTATAGACTAGGTTGTCTTGGGGTACCGGTCCTTCTTAAATAAAAATACTTTTTAACTTAGCCAAGCTTTCGATAATGTTTATTATTTTCTTCAAATTAAAAATTATGAGAACCAATACATGGTGTACAAAAAAAATGTTTTAATACTTAACTTTCGTATAATTCTTAGATAGTTTTACAAGAAAAGGTATAAAATCTAGACAGGTACGAAAAATAAGTATGCATGGCCAAACAGCACTCGTTAGAAAATATGAAAATTATGCGTGGTGAAACAGCACTTTTTTATTGCCGTGGCAAATGTGGAATAATCCCTATAACCCCTATGCCCAACTCGTACCCGTTTGAAAAATATACCTGAGTATCCAATCTAATGTAAATCTAGGAACTAATAAATTCATAGATTTAAATGCCTGCGAATCATTTCATAGCCATTTGAATGTCGAAGTGTAGACTGTCATAAAATTGTAAAAAATTGGTCTTGTAGAAAAAAACAAGATTTTCTAAAATGTACCATTGATAATTTTAAAAATAAAAAAATAACGTTTAATTTTGTTAAAATAATATCATGGTATAATAGTACTCAATAATATTAAGTTTGGAAATTTTTATATTCGTATACGTAACAAATTTATATATATTTTTTTGGTAGTTTTATTTTGAATATATATGAATATACCTTCAGTATGTCTTAGTAATAACTTTCAATTGTGTAGTCCCGATATGAAAGTTGAAACTACTTAAAGGACGCTAATACATCAAGCGTTTTAATGTCTTTATTTAGAAGTAAAATTTTCTGTTTTACCTTTGGTATTTACTATAAGAATTTAGAAATAGTTAAAAGTGAGAACGCAAAAAAGAAAGTACAAATTATAAAAATTTTAAGTATGGATAACATTTTTCATTTAAAATAATACAGTTTGCGCTTAGAGATTCACCAGTTTGATTTGATAGGCCTTTTCTTCATTTAAATTCGAAAAATAAATATTTTGGTTTGAAAAAATTACATCTTATTTAAAATATAAAAAATATCGTTTTCACCAAGTTTCATAAAAAAATATTTTTGCGGGAGATAAAAATTAAAAACAAAAAAAAGTGTTTTTAGCGGTTTTCTCGATAATTTTGAGGTTATGTTGAAAATGATCAATACAAGATTTTTGGATTTTTTAATTACCTACAACTTTTACATTAAACTTTTTTGGGTAGGATGCATATTTCTGCCCCAAATCAAAAAACCAATATCCAATCCTCAAATTGTATATTTACCCACCCCCACTCCTTTCCGGAACTTTTACTCAGTCGTCTTGATTTTTCTTAATGTACTTATAATTTACCCTGAATTTTTCGGTCCTTCCTGGTATATTATTCGATGCACAAGTTGTGTTCTTACATCAAACACCCATTTCCCCGACGATTACCCAAATGAACGCCAACTGATTACATACCTAAAATATTAAATTTTAAAGTGATTTAATAAAATTAACATATAAAATAAATTTGGCGCAAAAATTTTGTTAGCATCCGGTTAAAGCATGGTCCCAAACAACATCCGGTGGCACAGTTAAAAGCATTTGGCATTCCTGTCACGCGCTACATTCACTTGTTTAGTTCAGTTTGGGTTTAACTACCCCCGAAATCAACAATCTCTGGTGTTTGTAGCGACACCCCATCGCAGTTTCTGAATATAATAACTTGTGGGCAGAGGTGGCAGTTTATGGATATGGGGAGGAGGCACTGTATCCGTATGGTTACACCTTTTTGCATTTTGTTTACGCAACATCAACAGGTGTTCAAAGTGGTATTAATATCTAGTTAGCTTTGCAACGAAACAGGAAAGGGATTATCATGAAAAATATAAATTTTGTTTGTATAAATTAATTTTGGGATATCGAGTGTACTGCTAATATGGTGACGCTAAACGAAAAAATGCATGGTCTGTCCAAAGAAGCGTTGTCCTTTAGTTTATAGCTCGGGAGCCAGAGAGGAAAGAGTGTAAACCAAGCGCATGTGCAATCACTAAGTGATAATTGAATAATGGGTCGTCTACGCGACCAAATGCATTTCACGGTGCGGTGAACTTATCTTTGCTATGTCCTATTCGCTCTTAGCGACAGACTGCGAACGCCACATTGTCATTTGAATATCCAACCAATAGGATGAATCGGGTCCAAGTGGACTCAGAGTGGACAAAAGGATGCCGTTTAAGTTTTGGTAGTATCAAAGGGGCCGCGTTTTAAAGCTGATAAATTGGGGATACCATGTCTCCCGTTTATACTTTAATAATAATTGAGAATAAAACATTTATTAGTTAGCGTGCAGTTTCAATGGTTATTTTCCTAACTAGCTCATTTGTTCTCGATAATTATCTTTTAAAAAACACGATGAATCAGATTGAAATTGCTCTCATGCAATTTTTTTACTTGTGGTTACAGTGGTTTCAAATGTAGGCGAGGCTTATGAGAAAAAAAATAGTCCCTAGACATCATCACAGGTAGGTCTTTATCATTTGAAAATTGCAAATATATTTAATATAAATAACAAACTTTCAGTATCTTTTGCTTAATTAATTTTTATAATAATAGCTGGAGCTATTTAAAAAAATACCCTTTCCTTCGAGAACCCCTAGTAATTTGAAATGAAGCTATAGCTGCGTTGCCAGTCATAATGGTTATTACATGTTATTCAAGAATATCAAGAAAATATCTTTGGTTGAAAATGAAGTTGTCGACAGATTAACCAAACGAGGAGCCATAAGCAATGAACTCCCCCAGGGTGTCAGTTTCACGATAGGGAACTCGCCACTCACTTAGCGAAGTATGTAAGAAAATATTCTAAGAAGAAAATCGGAATAGTACAACAAGGATTTCTACAAAAAAATCAAACACTATTACAGTTAAATCACGGTTTTACAAATATTACATTTAACAAAAGTTTGTTGAATAAAGTTTAATCATTTATATAAATTCAATTTATTGGATTGGCCTTATTGTCAATGCGGTGAAATATTATGTAGTAACGATTTTAATTTGTAGTGTCTCAAAAAACACAGGGAGTTTCCTATTTGAATGCCGATATTTCACAGAGAGATCCTTGGGACATTTTAAAGATATAATTGTCATATGAACGTAAATCCGCAAAGGTTTCCTTGAACTTGAAGATACAGAACGTTGAAAAAAACGTTTTTTTAATTATCTCGAAAACGCGTTCCAATATTTGGCCGAATTTTGCTTAACCTTAGAATGGCATAACTGTGCATTTTTTTGGCTAAGCCAAATTTTTCCACTTACACCAGTAAGAAACGACCCTTGTCTTTTTTTCGTCGTATGCATTATAAAAAATAAAATTTTATTTTTGCATGCTTCAACGCCTCCTAACGTACACTCACTCGCAGCCAACGCCATACTGAGATATCCGTGTGTATAGTGATTTACACAAGAACGCGTAAACGCGTTGGAGGCATTGGCCACAACCCCAGTCAACCGCGTAAACGCGTGGGTGGCAGTAAACATGTTAATATTAGTATTATGGTAATAAATTCATTTAACGTTGAATTTAAGTAAAATTTGATGCAGCTGGATATAGTTTTTTTGATAAAATGTAAACGTTTTTCCAAAAAATGCACAGTTATGCCATTTTCACGTTCAGCAAAGCTCGGTCAAATATTTGAACGCGTTTTTGGCATATTTAAAAAACGTCCTGTATCTTCCAAAGGAAACCTTTGCGGACCTGCGTTCATATGACAATTTTATCATAAAAAAATTGAAATAAAAAAGTAATCACGCCAATGTACCAACTCTATCATATACTAAAATATAACAGTTGCTTATTAAAACATTATTTTATTTAAAGATGCCTTTCCGAGATCTTTGTCAATTCTTAAATTTAATAATATCACTTTTTAAATTAGCCTCTATGAGGAATTTTATTTTGTATAATATGGCTCAGACGCGGAGAATGGGAGACTGAACGATAAAAAGTTACATCATAATCTTTAGAATCCGTTAATTATTTTTACTTGTGCAGCATTCAAATAGAAACCAAATTATACGGTATTCTCATTATTTCGAATTAACACAAAGCAAATTTACGTAAGTACTTAGAAGTTGGCACGTTTTGTTGGGGACTAATCTAGATTTAAACAGTTCATACAAGCTAGTTGTTTTGATTATGAAAGTCTCATTTCGGGACTTAATTGTTGAATCAGAACAACAATTATATATTCTTCGGTTATGTCCAATTTGGATGGCTTCCTTGTTCACGGTTTAGAAGTTTAAACAACTTTTACCTTGTGTGATTGTTGTGGTATAAAATTAAGAACATCGGTAGGTTTTTCGTAAAAATAAATAATTTTCTGCCTAAAGTTAAGTTGAATCACTATCGTCGACCACTCAACCAAAACAAAAATTTTAACAAACTCTAAGCGCGTTTCGCCAACTATGTTGGCATCATCAGGAGTTGATAATGGACTAAAGTTGTTTTAAATTTGAATAGTCGCTAATGTAAAAATAATCGTCATTAAAATTCGGTTTACTTATTTAATTAATATTCCTTTTATAATCACTACCTTTAAAAATATTGTACTGAATGCGGCAACGTCGCAAATACATACTTCATGTTTCCAAAACGAAATTATCTCGCAACTTGAATGCCTAATAATCATAATTAGGACAGTAAGACATTGCTACGGTTTTACTGGTGGTGAAACAAAGCCCATTCGAGTCAGACCAGGACTTAATAGTTACTAGATCTTTGTTTATGCTAGATTGTAATGTCTGTATATCAGAAGTACTCCAGGTTACACTCGTGTCATCGGCAAATAAAAAACTTAATTCTACCACTTATTTGTAAGTCTGTGATATCGTTGATGAATAATAAAAATAAAATTGGACCTAATACAGAAACTTGAGGTACTCCACTGCTTATTGGCAGATTTTAAGACCTCACCATTAGCACGCACCTGCTGCTTTCTATTTTCTAGTTAAGTTTTAAACCATTGCAAAGAAGAACCACGTACTCCATAAATTTGCAGTTTCTTAATTAAAATTTCATGATTAACCAGATTTTCAAATTTCCTCATAACAGGGGCTGGCTAGGTGGTTACAAAACTGTCCCATCTTTTCGATATATGAAGATGCACGGTGGGAATATTTCCATACCACCTCAGACAGTTCAAATTACGTAGTTTATAGAGATTAATATTTTTATTTTATCTGATCTAGTCTTGATATAACCAAATAGCAAAACCGCGCACAATGACAACAAAGATTTATTTACTTCAAAATATGTTGTACCTATGTATGGCTTACTTTTGAAAGTTAATAATTTTTTAGTCATTTCATGTAGAAATTTTTTTATATTTTTCTGTACAACTCGAGGTTTTTTGTTGACAAAATCATACGCTTCAAAGAATTAAGTGCCTTCTTCAATTTTGCCATTCTGTCAAAATAACTTCAGTGATAAACCGTATCTGGAGACTTTAGCGTACGATCCTGTCTGTTAGGTCACTTTTTTTTTTAAATTGGTTTTTACCTAAAACAAATTGTTGACAATGGCAGAGATGTCCGCTATCCAATACGTTTTAAATGAAAAATTGCATAGTGAGTTTTTGTTTATTCTTTCTCTCTTTCAGTCACGTCTACTAATAAAAATGAAACTGATATTTTAGTTTATTGGGAAACTGAATCGATTCAACAATGAATATAATTTAAATATTATACAAGAATGTATGAAATTTTCGAAATGTGCCAGATTTAAAAGCAGTTTTTATAATGAGAAAGTTTTTTGTTTTTTATTTTTGATTCTAACGTTATTTTATTATTATTGATTGAAATTTATTGATTCCAATAAGTCCTATGAAAATCCCTGTCTCGCTGCGAAAAAGTTGACCCTGCTACCTTTACACTTCAATTTTGAAAATTTTAAATTTGTTTTATACAGTGTGATACTTATATTTGATTACATTTTATTATTTTTGTTTTTTTAAGCTATTTATAATAACATTTTGGGATTATCATCTTGTTTAGATAAAAAGTTTTTGCTGCACTTCGTTACACGTCTCGCTCGCTTTGGACAGGTCGGAAGTCTATTTCGTGCCACGAGCAAAATTAAATTTTTATTTGTTCAGACTTCGCGCTCTTTTAAAATTTACCGGTTTTTATTGGATCAGACTTCGCGCTCTATTCACATTACCGGAAACTCTTTGGGCTATCTATCCCGAATAATAATAAACCGACCCGAAATTCGAGCTGATGGAACGGTTACTGTGAATTGTTTGTTTGCAAATGACCATCACCTCTTCCAAATTTTAAATTATACCAATTTGGTTAGTGCCATAGTTTAGAGAAGAAAGGAGTGCAGTAATTTCATTTGTAGAAGTAGTAAGAGGTAGAAATTTTATTTTTACCTCATCCTCCAATGCTTATTTGTAGTTAAAACATTTGATCGGCCTAATAAAAGATTTCGTTTGATTTAATCATGTTCCCATGGTTTTTACTGTAATAAACCTGTCCTTTTGACAGATAAGTCAGATTTTATTTATTCATAGCCGTGTTTAATTGATTCGGAATTTTGTATTAATATATATTTCGAAATGGCTTCATTCTAAAACTATTATCAGTCCTCCAAAATCCTTTGAATAGCAATAGCAATAGCAAAGCAATATAAAAACAAATTCAAAAAATATATTACAGATGAGATGGTCCGAGAAAAAGGAATTGAAATTCTCGCATTGCCTCCTTATCATACAGACTTAAATCCCATTGAACTGATCTGGTCACAATTAAAAGGTTATGTTTCTCAAAACAATACAACATCTAAATTACCTGATGTGCAAAATTTGTTTTTGAAGGAAGTTTCAGATGTAAATGGAGAACATTTGAGGAAAGTGGAAAATTCATTTTGGAAAGTGGATATAGCAATGGAAAACTTAATAAACCATATAATAATAAACCTCAGAAAAGACAATGATAGTGATACCAGCAGTTATAGTGAAGACAGTGACTTTTTATTTTTTTAATCTTTGTTTGTAGGTACTGAAGTGTTTTAATGGGATTAAAAAAAAATTTAATCCCATTGACAACATATGATTCTCCGTGATATTTATTGGTTTATTTTTATTTTGCAAAGTACGCCTATGGAATGAGACGTTATATCCCCACTTTCAATGCACTTTTCTTTTATTCAGAGTATAGTCGCTTTTATATATAAGTACATCGAATGCGAAAGGTAAAATATACTATTTTTAATTAAAGATATTAATTTCCTAATACCTTTCATATTACCCATATTTATTGAATTGAAAATGATTATTAGTAAATTTATTTGTGAACTTCTCGTTGGCGTTATATCAGACAAAGGAAATGGGTCTCTTTGTAGTACCAGCATTTCCATAAATTTTATAAAGCGTCTGTTAAATCGAAATTCCGCACATAAACGTATATCAAAATTTTACTCTAATTGGTTATTACCTTTTATATATATTCCAATATTTGACTTTGGGTAATTTGAAGTGATAAATGTACACGTTTAAGTGTTATTTTAACAGCAGCCTCTGATGTATTATTGATATGTAGGGCTTTATACTTGGTTACTTTTATATTCTCAAAAAGGATTAAAAAATAATGTTAATTCAAAGAGTATTTGCGTATTCAATTTTTTTAATTTTTGTCTTCGATTTCTTATCGTGGTCTTTTCTGAACAAAATAATAACTTTAAAATATTTAATCTAGAAATTTAAAGTATGCCAGAGATATTAAGAAAAAATGTATAAATTTTAATATCTCAATTAGTTTATAATTTGAGAGGTGTTAAAAAAAGATGGTTTTATATCAACACCAATTACAAAATAATTGGTCTAGATATCACTAATGATAAACTTTTCACAGCTTCAGTATTTTGTGACTTCGCAAAGGCCTTTGATTGTGTTAATCATGAAATCTTAATTAAGAAACTACAAATTTATGGCGTTGCAATGGTTTGAAACTTACTTAGAAAATAGAATCAGCAGGTACGTGCTAATGGTGAGGATTCTTCAAATCTGCCAATTAGCAATGGAATACCTCAAGGTTCAGTGTTAGGTCCAATTTTTTTTTTATTATTCATCAACGATATCACAGACTTGAAAATAAGTGGAAGAATTACTTTATTTGCCGATGACACGAGTGCAACCTGGAGTAGTTCTGATATACAGACATTACAATCTAGCATAAACAAAGATCTAGTAACTATCAAGTCCTGGTCTGACTCGAATGGGCTTGGTTCAACACTTGTAAAACCGTAGCAATGTCTTACAGAGGTACTTTACAGCCTGTAACTCTAAGCAATAATTCGATTCTAACGGTGAACCCAATTAAGTTTTTAGGTCTTTATATAGACAAATTCCTGAAATGATCCACTCATATTGATACCTTGGCAAAAGAATTATCTTCTGCATGTTTTGCCATTAAAACTATTTCTAAAGAGCTAACCCCTAGTACTGCATTAATAACCTACTTTTCCTTACTCGAATCTCACCTTCGCTATGGTTTACCGTTCTGGGGTTCTTGTAGCTTATACCACTTCAAATCTATTTTGAAATTACAAAAAAGAGCAATTCGTTATGTATTTGGTTTAAGTAGTAGGACACACTGTGAAAATTACTTTAAAAATTTTAAAATTCTAACCCTTTCTGCTCTATTTATCGTTGAATCCGTCTGCTTAGTTCGCAAGCACATTCAAAAGTTATCGGAAAGACCAACACGTAGATATCCTACAAGAAATTGAACTAGCAAACCACTATGAGCTTCAGAAATGAAGAAATTTAGATACCGATGTTTACTTAACTATTCCCACCTCTGACCTAATAAAAATTCTAATACCTACAATGCAAAAAAATTGTATAATAACCTCCCGATACAGCTAAAATCTATAAATTCATACGATAATTTCGGAAGATCGACTAGGGCTTTTCTTCAAGAAAGACCATTTTACTATAACGTGCCTTAGACTTTTGGGGGGCAGCATATAGGAGCAATAATTAAATTAAGTTAATTTGAAAATTTTAATTTGAACAATAATTTATAGTGACGGATATTGCATATCCAATGCAATTGTTATTGATATTTTGTTTGTGTTTTGTTTTGTCTAGTAATTTATTTTTATTACAGGGTTCCCACCAAGTTAGTAAAATTCAATTCCCTGACTTTTCCCGGTTTTCCAGGTCCATTTCGAAAAAATTCCCTGACCTATACTGCCGTCCTAAGGAAAAACATCCTATCTGCAAAATACTGCTTTTAAGTTATTTGAACTTTTATATATTTGTTATCGCCATCGCCTGTTTCTACTACATCCGGTTGAAATTTAAGACAGAATTGTATAATATCTATATCTATATTGTGCATATGCTAAATTTCTAATCTTTGTTGTATTTTGATTTTGAAGTATATCGGACTTTTATCCTTAGTAAAATCAATTATTTTGAATAAGTAACTTTACTAAAGATAAAAGCCCGTTCTGCTTCAAAATCAAAATACAGCAAAGATTAGTGTATGACTTCCTAACGGACAAAATTGAAAAAGTTTTAAATAGTAAATCTTATATTTATCAGATAAAATATATTCTTTTTAGAGACGTTTAGGTTGTGTATATAATTGTAGATAGGACATTTTTGTTTAGTATGCTTGCATAAATTAATAATGTGGAAATACTAAGCAAGAAAGTCGGAAGAAACTATAATTAGGTAGATAGGACATTTTTGCTTAGTATATGGTAGATAGAACACTTTTACCTAGTATTTCACAGTGTTTGTGTAGAACGGATAAATTTATTAGTCAGATACCAGGCTTATCGGCTGCAGATAGCATATTCTTGCTTAGTAGATAGATAAAACACGTTGCATAAACATACATAGCATAATAATCTCAAAATTTGCAGATAGGATGTTTTTCCTTAGGACGGCAGTATATATGACAGTGTCTCTCACTTATTCTGAAAAATGCATTTTTTTTTAACTATCAAATATTTAAATCGCTGTTCTAAAGGGGATCGAACAAACCGATTTCATTTTTCCCTGTTCTCCCTGACTTTACAAACGCGTTTCCCTGACTTTCCCTGACTTTTAGGGTTTTTCCCTGACTTCCAGGTCCCATTTTAAAATTCCCTGACTTTTCCCGGTTTTCCAGATTGGTGGTATTATAATTAGTTTCGCTTTGTCTATAAAATTTTTGTAATTTTTCTATGACAATAAAGCATATTCTCTCTCTCTCTCTCTCTCTCATATAGTAAAGATGTAAAAATATTCTCATAGAGTCTGAATTTTAATATGATAGAAGTTTTTAATAAGCCAGGTGCCAAAATCAAACTTTGGATTTTTAATAATTTTGCATAGTTGGCTTTATATCCCCATTAATTTAAAATAATTAATAAGTTTAAAATTTGCAAGAGATGTATAGAAAAGATGTAAAAATATTCTCATCGAGATTGAATTTTATTTTTTAATGGGGCTTAGTAATGAAATTTTTTTATATGCCCATATGAAACTGTATGACCAGTAGAATACATTTCCAAAAATTTTCCGCTTCATTATTAAAGGGGGCCTGGGAAATTAAATTTAAATTTATGAATTGTGACGTATTATGAATCATGACGTGGACCAATGAAATAATTCCAGTTTCCTCATTTCTATAGTTTTTTCCCGTTGGCATCATCTTTTTCTAATTAATAGAAAGAGCGAAATAGGTACTTCAACAGTAGTCGTAGCTAACACTAGACTTCTTTTAACAGAAACATACGACTATTAATCATGTTTGTGGATTCCCAAAAAAGGTAGCGTTACATGATGTTAAACCAAAGAAAGTTTATTAAAATATTACTAAAATGTTCTTATTAATTTAATAGGTATCAGAGATAAAAAATAATGTCTATTGTACTTTATTAATGTGTGCAATTATAAGTATTATAATTAAAGGATTAAACAAATTAAAAACGTTTCAAGTCGAGACTTTTGAAACACAAAAGCGAAACCTTCGAAGTAAAATTATTTACTAATCTCTTTCTTGGAACCTTTTTGTAGAAAGTACAACATGGATTAAGAACCAACCAGACACTGATCTGAATCTGAATCAGCTGACCGACGTGACATTTGGATATAAATAATCACACAAATAGTCAAGAAATAAAAAAATTACACAGCAAACAGCAATTCAGAATTTCACATTACAACAAATAAGTAATCAACAGTTCCTATGACAGACTTACGTCGAACTGGTGGCTGGTGTAAGCACGTGCTAAGAGAATTTAACCTAAAAATGACATCATCGACAAAATTAATCGCATGAGATCGCCACGCCATTGGTTAGATTTACCCGGGAGATTTAATACTAATTATTCTTCAAATTGCAATTTCTCTGGAAACGGGTAATTGTATCTTGAGATATTTTTACCTAGAAATACTAAATCTCCTTCTTTATCGTTTCTGCATAAATTCATTTAGAATTTCCGACCTAGTGGTAAGCCTCACTGGATTTTAATAATTTTGCATAGTTGGAATTATATCCCCACAAATTTAAAAATAATTGATCTAGAAGTTAAAAATTTGGAAAAAATGTAAAGAAAGGATGTAGAAATATTCTCATTAAGTCAGAATTTTAATATTCTATTTAGTTTTTAACAAGACAGGTGCCGAAGTTAAATAAAGGGAGGTGTTAAATTCGAACTTGTGATGTTCGACAATTCGTCATAGTTGGCTTTATACCCCACCAATGTAAAAATAATTTACCTACAAGTTTAAAATTTAGAAACAAAATATAGCAAAGATGTAGAAATATTCAATAGTAATACCCCTAGGGCCTTGATAATACCGAGATAATTTTGTCATAGAGAATGCTGTAAGCGTGTTGCTTGATAATAGCCCGAGGCCGAAGGCCGAGGGCTATTATCCTTAAGCAACACGCTTGAAGGATTCTCTATGACAAAATTTTGAGGATTTATCAAGGCCCGAGGGGTATTCGATAAGATAATTTTTTACTTTGTAGATTTAAACATTTTTAAACTAGTTGTCAGTTTGACGTTTATTTAATTTTTAATCAAAAACTTGACTTGTTGAAAACACCAAACTGAAAACACCACATGTAGGGTGTTGTCGCTGTAATCCATAGCTGATTGGATGAAATTTGACACATGACTTTAAATTAAGTAATTTGATTGGTTACTATAGTTAGTAAAAAATTATCGAAGGTAATATCCCAAGACTATGACAAATAGCCGTCTATAATTTTCGGTCTAATTCTATCGAGAGTATCTTGTATTTCAAGACAATTTGATGAGAGTTATTCTTTGATTATTAAAGTTCATATGGTCGAATTGAATTGTCTCGAAATGCAAGTTGCTCGAGATGAATTAAAGAAAATAAGAGTCTCTATTTGTCACAATCGAGTGATATTCAGGAAGATTATTTCATAAACCGACAAAATCATTCGCTAAGATTGTCTCCAAACAGACTCCTTTCTCTTTTTGGTATTTTCTGGGATAGATTTGCTTATATTTTCACTGATTTCCGTAGTGGAACGTGAACCAAACCGAGACATTTTTAATTTTTAATTATCAAGGTGTCTAAATCGAAATTTGGATTTTCAGCAATTTAACAAAAAATATTTGCATGCAAGAATAGGGGATCTGGAGCATATATATACCAATGATAAATGTCTAAAATTCGTATAATTAAAAGAGTCTGGTCTAAATACAGCAATTTAATGAAGGCATCCATCCGCGAAAATTTTAATTATATCCAAAGGATTCGTGAATAAAGAAGTGTATGCAACCATACTACGAACTAAATTGTCGATGACATCTTAATAAAAAATTAATTTAATGAAAATTAGAACCGGGAAGCTAGAGCTACAGCCATTATCCAAGTTCGTAGTTTCGTAGCCTGCAGTCGAGTAGAGGGGAGAAATTAATTGCAACTCCGCAATCACGTTTTCCTATGAACGCTGATGAATTGCATAGGAATCTAAAGTCAGTCTTCACTGCCGGATATTATTCAGTGGATTTGGTACGCGCAAGTCGAGGCATTTTGCCATCGGTGCTGACTAAACTGCACACGTCAACTGATTGATGTCTTGTTTGGCTTTGGTTTTTCTTGGAGTTCTTTAAAGTTGATAAATGAGGATGGATTTTGTCTATGAAAATGCGCCGGTCTGAGTGTACTGGTTGAATCTGGTAGTGCTGTATAATTAATGAAACTGACATGATAAAATATTGCCGAAATCATTTATTTATTTATTTATTTACTTTGGTATAAACGGGAAACCCCTGTAGTTACAAAATTGCAAAATGTTGAAATATATAAAAAATATACTAAAACTAACTGCTAAAACAAATAAAAATAGCACTAAGTAATAAAAACTAACAAACATATAAAAAAAACAGATCTACAGATAAAATACATAATTAATGGCAAACTTTTTGAATGCCTCCAAGGAATTAGTAAAAAAATCAAGTTCTGATGCATTAGCTTCCCTTAACATTCTTGACAATGGACTATTAAATCCATAATTGGTAGAATGTGAGTTCTCTACGAAAACAGTTTTATCATCCCTTGTTACTTTTTGCTTAACTCTCAGGCTAACTAAAGAGAGAAATTCTGGGGAATTAAATTAATCTGACAGTAATTTAAATAGAAATATTAGGTCAGCCTATGTTTTCCAATGTAGTTAGGTGTGGAATGAATATCAGTAGGTATAGTTATGTCGCTTGTCCATTTGAAAGCCCATTTTGTAGGAACCACTACGCAAAAATTTATTTTGGACCCTTTCCAGTAACGCTTTGTACACTGAGTAAGAGGGACACCATACAATCGATGCACATTCTAAGTGTGACCTTATTAATGAACAATATAGAATTTTCATTATGTTAGCTGATAAGTCTTTAGCGATCCTACCTACATATCCAAGAAGTTTGTGATTTTAAGGATATTTTATTCATATGAGTTGAAAATGATAATTTTTTATCAAATATAACACCAAGATCTTTTACTTCATCAACTTGGTTCAAAAGCAAAGAGTTTATGCAGTATTCATATGTGATTGGTGCCTGAGAACGATTGAAACACATAACAAGACATTTGTTTAGTTCTAAGCAATTATTTCTACACCAATTCACATCATCTTGAAGTTTCAAACAATCGGCATACGATTCAATCACACGGTATAGCTCGAGATCATCAGCAAATAACAATCCCTCTGAGTCACTAATATGTTTAATAAGATCATCAATAAAGATATTGAAAAGTAATGGTCCACAGTGACTACCTTGGGGAACACCAGAACATGCTTCAATTGTATGTGATATGTAAATATAAATAATTTTTAACAGGTGAAATATTTTTCGTTAAACGATATACCCTAATATCCATCCTGAAGAAAAATAAATAAAGATGTTTCCGCCAGAAAAATGAAAATAATCCAATAAAAATCACACGAAATTAAAAATCCACACCAACAGTCAATTTTTGGAATAAAAATCGATTGATATTACCAAATTTAGGAGAAAAAATTGTGGGAAAGTTTGAAAAATTACGTGAAATCTTAAAATCAATGCCAAAATCTTTTTTTTTCAGACGAAAATATGTAGAAATTTAAAAAATACACACGCAACAAAGGAACAGGCACCTTTCTTATGGAAAAATGGCTTTCCGTCAAATTTTCTGAAACTTTGTTATGTAGATATGTAGAACTCGATGCTCTGACAAAAAGTGTCCATTGGCCCAAACCGATCCAATGACTAGTTTTCGAATTACAGGGTGTTAAATATGGGAAATGCCACTTTTCACCGAACAAATTGTTCGGTATCTGAATTCGATCTGTGTGTGTGTGTGTGTGTTGATTCTCTGTCTTAGTGATTTTTAAAATTCTGACTTCAGATTTTGATAGAGAATCAAAAAGTAAGCTTAGGGTTTGACCTGCCTCTCCGTACCACTTCGGGAACTCCTTCAAAATGGGGTACAAAATACGAAAATTTTGAAGTTTAAAATGACATTGAACTTAAAGTAGACGCATAGTGAATGCCCATTTTGGAGAACTGTCAATCTAAAATTTTATTAATAATATCATTACAATTTATTCGTTTTGTCCTTTAGATTCATTTTACGCGGTATAAAATTATCTGGGTTGTTTCTGTTGATTATGTCGATTGTCAGTTAATTGGACTGGACTGTTGATTGGAAATCATTCATGTTTGAGTGTGCGATCTCTTTCAGCAACGTTGGCCAATACGCAGCTTGTAATAACTTTTGTAACTGATTTATTCTCATAAAAAAAACAAAATCAATAGTTTCAATTCGATTTACACAAACAAAATAGCAGCAACCGTAATAAATACATATTTTCTTCTTGATGGTTTTCTATCCGGGTGTAAATTTCTATGCTGCTGATACCTTTCTGTCCCTGCATTTCCCATGTTGATTTAGTTATTTGCGTTTTCCATTCCCATATTTTTATAATTATTTCTATGCCCTGTATTTTTATTTGGTGTTTGTGTGTTTACGTAAATCTATATCTACAAAGAGTACTTTTTAATTTAAATTTTCTCAACGCTCAAAGACTGTATAAAATGTAAATTTTTCCCCAAACTCAAAAAGTATTACGCGATCATCTTAACAAGTTTCTCTCTCTCGAAAATATGAATCTTTTAAATCAAGCAAACTCCTTCCTGAGCAACAACAGAACAGAAAATCTAATAAAAAGCGAAGAATGAATATGGAAGAGGCCACTAATTTGGCCGTAACTCCCGAACAAACTTCGCAACTCCTAGAGTTCCCCGTGTGCCTGGCCGGCCCCGCTAGTTGTATCCCATTTACATCACAATCACAACAAAACTTCCCGGGACAATAATATTACTCCTTCTCCTCTCCCTTTTGAACTCCAACCTGCGACCCCACCATAGCGTCGAAAACTTCCAAGGAACTTGCAACATACTCCAGTGGTGGGGGCAACATGTATTGTGTGCGTGAAGTTACTATACACACGGTAGTAGAAAATGGTTTTAAAAAGTGTACTATAACTGACGGTGATTCTACAAATAGGGGAAAGATTACAAAAATTTTTAGCAACTTTCTACATGTTGCAATCATAAAAATACATTTATTGAAGTATTTTTTCATAAAATATCTTTAACCCTTTGACTGCTGGCTAAAAAATTAGGCCAATCCGCATGTGCCAGCAACGCGGCTAGCGCGTGCTATGTATAATTCATTTTATGGTTGTAATATTCATCTGGCAACAATAACAAAGAATGCTTGTGTGAAGGCACACAGTAGACAGTCAGTATTGCGTGCCTTCATACAAACAGTCTTTCTAATTGTTGCCAGATGAAAAGTACAATCACAAAATGAATCATGAGCAGGCGGGAGCCGCATTGCTGGCACATGGGTGGAACCTAACACAACGCGCTAGCCGCGTTGCTGGCAGTGAATGGGGTTAATCTCCACTACTGGGATTAGTTAGGATGCAAAAATAGTATATTGAAATCTATAAAGAAAATCAAAAAATTTCTCAAAGTTTACCACTAACGATATAACAGGAGTTATATACGAGGTTGCACCACGACTGTACTGGAAACAACTACTCCTAGGGCTAATGCCCTCACAGGTATTGAATTAAACCAGTCCAATCACGTGTCGGAAGCCTAGAAAGACAACCAACACTTTGATTTTGTTCTTTAAGGAGCCAAATTTATAATTTCTTTTATTTAAAATTTTATTTTTTAAACTAAGTAAGTTATCCATAATCCTCAAATGTGGCCAATGTTTTATTAAATAAAACTCATCAATGTCAGTACCACAAGTTTCTTAAAATTTATAAGGGGGCTACTAGTTTCGGCATACTGCCATCATCAGGCCTATAATCATCATCAAAGTAAATAAAAGTTAACTATTTCAAGAAAATTATACACTTACCCATAGGGTACTGAAGTCGAAAAACATCAAAATTGAAGAAAAAATTTTTAAAAAATCATTAAGAAATTTTTAAAAAGTGTAACTATTACTAAACATATTATAAAAACTAGAGGATTTATTAAAATCCGCCCTAAAACTAAATCAATCTTTTTATGGCGAAGGCCAGTATTGTTTTGTCTTTCGCGCTGACAGTGATACTGTTTCCGGCTTTATCAAACAGACATTTCAAAGTATTTTTCCAGGATATTCTCAACAAATAGTTCAATATTGCATTATGAACCATTCAATGGCAGGTACGTACAATATATTGACTATTATTAAGTGACAATCCATTATTTTTAATAAAAAATATGCCCTCTAAAGTTATGGTTATTTGTCATATTGGTTGTTATAAAACAATATGAACTCAAAGTGATTTAATATACTTCAGGGTTCGTCCCCGCCTTCATTTCCATAAAAGGTGATGGTCGAAGGGTTTTTCTAAATACCATAACAAAAATTAGGTCGGGATTGGTCCGGCCTGCCAAGTACCATTCCGAAGAAGAAGACAAAACCCTTCCTGAAAGAAGCAATAGAAATGTTTCTTCCCGTAGAAATTGATATATCTCAAGAAGCTTCGTCTGATGAAGAAACGGTTGCTCTTCATGTTAAAGATTCATCAGATGATGAAATATGGACTTCATCATCTGAATAATATCATAAATACGTGGAAACAAACGTATTATTTTTAAGACGAAATTCCCGTTATTCTTGCCATTTACATTGTTGGTGAACTGAATTAAGCAATTTCAATTCAATAAATAATTTTGGCCAACTTTTTGGTGTGTATCCATCGGATAAATGTAAATTTTTAAATATTTATGAGTCTATCATCAACTCCTGATGATGCCAACATAGTTGGCGAAACGCGCGTAGAGTGTGTTAAAATTTGTGTTTTGGTTGAGTGGTCGACGATAGTGTTTCAACTTAGTTGATAAACCAAAGGTTCCAATTTCCCAATTTAATTTATATTTGATACGTAGTTTCGATAATAATTTTTCAAGACAAAAATTTTACCTTTCAGTTAATTCCTCTTGATTAGAGAGCAATGTTCATCGAACAAATTGTTTGGTATCTGAATTCGATCTGTGTGTATTTTGATTCTTTGTGTTTATGAATTTTAAAATTCTGACTTCATATTTTGATACAGCATCGAAAAGTAAGCTTAGGGTTTGATGTGCCCCTCCGTACATCTTCGAGAACACCTTCAAAATGGATTTCAAAATATGAACATTTTGAAGTTTAAAATGGTAAAAGTGAGTAGACTATGGCTGTGTTGATTAGAATAAAATCTGTCAATCTAAAATGTTATTAATACTTTTATTACAATTTGTTCGGTCTATGGCAATGCTAGAAGAGCATTCTCAACTGGTCTTTTTTTCTCAAATCAGCCAGTCTCCCAGGCAGCTGTCTTTTTTAGCAACTTGATTTTTATCTCAAATCTTAATACATTTATTTTAAACTGATTTTTCAAGGACACCTCTCTTATTTTTAAATTGTCAGTTTATTTTAGAAAAATTGCAATTTTCATTTTTTATTTTTATCTGGCATAATATGTTGTCTTTACTAATTGACGACTTTGCCAGAAAAGAGTTTCACGTCTGTTATAGCAGCTATACCTTATGCACACGTCAAAAATATGCGGCGTTGCCAGGTAGTTTTTTTTCGTCCACTTAAAGATAAAAGTATGCCTTTTATTTTTTTCCTATCTTGAATATAAGTGCATCTAATATGCTATTAACTTGATTGAAAATTGGAATGGATGTAAAAAAAAACTGCTAATCTATAGAACAATAATATCTTGACTATAAAGAATTTTAAATAGTAAAAAAAGTGTTTTAAGATTCAAATAAAAATTAATAGTTATGTAGTGTTTGAATTTTTATTGTAATATGCCACTATGTTACAGTACGTTGAAACGTTGGAGGCCAATTTGTAACTACTCTAAGTGAGTAGCCACATTTATTGTATAGTTTTCTTACGAGAAAATGAAATGAAAAAAATTGTGACTATCGATGATAATTTTACTTTTTAATCCGAAAAAAACGGGCAGTCTTTTATTTTCAATATGCACAGTGAAAATAATTTTTTTTTAAAAGAATTTTACAGGTTACGCACCCCCTTCAGCTCCACCACTTGATCGCCTCGCAAACTTCATTTAAACTTACAACATTGTCATGGCCTGACTAGATGCCGAAAATCGCGACTTTGCATAAATCTTAAGCGTTAAGACTCGCTTTACATGGCGTATGGCGTGTTTCTACTCAAACTCGCATAATACGTACAAAAACTTTTTTCTTTAAGAGTTTGGAATTTTAAATTTCATAAATGAAAACTTCTCGTAGAGTTCAAGTTCATGTTTTTGTAACAAAGGGTATTCTGTAATATTTTGCGAAGTAATAAAAAAGTTTTCTTCGCGAAAGAATAGATCATGAACCAAATTCTGATGGTTTAAACTTGAGTATGTGGTAAAAAATTCTTTTATTATTATTTTCTGGTGATCTTACGAGTTGTACTGTTCCCTGTTTATTAAGGACTATTTGCAGGACTGTATCATGTATATTTAATAACATTCTTATGTGAATAGTTTAAGACCTAATATCAGCGCTAGTGTATCAGCTCCTTTCATGGAAAATAAGGTGAAGCGCATATACATACATAATATAAATGTAGGGCACAACATTTCGGCTCTCGGTTACATAACCGCGGCCTTTTAAGTTGATTTTATAAAAGAAATTTTAGGTACATTGCGAAGTAGCGCTTCTAGTATTGCTTTCAATTTAAATTGTTCAAGAATAAGTCAAAAGGTCAAACAAACAATTTATCTTCTAAGCGTAAACATTCATAATATACGGTTTTGTACATTCAAATCGACCATATTGATAATGTGTTAGTTAACTGTTGTTTATATTTGTATACAATTACATATGATACGTACAGGGTGTCCTAAACTAGAGTACGTTAAATTGAAATAATCATATTGACTTAAAAAAATGCAAATTCTTGCTTTGCGCCTATCGATAATTGTGAGTTGCGCCCAAAACTCCACTAAGTTTCAGGTCGAGCTGTCTTTTGGCTTTATGTTATTACTAATTAAGATATAAAAATTCCGTTCTCTACAAAATATTTATAAATAATTATTACAAAGTCATAAAAATTTAAATGTTGACTTTAAGCAAAACCAACCCCTTGAGAAATTTTAAAATCATTCTAAGCCTTTAGTTTTAGTTTGATTTTTGTGAAAAGGAAATACTAATAATTACAACACTTAGGGTGGAGACCCCTTGATTTTTTTGTAAACCTTCGAAAAGTATTTATTTTGTTAATGTTAAATGAAAAATCACAAAAAGAATGGTCTGTATTAAATCTATGAAAATTTGCTCATATTTGTTTTAATAAATATCAAGTAGTTTTTAAATAATATGCTTTCCCACTCTTTTCTTAAATATCTTGCATAGTGCTGCCTCATCGTTTCAGAAATTTAAAGCTGCCGAGAAACATTCCATCGCCAAGTGTTCCCATGGCGCGCATATAAATACAATTTTATATTAAAAAATCCTCATAAAATAGAAGTGAAATTTGCTCCGGATTGCTCTTAATGTTAAATCAATCATGATTTTTAAAATTTGAAGTAGTTTTAAATTGGTAGAGATATGAAGTGAACCACGTTAAATTCCTTGAAAAGAAAATTCCACTTTCGCACCTTCGCCAAGTAAAAACCAAAATTCGGTATTCAAAAAATATTTCTACATCTTGTTTAAACATCTCTTTTAAATTTGAAACTTCCGCCTCGAGTAAAAATTATTAAAAAACCTGCTGTAAAAAATTATCGATATTTCACATAGGAAAAGTGAATAGCAAATTTTGAATTTGTATTTCGTAGATCAAGCTATCGTTTAGTCCACAATATCAACAGAGAACGATGTTGTGGTCACCCTATATGGAGCACTTAATAAGATTGATTAAAGTATTTTGATGGAGCTATTAAAAATACATGATAATAATTATATACGTTTGAAGTGATATTAGTCTTAAGCAGTTGGTGGCAAACAAATTTTTATCTTTTTTTTATATCATGCAGGGCAATAAAATTTATTTTAATTTTTTTGTTTGGGATTCCCTTAAACCTAGCAATTGGCAGGTATAGTTAGCCCATTTTCAATTGCATATAAAACAAAATTCACAGATGTGCCGACAAGTTGCTTTGATCGGCATTGGAGTCAAAATTTCTTAGCCAATCGAATTCCTCTCCAAACGACGAACTTTGTTCTAATGAATGAGGGTGTGGCAAATAATAAATTTATACAGGTAGAGTCACGAGGAACTGTACATACTTCTACCATAAGCAGAGGCCTTAGGGGATTACCAAATTTGGACCAAAATAATATTTGGTCATATCTTTTCAATGATTAAGTCGATTTGTCTCATTTTTTGGTAAAAGTGTGTATTGGTGTCTAGCAACTAACTGACATATTCAGACCTAAAAAATTCCAGGTCCGGCTTCGCGAAAATTTGTTGAATTGCTACAATTGCAATAATTCACCCTGTACATGATTTCTCTAAAATGTGATATGATTTCTCCAGGGGACATAAATAGACAGTTAAACCTGGATATTTGAAATTTTTGTTACACTTGCCTTACATTTTTAATTACAGATTCATTTTAAAGTCACATTGAAAATTGGCGATAATGAAATATCTTACTGTATAATAATGTTTAGTAATTATAAAGAAATCTTTAAAATAAACAATAACGACACACACTGTATTCCAGTATAGTAAATACCAGAATTTGAATCAATTTACAGGACCGGATTTAAAAATCTGGCATATCTGGTTCATGTCAAAAATTCACCATGTATGTAACTTCTTCCACCCGCAATGGACTGAAATTAGATTGAAAATGTTTGCATGAACCTAGTTTTGTCATTTGTCATTGCGAAAATCATGTGTAATTATTTTAATCGGAATGAAATTAACAACCCCAAGAAAAGTGTATTGGGGCACACTTTTCTTGGCGAATGTTTAAATGTGTAATGGACTTTCTTATTGTCAATGGGTTATTTCTGATATGTAATACATACTGCAGCAGGCTGTGACAATTTGACATGATCGTGGTTGAAATTGTTTCTGTTAGATCTTAGTTTCTTCAAGTGTTTTAATAATTAATAAGTCAATTACGTTCGGTTTTCATATGGTGTTTTAATTTTTTTGTTCAAAAATGCCAAATCAGTTTTCAAATGCCGAATAAGCTGATATTATTTTTGTTTATGGCTTTTGTAATGGTAGGGCTGCCGCAAGAGAGTATTCCCTCAATGCCGAATCAAACGTTTGGATCAGTTTTTAATTTCTTGAAAAACATTGGTAACTTCCCTAAAACAAAATCAGAACGAAATGTAAATTATGTTTTAGAAGACAATATTCTGGATACTGTGGACTTAAATCCAAAATTAAGTACCAGAAAAGTAGGAGTACAATTAGGTGTTTCCAATACAAAGTAAGTAGAGTGTTGCGAAAAAATAACTTACATCCGTACCACATACAATTAGTTCAACTGTTACATCCTGGAGATGAAATTTTCGCTGAAACAAATGACACATCTAGGTTAATGCAAACATTTTCAATCTAATTTCGGTCCATTGCGGGTGGAAAAAGTTACATACAGGGTGAATTTTTGACATGAACCAGATATACCAGATTTTTAAATCCGGCCCTGTAAATTGATTCAAATTCTGGTATTTACTATACTGGAATACGGTGTGTGTCGTTATTGTTTATTTTAAAGATTTCATTATAATTACTAAACATTATTATACAGTAAGATATTTCATTATCGCCAATTTTCAATTTGATTTTAAAATGAATATTTAATTAAAAATGTAAGGCAAGTGTAACAAAAATTATTACAATGAATGATTAGCGATAAGTGCTACTGAACTTGTTTCGCATCAACATTATAAATAGAATTATACAATTATATCCAAAGACCAGACATCTCTATGAACCGATCTTTTTCCCAATTAAGTTTTCCCTTTTTTCCGGAGGTTTTACTTCAGAATTTCGAGGACTCAAAAGGGTCGCCATGTGTTAATTAAGCAGGTTTTTTTCTTTACCTTCGATTTTCTAAAAATATCGATTCAGGCAAGTCGTTCCCGCATATACACCTACTTGAATTTTCGTTCCAGTCTTTTGGTGTTGCTCAACATAAATTTTCGCGAAGCCGGCCCTAGAATTTTTTAGTTCTGAATATTTCAGTTAGTTGCTAGACACCAATACACACTTTTACCAAAAAATGAGACAAATCGACTTAATAAAAACATTATTTTGGCCCAAATCCATAAATCGCTCTGGTCATATCGTAATCCCCTAAGGTGCCTCTGTTTATGGTAGAAGTATGTACAGTTCCTCGTGACTCACCCTGTATATATTCATAATTTTCTAAATAATCTTTGTATAAAGTGAGATAAATTTTGTTCTGCTATTGAAAATACTTATACGTAGGTAATAACTCTAAATCGCTTTATATAGTACTAATCTCCTTGTAGGTCCTTTTTTTTTCTAATATTTTGTAAATACCTTCGTCCCAGGTCTTCCCAGGAAATTCCGCTTATCTACTTTTCATGCCTAATAGCCTCCCACAAACTTTTTCGATTTTGTAGTATATAGAGTGAATTAGAATTATTTAAGAGATTATTACAATGTACTTATACCTTACACCACAATATAAAAAAACTTTTATCCGGATAAATTAAACAGGAAGCGAATGGTGGGCGCAATATATCGCAAAACGAAACCAGACCAACCTGAAAACTTGGTGGCGTTAATCTTCTTTCAATTAAAACTAGTAATCAATGGACGACTTGCTTTTTGGATTGTAATTGTGTTCTTGTTCACGTGTGCCAGCATTTAAATTGGATTCGATACAGGGACCGATCTATATGTTCGATGTATTTTCAAAGAGCTATTCATCTAATAGGGATTTTATCGATAAATTCATTATTGGGCAGCGAAGTTGTATCGTAATAATGTTGAGTTTGTGCGAGAATAAAAGTCTTTGTACTACATACTGTTCTGTCAGTTCCATTTTTAATGATATCGAGATTAATTCATTTTTTTATAGGAAATAATAATAATAATTTATTCACAAGAAAATTACAACATACAAAGTGTGAACAAATATGTCCGAGAGGTGAAGAACTCTTGTTTCAGTTACTATCAGTAGATATAACATAATACAAGACAACAATATAATACAAAAACTAAAATATTCAATACATTTAATTAAAGTGTGACAATGCATCAAGAATCGTCTGTGTTTCGGGTGTCGATGGTGGATGTAGGTCAACAGAATATTGCACTATTTTAGGAAAATAGTGCGAGATCGCAGAATGAACAAACACTATACAGTGCTTGGAAAAATTTCGAATATGAAAAAACTTGTTTAGTAAACAAAATAAATACCATACAACAATTAGAACAAATGCAAAAAGATCACTCAGATCTGCTAAAGAAATTATCTCATACTCCACAGGAAGAGGAAAAAGATAAAATATAATATCACACTGATGAAGAAGAATTAGCTAGAGAGACAGAGTGGATAAGAAAGAAACACTCTTACCTCCACAAACTGTTTCAATTAATCAACAGATAAACGCCAAAAATCCTCTTATGCCCCCACCAAAAGTGGTAGATGGCATTGACAACTTTAAAGCTCTTCACGAGGAATTAAAAAGAATGGTGACAGTTCATCAAATCAAAATTATCAGTAATGATAATATCAAAATTAATGAGGCAGATATAAGGTAATGAGATAATGGGTATCCTTGGTATCTTGGAGTCCAATCAGAGTTATTGCTAATAAATTACATAATGAAAGTGACCCAAAGGCAATTGTAGATGACCTTCGAAGAAGGGGATATAAGGTATTAGAAGCCACTAAAAAACTTAAGTTTAAAACTAAGCAACCGCTAAACTTGTTTATGTTGTCATTTAAACAAGATGAAGATGTAAATAAGTTCTATAGCATTACGGATATACTGGGAATAAGGGTTGAAATTAAACCAGTTCCCCAATGTAAGAGATGCCAGTGCTAAAGAACCAAAATGTGTCAAATGTACTGGAAAACATTATACCAAAGATTGTACAAAGCCAGAAAATGTACAACCAAAATGCATTCATTGCGGCGGTAACCATCCAGATAAATATCGAGGGTGTATCGTTGCTAAACAACTACAAAAAATTAGAGCTGATACTATGAAGAAACCAGACAACCAGTACGACAAGTACAACAGTTAAGAACTGACTCTTCAGTACAAAGAAGGAATAACGGAAATCAAGTTCAAAAAAGTGAAAATAGGCCATCTTCCTACAACCAAGCTGTTGCAGAACCATCAAATGCCAGTAAAAACAATAATGTTAGAACACAATTTAAAGCAACTACTGACCCGACTTTAGAATGGATCTTAGAACAACTTACGAAAATTTGATGAACGATTAACTCGTTTAGAACATAGTGCCAAAGGAGCTATTCCAAAGAAGAGGAATGGCTAATTTCAAAATAATGGAATGGAACGCTAGTGGTCTCTTGCAACACCAACAAGAATTGCAAGCAATCCTAGATGTAAATAAATTAGATGTGGAAATGTGTCATTTTCTAGAAAATCGAAAAAACTGAATAAACATGTAGATATTTTAACAGGACCTCGTAAAATCGTTTATAACTTTCTTAAAAAAATTTGTACAACTTCAGGACCATTTCCTTTGAATTTCTCATTAAATTTTACTTCAAAAAAATTGCAGATCAAACAGTTTTCTTATTATATGGTGACATAATTTTCTTTTAAGGAAGTCATCCTATGCCTCCCATGTATACCCACTCTATTATAAGCCATAACAAAAAAATATCAAACAGGGTCAACCAGCACCTACATTATTATACGATTCAAGATATTTGAGACGACCTCGAATAGTTCTTATCACGGTTAGTAAAGACTTGCATAAATTATTATTAGGTACTTTCGAAAACCACAGGGTTGTACTAATAAAATTTTGAGCATTAATTTATTTAGTCCAAATGTGGGGTGTATATTTCTACTTTCGTATATAAATATTATTTGGGTTTTTTCACGTTCATAAAGATACTGCCTTCACACTTTTTCCAGATTTAGGACTGGCAAAACAAAAAAAATAATTAATTAATTACTAACATTATTGATCTAAAATATAAACAATATACGAATTTCTCCTATTCGTAGTAGGACAATTAGAAAAAAAACATTGGTAAAAAACTGTGTCTCATTTAAAACAAATTTTTGTTTTTGGAAAAATTAAAACTAAAAATTTTAAATTTGAAACCCTAACCCCAAATCCTTAAAGAATTTGGGGGTCGGGATCGTACGTACCTACCAATCGATCATCAACAAACAAACAAGTATCTTTGGGAAACCGCGTGCCCTATCTTTATCCTGCGACCCAGATTAGGACCGAAATAGTGGCAAAATCCTTTAATTTTCCCATTCCACATTCGTAGTCGGCTGTGGGCCGAACAGCAAACGAACGGCCACATAGGAAAAGTGAAATATAGCTAATGAAATTTCCATTTCATACTAATGCTTTAATATTCATTAGGATCGGCAACGGTGCGTTTTGTTTTCATTTTTCGTATAACAAAGCGATGCAACTGATACAGGAAAGAGGTAGGATGAAAAACCGATATGTACGGGGACCGTTCAATAATTATATACTAGAGATACGACAGAAATGTGTCAAATCTTTAAATGATTTTTTCATAAAAGTTTAATTTAGCAAAAAATATTAAAAAAGACACCGAAAAAATCTCTTTATTTTTAAAACCCACGGACTCTAATGAGGTACAAAATATTATACACCAACTAAAAAATAAAAAAGCCCCAGGGCATGATAACTTAAAATCTGAAACGTTTAAAATAATTTCTTCATCTTTTGAAAAAGGAGTTTTTCCGGATGCATTAAAACTTCCAATAGTTATACCCATTTACAACAACGGCGATATTAAGGAACCGGGAAACTTCAAGCCCATTTCATTAATCAGCTCCCTTGCCAAATTTTTTGAAAAAAAATCATTAAATTAAGGTTAAGTGATTATTCCGAGAAGTTTAAATTATTGTCACCATCTCAATACGGCTTTAGAGATAAAAAAAGTATCAGTGATGCTATACTGGAATTGACTAGAAATATTCACACCTCTTTAGATGAAGGAATGCCATCATTGGGAGTTTTTGTTGATCTTCGTAAAGCATTTGACACTGTCGATCATAATATACTACCTTAGAAGATCTTAGAGTAAGAGGTATAGCTCATAAATTGTTTAAGAGTTACTTAACAAACCGACGCCAAATTACAAGGTTAAAAAATCAAACCAGCACAGAACAAACAATTATATTTCATTTCGGAAGCTCATAGTGGTTTTTATTTTAATTTCTCTCTCTTTCCACTGGATTAAAACCACTTAGTTGTTAAAAAAGTTTTTTTAATTGACGTTTCGGCTTTCCAGATCGAAAGCCGTTATCAAAATGACATAAAATAAATAAATTTACTAGAAACAGAACACTTGATAATCTTGCAAAAATATGACATCAACATAGTATACATAGAATAAGATTTTGAGATTGAAGATGTCAAAATCTGTTTCAATCATATTTTTGTGACGTTTCTGGGAACGAATTTTTGAAAGGATAGCGCATTTGCATATTATAAGAGAATTTATACTTCGTCATAAATGAAGTTTTCTTATTAATATTATCATAAGAAAAAACCAGATAAAAACTTATGATACTATCCCGATATAGAGGGTATCCTTTTTGCAATTAACTCTTTTTGTAAAATAGGTATCCAAATTTTTGAAATATCAACCGAACAATTAGAAACACATTCGTTATTATTTAAGCATATCAATGCTGCTTCTTTAACTTTGCGGTTATAATTATTCGGTTCTTTTAATAATCTAGTTGAAGAATTCCATTGTATTTTATGACCAAAATCCCATGCATGTTCACATATTTTAGATTTTTCGAATTGTTTATTTTTAATGTACGATTGGTGTTCATTAAGTCTAATATGAAAAGGTCTAGATGTTTCTCCTATATAAAATTTATTACATTCGCATGGAATTTTGTAAATACAATTTTTTGTGTTTTGAATTTCATTAAAAGGTTTTGTATTTACTATTAAAGATTTTAATGTATTATTAGTTTGAAAAACTGTTTTTAAATTAAATTTATTGCCAATCCTTCTAATTTTTTCGGATAATTTTGGAATATAAGGGATTTTTACTATATTTGAAAGAATTATTGGGGGGTTTAAATTTTGATCTTTAGTTTTGATGTCTCGGTAAAGTTCACGATTTATAAATTTACTTGGGTAGTTGTTCTTAATCAAGACAGATTTAACAAGTGATAATTCATTATTTAAGATATTGTCATTTGAACAAATTGTTTTTGCTCTATCGGAAAGAGATTTGACAATACCTCGTTTAACACAAATTGAGTGGTTTGAATTAAAATTTTAATTCAAACCACTCAATTTGTGTTAAACGAGGTATTGTCAAATCTCTTTCCGATAGAGCAAAAACAATTTGTTTAACACAAATTGAGTGGTTTGAATTAAAATTTTAATTCAAACCACTCAATTTGTGTTAAACGAGGTATTGTCAAATCTCTTTCCGATAGAGCAAAAACAATTTGTTCAAATGACAATATCTTAAATAATGAATTATCACTTGTTAAATCTGTCTTGATTAAGAACAACTACCCAAGTAAATTTATAAATCGTGAACTTTACCGAGACATCAAAACTAAAGATCAAAATTTAAACCCCCCAATAATTCTTTCAAATATAGTAAAAATCCCTTATATTCCAAAATTATCCGAAAAAATTAGAAGGATTGGCAATAAATTTAATTTAAAAACAGTTTTTCAAACTAATAATACATTAAAATCTTTAATAGTAAATACAAAACCTTTTAATGAAATTCAAAACACAAAAAATTGTATTTACAAAATTCCATGCGAATGTAATAAATTTTATATAGGAGAAACATCTAGACCTTTTCATATTAGACTTAATGAACACCAATCGTACATTAAAAATAAACAATTCGAAAAATCTAAAATATGTGAACATGCATGGGATTTTGGTCATAAAATACAATGGAATTCTTCAACTAGATTATTAAAAGAACCGAATAATTATAACCGCAAAGTTAAAGAAGCAGCATTGATATGCTTAAATAATAACGAATGTGTTTCTAATTGTTCGGTTGATATTTCAAAAATTTGGATACCTATTTTACAAAAAGAGTTAATTGCAAAAAGGATACCCTCTATATCGGGATAGTATCATAAGTTTTTATCTGGTTTTTTCTTATGATAATATTAATAAGAAAACTTCATTTATGACGAAGTATAAATTCTCTTATAATATGCAAATGCGCTATCCTTTCAAAAATTCGTTCCCAGAAACGTCACAAAAATATGATTGAAACAGATTTTGACATCTTCAATCTCAAAATCTTATTCTATGTATACTATGTTGATGTCATATTTTTGCAAGATTATCAAGTGTTCTGTTTCTAGTAAATTTATTTATTTTATGTCATTTTGATAACGGCTTTCGATCTGGAAAGCCGAAACGTCAATTAAAAAAACTTTTTTAACAACTAAGTGGTTTTAATCCAGTGGAAAGAGAGAGAAAACAATTATATGTGGCGTACCTCAAGGCACAGTATTGGGCACATAACTTTTAACCGTTTAATTGAACAATATTTTCCTTCTTCAACAAGAAGGGAAAATAATCAGTTTTGCGGACGATATTGTGATCATTTACAAAAATAAAGATTGGCATTTACTAAAAATTCAGGTGGAAATTGACTTGAGAAATGGTTTCATCATAGAGTCTTGTCAATAAATATTGAGAAAACAGAGTATTTACCATTCAGTAGTATTGAAATTGGACAAGACTTGAAAATTAAACCTGCAAGAAAAGTTAAATACCTAGGTATAATTTTGGATCCGCATATGAGATGGATCACAGTTTAGTTGAACCCCATTTAAACTACGCAATCATTGGATGGGGAGGAGTATCAATAACGTATAAAAATATGTTAGAATTATCACAAAAAAAATTTTTTGAAAATTATGTTCAATGTGCACTTAAGATACCCATCTGCTTCACTTTTTGCAGAGACAAAAATATATGATATTATATTATAAACAAATAGCAATCAAACAGTATCTTAATAAAAAACAATTTATGACACCTTATAAAAAGAAATCTGTGTGCCAAAGAAACTATGAATATTTTGGTCCAAAAGTTTTTAATTCTCTACCAGACTTTAAACTGTCTGCCACATTAAATTTATTTAAACGAAAATTAAAAATGATGAACAATACAAACATAAACGAAATACACTCGATCTTTGACAACTAAAATAAAATACACCTGTATATAAAATTAATTTTTAAGAAGTATGTTGATATTAAAAAAAAAAGTAAAAACTCCAAAACACTAACCTGATTGAAAATGTAACTATTTAGTCATTAATAATTCTAGTTTTGAGTTTTAATCCTATCATTGTAACAAGATCTTAATCTAAATATATATTTAAAATATGTTCTTATAAATATATACCACATACAGACAATCTCGTTGTCTCAGTGGTTTTTGTGTTTATTTGTTGGCGAATAAAATATTTATTTATTTATTTATTTTATTTTATAGACCCAAAAGTAAATTACCTACACATTCGTAATTTTTTACAAAATCATATCGGGATTCCAACAAAAATATTTAAAAATTCTTACATTGCCTGCTCCTTATGTTTTTACACCAATAACGGATTTACCTGCAACAAAAAGAAACATTAATTTTCTAAAAATTATCAAAAGAGTTGTTTAACTTTCAGATAATTAAACATGTAAACTCATATTCGTTCAACCGGCAACGCCGCACCAAAATACATTTGCGAACGGCGTTCAAACCAGGAAGCGGTTTCATAAAAAGATAATTTTTTACTCTATTTCACAATAAAATATCACGCCATAGTCTGCGGCGCGGTTCTAACCGTTTCGTCTAGACAATATAAAAAACCCACGCTAACGAACTTTCTAGAACAATTGCGCAATCCGGAAGGGATAAATCTGAAACCGACAAAACTTCGTCGAGCTTAACTCAGTGCTTCGAGAATTAAAACAGTCTCTAGCTGCGAATCAGGCTAGGACCCTCCAGTGTCTTTTCATCACTCACGCAGAACACACGCAAAAATAATATTTTCTGAATGATGCGATCATTTCTTTTTAATTCGTTTTCATTAATATGTGTTAGTGCTTGTTAAACACATATTAATTATAATACTTGTTCATTGATTACTAGTTTAATGTAATCTTTTGTTACATTGTTGTTTTATTCATTTATTTATTTTAACAGTTTAATAAATGGTTAAATAAAAGTGTTCATTGTTTTTGTTGAATGGAGTTGAGAAGACAAACCTACTACAGTACACACATACTCAATCTAAAAAATACGGTCCATTAGAACTACGATGCAGTTTAAAAAAGCGGTAACACATTGTTGGCCGTCCTGGGAAACTGGCACAACATAGGGTTTATTCCAGAACCCTCAACATGGTCCAATCGATCCGGATTTAAACCAGAGAAAAAACTTCTTTCTTCAACTCTCCAGGAATAGTTCCAGAGATTTTCCTCCAGGTTCCTGAGCGATTCCAGAGATTCTTCCATGATCCTGAGCGATCCAGTTCGTCTTCTTCAACTTCATCAGTAGGCCTATAGTGGCTTAAAAACTTCAAGCAACCTTCAAACCTTCAAGCAACTCTTCACAGCAAGAAATTGTAAAGGTATTTTTTGTAAAACTCATTTAAACTCGTTGTAACCACTTAAAAGCGGTCCGATAACAATCGTAGGCTGGTGGTAAATTAATGCACACATTTTTTCGTTATAAAAAACTTTCATTGTATTTTAAACTTTTTTCATTCATACAGGGTGAGCAAATACCCTTAGGATTTTATATCCATCCAAATATTTTAAACAATTCTACTTTCATACAGGGTGAGCACATACCCTTAGGATTTTACATCCAACAGTTAAACATTTCATACAGGGTGATCTCATCCAAAGGTTATACCCTAGAGACATTTCGTGTCCAGATACTCTGACAATTCTTTTTATACAGGGTAATTCCCACAAGCGGAAAATATTCCCAAATATTTTAAACTTTTTTCATTCATACAGGGTGAGCAAATACCCTTAGGATTTTATATCCACCCAAATATTTTAAACTTTTTTCATTCATACAGGGTGATCGTATACCCTTGGGATCTTTTTGCCCATTTTCGTTCAAACATTCATGTACTGTTTTGGCATTCATTTGTAGGGAATAACTATTGTAGGCTGAGGTAGTCGTTATAGAGAGAGGGCTAAGGAATTGATCTGGGATATTCCTGCTAGCAGATCTGGGAAAGCCAACGCCTATAGTTGCAATTTTTGCAAGTGTTGCTAAGATTTTGGCATGTTGTTTTTTAATTCCAAATAAGGAACATGGCTCGGTGATGCCTAATCACAAATCGTTTGTACAAATCATAATTTAAAAAAAAAAAAAACTCATGCGCCCACAAGCGGCCAGGATCCAAATATCCAAATATTTTTAAAACCCTTTACATTTTTTGAACTTATTTCAATTAGACTCATTCTAAAACTACAGGGTGACGACCCAACTTAATAAAAAATTTTTTTTTTTTTAGAAAACTTTCAATATCATTACTCCGCCTCTTTTCGCGGGGGGAGAATGTTTCATTTTCAGATAATTAAACATGTAAACTCATATTCGTTCAACCGGCAACGCCGCACCAAAATACATTTGCGAACGGCGTTCAAACCAGGAAGCGGTTTCATAAAAAGATAATTTTTTTACTCTATTTCACAATAAAATATCACGCCATAGTCTGCGGCGCGGTTCTAACCGTTTCGTCTAGACAATATAAAAAACCCACGCTAACGAACTTTCTAGAACAATTGCGCAATCCGGAAGGGATAAATCTGAAACCCACAAAACTTCGTCGAGCTTAACTCAGTGCTTCGAGAATTAAAACAGTCTCTAGCTGCGAATCAGGCTAGGACCCTCCAGTGTCTTTTCATCACTCACGCAGAACACACGCAAAAATAATATTTTCTGAATGATGCGATCATTTCTTTTTAATTCGTTTTCATTAATATGTGTTAGTGCTTGTTAAACACATATTAATTATAATACTTGTTCATTGATTACTAGTTTAATGTAATCTTTTGTTACATTGTTGTTTTATTCATTTATTTATTTTAACAGTTTAATAAATGGTTAAATAAAAGTGTTCATTGTTTTTGTTGAATGGAGTTGAGAAGACAAACCTACTACAGTACACACATACTCAATCTAAAAAATACAGTCCATTAGAACTACGATACAGTTTAAAAAGGCGGTAACACATTGTTGGCCGTCCTGGGAAACTGACACAACATAGGGTTTATTCCAGAACCCTCAACAAGAGTCAAGTATTAAGTATATTTTTATTTTGCTATAAAAATATAATTGATTGGCGTTTCTCATAATTCTAATACTGCTTTATGGTGGTATGAAACAAGATATATACCGAGTGTTTTAATAGGTCAAATTAAAATTTTGTCTTCAAGAAAATATTTTTAAATATATAATTTGAAACTTCTAACTTGAATAGTTTTAAAATAGTGGGGCTAAATTTTGACTTTGACACCTCGCCAATAATTGAAAAATCATCAATATATTAAAATTATGTCATCAAGAAAATATTTCTAAATCTTCTTAAAATTTAAAACTTTTACCTCAAGTTGTTTTAAAATAATAGGGTAATAGAGAAAACTTTGTTAAAACACAAAAAAATTAAATTTTGATTTTGATATTCGCCAATTAAAAATCAATAAATATATTAAAATTCTGTCTTCAAGAAAATATTTATAAATCTGTTCTAAACTTCTCCCAAAAATTTGAAACTTCTACCTTAAGTAGTTTTAAAACAGGGGGGTAAAAAAGGCAACCTTGTCGTAATACAAAAAAACTAAAGCTGTTCTTAACATCTCTCAAAAATTTTAAACTTCTACCTTAAGTAATTTTAAAATAGTGGGGTAATAAATAAAACCTTGCTGAAACACAAAAAAATTCAGATTTTGACTGGGACGCATCGCCAATTGAAGCTTGATAAAATATATGAAAAAACAAGACTGAATATTGGAAAATTTCCAATTCTAAATAATATTATTATTTCTTTAAAAAATCTGATAGCAGTGATACTGACCTTGGAAAAAGTGGGAAGTAAAATAAGTATAAAAATCGAAAATATCTCGAATTCCCCTATAAATCTAAAACCATAAAAAGCATTGTAAGAAATAAATTAGAAAGAACTCAATAAGAAACGTCCCTTAAATTATTTTAGCACCAATTATGGTCAACAATTACTCTAATCGAATAGTTTATCGGGGAAAACTCTAAGAGATTCTGGACGAGATAGGCGAACGTGTCGAGAATATCTCGACCGCTTTTACATTGCGGATGTTTAGAAAAGTACACAAAGAGTATTTCGATAGAAAATGGTACAATTACTGTAAAATTCGTGTGTGTTTCGGGATGTGCTTACTCGAATAGAAAAAGATTCGCAAATGGGGTAATAAGCTACGAGGGAAGGCCGACATAAAAGATATTATTCTTTGTGGAAGATTTTGATAGTACCGATATGGTTCACTCGAGTAATCTTGTTCTACATAATGTATAAACCGGACTAGCGATGAAATTGCGATGAGATTATAATGTCGATAAGTCATGTGGGTTTTAAGGTATTAAAAATATATTAAAGTATACGCCAACCCCACATCTCTCGACGCGACATCTGGCGGCCAGTGCCGACAACAGTTGTGGGTCAGATTGTATGGCGCTGCATGCAGATTCATACATATCCGTGTTTATTTGTTTAAAAACGTATAATACAGTAAAATTAGAATTGTAAATGGAAAAAATTAGGGGCAATCTGAAATTTTGCAGGATGTTTTTGGTCAAAGGGACGAACTCAAATCCAAGTTTTCGACCTTCAACCCCTTGCAGAAGGGGTGAGTTTGTTTTTTGCAAATAACTCTCATTTTTAATCTTACAAAAAAACTTTCAAGGGCAATTTTGTAGAGAATTACACTTGCAACAACTTTCAATTCTAGACTTTTTTTCATAACTGCTTTATTTTGTTTATAACAATTGTTTAAAAATTGAAAAAGTGGTTTTTTCGTCTTTTTTTCAGTTTTCCACTGATTTGATTGAAAAAACCCCTCTCTCTTTCACTACTGCAGTTTTCCCTTAATTCAAAGATAATTTGCATAGGATACAATTGTCCATTTTCCATGCATGCGCATCCAAAATGATAGTCGATACACACTCTGCACATGGCAGAATGCAGAAGGCTACTGAAAAGTTTTTCCGCCTTATCTCAATGACCAGATTGTTGTTTCAGGCGAATTTTTTTCGGAATGCAGAATAATGCGGTCTCGTTCAGTCTGGAAGTTTTTTAATCAAATCGGTGGAAAACTGAAAAAAAAAACGAAAAAAACCACTTTTTCAATTTTTTAAACAATTATTATAAACAAAATAACGCAATTATGAAAAAAAGTCAAAAATTGAAAGTTGTTGCAAATGTGATTCTCTACAAAATTGCTCTTGAAAGTTTTTTATAAGATTAAACATGCAAAAAACAAACTAACCCCAAAAAACCACCCTTCTGCAAGGGGTTGAAGGTCGAAATTTTTTTAAACGATACATTTTAAAACTTTAAACCGTCTTATTTTCCAATGTAAATTACTATTTAATTACTTATTAATTATTAAAACATGTTTATTTTAATCAGAAGTATATAAAAAGCACAAAAAAACATGCATTGGCCACGTGCACGTTAATTGTATTAAAAATGGTGCACAGAATCAATTTTTTCCATTAAAAAATGAAATTAATGTTTTATTTGAAAGACTACTACTTTCTCAAAAATAGATAATATTAGTACTCTTGTTTATACACGATAATTTCACCCGGTTTCGAGAAAAACGCAATTGAACAGGTAATTTTATAATGTTTTCTTTGATATCCTTTATTACAAGAATTAGAAAAGGCATAGAGGTCGGAGGAGGCCACATAGAACATTTAATTTAAGTTTTATGTTAAATTATTTTTAATTCTGTTTTATAAACCGTTGAAATAGAAGCCTTATGTCACAAGTTTTTTATTGTCTATTGTTTGAAATCCCCTTCTCAGAACTGTTCAATCGCGTTTTTCTCGAAAACGGGTGAAATTATCGTGTTTAAACAAGAGTATCAATATTACGTAGAAATGATGTTTACGTCATATTTTCTGATCAAAATCACTAAAAAGTTTCGTCAAAAAAAGGTGCCACTTAATTTCATCGTCAGGATTCATTTATGTGGCGCCCCTATAACAAAATGTGAAATAATACATAAAATAATATTCTTTGTCCAAAGTTATGCATCTGTGCCGATTTTGATAACAATTGATAAATATACAGGGACATCATCAGAAAAAAAAGGAAAAACAAATTCAACTTTAAGGCCCTGCATCTTATTCCACAGAAATATTTTAATAAGGTATATTTTGGTCCCAATAACTTGCCCTTAGCCTATGTCCCAATAGTTATGAACCACCCTGTATACTAGTAAAACCATTTTTAATTATTATCGGCACACTTAGAAATGTTGATGTCTGCTTATTTCATCATGGGTTTCACCCGATGCATACCTTTTTATAAAGATTAACTTTTTTTCGTAAAACTAATAATAAAAAAGTTTTCCATATCACTCGTATACGAGACCGTCAAAATATATAAATTTTGCAAAGTAAAAGTAAACATTGTTGCATATTTTTTAATCTAAACACCTTTTCTTCATACCTAACAAGAACAAGAATAACTTTTTTTCATAAAACAAATAGTGCCGACTTAATTGGACTTAATTTCAAAATCTATTTCTCTGTTCTATGTTGTCGTATTTTGTGAGATTATCCAGTGATCTGTTTCTATAGTAAATTATTATTATATCTTTTGTTACTTATATCAATTTTTTGACAGCGGCTTTAGAATCAAAAGTCGAAAAGTTAAAATTAAAAACTTTTTGAAATAAATAAATGGTTTTAATATCCAATATTTGATACTGTCTCTCTATTTCCGATTTATTTTAATCGAAAAAATGTAAATTTTTCCCACAAATCTTAGTTGGATATTAAACTTACAATTTTATATGTATTTTCGCTAAAATAAAGACTTTATTCCCTTCTACACTTTTTATACCAATTTTTTCAATAATATATATTTTTCTAAATCTATTCATACTAGATTTTTTGGACACAGTTTTATTATTCTGGTTCTGGCAAAATTTTATCCAAGAAATCTTTCGAATATAAAAATTTGTAACGCCTTGTATATTTTTTTGCAAAGTAAATATCAAAATGTGTTTTACAGAAAATAAAAAAAAAACGACCTACATATCAATCAAACGCGTTGCATTAATTTATAGATCCCACGAGTATTTTTAATAATCATGATGAATTTGCTGGTCAACAAACACAGTGAACGTCATTCATATATAATTATATTAATGAAAATCTGCCCAATGCACTGGAACTAAGCAAAATAGTTTATGAAATAAAATTACGAGGATGTGGGAGTACATGAAATGTACCAAATTGAAAAATACTCCCGGTATTCCGTATTTATAAACGTTGGTTTACTTAATTACTGGAAATTGCGAAATTGATGTTCTGTTTTAAAATTAGATTTAAAAAAAATTTATTTAGCTATTCGGTATTCCTCAAGGTCCAGTGCACAGAGCGATGTTCTGTGACAATACATCTGCATCGCATTCGGGAGTTCGTGGGTTCGATCCACATGGCCGCCTAACCTGCTATTAGTTTTTTTCATATGAAATAGGTATATGGTGGATCAGTAATATCCGCTCAGATACCTACCACCCGTCCCCTCAGATTTAATGCACAGATCCTTCCGTTAGGCGCGGAAAGACTATAGCGACCTGTTTCAAGAAAGGTAAAGTTAATTATTGGCACTATTTGCACAAGTGCCTTTATGGGATTTCACTAAATCTGACTTGGCTGTTTAAATTGTACCTAGAGATTTCTATAGTTAATAAATCATAAAAACATCCTAATTTATAGCTAAATCTTCCACCCCATTGGGTGGCTAAATAATACCCTTACGAAATATCCCACCTTAACCCATACCCAAGCTATCGATTTTTCACAAGAAATTGTAGTAATAATTCCATGACTCGCAGACCGTTATGTAAAGTCCATCTTCTCTGTGAATAATTAATTCTCTTACCTCTCGAGTACAAGTATTTGTTTAATTGATAGATTCAAGATATTTGTCAACTGCAGACGTAGGAGGGTGAAAAGGGTTGACAGTGATACGCATAAAATGGACACCGGATTCATTAAATATTCACTACGCGGAAAGCAGGTCAATTTCGAAGACGACAGGTTTACCCAAGAAAGAAAAATATATGTTTGAGCTATATTTATCTTTTTTAGTAATGAGGCTTAATAATGAAATTTTTTTATTGGCCCATATGAAACTGTATAAACAATCTCTTTCTCGGAACCTATTTGTAGAAAGTACAACATGGATTAAGAACCAACCAGACACTGACTTGAATCTGAATCAGCTGACGGCCGTGACATTTGGATATAAATATAACCTCATTTATTTCTAATGTTCAGGGCATTTAGATAAAAATCGACCGAAATAAAGAAATTTTTAGGGACAGCAGATATCGAGATGCGGTTTTCTGCATTGTGTTCAGAAAGCTCCCAGGTAAAAAGTATATACATGTCATTTTTCGAAAAATGCATTCTGGTGCAATAAAAGCATTTTTCAATTGCATAATTACTTGCAACATTATAAGAACGACTGGAAACTCGGAAAAAACGCCCGAAAATCGTTACTCGGGGGTTTTCGGGGATGCCGAATACAATTCTGGCATTAGAATTATCGCTCGGGGTGGCTCTGCGGGGAAAGGTAATGGAGAAAGTGAAAAATCACAAATTATCAACAAAAATAATACTTTTTATTAATATTGAATTATTCATCATAAAGTTCAATTTTTAATGAGGAAAAATGAAAAATCAAAATTGTATCAACTTTTTAAAGAAAGATATGTAAGTATAAGAAGTGACTACATACAATATATTATTGATGGATGCATGATTCGACATAAAGTTAGATGGAAAAAGGGCCAGAACATGTTAGATATATGCAACGGGTATGTTAGATACATAAAGAGAGAATTTGGGAAGTTTTTGTTGTTTTCGATGGATACGACCAAATGACCACTAAATCAACGGAAAGAAACCGGCGATGTATGCATAAATATTCCGCCACCGTACGCATGGCTCCAGATTCCTGGAAGGTCATGACGTTGAGCGCAAAATTCAGGACAAGTTTTTAGGGAATAGCAAAAATAAGTCCCAGATCATTAAATTTCTCCAGGAGGAATTCAAAGGGGCTAATATAATGTCTCAGCAGAGTGAAGCTGATGCGGATGTTGATATTCTGCTCAAGGCCATTGAGACTGCTTCTGGAAGCCCCAACAATAAAGTGGTCCTTGTTTCGGAAGACACTGACGTCCTAACAATTCTTGCTGCTCGAACTCCACCGAATCTGGAAGTGTCCTTGCTGAAGCCGCCTTCCGCTAAAGCACCTGATGTTGTGTATTCTTTCGAAAATTTTAAGCAGTATTTCTTATTCCTGTAAAACCGACTGTTGCACAAGGTGAGGGTGCCGCCGAAGTGGCAATTGCTCAAACCAAAAAGGCACTTCCAACGCGGCCGAGGATAGTGACGAGGAGGAAGATGAAGAAGAAGAAGAGTTTGAAGAAGATGTTTAGTAATTAATTTAAAAATTGAACTTTATGATGAATAATTCAATATTAATAAAAAGTATTATTTTCATAATTTGTGATTTTTCACTTTCTCCATTACCTTTCCCCGCAGAACCACCCCGATAATTCTAATGCCAGAATTGAATTCGGCATCCCCGAAAACCCCCAAGTAACGATTTTCGAGTGAGTTTTCCGAGTTTCCAGTCGTTCTTATAATGGTGCAAGTAATTATGCAATTGCAAAATGCATTTATTGCACCAGAATGCATTTTTCGAAAAATGGCATAACCACACCATATAGATTTTTTCCTGAACACAACGCAGAAAAGCGCATTTCGATATCTGCTGTCTCTAAAAGTTTCCGATTGATTTCCAAACTTCCCTGGACTATTAAACAAATAACACTAAAACCACACAAAAAAAATTACACAGCAAACAGCAATCCAGAATTTCACATTACCTACAGAGTTATGTGGAACTGGTGACCTGGTGTAAGCACGTGCTAAGAGAATTTAACCCAGAAAGACATCATTGACGAAATTAATCGCATGATATTGCCACGCCATTGGTTAGATTTACCAGGAAGATTTAATACTAATTATTCTTTAAATTGCAATTTCTCTGGAAACGGGTAATTATATCTTGAGATATTTTTATCGTTTCTGCATAAATTCATTTAGAATTTACGACCTAGTGGTAAGCCTCATTAAAAATAAGCCTGTCATCATAAGAACCAGCTGGTAAATTATTCAAATTAAATATATAAGTTTGAATAACTAGATCACTTTTATACCTATGCATATTTATAACTTTACTAGCTGCCCGTCCCAGCTTCGCACGGTTGTACTAATGAAGTTTCTAACGTTGTCAACGAAAAAAAAAAAAAAAACGAATCCCACAATATTTTAATTTCCGCACCCTGCATGATTATCAGAATATCTAGTTAACATATAAATTAGGTAAATGCGAAATTAATAGTCAATTACCTACAGGAAAACAAAATATTAGCTTCGTGTGTGAGCTTATTATCCGATTAAGAGTAATCTTCTTGCAGTTAGAGGCTTCCAAACTTATCACGTGTATTAGGAGACTTGAGACTTGAGTCACTAATTGATTAAGGAAAAGCCGCAACTCTTGATCAGAAAATTAACAATTAACCTATTTGCTTTCTTAATATCAATTTGTTGCCTTGTATAAGATGATGTTGGAATATATTGTCTAATTGTCTAATTTTGTTAGCAATAAATTTTGCGGAAAAGAAATTAAGAAATTTCATATATTGATTGATTTTCAATTGGCGAGGTGTCAAAGTTCAATTTAATTTTTGGGAATTTGACATACTTCTCTCTATGACCACAGTATTTTAAAAATGCTAGAGATCGAACTCTAATATTAAGAAGAGATGTTTAAAAAAGATGTAGAAATATTTCTTTGAACACCAACGTTTATTATATTGATTGATTTTTAATTGGAGATGTGTCAAATTTAATTTGTAACAATTTAACATAAAAATGTTAGCAGTTATTATTTTAAAACTGGTTGGGGTAGAAGCTTCAAATTTTGAGAAGATGTTTAGAATATATGTAGAAGTATTTTCTTAAAGACAGCATTTTAATATATCTATATATTTTTGATTAGCGAGATATAGAAGTCAAAATAAGATGCTTTACTATAGGCCAGCCCGACATCGGCTGGCTCGACGCGAGCGCCGCTCTAGCGACTGGGCGAAACAATAATTGTGTGCAGATTTAAACCGATCACGTTTATTTATTCCTATTCACTGTGCACAATATTTTCATTGTAGTACCTACGTATTATATTATGTACAGCGTGTTTACTTAACTTGCCCCATATGATTAGTTAATTTTGGGTTTTAGGCCATGCAGAACAAAAAGTTTTTCATATGGTGCCGACTTATTTGGACACACTGTATATATAAAACAAAAATTCTATTATGCTCTTCTTTCTGGGGTTCACTCGTAAGGGGATGTTATGTATGTGTGTTTTTCTATTTCTATTGAGCACAGATTCTGGTGTAATGTATGTGGAATGACATCTGTGCAATATAGAACAATTGTTACTATAACTACTTTGTCCATCTTCCACAGGCGTTATATTTCGTGTTTTAGATCTGTTTTATTATTATTATTATTATTATTATGCACCTTTCTCAGTGTATCCTAAAAATTTCTTGTTTACAAATTAGTGATAAAAGGAAGGAAACTAATCAATATCCCCCTCCCCTCCCCTCGACTCACTTAACAACATAAATAACAAACCAAAAGTATATTTTTCGCAGATGCTTTAACATAGAAAAAAGCTGCAAAGAATATGAAAAACATAAGGAAATAAATCCCGACATAATTGAGTCAATAAGTCTCCATTAACATTTGAAAAACATTTTGAAGATGGAGCGCCGTTTCAATTTGCTCGAAGAGAATTTATATGCAATAAATCGAGAAGCACCGCAGATACGTCCCTTCAGACAGAGAAAATAAATTTTAAATTAAAATCTCATGTAAATAATACTGTATATCACTTTGAATGAAATATATATATTTCTCTCAGAAACCATAATTTATTTGTGGCTTTTCTGTCACTCCCTATTGAAAAGGTGATAAAGTATTGCAACGTGGCGAGAGAGGGAATTCATTTATCTCACTGTACCTGGAACTCTTTTCAGATTTTTGCGGTTTGAATTGCAGATATACTGTCGCAGTTCCTTTCATACCTATACGTCTGGTATATATTTACCAGAGCCTTATAGGAAAAATAGGAAAAACGACTCGAGTTTTCTGTACGTTTTAGAGCTTAAAATGAGTGAAGGAAGCAAAATACTCATGTTTTTTAGAATCAATAAAACTGCACGTACAAATGAAATAGTCTTGTTTTTACTCTTCATTGCATTTACAGGTGAAGGTAATAAAAAATGTCACGTAAAGCTCTACTAAAGCTAAATGTAGGACTTTTAAAAATAAAACTAAAAAGAAGCCAATTAATGTTTTATACACCAATTTTTTTTAGAATATGTTTTTGATGACTTTTATAAACATTTAATTTCAGTACTCAATCTGCTTTCAAAATTTATTTTATTTAGTCATTTCTGAATATATTACTTCAATTAAAACCGAGCAAGGCGGCTCTGTGGCGGCGCATCTGCCTCGCATTCGGGAGTTGGTGGGTTCGATCCCTGACCTGAGTTTTTGCTGAAAGTTGAAAGCATAATTCTATATGCAAAATGCGCAACAGACAAGAAAATGTCCCCGGACGCCAGGTCCAAAAAGCGGACCAAAAAGGGTGGACTACCTGCCACCAGAGAAGGTCCTATAATCCTATATGTAATTTAAGCACCTCTACGATAATGCCTTTTGAATAGAAAAAGATTAGCTTAGTTTATACTCATTTATTAAAATATATAAGGTAATTAACATTACACTCATACTTGTAGTTAAGAATTTTAAAAATATTGTTTCAGACCTTATACAACAGGCGCTGAATATCGTGGAGAGGTGGTGTCTAAAGAAAAACCTTAAAGTTAATTCTAATAAAACAGCACTAATTGTTTTCACGAAAAAGAAGAAGTTGGACAGTCTCAGACTACCCAAGCTCTTCAACACTCAACTGCAATTAACCCAGGAGGTGAAGTATCTAGGTATAATCCTGGAAAAAGCATTTGGAAAAAACCATTAATAATGGTAAAATGGCACTAATGGCCGCCAAAAGGGCCATAGGCACTAAATGGGGCTTAAAGCCACGTATGGTACACTGGTTGTACAATGCAGTGGTAAGACCCATGTTAACCTATGGCTCTTGAGTGTGGTAGCCTAAAGTAATATAAAGGAAGGCGATACTGGAGCTTGCTAAACTCCAGCGTTTAGCCCTGCATTTGCGTTACAGGTGTCACGAGGAGCACTCCAACAGCAGCAATGGAAACCATTCAAACAGGAAAAATTCCAAGTCAATGGAAGGAATCATTTGTCACCCCGGTTTACAAATCCGGTGATCCCGGGGAACTAACTAACTATAGGCCAATCTCTGTAATCAACAACTTAGCCAAAAGTTTTGAGGACGCGGTTAAAATCAGATTAAATAATTTTTTTCATAAGAGGTGTAGCACTAGAACTCCTAACCAATTACTTATCAAATAGAACCCAGCGCGTAGTAATCGGTAAAGACAGAAGCTCTTATACCATAGTAAAGGTGGGTGTTCCTCAAGGGACAGTATTGGGACCTCTTCTCTTCTTTATTTATATGAATAACCTTACGCAAATTGATAACTTATCTGGAAATTTTATATGCTACGCGGATGATACTGCAATTATTTTCACAGGTAAAGATTGGCAGGCGGTTAAACTCACCGCAGAAACTGCCTTGGGGAAAATAAGTTTATGGTTAAATAATAATCTATTAACCTTAAACGTGTCGAAAACAAAATGTATCACATTCAGTTCAACCATCGTTAAACAACCTGACAACTTTGAATTAAAACTGCGCACTAATGACTGTCTAAGTATCAATTGTAACTGCCCCTTAATACATAAAGTATCCCAAATTAAATATCTAGGTGTAATACTTGACCAACACATACGTTGGTCACAACATATTGTCCAAGTTAGTAATAGACTAAGAGCTTTAATGCATAAATTTTACGTACTTAGGGAAATTCTTTCAAAGAAAAATTTACTAATGCTTTATACTTCTCAAGTGGAGTCTTTATTAAGATACTACTATTTTAAAAATAATCCTATAAAAAGAAAGGCTATTTTCAACGAAAAAGTTGTATGATGAATCGAAGCTACTCTTTGCTTATCAATGTATAATAAGAATATACAAAAATGCTGAAAATTTTTAACCACAAAAAAACCCGTTTAACTCGATCAGTTACTAATATGGAGATTTCTCTACAATTTTTTAAAAAATCAGTCAGTCAAAGGTCATCATCTTTCTTCGGTCCAAAATTCTTCAATACAATCCCAATACACTTCAGAAAAATAAAAAAATTCCAAATAGAGGTAAGAAATTATTTAATAAATAACCAAAACAAAATTTTTGATATAATGGCACAATAACCAACAAACTACTGATTCATCATCGTTTTTGTCTACTATTCCTTACGTAAGTACTGTCTTTTTCTCCTTATCTATTTTCAATAATTGTCTAAGTTTCTTCGTCTCTCAATTTCATTTTCACTTTAACTTTTTTTTTTCATTATTTTTTTTTTGTATTTTCAATATCTAGCTATTAAGATTGAGTAAAGACTACCTAATTGAGTGGTGTAACAAAACAGGCAGAAATGCCTAGGTTAATTGCTCAATTAGGTGTCTTACGTTTCTACATAATTTATATTTTATATATGTACTTAAAAACATCATTATCATTCTTTATATTACTTTATTCAATAAACTCTATTCAAACTCTTATCAAAAAATATATAAAGCAGAATAAAAAAAAAATACTAAACCTTCCGCCACTTGATATTTATATCAGAACGGAGGCGAGAATGAGGACATTCGGGTTGGAATGCAATGGCTACTGGGATCCTTATGAACAAGGACACAGTAGAATCACAAAAATCATCACAAACTCGTTGATGGAGATGAGAAGTGATGAAATGGCACCAACAAATAACTTCACAAAGCTTTTCAGCGTTCAGCTGAGTTGGGAAGGTGAAGAAACAAACACTTACGGGAAGGAACATTGGTTTGGTATACTAATGGGTCAAAAACCGCAAGTGGAACTGCAGCTGGAATATATGGTGCTATACAGCTTTGCTTAAGGGAGAATATTGACAGGGGGTATAGAGGGAAAACAATCCTCATTTACTCTGACAGTCAAGCTGCCCTACAGGCCTTATCATGTAACAAAATCAGATCAAAATTGCGTTTTTACTGGTTCTGAACCGGCGTTTGGCATTCCTAAATCCTCGGTACGACTCTCGCTAGGTGGATGTTAAAAGAACATATCCTTAATTTTTCCTGTGATGTAAACACTACTGATTTTCACGAACGTATATCTATTTGATAGTTTTTCCATATAAATGGATGGATGGATGTGTGGAATGTTATCAGAAAATTCTATTTCCAGTTCTTCTCTGGCGATTTTTGAGGGTTTTTCGGAAATATCTTCAGCCTTTCTTTTGCAGACATTGGTTATAATCTGACGATTCAATTTTTTCTAATCCGACTCGTGGCTATGCACAAGGTGACTTCGACCAATATTATTGTTGAAAACATGGTTTTTTGGCACAGGTCCAAAAAATTCCACCACTTTCCAAATCTTTTTTTCGAGAAAACGTAAAGTTTTTGTGGACAAATGGGTCCTTCCCGTGATTACTTTTCACTACAGATGTGTCCATAATTATTTAAAAAGTTGTTGAAAAGCGCAAATTTCATCTAGGATCACAGGACCATTTCTAGTTCCGATAGTCCACCCTTTTTGGTCCACATTTTGGACCCGCCATACACACTTAATCCCCCGATCCTTACATTGCGGCTGAAGTGGCTCTAAGCTTATAGCGACCCACAAGAGAATACGAAAGAGTCTCTTCCTTTACGTTTTTTTTTCTAATAGATTCATTAAGAGTGGCAATGTAACTGACGAACCGGCCATGTGCCTTTATCGGCTTATTTTGGGGCGAAATAAAATAAATCATAAACGCCACAACAACACGCGATGCTGCGTTGCGACGCCGACACTATAAGCTGAACATTAAAAAGGGGGGATTTGGGGGAATACGGTTTAATTAAGGGCGATAAAAAATATAGCCAACGCAGGTTGCAAATAATCGAAATTTAATTGATATTGACATCGATTGGGTCCTTATAAAGGTTATATAAGGGTTAGAAAAGCTGTTTTCTCTTTGATAATGGGTTATTCATTTTATGTTATTGGAAGATAGCTGGGGTCGTTATTTTTTTAGTTGTCAGGGTAGAAATCTATTGTCACGAGCATTCGGCGTAAAATAAAATATGATATATTGAATACTATTATTTTATTGATTTTATGGAAGGGCTTAGAACAATAGAGAGTTTTAGCAAATTTACGTTAGATCTCCGCTAACGCTAACGTTAAAGTAACGTTAAAGTAACGTTGCGTAGATTGTAACGGCATGTGCAAAATATAGTTTTAGCAAAGTTCAGGAACTTTTACCGTGGTTTTACACCTTGTTCTGTTAACGGTCAAAGTCAACTATTGTTTATTTCTGAATATGGTGTAGTTATTTGTTGATGCCAATACTTTTTAATTATTGAAGTCGTTCTATTATCTCATAAATCAAATCAATTTTTTTACTCCGAAATGTCAAATGCAAATGTCAGGAAGGTCATCCAACAGGAAGTCCCTATTTCGTATAACGTTTCACTTTAAAACACCCACTATTTTCACCAATCTAACGTGTTCTGCTAGATTTGCGACACGTAACAATACACTTAGGCATGCGCATATTGATAATCGACAGTCTAACGTTAACGTTCGCGGTAGCGGAAAAGTGCTAAAACTGTCTATTTTAAAAGTTTAAAAAAATATCCCATGGGGACATTTTTTGACATAATATGATCCGCAGAAATCGCAGTATCATACCACAAATGTCTCAATGATTTGATTGTAGGATAGCTGTTTCTGTTAACTCTTTGTACAAAAAACATGCAGATATTTTGTCGCATTTAAAATAATTCACAAGGTAGTGCCACGGGTATAAAGCTTTCATTTTCATTTTTTTTATGCACGTTTCCCTAAATTTAAAACATTAGGAACTGTACTAGATTTAAAATAGGAAGTTAATCAAAATTGTTAAAGGTAGTTTAAAAAAACAATATACATCGTTTATTTAATAACTGAAATAAGAGGGTATTTTATTTTGCAATCCTCAAATGATTATTTCATTGGTGTACGAGACTTTGAAGCCTCGTTCTTGTAATTATACTCTATTGTAGTAGAGCTATTTCCGACATGAAGTTCGTTGTTAATGTAAGGAATCCCTCAGATCATTGTGTAGTGTCTGGTTACTTATATACCATGAGACATGCGTTAGTGCTTTTAGACTGAAATCTTTGAATGATTTGAAGTGTTGTTGGTTTGGCACATTCCCAAACTTGTAACCTTTGTGGGTATATTTTTTCTAGCAATTTATTCAACAACAAACAACATGAATTTTGGAGTTTTTTTTTACTTTTTAAATACATTATTTATTAAAATTACTTAATTTTCCACGCATTAAATTTATACTTATATAGTATAATTTTCTACTTATACTTAATAACATAACAATAACCGGCAGTATATGCGCAGAAAATAGACAGCTTTAATGATCTTGGAGACATTTGACGTTAGAGGTTTGAATAATGTTTAACGTCTTAGTCTTAGTAAATGCCAAATGCAGGCTCGGCATTGGTGGTATGAATTTAAAGCTTCATTCGTGATTTTTAGAAGACACGTTTGGGATCTGAACATGACAAAGCTTCCATTCCTTGTTTACTATAACAATGTTTTATACGCAGGGTCGTAATAAAATATTTATTTGATGTTTATCTATGTAATGGTAAATGGTAAACATGGATGGTAATGGTAAACATGGATATTGTTTTAATTGAACGCAAAGTTCGATGATTACAAAAAGATTACATTAAACTCAAAGAAAATGATTTGAAGAGTATAGAATACGCATGTAATGAGTTTGTCTTATTTTCTGATAAAGAACAGATTCCTTATTTAATGGGAGAGATTTTCATATATCAAAATATAGTAAAAACAAGTTTTAAACTTCTACATCTAGAAGACATAAATGCAACCATGTCAAAATAAAAAAAAAACAAATTTGGATTAAAATATCACCTGTTATCCTTTAAAAAAGAGATATTTTATCATCGCCGGACGCCAGATCACCCCCTTTAAAAAGTGTTGAGACAAGAAACGTAATAGATATTTTAAAACCTGTATATGTTTATGCAATATCATTGACGTTCACTTGTTCATCGAAACCGCCGCGGGGTAGATTTTCATAGCCCGGTGTTGATGATTTGATTACTGTTTTAAATGCACCCCTATTGGAAGCCGTTAAATGTCCTGAAGGCAGCGAAAACATATTAAAGGGATGGAGATTGGCGGATGATGCCCGTAATTCGGAGAAAATTATTTAGGGGGCGGCACCTGTCTAAATCGAAATTATCTTTCTGGTATTAATGGGGAATTGGTAAGCGGTTTCGAAATGAATTGCGTGATGATGACAACAAATCAAAATTACATGCAGGTATCGTAAAAATTTTATGGATTTGTTTGCATAAAATTTCGCTGAAAGCAGAGGAAGTGAACGATTCTTTTTTTTTTAATGTTTTAAGTTACAATTGGCAATATTCTTTTTAGCGGATATATCCCACGCCAGTTTGGAATTTTTTATTCCATTCTAAAGCACAACTGACGAAATCAATAGGCAGAAACCGGTTTTGGGATGTCGAATCAAATAAATAAAATTCTAAACTCGATATTGCATGCACAATCAAGAAAAAATGACCCTTTGACTGGTCATATACAGGGTGGGCCAAACTTCTGGCCTCGGAGGATTACGTCGTTGTGGTAAGAGATAAAATTTTCAGATTTTGTGTGAGTTAGTACAGTTACTGGGTGCACATTTTGAAAATAGTTTCGATTATACAGGGTGTTCCAAAAACTCGTGGCAGCACAAACAAAATATAGCATGTTAATATATTATACGGGTGTTTCAAAAAGATATGGCCAATTATTATAAAAAATGATCCCATCCTTAACACTCTGTAAAACAGTAAATCAAAATAAATCAACATGTCTTTGTATTCAAATGTCATTCTCATATCGTTGGCTGTGCTCACTATTAATTACTTTGTTTATCTGTCGCTTCTTTAATACAGGGTGAAACAGAACTCAAATCAAGCAAAATCTCAAAATTTTCAAATGGATCACCCTATAAGTCTTTTTACAATATAGTATAGTTAGGGTATAAGTTAATGGAAAACTGTAAATATTTTATGATAACGGAAAAATCATGTATTTTACGTACACAAATTAAATGGTATTAAATATTTATTATTTTACTTATTTAATAAAATGAAAGCTAGTATAATGTTTCTATTTAAAAAAAACTAACAATTATGGAACCAAAATTATTAAAAAACTTACATTTACATAAATAAACAATGACATTTTATAAAAAGTAGGTATAGTTTATAATAAATAATGTTCAAAATGGCGACCATTTTGTTCCATACATTTCTCTATTCTTTTGATAAACGAGGATCTTACTCTTTGTAACAAAGCTAGAGTTAGTAAACCAGTAAGGAATTTTAATTTATTAGATTCGACATCCTAAGACCGGTTTCTGCCTTTCGGCTTCATCAGTTAGGCTTTTCGAATCCAATAAATAAAATTCCAAACTCGTACAAGTCAATAGCTGTATCTGCTATAAGAAAACATTTTTAGATGTGCTACCATCTATGGTAAGAAGAGAGTATTGACATTAAATTTTGACTGAATCTAGTCAAGATGTCACTCTCTTCTTTTTTATCCCTTTCAGAGATTAATACAAAGCGAGTAAACCAGTAAGGAATTTTAATTTATTAGATTCGACCTCCTAAGACCGGTTTCTGCCGAGTTTGGAATTTTATTTATTGGATTCGAAAAGCCTAACTGATGAAGCCGAAAGGCAGAAACCGGTCTTAGGATGTCGAATCTAATAAATTAAAATTCCTTACTGGTTTACTCACTTTGTATTAATCTCTGAAAGGGATAAAAAAGATTCAGTCAAAATTTAATGTCAATACTCTCTTCTTACCATAGATGGTAGCACATCTAAAAAAGCTAGAGTTATTGTGGAAAATGCGTTTCGATTTTTTTCTTTCATGGCTTCTTTGGTAGTAGGTTCAGTTTGATAGACATCTTCCTTGATGCATCCCCATAAAAAGACATCCATCGGTGTAAGATCTTGAGATCGAGGAGGACACAAAATTTGTCCACCACGTCCTATCCACCTATCGGCAAAATGTCTATTTAACCACCGACGTACACACCGAACGTAATGAACAGATGCTCCATCTTGTTGGAACCACAAATTAGCTCTTGTGTAAATCAACTTCCTCCAATAATTCACCCAAATCGTTTTTAAGAAAATTATAATACCTTCTTCCAGTGAGACTTCCTTCAAAAAAGTATGGTCCTATAACTTTATCTCTTACGATTCCTCCCCATACGTTTATGGACCATTTAGTTAGGGACTTTGAACGAAACAAATGTGGATTAGTATCCGAATAAAAATGAAAATTATGGCGGTTGACGAAACCATTTTTGTGAAAAGTGGCCTCGTCACAAAATAAATTTTTTTTAAAAAAAATCTGGATATCCATTAATTAATCCACTGAACCACTGGCAAGTATTTATTCTTATTGGAAAATCTCTCTCTAAAAGCTCTTGGTGCATCAGTATCTTGTACGGGTGAAATTTATTCTTTTTTATTATTCTTCTTATTGTTCCTCTACTAATGTCCAATTCAGTACTAAGTTTTCTAGTAGTTGTATTAGGATTCTCAACCAATGTGTCATTACTAAAAATTCGTTGTCCTCATTGAAAATACGTTTGGGAAGAGTATGAGGTTGATAGGAAACATCACCTGTGTCGAATCTTTCCTTAAGTTTTAAGAAAGCTTTTTTATTTGGATTGGGATATCTTTCACGATATACTCTTGAAGCGAGTAAACAATTTTTTGAGCATTCTCCTAAGACGTAAATCATATTAATCATGTCTTCCTGTGGTAAATTCATTATAGTTATTTATTATTTAAACCTAAGAGCAAAAACGAAGAATATAGCTAAAATTTCTTTAACATTTACGAGTAGATACTATTTTGACACTAGCCTACTTGGTAAACGAAATCTAGCCTATTTGGTAAACGAAAATATGGCTTGATTATATTTCGTTTACCAAGTAGGCTATTGTCAAAATAGTATCTACTAATAAATGTTAAAGAATGTGTAGCTATATTCTTCGATTTTGCTCTTAGGTTTAAAATAATAAATAACTATAATGAATTTACCACAGGAAGACATGATTAATATGATTTACGTCTTAGGAGAATGCGCAAACCTAAAATGTACAGGACGTTTCATGTAGTCATTTAATACCATTTAATTTGTGTACGTAAAATACATGATTTTTCCGTTATCATAAAATATTTACAGTTTTCCATTAACTTATACCCTAACTACACTATATCATTTGAAAGCTTATTAATAGTACTAACAAATTGTAAAAAGACCGATGGATTGTAAAAAGACCGATGGATGTCTTTTTATGGGGATACATCAAGGAAGATGTCTATCAAACTGAACCTACTACCAAAGAAGCCATGAAAGAAAAAAATCGAAACGCATTTTCCACAATAACTCTAGCTTTTTTAGATGTGCTACCATCTATGGTAAGAAGAGAGTATTGACATTAAATTTTGACTGAATCTTTTTTATCCCTTTCAGAGATTAATACAAAGTGAGTAAACCAGTAAGGAATTTTAATTTATTAGATTCGACATCCTAAGACCGGTTTCTGCCTTTCGGCTTCATCAGTTAGGCTTTTCGAATCCAACAAATAAAATTCCAAACTCGGCAGAAACCGGTCTTAGGAGGTCGAATCTAATAAATTAAAATTCCTTACTGGTTTACTCACTTTGTATTAATCTCTGAAAGGGATAAAAAAGAAGAGAGTGACATCTTGACTAGATTCAGTCAAAATTTAATGTCAATACTCTCTTCTTACCATAGATGGTAGCACATCTAAAAATGTTTTCTTATAGCAGATACAGCTATTGACTTGTACGAGTTTGGAATTTTATTTATTGGATTCGAAAAGCCTAACTAATGAAGCCGAAAGGCAATAACCGGTCTTAGGATGTCGAATCTAATAAATTAAAATTCCTTACTGGTTTACTAACTCTAGCTACAAAGAGTAAGATCCTCGTTTATCAAAAGAATAGAGAAATGTATGGAACAAAATGGTCGCCATTTTGAACATTATTTATTATAAACTATACCTACTTTTTATAAAATGTCATTGTTTATTTATGTAAATGTAAGTTTTTTAATAATTTTGGTTCCATAATTGTTAGTTTTTTTAAATAGAAACATTATACTAGCTTTCATTTTATTAAATAAGTAAAATAATAAATATTTAATACCATTTAATTTGTGTACGTAAAATACATGATTTTTCCGTTATCATAAAATATTTACAGTTTTCCATTAACTTATACCCTAACTATACTATATTGTAAAAAGACTTATAGGGTGATCCATTTGAAAATTTTGAGATATTGCTTGATTTGAGTTCTGTTTCACCCTGTATTAAAGAAGCCACAGATAAAAAAAGTAATTAATAGTGAGCACAACCAACGATATGAGAATGACATTTAAATACAAAGACATGTTAATTTAATTTGGTTTACTGTTTTACAGAGTTTTAAGGATGGGGTCATATTTTATAATAATTGGCCATATCTTTTTGAAATACCCATATAATATATTAACATGCTATATTTTTTTAACGCTCTCGATGAGATCTTTTCGATTCTTGAATAAAATATAGTATGTTCCATTTAAAAAAATGTAAGTTTGTGCTGCCACGAGTTTTTGGAACACCCTGTCTAATCGAAACTATTTTCAAAATGCGCACCCAGTAACTGTACTAGCTCACACAAAATTTGAAAATTTTTTCTCTTACCACAACGACGTAATCCTCCGAGGCCAGAAGTTTGGCCGACCCTGTATATGCAGAAGACGCAATAAAATTTATATCTTTATAATTAGGCTAAAATTTAACAAAAAAAATATTTTTCTAATACATACACACGCGAATTGTAAGTTGTCTATGACATAAACGGAACAAGCGAATTAATCCGGATGATTGGATTAAAATGTCCGTGTTTTGTTATTCAATTCGTTCCAGTAGGGAAAAAAAATTAATAAGTGCCACCATTTAAACATGTTGAAATTTCAAAACAAATCTTAATTAACTTTCCGAAGCTCTTTATGCGACATCAAAGGGACAAAAAGCCGATATTATCCAACGTTCGGGACGGTTATTTCTTTCGTTATATTGTGGCGTTTTTTTGTTTTGCTTCGGTGCTAAATTTACGTATACACAAGGGCTTTTCCAAGGTCGACTCCGATTTTGTTCGGGGATGAGGTAAGTTTGTAGAAATCCGTGTACTCCTACCGCTAACTAAGTTTTTATAAGTGCATAGTTCGGTAAAATTGTCTGTCTTAAAAAAAATACTAACTATAGTTTGTCCATCCTATAGAAAAATTGGACTTTTTGTAGCTGGACATAAAACCTCAGTTTATATTATTGAGCATATAACCTTTTCAAGCAAAAATAATTAATTTTTAGAATTAAAATTCATTATAAAAATTGTAGCTTGTAAAATTTGCTACAAAAAGCAATTAAGAATTTTTTTCATGTAACTCGTCATTTTCGAGTAAAATTATTAACAAGGAAAACCTCAAAAGTACCTACGAAAAAATGTAGGGATGAAAGAAGGTAAAATTGATCTTTTCGCATTTTTCTCGAAAATGAACAATATTTGAAAAAACACTTATTATAGTCCAGTAACTGAAGGGACAAAGCTGTAGATAAGTCTGTCCAGATTTCCTTTGTGGCTTAATTTCTAGGTATTGACGGTTGCTTCCAAGGGCGAAAAATTTCACCACGATTCCGACTTGGGAGAAAGCTGAAAATGGCCCCTAAAGTCTGAAAAAATTGTTTCCCGCTAATATCTGCCAAAATATACAAATTAGACAATTTTTGTTTAGATAAAAAATGAAGATCGCCATTTTTTATCTAAACAAAAATTGTCTAATTTGTATATTTTGGCAGATATTAGCGGGAAACCTTTTTTTCAGACTTTAGGGGCCATTTTCAGCCCTCTCCCAAGTCGGAATCGTGTTGAAATTTTTCGCCCTTCGAAATGGACTATTTAAAAACCAGAGCTGAAAATAAAGCTTGTGATACGTGGTAGGACTATAGAGTTCCCCATGATCCTGTATAAATATAAAAAAAGATACAGAAGAGTTAGCACCGCCGCTCATGATTTAGGCCCTTTCTGAGAGTTTTCGAAAATAAAAATTCTACCGAGAAAATAACGTGACAGCTTCAGCGACTACACAAATAATGTTTCTTATATGAGATCGCATCTTTTTCGCAATACCTACAGGCTATGAAGTTTGGCGTTATGCTTGGATGGAGCGCCGCTTTGACTCTCTTGTAGGTTGGTAGCATTGCAAAAGGGTTCGCTGCCTTTCCGTGCTACTGGTTTTGCGAATATCCTGTGTTATGATTTAATATTGAGCCGATATTGCGGCTGTACTATCCATGGTTTAACAGCCTGATGGAATTTGTTTTCCGCGAATTGAAAATTTATTTTTGAATGTCTATTCTACGGTAAAAATGCTGAGTATCGGAATGCTCTATTCCTGTTGGTCAGAGATGGATCCAGAATTCAATTTCGGATAGAGACATCAAGACGTTCAATAATACCGCTTTTTTTTTTTCATTTTCTCCTGTTCGTGGGTGTTTTTTGCTAATTTCCTAAATAATTAAATATAATATGAAGATGAGAATAATACTTTGACCAGAATAGGTCAAAAACTTTGCAATGCTAATTGAAGTGATTTGAGCACCTTTGCAGCGGTTTCCCGGCACAGCCTTGTCTTGCTGACCTTTTAAACCCTGTTTGATTTTTGCTTTTCAATAATGTGGACTGTATGTGTAGAACGTACAAGAACTCTTTCCCCCGTCTCTCCAGTATTACCAATAAAACATCAGGAATTTCATAACACCTTTTATTTAATTTCTTTAACGAAGAACAAGAACAACACATAAAAACAGGTAATAATAGGTACTATAATTTATATATAAATAACTAGTCTAATATCTCAACTAGTTGAGCAATTCACTGAAGTGAATGTTTAAAAAATGAATTTGGAAATTGAAGTTGCAAATATTCGATCGCATCGATTTTGTGCGAACTGAACTGAACGAGGTGTTGAGCGATACTAAATTACGATGTGAACTACACGAGATGTTGAGCGATACTAAATTACGATGTGAACTACACGAGATGTTGAGCGATACTAAATTACGGTGTGAACTACACGAGATGTTGCGCGATACTAAATTACGATGTGAACTAGACGAGATGTTGAGCGATACTAAATTACGATGTGAACTGAACGAGGTGTTGAGCGATACTAAATCTACAAGCGCGGCTTTGCCGGTTGCAACGAAGCGTCCAGACAAAAAGCTGGATAAAAAAAATTGTTTTTCGCCTGGCTAATATTCTAACGGTCGAAATCAAGGTTGCGTGTCTAGACTGTTTTTTTATTGTTATTTAACCGCGTCGGTTTTGTGCGAGGTGGCGTGTTTTCACGGCGTTGTCGGATTTACGCATTACTAATAATCGTTATGCAAATTACGATTTATGTTCAATTTTAGATTGAAAATTGAACACTAATACAAATTTAAAAATAAAATAACAGGAAAGCTCCCTGTCTTATGTTTATGTACCATCGCTAAAATTCTCGAAGTTTTCAGCTCAAAAAGTATAAAATACTTACTCGAGTGTTAGAAAATTGTACCACAGTTGGTTTGATGTAATGATTCACAATAAAAAATGCTAGAAAATTGTGGATAGAACGGGCAAATGGCGAAGGATAATATACGTAGAAAACTGTTAATATAAAAAAAATACATCCAAAATCTAAATTGATAAAAAATGAATTTGTAGCTAAACGTTTCTTAGAATATAGAGTTATGAAATATGATGAAACATCGTAATTAATAAATCTTTTGTAACGGGTTAGATGTGGGATAAAATAATTCGTATCATTTTGAACACGCATTTACGCACTGAGTACTTTAATATTATTGTTATTATAAAAAGCAATTTAAAGTAATTTTGCTTCAGGAAGTCGTCGTGCTTGACCACAATGCTTTTGTGTGTCTCATTCTTGAAAACGTGTTCGCATTATAATGATATTAGATCTTTATGGAAGAGGAAATAAAGTAATTTCATAAAAAATAAAAGAATAGACAGTATACAACGATAGCGGCGGGATTAATTACCATGAGTATATTTATATCCAATTTATTCCAGAATAAATGAATTTAAATTTCTTATTTTAAAATATTTGGCGCTTATTTGTCTCAAATCGCTTATTTTGAACTTCGGCTCACTCATGCGCTTATTGTCCCTCAAACCAGTGAAGCGAGCTTGAATTAAAAAATACAATTTGAGATGTCTGTCGATGTACGAAGTACATGTGCCGTATATGCTGCAAAATCCGCCGTACCCGATCGTAACTGTGAATTTTGTATATACCGCTGCTACTAGAATCAGCATCGTTCCAGAGACGGATTTATGCAATAACAGGTAAGCGTGTTTGAGACCCGTCCTTTTGGTAGTATTCAATTCATTTACCATAGATGGAACCAGTACTGTTTTACGAATCCAACTCGCTATACCAAACTAGAACCAAATATAAAGAAAAAACACTGGTATGAGGACTACAATTACAATAGGAAACAAATCACAACGATAACTAGGTTGAAGTTTGGACACGCGTGCTACCCTGCCCATTTATATAAAATCAAAATTTTTGATAATAACCTCTGCGACTAGATCACATTTTCTTTGGATGTCTCAAATATGAGAATCAGTCTAAGGAACTAAGATTATTTTATTTATTATCCTTAAACAATAGAAGTGTCTTTGACTGCTTGCTACTCTTCGTGTGCGAAAGTAAACTAAATTTATAAAGAAACTTTAGGTCAGTGTTGATACCTTAAATTTTTCCCAAATGTATACCACCCATGTTTTCCGAGGTCTACCATGTGTTTGTTCTGTTTAAAATGCCCTGAACGACCCCTGGGCGAGAATAGAGTGCCCCTGTCTAAATCCTTTGCATCATGGTCATATTAAAAAAAAAATAAATAAAAAATACAACGTTGTTGAATGAAATCTGCCAGCTATAACAAGAAACACTGATATTATATAAGTTCTCTGATTTAATTACCATAGAAAGAGCTATACTAATAGTCTTGAAAACTCAAAAAGTTCGAAAACCATCCTTAATTTGTTTCTGGCTGCATGGACTCGAACCTAAAGCCAAAAAAAAACCTGTAGCTCTAGAGTTAGCTAGTTCGATAAGTAAACAAGTAAACTGTTCCATGATTTGATATGTTTATAATATCGGAAAAATAATAGCAGAGTGATAGTGTTTTGAGGAGACGTTCGGAAACATCCAACATAACCACTAATTTTTTCTAGTACGCATAACTTGTCTCCACCGGAAAAAGGATGCCACGTGACAATAAAAGTGAGCGATGTGATTCAAAACTAACAGTTGATTTATTACTTTCGTACTTTTATAGTAGAAGGTGCTTTTATACAAAAGCGTACCAAATATTTAGAAACATACCTCAAAGGAGCACGAATTAGTATTCTGTTTAAAAAATTATTAATTATTATTAATTGTAACGACGGTGGAGTTTTTTGAACCATAAAAATACCAAAAAAGGACCATGGGCGTACCAAAACTACCTAAGGTAGTAGATCTACCTAAGGTAGTTTTGGTACGCCCATGGTCCTTAGGTAGATCTACTACCTTAGGTAGTTTTGGTACGCCCATGGTCCTTTTTTGGTATTTTTATGGTTCAAAAAACTCCACCGTCGTTACAGTTTTCTATAGTTTTGTAAGCTTTGATTTTATTATAAAAGTGAAGATGGCGTTGCACTCACCTCCTCTTTCTCGACTTAACCGTTTGTACTAAGACTTGGTGGGTTCAAAGCGATCTTCAGAATTTCTTTAGAGATAGAAATTCGAGCTAGTCTACTCCTTACTGACGAGGCACAATAATGCCGAAACCGGTATAAGGATGGCAAGCTCCTTTAATAATAAAATCAAAGTTTTTGGTTTAAAGCCCCGACTTGGTCGGGCGCCAAACCACGTCTGGACTTTCGTAATTCAATACCTGGGGGGGCATATAGCCCAAGGAGTAGTTGTTGAAGTCCACACGCTGGTGCAGTGTAGGACATTTAATGTCTTTGTTCTTGGGAACAAGTGTGATTTATTTTACAACCTTAGGTAGTATTATTAATTGATTTCAAAGTAGTTTTTATTTTTTTGTAATTTTTAACAATAGTTATTACCAGCACCGTAACTAGGCAGGGGCAATAGGGGCCAGATCGGAGGGGGACTCTCGGAAAACTGCATTATTGTTCCTATCCAAAATATATAATCTGAATTTTCCAAACAACGAGTTAGGCGAGTTAAAAAAGAAAATCGTACGAGTCTACAGTTTTACTTGCTGAAACAGACTGGCGCTATAAACAAATAACAAATAAAAAGGATATTTGACGATTTTTCTTTTCTTTTTGGCTCGTCCTTAAAATCACTGAGCATTACTGAATTGCCAAAGGCGGCCGCCGATTTGTCAAGCGAATGTGATAAAGATTTGAATAGTTATGAATTCAGTTGTGAGATTGAACATTTCAAGTATGCGGACTGATGCAAAATCTGAAAGATGTAACTCCTCTAAATTTATTACAGACCATACGCGATGTCGTTGTTGCGTTAAGAATATTTCTAATCCTGCCGGTAACCACCGCTTCTTGTGAGAGGAGTTTTAGTAAACTGAAGTTAATTAAAAATTACTTAAGATCGACTATCTCAGAAAAGCGTTTTATATAATCTGTCAATTCAATTTTTCTTCTAATGGAAAGAAAAATGGGGGGCTTTAATTGATGTTTCGACTTTCTTAATCGAAAGTCGTTTTCAAAATGACATAACAAAATATATAATAAAAGAACAATTACTATAGAAATACGGAGAAAAGATTTTGAAATTGATATTATTAGTTCTATAGAAAACGCTTCTCAAAATCTACATTGCAAAATTGAATAGGAAAAATCGTATAAAATTAATCAAAATTTAACTTCGGAAGAATTTAAAACAATTAGAAATTTAAAAAATGACAATACAATTAAGATTTTACCGGCAGATAAAGGTAACGCGACGGTTGTCATGAACAAAACAGATTATGGTAAGAAATTAACGAAATTATTGAAAACTTAAAATAAAATAAAGATACAACTACTAGTATTGAAAACAAAATTTACAAAACTTTATATAAAAATAAAAAATTCCTAAGTGATAAAGAACGCAGATCTCTTACTTCTCATTATAGTAAACCTCCACATTTTTATGGTTTACCTAAAATTCATAAACAACAAATACTATTAAGACCAATAATAAGTTCTATAAATTCACCTTGTCAAAATTTAGCAAGATTTCTACTTAAAATAATATTTCCGTTATCAGGAAATACTAATTCCTTTATCAAAAATTCAGAACATTTTTTAGAAAAATTATCAAAAATCAATTTTGATGTAGTTAGTTTATTTCCAAATGTTCCTGTCGATAAAACTCTTAATCTTGTGAGAAAAAAGTTGACAAGTGATAATATACATTAATAAACAGAACTAAATTAAACGTCTCAGCAATTCTAGAATTGTTGGAATTATTTATTAAAACTACATATTTTCAATTAAATAGTGATTTTTATCAGCAAAATTTTGGTATGGCAATGGGTTCACCTTTGTCACCAAAATTGTGTGATATTTTCATGGAGGATTTTGAAATGGAAATTGTAAATAAACAAAATTTAAGACCTTCTGTCTGGTTTAGATATGTAGATGATATCTTTGGAATTTGGCAACACGATAGGGAAAATATTGATACATTTTTATATAATATTAATAATTCGGAACCTACTATTAAATTTACAATTCAAATTGAAAATAATAAAAAATTACCATTTCTTGATGTACAAATACACACTAATAACAACTGTATTGAAACATCAGTTTTTAGAAAAGAAACACATACAAATAGATATCTAAATTTTAATTCAAACCACTCAATTTGTGTTAAACGAGGTATTGTCAAATATCTTTCCGATAGAGCAAAAACAATTTGTTCAAATGACAATATTTTACTTGTTAAATATGTCTTGATTAATAACAACTACCCAAATAAATGTATAAATCGTGAACTTTACCGAGACATCAAAAATAAAGAACAAAATTTAAATCCCCTAATTCAAATATAGTAAAAATCACTTATATTCCAAAATTATCCGAAAAAAATAGAAGGATTGGCAATAAATTTATTTTAAAAACAGTTTTTCAAACTAATAATACATTAAAATATTGAGTAGTAAATACAAAACATTTCAATGAAATTCAAAATACAAAAAATTGTATTTACAAAATTCCATGCGAATGTAATAAATTTTATATAGGAGAAACATCTAGACCTTTTCATATTAGACTTAATGAACACCAAACATAGGTACTTTAAAAATAAACAATTCGAAAAAACAAAAATATGTGAATATGCATGGGATTTTGGTCATAAAATACAATGGAATTATTCAACTAGATTATTAAAAGAACCTAATAATTATAACAGCAAAGTTAAAGAAGCTTAAATGCTTAAATACGAATGTGTTTCTAATTGTTCGGTTGATATTTCAAAAATTTGGATGCCAATTTTACAAAAAGAGTTAATTGCAAAAAGGATACCTCTATATCGGGATAGTATCATAAGTTTTTCTCTGGTTTTTTCTTATGATAATATCATCAAGAAAACTTCATTTATGACGAAGTATAAATTCTCTTATAATATGCAAATGCGCTATCCTTTTTTAAAATTCGTCACTAGAATCGTCACAAAAATATGTTGGAAACAGATTTTGACATCTTCAATTTCAAAATCTTTCTCCGTGTCCTATGTCATATTTTTGTAAGAATAACAAGTGTTCTGTTTTTTATAGTAAATTTTTTTTATTATATATTTTGTTATGTCATTTTGAAAACGACTTTCGATTAAGAAAGTCGAAACGTCAATTAAAGCCCCCCTTTTTCTTTAAAATAAGTGGTTTTATTTCCATTAGAAGAGAAATTGAATTGAAAAGGAAACCACTATGAACGACAGAAATGAATTAATCTGTCAATTATATCTATTGAACATGATATAGTGCAACAAACAAATTTTAATGATTTAATTGATGAATTTGCGGAAGAAAAGCAACAAAAATACAATTTAAATAAATTTATGATGTTTTAATTTAATATTTTTCTATAAATATAAAATAAAATTAAAATTACAGACATACTCAATTGAAAGAATAATTATTTTGTGTTTATTTATTAAGATTGTCACACCGAACTTTAAAAAACTGAAAAAACAGAAGATTTTTTTATTTTATTTTTTTATTACAGAGACAAATTGGAAAGTCTTGCCCAGGGCCTATAAAAAGCTAGTTTCGGCCCTGGTTATTACAGAACTCATGTGGCAGACTACGTGATGTTCCATAGCCATTATAATTGTTTTATATGATTGACGCATCATTCCCATAAATGTCATTTTTCAAACAATTCCTCCCTCTGCTGGCACTGGCTCTTTAACAGATTCCAAATTAACCCAATGAAACGATATAAATAAAAGGAGAGACTGAAATAAAAAAAAAGTGGAAGCAGCAGCAGCTACAGCACCAGCAGCATCAATACCGTCCGGAATGGTGTCTGTTTCTCTTTAAGTGGTTCAATCTTGGTCGAACGATTCATGCTCTCCGACACAATCGAGAATTGTAATCGAAGCGTTTAGTTGAAAAGTGGTTCGTTACATTTCTGTTCTGTTTTTACGTTCCATTATTCTCGTTTTGTTCAATAAATTTCCCTAATGGCCTCATTTCAAAATAGCAGCTATTGCTTTACGAACTATTCGTGTAACGATGCCTTATGAATATGTGATCGGTAAATAGCTTGAAAAAACATGAAGGAACTTTTTTTATGTCACAGTTAAAAAATGTATTCGCAGGTAAGTATGTTTTTATTTATAATTTAATTGCAAAGTAAAACACAGAGGCGTACTATGTCCAACTTAAAGAAAGGAGTGTAAATAGCGAAAACATCTGCTCAGCGCGTGATTACGGCCAAAAGCTTCAATCGGACTAAATTTGTAAACAGGTGTGTATTAAGTATTCACTTTCAAATAAGATTTACTTTTATATGAACTGGTTAGTTGTATAGTAGATTCATTTTTGAAGCGTGTACATATTATTGAAACAATTTGATTTTGTAATTAATTAGTTTTTCTGGATATTAGAATTCTTTTTAACTTCAAATGTGAGGAAACCATTATTTATTAATTATCCTGCAATACTTATCAAATTAGTACCTACTATTAAACGAGCAAGGTTTGTATGTATGTGTGTCCGGAGGATCTCAAAATCTATTCGTCAGAATTCAATGATACTTTCAGGGTACACTAATTCCTATCTCAAAATGCCAAAAATGCAGGTCTCATGTCTGTGAAAATTCGATTTTCCGAGATACTTACACGGAAATTTAAGCTTTTAGTTGATTTCATAGCAACGGCAGATAATATAACCTGTTTCTATAGTAAATATTTTATTATATATTTTATGTCATTTTGAAAACGACTTTCATTCAAGAAAATCGAAACGTCAATTAAAGCCCCCCTTTTCTTTAAAATAAGTGGTTTTATTTCCATTAGAAGAGAAACTGATAAATATTAGTTTAATTTGTCAGTTTTTGGCATTGTCAAAAGTAGTTAATTGTCAATCATCGATCATCAATGGAAATCATATATTTTTGTGCGAGGGGTGTTTCAGAGCAACGTTCAGTAACGTAGTCGCGATACATATAATGTTGGCAGTGTTGCCAGATGGGAAAAATTTTCAGTACCACGAAATCGATGGAAATGTACTAAATTTTGCCTTAGCGTACCACTTTTCAATATTCCATTCTATATGAAGGAAAAAACACATTATTATACATATATAGGTATAAACATTATGTGCCGGCTAGTTTCTAAGAAATTGTCTAAGGTGTAGCAGAATGTTTGGTTGTTGTGTGAAGACTCTCATTCACTAGCCAATTAGAAAAAAATATTCTAAAAGTAATAATCTCAATTCTTTTAAGCAACTTTCAGTTCTTAGACTGAATGCGCCGAATAGAAGCAAAAGTCAAATAACTTATTTATCCTGCAAATTATAACCTTTTATATATTTATTTTCGATTTCGTTAAAATTTATTTTTTTTCACTGAATATATATGTCATATAAAATTTCATTTCTGTGATTCACACACGTCAGAAATGTCAAATGTCGGTCAACTGTCAGCTTACCAGATATTCAACGAAAGCAAAAGTACAGAACACCTTAACTATAATCGTCATTAGAAAATAACCTATTTTTGTAAATATCAACGTCAAGGTTTGACTTTATTTAATTTCTAGCGTTTCAATCTGAAAGAATTCAATTTTAAATTTGCCGCTTTTTACAATGCAATAGAAGATTCCATAATAACCTACAAATTTTGACAACTACTCACACGTACATCTCTGGGTAAACGTTAAGAATATGGGGCCGGCTGGGATTTTCATGAAATTTTCACAGATGCTATAAAACATGATAAAATCAATATAGCAATAAAAATTTTTCCACAGAAAAATAGTTTTCACCTTTTTTTTTAAATATATGTTGGGATACTCCCTCCCAAGACAAACAAATTCAGTGCGTTGAAACGATTATTTAACATATTTTTCCAATACAAACGCATACACAACTTTTCTACAAATGCCCAAGTAGCAATTTATAACCAGAATAAACCTGAAAAGTATAAAAAAAGGAAAAAATGTTCATTTGCCGGACATAAATAATTTGCTTGTCAAATGACAGCCATCTCATAAATTCAAAATTGAAAATACAACGTTGTCAATTCAATTTCAGAAATCATGGATTTAGGTAAATATTTAATGGAACGTTGAGTATCACTGTTAAAATGGACACTTGTGAAAATGTGCTAAAAATATGTGTAATAGTTTTGGTTTTAATCATCTTTTTCCGAGTTAAATATTCGTATGTCTATGCTAGACTTAATATTGAAACTCGGTTTGTTAAATTTATTAAATTTTCGGGCAAATATCGTTTTGGTGAAGAACATCGTGACTTTTTTTTTAATGGAAAATGTAAATGTTTCTTATCGTTATACAAAATGCATGGTAGAATCAAAAAATTTTGTAGGTCCAGATATTAAAAATTAACCGGCTTTTTAGTACGTTCCTACCTTTTTGAAGTTATTTCATAAATAAGAAATTCTTATTCCGATCTGATATATTTTTCCGATTCCAATGTTTACGTAGGTGGACTGCAATCAATATTTTAAATTCAATTAAAATGATTCGGTGTGTTTTGACAGAACAAACTATTTTTAAAATATTTTATAATGACGCTAAAATTTTAAAATCAATGCGATGGAAATTAGTTCAGTATAATTTGATATGCTTATAAAGAAAATGGAAAAGCGACCCATTCAAATAAAATTGATTTCATTGCCAGTTTTAATTTGCAGGCGCTTTAAACTTTTTAACAAAACATTTTAATGTAATATGAGTGGTGAAAATGCCGAATTGTGTAGAAAATACTGAATTTTCATTTTCACAATACCATTTAATATTCAGCTCTAATCAAAATGATTTTTAATTTGATATTCGGATGGTTCTGAATGCGCATTGATGTGATGGAATGTAATGGAAAGATTTTGTGTCAATACTTGAAAATAAGAGATGGAAATAATAAAGAAAAATACTAGTTGTACTTATACTTTTATAGTTTGCCATTGTCAATGGATCTTGTGTTAGAAAGTGTAGTACAGAGCTACACAATTTAAAAAAAAAAACGTGTTGCATTGCATTTGTATATATAGTGTAAGAAGTACTAAAATAAATAAAATGTACACAATACTTTTCGAAGCAAAATAGTATGTAGAATTTAAAAACACAAAGTTTTGAGTTATGATAAAATACAACAGTATTATTAGAATTGAATGCGAATAGCTGATCGGTTCTGTCAGTGCAATATACACTACACTAAAAAGCAACGGAACAAACAAACAAGTGTAAGAAATGTAACATAACCTACAAATTGGCGTGCAACTGCATTTTATATTTTAATTGAACCATAAATAATTAAGGTTGTAGTATTTTGTGATTAAATAAATTACCTGTTTTTCAGTTTTCAAATTAATACCTACATATTTATTATGTATGCATATATAATAGGTAGTATGTTTTCTAAGCTATGTGTATGCAGAATAATCTGTTAGTCATGAAATAGTCTTGTCAAATACCATTCGGGCATCTAATTTAAGATTCCCTTAATATATTACTTACGAAAAATGTTTCAAGAGTATCTCCGATTAAGATAGGCAAAGTGTCCCCATCTCATATTCCAGAAATAACGTGTTTGATAGGTTTCTGTGGTTCAAAAACATGTTTGGTATAGACTCCCCTAACTAGTGTTGAAAATAGCGATTCAGCCCTTACACGCTTTACATACATACCCATTAAAAGTTTCGAAATAATTAAAATTGTAGCCCTGCTAAAAACTTTTGAAACACAAAATTTTATATTAGAATATTTATTTCCATTTTTATGTGTGGTTCATTTCGATATAAAATTTTCCATAGAATCTGAAATTTTACGCGGGTCACGTCAAAAGAACGTAGCAAATTGGTAAAATTGCAATAAGTTGATTTAAATATGCATAGAAAATGATAATATTGATTCATGGTGGTAGATTTTTTAATAAAATATATTAAAATCAAATTTGAGTGTAAAGTTTCAACCGATCTATACGATTTGAAATTTTTCTGAATTTTTGTATCGGGTATATACAGTGTGTACGAGGGCTAAAAAAAGTATGTTAAAAGATCTTCAAAAACTCTGTCAATATGTTTTTTATTTGAGAGTCGACCTAGACAAAAAAACAAACACGAAACCAGTTGAGAATGCCCTTTTAGGATTGCCATAGACCGAACAAATTGTTATGAAAGTATTAATAAAATTTTAGATTGACAGTTCTTATTCTAATCAACACATTCAACACAGCCACAGTCTACTCACTTTTACCAAAATCGTCATTTACTGTGGTCTACTTTAAATTCAACGTCATTTTAAACTTCAAAATTTTCATACTTTGGACCCCATTTTGAAGGTGTTCCCGAAGAGGTACGGAGGGGCACATCATACCCTAAGCTTACTTTTTGATGTTCTATCAAAATCTGAAGTCAGAATTTTAAAATTCATAAACACAAAAAAGCTACAGACACACACAGGCCGAATTCAGATACCGAACAAATGTTCGGTGAAAATCGCTATTTTGACACTCTAGGTAAGATGGAGGACATTGGGATCACTCGCATTCCATTTATTTTAAAATAATTATTTCATTTATTTCATAAAACTTCCCTGTAATAATTTTTGTTTTTATCCTCATTAGATTTCTTGGGAACCCGATACCTCAATTATTATATCATCCAAAGCAACAGGAAGTCACATAATTTGTTTACTGTTATTTAAAAAAAATCATATACATCTCGAGTACCTACACAATTTGTCACTGATAGTTTCTTAATGGTGCATAGAAGAAGATGAAACTAAAAAAAACTTTCTCGAATAATATTCTAAATTTAAGCTTTTTTTAGGTCCAATGATTAGCTACTCGCGTGAGGATGTATTTTGTATAGTAAGAGAAAAGAGTGAAATAAAGACTGAAAAATATCTTTCTTTGTTAAAAAATTTCTTGATTATTACCAGCAAAATTTATATGGATTATAATCGAATAAACAAAATAAAAATGTCAATATTATGTTTGGGTATTTTCAGTGACCCATTTGATAATAATGAGTTGATGAAAGTCCAACTAAAAGTTTTATACTGTAATAATTTATTTAGATAAAAAAAACAGTATAGGACAGTTTTAAAAGAAAGAATAATTTTACATTTTCTTCAAAATCTACAATTATTATCTAATTTGGCTGAAATTTTGGACAGAGTGATTTCTGCCATTAAATTTACGGATATTTTTTATTATTATTATTAAAATTTGTAAAAAATATTTGAAGATTTGGATAAATTTTTGGAAAATTTAAATTTTCTCGAAAACGGGATAACGTATCGAAAAACTGAAGACAGATTTAGATTCAGGAGTTCAAGACACATAACATTTATATTTACGTTTTCTTCTTTTTGGATATTAAAACCACTTTTTTAGATTGAAAATGTTTTTTAACGTTTCGACTTTGACTCCAAAATCGTTTTCAAATATTTTTATTCTAAACAAGTTATTTTAATATCCAAAAAGAAGAACATTTTAAATAACAAACCACTGTGAACTACAAAAATGAATTTATATTTACAACTATGCCAAATTTAAAAATTGTCATACACTTTAAACTAGTAATTTTATGTACCGGATACGATAATAAAAATATTCGATTATAAGAATGAAGGCAAAAAGAGGGAATTCAAATAAAAGAGTTAGCTCTAATGAAAATCTGGAATTGAATGAACAGAAATAAACCTCACAAAATGTTTTCCCACAATATTTATTCTTTTCCTTCAGTTTTAAAATTTTATTTTAGTAGTTTAAGCTTAACCAGTTTATGGGTAATGGAAAAGGTTAGTAGGATATAAAAATTTTGATTCAAACTTTGTATTTACCAAGCAAATTTCAACTATATATCTAGTTTTCTAGAAATCATGTTTGATCCGTTGCCAAAATTTGAATAATTTCTCCGGAACTTTTATTTTCTTTCTTTATGAAAATTTATAATAACAATAAAGACTAAAGAAATAGACGTTGCCTATAAATTAAAAAAAAAATGAAGAGAAGATAAGTGGAGGTGGTAATTCAATAAATAATCATAATAGTTTTTTTAAATATTTTTGTTAGAACTCTATAAGCAGAAAAAGAAATAAAGAATCGCAATGCCTTATATCCCCTACAAATTATTCACAAAATCCATAAAATTGACAGGCTCTAGTGCGATCAAATCGGCGGTAATGCTGACCACGTCATAAAGATCTCGCTGCCACACTTCTTCGTTGTAGTAGTAGTAAACTTTATGCTACTTTGACAATTTTGTACACTCTGCTGCACCGGTGACGGCCGTTTTCATTTTAGGAATCTGCGATAACGTGCAAATCGGAAAGACCCACATTGTAATTTTATATAGAAAATAGTTTGGCAGATATCGAGTTTATCTCGCATTTTTGTTAAAATATGTTTGCCAGATTTCGACTTTATCTCGCGCAACTGCGAAAGATGATTTGTTTAAATCAGCATAAACTTTGTTTGAATAATAAATAGTATATATTATTGTGATTTGTGTTTTGTCCCACTTGATGGGAGCCAATTATTGTGTGCTGAGTTTTAATGAAAGTTCTTTAATTTTTAATTATTAGTTTTAACTTTAATATTGAAATTAAACAAATTTAAAGTGCAAAAAGAATTTCAAAAAACAAAACATGAAATTTTAACCTTACCTTGCTTCGTAATTTTAGACAAAATGCAAATTTATCAGGGGCACCATCTATTAAAGAACAAGAGAACTCTTATTTTCATATAGATCAATTAACGTATTTAAATCAAATACTATTAAACGAGCAAGGTTTGTATGTATGTGTGTCTGGAGGTTTAAAATCCACTCGTCAGAATTCAATGATACTTTCAGGGTAGACTAATTCCTATCTAAAACGGCAGATGGTCTCATGTCTGCGAAAATTCGATCTTCCGAAATATTTACAATAAAAGTTAAGCTTTTAGTTTATTTCCTAGCAACGGCAGACAACACAGAGATAATATAACCTGTTTTTATAGTAACTTTTTTAAGAAAGTCGAAACGTCAGTTAAAGCCCCCTTTTTCTTTAAAATAAGTGGTTTTATTTCCATTAGAAGAGAAACTGATAAATGTTAGTTTAATTTGTCAGTTTTTGTCATTGTCAAACATCGATCATCGATGGAAATCATATCATATTATTGTGCGAGGAGAGTTCCAGAGCAACGTTCAGTAACGGAGTCGCCATACATATAATGTTGGTCTAACAGTGGCCGGCGAGAACGTTCGTGGAGTGATGATGGAAAGTCGTCATAAGAACATAACCTATTTTTGTAAATATCAACGTCAAGGTTTGACCACAGATTAGAGACTTACAGAGATGAAGCTCCGCCCATTTCCTTTGATGTTTCGATTGCCGCTTTCCCGTCCCTTTAAATTGGACTCCACCCATGTTGCCAGTTCTGAAAGAACGTCCAGGGTACAGTGTTGCCTTTTCATGTAACGTATAAATTTGAACCATCAATTGCCATTAGAGTCAGAAATAAGAAATATATTTATAAAATATTGTTTTTTCTGAAAGATTATATTTTTGGCATAAATAAACATTACAAACTTAAAATCAAAGTAATCTGTTAATATAATAATTTTATGAACTGGCAAATGTACTAGTATGCAAGTCATAACCGAAGAAAGAAGAGGAAGAATATTGTGTTTTTGCTGTCATAATGTTCTGAATTATCTGAATAAATATTCAATCTGACACATAGACTGCTGACAGCCTTCAAAGTGGGGTTTAAATTGGGGTGCGACTCTATCTCTGTCTAATTTCGTTTGTTTTGTCTGACCTTCCTATCTGTAACTCTCTAATCTGTGGTTTGACTTATTTAATTTCTGGCGTTTCAGTCTGAAAGAATTCCAATTTAAATTTGCCGCTTTTTACAATGCAATAGAAGATTCCATAATAACCTACAAATTTTGACAACTACTGACACGCACATCTCTGGGTAAACGTTAAGAATGTGGGGCCGACTGGGATTTGTTTTAGAAGATGATATTTGTTTTTTTTTACCATTTATGGGTATATCAATTGCGCGATATTCTGGAAGATTAGGTTCATAACTAGTGAATGGAAGATAGACAGTTTTTTTAAGTTGATTGTAGATATTGAAGTATTCTACGATTAAGGGAAATGAATTGACTACTATTTGTTTCAGGTCCATCCAATTGTTGAATCGAAAAAAAAACTGTATCGTCGGCAAAGCTTGTTTCAACAGGGACCAGTAAGTCTAACAGGGAATTTACATAGAGAATGAACAGGATAGCACCAAGCACTGTTCCCTGTGGAACTCCATAGCTGACTACTGTAGTGCTGTCTATTTCATTACCTATAATGATGCATTTTTTTCGATCGCTCAAATAACTTTTCATCAATTGATATGCATTTCCCCGGAATCCAACATTTTCGAGGGTTTCTAGCAGGTTTGGATGGATGACCGTATCAAATGCTTTAGCCAGATCAACAAAAAGACGTATAACAGGTTTTTTTGCATCCACGGCGTTATATATTTGAAGTGAAGTGGTTTAATGACTGCAACTTTGAACGGTTCTGGGAATGTACCAGTTTCTAGAGACTTGTTTATTAAATAAATCAGCGGCTTTACAATGTATTCAACACATTCCTTCAATGTATTCGCTCCGATATTGTCCAATCCAGCTTTATTCGGTTCCACTATTCACAATTCGAAAGTTTCTCACCAAAAAGCCACTATTTACCGTCGTATTTACTTTTATCATTCAATCAAGTCATAGCCGACTTTGATAAAACTTTGTATATTTTTTTGAAGTATTTGATACATAGAAAAAAGTACACTATAGCTTGCTTATACTCTACACCTATCTACACAGCAAAACCATACCACACTATTGCAGATCCCTGTAAAAAAATATATAGCAGCAGAGCAGGCTTGGATCCACCTTTTAAAGAGGTACACTTTCGGGACCAAATTAAAAAAATTATTAAACCATTTAATTATCCGAAAAACATTATTATTTTCTCCACGTTTTCGACAACGAGAAGAAATTTCCTATCTGTAGATCATCTACATAAGTTTGTAAGTTGTTTAAAAAATCTACAAGGGCAATTAAATAGTTTTTACTTGCGTTTGATTAATTTTAAACGTTAATGAGGAATTTGCGTGCAGTTACTTGCATGATCGGCACGCCCCAACATTTATTTCTTCAAAGAAATATATTTTTAACTAAAAGGCGATAACGATAAAGGAAAACTGAGGGACTAAATGCACTGTGAAAAGTGTGTTTGCATACAGAATGTTTTTGGTAAGCCTTGTAAGACATGAGAAGGCGGAATCCAAATCTTACGCTCAATCGGTATAAAAAAAAGATTAATTTGAGTATTTATATACTTAAAAAAAATGTTTGATATTATAATGAATTTATATTTATCCTTTAATGTCGATGATCCACTTCTTCCACATACTCGAATTCAAATTCTTTATTGACCCTTTTTAACAAGTTAAAATTTTGTTTTGCCCTGGAATAATTATGAAAATTTCAAAATTATATAGACTGAAGAATCCAAATATTAATTTTTTTAAAATGTCCCAGGCCAGAGGAGGCACATCGACAATATTCATACAATTTTATTTTGCGATATCTTTTATGGTAGATGAATGACCACATATCAAAATTTCATGTCTCACTTTTTACTTTTTAGTTCACCTTCGATTGTTTTTTTAATTTGACACAACGATGTGCATTGGACAACAGATTTTTATAAAAGAGACTCCAACTTCGGTGATTTTGCTTTCATAAAACTAACAAGTCATGGCACTATACGTGAAAAATCACCGAAATTTCTGGACATTTTACCTAATTTCTTAAAATTAAAGAATTTTTTTATATAAATTTAATTATTACATTGGATACAATAATAATCGTTTATTCAATTTGGTTCCCATTACAATGTATTACAAAAGTTTAAGTTTATAATTAAGTTATAAATAATTAATTATTGTTCCCCATATAACTAGTTATAAAATCTCTCAAAGAGGGGTCAATCCAAGTGGTCCAGCACTAGTTGCTTGACCATCTCAGAAAAAAATTAATATTTGGTATTCCAATATGTTTTGGGGGTTCAAAAATATTTTTTCAAAATCTTTATTGTGTACCATTTGGAAATGGCGGACATATTTGTTTTAGACCGCACGCTATTTTTCGCGTTTGCAGGCATCTACGATTTTTTAAATTGTACAGCAATGGATCGTCCTAGGCCTTTTTCAAATAAACTGCATTGAGTTCAGTACACTGTGGCCTACAAAATAAAAACCTAATTATATGCATTTATTAATATATTTTTTACAGCTCAAAATTATTGGTCGGAAATTGGCAAAATTCAATTTTTGAAGGGTAATTTTACAAAGAAGGAATAACTTCTCAGCCTTAATATATTTTTTTGCTGCTACTATTTATTTATTTTTCTTGGAATTACTTCTAACTTCTAAAAAGAACACTTTTGATATAATTATTATTTAATTTTGATATGAGAAAATTTTAAATGGCACAATTTTTAGATTTTCTTTTAAATTTTTACACGATTTAACTTTAAGAGCGTCTTCGAAGACGCTCACTTTATTCAAGAAAATTCAGGATTGTTAAAATATGTCCGAGAAAATCTATATGCATCGCACAGATAACAGTATAAATCCCGCTTAACTACCCCATATATTTGTGTGAAAATATTACTAAAAGTTTGTTATTTTTATCTCTATCATTACCTTGCATAAATCAATTTAAGGAAAATGAAAACGTGACCCGTCACGTGACCCCTATGTCCGTGTCAGGATTCCGAGCCACTGCACCACAATAAGTAGATATAATGGTGGTATATAGCCGTCGATCGCGATAAACTTTCGGCATGGCTCTGAAATGCAGTATGCGATTTCGTTGTACGAGGGTAAACGATATTTTAATCATGATTTTCTCATCCGGATACAAAAATTATTTAATGTCTTTTTAATTATTTATTTATCTAAAAATACACCGATATCCCCACATACCGCATTCGATGTGTTTAAATTTCGCGCGCGTCATCACCTCTTTGACGGCGTTGCCAGATGTAATTAACATAGTACACTTATCAAACGCTCTGAAACTCGATTTGCGAGTAACCAAAATGTTCGAAAATTTTTATTCTTTTCGTTGATACCACTTGCATTTTGATCTAAACCAGCGGTTCTCCAAACTTTTCAAATTTTGTACCACATACCTAAATATGATACAACAATATATGTACCACCATTAAAGCATTTCGCCATTAAAAATCATTGCTCCAAAACACACAAAAAGGCGTAATTCGTGCAAAAAACACAAAAAACAAATGCCTAGCCATAAAAAGTAAATGAAAAAATGTAAGACAGACATGATGTAAAATAAGAAAATGTTGTATTAGTATTTTGAGCAGAAAAGTTCCTTTTAGGTTAAAATCAAGTCTCTTAAGCTAGCAGAACAAAGTCAGCAGAATTATAGGCTCATTAAAGGCTAATTAAATGCCCTAATTGAAAATTTTCTGCTCTGCAAATTTCCGCAATAATGATTGTTCTGCTAGCTTAAACTTAAGTGAGCAGAACATGACGAAAAAGCGGTTGAAACAATAAAAATTGCAATTCTCTTTGCACAGAATTTAACGGATCATTAAAGGCTCTAGGAATACACTAATCGCAAATTTCAGACTCGATTTATTTCTTTGCGAAAATGGAAAAACTCACGACGTGGTGGTAAGGTTTGCGCAACAAGGCGGGAAAACGATTTAAGCGATGAAAATCAGTGTTTCGGTAGTATAGTCATTGAAAACTTATTAATGGGTGATAAAAAAAAGTTCATTACAAATTTTCTGCTCTGCGAATTTTCGCAATAATTACTGTTCTGCTACTAGCTTTATCTTAAATAAGCAGAACATGACCGAAAAAGTGGTTGAAACAATAAAAATTGCAATTTTCTTTGCACAGTTATTAACGGCTCATTAAAGTTTTGTGTTTATGAATTTTAAAATTCTGACTTCGGGTTTTGATAGAGTATCAAAAAGTAAGCCTAGGGTTTGATGTCGCCCGCCGTGCCTCTTCGGGAACACCTTCAAAATGGCGTCCAAAATATGGAAATTTTGAATTTTAAAATTTTGATTTTATATTCACATAGATCATCAACATGTAGTATACAACCGTCTCTAAGCTTATATTTAGTGTGCAACAAATTATTAACAGTTTTTTTTATTTTGATAATAATTTTCTTTAAATGTCATTAAATTTAAAGTACACACCGCGAATGATGATTAGAAGAACTGTCAATCTAAAATTTTTTAGTATCACAGAACAGATTTCATAAAAATTTTAATGTTTGTTCTTTCATTACAATTTGTTCGGTCTATGGCAATGCTAGAAGAGCATTCTCAAACTGTTTATATTAATATTTTTTTTTGTTATCCGCAACTCTTTAATAATTTAACTGGTTCGTTATCTTATTATAATGTACCAGTTTCATTAAATTCTGAACATACTCGAGTCAAATTATCATTTTACTAGGAACTTTTTAGGAAGAAGTCCGATTGACATGTGGTTTTTTGCAAAATGTTCTGGGAATCATCTGTAATAAAACGTACATCTAACCTCTGAACGCTTTGTTTCTTCAAGAAACAACCTCTTCCACAAACTGACTGGTAGGTTATGGGGAGCACAGGCAACAACATTGAGAACCTCAGCCCTTGCATTAAGCTTCTCTGCAGCCGAATACGCCGCTCCAGTATGGTGTGCATCCACTCACGCAAAGCAAATCGACGTCCCTTTGAATCAAGCAGTTCGCCTAATAACAGGTTGCCTGAAACCTACGCCACTTCATCAGGTATACTCTCTAGCTGGGCTAGCACCGCCTCACATCAGGAGAGAGGTAGCCGCTGAGGCAGAAAGGGGGCGACAAGAGACCGACCCAAGGCACCCGCTCTATGGCCACCAACTAGCTAGATCCAGACTCCGATCCCGCCACAGCTTTTTGGCCAGGACAGCACCTTTGCAAGTCTCTCAGAAAGCCAGAAGGCTCCAGAAATGGCGCGCTGAGGTCCAAGACCCAATCACCGAACAAAAAGAGGAGCTGGCACCAGGGCATTTCCTCCCATACCCAATCTGGAGAACGCTCAACAGACTTCGCACAGGAGTCCCGAGGTGCAGAGAAAAGCTGCAAAAATGGGGAATACTACCAGAGGACGAAAACCCCCAGTGTTCCTGCGGAGAAATCCAGAACCCTCCACACCTGCTGACCTGCACCGACATGGGACAAAGCTGCACAGGGAACGACCTAATTTTAGTAAATGACAGGGCCATCAGAGCCGCAAATTTTTGGAAGTACATAGTGTGATCCGGACACAAATAAATAAATAAATAAAATCCAGTTTTGTTAGAGTATTGCGAGCGTACAGAGGTTAGATGTACGTTTTGTTACAGATGATTCCCAGAACATTTTGCAATAAACCGCATGTCAATCGGATTTCTCCCTAAAAAGTTCCTAGTTTTCAATTTTTTCATGCTAATTTGGCTCGACTAACAATAATTCTAAAACCGAGAGTACTACCTTATAATACACAAATAGCTATTCCAGTTCATCGACCGACTATCCCTCAATCTTTATAGATCGTACAAATACATCTCTAGTACAGTTACAAAATTTCCCACAAGATTAAACCAATAAACGTCTCGTTATAATCTTGTGAATGTTGCTGACACGTCTATGAAAATGCAAGAACAAACAATTTTGCAAAACGCCGAAGTGTAATAGACAAAATGAAAATGATTGGACCCCCGTATACGTACAGAGATCGTAGAGTAGATAAACGAGGGGTTCCGAAGCTAGTCAGCTAGTCATCAAAGCGTTAAAGTTAATGAAATAAGCTTAAAAATGTTGTTACGCTGACAGCACGGTTATCGACGGTAACTGCCATGTACTTGCTGATGGGGTAGATGCGGTTTATCAGAGGCGTATCACAGCCGCATCTATAAAGTTCTTCCTTTTTCTAAGCTGTACTTTGTGGATTAAGAAGAAACTCGTGACTAGATATTTTACAAGATTGTATTATAGTTGGTTTTTTGCGAAAGCAGGCTGGTTTTATTGAGCCTGAAATATTTAAAAAAAATACATTGTATTATCGAGATCTAACAAGTATATTTGGATGCAAAGAAGTGTTCTTATAATTTATCATAAATTTTTCCGACCACCCACATACTGCTAAGAATTTTTCAAGAATTTGAGTATTTAAAATCGGACAAATTAAACATAATCTCAAACCGACAACATTGTATCAAATACTTCAAAATTACAGTCCACTTAGAAGCTACGACATAGTTTAAAAAGGCGGTATGTTTAACACATCGGCCGACCTGGTAAACTGATGCACAATAGGGTCTCTTCATCTGATCCCTCAACATGGTCCTTCGAGCCGGATAGTTCCAGAACCCTCAACATGGTCCAATCGAGCACGGATAGTTCCAGAAATCCTTCTCCATGGTCCTAAGCGATCCAGTTCGTCTTCTTCAACTTCAATAGTCAGTTTCGAGAGCCACAATCAAGCCAGAATCTGTCCAGGGTCCAGCGATATTGTTCCAGTGATCCAAAACTTCTTCAACTTCAAGTTCAGCAAGCCTATGGTGGTCTAAATCTTCGAAGCCAGAATCTTCTCCAAGGTCCAGCGATATCGTTCCAGTGATCCACAAACTCATCAATTCAGCTATCCAGAATCTTCAACTGCAAGTTCAGCAGGCCTATAGTGGCCTAAATCCTTCAAGCAACTCTTCACCGCAAGAAATTGTAAAGGTATTTTTTGTAACATTTATAAACTCATTTTTACCACTATTAAGGCGGTCCGATATACTGTCGCAAGGCCAGTGGTAATTTAACGCACATATTTTTTCGTTATACTTATATATATAAAAAAAACTTTCATTGTCAATTTTACATATTTGTATTTTAAATTTACCTGATGCACAATAGGGTCTCTTCATCTGATCCCTCAACATAATGTATTCCTAAGAGTGTTTGCTATATGTAATTGTCTAGATATATAAAGTTCATACGTTATTATCCATCGATATCCTTTTTAACATACAGCAGAAAAAATATTGTACGTAACACATTTTGATATTAAAAAGTATTAAAGTGAGGAAAATAGGTGTGAAAATATGTTTATAGGAAATTTAGATTGATCAAATAGCAGATTTTTCTGATTTTTTCAATTTTTTTTTGCACAAAATATGAGAATCCTGCATTAAAAAACGTACGACTTAAAAAAAAGAGTGAAAAATGTTGGGATAAGTCGAAAAATTAGTGAAAAACTTTGGACAACATTTTTATTTAGTATTTTTATTTTGATAATTAATCTTGACATTTTTTTTTGCGGAATTTATTTTCGACAAAATTGTCGTTTAGGTGGATACTTTTGATTTTTTTCAAAAAACTCAAAAAAGTCAAAAAAATTCAAAAAAGTCAAAAAGTCAAAAAAAGTCAAAAAAGTAAAAAAAGTCAAAAAATTCAAAAAAACTCAAAAAAGTCAAAATAAATCAAAAAAGTCAAAAAATTCAAAAAAAGTCGAAAAAAGTAAAAAAAAAATCAAAAAAAGTTAAAAAAGTCAAAAAAACTCAAAAAAGTAAAAAAAGTAAAAAAAAGTCAAAAAATTAAAAAAAACTCAAAAATGTCAAAATAAGTCAAAAAAAGTACGACTTAAAAAAAGTGAAAAATGTTGGGATAAGTCCAAAAATTAGTGAAAAACTTTGGACAACATTTTTATTTAGTATTTTTATTTTGATAATTATTTATTTATTTTCGACAAAATTGTCGTTTAGGTAGATACTTTTGATTTTTTTCAAAAAACTCAAAAAAAGTCAAAAAAGTCAAAAAATTCAAAAAAAAGTCGAAAAAAGTAAAAAAAATCAAAAAAAGTCAAAAAAACTCAAAAAAGTAAAGAAAGTCAAAAAATTCAAAAAAAAACAAAAAGTCAAAATAAATCAAAAAAGTCAAAAAATTCAAAAAAAGTCGAAAAAAGTAAAAAAAAAAATAATCAAAAAAGTCAAAAAAACTCAAAAAAGTAAAAAACTCAAAACAGTCAAAAAAAAGTCAAAAAATTCAAAAAAACTCAAAAATGTCAAAATAAGTCAAAAAAGTAAAAAAATTCAAAAAAAGTACGACTTAAAAAAAAAAAGAGTAAAAAATGTTGGGATAAGTCCAAAAATTAGTGAAAAACTTTGGACAACATTTTTATTTAGTATTTTTATTTTGATAATTATTTATTTATTTTCGACAAAATTGTCGTTTAGGTGGATACTTTTGATTTTTTTCAAAAAACTAAAAAAGTCAAAAGTCAAAAAATTCAAAAAAAAAGTCGAAAAAAGTAAAAAAAATCAAAAAAAGTCAAAAAAGTTAAAAAAGTCAAAAAAACTCAAAAAAGTAAAGAAAGTCAAAAAATTCAAAAAAAAAAACAAAAAACTCAAAAAAGTCAAAATAAATCAAAAAAGTCAAAAAAGTCGAAAAAAGTAAAAAAAAAATAATCAAAAAAGTCAAAAAAACTCAAAAGTAAAAAAACTCAAAACAGTCAAAAAAAAGTCAAAAAATTCAAAAAAACTCAAAAATGTCAAAATAAGTCAAAAAAGTAAAAAAATTCAAAAAAGTACGACTTAAAAAAAAAAGAGTAAAAAATGTTGGGATAAGTCCAAAAATTAGTGAAAAACTTTGGACAACATTTTTATTTAGATAATTAATCTTGACATTTTTTTATGCGAATTTATTTTCGACAAAATTGTCGTTTAGGTGGATACTTCTGATTTTTTTCAAGAAGTCAAAAAAGTCAAAAAATTCAAAAAAAGTCAAAAAAGTCAAAAAAGTAAAAAAAAGTCGAAAAAGGTCGAAAAAAGTAAAAAAAAAATCAAAAAAGTTAAAAAAGTCAAAAAAACTCAAAAAAGTAAAAAAAGTCAAAAAACTCAAAAAAGTAAAAAAGTCAAAAAATTCATACGTTATTATCCATCGATATCCTTTTTAACATACAGCAGAAAAAATATTGTACGTAACACGATCCAAAAGTGATTTCACGGGACTCGCAAATTGCCTACTCTTCCCGTAAAATATCACTTTCGAAACTTATTACGTAAATAACTATTATAGTTTAAGTAATCTGTATAGTCCAGCGAACTGAAAATTTGTTTAAAGTCGATGCCCGAGTGTTCTATTTTAATATATAGCTCGGGAGCCAGAGAATATTTCTCGAGTTGAGCAAATAGAAACATGCATTCACTAAGATGTAATCGAAGCGACTAATCGCTCGGCCACCCGACCAAATCATAGTTCTGGTCTTTGTATCCTCGGCAACGTAGCGGCACCCTTTGCGGCAGTCTCAAAGGATGCCGGTACGTTAGAAGTTGTTTTGGTAGCAACAAAGGCGCCGCTGTAAAGCTGTTAAATTGGGGCTACTATATGTATTACACGAACTATACCAAAGAATAAAGGTACCCAAGAAGGCGTTCTCAAATGTCAAGCTGATTGAATACACCATGACCTTGAAATTATTTCGAAGCAAAAATATGACAGGAATTTAATTTAAGAGCAAACCGAACCCCTTAAAAAATTTTAATAACCTTTTAAGCCTTTAGTTTTAGTTTGATTTTTGTGAAATTTTCAGGAAATACTAATAATTACAAAATTTACGGTGGAGAAACCTTGATTTTTTTTGTAAACCTTCGAAAAGTATTTATTTTGTTAATTTTAAATGGAAAATCACAAAAAAAACATATCCGCGCCATTCTGCATTAAATCTATGAAAATTTGCACCTATTTGTTTTAATAAATACCACGTAGTTTTTAAATAATATGGTTTCCCATTTTTTTCTTAAATATCTTTGTAAAGTGCTGCGACATCGTTACATACATTTAAAGCTGTCGAGAAATATTCCATCGCCAAGTGTTCCCAGTGGCGCGCATATAAATACAATTTTATATTAGAAAATCCTCATAAAACAGAAGTGAAATTTGCTTCTCACAAGAACTCCGGTTGCCACTTAAGGTTGACAGACAATAGTTATTCTTCGTAGGAATTGTACCTACCTGTTTTAAAAGCGATCTGAGAACAATTTTAAAGTGTTTTTTTGAAGATTTTTTATTCTAAAATATGGTACCTTACAAACAGTAACATTTATGGAGCATTCAATAAAACATACGTTTTATTTCCAGTCTACCTCAGTTAGGCCTTTCCAGTAGCGGATACAGAAAAAATTCAAGGAGGGGGCGCTAAAGATATCTTGAGCTACCTTTACTTTCATCGTAATAAAAAAATAATCAAATCACATGCAAAGTTTAAGAAAGTTTTATTTAAACTGATTATACACATACACAAGACAATGTCATCTTATCTTATGATATAAAATAGTTAGAATTGTATCCATATGTATCCGCCACTGGCCCTTTCTTTACAATCTCTGTAATTCATGATATTCTTAGGGTTGAGAGTGGTACTTTTCCTCCCTAGGGAGAGCCCTCGGCAGCAAATTGAAAGTCAAAAATTATTTTACATTGGAAGGTGTAGGAGTGTCCAGCCTGTGCTTTTACCAACCAAGGCCAGAGTTCCACAGAACAGTATACTTGGGCCTCACTGTGTCTTTGATTCACATCAGATGTTTTTACACTTGGTAAAGTTATCACAAGATTGTTTGCCGATGATTATATGATATCTTGGCATGCATATTGACCGAAAATTAACATGCAAGAAGCATATTTTTGTTAAACTTAAACTCAGTAAAATATATCGGTTGATTCGACATTGATTCAAACTAGAAAGCAAATTATTTGTATTTAAATGCATCGGGAGCTATGGAGTCGAACTTGGGAGGAACTGGCTTGATATACAACATAAAAACTCAAAATATTTCAATCAAAAATTCGCAAGATGTTCAATGGTTTATTTTACATCATTTTAGGCGGTATATTGGGTATTTAAAAAAAATAGAGGAGTTTTTGTGTAACAATGATATCGCATTTAATATATTAACATAATTTTCATATAAAAAGAGCGAAATTCAAGTTTAAAACATTATACAAGGCGTTCGTTTAAAAATAAACTAACCTTGTACTGCCATCACGTCATAACATACCTTAATTAATTTCTGATTTTATTAAACAGAGATAATGTTTATCATTTTAATTATTTTTACATCAAAAGTAAAAGCATAATGATGATAATATATAGGATTTTTTGTTACGGCTCTATTAATAGATATCTTCAGTTTTATAAAAATCAGTGAGAAATTTAGAAATTATAACTTCCGGTCAAATTTTCTATGAAAAAACAAAAAAAATAAAAACTAATGGCTTCCTGAAAAAGCTTAGAGTTTCCTCTTTAAAATGCTTTCTTTTCTTTTCTTTGGGTATATTTTTGGTAAAGTTACTTTAGTTTTTTCCGAACGCCTCGCCTGAATATTTGTATTCAACGGCTCGGCGCGAGTAGAGTTTTCGAATTTGCTTTCTTATTTTTAATATTTTTTATAGTAACAGAAATTTTTAATATAACCAAATTTTCGAAATTGTGAAGTTAGAATACACAAAGAGTTTTTTATTGTTTTCTACGCCCTTTCAAGTACTTAAGTGCCAAGTTTCATCGATATCACATTTTGTGCGGGGTCAAACTCTCTGACAACTGGGCTAACCCTGTATAATTCAAAATAATTATATTTGGCACAATAATTTGTAATAATACAATTTTTTCTTATAACTCTTAAAATAACAGCATTTTCTTAGGTGTTTAGAATACCGTTTCAATTTTCCGACTTTTTCCACATAATTTCACCACTTTCTCACAAATTTTTTTTTTGGAAATTTCTTTAAAATCAATCAATTTTTACAAATTTTTTAACAACCTGTACTGTCGAGATCCCCAAATTCTTCTGCTTTAAACTACGATATTTTCATAATTTCCGATTTAAGAAAAAAATAAATTCCTGTCCCATCGCAGCCATTTAACAGCATCAGACCTCAGGCTAATTTCGATAGAACCTGCAGTTGAAATATGTTCGTCAATTTCCCGTTTTTGCAGGCCCTCCGTGATTGATTTAAATCTGCTTGGAATCGCCCATCAGCATAAATCTTGCGAATTTGGCTATAAACTGCAAAGTGCGCACTCGATTTCACAGATTAATTCGCCAGAGCACTTAATTACTAAATTTCCCTCTAATGGAGACTAAGTGCTAACATGCGCCCATATCAAAAAGTAATTTACAACATCGATTTCATATTGTCGCGATTAATATCCTGCCGAATCTAGCTAGACTAGATGTTTTCTATCGGAGAAGCTGGAAATGATTAATCGAGACTTTTCGGAATTACGAAATTGAGATTGAAGTTTTTTTCTATGCTCGACTTTATAGGAATCACAACTGCGATTTCTGGAATAGAACTAAACTATTAAATTCATTTTTGTAGTCCATAATAGTTTCTTCTTGTAATTCAATTACTCTTCTATTGGAAATAAAACCACTTATTTGAATGAAAAAAGGCTTTAATTGACAAATAATAAACATAATAATATATAATACAATTATATTATTATTTATTATACAGTGTCTTCACTAAAGTACGCACCATATGGGAAACTTTTTTATTAAGGTTTTCTCGACAAAAAGTTATTCTTAATAAAAGTTTATGCATCCCATAGTAAAACACTCGTAATATACGAGGAGCCTTCAAAAATTTGAATTTGAGACAAGAGTAAATAAAGTACCCTTATTTTGAAAAATCTCGGGAAATATTATTTAGAAAAGTTGTTCAGCATTAAAAAATACATCTAGATTTGAAGTATGGCCATCTAAGTAAAGTTTTATTTTAAAATGAGGACTATGAAAAAAAAGTGGTAAAACGATAAAAAGACAACATCCTGAATACAACGGTTTATTTAAAAAGCGTGTAATATTACAAATTACACAACTATTGTGTTAACCACGGTCAATTTTTTTTGGGAGTAAAATAATTTTCAAACTTTTTGGTGCAGTTATTTTTATTTTTTGTTAACACCGAAAATTGCTCAAAATTTTACAGTATTGTAACAAGAACTTAATATTCAATAATATCAAATCATAAAACATCAAAATAAAATAAGTATTTCGGCACACTCATTGATTTTCTGGAGATTTTGTTGGTGCATGTTTAGTTTTAGGGGATGCACAAACTTTTATCAAGAATAACTTTTGTCGAAAAGCCCTTAATAAAAAAGTTTCCCATATGGTGCGTACTTTGGTGATGACACTGTTTAAAACTACATATTTTCAGTTAAATAGTGATTTTTATCAACAGTAAAAACACAAGAGCTTTTTTTTTATCGGATAAATTTCTCTTTATATCGAAACATTTTGCCAATCAGTAATTTTATCAAATGTCAGTTTTTAGAGTAAAATTACTGATGGAAAAATGTTGAGATAAAAAGAAATTTATCCATAAAAGAAAAGTTCGCGTGTTTTTTGATAAGATAAATTAATGACAGAATATAAGAATAAAAAACAGAAACTTTGTTTTTGTTGAACAATTAATAATTTAGCAGAACAATTAATTAAAGGAACAGTTATTAAAAATACAATTATTATAGGTTGGTTGGATTGGTGTACTTATTTTAATATTTTCTTCTCGGGGTCTCTATATATGTCGTATTTTCATTTTCTCTTAAATTACTTACAAGATTTTCGTAATAATAATCACTAACAATGTATTAAAATTCAAAAATTTGACGGACTATTCATTGATATTTTTTTGCAGTTCTGCCAACTCTTACACTTAATTGCTATGAAATTATAACTAAATTGGACAAATAAAGTGACGTCCGCTTACTAGATATTGAGGAAGAGAAGTTTTTATCGCGATAAAAAAGGATGCACCTTTTTTATCGATGTCAAAGTGACAAAAGCAATTCCAAGTATATGACGTTTTAACATTGGAGTTAATTTATCACCAAAAATCTGTGATATTTTCATGGACGATTTTGAAATGAAAATTGTAAATAAACAAAATTTAAGACTGGTTTAGATTTGTAGATGATATCTTTGCAATTTGGCAACAGGACAAGAAAAATATTGATACATTTTTATATAATATTAATAATTCGGAACCTACTATTAAATTTACAATTGAAATTGGACACCGTGGCTCAGTTGGTTAGGGCACCAGCCTTTAATCTCTGGGTCACTGTTCGAAGAATATGTTCGAATCCTGCCGCATTCAAGTGGAATAAAAGTCAGATAAGACTTTGGGCAAGTGCAGAAAGGTATTTGTGTCATAAGCAGTTTCATTCACGCCGGTATACAGGCCGGATGAGATCGGATATCTCGTGGAACTGATAGGGGTTGGTGGCACATTTACACACCTGTTAGTCGGTAGATCACCTTCATGACAAAGGCATAGTCCTGGGTTTAAGGTGATTGAGGACCGTGGTTCGGAGCCCACGATAAGCTGTAGGTCCCGTCCAGATTAGCCTTAGTTGCAGAAAGGAGACGTTAAAATTAACCAAACAAACAAACAATTGACATTGAAATAATAAAAAATTACACTCGACCATTCACTGTTGGGTTCTAATTAACAGTGTTGTTCCTAAAGTGGCGCTGGGAAACAATAACAAAGCTACACAGAACACGAGGCTAATGACCAGAGTAGTCGATGCCGTTGACACTGAACAAAAAAAAAATTACCGTTTATTAATACTAATACACAATAATAACAATTGTATTGAAACATCAGTTTTTAGAAAAGAAACGCATACAAATAGATATCTAAATGTTAATTCAAACCACTCAATAAACGAGGTATTGCTAAATCTCTTTCCGATAGAGCAAAAACAATTTGTTCAAAAGACAATATTTTAAATAATGAATGTTAAATATGTCTTGATTAAGAACAACTACCCAAATAAATTTATAAATCGTGAACTTTACCGAAACATCAAAAATAAAGACCAAAATTTAAATCCCTCAATACTTCATTCAAATATAGTAAAAATCCCTTGTATTCCAAAATTATCCGAAAAAATTAGAAGGATTGGCAATAAATTTAATTTAAAAACAGTTTTTCAAACTAATAATACATTAAAATACAAAACCTTTTAATGAAATTCAAAATACCAAAAATTGTATTTCCATAATTCCATGCGAATGTAATAAATTTTATATAGGAGAAACATCTAGACCTATTCATATTAGACTTAATGAACATCAATCATACATTAAAAATAAACAATTCGAAAATCAAAATTATGTGAACATGCATGGGATTTTGGTCATAAAATACAATGGAATTCTTCAACTAGATTATTAAAAGAACCGAATAATTATAACCGCAAAGTTAAAGAAGCAGCATTGATATGCTTAAATAATAACGAATGTGTTTCTAATTGTTCGGTTGACATTTCAAAAATTTGGATGCCTATTTTACAAAAAGAGTTAATTGCAAAAAGGATACCCTCTATATCGGGATAGTATCATAAGTTTTTATCTGGTTTTTTCTTATGATAATATTATTAAGAAAACTTCATTTATGACGAAGTATAAATTCTCTTATAATATGCAAATGCGCTATCCCAGAAACGTCACAAAAATATGATGGAAACAGATTTTGACATCTTCAATTTCAAAATCTTTCTCTGTGTCCTATGTTGCTGTCATTTTTTTGTAACATTATCAAGTGTTCTGTTTCTATAGTAAATTATATTTTGTTATCACTTTTTGAAAACGACTTTTGAAGTAAAGTCGAAACGTCAATTAAAGCCTTTTTCTTTCAACAGGGAGTTCCATTAGTAAACTAGGCAAATTATTTATTTTTTTTCAAATGCAATGAAATACTTCACTAGAATCGACATAGTTAGTATTATACTTTTCTTAGCAAGCTTGCTTACCCTGCACAGCTTGATTACCAGCATAATGTGTGAAAAAAATAAAGGTAAAGGTATGTGTAAACGAATTAGGTAATTACTATTTAAATGCTATTGCTATTATTAGTTACTGTTGTATTTTTAGATTGATGTATCAATCGACGAAACAATTGACTGGAGAAAAAGGCAAGGAACGTGTAATATTGGAAATAGATTTCATACTCTATATATCAAACAACCACAATATTCAAACTTACTTATTTTCCAACCACCCTGTAACTAACCAAATTCTACGGCGACTGTTTATAAAATATTAATGCTAAATAATCTATAATTCATGTTTTCTCCAACAAACGCCAATAAAACAGGTCTGTTATGAGAAATCTGGTTACAAAAAAGTGGTATTTCCGATGTTTAACACCCTGTACTTCGAAAACTAGCCATAGGATCGCTTTGGACCAATGGACACTTTTTGTATCGAGTATCGAGTTCTACAACATACCAAAGTTTCAGAAAATTTGACCTGGACGTTTTTTACATTTAAATGGTGCGGGGTCCTTTTCATAATTGTTGTGAGAGAGAGTAATTTGTGATAGAAGAATCTTAAACTTTGTTAAAAATAGGAAAACGACTCCATTAGAGGAGAAAATCGTCCGGTAATTCAAATGAGCCAATTTAAATTTCGGTTGCTATGCAAAGACAGTAAACAACAACACCTTGATTATAATGACGACGCTTGGTAGACAGAGCCGTAATAATATATTTGGTGTTACAGTAAATGTTCAAATCTCTATAAAAATGGATTTTAAAACAGTTTAAATGTTATTTTTTCGATGGTATAGGTGACTTTTTATCTTTTCTGTCTCGCCCTTCGTAATTAAAATGAGCTCTGCATGTCTAATTTCGAGTAATTTTCATCAGAGGGCACTGCTGCGACGTGCCAATAACAAAAGAATCCAGCAACTTTTGAATGGGTCCCCTTGAAACAGTATTTTCGATGTGTTGAGTACACGGCTGTCTCTTTCTAACCATCTCCTCGCTCGGCAGAATCATTATTAAGAACAAAAGATTGTGAAAATGAGATGATTATAGATGAGGCCTTAGTTCCCTTTATCCTCAATGGTTTTCGCATAGAATATGTATACTTGAAAGACTCTTAGCGCCCTTTGCAAGAACTGCATACACCAGACTACCGGTTTGTCTCGACAGGATATACAGGGTGGACAAACAATACGATCCGCATTATACTGTTTTGAGAAATATTCTACAATTTACTTTCTGATACAATTAGTTTTTATGGTCAAAATATTTTACTTAGTAAGATATTTCTGAATGGGAGAAATTGTTGTTTCGGGACATTTTCATTTATTATTATTATAGTTATTTGATATCTAATCAATATTTTATTTCAAAGCCTACTTGAAATATTTTTAATTTAATGTATATTTCAAAGTGCAGAAAATTTCTTTCTAATTTAGATATACAGGGTATATCATAATCGATTGAAAAAATTACGCATAAAAAGTTTAGAGTGTCTTTCTTCTTTCCAGATAGTGTATGTTGACCAATCTGTACCAATTCTTAAATGATTACCAAACTAATACAAAAAAAAATAGAAAAACTACTTGACACCCTGTATCTCGTTAGTATACAATATTATCCTATATAATGTAGCGAAATATTAATATTTTAAGGCTCTGAACATATTTAGCATCATTTGTGAATGACCTTGTATGTAAATTTTTAGATTAAAAATATTTAGTGACACTTTCTTAATTATATTTTCAATTCAAACTCCAAATACAATGACCATAGTTTTTAAAATTAAAAAGTTAAATAGCAGAAGCATTTTTGAAGCACAATTTAATGCAATTTTAAGACAAGAAAAAATTTCATCAGGTCCTGCATTTTTAGTGGCCCTGTACGTATTTTAAGACCGTGGTTTGGATTACATTTAACATTTACCGATTTACCCATAATAATGAAATGTTAATGCTTGAAAAAATAGTTCATTCATGTACTTACAATCGAAAATAACGGAAACTTCTATGTTGCTTACCTGAAAAAAGAAGAAACAGATTTTTAGGATTTTTGATGAATTTATCTTACCAAATTTTAAATATTCTATTAATAAATTTTAATGATAAAAAATACAAAAAAAATATAATTTATATAATTTACGTATATTTAATTTGTAAAATATTGAACAATATATTATTATTTTTTTAAAGAATCTTTTTAAAAACTTATTTCTTTGTGCTCCCTTCATAAACACAAATTTAAAAAATATACAATTGATAAAATTGTAAAAAAGTGTGTAATAAATATTGGTTAGATCCCCACCATATCATTGCGAATTATTGTAAATTATTATTATCATTTTCTTTTCTGTATCCTGAAATTATTTGTAGTTCATTATTTTAAACAAAAAACTGCACTTCCGGCAGAAGAGAACTTGAGTAATTATTTTCTTAAGCCCTCTTCAGAGAATTTTACTCTCATCAAATTCTGCAATTTTGTTTGTAAACAAACAACGCAATTCATCGGTCAAGAATTACTTCAAAACTGAGTAACAAATACTCATTCATGATAAATGCTCTTCAGTGAAGTTTATCAAAAATAAATACTACTTAAATTAAAGTGTTTTCAATTATTTTTCTCTTATATTTAGAGATAGACCAGGGCCAAACCGATTTTAAATACCCGAATTCTTCAAAAATTCTTAGCAGTATGTGGGAAAAATATGGGAAAATTGAGGTTTTTTAAAATTTAAATTCGTATAAAATCGAAAAATAAATATTTTGTTTTGAAAAAATTAGAGTTTATTTAAAACTCAAAAAAGAACGTTTTCACAAAGTTTCATAAAAAAAATATTTTTGCGGGAGATGATAAAAATTAAAATCAACAATCATGATTAAGTCGCCGCGATATAGAGATATGTTTTATAACGATGCTTGTATAAAACGTTTTTCTCTAAAAAGGTTTTTTTGAGTTGGCGCTGGTAATACTTCAAAGAGCGTTAACCTGATTTACATGTAAAAGGGTTCATTGTCTTCATAACTTGATTCTACATAGCGCAAATCAGGATAATTTTTTTTACTTAACCATTTTCATTCTACACGGTGTTTTGTAAGCGAAAAAAATGTGTTTTTTAAGGTGAAATTTTAAGAAAATAATTTTATATGAAATATTACCCGCACGAGAGAACCACTTACATTTTTTAGTTCTTGTATTATATTGTTATCGTGTTTCTACTGAGAGATACTGAAACAGGTGTTCTTCACCTATCAGATCACATTTATTCACACTTTGTATGTTGTATTTTTTCTTGTATTTTTCTTGTGAATAAATTATTATTATTATTATTATTATTACTACTTTGATTTTTGAAGCAGTGCAGTATAAATAGAATGTAGAAGGCGCGTGCGCCAAATTAGAAACAAATTAAAACGGACAACAAATGGGGAACAAACCCCAAAAACTAGGAAAACTGCGGATAGGGTCAAGGAACCCCGGATGACTCTGACCAAACCAGAACGCTATGGAAGAAATTATAACACACGATGACTTAGGCATTATGGCTCTGCAAGAGACCAAGATCACCGAGAGCCATAAAATTAAGATACGAGAATACAGAACGGACTACAGAGGAAATTCAGGAAGAACAGCAGTACTAATAAAACAAGGAATCGAGTACTATCATGTACTAACACCAGATGGACTAAGAACAGCTGAAGCCACATTCATCTCTGTTTGGATGACAGCCGGAGAAAAAAGAGTGGCCTCTGTATGTGTCAGACCACTAGATATTCTCCACCAAGAGGATTTGAACGCAATATTAGAAAACAACACACCAACAATAGCGGTCGGAGAGGAATGCCCAGCGACACCATGGTAACCAAATAAAATTTCAACAGGAAATACGAAGTAAAAGTACTGGAGAGAGAACACTGGAAGGGAGGAACACCCATCACTGCAGCAACAATCTGGTACACAGACGGCTCGAAGACCGAAGAAGGAGTCAGAGCCGGAATGTAAGGGCAAAAACCAAGGATAATGAATTCGGTGAGCCTGTCAAAAGACACCACCGTAGCAACAATACACCTCTGTATAGGAGAAATAAACAGACAAGACAGCATAGGTCAGAGTCCGTTGTTATATTCTCCGAAAGTCAGGTAATACTAAAAGCACTAAAGTCCACCCAAGTAAACTTCAAACTTGTGTGGGACTGTGCCTGTACCCTGAATCAACTAGCTAAACGGAAGAAACTGCCCCTGGCATGGGTTCCAGGACACAAAGGGTATCGAGGAAATGAAAAAGCCGACGAACTAGCCAGACAAGGCTCGTCAATGGCATTGTATGGTCCAGAAGCCTTCTGCGGTGTAGCAAAAACAACAGTTAAAAAAGCAATCAGAAATAGGGTGGAAAAACAAGACCAAAAAGCTGGTGGGAACAATCCCCCTGACAGAGGCAGGCAAAAAGGTTTCTCAAGAAACCATCGCCTACACTCACGGCAGACCTACTAAGGCTCGATGCAGACGGGCGAGTAGATTCGCGACGAGTACGCAGCGTTCTCGCCGCGAGCTCGTCGTCCCACTATGCACACGGGCGAAGCTTTTCTCGAAGATCGCAACTATGAATCATCAAAACGTGTTGCAGTGGCGTACTTTACTTACCATAACTTGTACTATAACTATTAGAAAGAATTTAGGTTAAAAAAACGTTAAATAAAACTTGCATCAGTTATCAGTTTTGTATCCAATTATACAAGACGATCCATTATACAAATAGGATACATAAGATTACCAAATTATACACGTTTTGTATCCAATTATACGATCTGGCAGCCCTGGGTACGAACCACCACTGATTAATTTCTAGATGCGAGCACAAGCGGCCGGCGAGACGTGTGAACTCCCCAATGTCTCTACAGGTACTGCTTAACCGCCGGCGAAGTAGCAGTCCCTGGCGAGCGTCGGCGGCTAGTAGCGTGCACACGGCGAGTTCGCTGCGAGCTCTCCTACGTGTGAATCGCACCATTTGTTTCTTTGGTCCGCTACCTCGCGCGAGAAAAGTTCGCGGCGAGCTCGCAGCGAACTTCGCGATAGAACTCGCCCGTCTGCATCGAGCCTAAGCAAGGACAGAAGATCCGTAAAAGCAATAGTAGGGGCATGCTTACAGGACACTGTAAACTCAACAAGCATATGAAAAACATAGGTCTGGCAGAAGAAACCACATGCAGGTTTTACCAGACAGAAGAAGAAACCTCAACGCAAAGTCCCTGAACTAGAACACCCGAACTACAAATATGAAAGGGAGAAGGCTATTGGAATATCTAGAAGCACCAGGACTGCTTCTTAACTGGCTCTCACGAACCAACTCATTACCCTCCAGGACGGGGAGCCCCAGATGTCAGATATAGCCATCATGAAAGACATACCCTTCAACTTCGACATCATCCCAAGAAGGAAGCGGAACCCACAGCTATGCATAATTGTTAATAAAGTGGAAAATATTTCATCACATATTGCTACAAAAGAAATCTTAAAAAGACTGAATGTTACCAGTTTTACATAAGAAAGACCCCTTAAAATCAGTCACCGCCCATCCCCCCGCCCCCGCATTATAATAATCCAAACAAAAGCTCTAGCAAAATTTATAGTAAAATACATCCCATGTTTTCGTTCCGTTTTATTCGGCACATTTCTATTCTATTGTTAACCATTTATATTGTTAATTGATAATAATCCCTACCATCGCATCGAAACAAACCGTAAATTATGTTTGTGCTGTGGCCAATTGCGAAATAAACAGTCACAATTCAGTGGTGTACATAACGTATTTATACGTTTCTACGTTAATTCACCCCCGGAGCGCTATGGTAAATAATAACATTCAAATCTGATCCAATTCGAAGTAAATTTGATACATATTGTTTAAAAGTAATTTTAACTGTTTATTTCGCCGCAATATGTCATTTACAAAACATAATTGCGTTTTGAACATTCGAAACTACTGACATATGGGATCTGACTTATGGAGGTGTGGCCTATCCAAGATGGCGATTAGGGTGAAGATTTGAATGTGACATGATTGACAAAATTTTCGAATGGGCTACAACAGACCATGACAAACTAAATTTTAAACTAGCTGAACGCATTTTATACGCTGAACACTTGATTAAATGCGGGAAAAAATTTATGGAAGTAACAGTGGCTGTGTGGAAATAGTGGCTTTTTATTTGTCAACGGCGAATTTGCGAGGTCATCCCCTTCAAATGAATGGGAAAATTGTAGGAGATGGACAAGTGATAAGTATTTTTTGTTTCTCAATAAATGTACATGATATGTAATATTCATATTTTGATACGCTTGAAAAAAAAATAACTGAATAGATTTACTGTTTCTAAATGCGTTGCATATTTATAAATCGGAAAATGCTCTCTGTATTATGACGTGTCTGCGAATGAATAAATCGTGTGTACCATATTGATGTTATTTATACGGTTTAAAAACAATCCCCTAAAACCACTGCCACTGGAATCCATGGTAACTGCATAAGAGCAGCTTAACAAATTTATTATGCAATTTGAACGCTAACTGAATAAATGAAAATGCGCATTATATTGAATGCAATAGCAGGTTTTAGAATATTTTCCATAAAGCGGATAAATGAAATAGAAATCTCGATATTTTCGGAATTAGATTCCGGTCAGCGGTTACGATTAAGATTATTCCTCGTGCATTTGGTGTTTTCCTGATAGCTATCTATATCATCTTTATTACTTTTATTGAAATTGTATTGTACGAACGATTTGGTCATTTTAATTAAATTATTTATATTACTTTACAAAGCACATTTCTGTTCTAAACCTTGGGCAGGGTGATTAACCTCTTGAAAGTGTTAAATTGGTTGAGTTTTACCTCATTTGAAAGGATTTTTAATTCTTTAAATTAAAAAATAATTCCGTAAGTCAAGGTTAATCCTCTTTAGGAGGACACAATATTTTTAGAATGAAGCCATTTTGAAATATATATTAATACAACATTCCGAATCAATTAAAATACATACGATACGGCTATGAATAAATAAAGTCTGACTTAAAATCTAATAATAGAAACTTTGTCGTACTAAGTGACTCCTTAAGCTCCTTGCAGTCCATTAAAAATATATTTCCGGAAAACCCAATTGCTGCTAAAATAAAACACGAACTCTCTAAGGCTCAAAACTCAGACAAAAATATAATTTTCATTTGGGTACCATCACCCATTGGAGTTCAAGGAAACGAAGAGGATGACAAATACGCTCGTGAGGCAATTACCGCAATAGACGCTACACAATCAGCAGTGGTGTTATTAAATGACAATAAAAATTTAGTAAAAACCAAAATTTATAGTGAGTGGCAATCAAAGTGGCAAACAACGACATCTAAACTTCAAAACGTTAAAAAGTCAGTGAAACCGTGGCCGGAGTTACCTTCAGATAGGAAAAGTGAAGTTATCATCACGCGATTAAGGCTTGGCCATACACAAATCACCCACGAACATTTTTTAACCAAAGACCCAGAACCCAAATGTGATTTATGTGATGTGCAGCTTACAGTTTCTCACTTTATGGTGGAATGCCCAAAATACACCGAAGAGAGAAGCAACTACCAGATACCACAAAATGTCCAGCTGGCTCTAGGACCTAATTGTATTTTTAAAAACATAAATTACCTGAAAGCTATTCGAATTGTAAATATCTAGAAAAAAAAAACTGTAATATTTTTGCCTCTTGCTAATAACCCTCTGGGTTGATGCAAATTTTTAAATAAAAAAAAAAAAAAAGTCTGACTTATCTGTCAAAAAAACAGGTTTATTACAGTAAAAACCAACAATTAAATCAAACGAAATCTTTTATTAGGCCGATCACATGTATTAAAATTTTCATTTTAACTACAAATAAGCAGGTAAACATAAAATTTCTACCTCGTAAACCTGTACTACTTCTACAAATTAAATTACTGCACTCTACTAAACTATAGTTTGTGGAAATTTCGGAGACTTCATACAGGGTGAGTCACGAGGAACTGTACATACTTCTACCATAAGCAGAGCACCTTAGAGGATTACCAAATAACCATTAAAAAACGTCTTCTGTTTTTCTTTAATAATGTACAGAGCGATTTATGGATTTGGACCAAAATAATGTTTGGTCATATCTTTTCAATGATTAAGTCGATTTGTCCCATTTTTTGGTAAAAGTGTGTATTGGTGTCTAGCAACTAACTGATATATTCAGAACTAAAATATTCCAAGACCGGCTTCGCGAAAATTTGTTGAATTGCTATAATTGCAATAATTCACCCTGCACATGATTTCTCTAAAATGTGATATGATTTCTCCAGAGGACATAAATAGACAGTTAAACCTGGATATTTGAAATTTTTGTTACTTACATTTTTAATTGAAGATTCATTTCAAAGTCAAATTGAAAATTGGCGATAATGAAATATCTTACTGTATAATAATGTTTAGTAATTGTAAAGAAATCTTTAAAATAAACAATAACGACACACACTGTATTGCAGTATAGTAAATACCAGAATTTGAATCAATTTACAGGGATGGATTTAAAAATCTGGCATATCTGGTTCATGTCAAAAATTCACCCTGTATGTAACTTTTTGCACCCGCAATGGACTGAAATTAGATTGAAAATGTTTGCATTAACCTAGTTTTGTCATTTGTTTCAGCGAAAATCATGCGTAATTATTTCAATCGGAATGAAATTAACAACCCCAAGAAATGTTTATTAATAAATTAAGAAATAAAGTAAATAACAATAACCAAAAACAAAACAGTTTTAACAATACGGAACAAAGTAAAAAACAATTTAATAAACATTGCGATTTTAAAAGATGTTCAAAATGAAATACATTTGCCTCAATACACTTTTCTTGGCGAATGTTTAAATGTGTAATGGACTTTCTTATTGTCAATGGGTTATTTCTGATAATATTGCAACAGCGAATAATTCTATCAATGAGCTGTTGCCGCATATTTATATTTTCTGCGTAGACCAGCTGTTTTAACTGCCCCCAAATAAATGTGATAATCAACTGGATTATAGTCTGGGGATCTTGTTGCCCATGAAATAGGACCTCCTCGTTCGTCCTCGTCCTGTTCCGCATTGTTAAAACTGTTTTGTTTTTGGTTATTGTTATTTATTTTATTTCTTAATTTATGAATAAACATTTCTTGGGGTTGTTAATTTCATTCCGATTAAAATAATTACACATGATTTTCGCTGACACAAATGACAAAATTAGGTTAATGCAAACATTTTCAATCTAAAGTTACATACAGGGTGAATTTTTGACATGAACCAGATATGCCATATTTTTAAATCCGTCCCTGTAAATTGATTCAAATTCTGGTATTTACTATACTGGAATACAGTGTGTATCGTTATTGTTTATTTTAAAGATTTCTTTATAATTACTAAACATTATTATAGAGTAAGATATTTCATTAACGCCAATTTTCAATTTGACTTTAAAATGAATCTTGAATTAAAAATGTAAGGCAAGTGTAACAAAAATCTCAAATATCCAGGTTTAACTGTCTATTTATGTCCTCTGGAGAAATCATATCGTATTTTAGAGAAATCATGTACAGGATGAATTATTGCAATTATAGCAATTCAACAAATTTTTGCTAAGCCGGCCCTGGAATTTTTTAGTTCTGAATATGTCAGTTAGTTGCTAGACAGCAATAAACACTTTTACCAAAAAATGAGACAAATCGACCTAATCATTGAAAAGATATGACCAAACATTATTTTGGTCCAAATCCATAAATCGCTCTGGACATTATTAAAGAAGAACAGAAGACGTTTTTTAATGGTCATTTGGTAATCCCCTAAGGTGCCTCTGCTTATGGTAGAAGTATGTACAGTTCCTCATGACTCACCCTGTATAATCATCAGATGTTAAATAAATGAACTGTATTAAACAGATTTTATAATTATTTTATTAACACAGTAATCAACTCGAACAGTAATTATTATTATTATTTTCTTTTTTATTTTTATCCTTGTCGCATAATATGAACTAAAATGTTTTTAATTGTCTGTTAATACTTGTTTTAATGTATTATGATGTAATGTTTTTTATTTAGATATATGTAACAAATTGTAAATTAACTTTAATGTATTTTATTATATACCCTGACGAAAGTATGTTTTTCTTTTATAAATACTTGTGAATAAAAATGTCTATTCTATTCTAGGCATGAGGAAACTTTTCTTTATTTATAAACTTAATTTTTTCTGTTTTCTACACTACTTTGCAATAGTCGTGATAGAACTTTAATTGTTAACTATAACAAACTTTTATACTTGAAAGATAGTCAGTTACTGACTTACAGAAAGTTTCACTTCTCTCGATTTATTTTTTTAAATACCCGAATTCTTGAAAAATCCTTAGCAGAATGTGGGTGATCGGAAAAGTTAGGCTAAATTATAAATAAATTAAGAAAAATCAAGACGACTTAGTAAAATTGAAAAAAAGTCAAATTTTCAATCGAAAAAGTTGGTTTACAAATTTTCAATTTCTTTATCAGTGCTCATTTTTTTCATTGAAACCTCAACTTTAAGACGACATGAAAAAAAAATGTTGTTATGGAAAAATTAGTATAAAATAGAAAAATAATATTTTGCTTTAAAAAAATTACAGCTTATTTAAAACACAAAAAAGAACGCTTTCACCAAGTTTCATAAAAAAATTTGGCAGGAGATAAAAAAACGGTTTTTAGCGTTTATGTTGAAAAATTATCAATACAAGAGTTTTAGATTTTTTAATTATCTACAAGTTTTACATTAAACTTTTTTCGCTATGATGCATATTTCAGCCTCAAATCGTAAAAAACAATACCCAACTTGGTTCAAAAATGATTGGCCCTGATCCCCGTAAAGTCAAAAACCTTTTTTATAATTCTGTTGTGCCCTAAACAAACAACAAGCCTATTAATATAAATTTCTAGAAAGAGATCCAGAGTGTAGTTGCGCACTTGCCAGAAAGCAATAAATCACTTACAAAACTCAAACAATAATAATAACTTTGTCATGGTTATGCCGTAATAAAGTAAACCTAGTAGCCGCAACGATTGTATAAAGCTGTCTAAAAGTAATTTAACACCCACTGATGATCCTTAAGGCGACCTTGAGAATAAATAATGGGGCTTGGTCGGAACTGTTCTGTGTCGCCACTCGCCACGTTCCGTTGGTTAACGACACCCAAACACCACGCTTGACAATGGACTTGGGCCTAATAATAATGATCGACTATTAAGATGCTTTTTACTTTGACGCTACATAAACGGAAATTTGTTCTAGAATTTCAAACAAAAATTATCCCGTAGAAAATTTGCGAAACCCACATAGAGGAGAGAGGAACAAGATGCAGACCCTTTCGTTAACTTTATTATGATTGAAAAGTTTGCAAATCATATACAGATTTTTTTTTTTTTTTTTTTTTTTCGTTGCAAAACACTCTGGGAATGTTTTCTATAATTACAATCTGATCATGAAGATCAATAAGCAATTTTGTTCCAACCTAACTTAACTAGAATTCTTAAATACTAAGGTCCTACTCACTAGTGTACCTTAGGGTCTGATAATTTTAGTAACACTACCGGTAACGTGTAACACAAATCCACACAATACTAGCACTGTCACTGAACTAGTTCAAAAGGTTTGGTCCTCTTGAGCCTTCTTACTAAATTGGTATTATCGAGGAGCTGGATGACCTCAACGTTCCCATGTTGGAGCAGCCGTTGTTCATGGCTGCTGGCAGATTTAGATATAGTCTTGTCAACAGTTTCTACATCCAGGTCCCTATGAAGATCACTGTTGCGACAGTACCAGGGTGCATCGACGATGTTCCTTAATACTTTATTTTGAAAACGTTGGATAACTTGGATGTTACTTTTACTGGCGCAGCCCCAAAGCTGACTACCATACGTCCAAACGGGTTTCAATATCTGCTTGTAGAGGAGCAGTTTGTTATGTGTGGACAACTTGGAGTTTCTTCCTAATAACCAATACATCTTTTTATATTTTATACCAAGCACTTCACGTTTCTTTTTAATGTGGACTTTCCAGCGAAGTCTAGCATCGAGTGTCATTCCAAGATATTTTGCTGTATTAGCATAGGGAATATACAGATTTGAGGAGATCTTTGGATCCCTGACCATAACTTTCTTATGATTGGTCGACACATTGATGACAAGTAATGTGTCATTATTTGAATGACTTTCACCTCCAATGCGTTCATTTTTTCATTGAATAACAGTTTATTTTGTCATCTGAATATTGTTTTTATATTTTCAGTATTTTTTTCTGACTCTATGACCTTTCATTTTAAATTATTTTTTTATAACTTTATGACTTTTAAAATTTGTTTTTTTTGTTAGATACCTATTTTACAGCTTTGTTTATAAGAATGTAATTATTCTTCAACAATTTTGACTTGACTTGACAGTGATTCCCAAAATGTGACACGCGAAATATTCAAAATAGTAAGTATCTATTTTCAATTTTTCGCTGTTAAATGGACAATCGCTTTTAAAAAGAAAAGTTTTCCAATTTTTCAAGGAAATCAGAAATTTAGAAAAAAATCTGAAATCTGATGTATTAAGGGAAAAATCCGATTATTTAAGGAAACACAAACCGAAAAAGATTGGGAACCTCTGGTCTAACAAATTGTGGTGATTTAATTAACTGATAATGGGTTCGTTGAATCCCCTTGTATTAATAGAAAATAAAATAAATGTGTTAAAACAATATTTATTAAATTAAAAACATTAACGTGAGGAATCGATTTCAAAACATATACTAGTTTCTTGAAAACGCCTTAATCTGTGGTATTCGACCCATATCAAGCATGTCTAAAAATAATTATATACTCCATGTATTAACTGTAATAAATCTACTTGGGGAGTATCAGTTGGGTTAACGAAAATAAATCGGCTACCGAGACAAATGTTTTCAACAGGCTCATATTTTATATGGCACATCGCTTTATATATACGACATGGTAGTAGTTTGTATTGTGTTTCATTAAGAATATAATTTGAAAGTTTTACTTTATTGCGCTGGATTCAAATTTTATCAGACAAACGTTCTTTTGAATTAATGGGTGTAGAAGTGAAAGAAAACCTGGTAGAAATATGTATGTACAATGTACAGTGTCATCTCCAAAGTACGCACCATATGGGAAACTTTTTTATTAAGGGTTTTTCGACAAAAAGTTATTCTTGATAAAAGTTTGTGCATCCCCTAAAACTGAACATGCACCAACAATAGTAATTTACGTAACAAGTTCCGAAAGGGATATTTTGCGGGATGAGTAGGAAATTTCCAGGACGAGCCGTAGGTGAGTCCTGGAATCCTGCGAGTCCCGTAAAATCACTTTTGGATCGTGTTACGTACAATATTTTTTCTGCAGCCGTTTTGTATGTTAAAAAGGATATCGATGGATAATAACGTATGAACTTTATATATCTAGACAATTACATATAACAATCACTCTTATGAATACATTACTTATGCAACAATTCATAAGTAGCCGCTTTAGCAGATTCACTAATCTCATGTGGACTTATTTAACTACTTATTTCCATTTTTTTTTATTTGAAAAGCGAAAAAACACACAATGCTACATGACAGGCGCTGTCAGAATAAAATACAAATTCATGATATTGTCAAAACCGCCTACTAAATATCCAAAATCATCCCGAAAGTAACACGAATCGTACCGAAAGTAAAGAAATCGGTCCGAAAGTGAAAAAAATCATCCCGAAAATAGCATTTTCGGTACGATTTGTGTAAAGTGGTACTTTCGATTTAATAAATCATACCGAAAATTTTGTTTTCGAGACGGCTGCAGAAAAAATATAGTAAAACACTCGTAATATACGAGGAGCCTTCAAAAATTTGAGCAATTTTCGGTGTAATTTTGCACCAAGAACTTTGAAAATTATTTTACTCTTCAAAAAAATTAACCGTGGTTAACACAACAGTTGTGTAATTTGTAATAAATAAACCGTTGTGTTCATTAAGTCTTATTTGAAAACGTCTAGATGTTTGTCCTATATAGAATTTATTATACAATTTCTCTTCTAATGGAAATAAAACCACAATTTTAAAGAAAAAGGGGGGCTTTTAAGAAATGAAGTTTTCTTATTAATATTATCATAAGAAAAAACCAGATAAAAACTTATGATATTATCCCGATATAAGAGAAAAAACTTAATACGAAGTATAAATTCTCTTATAATATGCAAATTCGCTATCCTTTCAAAATTCGTTTCCAGAAACGTCACAAAAATATGATTGAAACAGATTTTGACATCTTCAATCTCAAAATCTTTTTCTAAGTGTACTATGTTGATGTCATATTTTTACAAGATTATCAAGTGTTCTGTTTCTATAGTAAATTTATTTATTTTGTTATGTCATTTTGAAAACGACTTCCGATAAAGAAAGCCGAAACGTCAAATTAAAAACTTTTTTAAGAAAATAAGTGGTTTTAATCCAGAGAAAAAAGAGAAAAAGATTTTAATGTATTATTAGTTTGAAAAACTGTTTTTAAATTAAATTTATCGCCAATCCTTAATTTTTTCGGATAATTTTGGAATATAAGGATTTTTTACTAAATTTGAATTAGCTACTGGGGGATTTAAATTTTGTTCTTTATTTTTGATGTCTCGGTAAAGCTCACAATTTATAAATTTATTTGGGTAGTTCTTCTTAATCAAGACAGATTTAACAAGTGATAATTTATTATTTAAGATATTGTCATTTGTGTTAAACGAGTGTACTATGTTGATGTCATATTTTTACAAGATTATCAAGTGTTCTGTTTCTATAGTAAATTTATTTATTTTGTTATGTCATTTTGAAAACGACTTCCGATAAAGAAAGCCGAAACGTCAAATTAAAAACTTTTTTAAGAAAATAAGTGGTTTTAATCCAGAGAAAAAAGAGAAAAAGATTTTAATGTATTATTAGTTTGAAAAACTGTTTTTAAATTAAATTTATCGCCAATCCTTATTTTTTCGGATAATTTTGGAATATAAGGATTTTTTACTAAATTTGAATTAGCTACTGGGGGATTTAAATTTTGTTCTTTATTTTTGATGTCTCGGTAAAGCTCACAATTTATAAATTTATTTGGGTAGTTCTTCTTAATCAAGACAGATTTAACAAGTGATAATTCATTATTTAAAATATTGTCATTTGAAATTAAGTCGAAACGTCAATCAAAGCCCCCCTTTTTCTTTAAAATAAGCGGTTTTATTTCCATTAGAAGAGAAATTGTATTACAAGGAAACCACAATGAACTACAGAAAAGAATTTATTATATTAATGTGGAATTTTGTAATCAAAATTTTTGTAATGATGTGTTTTTCGATATGAAAAATAGTTCCTAAATTATTCTACTAATGTTGGCCGATGATTTTGGAAAATTCATAACTGTGCATTATTTTCCGAATGCCCTTACGTCAGGTAGAAATTTAGATTTACAATCTACCAAAAAAATCTTGGAAAGCAAAAATTCGGCACAAAGGAGTAAAATGAGGTAGATAAAACGTTTGGTGAAGTCAAAGTTGACGAAAAAAAATTGATGACCTATTTTGGCGGGAAAACGTGCATTTTTTTATAAAAAACGCCAAAAATCTGTTGAAACACAAATTTAATATGAAAATCGTGTTTTTTTGACTCAAAATACAAGTGTACATAAATTTACTAACGTACTAACATGGTGTAGAATTTTTTGTAACAGATAAAACATTGTAAGAAACTGAAGAACTAAACGTCAACCTGTCTGTCTTCTGTCTCAATCTATTACTCACTTTTTTATATAGAGATTTTTTAACCGAAATTTTTCACTTTTCTCATAACATGTTTTAAAGATTCAGAAGCGTTTGGCGCTTAGTTGATTTATTAGTTAACCTAAATCGTGTTTTTATTGCAAAATTTTTTGATTTGCTCATTCAGCGCTTTTATTTCATCATCATAAAATCCTTTTATTGAAATCCATCCACAGATTCATCCATCTTATACAGTTCATTACTAAATCAGTTGGTTCCTCAAAGAAACTCCAGTCTCATCTGAAATATACGTCTTTGAAGTCGATTGACGTGCCTTCGTTAAAACTTAATACGTTCCGATAAATCGCAGCGAAATCGCTTGCTAAATAACAGAAAACGCACCGCCAGCGACAGCGAGACAAGATGAAAGACACATGAACAGTTGTTCCCTTTTCAAAAAAACCTTTCGTCTAAAAATAATTCCGGACACCGGGAAAAACTGACAGGTGTTATTTTTCTCTATCAATATTTTATTTACGTCACCCGACTCGATATCAACTTGAAATATTTAGTGGAATGGATGTTATTAAAGTTTCAATCTCAATTTGGTATTGATTTTATAAAAACTCTAAACCTTTTTGAAATTACGATTTTATATTGTTTAGATTTTTTTTATTCATACAAAAAATATATCAGTAATGTTTATTGACGATCTTCATCTAGCAAAGATAGATCAGACTTGCAAGTATCCCTTAGAACAGGGATTTCCAAAGTGGGGGTCGCGCGAGTATATTAATGTGACCATGTGTTCGTTTTTCAGAAACAAGCTTTTAAAATCTGGGACATGTATTTGATACACACACACTTATATCATTTTCAAGTGCGAGGCAATTTTTTACTTTGGTAATGGCAGTCACAGACGAAAAACTGTCATTCAAACTGAATGTTTGACAGCTTGGTAAATTCTTGCATTCTTTTACATTCTTTTATACTCTGAACAAAAGAGGAGTGCAGTAAAAGTGGGGATATAACGTCACATTCCATAGGCATACTTTGCAAAATAAAAATAAACCAATAAATAACACGGAGGATTATAAGTTGTTAATGAGATTAAACTTTTTTTAATCTCTTGGCATTAAAACAGTACTTAAAATCAAAGATTAAAAAAAATAAAAATTTCAAGAACTATCTTAAAAAGTCACTGCCTTCACTGGTATCATTATCATTGTCTTTTCTGAGGTTTATTATTATAGGGTCTATTAAGTTTTCCATTGGTATATCCACTTTCCAAAATGAATTTTCCACTTTTCTCAAATGTTCTCAATTTACATCTGAAACTGTTTTCAAAAACAAATTTCGCACATCAGGTAATTTGAATGTTGTATTGTTTTGAGAAACATAATCTTTTAATTGTGACCAAATCAGATTTAACTCTTCATGGTAAGGAGGCAATCTGAGAATTTCAATTCCTTTTTCTCGGGCCATCTCATCTATGATATATTTTTTGAATTTGTTTTTATGTTGTTTTGCTATTACGAGTAATTCTGCCTTCAAGGATTTAGGAGGACCGATAAAATTTTTAGAATGAAGCCATTTTGAAATATATATTAATAGTACAGTGAATGAAGGTAAAAATCAACTATTACCTCCGATTTCGGTGAACCTCCATCGATTTGCATCAAAATTTGGGAGTATATTTTACCTTCAAATTCAAAAATGACATATGCTCTACTTGCGCTTTTTGCATTTTAGGGGTGAAATTCACCCCTTTTGTTAAAAATGGTAAAAAATGCAGATTTAAGCATTCTGGCGTAAGTAATCTCGTTTAATTAACTAAAATAAATATTTTTCAACATTTATATGCATGATTTATGATTTTAATTAATTCTTCAACCCATTTACCAACCACCCCTTAAATCAAAAATCATGAAAAATCATGTTTTATATTTCTGAAATATGAAATCGCATATTAACATTACACAAACAGTTTGTTTAATGTTTATGATATAATTTTTGATTGACTGTGACATTTCAACCCTTAAAAACCACCCTCTTAAAGCAGAATCATTGAAAAAATTGGTTTCAAGAAACTTTAATAATTTGAATAATTCATTACTGAATTGAAATCTCATTTACTGAGTATTAAAATCTTTATTTATTGCGAAATTTTCCACCCTTAAAAACTACCCCTTGTCATAAAAATAATGGAATTTTAAGCTTTAATATCTTTAATTAATTAGAATCTTTTTTATTGGTTATGATAAACTTTATTAATATATTTCAAACTTTATTAATATTATTTTTTCCACATTCCCCAAACAATTTTTTCAGTGCTTATTTGACTTATAAAAATGTAATTTATTAATTAAGAGGAAAATGTATTAAAATAAATATTAAAATATATGAAAAGTTTATTCATTTTTTATTTAAATAATGTTTCATAAATTAATCAAATATTAATATTACATTAATTTTTAATTTTTCACTCTTCATCAGAACTCTCTTCACCAATTTCTCCTTCTTCATTAATTGGAGGGCTATCTTTTTTCCTATACAAAATTTCTGCTCCAAAAATTTTTCCAAAAAAATGTTTTTTACAATAACTCCTGTTTTGGGAAGTTCCAAATAATGCCAAATTTGGAGACCCAAACTTATTAGGCCACACCCTTCAGATGGGCCTGTCCCAACTTATTGTAGATTTAAGTTGGCTGAGAAATTGTGTGTGGACTGTATAGAGGTTGTAGCGAAATACACTGATTACTTGAATTTTATATATTAACGATAACTTCGTAAAAAACAAAACACTTTTCAACAAACATAGAATATAACAAAATTCAAAACTGTGTTTGCAATTGCTCAAAAAATAACTGAATGTGAATACGGGTATGTATGTAATATTATGCAATTTATATAAGTTAAAAATTGATGAATTTATTACGTATGAAACAGTCCAATGATGCGACCTGTTTATACGGAGATAGAAGTTCTACTGGTTTAAATTTATTACGTGTGGACAGTCCAAAGATTACGACCTGATCCACACGGAGTCTGATGTTGTACTGATTTGATTTTAGATTTATTTGAAACGCTTGCCGTTGGACGAAATCCCTTCGGCCAATTACCGCTAACCGTTTGCGGCTTTATTGATGTGTGTTTTTTTGTTTTATCTCTCTGGTAGCCTGTAGTCGCGCCAGTGTGTCGCGGTATATGTAAAAGGCGGCTGCCGACAAGGGCGGCTTTTAGCATTGAAGTTTATCTCGTCGGTGAGTTACTTCCGCGTTGATTATCTGCGCGATGGCCTTGATTTATGATGCGTGTTGTACTGTTGCTATGCTGGGCACTTAGGTGAGTGGTTTGGTCATTTTTATTTCCTTTGTCGCCATGGGCGTAGGTAAAAATGTTCGATTTCGAACAACTCTGTTAATTTTTATGATATCAGGTTCATCCAAAAACCATTTTAAAGGTAATTTCAAAGGCTATAACATCGTGTTAAATTTAATCTTTTAAATCCCTTATTTTTTAAAGGTAAAAGGTTAAAGGCCCCGGTTACATGGTTCTCGCAGTAAAATTTAGGCTCTAAACGTTTCTATCTCGGTTATTTTTTATCCTACAAAAATAAAAAAAAGTAAAATCTTTGTTAAAAAAAAACTCAAATTTTGTTCTGTATCATTTTTTACGTATATCGAGTATCGAGTAAAGAAAATGAAATTTACGAAAATTTGAAAAATTCTTATTTTTTTAAATCATATTTTTTTTCAAAAATATGCATTCTAAACCGGTAAAAATTTTTGAGGTCACTACTTATGCTAAAATAAAGAAAGTCTTATAGGGATTACTTTAAATTTTAATTTTTGTGTTTTATTTTTCACTTTTTCCTAAAAAATTCGAAAGGGTCTTATTTTCATCATAACTTGCTTAATTTTGATGCTACCAACTTCTTAAAAATCAAAATCTTTGATCTTTAATAACTCAAAAAGTATTGATTTTGCTTAGAATTGGTACCTCTATCGATTCCTGGGGTTATTTTTAATAAAATAATTTCCACCCCCGAGAAGTGGTGGCATCCACCCCCAGGGTAAAAGCGCAAGTTGGCACCATGTCACTTTTGTTTCTTGGGGTATCCTCTAACTGCTCACCAATTTTCATGAAAATCGATGGAGTTTCAACGAAATCGAAGGTCGAAGGTGAAAACATTCAGTGACTGTACTATAATACAAAATTCCGAATCAATTAGATACAATACGGCTATGAATAAATAAAGTCTGACTTATCTGTCAAAAGAACAGGTTGATTACATTAAAAAACCATGGAAACATGACTAAATCAAACGAAATTCTTTATTAGGCCGATCAAATATATTAAAATTTTCATTTTAACTACAAATAAGCATTGAAGGATGAGGTAAAAATAAAATTTCTACCTCTTAAACCTCCGTTCTTCTCTAAACTATAGTTCAAAACTGATCTGGAATCTGGGATAAATTTTTGATATTTCAAGTTATTTTTCATGTTTGTTGGAATCTCAACATGCTGAAAAGATTTTTCTATTCGGTATCCATTTGTAATTGTCATAATTGTTTGAAATATCTTTAGAAAAATGGGCACAAATGTTTTGTTTGAAACATTTTTTAACAAATTGTCACTTTATATTTGATATAATCTTTGACTGTTATTACAATATCATCGCGACTTTGCCAGCTACTATTCAAAATATTTAAGTGTTTGAAAATATCAGCAAGGAAAGCCAAAGAAAACTGGAAAATAGGTCCTCATACTACGAAAAGTTTAGCTTTCCTTCAAAGAATTTTACGGGCTTGTCTTTTTTATGTGGATGTTTGCTCTTTAAATGTTATTTGGATCGAGAGGGGATCTCCAATAAAATTCTTGTGAAAAAAGGATCCCGCTTTGTCTATATCTTACTAGGCTAGTTTCCATTTTTTCCAGGTCATACTTAGTCAGATTTGTTCAGGTACTCAATCATCAACTCTTTAAAAATTCCGTTTTAGATACAGTTCCTGTTCTTAAAAGTTTCAATATGAAAAAGAAAACTTTTAATAAATCAATAAAAGAAATTTTTTATGAGCCGCATACTGTATAACATTGAATATTTTAGAATCAAGCACCAAACCATTAGGCAATCTGCATTTAGCTATGCCAATAATTCACGAGCCTTTCGTTATAAATGTAAATTTAATTTTCTCTGAATTATTTAACAATGTATGTAGAATGGTTTGCTTTGTTAAACCCTTTATATAATTAGTTATTTAGGCATTGGTGTGGTGACATTAGTAAATAATTGTAAAAAGTATTAAGCTGAATGTGACTCATTTTTGCCGTTATCTATATTAATAAAAATCAATTTGCCGAACGTTTGGAAGCGCATCACTTCAGAGCGGCTGCGCGTATTTGTCAATACTGAAATCGCGATCGATACACGGAGTAATAAATCAAAATTTTATGGGACTATTTTAAACTTAAATAATTGTAATTTAACCGCCGGGGTGCTTGTTTTAGGTGAGTCCCCTCGCCACTAACCCCTAAAAAAAAATTTTGGTTGGATAAGGCCAAGTTTTTGTTTTTGTGTTTTTTTTTTGGTGGGTAAACTTGGTAAATTTAATAGTTTCATTTTGTAAAGTACCTACATACCGAAATAATACTCAATAATACATATTAAAAAAAATATATTTTTAAATGATGATTTTAGGTACCCCGTAAATGATATATAGGCACCCACATCTGAACTTTCCTGTTCTGACAGATATATTACTCTGGCCCGATCGCGATATTAGTATAATTCTTTTTTTGTGACTGTTTGTAATTGTCAGGACAAGGTTTGTACGAAAGTAAATATTTGAAAAATGGTACTAAAAAGTGAAAAATTTCGGTTAAAAAATCTCCATATAAAAAAGTGAGTGAGAACTTCAAAAATATTGACAGATTGACGTTTAGTTGTTCAGTTTCTTACATTGTTATTTTTATCTGTTACATCCGAAACAAAAAATAATTTTTTAATTTATCTGCAACTTCAACAAATTGGTCATAAAACTACTATAGGCATTGAATTACAACGGTCCAGATGCGTATTGATATATTGGAAAAATTTGTTGAGGTTGCAAAGACAATGGACCTTTACATTTACGAAAAATAAATTCCAAAACTTATACAGGGTGTTTCATAGTTAAACCGACATACGTTAACTGTAAATATAGGGTACTAAGGTGATTCCAAATAACCTTGATTACTGGGCTTAACGTCTTTAATAACCGAGATACGGGGTGTTTCATCCATTTCGACCAATATTTTGATAAGCCGTAACTTTAGAACCACCCTGTAGATTTCTCTCATACTTGGTACAGGTATAGTGTGTTAATAGCCGAATCCCATAGTGCAAGAACTACAATTAAAATCCAGATCCGGATTAAGAAGAATTTGTAAAATTTGAAAATCCCCAAAACAACACCCTGTATATCAGATTTTTTTAAAATTGGGATGGATTTTTGGAAAGAACGGAAAAAAATGAGTTAATGTGAAATTTTTTTATAAGTATACATCCCATTCTAATACGTCAAATTATATAAAATGCATTTTCTTTTCATTTTCACAAGCAGTAACTTTCGAAATACCTTTCCAGATTTCTTTCATATTTGGTACAGATATCATTTTTTAGGAGCCCAATCGTATAATGTAAGGACTACAGTTAAAATCCAGATACGGATTAAGAAAAAATTGTAAAATTTGAAAATTCCCAAAGCAACACGCTATACATCAGATTTTTTTAAATTGGATCAGACATTCTAAACGAATGGAAAAAGCGGACATATACTGACATATTTTTATAAATGCACATCTCGTTCTACATATTACTAAACTTTTAAAGTTAAAATTCAATTAACGCAATACTTATTGTCATTTTCATAAGCCATAACTTTCGAAACACCCAGTAGATTTCTTTCATATTTGGTACAGGTAGGGTAAAATAGCACCCTGTATATCAGATTCTTTAAAATGTAATCGGATACTTATTTGAAAAAAGAAAAAAAAGATGTGTTATTGCCAAAGCCTACTTGATAGATTTATGAGTTTTGTATCAGGAATTAATCCGAAAAATTAAATCTGTGTTTTTTTTGTAGAATGCTCTTGTGCACTTATAAAAATATTTCAGTATAACACATCTTTTTTCTTTTTTTCTTTTTTTAATAGGTATCCGATTACATTTAAAAAATCTGATATACAGGATACTATTTTAAAGATTGCCAACTTTTACAAATTTTTCTTAATCCGGATCTGGATTTTAACTGTGGTTCTTGTATTGTACGTTTGGGCTATTAAACAATCTACCTGTACCAAATATGAAAGAAATCTATAGGGTGTTTCCAAAGTTATGGCTTATGAAAATGACAATATGTATTGCAGTACTTAATTGAATTGTAACTTTAAATGTTTAGTACCTAATACGTAGAACGAGATGTGCATTTATAAAAATATGTCCGAATATCTCATTTTTTTCCATTCTTTTCGAATGCCTGATCCAATTTAAAAAAAGATCTGATGTACAGCGTGTTGCATTGGGGTTTTTCAAATTTTAGAATTTTTTCTTAATCCGTATCTGGATTTTAACTGTAATGTAGTCCTTACATTACACGATTGGGCTACTAAAAAATGATACCTGTACCAAATAACATTACACATTACATACAATTTCTTGTCCATTGTACATTATAAGTGTTATAATTATCATTAACGATTTGGTGTGATTTACAATATTTTGCTCCGTGCAGCAAACGAACCTACAATTTAGATGTAACTGCAATTCGAGGTTCCATTGTGCACAACTCGCACAACGATGCCAAATCTAATTTCGATTAACGTGACGTCACAAACACATGTTTTTCCTGATTATAATCTTCTTATTACCATCTTACAGTACAAATTATGCTAATAGATGGTCCATAATTTACCAAGAATATTTAAAAAATCATTATTTACGTTTATTTTTCGAATTAAAAATCAATTAAATTTGAATAATCCGACCACTACCCGAATATTTCCGAATCCGGCGGGCGTAATTTCGGCCGGTAATCCCTTGGCCTACCTGCATAAATCAAGGGGTACCATTTATGACAGGGGTAATTTCGGCCGAGGCGTCTACTGTATCAATTCCTTCGTCAATCATTGGGGAGTAACTAGGACTTGGGCCCTCAATGCCGTCAGCTTCAACGCCGGACTGCGTAGCCGGAGCAAAGGACTGCGTAGCCCGCTGAGGTATAATTTTTTTATCAATAGCCGCAGGCTGTTGTTGTTGTGATGTCTGAGGCGGAGCCTCCGTATTATCTTCGTTTTCACTTTCTACGTCACTTTGATTTTGATTTGCGGCCGAAAATACCTATGAGATAAGGAAGCAACTTAAAACCTCCGGCCGAATTTACCTACCGGCTTTTAGTACCTGCCCTTTTTCCGGCCGAAATTACATCCGCCCTCCGAATCGGCTGTGACGTTCTAGTACCTGTTGTCATTTACTTTTGTTTACTTCTGACTGTGACAGTGACATTTTATAAAAGCTAACCTTAAAATTAGGCGGCGACTAGTTTCGGCATATTTCTATTTATTATATTGTTTTGATTTTGGCAAGAAGACTAGAGGCAATAATTTTGTGTTTTTTGTTTCTTCAATACTGTGCTTTTGTACGAGCACAACGTGATAATTTACCTCCTCCTAAGTTGTATTTTATAAAATTCACCATATCTTCATCAAACTGCAAAAAAAGTTATTGTAATATAAAGTACACCATGTAAAAAGATATAATTATGAACTTACAATAAAATGATCTTCACAGACATAGCCTCTAGTGCTTCTTTCGATGAAATCCAGCCATTGTTTATGCTTTTGTTTTGATTGGTTAGTAACTGTTGGTAAAGAAACAAATATTTTTTCCGGAGTTCTAAAACTTGTTGATTTACACTGAGGAACTAAACAGTATTTATATGGTCCTTTTTTAACAACACTGGTCATTTTAACGATAATTATCCCAATTTTTATTTAGAAGCCACAACTATTAACAATTCGGAAACGAGAAGACTCAAACCACACAAACACAAATAAACACGGATGGAGGTGACATTTAAAATTTAAAGAGGCAGAGGTAATATGACGTCACGAATTTGAAACCCGAGCAAAATGCGTTTCCGCGCGAATTTCAAACTCAATGACTTTAAAATCGTTTTTTGAGAGAAATATTTTTTTTTCAATTTTTTTTTATACTGAGTAGGGATATATGTATGTCTATATTTCTAATTTATGCATGCAGAAAAAAGTCGCCTCTTCTGGATTCAAAAAATAAAATTCTCAGTGATATTAACTTCTCCGTGATATTAGCACATATACTTTCTAATTACAGTGTTCCCTCATAGTTCATGGAAAGGTCCATGTAATTTTTACTCTAGTAAAAACCTCACATTTGAGGTTGGTATAGTTTTATATATATTTTTGATAGAGTGTAGTAAAATCATCAAATACATTAAAATTCCTACACAATTCAAGAAATTAAGACGTAAAAGTTTTGTGCTGTTAACAGGACAATTTGCTCCGAACAATTCGGTGTAATCATTTGTGACATTTCCATTTAATATAATAGACCCAAACCGTAATACTTCAATATGTCGCAATGCAGTGCCGACACAACACTTCTCAACTTCATCACTGGCACCGCTGCGTTTCTCAAATTGTAGCGACCAGCAACCGTCCTCCTCCTCCTCTTCCTCTTCTTCTTATTCTTCTTCTTCCACTTGCAGTGGAGTTCAATAAAGCGCATACTGATGCTAAACTAACCGAATTAGGAGCTATTGTGCCAAAGAAATGTTTACGGGAGTTCAGAGATGTAGTTTGCGAGGCCTTTTGTCTCTGACAATGAGATGGAGGATATTAACAAAGCAAAATATTAAAAGGGAGCTAAGACAATGTCACTTAAAATTAAGGTAAAGTGTTAAATAGATGTTTGTTTAAATCTTTCTAAAGGTCGATTTAAGTCACTATACACAGGTAAAGGTAGTACCAAAAATAGTTTAACAAAATGTTTAGAGAACATCTTGAGAACCCAGGGTGTAATAGAATGAATGTTGTATTACTTTAAAAGGGGTTGGTCCAACAATTAAAAGAAAATTCGTGTCTCAAAACGCTTACCTGATGTTAATCGTCTCTCTGATAATGGTGGTGACTAGTAGCAGCTGTACACCCAATGTAGCAGCGTGCACACAATTACACAAGAAATGTTCGTATATAGCACAATGAAATAATTACGAAAAAAGACAAAGCAAAGCGGTACATGTACCGGTACCGAAGCAATTGTGTTTTCTGCTCAACCAAGGTCGCTTCACTCGTTTTAGGTACTATCAGCGCATGAGTGGGTCGAAATTCAAATTAAGCACTTTGAGACAAATAAAAGCGAAATATTTAAAAGTAAAATACAAAATTATTCATTCTGGAACAAAGGAAAAGAAGGTAGGAATTGGTGTTCTTCTTAAATTTCTGGAGGTAATGTGTTCCAAAGCCTTGCTGTTCGTTGGATGACCGAGTCCTTGGAAAGAGATGTTCTGCAGGTCTCCAAAGTGACCACAAAGGGGTGTGAAGACTGAGCTTGACGCGTTAATCTCGAAGACTGCTGGAGGAGGAATGATTGTTAATTAAATAAAAAATAGCGCGCCCCTAATTCAGTTCAATGAACTGCTGGAAGTGTCTACAATACTTTTACAACTTGCTGCACCTATTTTACGGTTTTCCCAAAACTGCAGGTACAGATTCATTTGTTTTAGGACCTACCCGGTGAATTGGCATTTGCAACATTGCCGAACGTTTCTGTCGTTTCTAAATTTCCTGAAATCGGATACTTTGTTACCACTGATTACTTCTATAAGACTTTCTAATAAAATTGGAGTTTCCCTTTTCGTATTTGTATGTATACCGGGTGGCAAATTTGGAAAATAGATAAGAGACACAATTTTGGACTGACAGTCGTATAAAAACGGTTTTGCTAGAAATGTCACCACCTTCGATTTTTTAAATGGAATACCCTGTATATTTAATGTTTTTCAGATTCCATGGCTCAAATTACATACGATAGTGTTGCCAAATTTTTTATTTTTCCATAAAAAAATTGAAATTCCCAATTTTTTTTTAGCACAGGGGCCTTTATCTTGTCAAAATCTATTCTAATTCATAGTAATAGACTTTTCATCGATATGATCAATAACAAATCCTACAGCGTGAATTTAAATTTTCTAAATTCATTTTTAACGAATAAATCGTTTTTTTGAGGGCCATCTTGTCATTCGATAGAGAATTTAATTACCAATTCAACGATATACATTAAGTACCACTTCCTTTTTGTTCAAACCTAAACATGATCGTTTATTGAATTTGTACAATACCTATTTCGTACCATGCCGTCGAATTCCAATTCGTTAAGGTTTGATGAAATTAAAGATAAGGATAACAACAATACGTGTTCAAAATTCAAATACCAATTTTACTTATTATCTCGTTTTGTTAATAAGTAAATCAATATCATATCGATTTGTTCGTTTCGCGAGTAACGATTATTATTTTCCATTTCGAAAAAACGAGATGACCTAAGCTCTCAGAAGCTGATATTGTTTGGGGGATTTGCCGAAGCCACTACGAAGACAAGATCTGATCCCAAGATTTCGGAAGCTACGCGTCGAACTAAGCTCTCAGTGGGTAGATATTGTTTGGGGATTTTGCCGAAGCCACCACGAAGACAAGATATGATCCCAAGATTTCGGAAGCTACGCGTCGAACTAATCTCGCAGTGGGTAGATATTGTTTGGGGGTTTTGCCGAAGCCACCACGAAGACATATGATCCCAAGATTTCGGAAGCTACGCGTCGAACTAAGCTCGCAGTGGGTAGATATTGTTTGGGGGTTTTGCCGAAGCCACCATGAAGACAAGATCTGATCCCAAAGCGTTGAAAATTATTACACGGCGAGCTAACTTTGCAATGGGGAGATATTGTTTGGAAGTTTTGCCGAAGCCACCACGAAGACAAGATCTGATCCCAAAGCTTTGAAAATTACTTCACGGCAAGCTAACTATGCAATGGGGAGATATTGTTTGGGGGTTTTGCCGAAGCCACCACGAAGACAAGATCTGATCCCAATGCTTTGAAAATTACTTCACGGCGAGTTAACTATGCAATGGGCAGATATTGTTTGGGGGTTTTGCCGAAGCCACCACGAAGACAAGATCTGATCCCAAATCCTTGAAAATTATTTACGCGACAGTCGGAACAATTAAAGTGGTAACTAGTAAAATTGGTATTTGACTCCCGTAGGATTTGTTTTTGATCGTATCGATGAAAATTCTATTACTATGAATTATTGATGTCTATTAGAATATATTTTGACCAGATAAAGGCCTCCTGTGCTAAAAAAAATTTTCGGAATTTGAATTTTTTTATTGAAAAATAAAAAATTTGGAAACACTGTCGTATGTAATTTGAGCCATAGAATCTGAAAAACATCAAATATACAGGGTGTTCCATTTAAAAAATCGAAGGTGGTGACATTTCTAGCAAAACCGGAAGTCGGCCATTTTGTTTTTATACGACTGTCGATCCAAAATTGTTTGTCACATCTATGTTCCAAATTTTATTAAAATCGGTTGAAAAATGGAGATACAGACATGGCCCTAGTCTCATTGTCACCCGGTATATGTAAATACATTTTGTCGATTGGTGTACTGTGAAAGAACAATTATATCCTTATACTGTTAGAAAAGTGCACGCCCTATAGATATACTTTTCTAATCTCAGTAAACAGTAGACCAGAATGAGTGGAACCGTTCGCGGCGTGGAAATCAATCAGTAATTGCGCTGACCGCCTGTTGCATAAATTATCATAAATCGCCGTACAATTATTTTTATTGCTATTCACTCGTCTGGAGTTATTTATGACATACAGAACAGTAGTGTACCGTGTATAATATTTAAACAAAAAATACCCAAAGTTATATTTCAAGTAAAAGAAAATATCTCCGCCCATTAATGTTTTTATCGATTTTCTCAGCTCATTCAATTGAGTTTGAGAGAACTACACCTAAAAGACGAACAAATACTTATTTCGTTCATTGATGAAGCTGTAAATTCGACAAAATTCCTTTCTAGGTCTGCAATGACAATTACGGACATTTTGAACAGTTTGAATATTTTGTAGGTTAAGTTAGGAAGTATAAAACGTGCCTCCTTTTTGCAGAGTGTTGGTTGTCATATTTTGCATGTTCTTCTTCACTTTTCTTCCATCATAAATTTCTTTAAAATATCCTGCTTTAATTTATTTGAAATGATTACTAAAGAAAAAAACGTTAAGATGCGACAAACTCATTGATCCGATGCACCTTTGGAGCGGTGGTTATTGGGTTCATCTCAATTCCGATAGTAAATTGGTAGTGAGATATGGATCGGGTCCGGTAAGTTTAAGAAGTTTTTCAAATTTATTAGAGAACGTCGAGCTTTACTTTATCCCGAACGGGAGTTTCGAAAAGTTTTATGCTAGCGAAAAGTTTATTCTATATGTCAGTGAATGCTCCAGTGATTGTTTCGAACGTACCCAAGAAAACAACTTCTTTATAAATTTCGAATTGCCGAAAATGTTCCCTTAACAATGCGGGACTTTCTAAAATATATACAATGGCTGAAACTTTACATTTGCTCGGAATTATAAAAAGTACAGGAGAAACTCCTAGTGACGTAGATTAAATATACGTTGTAGCTAAGCAAGTGAATGAATTTACAATTTGCGTATATAATTTTAACTACCGTGCAAGGTCGTAGCCGCGGGGAGGGATCAACAGGATTTGATCACACCCGAAATTATTTTCATGATTAGAGTAGAAGATTGGAGCCCTTCGAATTAGTTTAGTACTTGTATATGTTAATAAAAAGAAGAACAAAGTGTATATGTAAAAGACGCTATTGCGGCGTTGTCGGCTTTTACACGGCTGCGGGAAATTTCGGATTTTCTGCGGTAATTAATTAACTGTGAATTTTTTCAAAACACAAATAAATGGTTTTGCGAGAGATGGATTACTACGAGGGTTTGGAATTTGATGTATCCGATCCGAATTTAATGAATTCAGATCTTAAATCTTAATCTTAAATGTGTTCAAATTAAGTGAATAGTGTCACAATATCAGCTATAAATAGTCGACGTCTAATTCGGCTATAAAAAAAAGCAGAATTACTTAAAGAAAATTGCACTGAATTAACACCGGAGTATTCTTAGATCTTGCCAAGGCGTTCGATACTGTAGATCAGTGTTTTTCAACTTTTTTCACAGCGCGACCCCCTTACCAAAAAAAATATTTCGCGACCCCCTATGCATGTTATTTTCGAATTGCGAACTCGAGTTAGTATTTGATTACAATTATTGAAAATTAATACATTTCTGAAAAGATTCGCACAACCGTCAACTTCAAGTTCCGGTGAGAGTAGTGGTAGTGAAAGAAAACCAAGAAAACGAGTCTGTATGACGGCAATTATTTACAATTTGGATTTACTGTTATTGAAATTAAGCCCAAAAGAAAATCTATTGAAATTATCTGCTGATCGAATGTTACACTTGGAATTCAAGTCTAACCCTTTGGATAAACAGAAAATCAAAATATCCACAATCAATCAAAGAAGCATTGAAGTGTTTGATTCCATTTTCCACCTCCTACTTGTGCGAAATGACGTTTTCGTCGATGGTTCAAATAAAAGGCAAACAAAGAAATCGCCTAAATTTAGAAAATGATCTAATTCTCTGCGTATCAAGAACAGGTCCACGATGGGAAAAATTGGTCAACAAGAAACAGGTGCATTCATCACATTAATGATTAATGAATTTAACCTTTAATTAACCATTTCTTTACGCAACTGTATTAAATATTAAATAACATATTTTGAACTAGAGTAGTTTTATTTTGAAAGTTACTGCGACTGGTAACTGGTATAAAGTTGTTGGAAGTTTCAGGAATACGTGGAACAGCTTTCAAACTCTTCCAAGTCATACCTTCACAATCGTACACAACATGTAAAAATAGATGATTGTGCGAGCTCAGAGCAAGTTATAAAATGCGGTGTTCCGCAAGAGACAGTGCTGGGACCCATTCTCTTTATTTTGTATTTGAATAATTTACTTACGGTACTATTTTATACAGCTCTACTATTCATTGGTAGAATCTCGATTATTCTATGGTATTTTAGCTTAGGGCGAAACTGTAAATCTGTATTTAAACTACAAATACTGCAAAAATATATTTTTTTAAATAATATTAGGAAAAGAAAGGACTTACCCCTCCGACCATCTTTTTCGGGAAGCATTTGTATTGGATCTTCGCCATACTTTTTTCTTTAAAAAAAGTATTTAGCACCTAGTTTCTATAATTTTTTACTAGAAAATTTTAAAAACTCGTACACGTCAAACCATTTTTAAAAAATTACAAGTAAGTAAAAAAGTACAAGGAATTTCTCACTTTTTCACTTAACTAATTAATGCATTAAAAATACGTATTACCAATTTGTTGATTTGTTTATATTTTTATATATTTTTATTCAATTTATTTATTTTAAATTGTGTTTAATTATTAAATATAATTGATACCACGGACAGCCCATTGGCTTTGTGGTACTTCAGTTTATTAGTAATGTAATTATTGTAATTATTATTGTATTGTATACCGGAGACGGTGGCCTAGTTGGTAAGGCGTCGATTCAGCTTGGTAAGTGTTTGGGGAGTAGGTTCGAATCCTGCCGTATTCAAGTGGAATTAAAGTCAGATAAGACTTTGGGCAAGTGCAAAAAGGTTTTTGTGTCATACGCAGTTTCATTCACGCCGGTAAACAGGCCGGATGAGATCGGATATCTCGTGGAACTGATAGGGGTTGGTGACACAATTACACACTTGTTAGTCGGTAGATCACCGCCATGACAAAGGCATAGTCCTGGGTTTAAGGTGATTGAGGACCGTGGTTCGGAGCCCACGATAAGCTGTAGGTCCCGTCCAGTTTAGGCCATTAGGTCAGAAAAGAGACGTTAATTAACAAACAACAAACAAATTGTATTGTAATTATTGATTTTACTAATAAACATCATTATTTTTTTTATTATTATTATTATACGAATTATAACAAATACAAGAAAATCTAGTTGGCAACATTGTTTGAAAGTAGTTTAACGTCCATCTGTGGCCTTTTCAGATAAAAGGAAATTAATAGGAGCATAGATCAATTTATTATAACAAACAACAAACAAATTGTATTGTAATTATTGATTTTACTAATAAACATCATTATTTTTTTTATTATTAAATACAAGAAAATCTAGTTGGCAACATTGTTTGAAAGTAGTTTAACGTCCATCTGTGGCCTTTTCAGATAAAAGGAAATTAATAGGAGCATAGATCAATTTATTATAAGTATTTTCTAACGCCGCTTAAACTGTATATAACCAGTTGTAAACATTTTTTCTTCATTGAACCATGCACTGAAAAAAGTTTATGTAAAATCACATAATATTGCGTTGGCCACATATAACCAACGTAAAATCATGTGAAAATAATATTTATGTACTAATCCTATTACCTACCTTATGAATTCTGTAAAAATACAATGGAAACACACTAGATTTATTGTGTAATCTTACGAAATGATTACTGTGATTTCTTCATTAATCTTTGAATTTAATTGGTAATTATTTGGTGTATATAATAATAATGTTTATTTACTAAATACAAAATTATACACATTTATTAAATATTACACAATGTAAATAAACAGGGAATGTCACTGAATCTGTTCACTGTACTATGTACAATGACAGATTGTGCGTGATATACATAGAAAAAACATAAACGTAGAATATATGACTATATACATAAACTAATAATAATAATGCATAATAATATTTTTTTTTATTTTTTATTATTTTTTTTTTAATTGTAGCGAGAGAAAGAGTGATTCAAATTATAGGAATCCAAAACATACTACCCATTTATTTTTAATTTTAAATAATTACCTTTACAACATGTATGAATTTGATGTTTTTAATTTTTTATGGAAGAAGTGACGATAAATTCTTTTGTAGATTTTTTAAATTTTTTTATTGGTTTTATTTCTCTAAGCTCTGGTGGAATACTATTAAAGATTTTTGGTCCTAGATAGCTGTAACTGTTTTGTCCAACTGATTTATTCATTCGTGGCGGCAAGAAATTTTCTCTATTCCTTGTGCCATATTGATGTAAAGCTGTCTGAAGTTCATTTTGATTTTGGAATTGATGGGTGAGTATTGCTTGATAGAATAATTGCCTTAAATCAAATATTTGAGTTTCATGATAAACATTTTCAGTAGGATATCTTCGGCTTTTGTTAAGCATTATTTTTAAAAAACTTTTTTGAATAATTTCTATTGGCTTTAATTGAGTTTTAGTGACTCCACCCCATCCGATTATTCCATAACTGAGATGAGATTCAAACAGGTTGTGATACAAAATTTTTCTCTCTGGTAATTTTAGGATTGGTGATATTTGTATGAATTTAAATAATACATTACGCAATTTGTTTAGTAAGTATTGAATATGCTTATCCCAACGCAAGTGATTGTCTACTATTATACCTAAATATTTTATTTTGTTTTCAGATAATATACATGTACCGTCCCCGATAGCAATGATTTGAAATTGGGGAAGACCTGAAGCTAGACTGCAGAAGGGTAAGTATACTGTTTTCTTTTTAATAGATAGTAATTTGTAGTCAAACCATATTTTTATTTTGGGAAAATCTTCTTCAATCAACTGTTTCAAGTTATTCCAGTCAGAAGCTTCATAGTGCATTACTGTGTCATCAGCAAAGCTAATAATATTTGCCTTACTTTCAACTAAAAAGAGATTGTTTAAGTATACAATAAATAGCAGGGGTCCCAAAACTGTTCCCTGTGATACACCACATATAACTGTTTGATCTTTGCTGATGACATTTTGTATTTTAGTTTTCTGTGTTCTGTTACTTAAATACGATTTCATTAAATTATAGGCTATACCTATTTAGCATTTAGTAAATGCCAGTGGTCCACAGTGTCGAATCTTAAGGAACATTCTCTGTACATTACAATTATTTGTGCATTACCTTTTTATCTATATATTTAAGTTGAAGTATTAAAAGCAATATATATATATATATATATATATATATATATATATATATAATTATTATTATTAATATGTGGCTCGCCAAAAAAATTTAAATACTTAATTGGCTCAAGCCAGGTTAAAGGTTGGGCACCACTGGTTTAGGGCGTTTGTATTTTATTTTCTATTCATAAAATATGAAATAAAAACTTAATATCCTTTTTGGGATATTAACGACTTTAAAAAACCTTCTAAGAACTTAAATACATTCTAAAAAAAAACTAATAAACCGATTCAACTAGTCACAAAAGTTCAAATAAAGTGAATCATTTGTAATAAAAAAATATGTTCGTCAAAATCGAATGATCAGTGCATTTTTTGAGTATTTCAAACTAAAATTAGCATTTGTTAACAGTGCCAACAATGTAAGTAGCTTTTCAAGGTTAGCAACAACTAACAAACGTGTCATAGTCTGACTGTTGCGAATCAACTCTTTATTTGCAAATGCAAGCAATAATAAATAATACAGTCAACAAAGGACGAAAAAGTGATCGATAAGAGGGAAGAAAATATATTAAGAGGTACTAAGTATTGAGCAAATATTTATAGAATAGGCAAAAATTTGTCCATCCATGATACTTGGCGAATTAGTAACGGGTGGGCCAAAGTTCTTGATTTAGAGGTTACCGTGATTTTCTGGGATTCTATCATGAAAATAATAACTAATTTTATTATAATTATATTATATAATTAATAAAATATTACGTTTTTTAAGGCGAGACCAAACAATTCTTATTCTTTGACAATCGTTGAGTTAGGTTTTATTATAGTACAGCAAATGGTTTTATGATTTCAAAAGTATCTATCAAGCTATTTTTACAATTAACCGAAGAGATAACAAAAGAGCAAACAGTAGATAACTTGTAAAATGTATATTCAAAGTGAGGAAGCTGTAAAAAAAATTAAAATAATAAAAATATGCGGAGAGGGCGACATGGAAGCATAGATGAGGAAAAATAATAGATAAGAATAGAAGCGAGGAAACAAGAAAATTTAAATGATTATTAAAATAACTAGGAATTGATTAACTGGGCTATAAGAGAACTGGTTAGGCGAATGCATATAGCATGTAAGATAAATCGTAAAAAACATTCCTCATAATTTATTGCCGATTAAAGACAGTTGGGACAAATTAGTTATTATTTTTTTCCCGTTAATTGAATTATTCTTAAAAGCGTAGTACGAGATTTTAGTACATAAATTTGCAACACTATTAATTAAGTAGGTATGTAATAATTTTTTTATTCGAATATGTCAAAAAACGTCAAATTCGATACAATCCACAATAACAAGAAGAAGCACTTTTCGGCCTAGGACTTTTTTCGTTCTTTTTTGGACGGTAAATTGTGAACTGTCCGTAAAGTAAAATATATGTATTTGACTTACCTTTTTCTTTTAGCTTTAACTTAATAGTTGTGTTCGATAATATTTGGTGTATTTTATTATCGGAATAACATATTTACTTGCTGTGATATGTGTTTTTTTTTAAAAACCAAGTGATATTTGTAGGCTATGTTAAAATGTCAAAATAGTTATAATTTTTGTTCGAAATTTGACACTTCTTACATTCTATTACTTTCTAGTGTAGTCTATATTATACTGAGAGAACCGATCAGCTATTCGCATCCTTAAAATTCAATGAAAAAGTTCTAATAACGCTGGTTTAGTTTATCATAACTCAAAACTTTGTGTTTGTAAATTCTACATGCTATTTTGCTTCGAAAAGTATTGTTTACATTTTATTTATTTTAGTATTTCTTCATGTCCCAACAAGTTTAGAGATCATTTTCAATGAGATTAAAAATATCCCTTAACCCTTAGGAGACGGCTATGCTTAACATATCATCAATGCGCAGGTGCGCTGCTCCAAAATGTCATATACTAGCTGCCTCAATTTTCTTATATGGATGTGCTCATCCAGTTAGACTAGAGGTCAGTGCTTAAAACTGATACGATATGAATATTTCATATCAGTTTTGAATTTTGCATGTCTATCTAGAAGGCAGGAACTGTCAGATCAATGACAGAAAGTTTAAAAGTAAGTACTAACATATTAAGTTCATTTAATTGTTGTTTCTTATTAAATAATTTTTGTTTTTAATTATTAGTCGTAGGAAAAATATTGTACATAACGCGTTAGAAAGTTATTTTCACACTTGTTATGCAATATACTATTTGTCACTCACAATATCAAATTAGACGTTCGCTTTTTTGACAATTTTTTGTTTAGTCCTATTTACTTCATCAAAAAAAATGTAATTTGGCTTATACTGGGCACTCTTTAGACTGGTGTATTTGTAAAAGCAAGTTATTATTTTGAAGTAATCTGTATTTTAGCAGTATGTGGGTGGTCGGAAAATTTAGGGTAAATTATAAGTAAATTAAGAAAAATCAAGACGAGTAAAAGTTCCGGAAGGGGGGTGGGGGTTGGTACATATTCATTTTGAGGGTTGAATATTGTTTTTTTTGCAATTTGTGGTGGAAATATGCATCCTGTCGAAAAAAGTTTAATGTTCAAGTTGTAGAAAATTAACAAATCTAAAACTGATTTTTCAACGTAACCTCAAAATTATCGAGAAAATGGCTAAAAACAGATTTTGGTTTTTATTTTTTTTCTCTTCGTTGAGACCTTCGAGTTTAAAATTGTATGAAAAATATATTGTTAGAATGAAAAAATATGAAAAACATAAAAATAAATATTTTGCTTGGAAAAAATTAGAGCTTATCTAAAACACAAAAAGAACGTTTTCACCAAGTTTCATAAAAAAAAATATTTTTGCGGGAAATAAAAATAAAAAACAAAAAAACGGTTTTTAGCATTTTCCTCTATAATCTTGAGGTTATATTAAAAAAAAGTTTTAGATTTTTTAATTATCTACAACTTTTATATCTTTTTTCGATAGAACGCATATTTCATCCACAAATCGTAAAAAACCAATATCCAACCCTCAAATCGTATGTCTAGCTACCCCGCTCCCCTCCGAAACATTTACTCAGCCGTCTTGATTTTTCTTAATTTACTTATAATTTACCCTAAATTTTCCTACTATCCACATACTGCTAAGAATTTTTTATTGTTCCAAAAATGATTGGCCCTGATCTAGTAGCCAAAACGAATATTTTAGTTGATTTATTAATATTTTAGACTGTTAACGGTATTTTCCGTTATAATTAAAAGATTAAACCAACTTTCATGTTGTAATTGCAAATTAAATCCCTGCCGGTTTTTAAAATGGCCATAAATAGGCAACACGACAAACATAAAACTCGTTACAGCTTCTCATCTAGGAGGTGTATGTCAAACAAAGCTGCAATATTAGTTGTAAATTTTCAAATACAAACGCTTTCGATAGTAATACCACAAGTGATTGAATTTTCGCGATAAGTCTGTCGATTTATTTCATAACGATACCGAGACAGACTTATGAGATAAATTCAATCACGAGTGGAATTTTATTAGACTATTTCACAAACAAAGTGAAAAGTAAAAAATCTGAAATTCGGCAGAATTAGAGGAAATTGGCAAAAAAGTTAAGAAGTTGATCAGAGAAATTAATAAACAGGAAACATTGACATTAAATGTATCCCAAATCTGCTCATTTTTAAATGTATAGCGTGATTATTTATATTTGACGTTTAACTGTCACATACTGAAATCTGAAAACACCTAACTTGACAGACCAATCAGAGTCAAGTTTGGTGTTATCGATAATCCGAACTTGACTAAAGCTCCTGATTGGTTCATTTGACATGTGATAAATTAAAATATAAATATGAGAATGAATACAGTCTTATCATAAGTTGGTATCAATCCAGAAAAAATATTTATTACTTATACCAACTTCTTTGACCTGCGCATTTGTCATTTTACTTATTTCGTTGTTCTTTGGTCTCCTTTCAGGAGTCCCAGAGGTGTGCATTTAATCTGATCTGAATCATTCTTTCAATATATCCATATTGTGTTTTGTCTTCTCTCATTGGTCACTTCAGTCTCATTTTTTGTTTTACGTATTTACTTAAAAAAATTCTAAACGCAAACGCCTTTTATGTTTGCATCTTTTCTGCCTTATTATTTACTTTATTGGATCCCAATAGGCTATCGACCGAGGTCCCTCAGCCTCTTACTATGTAACTATGTAACAAAGACTCATGGAATCTTAATCAAGAAAATAGAAATCAGCAGGTGCGTGCTAATGGTGAGGATTCTACAAATCTGCCAATTAGTAGTGGATTACCTCAAGGTTCAGTATTAGGTTCAATTTTATTCTTATTATTCATCAAAGATATCACATACTTAAAAATAAGTGCAAGAAGTACTTTATTTGCCGATGACACGAGTGTAACCTGGAGTAGTTCTGATATACAGACATTACAAGCTAGTCCAGGTCTGACTCGAATGGGCTTTGTTTTAACACCAGTAAAACCGTAGCAATGTCTTACAGAGGTACAGCCTATAACTCCAAGCAGTAATCCGATTCTAACGGTGAAGTTTTATAGTCTTTATATAGACAAATTCCTAAAATAGCCCACTCATATTGATACCTGGGCAAAAAAATTATCTTCTGCATGTTTTGCCATTAAAACTGTTTCTAAAGATCTAACCCCTACTACTGCATTAATGACCTTTTCCTTATTCTCACCTTCGCTATGGTTTGCCGTTCTTGGGATTCTTGTAGCTTATACCACTTCGAATCTATTTTCAAATTACAAAAAAGATCAATTCGTTATGTATTTGGTTTAAGTGGCAGACCACACTGTGAAAATTACTTTAAAAATTTCAAAATTCTAACCCTTTCTGCTCTATTTATCTTTAAATCCGTCTGCTTAGTTCGCAAGCACATTCAAAAGTTATCGGAAAGACCAACTCGTAGATATCCTACAAGAAATTTAGATACTGATGTTAACTATTCCCACCTCTGACCTAATAAAAAATTCTATTACCTACAATGCCAAAAAATTGTAAAATAACTTCCCGATACAGTTAAAATCTATAATATGATAAGTTCAGAAGATCGACTAGGGCTTTTCTTCAAGAAAGACACAGTGGCAGAATTCTATAACGTGCCTTAGACTTTTGGGTTGCAGCATATAGAAGCAATAATTAAATTAAGTTAAATTGAAAATTTTAATTTGAACATTGAAGTTATAGTGACGGATATTGCATATCCAATGCAATTGTTATTCATATTTTGTAGTAATTTATTTTTATTATGATTAGTTTTAAATTCGCTTTGTCTATAAAATTTTTGTAATTTTTCTATGAATAAAGCATACTCTCTCTCTCTTTCTCTAAACCATGATTTGAGGCAAAGATACAAGATATTCGTGTAATTTATTTATGTTGAAATACCGAGCTATAGTGACGGATATTGCATATCCAATGCATTTGTTATTCATATTTTGTTTGGGTTTTGTTTTGTCTAGTAATTTAGTTTTATTATGATTAGTTTTAAATTCGCTTTGTCTATAAAATTATTGTAATTCTTCTTTGACAATAAAGCATATTGTCTCTATCTCTAATAGTATTATTACAATTTTATTATTATTAATGAACAATTTAACGCCCTCCTATATCTATTATTTAACATTAAAGATTGTTAAAAATTAATTTTAATGCTAGTGAATTCATCCATTTTAAATATTTAGAACGGCAATACGAAAAACAGGAGTGTTTAGGTAAAAAAGAAATTTTTTCAATAACAATATTATCGTTTGACGCTACTGGGAATTAGAACGTGACCTTTTTGAGGACTATTTTCCTCTACCTTTCCAGTTACTTGCCTGTGAACTTTATACCCTGAATTATTTATTTCGCCTCTAAACATCAATATATTACCGGCCACTTTCTCTTTAAATTTTTATTCGGGGGGTGGATAAACGAAACAGAAATGAATATCTATCGATACCCAAAAAATATATAAACTAGTTTTGATTGATTTATTATTCTGTATACAAGGTGAGCCAAAATTACAATATGTACGTACCCCTCAGCTGAACAAAATCCTGTAAAACAGGAATGTCAAACTCAAAGGCTAACTTGGGCCAAACAAACAAGGTTTAACTTTAGGTGAGCCGCAAAAAATAGTATATTACAAACCAAGGTGGAAAATATGTCATTACAGTCGAGCGCTAAAAAGGCTAGCAGAGGTTAGCCATAGCGCGAGACTGGAATGACGTTTTACATACAAGAATAAGAGCATTTTACAGCTACTCTTCCCCCCCCCCGTAACAAAACGTAAACAAGAAAACTTGATAAAAACTATTCACTTAATAATGTGTTACACAGAGATATCTCCAACACAACGTGAGATTATAATTATAAAATTATTCAATCCCAATGTGTTAAAAAAAGAAGTCTTGTAAAAGAGTGAGAACAGAAAACAAAGTACCTACATACGCCCCAAAATAAAGGCAACTATTCCTTCATTGGTCAAATCAAATATACACGCGACGTGAGATTGGTCCGGTATGACAGCACTCTTTGAAACGGGAGAACCTTCGAGACGAGCTCGAAGAAGCGTAAAATTTTAGTCGTTCTTTAACATTCCCATTGGACTCCAGCGGTTAATTTTCGGCTGCAACACCACTTTTCAAATTAATTTCATTTCAACATCAACACAACTTGGAGATTTAAGAGATTTGCTTCCAGTACTACAACAAAATACTGAAGCCCTAACGTTTTTGTATTTTCACTAGAACCTAGGACGAATGCCAGGTCTGGTGAAGGTATGGAATCTTGTATACCGTTAAGGATAGATGAGTCGTTAGATATCCTATTCCGAAGCGGAAAGCCTCCTCCATTGAGAATTTGGGATATCTGTTTACAATGACGAAAGAGTTCGGAGGAGGAGTCAGATACAGTCAATAAATCGTTCACATAGAAGGCATTTTCAATTATTTTGGAAGCTTCAGAAAATGATTCAGAATTATCGAGCGAAAGCTGAAGCAAACATCTTGTGGATAAAAAACTGGCAGATGCAGTGCCGTATGTGATAGTGTTGAGAGTATACTGGTGGAGAGACTCAGAAGAATCATCTCGCCATAAGATTCGTTGAAGATTCCGCTGATGAGGAATGACAAGAACATTTTCGCTATGTCGGCAGACATAACGTAACAATGTTGCCTAAATCTTAGAAGAATAGATATTAGGTCATTTTGGACAACTGGGCCAACCATTTGAATGTCGTTGACCGAGACTCCCGATGTTGTTGGACAAGAGTCATCGAAAACCACGCGAAGCTTGGTGGTGAGACTCTCCTCCTTCAATACACCGTAATGGGGAAGGTAGTAGCCGAAAGAGTTGTCATGATCGTCCATTTTGGACGTATGACCCATGGATTCGTACTCTTTCGGTATGACAGCACTCTTTGAAACGGGAGAATCTTCGAGACAAGCTCGAAGAAGCGTAAAATTTTAGTCGTTCTTTAACATTCCCATTGGACTCCAGCGGTTAATTTTCGGCTGCAACACCACTTTTCAAATTAATTTCATTTCAACATCAACACAACTTGGAGATTTAAGAGATTTGCTTCCAGTACTACAACAAAATACAGTCCACTGCTTCGAATAATACATTATAATAAACATATACCTATATAAGAACAAGAAAAATTTAATGTTTACGTCCTGACACTTGACATCCCTTCTCTGCTACTATCTTTCCTATTTCGGGAGAAACTTCGTTCGCAAAAATGTTCGTTAAGGGGCGCAGGCGGCCCGCGGGCCGCGATTTTGACACCCCTGCTGTAAAACCAATCGTAAAAAAAAACCGCTTAAAATTCGTGTGTATTCGACATATAAATGTGATTTTTAGAACCGATCCCGGTTAATGACTTGGCAGTTTTCTTTCCGGACTGCGTGAGTGATTGAACGGCTTTTTAGAAACTTTATCTCTCTCTTATCTATCGGCCATATTGACTGTGCGTTATTTAATCCTCTAATGTATTTGATGTCTCTATAGGTGGGGCCCTTCCGCCTTTGCTGCATTTCTTTATTGCTCCAACTTTGACCCATATTTCGGATTAAAGAACTCACTGTTAGGGAGGCAGCCGACTTAAGGAGTGTTCTACGAATATACGGTCAATATTAATTGATTCGATCTGATTAATTTGTTTCAAGTTTGTAGTTTTTTTAATTAGAAAGCTAAATAATAAAAAATGAAGATTGACAAAATGAAAAAAAGGGATATTAATAACAAGGATTAGTTTAAATTTAAAATTTTAGGCTCTCGACATAGCTGTCTTCATAGTTCCACTATTTTCAAAGACTTTGCGTAAATATTTAAAATATGGAAAAGATGATTAAACAATTTGTTGAAGACAGAATTTTTTTATTTACATTTGACATCGCTGTCTATTGTTATGGTTTAAAAAAGGACACAAAATTATGGGAAGCTTATTTTAAAAGAATTAAAAAAAATATATGTAAAGGAGACTTAAAAAAATATAAAAAGAAGGTGACATGTTTGTTTATGTGATGTTTTGTTTTTGGAGATGTTAAGAAATGTCAGATGTGACAAATTTAAAATAAGGGATAATTAAAAAGTAAAAAAATCTTATAATTTCACATGATCATCTCAATTGGCGCCCAACGTGGGGCAATTAAATTAATTTAACCCAATAATTGCCCAAAAGATGGAGGAATCAAAGAAACAGAAATTGAAAAGATTCAGGAAGGACAAGGAGATAGGGTAGAATCACTTGAAATAGATTTGGACGATACAAATTTTAATGAGGAAAATAAAAGTAGCGATAATGAAGAAGAACAGCAAGGAAACAACCCAGAAAATAATACAGAAGAACCGGAAAGAAAAGATAGAAGATCAGATGAACGACTTTTCCAAATGTTGATGAATCAAAATATACAAGAAGTAATAAACAGAAATCAAGAAAAGATGGAAAAGTACATGGAAAGAAATAAGGAAGAGATAAAAACAGGTATTCGAATGGATATGATAGAATTGAAGAACGATTTGAAGACAGATATAATGCATTTAGAAGAAACTATGAAAGAAGAAATAAGAAGTGTAAGAAATAGCTTAGAAGAAATCAGACAAAATTTAAGAAAAGATACAGATAAAAATATAGAAGAAACAAGAAAAGATAGTAAAAAAGAAATGATTGCAAGAATAATAGAGGTATAAGAATTACAGGAGCATAAAAATAAGAAAGTAATAGAAACAGAGTTTATTGAAGAAATATATCAAATAAAAGAGGATGGAATGAAGAATAAGAAAAATGTTAAAAATTTAGACAAATCTTTAAAAGAAGATATTTTAAAGAATAAAAACAGGAGGGAAGAAATTGATGAAATTTCACAAATAAAATGAGCACAAATGGAAAATAAAAATGAAGAAATAAAACAACAGGAGAAGGAAAGAGAAACGATGTTGAGAAATAAAATTAAAAGAAATTATCACAGATGGAAGATTAAATTAAAAAAATATTTTTGTACTGTACATAGAAAACAAAATTGGTAATATGGAAAAAAAAATAATATTAAAGAAGATTTGGGGAATATGATGAAAAAACAAATGAAAGTAAAAGAAACTGAGAACAAATTAAATAAAGAAAAGATAAAGAGAATAGAAAGAGACATTATGAAAAATAATAAAAACATCCAAATATTGGAATTAAATGAAGAAATAATAATGAAATTTGAAATAGCAGAGGAATAGAATTTAAGAATACGAAAAGAAATAAAAGAAAAATTCAAGATATTAGTGGGAACAATAGAAATTAAAATTTGGTTTCATTATTTCTTTTCAAGATAAAAATAAATTAAGAAAACAAATTTTGGGAATGTTGTTATGGTTTAAAAAAGGACACAAAATTATGGGAAGCTTATTTTAAAACAATTAAAAAAATTATGTAAAGGAGACTTAAAAAAAAAGAACGTGACATGTTTATTTATTAATGTTTTGTTTTTGGAGATGTTAAAAAAATGTCAAATGTGACAAATTTAAATTAGAGGATAATTAAAAAGTAAAAAAATCTCATAATTTCACATAATCATCTCTATATAACATCGCTATTTCAAAATTAATCTCAAGTAATTTACTTTACTACTTAAAAATTAAAACGCATGTGCAGAAAAGACATAGAAATGTCATAGGGACCAAATTTTGATATTTTGATTGGTTTTCAATCGACTAAGAGTACGAGTAAATTTGTATCTTTGGTAATTTTATATCGCTGTCCTTATAACCACACTACTTTAAAATCAATTGAGGTACACTTTTAATTTTAATATTTTAATTGGTTTTCAATTGACCAGGAGTCAAAGTCAAAATTTGCATCTTTAAAACGACTTGAGACAGATATTTAGAATTTGGAAGAGAACTGAGGAAGAGATCTAGAAACGTTTCCTCTATGACTGTATTTTAAAATATTTATTGATTTTCAATTGACCAGGCTTCAAAATCGAAATTTTGATTTATACAAACCCTTGTACAATATAACCGGTGATTAATTTTACATTGTATATTCGGAGTTGAAAGCAATAATTTTAATACCAAATCCGAGGTGATTATATTCTCATTCCATGTAATATTGCTTCGGCAAAATCACATTATTCACATAAACGCAATAAATCATGTGAAAAAACATCATCATAACTAGAAAATATTTCAAGAAAGTCACTAACGAGAATGGCAATGATTTATTGATCCATAAATTCACTTACGATTAGTTTCAGATAAGAAAATTAAAGTAAACAGTCTATTTTGCTTCCACCAACCGGGCATATGTGTAGACTTCGGTTTCAATAAATATTCTACCTTCTCTCTATTAATTTAATCAGAAAACTTATACAGGGCGCGCCATAAGTGCGAGGAAATCCAATTTCTCGTTTAAACTAAGAAATAGGAAAAGAACGGTAAAATAGATAAAAAAATTCAATCGAAAAAGTTGGTTAACAAATTTTCAATTTTTTAACTTGATTGATCATTGTTCATTTTCTTCGTTGAAACCTCGAGTTTCAGATGGTATGAAAAAATATATTGTTCGTACGGAAAAATTAAGCATTTTTTAAATTTAAATTCGTATAAAATCGAAAAATAAATATTTTGCTTTGAAAAAAATACAGCTTATTTCAAACAAAAAAAAGAAGGTGTTCGCCAAGTTTCATGAAAACAGAATTATTCTTGCAGGAGATAAAAATTAAAAACTAAAAAATGGTTTTTAAGATTTTCTCGATAATTTTGTCTAAGGATGTGAAATAAAATCACACATGTTCCCAAGAACAAAGACATTAAAAATATCCTACACTGCACCAGCGTCTGGACTTGAACAACTACTCCTTGGGCTATGTGCCCCACCAGGTATTGAAGTACGAAAGTCCAGACGTGGTTTGGTGCCCGACCAAGTCGGGGCTTTAAACCAAGAACTTCGATTGTGTTATTAAAGGAGCTTGCCATTCTTAGACCGGTTTCGGAATTATTGTTCCTCATCAGTAAGAAGCAGGCTAGCTCGACATCCTATCGCTAAAGGATGTCTGAAAATGAATTCGACTCGCCTCGTTCTTGATAAAAGTGTTTGCGTTAGAGCAAGTGTATCACGAACGAGGAGAGCCCAACGCCATCTTCACATTCATAACAAAATCAAAGCTTGCAAAACTATAGAAAACTACACTATACTTACTGATGAGGAACAATAATTCCGAAACCGGTCTAAGAATGGCAAGCTCCTTTAATAACAAAATCGAAGTTTTTGGTTTAAAGTCCCGACTTGCTCGGGCACCAAACCACGTCTGGACTTTCGTAATTAAATACCTGGTGGGGCACATAGCCCAAGGAGTAGTTGTTGAAGTCCAGACGCTGGTGCAGTGTAGAACATTTTTAATATCTTTGTTCTTGGGAACATGTGTGATTTTATTTCACATCCTTAGGCAGTTTTGTTACGCCAATGGTCCTTTTTTTGGAATTTTTATGTTTCAAAAAATTCCACCTTCGTGTCGATAATTTTGAGGATATCTTAAAAAATGATAAAGACAACAGTTTTATATTTTTTAATTATCTACAACTTTTGCATTAAACTTTTTTCGATAAGATGTATATTTCAGCCCCCCTTCCGCAACTTTTACTCAGTCGTCTTGATTTTTCTTAATTTACTTATAATTTACCCTAAAATTTCCAACCACCCACAGACTGCTAAGAATTTTTCAAGAATTCGGGTATTTAAAATCGGTTTAGCCTTGGTCTAGAAAATACTTTTTTATTTTACTATAAAAATTGATAAAAATCATAATATACATTAATAAATAGTGAAATTTATAAATATGGAAAAAATAAATATTTAATTATGAACTTAATCCCGTCCTATAAGAGCACGATTTAACATACGCCACTGGTAAGCATACTTGTGCTCTCACGTCAACAGAATCTTAAAAAATGGTGCGTGTATGACGGCTATAAATAATTTGTCAATTTGCTGCTAGAGAGCGCACGGTAATTATAACTCATTGTCGTATTCATTATGCAATTTAGAGCAATATTTGCAACAAACGGCAATGTTGCTTCATGCACAGCGTTTTACTGATCGATGTTATTATGATAACGTTTCATCTATTTCTCAAGGACGGATACAAGTGGGTATTTATTAGTTTTGTCATGGGGACAAATTAAGAATTTTTTTAAATCTGAATTGATTTAAACAAGTCCCTTTTTTGCACTTTGCCAATATTTTTTTATTCATTTTCGGTTTAATTTTTAGTGTGTGTTTTTGTTTGTAATTTACTTGCATTTTCGTGTGAAACGGACGATTTTCATGTCAATTTAACGATCCGAGGTGATTTTTCCCTAGTTTTCCCAATTTCTCTCCATTTTTGTCCCAGTTTCCAACCAATAATTGAATAACAGATTGGTTCTCATAAATTAACTCATTGTGTAGATTTTCTAAATTTGCAAAATTTTTATTTTGAAAAATGTAATTTTCTACCAAAAAATGTGAAAAATTACAGCAAAAAATTCCTTATTTTGATTTCGCAAAATACTACAAAATCAAGCTCATATCTAATTTTTCAGTTTTCACTTTCCATTTTTACATAAATTACAGCATATTTTCATATTTAGTATGTGATTACTCTTGCAGAGGTTTCTGGTATTCCATAGATTTTTGAGTAATAGAAATATTTCCAGAGCTTTCTCTGCTATAATACATTAAATTGCAGTCCAATCGCTATGGGTTGAGGCTAGCCTCAACCAATAGCGGTACGCGGATTGGACATTAACTGTCATATCTTAATCATGCGCATAAAATAAATTACTTACATCAGTTATCTGTGGGTGTTTATATTTACATTGTGGGTTTTGAGGTTAAGTTGGATTTTTTTTTTAAATAATTAAATTACCTAATACAAATTTAAAATGAGTGTTCCTAACATAATTGATTGCCATGATTTAGTGGAATATTTTTTTGAATAATAATTTTATAATTATGTATGCATTACTTAGCATTCGTCGAGCATTGGCTATCAATTTCATAAGACTATACTACGGCAAATTTTTGTTATTTTCCATTTGCCTCCTCTATAAGAAAGTTCACGAGCCGCCACTGCTCCATTTCTGTGTTTATCTTATTTTTGTAAATAACACCATTTTGAAGTAATAGTAGATTTCCTAGCACTTAAAATCGGTTCGTCCTTTCACTATTTTTTCCTTCCAGTAGGTATTAAATATAAGAATGGGTTTGAAATTCGTCAGTTTGTTATGCAAACAACAAACATTGTGAAGTCGGCGAGACTTCTTTACCATATATGATTTTCTTATCTTATCTACAAAAATTGGATGTAGGTAAACTTTTAGAATAATTTTATAGGTGTTTGTTTTTTTTTTAGTTCAGAGGCGGGAAATATAATAAAGTAAAAATAATAACGAGGTTAATCTTAGGTATTAAAAATGTATTAGAACAGTTGGGAATTTTAGCCTTATTATTTTCAGACATCACGTAATTGACATGCTTTGTTATGGTTTCAATTTCTAGAAACACCGCGCATCGGGTGCAAACCATGCGCCTAGGGTGCTTCTCTTGGTTATACCACAGTACATACAGTAATTCCACTTCGGCCAATTTCTGGTTGTAAGTTTTCAATGCGCATTTGCCAGGAGTTGCGACTCCTGGCTAATGCGCAAACGACGAGTTTAAGAACGACCGTCACTCCTTTCATAGTTGCCGGATTTAAAAAATTTCATCCAATCTACTGTGTAATATATTAGAAGTGTTATAAACATTTCATAAAGTAGTCTCTTATTTCATCAAATTCTGGTTTTAGGAATTTTTATCAATGAGGCGTTAATCCCTATGTATGTTCCACTTATTTCATTGAAAACTGATCATTTTTGTGATAATTCTACAATAGCATCTCGAATTATGATAATTTAACAATTCATATATTAATAAATATCTATCTATCTATTCGTAATAATCTCTTGCATTTTTTTTAACAACGAATATAGAATGGTTGTCTTAACTTTTTTAAACAGAATCAAACTATATAAACACACAACTCAACCACAATTTTGTATTTGCCATATTGAATTTTGGCAGAAACTCCATTCCCAAAAACTCCTTTAAACCACGTTTGAATAGCATCGACCCATAATCATAAAACTCATTTTTTGTTCATATAAAAATATATGCCAAATCTCAACTCGACTAGAAATGGTTCAAATTTGTACTAATAAACGTACAGATGAAGTTAATATAAGTGTGGCAATAAAGATAATCGTGAGATTAGAAACAATTTTTCATACTTTTCGGGCCTATATCTCAAAAAGCATTCGAGACCTCCGCTTTTTGACTTCAAATTCGTGTTCAGGAGACAAAAATACGTAAGAATCACCAAACTTTTTTTTTATCTCGGATGCATCCGATTAAATGAATTTTACCTCATTGAAAACTGCATAATTAATTTTTACTACTTTTCCATGTTTCCAACCTTATTTGCATAGACTGAATTTTAGCGAGCAGTTTATATCAATAATTTATATATCGAGCAGTGTATATATGAGCATTGTTAGGGATCGTGGCGGGGAGAAATGTCATTACTGTCAATAGTGTTAATTCCAGTGCGAATATAAAAAATGAAACTGCTGGACACCAATATCAAAGGTGCCGACGCTAAGTGGCACTACTGTATGTACTGTGGGTATACACTCTAAAAAATATACTATGTTACCTACATTTTACATTATATAAGCCTTAAAAGTACATTGTAAAATTATTCACAATATGAAAAATAAGGCCAACGTGACAATACATTGTGAACATTGAAATTGTACAGGTTTAGTTATGTGAATACTCCACCACCTGAACTGCGCACTATCGGATTTCTATTTTTAGAACTCGGTGTCTCAGAGGAAAGCTGATGTTAGGCAAATTAGTTGAGGGTTACGAGAGATTGGAACGCAGTAATATTGTTTTTCTCCCTAACCTGAGTAATGTTTATTTGTATTTCAAGCAGTTTTGTGGTGTGAGTCGACCAGAAATCGAAGTAGGTGAGTATTCAATTGTATGAAATTATAAGTTTTCTAGTGTCCACAACAAATGTTGTATCACTAATGCCATCAATATTTTCTAGGTTAGAAATCAACTACGACATTTTATTTTGTATATCTGGAAAAGACAAATATAAATGATAACGGATACGAAAATTGCTTGATTTTGAATATAAAATACCTCAAGGATTTATCCACAACCTACAATTATGGAATTCATACAGAGAATGTTCCTTAAGATTCAAGAAAAGTGTCAGCCGTTAAAAAGAAGGTTTTCATTTCATTAAGAATTTAGTGGCTATGTTCACCCATTAGTGTATTGGTATTTTTCATATCTACAATAAATATTCTTATTCTGAATAAAATTATATGTTTCTTTATATTATGTGTTTGTATGTCACTGTGAATTCACCAAATAATTACCAAGTAAATTCACAGATTAATGAAGAAACCACATTAATCATTTCGTAAGATTACACAATAAATCTAGTGAGTTTCCGTAGTATTTTAACAGAATTCATAATGTAATAGGATTTGTACATAAATATCTGTATTTTCACATGATTTTACATAAACTTTTTTATCAGTGTATGTTATTTTTCATAAGACTGCGCAATATGTATGCCGTGCCCAACAGTACTGCTTTCTGCTTGGTGAGAAGGTTATGGTCTCGTAGGATCTCTTTCACAGCTTCACAGGTTGCGTTGGATATCAGCCCTGTGGCCTCGATGACGATGGGTAGCATTTTTCAGCTTCTTTCTGGTTGATATTATATTATTATTATTATTATTACTTGTAAATTTATTTTTTTTAACGACAATTCCACTCATATGTAAAAAATACCATATGAAAATTCAAAAATCGTAGTTTGTTATCGGATATTTAGCCTATGAGGAAGGAAGAGAAAATATAACTGGATACAAAATCGACAATGCCACGTTGCCCGGTTAACGATGTGTGTTTGTTATTTGTTTATATGTCACGTCAGTTTAAAACTCTAAGACGTCAAATTATTTCAAATTTAATTAAACTTTTTGTAAAGAAAGAAATTTTGATTTGAACAAAGAACAGCCGATTGAAGAAGTTTCATATGAAAAAGAAAAATGGAGATGATTATAAAGAGTATGTTCTAAAAACGATGTAGAACACAACTGCTAAAATGTTACAAAATATGTATTATGAAAAGTTTCACAATCCCTTTGAAGACAATATCTTTAAAAAAGCCAATGATGCACATAATTCAAGGCGCAAGAAATTACAAACTGCTATAAAAAAGCATAAACAAAGTTCTGTTGCGTTAACCATAAATGAGATTGTTAAAATGGATTATTATGGGATATAAATATAAACAAATTGTTTATAATAACTGTGTTTTAAATAATTGTTCGTTTTAATTAACAGATAGTCGTTTTTGAGGTTTAGAACAAAAATCAAACTTCTTAATTAAAAATTGCTGACGTTTCGGCCTTTTATTAGGCCTTCCTCAGGGCTACAACGATATAAAAAAAGAATTGTTAGACCACTTAAAAGACAAGTATAAGTAAACAATAATCATAAGTAAATTAATGTAGAGAAAAAAAGCATACCTTTTTTAAAAACTAGAAGTTTTCGTCGTTCCTTAAAACTAGTAACTCCACATTATACATATTATTGGTCACAAAATATACAACAATACACTTTAAAACTTTGCATAAAATTAAAAATAATACAATTTGAACACCACAGCCGCAACTGATTGATACATTCGATGGTTTCGCTTAGGTTAAAGAATTTGAATCATTCTTTCTTGTTGGATATTATTGTTTTTATTTTGCTAATGCAATTTTGTTTTTGTTTTATTCTTGTATTGGTTTAAAAGGTGGTTATACAGGGACTCAACATCCGGTATAACCACCTTTTAAACCAATACAAGAATAAAACAAAAGCAAAAATGCATTAGCAAAATAAAATCAATAATATCCAACAAGAAAGAATGATTTAAATTCTTTAACCTAAGCGATATCTTCCGTATACGGAAGACATTGTAACAATAGACGGTACGACTTTGGAAAACGTCGACGAATATGTATACTTGGGGCGTACTATCAAAATTGGCAAAGAGAACCAAACTGCTGAATAAAACGTAGGAAAAGACTTGCATTCGATACATGTATACTGCTGGTAGCAACATACGGTTTAGAAACTATGACAATAACAAAAAGGAGTGCGGAACAGTTGAGAGTGATGCAAAGAGCAATGCTTGGAATCAGTCTATCAGTCTAAGAGATAGGATCAGGAATGAGGAAATCCGACGAAGAACTAAAGTCGTGGATATTATGAAGCGCATCTCGGAAAGCAAATGGCAGAGGGTGGGGCATGTGGCCAGACAGAACCCTGACAATTGGACAGCGCGAGTAACACATTGGCGACCAAAACAGACCAAACGTAGCGCAGGCAGACCCCAGAAAAGATGGCTGGACGATATCAAACGGATAGCGGGGAAAAGATGGTTCCAAACAGCACAAGACAGAAGGGCATGGAAACGGATGAAAGAGGTCTATGTTCAAGAGTGGACAAACGAGGGCTGAAGAAGAAGAAGAACCTAAGCGAAACCATCGAATGTATCAATCAGTTGCGGTTGTGGTATTCAAATTGTATTATTTTTAATTTTATGTTAAGTTTTAAAGTGTTGTATTGTTGTATATTTCGTAACTAATAATATGTATAATGTGGAGTTACTAGTTTTAAGGAACGACGAAAACTTCTAGTTTTTAAAAAATGTATGCTTTTCTCTACATTAATTTACTAGTTTGTCAGACTTCTGTATTTTTCGTACCGTTTTAGCGTACACGATTATTGTTTACTTACTTGTCTTTTAAGTGGTCTAACAATTCTTTTTTTATATCGTTGTAGCCCTGAGGAAGGCCTAATAAAAGGCCGAAACGTCGGCAATATTTAAAAAGTTTTTGTCCTAAACAGTAGGACGCTAATTTCTCAACTATTGTTCGTTTTAAAAATGTTTTAATATTTATTGTCTTACCAAATACCAGCTCGAGCTCAGATTTTAGGCAGGATATTTTTTGTAAGTTTGATTTCTCGATCTGTTAGATCTCAGATCTCGTTAAATTTCCAATGAAAGTAAATACTCTACATCAAACTTATGAAAAATATCCAGCCAAATCTGAGCTCTAGTGGTATTAACTTTGATAAAATTTTATTTTCTTTACTGTTCTTACTATAATGGTAATGGGAAAATACTCGTCGCCTGCACAGTGTTTTCTATTTATAGATAAGGTATCTCAAAGAGTAAAATAAAATAACACCTTTTTATCTATTTTAATCCACCTGGCTTCCGCGAATCTACATTACACTTGGTCCAGATCAACAATCGCTGCCGACAGACCCATGACATACGCATACACTTCGTCAGCTATCACGTGGCGCATCGCGCTGTTACGTCACAGAGTACTCTGAACTTGCCAAATCTTTATTTACTAAAGCATATTATCGACTGATGTGTACACTCACTCACACTCGCTTAATATTTTGTTTTAGAATGAATTTAGTGATGAGCGCTGTGTTTGGATCGTTTCAACTTGATATAAATGTTGGCGCTTAGAATCAGCGATTATTTCTTTAATATTTTTTCGCGCAAAATTTTATTTATTTTTATTTTTCCAATACAGATTAATGGTTTCAGGTTGACATTTTTATCTTAGAAGGACATAAAACTTCAAAAAAGTAACAAAGGCCTTGGATGCGCAGCAGATCATTTTTGGACGTCGGATATGATTTTTATTGCGACATGAACCTGTTATTTCTCTGGTTAAATATTTTTTCTGTATTAATTTGCATAACACTAAATAATATCACTTAAATTATTGTTAGTTACCAAATAAATAAAGAAAACAATAACTAAAACTGAGTGGAAAAGAGCCAAGGTTGTACTAATCCCGAAAGGGGACTCCACTGGGGGAAAGTACAGGCCAATATGCCTAATTGATGTTTTAAGAAAGCTCCTGGAACACTTAGTGAAACAGAGGTTAAGCATAGAACTGAAGGACAAGCGTCCCCTATCTAGAAATCAATTTGGCTTCACGGAGGGTAAGTCAACGATAGCCATAGCGCAGGTAACAGACCATCGAAAGACCTGGGGGGCAGTTATTCTTATAGATAATAAGGAACGCTTTCAATACCGCAAAGTGGAGTACTGGCGGAAAGTGGGGTCGATATAAGTCTTATAAATATAGTACGGGATTACTTTAGAGAAAGGTGTCTGAAGATAGACAGCAGCGAAAATATGAAGATGACTCAGGGGGTACCACAAGGCTCTGTCCTAGGTCCTCTAATGTGGGATCTCTTATATGACATATTAGAACTGAAACTCCATGAGGGCTGCACTACGACAGCATACGCCGATGACCTGGCTTTGGTCACTAGAAGCGGTTCTGGTGATTGCAGGTATTCCTCCCATTGATTTGATGATCGAGTAGAGAATAAAAATGAGCGAAAGAGCAGAGGTAGGTAGTGCCGTGAGGACAAGTTTGAGGGCAGAGACGATGGGCAGGTGGCAGGCCAGATGGAATGAGATAAGTGAGACATCACCATGGACCAAGCGTCTTATACCGAACGTAAAGCGGTGGAGAGCACCTTTAGACAAGTGGACTACTATTTAACGCAATTTTTAACTAGGCATGGGAGCTTCAGAAAATACACGTGCAGAATAGGTAAAACTCCAGATGACATCATATGTCGGTATTGCGAGGGGGTAGACGATGTAGAACATACGGTCTTTGTCTGCGAGAGGTGGGCAGCATACAGAGTAGACTTCAATGTGCAAGCTGGTATGGCAAGAACGGCAGATAATATTATCTCGTGGATGCTGGAGGACGAGGATGGACAAACGGAAGGTAGGCCATGAGTTCATTTGGGAAGTCATGATGAAAAAGGAAGAGGAGGAACAAAGAGGAATATAGGTCCGAATGCACTGGACGCATGTCGCAAGACGATCCTAAGGTGAGGTTTGGTGCGGTAGGCAAGAGCTAGATACCCTGAGTCTCACACTTCCAGTCGCGATAGAAAGACTAAGCGCTGGGGTAGCCATGAGGTCCCTCACCCGTCAAAAAAAAAGGGTTAGGTTAGATGTGACAGGGACACAGCCGAACACACACGGTGTGTTCATATGCCTGCAACTGTTGAAGGATAGAGCCACATGGGAAATAATACACGAGTTCATTAAGAAGGTAATGGCGGAGAAGAAGAGGGAAGACAGAATGATACGTAAAGGCACCAGGTCCTATCCTCGAAGTAGGCCAAAACGATGATTCCGGGTGGATGGCTAGTGGAGGGAGAAGGTGTTTTTTAGTGGGTATGGAGTCCCACATTACCCCTATAAATTAATGGGGTGTGCGTAAAGAGCATTTTTCACCTTACAAAAAAAAAGGTTAGGTTAGATAAATTACGTTTTCCTGTCCAGGATGGGATCGAATAAGAGAGAGTGCATAGGTGGAGCTTGGACGGAACCTATGTGAAGCCAACATGATAAATACGATGCTGGAGAGCAAATGCAAGTGGAAGGCCGCCCAGAAAATAATAAGAACAATCATGGGCAGTAAAGAGAAGGAGGAAAGCATTAGACATTGAAGAAGGTAGATATAGATAGATGAAAACGATGAAAACCTCAGTAGCTGGGAGAAGAACGGTGGGCCCCACACACTACCTGCCCTATCGATAGAAGGACAAGTGCCAAGCGGTTTCCTCACCACACAAAAAAAAGGTTAGATAAATTAAATTTTATTATGGGAAGGCCTAATCTGATCTAATCCTCTGGCCCTGGCGCAATTTAGGTGATGTATTAAATTTTGTTTTATTGCACTTTTACCTGGGGGATTAGTTTGGCGCAATTCGAGTGTGTCCGAATTGTTTATGACAATCTGGGGTTTTTTATGGAAATCGTCCTTTGATTGCCTTTTTCTTAATACTTTTAAATAAGAACTAGAGATAATTTGACCTATCATCATATTTTACTTATTTTAACGATGTCTTCTCTCCTTTACAAAGATCTACTCACGTATTTACATTTAAAACTTTTTTCTTATTTTTACTCTTTCGAATATCGGCAGACTGGAAACTCTTCTAGACAAATTTAAAAGAAATATCCCGAAGTTTATATTAAATTATTCTAGTCTAGAGATAACGCGAAGCAAAAGCAAAACATTACATAAAACGATTTCGCAAACGCAAACCAAATGAAAACATATGCAATCCTCACGCTCACTATTAACAGGATTATAAATCAAATTTAACTTTGAATATTCCATTCCAGAGAAGTTTCATGTAACCGTTCAAACATTAAACTTTTCCTCACACACAAATAAACACATATATACACCTTGAAAACAATCAAGAACAATATTTGTTGAAGTGAGCCGAATGCGTAATTTTACACTTTCGCGGAATATTTGTCAGCAAATTTATACTTCAATTTCGGTCTACTGGGAAAATATTGTTTATATACGCATTCAATTAAAATAAATAAAGTTTCCTATTCCAATTAGGCAATTTTCAGGAAAATATTTAGAGGCGTTAAAGTGGATGAACGAATACATACAAATAATTAAAAAAATAAAAAACATTCAGGCGAGGCGTTCGGAAAAAAAGTATCTTTCGAAAATGTACGCAAAGAAAAAAAAAAGAAAGCATTGAAGATATTTATTAATAGAGGCATAACAAAAAAAATCCTTGTACACTTATCATCATTATACTTTTACTTTTGATTTAAATATAATTAAAATGATGAACATTATCTCTGTTTAATAGAACTTATCTTTTAAAATTAACATTTTGTTTACAACATTCATTCGACGCAATTTTTATTTTCAAAATAGTGTTTATTTATTTATATAAATCAATTTCAGAGATAATGTTCATCATTTTAATTATATTTAAATCAAAAGTAAAAGTATAATGATGATAAGTGTACAAGGATTTTTTTACACCTCTATTAATAGATATCTTCAGTTTTATAAAAATCAGTGAGAATTTCAGAATTTTCAAATTTTCTATGAGAAAACAAAAAAAATTAAAAACTAATGGCTTCCTGAGAAAGCTTAGAGTCTCCTCTTTAAAATGCTTTCTTTTTTTGCGTACATTTTAGACAAAGATACTTTAGTTTTTTCGAACGCCTCGCCTGAATATTTGTATTCAACGGCTCGGCGCGCGTAGTTTTCGAATTTTCTTTCTTACTTTTAATAATTTTTTATAGTAATACAATTTGTTTTTTAAATAACTGATAATATAATTTTTAGTACAATTTTCCGCTCTTTCACGTGGTGCTATTAGTTTTTCAAAATTTGTATTTTTTTATCGAGATACAATGGATATATTTTAGAAATTGTGAAGTTAGCATACACTTTAGAGCAGCAAAGATTTTTTTATCGTTTTCTACACCCATTCAATGATTTAGGTGCCAAGTTTCATCGATATCACATTTTGGGCGAGGTCAAACTCTCTGACAACTGGGCTAGCAGGACATTGAATAAATGAAAGAAAATTAGTGAATAACATAGAAGCCAAGAGCCTTCAAGGCTAGTTGCAATGTCTTATGTATACCGGGTGTTTCCTAATTAGCCGATATTTCACGGGGAGATTCTTGGGACATAAAATTGTCATATGAACTTAGGTTCGCAAAGGTTTCTTCTTAAAGATACAGGACGTTGAAAAAGCATTTTTTATAGCGTTTTTTTTAATTATCTCAAAAACGCGTTCAAATATTTCACTGAATTTTGCTGAACGTTAGAATGACATAACTGCGCATTTTTTGGCTAAGCCAATTTTTCCACTTAAACCAGTAGAGTTTGTGTAACCAAGTGATGATAAATTTTGAAAAGAAAACGTGGTACGCCGCTGGTTTTTTCGAAATAGTTTTTTTTCTTTATAAGTAGTCATTTCTAAGTAAAAAAGAACCCTTGTCTGGAGTAAAAGAAATAAAATGATATTTTTGCATGGCTCTTTCAATATCAGTAGGTATTATGGTAATAAATTCATTTAAAGTTGAATTTAAGTAAAATTTTATGTAGATGGATATGTTTTTTTTGATGAAACGTAAACTTTTTGCCTACAAATCTAGTAGGCTGAATAATTTTTGAAAATAAATGTAACTGTCACTTATTAACAAAAAAAAACTAACAGGGACTGTTGATTTTGAAGATGCTGTTATTCAAGCTCTCAAAACTCTGTTTTTCCATATGTTAGGATGCATGGATGCAACTACCATTTTAATCTTTATCCAAATATGTACATTCTTACAAATAAATTAAGAAAAGAAGCAGAATATTTTTATTTCATATTAAATAAAATGGATTTAAACCTTAATTTCAAAACAAGCAAATTTTTTTATAAAAAAAAACGTTTTTGTCCTAAAATTCCGTGGTAAATAATGTTATTTACATCTTCAAAAACTTAATGATAAAATGATTCCTGGTATAATAAAATGGTAGAAAAGGGCGGTTATATTTTACCTGGGTTGTTTACTACGAGCTGACCGCACATGTAATGAAAATTACCTTGACCGCAAATGCAACGACCGCATCTGCAACGACACCATATTTAGTAGTAGCAATTTGGATTTGTTTTATTAACAAATAGACTTTGCGCGCAAGTAAGCTAGTTTTTAATAAATAGACTTCTTTTATTTAAATTTTGTACTTTGTTTTTCTCAGTTTTAACTAAAAATATCAAGTTCAATTAAATCGCCTCAAGGACATTTAAAAC